>JAQQTO010000060.1:36342500-37592500 GCA_029884595.1 Ormosia semicastrata | reverse complement strand
TAAGTAGGAAATCCCTATATGTATCCTAAATGATGGTCTAAGAGAGTGAACTTCTCGAGAGTTTCAAAGATTTGAGTCTTACGGTGACAGTAATACCACGTAGTCTCTTTGTGAGTAAGGTGCACATAGTAAATGACTTAAGGATTCAAATTTTAGAAGCTCAAAAGGAGGATGAAGCTTTAATGGACATAAGTGAGCAGATCTTTTTAGGAACCCTAGAGGATTTTGATATGACTGATGATGGAATGATAAAGTTTAGAGACAGACTTCGTGTTCCAAGAGAGTTAAAGATCAAAGAGAGGATTCTAGGAGAAGCTCACAGAAGTAAGTATACCATTCATACCGAAATCACTAAGATGTATCAAAATCTAAGGAAAATGTTTTGGTGGTCTAGAATGAAAAGAGGCATAGCAGAATATGTCTCGAGTTGTTTTGTTTGTCAGAAACTGAAGATTGAACACCAGAGGCCAGCAGGACCATTACAGTCTTTGGGAGTCCTAGAGTGGAAATGAGATAAGATTTCTATGGACTTTGTAATGTGTCTACCTAGGACTCTGTAAGGATATGACGCAGTTTGGGTCATAGTGGATAGATTAACCAAATCTGCCCACTTTTTGTCAATAAGAGCTAACTATCCTCTAGAGAAATTAGCTTAGCATTATTTGAAGGGAATAATTAGATTGCACGGAGTCCCTATAAGCATAGTTTCAAATAGGGATCCTAGATTCACATCTAGATTCTAAGGAGCCTTGCAAGAGGCGTTCGAGATGAAGTTAAGCCTTAGTACAACTTATCACCCGCAGACATATGGGCAAATAGAGAGGACTATCCAAACCCTTGAGGATATGCTTAGAGCATGTGTTTTAAAATAACAGGGTAGTCGGGATAAGTTCTTGCATTTAGTGGAGCTTGGCTATAATAATAGCTACCGTTCCAGCATAGGTATGGCACCCTATGAGACTTTATATGGAAGAAAGTGTAGATCGCCTCTATGTTGGTATGAAGTAGGTGAGAGAACCATCCTAGATCCAGAGTTGGTCCAGCAGACCATAGAGCAAATCAAGATGATTAATGATAGGTTGGTTACTACTCAAAATCGGAAAAGAGCTATGATGACAAGAGAAGGAGACCTCTTAAATTTGATGAGGGAGATTATGTGTTCATAAGAGTTACTCCTACAACAGGGATTGGTAGAGCATTGAAAACCCGAAAGTTAAATCCTCGTTTTCTTAATCCCTACCGTATTCTAAAGAAAGTTGGACTTGTAGCTTACCAGATAACCCTTCCTCCTAGTTTGTCTAACCTTCATAATGTTTTTCATGTGTCTTGGTTGAGAAAGTATAATCCAAATCCTTTGCATATCATAGAACATGAATCTACACAATTAAGAGATGATTTGTCTTATGACGTACATCTGGTAAGGATCATGGATGGAGGGGCCAAAGAGCTTAGAGGTAAGTAGATTCCTCTGGTGAATGTTTTATGGGGTGACAATGACACTGGGGAGGCTACTTGGGAGTTTGAGTACCACCTACAGCAGGACTACCCAGATTTGTTCCTTTCAGTTGAGCAATTTTGGGGTCAAAATTTTAAAAAGGAGGGAGAAAGGTAATACCCTTAATGTCATGTTAGACTTGTGTATGTGTACAAAATGTACCATATGACTTGCTTAACATGCATATTTAATTTTTTGACAAACTGAGTTAGTTTAGGAACTTTGTTGCAACTCAGAGTGTGAAAAGTAGCTTAAAATGACTCAAACAATAGCATAAATTGCTTAGATGAGAGAAATAAATATGGATAATTTATTTCTAGGTCAAAAATATATGAAACAAGATGTAGTTAAAGTTTCAAGGAAAACTGAGTTAGTTTAATGTTTTTAGGCATATTGGTTGTCTATTTATAGCCAGATTAACTAGTAGCAGATATGAAAATATCAGATAATGATGAAGTAACAATTTTAATGAATCTTAGTATTTATTTTTAAGTTGTTAGAAGTTGGAAATATTGATTTAGTTGAATCTAAGTGTTTTTAGTATATCGCGATTTATTAGTTATGGACTAAAAGCCTTATAAGTCTCTTATTTCTCCTTTATAAGCCTCACTCACAGCTTTTTTTACTTCAAAAAGAAGAAACAAAAAATATGAAAGAGGATGAGGAAAGAAAGGAGAAGGAAAAGGAGGAGAAAAAGAGGAAAGTCAAGGGCAAAGCCAAAGTTTGAGATCAACCAAGTTTGAAGCTTTAATCTAGCTGCCAAGGTAGGGGATTAAAGCTCTTTTCATCTTTTGGCTTCATTTTCACCATAGATGCACATTTGGTGCATAATAAATCAAATTGAATTCTAGAGGAGTTTGATGTGTTTGGCTTACATGAATGTGTTTCTATGGTTATTTATGACTTGTTCATAGTATAAGTTGAACTTAAAAACTTAGAACATCTCATTGGAACCTTTGATTCACAAAAATGAAGTCTTAGGTCAAGTATGTAGGATTTTGATTCATAATACAAATTAAGATGTTTAAGTTAGTGATTGATGATTCGTATATGTTAATGATTTGATTAGGGACTTAGAATCACTTAGAAACTAATTTGGAATGGCCAAAATCCATGAAAAGAATTAATAGAACAATGCCACGGTTCTACAGAATTCTATAGAACCTAGTTTCTGCTAAGCGCGCTGCGGCATGAGGAGACCACGCCACAGTGTGAGGCTATTTTGCATAGTGTGCCACGGCATGGAAAAGGTTACACCGAGACGTGAGGTGCATTAGCATAGAACCCGAGAGTTGGACGCCGCGATGTGCCAACGCCGTGCTGCGGCGTGAGTCCCTAGGACTCCAAAAATGTCATTTTTGATGTTTTCAAGTTCTTGGCTAGTTGGAATCATTTATGTATGTTTCCTAAGGTATGTTAAGACACAGATAGGGATATTTTCAAGAGAGAAACTATTACTTAGCATAGATGAGAAAGTTTAAACCTTTGAGCATTCAAAAGTTATGGTTTGCTTTAGGTAAGTATCTAGCACCTTAGGCCACTTTTGTGGTAATGTATATCACTTAAGAGTAATAAGTGATGATGTGGTGTTTAAATGCATGTATGATGGGAAGGATTAGTAGTATTGATCTTTGTAAGTATCCTTTGATGCTATACACCATCATCAAGGCCAAAGGAGATAAGTGGGAAGTCCAAAAGGTTCTTCCCTCTACTTACCATAAGATAATACACTAAACCAGTATTCCTAAGTTTATCATCTTAGTTCTAAGTTGGACTAAGCATGTATGTATGATTAACTTGGTTTTTTTGGCTGCTAAAGTATAATCTTGTAATTGTTTTAAACATATCTTTTTAGTATGTGTTAAAATTATGTTTAGTATGTTATATATAGCTGGTATTAGTTTACTTATACTGAGAAATATTATTTCTCATGCCGCTATGTGACCATGTAATTCTAGGTGAAAGTTCTTCCAAGAACAAGAAGAAAAAGGAAGCTAAAGATTAAATTAGCTTTATAGTTTATATTATAATTGTTGTATTTTATTAGTACTTCTTTTGTAATGTAGAGAACCATGTAATACTTCAAGCCTTTGCTAAGGCTAATGTTGTATATAGTAATGTGCATTTTGCTATGAGTTTATGTTTTTTGCATTTCATATGGCTCTCTATATTATTTTCAATGTACATTATGGATATATATAGCAGATTAGTACATAAGTAGTGAAGTTGTAATGCTAAGTATCTCCTTGTACACTATGTATATTGAGATATTAGTATTAGGACGTTACACCCTAACCTGTAATCATTTTTAAAATAAAGTCCATTCTTTATTTAACAGCCCCATAAATTTTCATAATTTTTCGAGTTACTCTCCTATTTAATTTTGATCTTTAAACACTTATTTTATTTATTAAAATTACCAAACTAATTTATTTAATTCCCCAAAAAATTATCATAATTCATTCTAATTATTTAAGACCTAAAAATAAATTTTTCATATTTATTTCCATCATTTAAGCATTCTAAGGTAATTTCTGAACTATTTTTTCTAACATCCTATGTTACGGCATTATGCTCAAACTAACTTAGAAAATTACCAAAATTAGTTGGTGACTCACATAAGGTTTTAATAAGCTAGTATATTCATCATTAAGGCTAATAGGTTAGGAAAGATGTTACAATGGCCTACACTCTACCTAGCATGGCTTCAAGGGTAACATCATCAGGGGCATCTAGAACTTCTTTACATCCAATGAATTGGAGTTCCTCTGCCCACATATTAATGAATCTAATATAGTTGACATCCTCTCAACTGAGCTCAGACCACTCCATCTTAATCATCTCAATAGGGGTGTCTTGTAACATCCAATCCAATCAGTTAGTCTTAATTAGGGTTATAGAAGTTCAGTAACTCGTGCAAGAGTTGTCTGTTAACTTAGATGACCTTTTTAAAGATAATTAGGCTATTTTGCTATAACAGAGTATGGAATATAGCTTATAATAGCCTAAAGAGTAGCATAATTCGCTAGTATGAGGGAAATAAATAAGGAGGATTTATTTCTAGGTCACAAATAAGTAGATTGTAATGTAGTTAAAGTTTCAAGATAAACTGAGTTAGTTTGGTATTTTTAAGTACACTAGTTGTATGTCTGAATACCGGATTAAATTGGTGCAGATATGAAAAAGTATGGAAATGATGTTTTTGGTATTTAGATGAATCTTACGATTTATTCTGATATCTATGGAAGTTAAGAAACTTGATTTAGTAAGATCAAAGTGTTCCTAAGAGATATAAAGTTTTAGCACAGAAACTTAAGTGCCTTGTTCCTACCCTCTTTCTTGACTTTTCTCTCTTTTTATCTCTCCTTTCTCACGGCAAAATAAAACAAAAAACAAAGAAAAGAAAGGGAGGAAAAGAATAGGGGAAACAGAGGAAAAGAAGAGGAAGGGAAGAAGGGAATACCAAAGAGGAAGATCAAAGGCCAAGGTTTGAGCTTCATCTTCAAGAGATAAAGGTGCTTGATTTCATCAATCTCCTTCTCATCTTAATCTTGTTTCTTAGTTAAGCTTGATGAGGAAAAATGGGTTTGAGTGATGTTAGTGAATGTTGACATTTGAATCTTGCTTCTGTAGTTGAAGTGAATTTGTTAGTAGCTTGTTTGAGGCATAATTGTTAGTTTTGACCCCTTAGAATCCATGTTTTTTTCACTTGAGTTGAGATTTAAGAAATAGGTTTTGAGGTTAATGGTTGATGCTTTAAATTATGCTTCCATGAGCTAAAATAGATGTATGAAGTTTATAACATGATTATGGATCATGGTTGATGTTAGAAAACATCTAGGATTTGATGTGGAAGTGTTAGAAATTGGTTTGGTAACCAATTATGCAGAATTTTGCTTTCTGCAGAGTTTCTGGGCAACCAGTGTTTGAGCGTTGGAAAGTGACTACTAAAACATTTCTAAATATAACATAACAATATCATATATAGAAAATATGAGTCACGAATGAAATATTATACATAATGTATGTATTTCACATAAATACAAAATATGAACATAGCTAGTAAACTAGGCCTCTCAAGGCACAAAATATACATGTTTTTAAAAAGAAACTACCAAGATAAACTAAACTATACTCTCCAAGCTCCTGTTAGCAAATCTTTATACATAAATCTCCTTTCCTGGAATCATTATGGAAACACAACACACGGGGCAAGAATCACATATTCTTAGTAGATACACAATAAAACATGCCATGACCAACATTCTAGCTATTTCAGGGAAAAACATTAATTAAAAACCCAAGTCATACTAGAAAGGTGGCAAAAGCCCAAAAACACTTCCTTTCACTTCCCGAAATAGAATCTCATTTATAAGTTTGTATAGAAAACTCATTTTCGCATACACAACTCACGAATCATTATCTCAAAGATTAGTTATTGCCCATACAATTGTCGTGTCTTGATTATGTAATGGTTAGCAACCGCCCATATAATTGCCATGCTATGTCAAATTATGCCTTATGTTCATACCTATGCAACAACCTAAGTACGTAATGAGTAATGTTATGATACCATTTACGATAACCTAGTTCCATAGTGATGTCATGAAATGCATGAATCCTGAATAAAGTAAAGAAACTCAGTTCCATAAAACTTGTACAAGCACTGAAACCCAGTTCTAGGAGTCTTATCCGGTAGTAAGGAATCCCTCCTCAAAGTCATTAGAAGTAGTGAGGGAATCTATTACCTCAAATACTCTAAAAATCCTCACTTCATGCAATTCCAAGAGTAAAGAAGAAATAACCATCTTCAACTACTCTGCAATAGGGAAGGAGCTATCCATCCTCACACTATTAAGATTTTGGATCACCTTCAGTAGTAAGGAATCCCTCCTCATCTACCTTCCATTTAGGATAACATCTAACAAAGAGGGAAGATCCCACCTCAATTGTCAGAATAATAAAGGAGAGGAAGTCCATCCTCTGCTCATCATTGTAATAAGGAGAAGCTATTCCTCCTCACCTACAGTGGATTATCCTTAAATGTGAGGATCACATCCTTTAACAATCACTAACATGTAAAACAATGATGCTAATTACCACAATAACTAACAAACCAATTGATTTACATTCATCACATAAACACTTCATTAAATACTCCTATTAGAGGCTTATCACTTATTAAGAAGCATAAAAGAATGAACTACCCCAGCTAGAAGCTTCATTATCACAAAACAAAAGTCCTCTCAAAAACTGGACTGGGTGCTCAGGCGTTGGTCCTTGGGCACTCAAGCATTGGGTGGTAGAGAGCCTCCCTAGTTCTTTTATATGATGGGCGCTCAGACACTCAAGCCTGGCGCTCAACGCGCGCTTAGGAACTCCACTATGGGCGCTCAAGCACTGTCTGCATAGCAACACACAACATTCTTTCTGGGTAGTGGGCACCCAACTCCTAGCGCTCAGGCACTGGTTTCCTAGAGCAAAATCTATAGATTCAACCACTGTTCCATTGGGAACAAGTGGTCTTCCAATCACTCAAACTTCCATTTCAATTGACTTCTAACACCACACAAGGTCTAACAACACATTGTAACTATCATACAATTTTTTAAACACTTCCACATGGATTAATGAATCAAACATCTACCTTAAAGACCTAAAACTCAACTCTTAACTCAAGTGGTATAAAAGGAAACTAAAGGTTGAAAATTCATGTCCATGCATTCAACAACCCAAAAATAAGCCATTCTCAAGTTCTACGACATGGTTCAAGCCAAACACACAAAAACCACACTCATAACTCATTTCTCCATCAAGTTTACTCAAGAACAAAATGGAGAAAATAGAAGAAAAGAGTTAAAAGCAAGTTCCCCTACCTCTATCTTTGAAATAGCAATGAACTTAGAAGCTCTTCTCCACTTCTATCTTCTTCTTCCTCTTTGGTTGTTGTTGCTTTCCTTTGTCTTTGCTTTTCCCTGATGGCAAACATGAAAATGGTGAGAAATGAGAGAAAATATCTCATTTAAATTAAGAAGTCAAGGGCAGAAACAAAGAATCTGTGAGGCACTTGGCCTCTTTAGTAACTAAGCAGTAACTCCTTATCTGTCAGGAACACTAAGATTTCACTAAATCAAATTTCCTAACATCCAATAAGTTTAAAATAAATCCTAAGATTCATCAAAAATCTTGTTTCACCATTTTCATATTTCTCTTATCTGGTACTAGCCAATCCAACATTAAAACAATACTTAGTATGCTTAAAATACCAAACTAACTTTGATTAACCTCAAATTTAAACTACACCATCTTCCACACATTTATAACCTAGAAACAAATTCTCCACTTTTATTTCTACTAACTAAGCAGTTTATGTCAAATCTGAGGCTAATAACAGCTATTTTTCACACATAGTGCTACAGTAGAGTGACTAAATGTGCTCAAATGGCTACAAAATTTAATAGGCATGTTAAGCAAGTATTAGGCTACCTTTGTAACTATATACAAGTCTAACATGTTCTCGAGGGTGTTACATTTCTCTCCTTTTAAAAAAAAAAAAATTTGTCCCCAAAATTTGGTTTACTTAATGTAAGTAGTCCTAAACAACTGATATGTAAAAACAGGTGCAACCAAATACCAAAGCAACAAAAATTCACTAACAAACTCACCTTTTCCTAAACCAAGAGATTGTGTTGTCTCCATGCCTTGCAAAGTGTCCCTAGAGCTATGAGTCTTGAGCCTGGGATTGTTTTTTTCTTTTGTGGACTACTTTTGGCATAGTGTACTAAGTTACCATACTTATAACATGTTATTTCGTCAGCTATACAAGCTTTATCTCTATGGTGTCTACCACACTTGACACATAATTGTTCATGATCATCCCCCTGAACTTGCTTCCCTCTGTCTTTCTGATCTCTAGGCTATGGAGCACTCCTTCTAGACTTATCATCACTACTCTTCCATTTGTGGTAGTCTTGGGATCAATGCAACTACTGTGGCCTAAAAATAAGGGGTTCCACCATTCTACACTTGTTGAATCAGGTAGTGTTGGGAAATCCGTGATCAAAAGCACAATGAAAAAGAATTCCCACCAAGTATCCATGCGAAAAAGAGAACCATCAAATATGATTTTTTGAGTTTACCTCTTGAAAGCATATGAAAAACAATCAAGCAAATCACTAGCACTGCAACAATGATGGTACCTCTATGTTGTCCACACGAACAGACTCACAAACATCTAACGTCTACGATCATAGAGTCTCACGTCTCCTGCATAGTGCTAGCTGCGAAGAAAAGAGAAACATATCACTCTTTCATTTACTATTTTCGTTAGGGTGTGGCTAGGGTTTGCAACTAATGCTCCTTAATAGCCCCTTAGTAGTACTAATTATAATAGTGACTGCCTTATGCGAGTGAGAGTAGTAGTAAGTTTAGCAGTGCAACCTTGGACTCATCTGTTATGAGTCTAGCCCATGACAGAACCCTAGTCCAACTTGGATTCTAATTGCTCCAACTTAATCTGTTTTATGTGTGTGACCCTGCAGGTTCTCATGACATTGTTTGTAATATTAAAATCCTATTTTAATATTACAAGCAGTGAGCAGTATCTAGCAACACATCACTGCTACCCTGGTAATGAGAATGTTAGTTATTTGACATAACCTTTCCTTGACCAATGTTTTTGTATATTTTAGTCCCTTTGTCCAGATATCTAGATTGAATACAAGACATGGAATGTGTCACTCTTGTATTATTCAATCTTCCATTTCCTGATACTCGAGTAGACTTAGTAATAACAAATGAGATCAATATCTCACATTGATTCATTTGAACGTGGCCATGCATTTTGCAGTCGCACTCAATCAATGGGCCTGAAGATATCGCTCCTATTTTGTAGAAAGGACAAATCCCATCTAGGTCACTCACATTCCCCTGCATGATTTGCGGTATGTCCAATAACTAACTTTATAATCACCTTGTTATAGATGATGTTTGATGGAATTAAAACATACAACTCCTCATGCACATATACCATTATCACTTTGAGAATCACTTATGACACTCACGCAACGATCCACGTAGCATTTTCATGGTGGGTCAGTTCAATACATCATTACTCTAATATGAATCCATGACCCGTGAGATGTGGTCATCAGTCTATGCACATACTAGTCTCAATGCATTATTGTTGTCCTAATTAACAATAATACTTAACTAGGGACATTTAAGAATAGTATTCTGATTCTATCTAATAGGATCTCACGATTAACTCATCCACTTGATGTCATATGGCATTAAACTTACTATTCTAAGGACTTTATTATGTTTATAATAAACAACGCAATAAATGAAATGCCTCATGTATTAAATAAATAGCATAATGTAATGTATATAAATATGGTCAAAACAAATTGGCCTCTAGGGTATACACCAACAATCTCTTATTTGCACTAGAGTCAATCAAGCATATGTCTAATGCTTAAAGATCTAGTGTGACCCTCATGCTTTATTGTGCAAGAGACTTTATCAATGGATCAGTGATATTATCACGTGTTAGTACTCTGCATATTTTCACATCTCCTCTATCGATGATCTCACGAATGAGATAGAAACGCCTAAGTATATGATTAGATCACTGGTGAGATCTAGGCTCCTTAGCTTGTGCAATGGCTCCATTATTATCACAATAAAGGTCCACAGGGTCCACAATGCTAGGAACTACACCAAGCTCAATAATGAACTTCCTGATCCGAATGGCCTCCTTTGGAGGTAGCAATATACTCAGCCTCTGTGGTAGAATCAGCGACTGTCTCCTGCTTCAAGCTCTTCTAGCTCACAGCCCCACCATTTAGGCAAAAAATAAAACCTAATTACGATATAGAATTGTCCTTATTAGTCTAGAAGCTAGCATCAGTGTAACCCTTTACAACTAGCTCTTCCTTGGCTCCATATACTAAGAACGAATCCTAGTCCTTCTCAAGTGCTTAAAGATGTTCTTGACAACAGTCTAGTGACTCTTATCGAGATCAGACTGTTATCTAGTCGTCATGCTTAAAGCATTCGAGATGTCTGGTCGAGTATATAACATGACATACATGATAAATCTAATTACAGATGCATACGGAATCTTGCTCATGCGATCCCTCTCGTCCCGGGTGGAGGGCGATTGAGCCTTAGATAGGCTTACACCATGTGACATAGGCAAAAGTCTTTTCTTAGATTCATGCATGTTAAACCGTCTTAACACTTTGTCAACGTATGTACTTTGACATAGGTCAAATAGTCTCTATGATCTACCTCTATAGATCCTGATACCTAATACATAGGTGGCTTCACCTAAGTCCTTCATGAAAAATCATTTCCTTAATTAAGTCTTTACAGACTGTAGTGTAGGGATTTCATTTTTGATGAGTAGTATGTCATCTACATACAACACTAGAAAGACAATTGTGCTCTTACTAACCATCTTGTAGACACAAGATTCTTCTTCATTCTTTATGAAACCAAATTATTTTATTGTATCATCAAAATGAAGATTCCAGCTTCTGGAAGCTTACTTCAATCCATAAATAGATTGTTGCAAGTTAAACAATTTTTCAGCATCCTATGGAGTGGCAAAACCCTCAAGTTATGTCATGTACACATCCTCGAGAAGATTTCCATTAAGGAAAGTAAATTTGACATCCATATACCAGATTTCATAATCGTGGTATGCTACAATAGCAAGCAATATTTGAACAGATTTAGGCATCACAACTGGGGAAAAAGTCTTATCATAGTCTACACCATGAATTTGCTTAAAACCCTTAGCCACAAATCGCGCCTTAAAGGTATGAACGTTACCATCCATGTCAATTTTCTTTTTGAAAACCCACTTGCACCCAATGGGTTTTACCCCTTCAGGTGGGTCAACCAAGGTCCATACCTAGTTGGTATACATGGATTCCATTTAAGATCTCATGACCTCAAGCCATTTCTCATATTCTGGGCCTATAATGGCTTCTTGGTAAGTCACAGGCTCATCTTGATCCAAGAGCAATACGTTACATTGTTAGGTCATGAAAAATCCATATCTCTCTGGTTAATGACGTATCTTGTTAGACCTATGCAAGTTTTGTGATACTAGAGCAGGTTGTTGTTCCACATCATTTTGTGGAGGCTGCTTTATTTCCACCATTGGTTTGTTCCTACTTTGTGAACTTTGAATTTCTTCAAGTTCTATTTTCCTTCTAGTGGTTCTTTTGGAAATAAACTCCTTTTCTAGGAACATAACAGTCCGTGCGACAAACACTTTGCCCTTGGTAGGATTATTGATATAGTATCCCTTGGTTTCCTTGGGATACCCCCATAAAAAAGTATTTATCTGATTTGGGTCCAAGCTTATTAGAAACTTGACGTTTCACATAAGTTTCACAACCCCAAATCTTCATGAAAGACATACGAGGCCGTCTCCTAGTCCATAACTCATATGGTGTCTTTTGAACCATATTTGATGGAATACGGTTAAGTGTAAAAGCTGCTATTAATAGAGCATGTCCCTAGAAGGAGCCTGGAAGGTCTGCATGACTCATCATGGATCGAACCATGTCCAACAAGGTCTGGTTCCTTCTTTCAGAAATACCATTCTATTGTAGTGTTCCAGGAGGAGTGAGTTGAGAGATTATCGCACACTCTTTCAAATGATCATCAAATTATTGGCATAAGTATTCTCCACCTCGATATGATCGAAGGACTTTAATAGTCTTGCCAAGTTAGTTTTGTACCTTATTCTTAAATTCCTTGAGTTTTTCAAAGGATTTTGATTTATGTTTCATAAGATACACAAACTTATATCTTCTGAAATCATTAGTAAAAGTAATGAAGTACTGAAAATCACCTCTAGCCAGTGTGTTTAGGGGTCCACATACGTCACTATGTATAAGGCCCAAAAGATCACTAGCTCTTTCACCTTGTCCAGTGAATGGGGCTTTAGTCATCTTCCCCAATAAACAAGGCTTGCATATCTCATATGATTCAAAATCAAATGAGTCCAAGAACCCATCTTTATGGAGTTTGGAGATGCGTTTCTCATTTATATGGCCCAAACGACAATGTCAGAGATAAAGTGGGTTCATATCATTTGATATGAACCTGTTACTATTTATGTTATAGACGGTCATTTCGAGATCGAGGACATAAAGTCCATTACTCAGTTGTGCACTACCATAAAAAATATCATTCAAATAAATAGAATAACTTTTGTCCTTTATTATAAAAGAAAAATCTTTCTTGTCCAAACAAGAAACAGAAATGATATTCCTACTAATAGCAAGCACAAAATAACAGTCTTCTAACTCGATAACAAGCCTAGTGGGAAAAGATAAAAAATTAGTCCTTACGGCTAAAGCAGCAACTTTCGCTCCATTTCCAAATCGTAGGTCGACTTCACCCTAAGCCAATGGTCTACTCTTCTTTAGATCCTGCACATTTACATAAATGTAAGACCTACATCTAGTATCTAATAACCAAGATGTCGAAGTAGATAAATTGACTTTTATAACAAAAATATCTTAAATGGAAGTCTCACTTCCCTTCTTCTTCTTAAGCTCCTCCAGATACCTATCGCAATTCCTCTTCCGAATTCCAGTCAGACCACAATGGAAGCACATACCTTCCTTAACCACTCTGCCCACAGGTTTCAAGCTGAAAGTGTTGAGCTTAGATTTTTCCTTGCCCTTACCTTTCCATTTGTCCTTGGGCTTCTTCAGCTGCTTTTTGCCCTTATTCTTTTAGAGCATCATAATGGCCTTTCACTTTCCTTTGTTTATGTTCTGCTCAGCAGTTCCCAACATGCTTAACAGCTCTGGCAGAGGTTTGTCAATTTCGGTCATGTTGTAGTTCATGACGAATTGACTGTAACTTTTTGGCAACGATTGTAGGATTAAGTCAGTGGCCAACTCTTGACCTAAAGGGAAACCAAGCCTCTCTAGGTTCTCAGTGTACCCAATCATTTTGAGCACATGAGTACCAACAGGGCTACCTTCTACTAGCTTGCACTGAAATAGTGCCTTTGAGACTTCGAACCTTTTATGCATGGCTTGCTCTTGATAGAGCCTTTTCATGTGTATGATCATATCATATGCATTCATGTTCTCATGTTGCTTCTGAACCTTAGAGTTCATAGTGGCTAGCATGAGATAGCTGACATCCAAGGCATCATCTTGACGCTTCTTATACGCATCTCTTTCAGCTCTAGGGGGATTTACAATAGGTGGCTCAAGAGCGAGCTGCTTTAGAATATACTATTTTTTCTCGTGTTTGAGGACAATCATCAAATTCATGTACCAGTCTAGAAAGTTTGTTCCAAATAATTTGTCCTTCCTAAGGACTAATTGCAATGACAAGTCATTTGAAGTGTTTGCTGCCATGGTTATCTATCAACATAAATATGCAAAGTATAAGTATCATGCCATAAACATATTTAATGAGGTGTTTAACTAAATATACCTCCCACTATTTCATTCAAATCAATGATCCTCATCATTGACTAGGAAAATCCTATCGTAAGATTTACTAGTGGGCCAAAAGCCATATTTCACCTAGCTTTGAGTCAACCTTGGCTGATCACTCAAAATTTAGTTATTTAGGTAGGAAACATTTTCCAATTGCATTATATGCAACTCTTGGATAGTTGGGTGAATAACATTTATTCTAATCCATCAAATGGGCTAAAGCCCAACTTTATGCCTCTAAGCCTTTAATCCTATTGAAATGGCCTAGTTAAGTTAGACCCAATGGTTGGCAATTGGATATTTTTTCTTTATCTTATTGCGTCTTACTAATATAGATAAAGGCATCTTGCTTTGAAAGATCTACACTTAATCGATACTAGCCTTGACGAGTGCCACGCATTAGAAGGCATCACATAATGACTGAATATTTGCTTTGAGGGATTTTTTTATTAGATCTCACCATTTGTTAAACTATTTAATATACCATAAACATCCATGCATCTCATACATAGCATATAAAGAATATGACATGGTTATGGCCCCTAACGCATTGATTCTCCTAAGCCAATGAGAGTATTAATAACTAAACCTAGTGAATGAACCAGGTTCACCAAGCGTCTCCCACTAACGTCCTTATATGATGCCGTCTTCTTGCCTCCATATCAAGATTACATTTCAAAGTATAAAGAAACCTTATTTTACATACAAGGGGAGTTAGGTGAGAAGAGAATGTACAACTAGAATGTAGAGAGAATGACACGACACACAAGTCATCTTTAAAATAACCCAAAAAGGTAAAACAAGAGGACTAAGGCCATAACCATGCACCATGCAACACAAAGAACACAAAAGGTCAAAATAATAATACATTATTATCTTTGAGAAACATAAAAATGGATTTGAATTTCATGCCTTCAAAAAACACATTACATAAATGGTGTCCCGCTTGAGTCTCATGAAATTGGATCATAAACAAAAGCTAAACCGCTTGCGCCTCCTTGACCGCTAGGCTATCAGCACTTGAACCCTCATAGCCACGAGGATATGAACACTTCATTTCGAGGGAACCCTTGCACTGCTATCCAGAAACAAGGTTTGTTTGACATCAAAGGTTGATGCCGCCACAGACCAAAACAAGGTTTCCAGAACCCTTGCGCCGATGCACTGTATATGTCACAAATATACTAGAAAACTTCACAAAATATACATGCATACAAATCCATTTTGAAAGAACATATGAACATCTTTATGGTTTCAAAAACATCATCATGATTTTGCATACAACATATCAAACACAAAGGTTTATTTCGATTTCTGAAATAACACATTAAAGATTATACCTTTTACTAAAAAGAGAACAAGTAATTATGTTATTTCATGCATCATATAAATAGAAAAGATCGAATCATAGTTTCGCAAGTGTCTCTGATACCACTGTTGGGAAATCTATGATCAAAAGCATAGCAAAAAAGGATTCCCACCAAGGATCCATGTGAAAAAGAGAACCATGAAACGTGATTTTTTAAGTTTACCTCTTGAAGCCAGATGAAAAATGATTAAACAAATCACTAGCACCCAGCAATGACGGTACCTCTATGTTGTCCACATGAACAGACTCACAACTATCCAACGTCTGTGATCTTAGAGTTTCACGTCTCCTGCATAGAGCTAGCTATGAAAAGAAGAGAAACTTGTCACTCTCTCACTTATTGTTTCTGTTAGGGTACAGCTAAGGTTTTCAACTAATGCTCCTTGATAGCCCCTTAGCAGTATTATTTATAATAGTGACTGCCTTATGCGAGTGAGAGTAGCATTAGGTTTAGCAGTCTTGGACTCATCTGTTATAAGTCTGGCCCACGACAGAACCCTAGTCCAACTTGGATTCTAATTGCTTCAACTTAATTTGTTCTATGTGTATGACCCTGTAGGTTCTCATGACCTTGGCAGTAATATTAAAATCCAAATTTAATATTACAAGTAATGAGCGGTATCTAGAAACACATCAATACTACCTAAGTAATGAGAATGTTAGTGATTTGACATAACCTTTCCGTGACAAATGTTTCCATATATTTTAGTCCCTTTGTCCAGATATCTAGATTGAACACAAGGCATGGAATGTGTCTCCCTTGTATTGTTCAATCTTTTGTTTCCTAATACTCGAGTAGACTTAGTAATAACAAATGAGATCAATATCTCATATTGATTCATTTGAGCATAGCCATGTATTTCACAGTCTCATTCAATCAGGGGGCTCGAAGATATCGATCTGTTATGCAGGAGGGACAAATCCCATCTAGGTCACTCACATCCCCTTGCATGATTCACGGTATATCCAATAACTAACTTTGTAATCACCTTGTTACAGATGATGTTTGATGACATTAAAACATACAAATCCTCATGTAGGAATCGTAGTGATTTCAGGTCAAAGGACCACATATACCATTGTTACTTTGAGAATTGCTTATGACACTCACGCAACGATCCACGTAGCGTCCTCATGGTGGGTCAGTCCAATACATCATTACTCTAATATGTATCCATGTGAAGACTTGATATCTCATATCCATGACCCGTGAGATGTGGCCATCAGTCTACACACATACTAGTCTCAATACATTATTGTTGTCCTAATTAACAATAATACTTGACTAGGGACATTTAAGAATAGTATTCTAATTCTATCCAATAGGATCTCACGATCAAGTCATCCAATTGATGTCCTATGGCATTAAATTTACTATTCTAAAGACTTTATTATATTTATAATAAATAACACAATAAATGAAATGCCTCATGTATTAAATAAATAGCATATACAATGTTTGTAAATATGGTCAAAATAAATTGGCTTCTCGGGCATACACTAATAGGTAAGGTAATCCCGAATCTCAAAAGGTTTCACTATCCTTTTCATACTATCTCTCAGGCTGGTTTTAAGCTTCACACGCTTCTAACTATCGTTTGGATTGTACTTAAGGGAAAAAGAAAACTTGAACAACTCCTCAAACCTTACCACATACTGTCTAACAATCTTGTTACCTTGCTCCAACTACAAAAACTCCATTTCTTTATCCTCTTGGATATTTTGTAGAAAGTATTTATGCAAAAAGGCAATCTTAAATACCTCCCATGAAATCTGGGTTCTTTCCACTTCCATCATCCTCCTGGTACCATTCCACCGGTGTTTGAAATCCTTGTTTAACATGTACGCATTAAAAGACATCTTCCGGTTCTTTGTGCATCTCATCACTGTAAAAATATTCTTCAATTATGTTATCCACTCCTTAGCCCTCGCCGGATCATACTCCCCTTAGAAGGATGGAGGACTAGCCTTCTAGAACTCTAATAGATCATGAAAATCCTAGTTCCTTTTCATTTGCACCACTTGGGCTGGCTGAGGTTGCCCTACTTGTGTATTTCCCATTTGCTCAAACATCCTAGTAGTTACAGTTGCCTACTCCCTCATTGTATTGACAGTTATAGTTATCTGCTCTAGCATTGCATTGACCATTACCATCATGCTCTCGACAATATTCAGACCTTGACTAGCAGAGTTCCTAGTTTCACGGGTTCTCCATGGTGGTGCCATAGTTTCCAATACACACAGAATAATACATATTGAGTTGATCAGTTCCAATATCATGTAATTGTGTAACAGTTGCTAATAACAATCCAACCTAAGGCAAGTCATGTAATTCTATTCAAAATCTCATACAAGAGACAAAAAAGTGCATAACACACAAGGAAACTCCT
This sequence comes from Ormosia semicastrata, assembly GCA_029884595.1. Taxonomy (NCBI): domain Eukaryota; kingdom Viridiplantae; phylum Streptophyta; class Magnoliopsida; order Fabales; family Fabaceae; genus Ormosia; species Ormosia semicastrata. The sequence continues at coordinate 37,574,758 of JAQQTO010000060.1, read as the reverse complement.
AAACTTGTCTAAGCATAGTCAGCCCATACCTCGGCTCAATTAGATGAACTGCTCTAATATCATAATGTAACATCCCAAATTTAATAACAATAGTATAATATGTATTATACCACAGTAATTAGATCCAGACATACTAGTAACTACTAAAGCATTTCTAATAAAACATAACAATATCATATAGAGAAAAATGAGCCATGAGCAAAATATTATACATAACGTATGTATTTCACATAAATACAAAATATGAACATAGCTAGTAAACTGGGCCTCTCAAGGCACAAAAATATACATGTTTTCAAGAAGAAATTACCAAGATAAACAAAACTAAGCTCTCCAAGCTCCTGTCAACAAATCTTTATCCATAAGTATTCATTCCTAGAATCATTATGGAAACATAACACATGGGGTGAGTGATAAACCTTTAATATCTCATATTTTTACGGTTCAATTGCTTAGTTTTTCATCATTTTTTGGTATATTTTATTGAACTTTGTTCTCAAGTTTTCTTATGTTTTCATCATTCTTTAATTTTGTGCTTATTACGTGTTTTTATGTGTATTTGGCAGGTAATTGCACATGGAGAAGTCTGGGCATTTAAAAAAGCAAGAAAAAGAAGAATTCTCATCAACATTCAACACTTGAGTGCTGAGGAGTGGAGCACTTGTGCACCCAAAGCGTATGCAGCAGCAGTGATTCAGTGACCCAGCACGTAATCGCTGGGTGAGGAGCACTTGACCATGTAGAACGTAATGCAGTGCATCCTAACTTAAGTGGCTCAGCGCTTAAGCACCCATAAGCCAGCGCCTAGGCACTGGTCGCATAACAGCACACATTATTTTCTATAAATTAGAAAAGTTACGCTAAACTCAACACATTAGGGAATACACTTTGCACATCATGTAGAAAATCTCTATTCTTGAGAGAGTAGTTTTGCGGCAGTAAACTAGGAGGACAACTTCGAAAGGAGGATTCGATTCTTGAAGGCTTGAAGATCATAATCACCATGAAAGGGGTTTTGATTTCTCTTTCCTTCTAGTTTTTCTATTTCTTTGGGTTTTATTTCCATGGGTTTGTATCTTGATATGGGTTTGTTTGTATTGAACATGAGTCACTAAACCCATAGCTAGGGCTATGAAGGATCTTGTTTTCCTAATTATTTGGGTTTAATTTCTAATTTGATTAAGGTAATTTCTTTTAGGGTTTATCATATTGTTTGCATTCTTATCATAACTTAATCACTTTTGACATGTATTAATTCATTGTTTGACCGGTGATCATCCAAATTCAATGAGTGGATCTATATGGTAAGCCAAGGATTAGATTGGTGAATGACAAAACATCAATTTTTCCTACCAATGGAATAGACAGGTATATTAGTTCATCTCTTGAATTGAAGCTTAATGCATTCTTAATTAATTCAACTAAATGACCAAATAGGTGATTTAATTTAGGAATAAAATATTTTTTTCATCCATAACCATTAGGATTCAATAGCAGGTAAGAGAATATTGGCAAAAGAATTACCTTACATCATAAATAAAAGAAAATCTGAATAATTAGATTCAAGTGAACTTTGCACCCTAGTCTCTCTCTCATTGATTATCTATTCTTTGTTTGATTATTCATTGTTTTTCTTTGTTTGTTTTCTAATTTTATCTTGAATTTCTTCATACACTTTCAATTGTCTAGATAACAAAGAGTTTTACGAATCTAGTCATTACCATTTATTCCTCATGGGATCGATAGTTGGGACTCAAGTCCTATATTACTTAGCGATAGAGTACATTCGCTCTTAGTGTATTTCATGCATACCAAGTTTTTGGCACCGTTGTCAGGGAGTAAATTTGGTAATATTAGAAGCAAAAAGCTCTAGTTAATTTACACGCGCTTTTATTTTATTTATTATTTCTTATTTTATTTTTATTTTTATTTTTATTTTAGTTTTCACTTCATCTACCTGCTTATATTTCTTGTTTATGCTTACTCGATCTCAGTTTCCTAATCTAACATTTGATCTTGAAATTAAGAGAACAACTCACAAGTTAAGGAAGCAATCTTATATTGAAGTTGTGATAGAAGATATCAATAGGATGGAGAGACAACCAGTAGTTAAGGTGAATCATGAAGAAAGAGCAACCCCAATAGAGTGGACCACGCTTGAGTACTCCATGCCCACTGCTGAAGGGTATGGAGGGAGTATTATAAGACTAACTATGGCAGCTAACAACTTCGAGATCAAACTAGCATTGATCTCAATGATTCAAAATTTTGTTCAATTTGGTGGATTGCCTTCGGATGATCCAAATCAGCATTTGGCCAAGTTCTTGCAGTTGTGTGATACTATAAAGTAAAATGGGGTGATAGATGATGCAATCTGATTGCGATTCTTTCCTTTCTCTCTTAGGGATAGAGCAAGTCAATGATTAATGTCTCTACTAAGGGGTTCTATTACTACATGAGATCAGTTGACACAACAGTTTTTAGCTAAGTATTTTTCTTCTTCTAAATTTGCTAAGTTAAGGAATGACATATTTTCTTTTATGCAGTTTGACATGGACAATCTTTATGAAGCTTGGGAGCGCTTTGAGGAGATGTGCACATCATGGATATCTCGTATGGCAGTAGGTACAGACTTTTTACAATGGTTTGTTGCCTGCTAACCATTCACCCATTAATGTCGTTACATGAGGTACAATTTAGAGGAAAACACCTGCTAAAAGCCAAGTATTGATTTAAGAAATGACGCTTAATAGTTTTCAATGGCAAAATGAGCGCTAGGTTCCTAAGAAACAAGCAGGTGTGCGTGTTGTTGATTCCTCTACTGCTATTTTGAGTCAATTGGAAGCGTTGACAAAGAAGGTAGAGACTTTGATGATAGCAAGTAGTGCAGCCCCACCAATCATATGTGAAGCATGTGGAGCACAGGGTCATACAAGTGTAAACTGTCAAGTTGGTAGTCTATTTACCCCCGAGCCTGAAGTAGCAAATTGTGTTAGTAATTCCAACCAGCAACAGTACAATCCATATTCCAATATGTACAATCCTGGTTGGAGGGACCATCCCAATTTCAAATAGGAAAATCAATAGGACAATCAGCAAAATCAGCAGAGTTCCGCAACCACCTCTAGGTTTCCAAGCATCTGAAGAGAGGCAAAATTTTGAAAACTTTGTGATGAAGTACATGCAAAATTCAAAGGCCAGAATGAAGAGCATGGAGGTTCAAATTAGCCAGTTGGCTACACTGATGACAGCAAGGGCACCATGGACATTGCCTAATACTACTGAGACTAATCTAAAGGAATAGGTCAATGCAATTACCTTGAGAAGTTGTAAGATTTTGGAAGGACAAATGAATGAAACACCTAGCTCATCAGGAATTGAGACCAAGAAAAATGATGTTCTTACTGAAGATGTCTCAATTCAAGATGTTAATAAAGTAGTAGAGGTTGAGAAGAAAGAACCAAAGTGGCAGAAAGCAAAGAAGGATCATGAGCAGCACACAGTATATGAACCATAACCATATACCAAGATCCTATTTCCTTAGAGGCTCAAGAACATTCAACTAGATAAACAATTTGCTAAATTCTTGGAGATGTTCAAGAAATTATAAATTAATATTTTGTTCATTGAAGCCATCTCTCAAATGCCCAAGTATGCAAAATTCTTGAAGAAAATACTTACAAATAAATTTAAGACCGTATGTCTTAATGAGGAGTGTTCTACTATCCTTTTGAAGAAGTTACCCTGAAAATTAAAAGATCCAAGGAGTTTTACTATTCCTTACTCTATTGGTAACTCTTATTTTGAGAAAGTATTATGTGATTTGGGTGCTAGTATTAATTTGATACATTTCTCTATGTTTAAGAAATTAGGTATGCAGGAAACCAAGCCCACCAATATTTCATTGCAACTGGCTGATAGATCCATCACTTACCCTTGTGGTGTATTAGAAGATGTCTTTGTAAAGGTGGATAAACTTATTTTTCTAGCTGAATTCATTGTGTTGGATATAAAGGAGGATGATGAGATCCTAATCATACTTAGACATCCATTCCTCACCACTAGAAAAACACTGATTGATGTACATGATGAGAAGTTGACCTTCCTATTAAATTATGAGGAAGTAGTGTTTAATATTTTTAATGCTGTTAAAAATCCTAGTTCCTTTAATTCATGTAATTGTATAGATACTACTGATGTTGTGGGTAGTGATGTGTCTTCATATATGCAGGAATCTGTGACTATTGCTATGCTAGAGAAGACCTTGCCCATGGCTATCACTAACTTTGAGAATACCAAGCTCTGTAAGAAGAGACCAAAGAAGCAGCATGACATGTGTATCAAGCAGCGTGAGTTTAAGATTAGGGATAAAATTCTTGTCGATAACTCATGTCTTCGTTTTCTTCCTTGTAAGTTTTGGTCAAAATGGTGTAGGCCATATGAGATTGTTCGTGTGTTTTCGTACAGTGTGCTAGAGGTGAAAAAAGATAGCCCACAGATATTCTTGATAGATGGCTAGAGGGCAAGCCATTGCTTTGAAAAGGAGAAGGGGTCATCCTGTTTTTGGCCCTTAAAGCCACCTTGATTTACCTGAATAAAAGGCAACATCGAGCTAATGATGTTATACAAGCGCTTCACAGGAGGCAACTTGTGTTTCTTCTTTATTTATCTTATTTTAGTTGTTTTTGTTATTTTTGTTTTCCTTTTGGATGCTACTCATGTGTTTTGGGATTTTTTTTAAGATTCTGTTGTGATGCTGACTCTTGTGTTTCTTCTATGCCTGACATTATATCACTTTCCATCATGTTGTGTTGCTTTTTTCTTTACCCTTTTATTTCTTTTTCTTCCACATTGAGGACAATGTTTATCTTTAGTGTGGAAGGATAATTTTACAATTTTTATGGAAAAAAAATTTTGATGATCACTTGAGCATTGCTGGTAATCAAGCAGGACTTGTGTGTAGATGTCTTGATTTATTCTAAACTGATAGAGATATGTTTTTAAGGGGATTCCATTGATCATGAGTTATTTTTGTGTAAATAATCTTTTTCGTTTAAGTAAAGTGAAATTTAGCATCTTATTTGGAAATTAGCCATGTCTGCTTACTTTTGTTTTCTTTATTAACATTAGCTAGAAAAGTGAGTTTTGAGCTTTAATGATTAGATTTTTCTTAAATGAAATCCTATTTTTCTTCTAGAGTGAGTTTCCTCTTGATCGATGTGTGCTAGAACTTACTTTGATATTTTGTGAAGGCTTTAATGATTCACATACAGACTTGAATATGATTAAGGCAATTAGGCTTTATTCTTTCTTGACTTTCAGAGTTGTATTGATAAAATAATCCCTTAGTTGCCTTATTTGAGCCTGAAATTGATTTCTTTGAACACCCAATTGAATAATCAGGTTGGATTTTTTGGAGCATCTAATGTGTTGGTTGAAAAGTCATTAAAGGTTATTTTTGTCTTCAAGGGTTTATTGCTGCAAAAAAAATGGAAAGAAGAAAAAGAAGAAAAAGTTTGTTGGTGAAGAATAATGAGAATATTGGGTTGAAAGTGAGAATGTGTTATATCCTTGTGCATTATGCTCTATTTGTCATCTTTTCAACCTAATTCTGCTTTGTTTTGATTTATCCATGAGCATTCTTTATCCTTATTTATCTTTTTCTCACCTTTCTTTATACCCTTGGCCCCGTTACAACCAAAGGAAGTCCTTTTGATTCTTGTGTTGTATGTGAACTTGGAAGTGGAGATAAGATTGAAAAGCAAGCCTATGGTATTGCATTTTTCAAGAGAAATTTGAGTGATCTCTCTATCCTTAAACACTTGAGTGATGGAAAGATGAGTGATCTCAAATGTTTGGCAAAGAGAAAAGTTGCAAGCTAGACTTAAGCCTCTAATTATTTTAAGTGTTAAGTGATCTTGCTTGATTGGATTTGATTGCTTAACTTGAATTTTTAAATTATGGAATTTTCCTCGATTCATGTTTCTTGATGTTGAGTTTCATCTTGTTGTTGATTCCTATTCTTTGCTTAAGGACAAGCAAAGCTCAAGTGTGGGGGAGTTGATGAACCTTTAATATATTATATTTTTATGGTTCAATTCCTTGGCTTTTCATCCTCTTTTGATATTTTTTATTAAACTTTGTCCTTAAATTTTCTCATGTTTTTATCATTCTTTAATTTTGTGCTTGTTACGTGTTTTCATATGTTTTTGGCAGGTAAATGCACATGGAGAAGAATGGGCATTTAAAGAAGCAAGAAAAAAAAGAATTCTATTAAGCGTTCAACATTTAAGCGCTGAGGAGTGGAGCGCTAGGGGGCCCAAAGCGTATGCTGTAACACCCTTGTGGGGATGTCACATTTATGATGCAATAAAATAAAATAAAATAAAATTCTTACCCAAGTTGTAAAACATTTGGTACATAAATAATATTAGTGGTAAAATTTTTCCTTTTTATATTTATAATATTAAATAAAATAACACGAAATACGAAATGAGATAAAACATCATCACACCATAATATACATATGATTTTGTCTAAAGTATACAATTAATTTATAACTACAAAATATTTAATAAAGCTGTAAAAAGTCAATATGATACTAAGACATAATGCCTAAGACCTGAGCCCTTGTCATAAGACAATTTCCCTAGTTGGGAATGTCTTGACCAATAGAAATTCGACCCAATAGTATATTGAAGTTCTCTCTAGGAGTATAGTGAAATTCGTCCCACAACTCCCTAATAGGTAAAATAATCTTTACGAAAGCAACCGTGTAACGTGTAGTAACAAACCCCCGTCGAGTCCTACTTACTGATAAAGTCACGTTACCACTGTACTCTATGTGTCCGGTGTCCCAGTGGACATACCAAGCCTCAGCGCCTTCGAGAAATTGCAGTCTAAAGAAACCTAATTGACCTCCTCTTGCCGCTGTTGTAGTCTTTGATGATATAAACATAAAGTAGAAACAGACAGAATAATACAATAAAGAGGTGAGACAATCTACATCATTACCAGCATAGCAAATAAGAAAATGACAATACAAAACAATTATCACAACAGTACATACCAACATGTCATGCATAATATATTAAAGCAATAAATCATACATTTTATCACAGATTATGGTAAGCAGTAAAATGCAGATAATGCATGAACACACACCGACTCGTTCTTACTCCATGGAGCTAAACACGAATATCTGAGAGAATGATCCGAATAGAAACTAATAATACTTTATGGCTGCCCAACCAAACTATTGCACTGTCTAACATTGTGTCTATAGTCCACAGTCCAAACATCGTGTAGTAGTACACAATCAATACACCGTGCACTACAGGCATAGTACGTAATAGTCTCCTCAAGATCCCGATTAAGAATAGTGCTTGTTAAGATCATTAGTGTGTTACCCGTTACCACGACCCAGAGGTGCTACCACTGTCTACATATGGGATTTTCCGCACACTAATGCCTCCAAGTTCAATAAATAAACCACACTACGTCTATCACACCAAAACACGGTGTAATTCGTCTCATCAATCAATCGCCAATTATCAACCAAATTGACACAACACCCTAAGCATGATCTAAAATTACAACAATACCCCTATTATCCAAAATTTATCATAATTACAAAAATACCCTTAGTCACAAAACACCAATACATAGCCTGTCCCACCGGACAGTACTATGTCGTAACATGTCCGGGTCCACCACTTTGGCTCGATAGCAAAACTCACTGTATCATTCAATCGCATAGGAATTTTATCGCATTTTCACAATCTCATCGTTTTCACAAATGTTTTTAAATCGCGTAAGTACATTTTGACATTCTTGAACATCGCATAATGTTTTTAAATCATTTTCTCAATCGCGTAACATTTTTAATTCATTTTCTTAACCGAATAGCATAACATCATCATTTTTAAATATGTGTAGACTATATCTAGTACATTTAAAATACGTAGAGTATTTTCCTTGTGTTATAAATATAGTATGAAATCTTTTCATTTTAATCATCTGATTTTAGTAAATTTCGGCAGCATTTTGCCTATAAAATCAGTATAAGGTATTTTTGACGTTTTCAACTAAATATAGTTCATTTTATTTTTACCCAATAATTAATCTTTGAAACTTGCTAACGCGCTTCAAAATTCATAAAATGAGTTTTACGTTAGCATTTTTCAAGCGTTTAATTTATTTCTTACTTTAAACTAAGTTCTACTAAGTTAGAATTCTAGGACTGAATTTATTCCTTTTATTTTCTCAAAGATTCATTGGAATCAATTTATTTTGTAAATCCATTACCTAACCTATCTTAGAAAATAAAATGGCATGTTGGCCAAAAATTGAAAATAAAATGGCATTCAATTATACACTAAATGGCATGTTAGCCATAATTAATCAGAATCATTCTTAAACTTATTATTTTACCTAAATTCATTAACTCATTGATTTAGAAAATTGTTGAGAACATTTTGGTTCTCGTTTGATGTAAGGCCGTGAGCCTCATTCTGTGTTCTTTGGAACACTCATGCAAATCGTTACATGTTATTCATATCCTACTTTAATAATTATACAATCATAAACACATGCAATTATATAATCACATACAATATACATACAATATATTTTAAAGCTATAAACATGCATAGCAATTAAAATCAATAATAAATACTATAAACATGCATGGCAAATAAATCAATCACAATTAGGAAAGCATTTAAACAATCACAAAAATAATAAAAACCATAAACAATCACACAAATGAATCCTTATGGATTCTTCACACATACAAATCCATTTTCTCATCACCATACAAGGTTGATGAGATTAAATTTCCCTCTTACCTCTTGAAGACAATTAATCGGTTAGTTTCCTTCTTTTCTTTGAAATTTTGTGTGACTCCCAAACAAATTCCTAAAATTCTTAAACAATTAGTAAAAACACATTCAAGGTTCAATATTGAAAAACCATGGAACAATCATGGTTAGAAAAATTAGAAATCCAAATTTGAACCATAGAATCAAGACTTACCCTTAAGAAAGTAAGCAAAAGGTTTGATTTTGGACTAGATAGAGTAGGTTTTTAGCAAAACTTTGTGAATGAAAAGTGTTTAGAATATGATTTGGGTTTGAGAAAAGCTAAGAGGAAAAATTATAGAAGATTGGTGGTGTGGGTTTGGTGCTTGGCCAAATTCTAGCAAGAAAATGGGAGAGAAAGTTTGCTTGGGTTTTTGGGGTTTTGAGAGAAAATGGATAGCTTAATTGTGATAAGTGTAAAAAATGAAATTGAAGAGTGAAAATAAGGGCTGCTACCGTGAGGTGATTTTTGGGTGAGGTTGAGTGTTTAATTTTGCTAGGTAAATATCCAAGTGTGTTCACATTAAGGTGCACATGGCTTAGGTCACTTTGGAGGGTTCAAGAACCATGTAGAACTTAGCCACCAAGCCTCCCAAGGCTGCTGCCCAAAACCGTGTAGCTCCTTAGGATTTTAATGACTTAATTGTTTTCAATTTACTCCTAATTACATGCTAATTAATTAGGTAATTAGTTAGGTTAAATATCCTATCAACACTTAATCAACGTTCTAATCATATAACTAATTAGTTTAATATATTTTAACATATATTATAACCTTTAAATAATATTAGGATATTTAATTAGTATTTAGTTTATAACTAATTAAGAACTAAGCTAGTCCACTTAGTTTGCTAATTAGGTAATAAGATTAACCAAATTAAGCTTAATTAGCTACTAACCAAATTCAAGCCACTATGTTTGACTTAATCCTAACCATTGGTTTCATCTTTAATTCCTAGCCCTAGATTACATCTAAGGTAGATATTGATTAGTCATAAATCTTGAATTCTAATCTCACCATTGATTTGATCAACAGTTGAAATCAAAGGCTTCCTAACTAAGTCTTCATCCAACGGTCCACATTAAAGTCTATGCTTCCTTCTTTGACCTATTCCTATTAGTTCAAAAAGTCAAGCCACTTTTGTTGACTTGCTCTCATTGGCTAAAATTTTGTCCAGTCAGAATCGTTGACTGCTTTTCCTAAACGCGGGTCCCACAGAACTTTTAAAGATCCGTGGTCAAATCGAAGTAGATTTCTACTGTTTTTGAGACAGTAGGTACTGTAATATAAAATAATATTATAATAATATAAAATTATTTTATTACACAGTTAAATCCTAAAAATTACGAGATTAATATATATATCAATTAGAATTGGGTTTAGTAAGATCCCCCAGCTCCAATTAATTAAAATATGATTTTTTCGGCCATAAAATTATTATTTTCTTGACTCGGAGCAAATCACACACAGCAGTCAAATACACTCACGAAACAGTCAAATTCATTTTACTTCTCACAGAAATTACAAAACAGTGGATTTCAAGACAATATTGTAATTAACCCAAAAGTTGGAGTGTTACATATGCAGCAGCGGTGATTCAGTAACCCAGTGCCTGAGCGCTAGGTGAGGAGTGCTTGAGCACACAAAATGTAACACAGCGCGTCATGACTTAAGTGGCTCAACGCTTAAGCGCCCATAAGCCAACACCTAGGCACTGGTCATGTAACAGCACACGTTTGTTTCTATAAATTAGAAAAGTTACGCCAAACTCAACACACTAGGGAATATCTCTAACACCCCAAAAATTATTTATTTCATCATAGATAATCATTTTATAATATTTATGATTTTTAGGAATTTTTTTAGAATTTTTCAGAAATGTCAAATATTTTAATATATTCCTCGTTTTGCATGCACACTGAGCAGAGTCAGTGAAACGCCCTGGAAAATTGTTTGTTTTGTGATGAACAACCATTTTCTAATATTTATGATTTTTGAGAATTTTTGTGAATTTTTCTGAAAATGTCAAATATTTTAGTATATTCTTCGTTTTACGTGCGCACTGAGCAGAGCTGGGATAACGAAATGTTTTCCCTGAGGCTGGTAAACCTTGAACTGTCAACCTGTCGACGGGGGATCTTACTAAACTCGAGGCTGGGCACAGTTTGCGATGTTTGCATTTTTTGAGGTTTTATCTAATAAATAAAATCTCTATACGCACTATTAATTAATATTTTGCGATATGCTCTATTATTCATTAGAAAATTAATATTCGTTTTGTGCACTGTAATAATTATCCATTGGGTAATAGCTTGTAGTAAAATCCTAACTACTATATTATTTTAACTATTAAATCACATTATCCTATCTTAATGTAATCTACTTTATGTCTAATCACATCTCCTTAATTGAAAATGCACCCAAGCTTCTCAAGGAAGCTAACCATTTCTCTCTCCTCCTCCCCACACTCACACGGCTGCTGCACAAAATTGGGAGCCAAAATTTGTGCTTCAATTTAATTAATTAACATATTCAAATTTCAAAAAGAAAACCCTAAAAGCATCTTTCACTTTTCTATTCACTTCTCTCTCTACCTTCATCTTTCTCAAACTTTCTCTCCTCCTTCTCTCTAGCCACACCTCACGGCCACCACACCCTCAAGCCCTTAACCATCACAAAAATTCCAACCAAATACATTTTATTAATCACCTCCATCATCTAAACACTTCTCTAGTTAGTGGTTCTTGAAAAGCTTTCATCTTTACCATTTTCTTCAAGCTTCAAGCTTCAAGCTTTTGGGTAAGGTTCTTGACTCCTCACCATTTTCTCTTCATTTTTGAGTTCAAGGTCCTTCTTATGACCATTGGTCCATTCTTTTTCAAGTCTTCTTGTGGATTTAATGAAGTTGTAAATTTTAGGGTTCTTGGAGATGCCAAATCTGAAAATTACAAGGAGCTCAAGGGGGGTTCTTTTGTTTGTTTTCTTCTCTTTGGTAAGAGGAAGATACTCCTCCTCAACCTCTCTTGGTAGTAAGGAACCTTGATTTGTGATTGGTTGTGAGAAAACCCTATTGAGGGTTATTCTTTGTTTGTATGATTTATATGATTACATATTGATGTTAATTTGTATAAGTTATTTGATTGATTGGTTATGTATATTGATATGCTTGGATGGATTAGAACACTTGAAATGGAAGAAAATGACCTAGATTTCCTCAAGGAGGCTCATAGTTTTGGGGCCCTAAATTAGGGTTCTTGGTGAAAATTTTATAACAAGTGGAAGACTTAACTAGCCAAATGGATAATATGTGATTAATGGAATAAAAATTTAAACCCTAGACCAAGAGAAGTTCATGGCCTTCACAGCTAATAATGGCTCAATCTTATGATTTCACACAACTATGGCATTTAATTAATCAAGTAAATAAATAAGAGGATTATGTAATGGAAGGAAATAAATTTAGTAACCTAAAGGAACTCTTTGGACTTTAAGAACAAATAAGGATGTGTGAGACATTGGTAAGACTTAGAAACAATTCTCTAAGTGAATATGACTAAGATTAAAGTAAAAACCTAATAATGAAATGAATTTCATAAGAAAAATTTAATTGAAGTGAAACTTAATTAAATGATTAATTAGGAATCAATTAAGGTTTCATAAAACGGAAAGAACTAAGAACGAAATTTTAATTAAAGGCTTAGAATAATTTTCGGTTAAGATGAGATCATGAGTGTAAATGAGAATGTTAAGCAATCTCATAATGTACCTTAAAAATGTAATGCATTAATTCAGGACTTAATGATATTTAACGTGGGTCCATGAGTTGACTAATAACATAATGATGCTTACTTTAGTCGAACTGCGACATGACATGGAAAGTGTATTATTGATGAATATACATGTTATATGCACTGAGTCAGCATGCATTGGGAAAGTCCATTAGACTGTTGTTAAAGCCATGTTGCCTAGGAGATTGAATACACCTTTGTGCAGGTGTGAGTAGACTAGTGTAGGTCATTCTGTTAACCTTGGGGGTGTCGGGGCACTGGCGTCTCACAGTGGACAATTCGTAGCCCCACTGGGCCATGAGATAAATCGATGCGAATGCACCGACGATCTGGACGTGACACTGTCCTATATCGTGATCTAGCGTAGAATGTCTGTACAATGCCTTGATGTGCACGTGGATAAACTGATGAATTATAGCACTTTGGCCGCTGCAGCTGAGTTGCAGACATGTCTCCTGATCTTTCTCTCTGACTATTTGTGTCTAACTCCATGGAGTAGGATTTTGGTGTTGTATGCATGTGCATAATGAGTCCGTATATTATCTGGCATTTTAATTCTTATGATATATTGGAACTATCGTTGTACTGATGTATAATTGCTTGGAACTATTTAACTATTTATTACTGTCATTTAATGTTTATTATTATTACCTCTTGAGATGCTATGTGGGCACTTTGCGCCGTTTTGTTTCTCTACTGCCATAATTGGTAATGATGGTAGGATGTCTTACCTCTTTCTTGTGTTTTTATTATTTCTGCTTTTTTATAAATATGTTTCGTCGAAGACATCGGCAAGGAGGGTGAAGCTCCCGAATTTCCCAGCTTCTGGCCCGACCGTGATTTGCACCTATTGTTGGATCATGGTGGCATGCTCACGCGGATTTTTAGGTGATGTGTGTTTGACCTTCCTTGGAGGGCCAGACTGCTGGCACATCAACCTAAATTCTAATCGCTGTGTCTACCTATGGGACGTGTTGATTTCACTGGCTTGGGGGCGTCATGAACCGTCGATCTTCACTTGCAGTGTCAGTTTATGTTTGGAGTTTTATTTGCCTATCATGGAGATGTGGGGTGATTGTTATTACACCCCACAGGAGGATTCTTTTGATTCCACTGCTCAGGCTCCGACCCGTAACTCAGTGGCTCCTATGGAGGTTTCCTCCAATGAGGAAGATCCTGAGGAGGATCCCGAGGAGGATGCTGACACGATTCTTCCTCATCTTAGGGACTGATATTGTCGATAGCTACTGATGGCTATCAGGGTATATTTTGAGGGCCTGATGTGTCATTATTTTGGTGGGCTGTATGTTTATGATCTCTTGGGGCATACATGTATAATTTTGCTTTTTATATATTCAGGCGCTGTAATCAAACAAGTTTAATATAATGATATATCGTTGTTCATGTATGTTGGTTTGATGTATGCTTTATTTCTATTTTACTATTCATTGCAACTACGTCTTATCACTATTTGTATTAATTATGAGAAAAAAAATATACTCGCTCATTTAATCACACAATTATAGCCAAGTAAATTTACATTCATAAAAAGAACCGGGTCTTTAATTTATATTTTTATTTTTTGCATTGTAAATGACAATGTGACGCTCCTTCCCAAAAAGGGACGTTACATTAAGTTAGTATCAGAGCCCCGGCTTATGTTTCTTTGGGTCTTGTGATTGAGTCTGTCTTGTTTATGCTGTGTGAATCTCTGTGTTTGGTATTCCTAGTGGATACAACTGACTTTCCTTGTGTTTTCAGCTAATCTAATTTTAGAAAGTAAGATGGCACGAGGTGGAGACATGGCAGCTGCTATAGAAGTGATGCAAAGGATGGCTGAGGTCATCGCACAACAGACTGAACGAGTTACTCAACAACAAGAGAGAGTTGCTCAATAACAAGAGAGGGCTGCTCAACAACTCGAAGCTATTGCTGATGCTTAAAACTTGGCGGAGTTTCATCGCCACAATCCTCCCCAATTCAAAGGAGAGTTCGATCCGGACAAAGCTAGTCTATGGATCAAAGAGCTAGAGAAAGTCTTTCGAGGCAAGAATTGCACAGAGAATAAGAAGGTGACTTATGCTACCTTTATGTTGGTTGGCAATGCTGAGAACTGGTGGTGAGGGACGCAAAGAATGCTAAAGGCTGAAAATCACAAAATCACTTGGTATTTATTCAAGGATAAGTTCTTGGATAAGTACTTTCCGGCGAGCGCGAGGCACGCAAAGGAGATGGAGTTTCTCAACCTAAGGTAGAGGAACATGACCAATAGTGAATATGCAGCGAGATTTGAAAACTTGTCACATTTTTCAACGTACTTTCAGCACCAACCGAATGAAGCCTAGAAGTGTCACAAGTTTATAGAGGGGTTGAGATATGAAATGAAGAAAGCTGTTATCACACTAAAAATCAACGAGTTCTCAGAGCTGCTAGATACCTGCTGCGAAGTGGAAGCTCTGGAGCAAGCTAGAGATACAAGGAGCAGGAACTTTGGACCTGCAAGGTTCCAAAGGGGTGGTGGAAATAGTTCTAACTACTTCCAAAAGAAGCCCTATTCCCGGCCAACGAGAAACCAGCAACAGATAGTGGGTGGAAGTTCTGGTGGAGGTTCTACTGGGAAGCAGACCAGCTAAAATATGGCGTATCCCTCCAAATACCTGATGTGTAGGAAGGATCATCTCACGAGGGATTGCACTATAAAGGGGATTATCTGGTTCAGATGTGGCAAACCTGGCCACGTATCCCGAGACTACAACCAAGCGAAGGTTAAATCTTCAGTCAATGCTGCAAGGGCCAACAAACTAAAAGCAGGAGGATAGGTCTATACCATGAGCGGAGCCGAAGCCTCTGAGTCAGAAGACTTGATTCAAGGAGAAGGCACTATAGAAGGTAACCTTTTAATTGTACAGTATGACTCTGGGGCAACCCATTCTTTCATATCTTATGACTGTGTGCTACGACTTGGTTTACTAGTGTCTACCTTACCTTTTGATCTGACTATTTCTAACCCCACTGATAAACTGGTAGTTACTACCAAAGTCTATTTAAATTGTCCCTTGATTGTTGAAGGTCGAATCTTTTCTGTCGATTTGATCTGTTTACCCCTTTCTCAGCTAGATATAATTTTAGGGATGGACTGGTTGTCTTCCAACCATGTTCTATTAGATTGTTCAAGAAAAACCATAGTTTTCCCTATGGATGAGGATTCTAGATACTTGACGGCCAACCAAGTTCAGGCTCTCTTGAAAGAAGGAGCTCATGGATACATGCTATTGTCTTCTTTAAAAGTCAAGAGTGAGGTTGATGTGAACATAATTCCATTGGTGAATGAATTTCCTGAAGTATTCCCTGAGGATGTACCTGGTTTACCACCGGCGCGAGAAATAGAATTTGCTATTGACTTGGTACCGGGAGCTGGTCCCGTGTCTACAGCACCTTATAGGATGTCATCAACAGAATTAGCTGAACTTAAGAAGCAGCTAGAGGAGCTTTTGGAAAAGTAATTCATCAGACCGAGTGTGTCACCTTGAGGAGCACCAGTACTGTTAGTTTGAAAGAAGGATGGTTCATCAAGGTTGTGCGTGGACTTCAGACAGCTAAACAAAGTGACAATCAAGAATAAATATCCACTCCCAAGAATTGATGACTTAATGGACCAACTGAAGGGAGCAGCGATATTTTCAAAAATCGATCTGCGATCTGAGTATCATCAGATACGAGTGAAGATGGAGGATATACCCAAGACTACCTTTTGTACCTGATACGGCCATTACGAGTACCTCATGATCCCGTTTAGCATGATGAATGCGCCTGCTATCTTTATGGACTATGTGAACCAGATCTTTCGTCCTTACTTCGACAGGTTTGTTGTTGTCTACATCGATGACATCCTGATCTATTCTCAAAATCAAGAGGATCAAGCCGAACACCTCAGTATAGTTCTCCAGATTCTGAAGGAGAAAGAACTGTATGCCAAACTATCAAAATGTCAATTTTAGTAGGAAAAAGTTAAGTTTTTGGGTCATGTAATCTCGAAGGATGGGATTGCGGTGGATCCATCAAAAGTGATGGCAGTGCTATAATGGGAAAGGCCTAAGTCAGTGATGGAGATTCGTAGCTTCGTGGGATTGGCCGGATATTACAAGAGGTTCATCGAGGGATTCTCTAAGATTGCAGGACCTCTTACTCAACTCACAAGAAAGAACCAAGCTTTTGAGTAGACCGGCAGCTGTGAACAGAGTTTCCAAGAGTTGAAGAGATGGCTAACTACCTCGCTAGTGTTAGTGCTACCTAATCCAAATGAGCCCTTCGAGGTGTACTGTGATGCTTCATACCAAGGACTAGGATTTGTGCATATGCAACATGGAAGAGTGGTGGCTTATGCTTCAAGGCAATTGTGAGTGCATGAGAAGAACTACCCGACGCACGACTTGGAATTGGCGGCTGCAGTTTTCGCTTTGAAGATATAGAGGCATCTCCTCTATGGAGCGACGTTCAACATCTTTAGTGATCACAAAAGTTTGAAATATTTGTATGATCAGAAGGAGTTGAACATAACGCAGCGCAGGTGGCTGGAGTTCCTGAAGGACTATGATTTCTAACTTCTGTATCACCCTGGCAAGGCAAACGTCGTGGCAGATGCCTTGAGTAGGAAGATGATCAGTGTCTCTGCCCTGATGATCAAGGAAAAGGATCTAATAGGGCAGTTCAGAGATGTATAGTCTTTTGTGGAATTAGAACCAAGAAAGATCTGCATGAACATGGTCACCATCTCAAGTGAGCTGATGGAGGACATACGGGAAAAGCAGAAGGTCAACAAGTTCTTGTAAGAAGTGAGAGAGCTAATGAAGAAAGGCAACGAAATAGCATTTGCGGAAGGAACAGATGAAATTTTAAGATTCCGAGGTAGAGTCTGTATTCCCCATGACCAAGAGCTTAGAGAGTATATTATCGACCATGCTCACACAAGCCAGTTGAATATGCATCCAAGCATAACAAAAATGTATCAAGACTTGAAGAAGTTATTTTGGTGGCATGAAATGAAGAGTGACGTCACTAGACATGTATCGACTTATCTAGTTTGTCAGAAAGCTAAAGTGGAACATCAAAGACACGCAGGATTACTGCAACCATTGTCTATTCCTGAATGGAAGTGGGACAACATTGCAATGGATTTCGTAGTGGGTTTGCTAAGGACAAGAAAAGGACATGACTCGATTTGGGTAATTGTTGACCGACTCATGAAATCAGCGCATTTCCTCCCGATCAACATAAGGTACAAACTAGAGAAACTGACCCAGCTGTATATTGGACAAATTATTAGACTGCACGGTGTACCTACAAGTATTGTTTCGGATAGGGATCCAATATTCACTTCAAAGTTCTGGCAGAGTCTACAAGAATCATTGGGGACAAAGTTACGTCTAAGTTTTGTTTATCTCCCACAATCCGATGGCCAATCGGAGAGGACGATCCAATCAATGGAAGATTTGCTTAGAGCTTACACCATAGAACAGACTGGAAGTTGGGATGATGTTCTACCGTTGATAGAATTCACCTACAACAATAGTTATCACTCAAGCAAAGGAATGGCACCCTATGAGGCTCTGTATGGATGGCGGTGTCAGACACCTCTATGTTGGTACCAAGACGGCGAGTGCCTCACTATTTGACCAGATATTATACAGCAGACAACTGAAAAAGTTAAGATGATTCAAGAGAAGATGAGGACGGCTCAGAGAAGACAAAAGAGTTATGTAGACAAAAAAAGAAAGCCCCTTGAGTTTGAGGAAGGTGAGCATGTATTTTTGAAAGTAAAACCTACGACTGGGGTGGGCTGGGCCTTGAAATCTAGAAAACTTACTCCAAAATTTCTTAGACCATACCAGATTATTCGCCGAGTAGGTCTAGTAGCCTATCAAATAACCTTACCCCCTTTCCTCTCAAACATTCACAATGTCTTCCATGTGTCACAACTGCAAAAATACATTCTTGACCGAAGTCATGTCATAGCACCAGATACAGTACAATTAAAAGAGAACTTAACCTATGAGGCACCTCTTATAAGAATTGAGGATAGAAAGATAAAGCAACTAAGAGGCAATGAGATCTCATTAGTGAAGGTAATCTGGAACGAAACGACTAGAGATGCAATATGGGAGCTGGAAGACAAGATGAAGGAGCAGCACCCACAACTATTCTAGGGTGTGAAAATTTCGAGGATGAAATTTCTTTTTAGATGGGGATTGTTGTAACACCCCAAAAATTATTTATTTCATCATAGATAATCATTTTCGAATATTTACGATGTTAGGAATTTTTCTGGAATTTTCCGGAAATGTCGAATATTTTAATATATTCCTCGTTTTGCATGCACACTGAGCAAAGTCAGTGAAACGCCCCAAAAAATTGTTTGTATCATGACGAACAACCATTTTCTAATATTTATGATTTTTGAGAATTTTTGTGGATTTTTCTGAAAATGTCGAATATTTTAGTATATTCTTCATTTTGCGTGCGCATTAAGCGGAGCCGGGATAACGAAATGTTTTCCTTGAGGCTGGTAAACCTTGAACTGTCGACCTGTCGACGGGGGATCTTACTAAACCCGAGACTGGGCACAGTTTGCTAAGTTTACATTTTTTGAGGTTTATCTGATAAATAAAATCTCTGTACGCACTGTTAATTAAAATTTTACGATATGCTCTTTTATTCATTGGATAATTAATACTGGCTTTGTGCACTGTAACAATTATCCATTGGGCAATAGCTTATAGTAAAATCTTAACTACCATATTATTTTAACTATTAAATCACATTATCCTATCCTAATGTAATCTACTTTATGTCTAATCACGTCTCCTTTATTGAAAATGCTCCCAAGCTTCTCAAGGAAGCTAACCATTTTTCACTCCTCCTCCCAACTTTCACACGGCTACTGCACAAAATTGGGAGCCAAAATTTGTGCTTTAATTCAATTAATTAACCTATTCAAATTTCAAAAAGAAAACCCTAAAAGCATCTTTCACTTTTCTATTCACTTCTCTCTCTACCTTCATCTTTCTCAAACTTTCTCTCCTCCTTCTCTCTAGCCACACCTCATGGCCACCACACCCTCAAGCCCTCAATCATTACAAAAATTCCAACCAAATACATTTTCTTAATCACCTCCATCATTTAAACACTTCTCTAGTTAGTGGTTCTTGAAAAGCTTTCATCTTTACCACTTTCTTCAAGCTTCAAGCTTTTGGGTAAGGTTCTTGACTCCTCACCCTTTTCTCTTCATTTTTGGGTTTATGGTCCTTCTTATGACCATTGGTCCATCCTTTTTCAAGTCTTCTTGTGGATTTAATGAAGTTGTAAATTTTAGGGTTCTTGGAGGTGTCAAATCCGAAAATTGCAAGGAGCTCAAGGGGGTTGTTTTGCTTGATTTCTTCTCTTTGGTAAGAGGAAGATACTCCTCCCCAACCTCTCTTGGTAGTAAAGAACCTTGATTTGTGATTGGTTGTGAGAAAACCCTATTGAGGTTTATTCTTTGTTTGTATGATTTGCATGATTACATGTTGATGTTAATTTGTTTAAGTTATTTGATTGATTGGTTATGTATATTGATATATTTGGATGGATTGGAACACTTGAAATGGAAGAAAATGACCTAGATTTCCTCTTGGAGGCTCACGATTTTGGGGCCCTAAATTAGGGTTCTTGGTGAGAAATTTATAACAAGTGGAAGACTTAACTAGCCAAGTGGATAATATGTGATTAATGAAATAAAAATTTAAACCCTAGACCTAGAGAGGCTCACGGCCTTCATAGCTAAAAATGGCTCAATCGTATGATTTCACTTAACTATAGCATTTAATTAATCAAGTAAATAAATAAGAGGATTATGTAAGACATAGAAATAATTCTCTAAGTGAATATGACTAAGTTTAAAGTAAGAACCTAATAATGAAAGGAATTTCATAAGAAAAATTTAATTGAAGTGAAACTTAATTAAATGGTTCATTGGGAATCAATTAGGGTTTCATAAAACGGAAAGAACCAAGAACAAAATTTTAATTAAAGGCTTAGAATAATTTTCAGTTAAGATGAGATCATGAGTGTAAGTGAGAATGTTAAGCAATCTCATAATGTACCTTAAAAACATAATGCATTAATTAAGGACTTAATGATATTTAACGTGGGTCCATGAGTTGACCAATAACATAATTATGCTTACTTTAGTCAAATTGTGACATGACATGGAAAGTGTATTATTGATGAATATACATGTTATATGCATTAAGTTAGCATGCATTGGGAAAGTCCATTGGACTGTTGTTAAGGCCATGTTGCCTAGGAGATTGAATACACCTTTGTGCGGGTGCGAGTAGACTAGTGTAGGTCATTCTGTTGACCTTGGGACGTCGGGGGTGGGTGTCTCACAGTGGACAGTTGGTAGCCCCGCTGGGCCATGAGATAAACTGATGCGAACGCACCGATGATCCAGACGTGACACTGTCCTATATTATGATCTAACGTAGAATGTCTGTACAATGGCTTGATGTACATGGGGATAAACTGATGAATTATAGCACTTGGGCCACAGCAGCCGAGTTGCAGACATTTTTCCTGATCTTTCTCTCTGACTATTTGTGTCTAGCTCCATGGAGTAAGATTTTGGTGTTGTATGCATGTGCATAATGAGTCCATATATTATCTGGCATTTTAATTCTTATGATATATTGGAATTGTCGTTGTACTGATTTATAATTGCCTAGAACTGTTTAACTATTTATTATTGTTATTTAATATTTATTATTATTACCTCTTGAGATGCTATGTGGGCGCTTTGTGCCGTTTTGTTTCTCTACTACCATAATTGGTAATGATGGTAGAATGTCTTACTTCTTTCCTGTGTTTCTATTATTTCTGCCTGTTTATAAATATGTTTCATCGAAGACGTCGGCAAGGAGGGTGAAGCTCCCGAATTTCCCAGCTTCTGGCCCGACTATGATGTGCGTTTGACCTCTATTGTTAGGTGATGTGCATTTAACCTTCCTTGGAGGGCCAGACTACTGGCACATCAACCTAAATTCTGATCGCTATGTCTACCTAGGGGATGTGTCGATTTCGCTGGCTTGGGGGCATCATGAACTGTCGATCTTCACTTGCAGCGTCAGTTTACGTTTGGAGTTTTATTTGCCCATCATGTAGATGTGGGGTGATCGTTATTACACCCCATAGGAGGATTCTTTTGATTCCACTACTCGGGCTCTAGCCCGTAACTCGGTGGCTCCTATGGAGGTTTCCTCTGATGAGGAAGATCCTAAGGAGGATCCCGAGGTGGATCCTAACACGATTCCTCCTCATCTTTGGGACTGATACTGTCGATAGCTACTGATGGCTATTAGGGTATATTTTGAGGGCCTGATGTGTCATTATTTTGGTGGGCTGTATATTTATGATCTCTTGGGGCATACATGTATAATTTTACTTTTTGTATATTCAGGCGCTGTAATCAAACAAATTTAATATAATCATTGTTCATGTATGTTAGTTTGATGTATGTTTTATTTCTATTTTACTATTCATTACCACTACGTCTTATCACTATTTTTATTAATTATGACAAAAAAAATATACTCGCTAATTTAATCACACAATTATAGCCAAATAAATTTACATTCATAAAAAGAATCGGGTCTTAAATTTATATTTTTATTTTCTGCATTGTAAATGGCAATGTGACGCTCCCTCCCAAAAAAGGGCGTTACATTAAGTTTGTATCAGAGCCTTGATTTATGTTTCTTTGGGTGTTGTGATTGAGTCTGTCTTGTTTGTGCTGTGTGAATCTCTGTGTTTGGTATTCCTAGTGGATACAACTTACTTTCCTTGTGTTTTTCAGCTAATCTAATTTGAGAAAGTAAGATGGCACGAGGTGGAGAGATGGCAGCAGCTATAGAAGCGATGCAAAGGATGGCTGAGGTCATCGCACAACAGGCTGAACAAGCTACTCAACAATAAGAGTGAGTTACTCAGCAACAAGAGAGGGCTACTCAACAACTCGAAGCTACTGCTGACGCTCAAAACTTGGTGGAGTTTTGTCGCCACAATCCTCCCCATTTCAAAGGAGAGTTCGATCTAGACAAAGCTAGTCTATGGATCAAAGAGCTGGAGAAAGTCTTCCAAGGCATGAATTGTGCCGAGAATAAGAAGGTGACTTATGCTACCTTTATATTGGTTGGCAATGCTGAGAACTGGTGGTGCGGGACGCAAAGAATGTTGGCGGCTGAAAATCATGAAATCACTTGGGATTTATTCAAGGATAAGTTCTTGATAAGTACTTTCCCGCGAGCGCGAGACATGCGAAGGCGATGAAGTTTCTCAACCTAAGGCAAGGGAACATGATCGTCAGTGAATATGCAGCGAGATTTGAAAACTTGTCACAGTTTTCAACGTACTTTCATCACTAACCGAATGAAGCCTGGAAGTGTCAAAAGTTTATAGAGGGGTTGAGATATGAAGTGAAGAAAGCTGTTGTCCCACTGAAAATCAACGAGTTCTTAGAGCTACTAGATACCTGCTGCGAAGTGGAAGCTCTAGAGCAAGCTAGAGATACAAGGAGCAGGAACTTTGGACCTATAAGGTTCCAAAGGGGCAGTAGCAACAGTTCTAACCGCTTTCAAAAGAAGCCCTATTCCTGGCTAAAGGAAAACCAGCAACAGACAGCAGGTGGAAGTTTTGGTGGAGGTTGTACTGGTAACCGGACCGGCCAAAATGTGGTGTATCCCTCCAAATACCTGAAGTGTGAGAAGGATCATCTCACGAGGGATTGCACTATAAAAAGAATTATCTGCTTCAGATGTGGCAAACCTAGCCACATATCTTGAGACTGCAACCAAGCGAAGGCTGAACCTTCAGTCAATGCTGCAAGGGCCAACAAAACGAAAGCAGGAGGACGGGTCTATACCATGAGCAGAGCCGAAGCCTCCGAGTTTGAAGACTTGATTTAATGAGAAGGCACCATAGAAGGTAACCTTTTAACCATACTGTATGACTCTGGGGTAACCCATTCTTTCATATCTTATGACTATGTGCTACGACTTGGTTTACCAGTGTCTACCTTACCTTTTGATCTGACTATTTCTGCCTCCATTGATAAACCAATAGTTACTACCAAAGTCTATTTAAATTGTCCCTTGATTGTTGAAGGTCAAATCTTTTCTGTCGATTTGATCTGTTTACCCCTTTCTCAGCTAGATATAATTTTAAGGATGGACTGGTTGTCTTCCAACTATGTTCTATTAGAGTATTCAAGAAAAACCATAGTTTTCCATGCGGATGAGGATTCTAGATACTTAACAGCCAACCAAGTTCATGCTCTCTTAAAAGAAAGAGCTCATGGATACATGCTACTGTCTTCTTTGAAAGTCAAGAGTGAGGTTGATGTGAACACAATTCCAATGGTGAATGAATTTCCCAAAGTCTTCCCTGAGGATGTACCTGGTTTACCACTGGCGCAAGAAATAGAATTTGCTATTGACCTGGTACCAGGAGCTGGTCCCGTGTCTATAGCACCTTATAGGATGTCACCAATAGAATTAGCTGAACTTAAGAAGCAGCTAGAGGAGCTTTTGGAAAGTGGACCAGTACTGTTAGTTCAAGAGAAAGACGGTTCATCAAGGTTGTGCGTGGACTACAGACAGCTAAACAAAGTGATAATCAAGAATTAATATCCACTCCCAAGAATTGATGACTTAATGGACCAACTGAAGGGAGCAGCGGTATTTTCAAAAATCTGTCTGCAATCTGGGTATCATTAGATACGAGTGAAGCCAGAGGATATACCTAAAACTGCTTTTCGTACCCGATACGGCCATTACGAGTACCTCGTGATGCCGTTTGGGGTGACGAATGCGCCTGCTGTCTTTATGGACTATATGAATCAGATCTTTCATCCTTACTTAGACAAGTTTGTTGTTGTCTTCATCGATGACATCCTGATCTATTCCCAAAATTAGGAGGATCATGCTGAACCTCAGTATAGTTCTCCAGATTCTGAAGGAGAAAGAACTGTATGCCAAACTGTCGAAATGTGAATTTTGGCTAGAAAAAGTTAAGTTTTTAGGTCATGTAATCTCGAAGGATGGGATTGCAGTGGATCCATCAAAAGTGGAGGCAGTGCTACAATGGGAAAGGCCTAAGTCAATGACGGAGATCCGTAGCTTCGTGGGATTGGCTGGATATTACCGCAGGTTCATCGAGGGATTCTCCAGGATTGCATGACCTCTTACTCAACTCACGAGAAAGGACCAAGCTTTTGAATGGACCGACAGCTGTGAACAGAGTTTCCAAGAGTTAAAGAGACGACTAACTACCTCGCCAGTGTTAGTGCTACCCGATCCGAATGAGCCCTTCGAGGTGTACTGTGACGCTTCATACCAAGGACTAGGATCTGTGCTTATGCAACATGGAAGAGCGGTGGCTTATGCTTCAAGGCAATTGCGAGTGCATGAGAATAACTACTCAACGCATGACTTGGAATTGGCGACTGTAGTTTTCGCATTGAAGATATAGAGACATTTCCTCTATGGAGCGACGTTCAACATCTTTAGTGATCACAAAAGTTTGAAATATTTGTATGATCAGAATGAGTTGAACATGAGGCAGCAGAGGTGGCTGGAGTTCCTGAAGGACTATGATTTCCAACTTCTGTATCACCCCGACAAGGTAAACATCGTGGCAGACACCTTGAGCAGGAAGATGATCAGTGTGTCTGCCATAATGATCAAGGAAAAGGATCTAATAGAGCAGTTCAGAGTTGTATGGTCTTTTGTGGAATTAGAACCAGGAAAGATCTGCATGAACATGGTCACCATCTTAAGTGAGCTGATGGAGGACATACGGGAAAAGTAGAAGGTCAACAAGTTCTTGCAAGAAGTGAGAGAGCTAATGAAGAAAGGCAACGAAACAGTATTTGCGGAAGGAACAAATGGAATTTTGAGATTCTGAGGTAGAGTCTGTATTCCCCGTGACCAAGAGCTTAGAGAGTATATTATCGACCATGCTCACACAAGCCAGTTGAATATGCATCCAAGCATAACAAAAATGTATCAAGACTTGAAGAAGTTGTTTTGGTGGCATGGAATGAAGAGTGACGTCACTGGACGTGTATCGACTTGTCTAGTTTGTCAGAAAGCTAAAGTGGAACATCAAAGACCCGCAAGATTGCTGCAACCATTGTCTATTCCTGAATGGAAGTGGGATAGCATTACAATGGATTTCGTAGTCGGTTTGCCAAGGACAAGAAAAGGATATGACTTGATTTGGGTAATTGTGGACCGACTCATGAAATCAGCGCATTTCCTCCTGATCAACATAAGGTACAAACTAGAGAAACTGACCCAACTGTATATTGGAGAAATTGTTAGACTGCACGGTGTACCTACAAGTATTGTTTTGGATAAGGATCCAAGATTTACTTCAAAGTTCTGGCAGAGTCTACAAGAATCATTAGGGACAAAGTTACGTCTAAGTTCTGCTTATCACCCACAAACCGATGGCTAATCGGAGAGGACGATCCAATCATTGGAAGATTTGCTTAGAGCTTGCACCATAGAACAGACTGGAAGTTGGGATGACGTTCTACCGTTGATAGAATTCACCTACAACAATAGTTATCACTCAAGCATAGGGATGGCACCCTATGAGGTTCTGTATGGACGGCGGTGTCGGACACCTCTATGTTGGTACCAAGACGGCGAGTGCCTCACTATTGGACCAGATATTATACAGCAGACAACTGAAAAATTTAAGATGATTCAGGAGAAGATGAGGATGGCTCAGAGCTGACAAAAGAGTTATGCAGACAAAAGAAGAAAGCCTTTTGAGTTTGAGGAAGGTGAGCATGTATTTTTTAAAGTCACACCTACGACTGGGGTGGGCCGGGCCTCGAAATCTAGCAAACTTACTCCAAAATTTCTTGGACCATACTAGATTAATCGCCGAGTAGGTCCAGTAGCCTATCAAATAGCCTTACCCCCTTTCCTCTCAAACATTCACAATGTCTTCCATGTGCCACAACTGTGAAAATATATTCCTGACCGAAGTCATATCATAGCACCAGATACAGTACAATTAAAAGAGAACTTAACCTAAGAGACACCTCCTATAAGAATTGAGGATAGAAGGATAAAGCAACTAAGAGGCAAGGAGATCTCATTGGTGAAGGTAATCTGGAACGAAACGACTGGAGATGCAACATGGGAGCTGGAAGACAAGATGAAGGGGCAACACCCACAATTATTCTAAGGTATGAAAATTTCGAGGGCAAAATTTCTTTTTAGAAGGGGAGAAATATAACACCCCGAAAATTATTTATTTCATCATAGATAATCATTTTATAATATTTATGATTTTTAGGAATTTTTCTGAAACTTTTCGAAAATGTTGAATATTTTAATATATTCCTCGTTTTGCATGCACACTGAGCAGAGTCAGTGAAATGCCCCGAAAAATTGTTTGCTTCGTGACGAACAACCATTTTCTAATATTTATGATTTTTGGGAATATTTGTGGATTTTTCTGAAAATGTCGAATATTTTAGTATATTCTTCGTTTTGCATGCGCACTGAGCGGAGCCGAGATAACGAAATGTTTTCCCTGAGGCTGGTAAACCTTAAACTGTCGACCTGTCGAAGGGGGATCTTACTAAACCTGAGGTCGGGCACAGTTTGCGAGGTTTGCATTTTCTGAGGTTTTATCTGATAAATAAAATCTCTGTACGCACTGTTAATTAAAATTTTGTGATATGCTCTATTATTCATTGGATAATTAATACTGGCTTTGTGCACTGTAACAATTATCCATTGGGTAATAGCTTGTAGTAAAATCCTAACTACCATATTATTTTAACTATTGAATCACATTATCCTATCCTAATGTAATCTACTTTATGTCTAATCACATCTCCTTTGTTGAAAATGCACCAAACTTTTCAAGGTAGCTAACCATTTCTCTCTCCTCCTCCCCGCACTCACACGGCTGCTGCACAAAATTGGGAGCCAAAATTTGTGCTTCAATTTAATTAATTAACCTATTCAAATTTCAAAAAGAAAACACTAAAAGCATCTTTCACTTTTCTATTCACTTCTCTCTCTACCTTCATCTTTCTCAAACTTTCTCTCCTCCTTCTCTCTAGCCATACCTCACGGCCACCACACCCTCAAGCCCTCAACCATCACAAAAATTTCAACCAAATACATTGTCTTAATCACCTCCATCATCTAAACACTTCTCTAGTTAGTGGTTCTTGAAAAGCTTTTATCTTTACCACTTTCTTCAAGCTTCAAGCTTCAAGCTTTTGGGTAAGGTTCTTGACTCCTCACCCTTTTCTCTTCTTTTTTGGGTTCAAGGTCCTTCTTATGACCATTGGTCCATTCTTTTTCAAGTCTTCTTGTGGATTTAATGAACTTGTAAATTTTAGGGTTCTTGGAGGTGTCAAATCCAAAAATTGCAAGGAGCCCAAGGGGGTTCTTTTGCTTGTTTTCTTCTCTTTGGTAAGAGGAAGATATTCCTCCTCAACCTCTCTTGGTAGTAAGGAACCTTGATTTATGATTGGTTGTGAGAAAACCCTATTGAGGGTTATTCTTTGTTTGTATGATTTGTATGATTATATGTTGATGTTAATTTGCTTAAGTTATTTGATTGATTGGTTATGTATGTTGATATGCTTGGATGGATTGGAACACTTGAAATGGAAGAAAACGACCTAGATTTCCTCTAGGAGGCTCACAGTTTTGGGGCCCTAAATTAGGGTTCTTGGTAAAAAAATTATAACAAGTGGAAGACTTAACTAGCCAAGTGGATAATATGTGATTAATGGAATAAAAATTTAAACCCTAGACCTAGAGAGGCTCATGGCCTTCATGGCTAAAAATGGCTCAATCTTATGATTTCACACAACTATGGCATTTGATTAATCAAGTAAATAAATAAGAGGATTATGTAATGGAAGGAAATAAATTTAGTAACCTAAAGGAACTCTTTGGACTTTAAGAACAAATAAGGATGTGTGAGACATTGATAAGACTTAGAAATAATTCTCTAAGTGAATATGACTAAGTTTAAAGTAAGAACCTAATAATGAAAGGAATTTCATAAGAAAAATTTAATTGTAGTGAAACTTAATTAAATGATTAATTAGGAATCAATTAGGGTTTCATAAAACGGAAAGAACCAAGAACAAAATTTTAATTAAAGGCTTAGAATAATTTTCGGTTAAGATGAGATCATGAGTGTAAGTGAGAATGTTAAGCAATCTCATAATGTACCTTAAAAATGTAATGCATTAATTAAGGACTTAATGATATTTAACGTGGGTCCATGAGTTGACCAATAACATAATGATGCTTACTTTAGTCGAACTGTGACATGACATGGAAAGTATATTATTGATGAATATACATGTTATATGCATTGAGTCAGCATGCATTGGGAAAGTCCATTGGACTGTTGTTAAGGCCATGTTGCCTAGGAGATTAAATACACATTTGTGCGGGTGCGAGTAGACTAGTGTAGGTCATTCTGTTGACCTTGGGGGCATCAGGGCGCGGGCGTCTCACAGTGGACAATTGGTAGCCCCACTGGGCCGTGAGATAAACCAATGCGAACGCACCGATGATCCGGACGTGGCACTGTCCTATATTGTGATCTAGTGTAGAATGTTTGTACGATGCCTTGATGTGCACATGGATAAACTGATGAATTATAGCACTTTGGCTGCGGCAGCCGAGTTGCAGACATGTCTCCTGATCTTTCTCTCTGACTTTTTGTGTCTAGCTCCATGGAGTAGGATTTTGGTGTTGTATACATGTGCATAATGAGTCCATATATTATCTAGCATTTTAATTCTTATGATATATTGGAACTGTCGCTGTACAGATGTATAATTGCCTGGAACTGTTTAACTATTTATTGCTATTATTTAATGTTTTTTATTATTACCTCTTGAGATGCTATGTGGGCGCTTTACACCGTTTTATTTCTCTGCTGGCATAATTGGCAATGATGGTAGGATGTCTTACCTCTTTACTGTGTTTCTATTTTTTCTGCCTGTTTATAAATATATTTCATCGAAAAGGTCAACAAGGAGAGTGAAGCTCCCCAATTTCCTAGCTACTGGCCCGATCGCGACTAGCACCTATTGTAGGATCATGGCGACACACTCACGCGAATTTTTAGGTGATGTGCGTTTGACCTTCCTTGGAAGGCCAGACTGCTGGCACATCAACCTAAATTCCGATCACTGTGTCTACTTGGGGACGTATTGATTTCACTGGCTTGGGGGCGTTATGAACTGCCGATCTTCACTTGCAGCGTCAGTTTATGTTTGGAGTTTTATTTTCCCATCATGGAGATGTGGGGTGATTATTATTACACCCCACAGGATGATTCTTTTGATTCCAGTGCTCGGGCTCCGGCCCCGTAACTCGGTGGCTCCTATGGAGGTTTCCTCAGATGAGGATGAGCCTGAGGAGGATCTTGACACGATTCCTCCTCATATTAGGGACTGATACTGTCGATAGCTATTGATGGCTATCAGGGTATATTTTGAGGGCCTGATGTGTCATTATTTTGGTGGGCTATATATTTATGATCTCTTCGGGCATACATGTATAATTTTGCTTTTTGTATATTCAGGCGCTGTAATCAAACAAGTTTAATATAATGATATATCATTGTTCATGTATGTTGGTTTGATGTATGCTTTATTTCAATTTTACTATTCATTACAACTACATCTTATCACTATTTTTATTAATTATGACAAAAAAGTATACTAGCTAATTTAATCACACGATTATAGCTAAGTAAATTTACATTCATGAAAAGAACCGAGTCTTAAATTTATATTTTTATTTTTCGTATTGTAAATGACAATGTGATGCTCTCTCCCAAAAAGGGGCGTTACAATATCCTTTACGCATCATGCAGAAAATCCTTAATCCTGAGAGAGTAGTTTTACGATAGCAGACTAGGAGGACAACTTTGAAGGGAGGATTTCATTCTTGAAGGCTTGAAGATCATAATCACCCTAAAAGGGGTTTTGAATTCTCTTTCCTTTTAGTTTTTCTCTTTCTTTGGGTTTCCTTTCCATGAGTTTGTATCTTGATATGGGTTTGTTTGTATTGAACATGAGTAGCTAAACCCATAGCTAGGGCTATGAGGGATCGTGTTATCCTAATTATTTAGGTTTGATTTCTAATTTGATTAAGGTAATTTCTTTTAGGGTTTATCATATTGCTTACATTTTTGTCATAACTTAATCACTTCTGGAATGTGTTAATTCATTATTTGACTAGTGACCATCCGCATTCAATGAGTGGATCTCTATGGTAAGCCTAGGATTAGATTAGTGAATGGTCAAACATTAGTTTTTCCTACCAATGGAATTGAAATGTATGTTAGTTCATGTCTTGAATTGAAGCTTAATGTATTCTTAATTAATTCAACTAAATGGCCAAAAAGGTGATTTAATTTAGGAATAGAATATTGTTTCATCCATGACCATTTGGATTCAATAGCAGGTAAGAGAATATTAGCAAAAGAATTACCTTACATCATAAATGAAAGAAAATTTGAATAATTGGATTCAAGTGAACCTTGCGCCCTAGTCTTTCTCTCATTGACTATCTATTCTTTGTTTGATTGTTCATTATTTTTCTTTATTTGTTTTCTGATTTTATCTTGAATTTCTTCACACACTTTTGATTGTGTGGATAACAAAGAGTTTTACGAATCTAGTAATTACCATTTATTCCTCATGGGATCAATAACTAGGACTCAAGTCCTATATTACTTGGCGATAGAGTTCACTTACTCTTAGTGTATTTTACGCATACCAGTGAGAATCACACATTCTCAGTAGCTTCATAATAAAAGATGTCATCATAATCATTCCAGCTATTTCGGGAAAAAACATCAATTAGAAACACAAGTCATACTACAAAGGTGGTAAAAGCCCAAAAACACTTCCTTTCTCTTACTAAAATAGAATCTCATTTATTAGTTTGTATAGAAAACTCATTTCTGCATACACAACTCACAAATCATCATCTTATAGATTAGCAATTGCCCATACAATTACCATGTCATGATTATGTAATGATTAGTAACCGCCAATACAATTGCCATGCTATGCCAAATTATGCCTTATGTTTATACTAATGCAACAACCTAAGTATGTAATGAGCAATGTTATGATACAATTACGGGAACCCAGTTCCATGGTGATGTCATGAAATGCATGAATCCAGAACCAAGCAATGGAACCCAGTTCCATAAACCTTGAACAAGCACTGGAACCCAGTTCTAGCAGTCTTCTCCGATAGTAAGGAATCCCTCCTCAAAGTCATTAGAAGTAGTGAAGGAATCTCTTGCCTCAAACACTCTAAAAATCCTCACTTCATGCAATTCCAATAGTAAAGAAGAAACAACCATCTTCAACTACTCTACAATATAGAGGGAGCTTCCCATCCTCACGCTATTAAGATTTGTTAGTAAGGAATCCCACCTCAACTACCTTCCATTTAGGATAACATCAAACAAAGAGGGAAAATCTCATCTCAATTGCCAGAATAATGAAGAAGAGGAAGTCCATCCTCAGCTCATCACTACAATAAGGAGAAGTTGTTCCTCCTCACCTACCATAGATTATCCTTAAATGTGAGGATCACATCCTTCAACAATCACTAACATGTAAAACAATGATGCTAACTACCACAACAACTAACATACCAATTGATTTACATTCATCATATAAACACTTCATTAAATACTCCTATTAGAGTCTCATCACTCATTAAGAAGTATAAAAGAAGGAACTACCCCAGCTAGAAGCTTCATTTTCACAAAACAAAAGTCCTCTAAAAAATTGGACTGGTCACTCAAGCGTTGGTCCTTGGGCGCTCAAGCGTTGGGGTGCTAGTTCTTTCTTGTGATGGGTGCTTAGGTGCTCCACTATGGGTGCTTATGCGCTGGCTACACAACAGCAAGCCACATTCTTTCTGGGCAGTGGGCACCTAGGCGCTGGTTGCCCATAGAAAAATCTACAGAATTCTGTAGATTCAACCACTATTCCATTCTGAACAAGTGGTCTTCCAATCACTCAAACCTCCATTTCAAGTGACTTCTAACACCACACAAGGTCCAACAACATATTGTAACTCTCATACAATTTTTAAAAAACTTCTACATGGATAAATGAATTAAACATCTTCCTCAAAAACCTAAAACTCAACTCTTAGCTCAAGTGGAATAAAAGAAAATTAAGGAATGAAAATTAATCTCCGCGCACTCAACAACCCAAAAATAAGTCATCCTCAAGTTCTACAACAAGATTCAAGCCAAACACACAAAACCACACTCGAAACCCATTTCTTCATTAAGTCTACTAAAGACCAAAATGGAGAAAATGGAAGAAAAAAGTTAAAAGCAAGTTCCCCCGACCTTTATCTTCAGAATAGGGATGAACTTAGAAGCTCCTCTCCACTTCTATCTTCTTACTCCTCTTTGGTTGTTATTGCTTCACCTTTGTCTCCTTTCTTTCCTTTGCCTTTGCTTTTCCTTGATTGTTGTTGTGAAAATGGTGAGAAATGAGAGAAAATATCTCATTTGAAGACTTAAGAAGTCAAGGGCAAAAACAAAGAAACCGTGAGGCACTTGGCCTCTTTATTAACTAAGTTGTAACTCTCGATCTGTTAAGAACACTTAGATTTTACCAAATCAAGTTCCTAACATCCAACACATTTAAAATAAATCCTAAGATTCATAAAAAATCTTGTTTCACCATTTACATATTTTTCATATCTGCTACTAGCCAATCCAGCATTAAAACACATACTCAATATGCTTACAAATACCAAACTTACTCTGATTAACCTCAAATTTTAACTACACCATCTACCACACATTTGTGACCTAGAAACAAATTCTCCACATTTATTTCTACTAACTAAGTAGTTTAAGCTAATTCCGAGGCTAATAACAATGATTTTTCACACATAGTGCTACAGTAAAGTGACTAAATGTGCTTAGATGGCCACAAAATTTAACAGCCATGTTAAACAAGTTTTAGGCTACCTTTGTAATCATATACAAGTCTAACATGTTCTCGAGGGTGTTACAGGTTTCACTAGGATGTTTATTCTAATGAATTGGGTTTTCCTACTTGCTAGGATCCCATATATATGCCTTTTTTAGTGTGTTAAGACACTAGTAGGGGTATTTCATAGAAAAAATAACCATCTTGCGTATATAGGAAAGTAGAGAACCTTTGTGCATCCAAGAGTAGTGGAATGGCTTAGGTATGTGTGTATCTAGGACCATAAGTTTAAAAGAGTGGTCTTTGATATCATGATGAGAAAGTAGTAAACCTGAGTGCAACCAAGAATAATGGATTTGCCATAGGCAGGTATCTAGTCCCTAGGGAAACATAGTGCTGCATTTGATATCATATATGAGGTGATGATGATAGGGTATACTAGATACAAGCAATGCTATGTTCAGTTGGCAATAGTCATTTTTCATAGTGCATGAGTTGCTCCTACGAAAGAAAGTGGAGTTAGTGTTGCATGAATGGACTTAATATAGAGTTAATGCAGAAGTTCAAGTCTTTAAGCATTCCATAAGTTCAGAATTGCCTAGAGTAAGTATTTAGGACCTTGAGCACACTAGTGTGGCATAGGTTACCACTTTTGGGGTGATAATAAGGTAAGCTAGATACAAGCATCATAAGTATGATTACTTAACTAGAAACATAAAATATGCTCCTTTATGAGATAGAATGGAGCTAAAAGTACATGTTTACTAGAGTTTAGTTACTCCAATTGGTTAGAGAGAATCATGTGATGAGTTAACGTAGTGGTTTTGTAACACCCCAGAAAATTTTTTATTTTATCGTTAATTATCATCTCATAACATTCAAAATTTTTTAGAATTTTTGTGGATTTTTTCGGAAACGTCGAATATTTTAATATATTTTTTATTTTACGTGCACACTAAGCAGAGTCAGTGTGACACCTCAGAAATGATTTTGTTTCATCATGAATAGTCATTTCCCAATATTCGTGATTTTTGGAGATTTTTATGGAATTTTCCAGAAATGTTAAATATTTTAATATATTTCTCGTTTTACGTGTGCACTGAGCAGAGTAAGTCAAACGCCCTGAAAATTTATTTATTTCATGGCAAATATCCATTTTCTAATATTTGTGATTTTTAGGATTTTTTGTGGATTCTTCTGAAAACGTCGAATATTTAAGTATATTCCTCATTTTACGTGCATGCTAAGCGGAACGGGGATAACGAAATGTTTTCCTTGAGGCTAGTAAACCTTGAACTGTCAACGTGTCGACGAGGGATCTTACTAAACCCGAGGTCGGGCACAGTTTGCGAGGTTTGCATTTTTTTAGGTTTTATCTAATAAATAAAATCACTGTATCATAAAATTATCTGATGAATAATAAAATATTATTTTCATCAACTGTAACTTTTATTCACTGAGAAAATAATTCTAACAGTGTAATTAATTATCTATTCCAGAGTATTTGATTAAGGAGACAAGCTTACTTTACACTTTATTGAGAAACGTGCAAAGCTTCTCAAGGAAGCTTCTAGGAAATTTCCTCCAAGCTTCCCAAGGAAGCTAACCATTTTTCTCTCTCCTCCCTCACACGCCTCACATGGCTGCAGTAGCCCAAAATTGGAGCCAAAAGTGTGCTCCACTTTGTTAACTCATTTATTCCAAATTCAAACACCCAAAAGCTACCACCTTTATTTCCTATGCACTTTCTCTCTCTACCTTCTTCTTCCTTTAAATTTTTTTCTTCTCCTTCTCTTTAGGAGCTCACAACCAGTAGCCCTTCCATACTTCATCCATCACAAAAATTTCATCCAACCCCATTTTCTTAATCCTCTTCATCTTCTAAACACTTTTCTAGTTGGTGGTTTCTTGAAAAACTTTCATTTTCACCATTTTCTTCAAGCTTCAAGCTTAGGGTTTTTGGGTAAGCTTCTTGATTCTTCACTTTCCTTTACTCATTTTCATTTTCATGGTCTTCTTTGTGACCGTCCATGCTTTATTTTTTGAGCATTGGTGTTATTTTGATGAGATCGAAATTTTAGGGTTCTTGGTGGTGTCCAATTCAAAAATTGCAAGGAAATTCTAGGAGGCTTCTCTTGTTTTCTTCTCTTAGGTAAGAGGAAGACACTCCTCCTCAACCGCTATTAGCACTAAGAAACCTTGTTTGTGATTGATTGTGAGAAAACCCTATTGAAGGTTATTCTTTGTTTGCATGATTAGTATGTTTACATGTTGTTTACAATTTGTTTATGCTATTGGATTGATTATTTGTGTACATTGATATATTGGAATGGATTGAAATCCATGAAATGGAAGAAAATGATGTTGGATTCTCTCTTGGATAGCTACGATTTTGGGGGTCCAAAATTAGGGTTCTTTGTGAACAATTGTAACAAGTGGAAACCATAATTAATCAAGTGTACAATATGAAATTAATGGAATGAAAAATTTGGAAACTTAATCCCCTAGGGAGGCCACGGACTCTAGGGCCTTTTGGGGCTTGATTATGCAACTTTGGTAACCTTGGAATATAAATAAATCAAGTGATTAAATTATTGGTAATGGGATAAAAATTTAGCAAATTGGAATATTTGGATATGCCTTGAGATTCATAAATTTTAAAGAATAAGACTTAGGGAAATTTTAATTAGGGAAAGAACAAGAGAGTGTGAGACTTTGAGACACTTAGAATAACTTTCTAAGTGCATGAGAATAAATTACCTTAGAGAATTTAATTAATTAAGAGAATTCCTCTAGAGAAGAAACTTTGTAAGAAAGGATAAATCTACGTAAGAATTCATAATAAACCTTCAAAATGTATTAATTCATTTAATTCAAATATTATGATGTTGTGGGTCCATGTGAGTGACCAATGATGTGTTGATACTTAGTTTGGCCAATTGTGGCATATTGTGAAAAAGTATGTAATGATGAACATACACGTTTATGCATAGAGTTGTCATGCATTGTGAATGTCCGTTGGACTGTTGTTAAGGCCAAGTTACCTAGGAGATGAACACACCTTAGTGCGGGTGCGAGCAGACTAGTGTAGGTCATACTGTTGACCATAGGGGCATCGGGGTGCGGGTACCCCGCAATGGACAGTTGGTAGCTCTTCTGTCCGTGGGGAAAACCGATGCAAACGTACCGACGATCCTGACTGGGCACTGTCCTATATCGTGATCTAGTGTAGACTGTCTGTACAATGCCTTGATGTGCACGTGGATAAACTGATGAGTTATAGCACTTTGGCCACGGTAGCTGAGTTACAGACGTGTCTCCTGATCTTTCTTTTCGACTGTTTGTGTCTAGCTCCATAGAGTAGGATTTTGACTTTGTATACATGTGCATAGTGAGTCCATGTATTATCTAGCATCTATTTTTATAAATGAAATTATTGTATTGCTAATATATATACTTCCTGAAACTGCTTGGTTGTTATTACTGTTATTAAATGCTTATTATTATTATTACTGTTGAAATACTATGTGGGTGCCTTGCGCCGTTTTATTTCTTGCTTTTTTCCTGTATTT
Organism: Ormosia semicastrata; assembly: GCA_029884595.1. Classification (NCBI taxonomy): domain Eukaryota; kingdom Viridiplantae; phylum Streptophyta; class Magnoliopsida; order Fabales; family Fabaceae; genus Ormosia; species Ormosia semicastrata. The sequence goes on along the minus strand of JAQQTO010000060.1, from coordinate 37,537,448 downwards.
CTGTTATTTTCTATCTATATATTGTGTCCCATCGAAGACGATGGCAAGGAGGTTAAAGCTCTCGATTTCCCCGGCTTCTGGCCTAATCGCGACTAGCATCTACTATGGAGCATGGAGGCATGCATACGCGGATTTCTAGGTGATATGCATATGACCTTCCTTGGAGGGTCAGACTGCTGGCACATCAACTTGAATTCTGAACGCTGTGTCTACCTGGGAGACGTTTCAATTTCTTTGGCCTGGAGGCGTCATGAGCCACCTATCTTTACCTACTGCATCAGCCTGCGTTTGGAGTTTTATCTGCCCATCCGGGAGATGTGGGGTGACCGCTATTCCACCCCGCATGAGGAATCTTTTGATTCCACTGCTCGGGCTCCAGCCCGTGGCTCTATGGCTCCTATGTGGGTTTCCTTGGATGAGGAAAACCCCGAGGAGGTTCCCGAGGAGGACCTCGCGGAGTATCCTGAAGAGGATCCTGATACGATTCCTCCTCATCTGAGGGACTGATATTGCTGGTAGCTACTGATGGCTACCAGTGTTTTATTTTGGGGGCCTGATGTCTTAATTGTAGTGGGCTGTATATTTCTGATATCTTGGGGATGTATATGTGTGATCCTTTGGGCAGGTATAATTTTGCTTTTTTGTATATTGGGCTTTGTAATCAAACAGATTTGATATATTTATATATATATATATATGAATATGCAAAGTTGATCAAATGTATACTTTACTTCTGTCTTGCTCTTTATGCCATTTACGTTCTTTTGCTATATTTTACCAGTTATCATCATAACAAAAAAAAAATAGTCATCATTTTATTTTATGCAGCTTTAACCAGATAAATTTAATCGTAATAAAAAGGAATCGGGTCTTAATTTATAACTTATATTTTTCGCATTGTAAATGACAATGTGACGTTCCTTCCCAAAAAGGGACGTTACATTAAGTTGGTATCAGAGCCCCGGTTTATGTTTCTTTGGGTCTTGTGATTGAGTCTATCTTGCTTGTGCTATGTGTTTCTCTGAAAACTAAACACAGAGATGTATTGTTTGGTATTCCTAGTGGATGCAACTAACTTTTCTTGTGTCTTTCAGTTTCTCTGACTTGAGGCAGTAAGATGGCACGACACAAAGAAATGGTAGCTGCTATTAAGGCGATGTAGAGAATGGCTGAGGCTATCGCACAACAAACTGAATGAGCTACTCAGTAACAAGAGAGAGTCGCTCAACAACAAGAAAGGGCTGCTCAATAGCTCAAAGCTAAGGCAGATGCTCAGAACTTGGTGGAGTTTCGTCGCCACAATCCTCCCCAATTCAAAGGAGAGTTCGATCCGGACAAAGCTAGTTTGTGGATCAAGGAGTTAGAGAAGGTCTTTCGAGGCATGAACTACGCTAAGAACAAGAAGGTGGCCTATGCTACCTTTATGCTGGAAGGCAATGCTGAAAACTGGTGGAATGGAGTGCAGAGAATGCTGGAAGCTGCTAACCGCGAGATCACTTGCGACTTATTCAAGGATAAATTCTTGGATAAGTATTTTCCTGCGAGCGCAAGACACGCGAAGGAGTCAGAGTTTCTCAACTTACGGCAAGGGAATATGACCGTTAGTGAGTATGCAGCCAGATTTGAAAACTTGTCCCAGTTTTCAATGTACTTTCAGCACCAACCGAATGAAGCCTAGAAATGGCAGAGATTTACAGAAGGACTGAGGTATGAGGTGAAGAAGGCTGTGATCACCCTGAAGATCAATGAGTTCTCGGAGCTACTAGATACATGCTGTGAAGTAAAAGCTCTGGAGCAATCTAGAGATACGAGGAACAGGAACTTTGGGCCTACAAGGTTCCAAAGAGGCAGTGGTAATAGTCCTAACTGCTTCCAGAAGAAGCCCTATTCCCGACCGACGGGAAATCAGCAATAGACCACGGGTGGAAGTTCTAGTTGAGGTTCTACTGGGAACCGGGCTGGCCAAAACGTGGCATATCCTTCAAGATGTCTAAAGTGTGGGAAAGATCATCTCACAAGGGATTGCACTATAAAGGGGATCATCTGTTTCAGATGTGGCAAACCTGGCCACGTATCTCGAGACTATAATCAAGCGAAGGCTGAGCCTGCAATCAATGCTGTAAGAGCCAAGAAACCACAAGCAGGAGGGCGAGTTTATACCATGAGCGGAGTTGAAGCCTCCAAGTTTGAAGACTTGATTCAAGGGGAAGGCACCATAGAAGGTAATCTTTAAACTGTACTGTATGACTCTGGGGCGATCCATTCTTTCATATCATATGATTGTGTGCAAAGACTTGGTTTACCAGTGTCTACCTTACCTTTTGACTTAACTGTTTCTACTCCCATTGATAAACCTGTAGTTACTAACAAAGTTTGTTTAAATTGTCCTTTGATTGTTGAAGGTCAAACCTTTTCTGTCGATCTGATCTGTTTATCCCTTTCCCAACTTGATATAATTTTAGGAATGGGCTGGTTGTCTTCCAACCATGTTCTATTAGATTGTTCAAGAAAAACCATAGTTTTTCCCATAGATGAGGATTCTAGATTTTTTACGGCCAACCGAGTTCAAGCTCTCTTGAAAGAAGGAGCTCACGGATACATGCTACTGTCTTCTTTGAAAGTCGAGAGCGAGGTTGATGTGAATACAATTCCAATGGTGAATGAGTTTCCCAAAGTCTTTCCTGAGGATGTACTTGGTTTACCACCGGCGCGAAAAATAGAATTTGCTATTGACCTTATACCGGGAGCTGGTCTTGTGTCTATAGCACCTTATAGGATGGCACCAACAGAATTAGCTGAGCTCAAGAAGCAGCTAGAGAAGCTTTTGGAAAAGTAATTTGTCAGACCGAGTGTGTCACCGTGGGGAGCACCAGTACTGTTAGTTCGCAAGAAGGATGGTTCATCAAGATTGTGTGTGGACTACCGACAGTTGAACAAAGTGACGATCAAGAATAAATATCCACTCCTAAGAATTGATGACTTAATGGACTAACTAAAGGGAGCAGCGGTATTTTCAAAGATCGATCTGCGATCTGGGTATCATCAGATACGAGTGAAGACGGAGGATATACCCAAGACTGCTTTTCATACCCGTTATGGCCATTACGAATATCTCGTGATGTCGTTTGGCGTGGCAAATGAACCAGCTATCTTTATGGACTCCATGAACTGAATCTTTCATCCTTACTTGGATAGATTCGTTGTGGTCTTCATTGATGACATTCTGGCATACACTCAAAATCAGGAGGACCATGCTGAACACCTCAGTATAGTTCTCTAGATTTTGAAGGAGAAAGAACTGTATGCCAAACTGTCAAAATGTGAATTTTGGCTGAAAGAAGTTAAATTTTTGGGTCACGTAATCTCGAAGGATTGGATTACGGTGGATCCATCAAAAGTGGAGGTAGTCCTACAATGGGAAAGGCCAAAGTTAGTGATAGAGATTCGTAGCTTCGTGGGATTGGCAAGATATTATAGGAGGTTCATTGAGGGATTCTCCAAGATTGTAGGACCTCTTACTCAACTCACGAGGAAGAACCAAGCTTTTGAGTGGACCGACAGCTGTGAACAGAGTTTTCAAGAGTTGAAGAATTGGCTGACTACCTCGCTAGTGTTAGTGCTACCCAATCCGAATGAACAGTTTGAGGTGTACTGTGGTGCTTCATACCAAGGACTGGGATCTGTACTTATGCAGCATGGAAGAGTAGTGGCTTATGCTTCAAGGCAATTGTGAGTGCACGAGAAGAACTACTCAATGTATGACTTGGAGTTAGCGGCTGTGGTTTTTGCTTTGATGATATGGAGGCATTTTCTCTATGGAGCGACATTCAACATCTTTAGTGATCACAAAAGCTTGAAGTATTTGTATGATCAAAAAGAGTTGAACATGAGGCATCGAACGTGGCTGGAGTTCCTGAAGGACTATAATTTCCAACTTCTGTATCACCCTGGCAAGGCAAACGTCATGGTAGATGCCCTAAGTAGGAAGATGATTAGCGTCTCAGCCCTGATGATTAAGGAGAAAGATCTGATCGAGCAGTTCAGAGATGTATGGTCTTTTGTGGAGTTAGAACCAGGGAAGATTTGCATGAATATGGTTACCATCTCAAGCGAGCTGATGGATGACAAATGGGAAAAGTAGAAGGTTGACAAGTTCTTGCAAGAAGTGAGAGAGCAGATGAAGCAAGGTAACGAAACAGCATTTGCGGAAGGAACAGACGGAATTCTGAGATTCCGAGGTAGAGTCTGTATTCCCTATGACCAAGAGCTTTGAGAGTATATTATCAACCATGCTCACACAAGCCAGCTGAATATGCATCCAGGCATAACAAAAATGTATCAGGACTTGAAGAAGTTGTTTTGGTGGCATGGAATGAAGAGTGACGTCACTAGACGTGTATCAACTTGTCTGGTTTGTTAGAAAGCTAAAGTGGAACATCAAAGACCAACGGGATTGCTGTAACCATTGTCTATTCTTCAATGGAAGTGGGACAACATTGCAATGGATTTTGTAGTGGTTTTGCCAAGGATAAGAAAAGGTCATGACTCGATTTGGGTAATTGTGGACCGAATCACGAAATCAGCACATTTTCTCCCGATCAATATAAGGTACACACTGGAGAAACTGACCTAGCTGTACATTGGAGAAATTGTTAGACTGCACGGCGTGCCTACGAGTATTGTTTCGGATAGGGATCCAAGATTTACTTTAAATTTCTGGCAGAGTCTACAAGAAGCATTAGAGACGAAGTTACGTCTAAGTTCTGCTTATCACCCACAGACCGATGGTCAATCGGAGAGGATATTCCAATCTTTGGAAGATATGCTTAGAGCTTGCACCATAGAACAGACTGGAAGTTAGGATGACATTCTACCGTTGATAGAATTCACCTACAACAACAGTTACCATTCAAGCATAGGGATGGTACCCTATGAGGCTCTGTATGGACGACGGTGTCGGACACCTTTATGTTGGTACCAAGACGGCGAGCGCCTTACTATTGGACCAGATGTTATACAACAAATAACTGAGAAGGTTAGGATGATTCAGGAGAAGATGAGGATGGCTCAGAGCCAAGAAAAGAGTTATGCAGACTAAAGGAGAAAGCCTCTTGAGTTTGAGGAAGGCGAGCATGTATTTCTGAAAGTCACACCTACGACTGGGGTAGGCCGAGCCTTGAAATCTAGAAAACTCACTCCAAAATTTCTTGGACCATACCAAATTATTCGCCGAGTAGGTCCTGTAGCCTATCAAATAGCCTTACCCCATTTTCTCTCAAACATTCACAATGTCTTCCATGTGTCACAACTGCGAAAATACCTTCCTGATCCAAGTTATGTCATAGCACCAGATACAGTACAATTAAAATAGAACTTAACCTATGAGGCATCTCCTGTAAGAATTGAGGACAGAAGGATAAAGCAACTAAGAGGCAAGGAGATCTCATTGGTGAAGGTAATCTGGAATGAAATAACTGGAGATGCAACTTAGGAGCTAGAAGACAAGATGAAGGAGTAATACCCACAATTATTCTAAGGTATGCAAATTTTGAGGATGAAATTTCTTTTTAAAAGGAGAGAGTTGTAACACCCCGAAAAATTATTTATTTTATCGTTAATTATCATCTCATAACATTCATAATTTTTGGGAATTTTTGTGGAATTTTTTGAAAATCTTAAATATTTTAATATATTTCTCATTTTGCGTACACACTGAGCAGAGTCAGTGTAACACCTCGGAAATGATTTGTTTCATCATGAATAGTCATTTCCCAATATTCGTGATTTTTGGAGATTTTTTCTAAAATTTTCCAAAAATGCTAAATATTTTAATATATTCCTCATTTTACGTGCGCACTGAGCAGAGTCAATCAAACGCCCTGGAAAATTGTTTATTTCATGACAAATATATATTTTCTAATATTTGTGATTTTTAAGAATTTTTATGGATTCTTTTGAAAATATCAAATATTTTAGTATATTCCTCATTTTGCGTGCGTGCTGAGCGGAGCCGGGATAACGAAATGTTTTCCTTAAGGTTGGTAAACCTTGAACTGTCAATGTGTCGATGGGGGATCTTACTAAATCCGAGGTCGGGCACAGTTTGCAAGGTTTGCATTTTTTGAAATTTTATTTGATAAATAAAATCGTTGTATCATAAAATTATCTGACGAATAATAAAATATTATTTTCATCAACTGTAACTTTTATTCACTGAGAAAATAATTCTAACAGTGTAATTAATTATCTGTTCAAGAGTATTTGATTAAGGAGACAAACTTATTTGCACTTTATTAAGAAACGTGCGAAGCTTCTCAAGGAAGCTTCTAGGAAATTTCCTCCAAGCTTCCCAAGGAAGCTAACAATTTTTCTCTCTCCTCCCTCATACTCCTCACACGGCTGCAGCAGCCCAAAATTGGAGCCAAAAGTGCTCCACTTTGTTAATTCATTTATTCCAAATTCAAACACCCAAAAGCTACCACCTTTATTTCTTATGCACTTTCTCTCTCTACCTTCTTCTTCCTTTGAATTTTTTTTTCTCCTCCTTCTTTTAGGGAGCTCACGGCCAGCAGCCCTTCCATACCTCATCCATCACAAAAATTTCATCCAACCCCATTTTCTTAATCCTTTCCATCTTCTATACACTTTTCTAGTTAGTGGTTTCTTGAAAATCTTTCATTTTCACCATTTTCTTCAAGCTTCAAGCTTAGAGTTTTTGGGTAAGCTTCTTGATTCTTCACTTTCCTTTACTCATTTTCGTTTTCATGGTCTTCTTTGTGACCATTCATGCTTTATTGTTCAAGCATTGGTGTTGTTTTGATGAGATCGAAATTTTAGGGTTCTTGGTGGTGTCCAATTCGAAAATTACAAGGAAATTCTAGGAGGCTTCTCATGTTTTCTTCTCTTAGGTAAGAGGAAGACACTTCTCCTCAACCTCTATTAGCACTAAGAAACCTTGTTTGTGATTGATTGTGAGAAAATCCTATTGAGGGTTATTCTTTGTTTGCATGATTAGTATGTTTACATGTTGTTTGCAATTTGTTTATGCTATTGGATTGATTGTTTGTGTACATTGATATATTGGAATGGATTGGAATGCATGAAATGGAAGAAAATGATGTTTGATTCTCTCTTGGATGGCTATGGTTTTGGGGGTCCAAAATTGGAGTTCTTTGTGAACAATTGTAACAAGTGGAAACCATAATTAATCAAGTGTACAATATAAAATTAATGGAATGGAAAATTTGGGAACTTAATCCCCTAGGGAGGCCACGGCCTCTAGGGCCTTTTGGGGCTTAATTATGCAACTTTGGTAACCTTGGAACATAAATAAATCAAGTGATTAAATTATTGGTAATGGGATAGAAAATTTAGCAAATTGGAAGATTTGGATATGCCTTGAGATTCATAAATTTTAAAGAATAAGACTTAGGAAAATTTTAATTAGGACAAGAACAAGAGAGTGTGAGACTTTGAGACACTTAGAATAACTTTCTAAGTGTATGAGAATAAATTACCTTAGAGAATTTAATTAATTAAGAGAATTCCTCAAGAGAAGAAACTTTGAAAGAAAGGCTAAATCTACGTAAGAATTCATAATAAGCCTTCAAAATGTATTAATTCATTTAATTCAAATATTATGATGTTGTGGGTCCATGTGAGTGACCAATGATGTGTTGATACTTAGTTTGGCCAATTGTGGCATATTGTGGAAAAGTATGTAATGATGAACATGCATGTTTATGCATAGAGTTGTCATGCATTGTGAATGTCCATTGGACTGTTGTTAAGGCCGAGTTGCCTAGGACATGAACACACCTTAGTGGGATGCGAGTAGACTAGTGTAGGTCATATTGTTGACCATGGGGGCGTCGGGGTGCGGGTACCCCGCAATGGACAGTTGGTAGCTCTTTTGTCCATGGGGCAAACCGATGCAAACGCACTGACGATCCTGACCAGGCACTGTCCTATATTATGATCTAGTGTAGACTATCTGTACAATGCCTTGATGTGCACATGGATAAACTGATGAGTTATAGCACTTTGGTCGTGGCAGCCGAGTTGCAGATGTGTCTCCTGATCTTTCTCTCCGACTGTTTGTGTCTAGCTCCATGGAGTAGGATTTTGACTTTGTATGCATGTGCATAGTGAGTCCATGTATTATCTGGCATCTATTTATTTTTATACATAGAATTGTTGTATTGCTGATATATATGCTGCCTGAAGCTGCTTGGTTGTTATTACTGTTATTAAATGCTTATTATTATTATTACTGCTGAAATACTATGTGGGCGCCTTGCACCGTTTTGTTTCTTGCTGCTATAATTGGAAATGATGGTAGGATGTCTTACCTCTTTCCTGTATTTCTGTTATTTTCTATCTATATATTATGTCCCATCGAAGACAATGGCAAGGAGGTTGAAGCTCTCGATTTCCCCGGCTTCTGGCCTGATCGCGACTAGCATCTACCGTGGAGCATGGAGGCACGCATGCACGAATTTCTAGGTGATGTGCGTCTGACCTTCCTTGGAGGGCCAAACTGCTGGCACATTAACCTGAATTCCGACCGCTGTGTCTATCTGGGAGACGTGTTGATCTCTTTGGCCTGGAGGCGTCATGAGCCACCGATCTTTACCTGCTGCATCAGCCTGCATTTGGAGTTTTATCTGCCCATCCGGGAGATGTGGGGTGACCGCTATTACACCCCGTAGGAGAACTCTTTTGATTCCACTGCTCGGGCTCTGGCCCGTGGCTCTGTGGCTCCGATGTGGGTTTCCTCGGATAAGGAAGACCCCAAGGAGGTTCCCGAGGAGGACCTCGCGAAGGATCCTGAAGAGGATCCTGATACGATTCCTCCTCATCTGAGGGACTGATATTGCTGGTAGCTACTGATGGCTACCAGTGTTTTATGTTGGGGGCCTGATGTCTTAATTGTAGTGGGCTGTATATTTCTGATATCTTGGGGATATATATGTGTGATCCTTTGGGCAGGTATAGTTTTGCTTTTTGGTATATCGGGCTTTGTAATCAAAAGATTTGATATATTTATATATATATATGAATATGCAAAGTTGATCAAATGTATGCTTTACTTCTGTCTTGCTCTTTATGCCATGCACGTTCCGTTGCTATATTTTACCAATTACCATCATAACAAAAAGAAAATAGTCACCATTTTATTTTATGTAGCTTTAACCAGATAAATTTAATCATAATAAAAAGGAACCGGGTCTTAATTTATAAATTTTATTTTCCGCATTGTAAATGACAATGTGACATTTCCTCCCAAAAAGGGGCGTTACAGGTTTTGTATGAGTTAAACTTAACGCCGCATAGTTTTCTCGTTACTTACTAATTCCCAAGTAAAGTAATCTTTAATGATGTGGATAATTATGTGGTCAAAGGAGAGAGTGATAAACTCCAAAAGTCTTTTTGAGTGAGGATTTAGCCCCAAATTCACAAAGTGCCAACATGTACAAACATTTGGCCAGAAGGAAGGGAATCAGAAGTTCCTAAGGGAGCAAGTCATTCTTGCCCAAAAGCTAGGGTTACTAGTTTTTATGTGTTGGAAATAGTACTCTCACCAATGTGAATAGGAACAACTTCACTTACTACCAGGAAGTTTGAAGAGTTAGTCTTCTTAACTACAAGTTTAAAAAGAATATAGATTATGCAAATAACACTCACATAATTCTAAACTTACATAATTACATTGCATTTCATAATCATCATTCTTGAACCTTTCATAGGCACAAGCATACTACATACATATTCATTTCCAATTCCTTGGCAATTGTATGGGTAGTTTCCTAGTGTTGATGTTATTTTACGATTGTATAGGCAGTTGTTCGATATCATTGATAATTATATATGTGAGTTTAAGATTATGGATTGGCTTAGTGAATGTTTACATAGAGTAAGAAAATGTAAATATTCTAGTGGTATCTAGTAAAGACTCCATTGCCTGTTCCAAATCTGAAGAGATGAACTTACATTATAGATTATGTATTTGTTTAGGGAACCTTTACATAAGGAGAATATGTGGATATTCTATTGATATTGAGCAGATATTCAATGACGTTATGAAATAATAATCTATTAATGATAAGTTGAAGTAGTATAATGTATGTTTGTTTGGTTTGTTTATTCAATATGAATATTACTAATGTTGGTTTTGGAATTGCTTTTACTGAGAATATGTGTTTTCTCACCTTGGTATATTTTAATGTAAATCCAGGTCAAAACCCTCCAAAGGGAAAGAAGTAGAAGCATGAAGACTAGTTTCGCTTTAATGCTTTAGTACAAAGCTTATGTATTAATTTATATTTTCTTTAAGGATGTTAAAGTTGTATATGTAACACTTTTCTCTTTTGAGTCTAATAATGTATAGATGTATGACTTTTTAGTTATGGCTCTCCATAATGATTTGTATAATTTTCATGGAATAGTTTATGTTAAGTTAGAAGTAGCATAGCTAATATTGTTTATCTAGGTATATGTTAGATATATTAGGGTGCCTATATTAGGATTTTACATGTCTCATGCACAGTTGGTCTAGTATAGATCAAACACTAAGATCCCATCGTTCTCCTTGAAGAATAGGCAGATTCTGAGTGCTGCCAACAACTAAAAGAACTTATTCATGAAGTTCTTGAAGCTTTCCTAGAAGACATCGAAGAATTTTCATCCGCCTTTAGCTAGCCAATTTTTCCCTGCTGCCCTCTCTCCTCTAAGGGACCATCGAGTGAAGAGGTAGAAAAACACTTTCACCGTGTACCATAGTCTGACCACCCGAAAAAACCTCTCGAAGGCAAGGACAAAGCCCCAGCCATTGGGTTGAAGTTGAGACGGTGCTACATTCAAATGGCGGAGGACACCAATTTTAAAATTGGAGAAGGGTAGCGGGAGCCCCAGTCGGCAATAGAGGTCCTCATACAAAAACATGAAATGTTCACCCTTTGTCCGGGCTAAACACACTCTTTTATCCTCTCTTGGAGCCAGGATCTAATACTCATGGTCCATTTTACAACCCTCAGTCAACTCCAAATAGCTCGCGAGATTCTCGGTATCACCTATAGTTTGAATTTTGGATATCCTACCCTAAGCATCATCTCTAACCCAGGGGGTACATATGCTTCCAAGGGTCAAATACCATGGCCCTCTCTACAGCCAGTCTCCTAGGTCCTGTCACTTGTCTTATTGCCATGAAATCCTTGGAAACACCGATAGAGGCCAATAAGGTGCTGACAGAATCAAAGTAATATCTTAAATCCCCTACATATTTTGACGTGGAGGAGGGTGAACCACGAAAGGAAAGCCTATTAAATATTTGTGTCAACATCCCCCTCCGCCCTCCGTCTCTAGTAAGCTACACCTATTACAGACATCCACCTCCATGGCCTTAACGGTCTATGAACCCAAATTGGGTGCCTTCGCCGCTCATGACGCGGTGGAAAGGGTGCTCTAACGAGCAACACCACTGAGTAGATCCAGAACTGCTGATATCTCTACTTATTTTTCCAAAATATGATGGACAATATCTCATAACAAAAATAACAGAAGTTCTCTCCTTATGGTTGACACTGAGGAAAGTGAGAACAGGGGGTAGAAGAACACGTACCTTGTAGAAATAAAGAGAGTTGGTGACTAGAAGGTTATTAATTAGTAGAAACTTTTCAAAAATAGTGGTTCTTCGCTGTGCACAGTTGCTGAAAATCGTCTTAGTTCGCCAGAGATTTGAAAGAGACAGCAAAAATGTGAAAGAGGCACGCTCGGCTCCTATTTATAGAGACGAGGCTGGGAAGTAATTTCATCAAAGCACTTCAAATTTAAAAAATCCTCATCTTGGCGCATGGGCCCCTAATGGCTGCTCCTAGTCAAAATGCACCATATGGACAATCACAGTTGCTACATCAAATGAAGCGACAGTTGCACAAAAAGCCAAACATCACACAAAGCATTGTTGTTTTGAGTGCAGTTTTGTGCTATGGAACATGGCAATAATCCTAGTTCATTCTATAGACTCTGGTTGCACACTAGAATGTCCACCTCTAATCACCTGACGCATGGGCCATGGCCAGACCACGATGCATCCACGAGTGTCAAGTAATTTAGGCATGTTAACGCCTCAAAATTAAAACTCTTGATCCCTTGGGAGCAATGCAGATTTCAGTTTCTGGTAAAGCTTGGATCTCATGACCCAGGGGCATTAAGACTTACACTGATACACAACTATGCTAGCTAAGCACCAAGCTGAGGGTAACTATTTTGGACCATGATCCGAGACCTAGTCCTATGGGTCAACCTGCTATGCATCCAACTGAAGTCTACTGTTGACACCCCTGCATATTGTTGAGATCCCGACACAACGCATGTCAGACCACGACACTAGGCAACAACAACATGATCACGAGATTTGCACAGTGGATGAATCCTGTGATTATTCGTATCTACCAATCATGATCACGCTTAATAATAATGCCCATAACCATCTTTGACTACTCATAATTGTAGTAACAATATCCTGATTTTATAGGGATTCTCTTCAACAATCAAGGGGACGTGTTTCCTTATTTACTCTCTATAAATATTGGGCTCAGTCTTTAACATCCTCCCTAACTGAATAACCCTAATCAGAGTTATAAAAGCTCAGCAATACTGGTAAGAATTGTCTGTTAATTCGAATATTTTTCTGAACTAGTTTGAGCATAATTCTATAACATTGAATACAAGAGAATTATTAAGGTATCTGCATAATAGGTTAATATGATGAAAATAAATATGAAAAATTTATTTCCTAACTAAGAACCATTAATAAGAGTTTTGGAAAATTTTGGAGAAGCAAAAGAGTAAGTTTGGTATTTTTAAGGATACTACTATGAAATAGTCATAACAGTTAAGCAACTCAGAAAATTATGAAATTTCATGGAGATGAAAAGTAGAATATGGAGAATATTTAGGTATGGAAAATAATTTAAGGCAAGTATATTTACTTATTTTACAGGTTCAATTTAATATGAGAAAAGTAGTACGCTTACCTAACGAATAGCAGTACATGAAAAATTATGAAAAAATGGATCTGAAGACTAAGATGAGTCCTAAAATTTTCCTTAATACTTATGAACACTTGAAAACTCAGTTTTGAAAGATTAAAATGAACGTAACAGATACAAAAGTTCTAACATAATTCATTTCTTTGCTTTTTCTTCATTATAATTCATTTTTTTGCTTTTTTTTTCCTTCCACCACCAATTAAGTTCCATATTTTTCTCTCTTCTATCATCTTATTTTTCTTATCCCATTTTCTCTCCCTATTTCATGGCCCAACAGTAGCCTCCACCGTCTTTCTCTCTTTTCATTTCATTTTCATCTACTTTGTTGACTTTCTTCCCCATATTTCATCTTTCATTTTCCATGGTTCTGCCAGCCACCATTGAAACAAAGAAAAACGTGAAAAAGAAAGGGGGAAAGCTACAGAAAATAGAGAGGAAAAAGGGAAGAAAAAGAAGGATAAAATGAAGGAAAAAGGAACAAAATCAAAGAAACAAAGTTAGTAATTGTGGTAAGGGTTCTTGTCTCTAATTCACTCTTCCTTTCTTACCATTTTTTAAAGCTAAAAATTTGGTATTGGCTACCATAGTAAGGCTATGGCCAGCCCTTGGGTGAAGAGTGATTATTCTTGTACATAATGGATTTTAGTTCTTGCTTGTGTTTGTTCTTTTCTTTGATGAAACATTGGCTGAAAATTTTGAGAGTTTGATTGGGTTTTGCTTGGTTGAACTACATGGTTATAGCATAATTTATACCTTTAAAAATTGTGCTTCATTTCCTATTAATTGTTATGTTGTCTTTGTGATTGATTTGGTGAAGTTTATGACCAAATTTTGTTTGATAGATGAACACAGTCAAGCTGCCCTATTTTTGGCAGATTTTATAGTGCTCAATTGACTAAAATTGTGACTTGAATTGTCATGGAAATGAAGGCAGACTGCAGCCCTGTTTGTGTGGAATTATGAATGCAATTATGCTTGAGTTTATGAATAGAAAGGTAATCAATCTCCATGGCAGAATGCTGCCCAGATTTAAGTAGAACTTTGCTACCTTTAATGAGTGAAATGGTGGCTTGAATGGGTTGAAAATGCACGGCAGAATGCTGCCTGCAAGTACCTAGAATTATGCTACTTTTGTGCATGATATTTTGACTTAAAAATGACTAAAAACCATGGTAGTAGTCTACCTTATTTTGGTTTTGAATCAAATGCCTTTGTATCATGAATAAATTCCTCATAGTATCAGTATCAATATAATCCTCACGTATTAATTCCTTCGTATGATACTAGTGGTAGTGTGAGACCCTAAATCAGTCCTTACCACGAGTACATAGAACCTGAGCTATATGAGGTGGCTCCCATCCTTTGTGACGCTTGAGATATAGGTTCTATGGAATAAACGAGTATTTGAATGAGTATTTGAATGAGCACTGAGATGGAATTGAATTGGTATGTTATATTATGACTTGAATATGTATATGAATGATGGAATTGAATTTTTATGTCATATTATGACTTGAATAAGTATATGAATCGTTGAATGAGTTTGTTGTCATAATATTTGTATTTTGTGACATTTCCTAAAATTTCTTATGATTAGAATGTAGATTATATGATAACGAATATTTTTGAAAACTACTAAAAAATGGAATTCTGTTTTGAGAAGAAAAGGAATCATATTTTGCATTTTGCCACCCTTTTAACTTATATATATATTATGTATATTCAAATTGAATTTCAAAGAAATGTATTTTTTCCCCGAAATAGCTGTAATTATTGTGATGACACGTTTTCATAATAGAACTATTGAGAATTAGTATTCTCACCCCATTTCTATATTATACTCCATGATAATTTCAAGTTCAGATCTTGCAACACTATGGTAGCAGCAGAAGTTGAAGCTTATTAAAAATTTGAAGTTTTGTATAAGGGATGTATGAATAATGCCTCGAAGGCAAATGATGTATTTTGTACTATGTAGTACACTTTGTATAAACATCCTATCATTATATGTATTTTAATTCACCCGTCCAGGCTCATATTTTTTTATAATATAGTAAAGTATATTTGAAATGTTTAATGTTAATTTTAAGTGATGTGCTTACTACTAATTACTAAGATGTAATTCTAGATACATTATTAGTATTAGTAGTAAGGGCGTTATATTTTGGTGTCAGAGCAGTTTATCCTATTGAGCCGAGGTATGGACTAGCTATGCTTTGTTATGCATTTGTCTTGTCTTAATGATGAGATGCATAGGTAGAATTTCATAACAGCCTTGAGTTTGTATGTTATGGTTAACTGTCAGACTGTTACATAATATTGAGCCTAATCAACTCAAAATATAATATGCGGTGTGTGCAGAAGACTATAGCATCGACCAAGCAAACCCAAAATGGTAGAGCCCCTGCTGGCAATAGTGTGCCAAACATGTTAGAGACTTTTAAAAACGTAGCTGACGTTGTGAGAAAATAGGTAGCTATGAATACTAAAAAGTTAGAGAAGATAATTACAGTGATGAAATGTATGGGTGACCCAAATACGCCATTTGCTATTTAAATTTTAAAAGAAGTTGAATATTGATGGGCTAGTGCCAGAAGTTCAAAGGAAAGTGTTAGGATTGAAATAACATGGCTTGAACTAATATTTTTCAAAGAAGTGTAATAAGAGAAAGAGTTGAACTTCTCAGAACTTAAGTAAGGAAATATGATCATGAAGTAGTACGAAGCAAAGTTTGAGAAACTATTTAAATTTTCTTCATATGTTTGATTCTTATCTCTTTGAGCTTGATAATGGTTGGTTTTTAGTTTGTAAATCATGATTGTGAACTATGAGTTCTTGTACTTTCATGAAATGTATAATCACAAAATTGGGTATTTTGCGGAAGTTCGATTGATTATTGATCCAAGATTGATAAATTAGAGGTGTATTTAGAGGTTACAATATGATTGTAATGTTGGAGAACACCTAGGAACTTATTTTAAGGGTTAGAGCTCAGGTAGTACCCAAGATTATGCAGAACACGTTTCTGCAGAATTCTCTGACAGCCTATAGTGTTAGTTGCATAACTTGATCCATAGACATCGAAATGACTTGCTTCTTATTTTTTTGAAAGGTAAGACATAAAGGCTTCATATAGTAAAAATTCCATATTTTTAGACCAGCCCAAGAAGCACTAGTTTTTATTTGAATCCGAGATAGAATCTGTAGAAATAAGCAATCTAGTACTTTGTAAACCAGTTTGCATAACTTCTTGCTCCGCTGTCATAATTACATTAGACTAGTGGCATTTTGAAGCTAACATGTAAGTCTATAAGTGATAAAAAATTTAGAATTTTTGGACTCTTCGTCCGTTCCCAGTTTCACTTTAAAGTAATGTCAGATGCGGGTAAAATAGTTAGTACCCTATTTCAACTTCTGTAATTTGTTGCATAACTTTTTCCACACTTAGCCAAATGAAGTAAGTTTATGTCATTTGAAAGATATGAGATAAGGCTATTTTGCTATAAAATTTTAGAATTTTTGCAGTTATAATGTACATTTGGTGCATTCTTGAAAATCACCCTTTCTAGGCTACTAAAATAGAAAATGCCAAGACATGTAAGAATCTTTAATGCATCCCCTAGTTGGGAATGCCTTAGAAAAATGTTTAAAACTATGAGCAATATAGAATTGCATAAGATATCATATGAGATATGATGATGGGGGGTGTGAGACCCACTGTTCTAAGTTTGATTAGCATGATTTGCCTATTTCTATGAATAAGTTGCTTCTTTAAGTTGAGTAGAACTAAAGGTGCAAGTATAAGATTTTATTCTCTTGATAATCAAGGTAAAGTTAGAAAAGGTAAACAAAGAAATATAGAATGATAAAGAATTACAGAATGCATAGTACTGAGTAACCCATTATCTAGGATTATTCTCATTACCTAGGGTAAGACTTGGAGGATGGTGGTTAAGGATGGTATTTCCCTTACCACCAGACTTATTGAGGTTAAGGATAATATTTACCCCCCTCTTTGCCTGAGTTTTCTCCCTAGATGAGAGGTATTCGAGGATGAATGTTTTCTCTTCTACTAGAGGTGATCCTAGATGGATGACAGAAAAAGGAAAGGATCCTCATTCTAGGTTAGATCTTCCGAAGTAGTTGAGGTTGAGGATGGATGATGCCCTCTTCCTCTTTACTCAAGTTCTTCCTAGTTGACAGAGGTGATCCTAGAATGAATGATATTGTGAGGACGATATTTCCCTTATCTGCCACTGAATATGAATGAGAATGAAATGATAGTATGAGGATGGTATTTCTCTCTTTATCATAGTATATGAGGATGGTATCTCCCTCATACCCACAACTTTAAAATGAGGATGGGCATTTCCTCATAAGTTGTGGTTTGGGTTACTCGGAATGTGGAGTAGTTCTGTATGATTGGTGAATGGTCATGAATAGGTCGAAGTGTATCATCCTAAAAGTAGACTACAACTAAGTGAATGTGAATGGTACTGTGAAGAAGTACATTCCCTCTGTCGCGACCGTAAATCGCAGCGGGATAAATAGCAACTCGAATGATTTTAGAAAATGAAAATGGAAAATGGAGTCGCCACCAATTTTATTTGAATTTGGAAAAATTGGAAAACCTCTCTTTGAAAATGGTCTTTAAAACCAAATTGGATTCGGAAGTCGGTTATGCTTAGGGAAGGGTGGAAACTTAATCCCACTGCACCCCTAACACACCTGTCCTAAGACAGTACCTTAAGTCAATTATGCAAATTCTTAATAATTTTTGAAAATATTTATTTTACCCCTTTTTGCAAACATTGTAACTAAAAAAACGAAACCACAAAATTATGAAAATTTAATTTTGGGCTTGACAGAAGTGAAATTCTGCTCCTACGTATCCCCTGGTGCAATGGGGAACTCAAAGTTACGTAGTTCTTTAAAAAATATTGTGGGTTGGTTGATTTTATAAAAAAAATTTGAGAAATTTGAATCAACAAGCCGTCGCGGCTCAGTTATTCAAATTAATGATTAAATGGGTGAAACTCGCGTCGCGCTAGAGACGTCACCCATTGATTATCAAATTTGTCGCAAAACTTTTTATTTAAAATTTATCAATTAGCAATTTAACTAAAAAATAAAAAAAAAACATGATAATAATTTAAATGTAATAATAATAATAAATGTAAATTATCAAGTCATGTCATGAACTCGAGATATTTACAAAATATATGGGTTAGCAAGCTGTCGCAACTCAGGTAACCCATTTTTATTCCTTTTTTAAAAATGTTTAATTATTTTTATTTATCATTTTTTACTCCCAAATTCTATCCCAACAAACTGATAATAAATGAAACAAAAAAGGAACAAGGAAACGTAAAAGAAAACCAAGAAACAGATAACCCAAAACTGAGGGATTCAACAGTAAGGACCTCGTTTACGATCAAATTAGCAGGGGATGGTGGCTTCTTCTTCGGTTCGACGGTCGAATTGCTTTCTGAAGTCCGACGGTCGGGAGCTGCTTTCTGAGGTCCGACGGTCGAGTACAAGGTTGCTCAATAAACACTCTGGTAGGCAAGAGGTGACTCGTAGGAGAGGACTGGTATTGGCAGCTCGACAGTCGGCTGGTTGAAGGATTTGGTATCTGATCCGACGGTCGGTTGGAAAGGATCTAGAATTCGACGGTCAGTTGGAAAGGATCTCGGGTCGGTCGGTGAGGTTGATTGGTGAGGTTCGACGGTCGGTTGGAAATGATCTGGGGTGAGGTTCGACGGTCGGTTGAAAAGGATCTGGGGTCGGTCGGTGAGGTGGATCTTGTTTCTGAGGTTCGACGGTCGGTGAGGAGAAAGTTTTAGGGTTCGACGGTCGAGTTGGAGGTTGGTGGATGGTGATGGAGTTTGGATGGGTTGTTGGTGAGGTTGCTTGGTGAGGGATGGTGGCCGGTGTGGTTCGACGGTCGGTTGGAAGGAGTTTGGTTGATGGTGTGAAGGTTTGGATGGCTTGTCGGTAAGAGGAGTGGAGCTCACGGTTCGACGATCGAATGGAGATGAATGTGGATGGTAAAATGAAGGATCGGCTTCTATGCGGTCAGACGGTCGGTGAGGAAGGTTGATGGATTCGACGGTCGAATGAGGGGATGGAGTTTGGTTGATGGTAATGGAGTTTTGGACGGGTTGTTGGTGGATGGTGATGGAGATTGGATGGGTTTCGACGGTCGAGTTAGAGGTGAAGGTGGGCTAGTAATGCTTGGGTGGTTCGACGGTCGGTTCGGGGATGAAGGTGGGCTTTGTGAAGTTGGTCGAGTGAGGGGATGGATTTGGTTTAAAGGATTACGGCCCGACGGTCGGTTGTGATGTGGTCTTATGGTGGCGAAGGTGATGAGAATGGGGTGAAGTTTGGAGGATCTGGGGTTCAACGGTCGGTTGAAAGGCTGATGGCTTCTGTGCGGTCCGACGGTCGGATGAGAGGATGGATTCGACGGTCGGCTGGGAGGTTGATGGCAGAAAATGCTTGGGTGATGGAAGGTGGATGCCAAGGAAGCTTGCTGCCGTGGATGATAGTTTGATGGCTGATGGTAGGTGAAGGAGAGGAAGATGAATATTGATAATGAAGATGAAGGGGAATGGGTAAGCTCGTCAGTATTAGTGCAGAATGCTCACGGTTGAAGCTTAGAGAGAAGGTGATGATGAGTTGATTAGGTTGGTGTGCTTGAAGAATCCTGGTGAAGGTTGGTCTTTGAAAGTTTAATATCAGCCTCCGATGGAGAGATCCCCCCTCTAAGGTCTTGAAGTTGGTCCTCTCTTATTAGTTGCTAGCAGCCAGGTGATAATGGAGTGGGTGAATTAGTGAGGGAGTAGGTGCAATTAGTGAGGGAATCTGTTTGTTCGAGTGCAGTGTGGGAAACTAAGTGGGGAGCAAAAAGCGTACCTTTGTGGAAAAAGAGAATGGGAGGCAAAAGTGCTTGTCCCTCGTGCAGCATGGTGATCTTTGCATGGCTAAAATGATTTTTATCCCAACGAAAAAACAAATCTTTTTATTATTATTTTTTTTTTTATTATTTTCTTTTTTTCATTTTTTTTACTTTTTTATTTTTCATTTTCTATTATATTTTGGGCTTATGTATTTGGGTTAAAAAGATGGGTTAAAAACAAAAATCTTTTTTTTTTGATTTTTTTTATTTTTCTCTTTTTTGTTTCTTTTTTATTATTTTCTTTTAGTCCGGTCAAAATTGGGTGTTCATAGTTGCCCCTCTTTACTTGTTTCTTATTAGATAAAAAGGAAAATTGTGTTTTTTCATTTTATCGTCGTAAAAAACGAGTAAAGAAATGAACTCCAATTTTGTCCGACAATGCATGAAAGGATAAATGCAAAACAAAGTAAAAACAATGAAAAGAAATTAGAATGCATGGAGCCGATGTGCTCAACAGAAAGCAAATAAATGGGCGACCGAGTCCCGGAATTTTAAAGACAATGGGCAACTGCGTCCCGAAAGACAAGGGGCTTGATCAGAATTTAAAAACAACAATGGGCTTGGCCCAATTTGAAAGACAAAGGGGCTTGGCCCAGCAATTTAAGAGCAGTGGGCTTGGCCCGAATTTGAGAGATAGTGGGCTTGGCCCGAATTTGAGAACATGGGCTTGGCCCGAGAATTTGAAGGACAAGGGCTTGGCCCGAATTTAAAAGACAATGGGCTTGGCCCTAATTTAAAAAGACAATGGGCTTGGCCCAAAATTTAAAATACAATGGGCTTGACCCAATTTAAAAAACGATGGGCTTGGCCCCTGAAATTTAAGGACAGATGGGCTTGGCCCTAATTTAAAAAAGACAAAGTGGGCTTGGCCCAATTTAAAACGATGGGCTTGGCCCTAAATTTAAAAAATGACAATGGGCTTGGCCCAGAAATTTGAAAACAATGGCTTGGCCTGGGACTTAAAAAACAATGGGCTTTGGCCTGCAAATTTGAAAAACAAGGCTTTGGCCTGAATTTAAAACGATGGGCTTGGCCCGAAAATTTGAAAAACAAGATGGGCTTGGCCCGAATTTAAAAGACATGGGCTTGGCCCTGAATTTAAAAACAAGGGGCTTGGCCCAAATTTAAAAGACAATGGGCTTGGCCCAAAATTTAAAAGACAATGGCTTGGCCCGAATTTAAAAAACGATTAAAAAAAAACAAGTGGGCTTGGCCCGGAATTTAAAAAGACAGTGGGCTTGGCCCAAATTTAAAAAACGATGAAGCTTGGCCAAGAATTTAAAAGACGGTGAGGCTTGGCCCAAATTTGAAAAACAAGTGGGCTTGGCCCTAATTTAAAAGATAGTGGGCTTGGCCCGAATTTAAAAAACAAGGGCTTGGCCCAAAATTTAAAAGACAATGGGCTTGGCCCAGACTTAAAACAATGGGCTTGGCCCAGAATTTAAAGGACAGATGGCTTGGCGAAATTTAAAAAACGATGGGCTTGGCCTGAATTTAAAAAACGATGGGCTTGGCCCGATTTAAAAACATGGCTTGGCCTCAATTTAAAAACAAGGGCTTGGCCTAATTTAAAACGATGGGCTTGGCCCAATTTAAAAAACGATGGGCTTGGCCTGAATTTGAAAAACGATGGGCTTGGCCCAATTTAAAACAATGGGCTTGGCCCAACTTGAAGGACAAAGGGCTTGGCTCGAATTTAAAAACAATGGGCTTGGCCCTAAATTTAAAAAAGACAAAGATGGGCTTGGCCCAAAATTTAAAAGACAATGGGCTTGGCCCTAAATTTAAAAACATGGGCTTGGCCTGAATTTAAAGGACATGGGCTTGGCTTAAATTTAAAAGACATGGGCTTGGCCCGACTTAATTTAAAAACGATGACAAGGGGCTTGGCCCTAAATTTGAAAAACGATGGCTTGGCCCAACTTAAAAGACATGGGCTTGGCCTTAATTTAAAAACAAGGGGCTTGGCCCAAACTTGAAAAACGATGGGCTTGGCCTGAAATTTAAAAAACAAGATGGCTTGGCCCAAAATTTAAAAAAACAGGATGGGCTTGGCCTTAATTTAAAAAACAAGGGCTTGGCCCAAAATTTAAAAGACCGTGGGCTTGGCCCTAATTTAAAAAACAACAAGGGGCTTGGCCCAAAATTTAAAAGACAATGGGCTTGGCCCAGAATTTAAAAGACAGTGGGCTTGGCCCAGAATTTAAAGACAATGGGCTTGGCCCAAAAAGATCTTTTGTCTCGCTGTTCTTTTATAGTGAAGCTTGGCGCAAAAGCCAAAGACGTCACTTTTCACAAATTTGCAGCTCATTGAGAGATGTTGCGACGTACATTCCTGCAACTTAAAATCATATCAGAAGATTCATGACATTATGCCAAAACTTTCTCTTGCATACATGGTTCTAATTGCTTCCTCGGAAAACTTTGATCTATCAAACCCGGGCGTAGGCTCTCACAAACCAGGGCTTATCAACTTATTTCGAGTTTCTTGGGATCCTCGGACACTGGAGTTACTTTACTTCTAAGTTTGCTCATCAGGTTCATAGTTTCCCTCTTAACATTGCCGATTGCATTAGGAGCTTTTCTTCCCCGTTTGAACCTTCTGATTCATTCTTGATCTAACTTGTTAGGTAGAGGATTGCCATTAAATTGTTAAATCAATGATACTGAATTCATATTCCCTCTTATCGAAGCATTTTGTGATAAACACGTGTGACTTCACAAATATAAAGGAAAGGAACATGACAAAGAAAGATGAAGAATAAAAAGAGAAGAAAGGAAAGTGTTTTCAAGCACGAAAAGGCAAATAGTACAAAAGGATGATATAAAGGCAATGTGACGACAATTGCCCCACTTAGGATTCCTTTCTTCTCATTAGATAGGTCCTAATTCTCGATGGATATTACAACGACTAGTGACACGAGCTCTCTTCCGTCAATTGCCGCTTAAAATTGCCCCGATTTTTTTTTTTCATTTTATTTTTTTCATTTTCTTTTCTTTGTTTTTCCTTTGCTTTTCTCTCTTTTTCTTTTTTTTTTGTTTTCTTTTTGTTTTCTCTTTCTTTTTCTTTCTCTTCTTTTTTTTTTTTTTTTTTTTTCTAAATTTTATTTAAAAACATTTGAACCAAGGACGACTTTGGAAAGCTTTGACCACTCAAACTTTATTCACATGCCTTTCTTCCTTAGACCTTTCGGTTCTTTCCTTCTTCTTCTCCTTTCCTTCTTTTTTTTTCTTTGTTTTTCACTTTCAACTCTCCTTCCAAGAAATGGGATGAACCATTGCTTGATTGATTCCTTGAGAGAAAATTTTGCCCCAGTGTTTAACCTTGTCTCTCATTTAGTTGATTCCCTAACCGCTTGCTTGATAACTCAGTCCTTGTCTGCGTTGCTACTTCCTTCAACACAGCTTCTCCTTAATCCTTCAAAATTTTTTTTCTCTTTGCTCGGGTACCTCCTCTTCCATCAATTGGGATTTCCAAGATCTCTTCGATCTGAATTGGTCAATAAGAAATTACCAGTAGATGGTCAAATCATGGTGTTGTACTCATGGTCACTTTACCTGAAGCATTATGTCACAGACACTCATGAATTCAAAAAGTACAACAGAAAAGAAACGAACAACTTCCAGATTGTTCTTAGAAGTTTACAACGGTTAAAGACACAAGAAATAAAATAGCAAGAAAATCAAAAGATTTTTTTTTTTTCGCTTGAGTCAAGATTCGACAACTGGACATCATTAATTATCAAACACCCCCACACTTACTCTTTTGCACGTCCTCGGGCAAAACAGAAAAAAAAAACTGACTCAAAAGTTAAACATTCTAAAAGACTCAATTTCTAATAATATTTAAGAATGAAGATCAATTAATAATTCAAGTAACCAAACATTCATGAGGCAACACATCTTCACATCTCAAATCAACAAGCAAGGATACTTCAATTGAAAAACATGAGTAAAGAATGATAGATCCTCACAGAATTTACTCTCAATCTCTCAAGTGTTTAAAAGGTAGGTGTTTCACTCAATTCGACCCATGAAAATTTCACTACCATATGCTTGCTTATTTTCTACTTCTCCACTACTCAAAACACATGTATACACAAATCATGAGGACTTTATTCAAGGTTATAATGGGGTCAAGGTAAAGGTGGAAGTAATATGGATATGTTAAGTTAAATACCAAAGAGAATAGAAGAGCATTATGATACAGTTTGAGTGGAGAAGATGTTTGAGAACATTCAGTCTAACTTTCTCACGATTTTCTTAGTTTTTTTTTCTCATACAGAACAATGACCAATATCTAACTAATGTTTTGTTAAAGATCAATTGGTAGATTGAATTCCTTTAGGCTTGAACATTCTCCTTCTATTCCTGTTATTTCCAATCATCCACCCTCATTCTAGGTATGAATGATATCACATGGTGCATTCTTTTGATTGTAGCAATAATCAGCTCTCTCTCTCTTTTTTTTTTATATAGAAACATATTTTCTTTTTCTTTTTTTTTTATATAACCAATCTGCACATGCACCCCCACACTTGTTCAAGAACTCATCAAATAACAAAGTCAATGCTCTCTTATTCCCTAAGGTTGGGCACGTAATGAGTTAGAAACAAAGAATGGTCAAATAAGCTCAAAGGGGTTAAGCAAAGGAAAATATGCAAGGTTGGCTATTTGGCTAAAGTAGCTATTTTTTTTTTTTAAAAGAAAACGCCTCAATCATGTTCATGCATGCAAGTGAAACGTAGCCTCAAAAAGAATCAAAGCAAGTTCTAGAGTGATCATTCTCATGAGTGAAAATCACACAAGAAAAAAGAGAATGGCATAAATGTTGAATCCATCCATTAGGCTCAAGATCTCACAAGATATAGTTCTATCATTCTCAGTCCACCAATTCAACATCCATAACCAAACATATGATTTTTAAGAAAGAAGACAATTTACTCAATCATGCAAATTTTCTTGAATTTCAATTGCTACTTCCACACAAACTAGTTATCTACCCCAACTAAAATTTGTCTCAAGAGTAAAATTTACTCCCTACTCTGCCATCCTTAACTGGTTTAGAAAATTACTGACAAACATATAAACATATTAATACATGCACACACCTTTTTTTTTGTTTTTTTTTGTTTTGTTTTTTTTTTATTTTTTTTTTATATTTAGGCACACAACGATCCTTCCCCCCGACCAGATCATAACATTGTCCTCAATGTGAAAGAGAGATATAGAAAAGAGCAAAACAACCTGATAAGAAGTGAATCAACACCCAGTAGAAAAGACACACAATACACACACTTTTTTTTGTTTTTGTTGTTTTTTTTTGTTTTTATATATTTAGGCACACAACGATCCTTCCCCCCAACCAGATCATAACATTGTCTTCAATGTGAAAGAAAGATATAGAAAAGAGCAAAACAACCTGATAAGAAGTGAATCAACGCCCAGTAGAAAAGAAGCACACAGTCAGTGCTGCATCGGACCCTGATAAGAAGTGAATAGAACTTTAGTACTTCCACAATTTAATACTAATTACTACCCTACTACTCCTTACTCTGCCACCAATTGAGATGCGTCTCAAGATAAAAATTACTCCTTACTCTGCCATCCCTATTTACTTTTGTTGTTAATTGATGACAAACACAACAAACATATTAACAAACACACTTTTTGAATTTTTTTTGGTTTTTTTTTGTTTTTTTTTGTTTTTTTGTTTGTTTTTTTGTTTGTTTTTTTTTTGTTTTTGTTTTTATATTTAGGCACACAACGATCCTTTCCCCCAACCAAATCATAACATTGTCCTTAATGTTAAAATATAGATGAGTAAAGGATAGAATAAATTACCATTGGAGAAAGCGGACACAAATTTAAACAGAAACAAAGTACAATAAAATCAAACCGATTAAAGAGAAAGTGTCGATCGACTTGCTTTTCTTGTTACTTCCTTCGCCGCTTCCTATTGACCAATCTATCGAGCCAATACCTTATCGGTACATACTCAAAAGCTTCCAATTTATCAATGAGCTCATCAATAGTGGAGGCGCAGAGATAAGAAGTTGTTTTTCTTAGAAGGAGTGATAAATTTACGTTCCACACTTTGTCAAGAAAAAATAACAAAGGTCAAAGAAATTATTAACATTCAACAAACCAATGGGTTTATGGTGGATGTTCAGTTCAACCAAGAGACAATTTGAAAAATTTCTTCCAAAGTACCAAAACCTCCTGGTAAGACAAGAAATGCATCAGAATTGTCAACCATTATTTTCATACGTCCATGCATGGATGTTACCTGAATTTCTTCTCCAACTGTCTTGCCAGTGATGTTATTTTCAGCTAAAGGTTTAGGAATAACACCTAAAACCTGACTGCCTCCTATAAGAGTAGCAAGTGAAACAGCCCCCATTAACCCACGACAACCTCCCCCATATACAAGATGAATATTCCTCACAGCAAGTGATCGACCAAGAGTGCTAGCTGCGTTTACAAACTCTAATCCTTTCCCATAACTTGACCCACAAAAAACACAGACATTTTTTAGGTTACGAATAGCAGGCCCCATTCTATACCCTTCTTCTCTTTGAGTGTTTCTGAGTTGAAGATGAAGGAGAAAATGGAGTGTTTAAATAAGAAAAAGAATGGAAAGGGAAATAATTGCACCTAGAAGGGTAGGTCGGCATTGTTGTCGAAAAAAGGTTGAATTTAAGAAACATAAAATCTTTTTTTTTTTGTTGTTTTTTTTTTTTTTAACTTTTTTTTTTCAAGAAAATCATCGGGTAAAGAAGTCTAGAAACCCCAAGGATCCCATCCAAAAGATCGTCTGTTCAAAACCAAAATTCAACAAAATCATACAAAGATAATAACAAATGATTACATACCTTTATGTACAGGTTTTCATGGCAGATCTTTATACTCAAGCGCGTCATGAGTGCAAGAATACCAAGACGGCTCACCAATCTGGGCATTCTTCTCCCTCCCGCTTGTGGGATATTTTGGATTGAGCTACGACGCCACTAATTAAAGTGCGTAAATCGACACTACCACCAACGACCACACCCGTGAGAGGTCGGTGAAGAGCCCATGGCATTAAATCACGGGATTCACTCGGAGGCATTGTCACGCGAGAATGCAAACACGGACGCTTCTTTCGTCCATCGCCAGCGAGCCTTCGGTTAAAACATAGGAATGCTTGCGCGGCTCTCTACAGAGCATGGCACACGAACCTTATTTACCGACCGGCGTGCGAAGGTCCACCCGAGTCAATGACGGGTCTGCCACTCCACTGGCAGGGGCTCCTAATCTAATTAAAGACCAAGTACAACCGAAGTTTCGCCCTTTTTTCAATTTTTTTTCATTTGTTTTTTCATTTTTTTTAAATGTACAAGATAATATATACATGTTGTTGTGATTGTGGCTCACATCTTCCTCTGGTTTCACGTCCGCTTGGCTTAAACGCCTTCTATGAGTCGAGGATAAGCTTCCCATCTAATTTTCTTATAAATTGGCAAACAGGGTCTTTTTGAGTCAGATTCCCAAGACTGTAACGCTTTTGCTCGTCCTTGAAGAGATTCCACAAACTAAGAAGTTCACGCTGCACAACTCCGCAAGAATGCGTCTCAAGAGTCAATAAGATATTATCTAATGACTCCTTACTCAGTCCATTCTTAATGAAGAATATTTTATCTTCTCTATTTACAGAAACCATCCCCAAAGAGTGACATCGCGTGTTGCAATTCCATCGTGCACACTTGTAACAAACTTTCATTCTTTTTGCTCTTCTCCTTTTTGAAAATGAACTTTTACCGAGACCAGGCATGTATGGGACAAATGAATCGAAGATTCACCACTATACGAACCTTTGCTTCGATTATCCAAATAGATATCTTCTCGGGATGCCCTTATACATTAACAATCTCAGTCTTTCACGCCTAGCTTCATAGACTTTTGTTAGAGCATTTAGAGGAAGAGAAGGAAAATATTTTCTTAGATTTGAGAGAATGACATCCATTTTGAAAGGAGAAGAAATCGGTTATTATGGGAAACGAAAAACAAACCGACTTGAGAGTCACGAATACCGTTATCCGCCATTTAACCTAAGAACAACACAGAACTCAACAACTTGATGTTCCGAAATGGTTGAGTCTTGGTCCATTAACTTTAAGCGTATTACCATTCTTAGGATTCTCAATGTCTATGGCCCCATAAGATACACGTGTTTGACAACAAAAGAACTGCGCCTCCTAGATCTCAATTTTCTAAGGAGTAGGTGTGGATGAGAATCTTAAAGCAAAACTTTATTGACCAATTTCCACAACTTTTGCAAAAGGTGTAACAGACCTTGAATAAAGAAGGCCAATAAAATCCATACTTTGCAAGATTCTCGCAGTTGTTGTCTCCACATGCTTCCGATAAAATTTAATGGTACTACCTACCTCATTGTCGGGTACACAATTTTCTCTTTTTTTTTTTTTTTTTTTTTTTTATTCATAACGCGGATGGAGAAGACGGTAACATCATACAAGGAATGTCATGCATAAAATGAGATGAATGAAATGAAAACATTTTCTTTTCAAATGCATGGAATGAAATGCATGATTTATTATTTTTTTTATATATATTTTTTAGAATGCTAAAGATGCCATGCATGAAATTTTTTTTATGAAAATGCCTGATTTATTTTTTATTATTATTATTTTTTTAAATGCTAAGGATGGCATGAAAATGCATGATTTTTTTTTTTTTTTTAAGAATGCTTGGAGTGTCATGAAAATGCAAGTTTTTTTTTTTTTTTTAAAGGTTATAAAAATGCAAGATGATTTTTTTTTTAAGAGTGTAAGAAAATGTATTTTTTAAGTTTTTTTTTTTTCAAGAATGGATGGCATGAGGAAAGAAGAAGTACGCTCCTTTTGTGTCCTAATGAGGTTGCCTTAAACTTCGAAATTCCATCCTAAGGATCTAAGAGTCTTTCTGGTTCGTGATAACTTCCATAGGGTGGCTTTTCTATTTTAAAGGTCTCTAGAGTCAAGTCCTATTTCAGAATGTTGACCACGAAATAGTGCGTAAACCAACTAGGTGTGGGACATTCATGAAAAAGGCGCACTCTAGATGAGGTTTTCGCGATAACCAAACAGGAAGTACATCCAAAATGGCTACCACTACGCAACCTCTACTTAACTTAGGCTTCACTCAGACCCGGGTATAGGGCCCCCACTCGAATGTGTGTGCTTTACGTGTAGATGCAGTGGGTGTTGGGAGCGTACAAACCTGTATAAAAATTTAAAAAGAAACTACACCCAACCTGCAAAAAACATATATACAATAGCCAGGCAGCAATCATCTATCCTAAGGTTTCAACAATTATGCACAAATATATACAAGTAACAATATACATAAGATAATGCTATCAGATATTTACATAAAACAAAAATAAATAAAATCCATTTACAAACAAAAAGAAAACAAAAAACGAAGATAAAAGGGGTAAAATAAATAAATAAAATTATTAACAATTTGCACAACTAACAACAACAGGCTTGACTCTCCAAATGTCCCCAGTGGAGTCGCCATCTGTCGCGACCGTAAATTGCGGCGGGATAAATAGCAACTTGAATGATTTTAGAAAATGAAAATGGAAAATGGAGTCGCCACCAATTTTATTTGAATTTGGAAAAATTGGAAAACCTCTCTTTGAAAATGGTCTTTAAAACCAAATTGGATTCTAAGTCGGTTATGCTTAGGGAAGGGTGGAAACTTAATCCCACTTTGCACTCCTAACACACCCGTCCTAAGACGGTACCTTAAGTCAATTATGCAAATTCTTAATAATCTTTGAAAATATTTATTTTACCGATTTTTGCAAACATTGTAACTAAAAAAACGAAACCACAAAATTATGAAAATTTAATTTTGGGCTTGACAGAAGTGAAATTCTGCTCCTACGTATCCCCTGGTGCAATGGGGAACTCAAAGTTACGTAGTTCTTTAAAAAATATTGTGGGTTGGTTGATTTTATAAAAAAAATTTGAGAAATTTGAATCAACAAGCCGTCGCGGCTCAGTTATTCAAATTAATGATTAAATGGGTGAAACTCGCGTCGCGCTAGAGACGTCACCCATTGATTATCAAATTTGTCGCAAAACTTTTTATTTAAAATTTATCAATTAGCAATTTAACTAAAAAATAAAAAAAAAACATGATAATAATTGAAATGTAATAATAATAATAAATGTAAATTATCAAGTCATCATGAACTCGGATATTTACAAAATATATGGGTTAGCAAGTCGTCATCAACTCAGGTAACCCATTTTTATTCCTTTTTTAAAAATGTTTAATTATTTTTATTTATCATTTTTTACTCCCAAATTCTATCCCAACAAACTGATAATAAATGAAACAAAAAAAGAACAAGGAAACGTAAAAGAAAACCAAGAAACAGATAACCCAAAACTGAGGGATTCAACAGTAAGGACCTCGTTTACGATCAAATTAGCAGGGGAGGGTGGCTGGCTTCTTCGGTTCGACGGTCGAATTGCTTTCTGAAGTCCGACGGTCGGGAGCTGCTTTCTGAGGTCCGACGGTCGAGTACAAGGTTGCTCAATAAACACTCTGGTAGGCAAGAGGTGACTCGTAGGAGAGGGACCTGGTATTGGCAGCTCGACAGTCGGCTGGTTGAAGGATTTGGTATCTGATCCGACGGTCGGTTGGAAAGGATCTAGAATTCGACGGTCAGTTGGAAAGGATCTCGGGTCGGTCGGTGAGGTTGATTGGTGAGGTTCGACGGTCGGTTGGAAATGATCTGGGGTGAGGTTCGACGGTCGGTTGAAAAGGATCTGGGGTCGGTCGGTGAGGTGGATCTTGTTTCTGAGGTTCGAAGGTCGGTGAGGAGAAAGTTTTAGGGTTCGACGGTCGAGTTGGAGGTTGGTGGATGGTAATGGAGTTTGGATGGGTTGTTGGTGAGGTTGCTTGGTGAGGGATGGTGACTGGTGTGGTTCGACGGTCGGTTGGAAGGAGTTTGGTTGATGGTGTGAAGGTTTGGATGGCTTGTCGGTAAGAGGAGTGGAGCTCACGGTTCGACGGTCGAATTGGAGATGAATGTGGATGGTAAAATGAAGGATCTGGCTTCTATGCAGTCCGACGGTCGGTGAGGAAGGTTGATGGATTCGACGGTCGAATGAGGGGATGGAGTTTGGTTGATGGTAATGGAGTTTTGGACGGGTTGTTGGTGGATGGTGATGGAGATTGGATGGGTTTCGACGGTCGAGTTAGAGGTGAAGGTGGGCTAGTAACCGGGGTGGTTCGACGGTCGGTTCGGGGATGAAGGTGGGCTTTGTGAAGTTGGTCGAGTGAGGGGATGGATTTGGTTTAAAGGATTACGGCCGACGGTCGGTTGTGATGTGTGGTCTTATGGTGGCGAAGGTGATGAGAATGGGGTGAAGTTTGGAGGATCTGGGGTTCAACGGTCGGTTGAAAGGCGATGGCTTACGTGCGGTCCGACGGTCGGATGAGAGGATGGATTCGACGGTCGGCTGGGAGGTTGATGGCAAAAAATGCTTGGGTGATGGAAGGTGGATGCCAAGGAAGCTTGCTGCCGTGGATGATAGTTTGATGGCTGATGGTAGGTGAAGGAGAGGAAGATGAATATTGATAATGAAGATGAAGGGAATGGGTAAGCTCGTCGGTATTAGTGCAGAATGCTCACGGTTGAAGCTTAGAGAGAAGGTGATGATGAGTTGATTAGGTTGGTGTGCTTGAAGAATCCTGGTGAAGGTTGGTCTTTGAAAGTTTAATATCAGCCTCCGATGGAGAGATCCCCCCTCTAAGGTCTTGAAGTTGGTCCTCTCTTATTAGTTGCTAGCAGTCAGGTGATAATGGAGTGGGTGAATTAGTGAGGGAGTAGGTGCAATTAGTGAGGGAATCTGTTTGTTCAGTAGTGCAAGTGGGAAACTAAGTGGGGAGCAAAAACTGTGCACTGTGGAAAAAGAGAATGGGAGGCAAAAGTGCTTGTCCCCTGCTGCAGTGGTGATGCTGCATGACTAAAATGATTTTTATCCCAACGAAAAAACAAATCTTTTTATTATTATTATTTTTTTATTATTATTTTTTTTTCATTTTTTTTACTTTTTTTATTTTTCATTTTCTATTATATTTTGGGCTTATGTATTTGGGTTAAAAACAAAAATCTTTTTTTTTTTGATTTTTCTCTTTTTTGTTTCTTTTTTATTATTTTCTTTTAGTCCAGTCAAAATTGGGTGTTCACACCCTCTATACTTTTTTGAATAATGATGAATATGCAAGTGATTGGTAAATGAGGATGGGCATTCCTTCCATACCCTTTTGAATGAAAGAATGAAATATGAATAAAGACGAGGCATTTGATTTATGACATAAGAGATATGAAGAGTATTATGTTGAATTATGAAACTTGAAGAATGAAATATTGTGTTGAATATGAGATTGATAAGATATAAAAGATATTATGGGAAATGAATGAGTATGATGGATATAAGATATGATGAAATATATTTCTAGGTCACAAAAGAGAAAATAGAGAAAGGGAACTAAAGGAGGAGGAAAGAAAGAAGAGAAAGAGGAGAAGAAAGAAAGGAAAAAGGAAGAGACCAAGGCTAAGCTAGATGATCCTCATCCATACAAGAGGTACGGGTGCTTGATGTAACACCCTAATACAATATTCTAGTTATAACTCATATACATAGACATAAAGCATTAAATGTGTTAATGTTATTCTTACTATCTTACTAATCCCATATAATTTAACAATTATATTGGAGAGCCATAACTAAAAAGTTATGCACATATACATCAATAGCCCAAAATGCAAAATGTTATATATACAACTTTACGTTCTTAAAGCAAATATAACTAAATACATCAACTATGCTTATAAAAGAAAT
The DNA here is from genome assembly GCA_029884595.1 of Ormosia semicastrata. Classification (NCBI taxonomy): domain Eukaryota; kingdom Viridiplantae; phylum Streptophyta; class Magnoliopsida; order Fabales; family Fabaceae; genus Ormosia; species Ormosia semicastrata. The sequence goes on along the minus strand of JAQQTO010000060.1, from coordinate 37,504,524 downwards.
AAATAAAACTAAACTACATTAGCTCTTCTGTTACTTTATATTTTTACCCTTTGAAAGGCCTTGACCTGCTATTACTATGAAAACACAAAAAGGGGCGAGAACATACAATTCTGAGTAATATTCATACATTTCATGGCATTATACAATGTAAATTGCATACACATCAATATAAACTATATCAACATTGTACAATCGCCCATACAATTATATAACGCATCCAAGCTGTCTCATATCCACTTAATCTTATAAAACTCGAACTTAAACATAATATATTATGGTTGTTACTATATATCAAATCTCTATTCAATATCTCTAGAACACTCACATGCTACTATTATGTAAAGATTCACTAACACAATGCATAATCTATAAGCCTAAGTCCCTTACTTGTACGATAAGAACAACTATCTATACAGTTATAATATATCACAACTAGTTCATTCATAAACATAACATCAATGATATTGAACAATTGCTCATACAATTGTGGAATATCACCTATCCTAGACAACTGCCTATACAATTGCCAAAGAAATAATGTATAGGATTCTCTGTTTGTGTGTGTATCACTTGCTTATTCCAACTCTCTTTAAACTTGTAGTTAAGAAGATTGACTCTTCAAACTACCAGATAATGAGTGGATTGATTCCTACTCACTCTAGTGAGAGTACTATTTTCCACTACATAAAACTAGTAATCATGGCACTAATGAGTAGCTAGGGCTAAATCCTCACTCGAAGAGACTTTTGGACTTTTCCATCTATCTCCTTTGGCCATATGATTGTACATCATAAAAGATTACTCTATTATGGAATTAGCAAGTATCAGGAAGCTATACAGCATTATGTATGTCTTATACAAAACCACTACATTAACTCATCACATGGTTCTCTCCAACCAAGTGGAGAACTAAACATTAGCAAACATGTACTCTCAGCTCACTTCTAACTCATAAAGGAACATATTCCACGTTTCTACCTATGTAATCATACTTATGATACTTATATCTAGCTTGCCTTACTATCACATCACAAGTGGTAAACTATGCCAACCTAGTGTACTCAAGGTTCTAGATACCTACTTTAGGCAATTCCTAACTATTGGAATGCTTGAAGTTTGGAACTTCTATACTATGTCAATACTAAGTCCATTCATGCATCATTAACTCCATTTTCTCTCTTAGGAGCAACTCATGCACTATGGCGAGTGACTATTGCCAACTGAACTCAGTTTACTTATATCTAGTGTACCTTATCCTCATCACATCGTATGTGATACTAAATGCAGCTCTGTGTTGCCTAAGGGTCTAGATATCTACCTATGGAAATCCATTACTCTTGGTTACATTATAGTCTCTTAATTTCCCATTTATGCAAGATGGTCTTTCTCTCTTAGGTATACCCCTATTAGTGTCTCAACACACTCTACAAGGCATATAGAAAGGATCCTAACAAGTGGGAAACTCATCTCATCAAAATAAGAATTCTGATGATTTCTGTTCTGGGGCTTGGGTGCCCATTCTTCAGTGCCTGGGCACTCTTTACGAGCTTAAGCGCTCTTTGCTCAACGCCTGAGCGCTGACTAGGCAGAGAACAACTCTGTTTTGCCATGCAATGAGTGCCTAAGCACTTAGCACTAAGCGCCTGAGCGCTCAATGCTCTATTGTGCACAAATTCTCTCTGGGCTATGGGAGCCTAAGCTCCCAACTTCCAGCACCTGAGCATTGGTCGTATAGCCCAGATCTGGTTACTGTTCTATTGGAACATAACCAAGAATTTGGGCATCCAAAAATGTTTCAAGTGATTTCTATGATCACTAGCAACCTATAATTATGTTAAAACACTCATTTAACCTATTGGCTTACTCAATCATGGATTAATGGTTAAAACCATAATCTCACAACCTAACTCCTAGTTTCCAACTTAAGGAACTAAACAACTTGATCCAAAGATCAATTCATCTATCTTGAATCCAACAAGCCGAAAATGGCTAAATTCAACCAATGGAAATAAGAAATGGGTAAGAAAATAGATTTTGCTTCTCAAAGTCCATTTCCTCCATCTATATGACCTAACTCCTACCTTAGAATTGATGAAGGAAAAGATGAAATTTGAAGTTAGAATCCCCTACCTCTTGAAGCCAAGATGATCCACAAGCTTTTCCCTTTGATCTTCCCTTGATCCTCTTTCTTTTCTCCCTTTCTCCCCCTTTGGTTCCTTCTTTTTTTTCCTTTTGTTTCATTTTTGTTTTTTTGTTTCCCTTTTGTACTGGACCCATGGGACTTTAAGGAGAAAATAGGAAACAAAGTCCAACTTTGGCACTTAAGCCTAAAGTTGGAACTTTATATCTGCTAAGGACATTTGATTTATGCTAAATCAAGTTTCCTAACTTCCAACAATTTTAGAATAAAAATTAGGATTCATCTAAATTATTATTTAACCATTATCCTTTTTTTTCCATATTTGCTACTAGTCAATCAAATATTAAATGTACGACCAATATGCCTAAAAATACCAAACTAAGTCTGATTACTCTCAAATTTTAACCATATTCTCTTATGCCTATTTGTGACTTAGAAACAAACTCTCTAGGTTTATTTCCCCCAACTTAGCAATTTATGCTACTATCTGAGTCATTTCAGGCTACTTTTCACATTTTGGGTTGCAACTAAATGCCTAAACTAACTCAGTTTGTTACAAAAATTAACTAACATTCCATACAAGTAATATTATACCTTTGTACCCATTTACAAGTCTAACATGCTTTTCAAGATATTACTCTTGAACTCGCCATAACCATCTCTCCCTATCTCCATCTTTCTCATATAGTAGTTGTTGTTAGATGAATTAGGGGTTTTGTTCTTGCTTTTCTAGTGCCTTCAATGATTGAGATTGATTAGGATGAAGCTTAATCAACTCAAGGGTGTTAGTTTTTCACCCAAGAACATCCATGGAACTCATGGAGTTGAATATAGGAAAAGGGTTTTTGGATGATTGATCTTTGATCATGATTCTAGATTAGATGAATTAACTAGTGTTTGATATTCTATCATGCTAGAGACCATGTTTAGGATTGGAAATCACTTGTAATCTATGTTTTAGAGATTAGAAATTAATTGGGAATCAATTAGAGCATAAAACTACTTTTTGCAGAAGTTTTTGGTGCTGGGCACTTAATCGCTCAAAAAGTGAGCGCTTAATCGCCTAAGCCCAGAGAGCACCAGCATGCTAGGCGCTTAATCGCCCAAAAAACTGAGTGCTTAATCACCCAAGCCTATAGAGTTCAAGAGCTAAGCGCTCAAGTGCTCAAAAAGTGAGCGACTAGGTGCCCAGATAAGGTATTTTCAAGATTTTTATCTTGATTATGTAGAATTTCCTACTTATTAGGATCCCTTTGTTATGCCTTGTAGAGAGTGTAGAGATACTAATAGGGATATTTTGCAAAGAGAAAGACCATATAGCATACAAGGGAAAGTAAGGAAAGATTATGCATCCATTAAGCATGGATTGCTATAGATAAAAGTTTAGTTTCTTGAGCGACAAAGTGTTGCTTAGATATCACTTAGGAAGTGATGAAAAAATGAGATAGAAGGTATACTAAGTCTAGTTGGCATTGGTTAAGTGCTGTAGTGCATGAAATGCTCTCATAGAGTTGAGGTAGAGTTAGTAATGCAAAGATGGACTTAGTATAGAGTTATGTGGTGGTTATGTAAGAGTTAGACATAACACCATATTTTCACACATAAATCACATTTCCCACATACTTGCTATTCCTAATAGTTTGAGGTAGTGGACTTGTCCACTCAGTTTTTGTAGGTTATAAGAGGTTACATGTTATGATAACAGATTCCCTCCCTACTTAGTAGGTTATAGGAGGTTATGTGTTATAATAACAGATTCCCTCCTTGCCTAAAGGAGTAGTCAAGGTTCACTACACTGCACCCACACTGTCACACTTTTCTTTGAGCAAAATCATACATCATTTCATCATTGCATTACTTGATACTTGTTTTGGTAGGAAATTGTGTTCCTTTTGTGTATGTGAGTTTTGCCTTCAATAACAATTGTATGGGCAGTTATCTTGCTGATGATATCTTACAATTGTATGTACAGTTGTTTGATATCATTATAGTTACTAATATTAGATCAGAAGTATAGTTTGCTTATGAATGTTACATAGAGAGAGAGATTGTGATTGTTCCTTATGTGATGAGTATTCGTATGTTTACTAGTTTCAATTTGGTTTATTCATTATGAATGATTAAACTCAGGTTTTGGTATACTTATACTGAGAATTGTGATTTCTCACCCCATTTTTTGCCATGTAAATCCAAGTGGAAGCTCTTCTAAAGGAAAAAAGAAAAAGTATGAAGACTACAATAATTTTTATGCTTAGTAATTAAAGCTCATATTTATTTACACTACTTTGAGTTTATACAAAAGTTATGTTTTACAATGTGCCCTTTTGAGGCAAAGATGTATATATTTCAAAATAAAACCCTGCATTAGAATAATTATAGGACATTGCTTAGGCATAATCATATTGCATATTACAAGCATTGCATTTGAATGATAGTTGTATGGGAAATTGTCTATTACTATTGATATTTACAATTATATGGGTGGTTGTTTATATTTTGATAGTGTGTTGGCTATCCATTGAACCACACTACAAAGTAGTGTGCAGTTATGAGTAATAGTGGAGGAAACTCCTATGTTGGTTATTAGAGAATTGTTTATACAATGTTATAACTAACTGGTATTGGAATTGCTTTTACAGAGCATTATAATTCTCACCCCGATTGTGTTTCCATATAAATCAAGGTCAAGACCTTTCAAAGGGAAAGAAGACGAAGCATGAAGACTAGTATAGTTTTATATGCTTTAATAAACAGAGCTTATGTATATAGTTTATATTTGCTTTGCATGTATTAAGAGTTATGTATTACAATATGCCTTTTATGGCTAAGGTTGCATATATATATATATTTATATATATATATATATATAAGTTTATGTTTTCTGCATTTTCTCAAGGCTCTCTATAATGACTAGATTGTGATTATGGATATATTATGAGGTATTTATTTAGTAAGTAATGTAGCTAGCACTATTTATCTCTATGTATTCTGGATATATCCAGATATCTGTATTAGGGTGTTACATTATGGTATTAAAGTAGTTTATCCTGTTGAGCCGAGGTATGGACTGACTATGTTTTAAGCATAAGTAGATGTTTCAGTTTTAGGCCGTGCATTCTTCTATCTCGATGTGAGATATGTGAATAGAATTGCATGATAGCCCTAGGTATGGATGCTAATAGTTACTGTTGTACTGTTAAAAGATATTGAGATTAATTAACTCAATATGTAATATTCTGTGTGTACAGGAAACTATGACAACTTCACAAGCATGTTAAGTAAGTATTATACTACTTTTGTAACCATATACAAGTCTAACATGTTATTGAGGATGTTACATTTCTCCCTTCCATTTTAAAATTCTAACCCCAAAATTGCTCACCTTATGCAAATAACTCTAAATAATCTTACTTTATATAGGATTCCATCTCCCAAATAACCTCTTTAGTGCTATTTTCTCCTAACCATACCTTCACCAGAGGAATATGCTTACCTATGAGCTCTTTGACGCCTCTGTTTGTGGATGGTAAGCTATATTAAGACTCAACTTAATCTTAAACATCTTTGCAAAGTTTCCCAAAAACTAAGTGTGAATCTAGTATCTCTGTCAAACACTATTCCCACATAAGTTCTAGATGATGGTCCAAGAGAGTGAATGTCTTGAGAGTTTCAGGAATTTGAGTCTCGCAGTGACTTTGATGCCACATAGTCTCGTAGTGAGGAAAGTGGGAATAGTAAATGACTTAAGGACTTAGATTTTAGAAACTCAAAAGGAGGATGAAACTCTAAGGGACATCAGTGGGCAGATCTTCTTAGGAAACCAAGAGGATTTTTATTTTAGCGAATGATGGAATGATGACGTTTAGAGATAGACTTTGCATTCCAAGAAAGTCAGAAATCAAGGAAGGGATTCTAGAGGAAGCTCACAAGAATAAGTATACCAAGTTTTAGGGAAGATGATTTAAAAAAGAGGAGAGAAATATAACATCGTCAATAACATGTTAGACTTATATATGGTTATAGAGGTAGCATAATACTTGCTTAACATCCCTATGAAGTTGCCATAGTTTTCTGTACACACAGAACATTACATATTGAGTTAATTAGTCTCAATATCATGTAACAGTGCAATAGTAACCATTAGCATCCATACCTAGGGCTATCATGTAATTCTATTCGCATATCTCACATCGAGATAGAAGAATGCACGACCTAAAACTAAAACATCTACTTATGCCTAAAGCATAGTTAGTCCATACCCCGGCTCAATAGGATGAACTGCTCTAATGCCATAATGTAATGCCCTAATATAGATATCTAGATATATATGGAATATCTAGAGATAAATAGTACTAGCTACGTTACTTACTACATAACTACCTCATAATATATCTGTAACAGCCACTGTAGGGTATCACATTTATGTTACTTAATTACTAAATTACCTCTTCATTATAAAATATGCTTTTTAATGTAAATACGAGCTGTAAAATTTCTTAATATCAATAAAATAAACTTAACAAAAAATAAAAATATTACAACATCATCACAAATAATTTACATCATATATACACAAGTCTTAGTACTGTCATATTTAAATATTTACAGACCAAGTTCTCAAAGTATTTGAACATTATTTAAAACTAGCATACTGCCCAAGTACTACTAAACAGCAAAACCCTCAGGAGAGTCCTCCTCAGATTCCTCAGCAGGTAGGAATCCGACTTGACGCGAAGTCCTACGGACAAATGTCTGCACAAACGACATGATACTAATCTCAATAGGAGTACGGTAGTAAGCTCCCCAGTACTGCCTAATGGATAACGGAAACTCTAAGTGTACATAAACATTTACACTGAAATAAGGGTTCCCTCAATAAAGCCTACTTAGGGTCATCTTCAAATCTCCTATATAGTAAATACACGCTCTATCTAGGTCAACATGCCACGCTTCCGGTCCTCCACGAAATTTCAACCTCTTATATCCTAGGAAACTGGGCATCGCCATCTTCTTAGAATTCAGCTTCCTCCACAGGAATCTGCTCCTCTTCGCCTTCTTGTTCAATTCCTTGCTCAACGTCTTTAAATATAAATACAATACAAAATAGGCATACAAAGAGGTGAGATCACCTACGCCAATACCAACATGGTAGCATGGAGATAACACATACAATATACTATATAGATACATCATACCATAATTATAATTATGCCATCAACATTATTTATCATCACAACAGATGTAATAAATAATAATTACGATCATGCTCTTGACAATATCCAAATATTCAATAATTCAATTATCATAAATAATAATTACGATAATGCCCTCAGTATTTTCCAAATATTCAACAGTTTAAATATCACACCGATATCAATACTCAATAATTATGCATGTGCACATAGACTCAATTTCCTACTCCATGGAACTAAAACTCAGGTCGAAGAGAGTGATTAAAAAGATCTGTCTGTACCAACATGCCTCAGACCACGTGCTATATGTATTTGCACATCTAACATATACACGACAGTCTTTATCAGATCTTGATTAAGAATAGTGTCTCGGTCAGGATCATCGGTGTGTTGCATCGGTCAAACCCACGGTACAAAAGAGCTACCAACTGCCCACTGTAGGCAACCCGCACCCCAATGCCCCCAAAGTCAACAAGTGACTTACACTACGCATATCGCACCCACTCAAGAGGTGTATTCTCTCCTAGGCAATTAGCCTCATACAGTCCAGCGGACCTTTCCAAAGCATGTACAATGCACCATTCTCAGTTCAAATTCATCATCTCATATTCAGGGTTCACACATTTATCCAACAGTATCTTTACTGTATTTTCATCGTGAAGTCATATTTTCACATTTTCTCAATCGCGTAATACTTTTTTTACATTTTCAAATCGCGTAAAATATTTCTAACATATTTTAAATTCAAATAAGATTTCTTTCTCGTTTAATCTCAAAAATTAACCTTATTTTCATTATTTGCATATTAGTCCTTCTATAAAATAATATTTATATAATAGCCCTTCTTCATAGAATAATATTTATATAATAGCCCCTCTTCATAAAATTATATGTACATAATCGCCCCTCTTCAAATAATATTTCCAAAATGGTCATTCATTAAATAATATTTGTAATAAAGTCCATTTTTAAAGAATATTTTCAATATAGTCCCTCTAAAAATATAATTTTCAATATAGTCCCTCTAAAAATCAGTATTTCTACTGTTTTGCAGAAAATTTTATTTCTTACAGTTACTTGAGATATTACAATTCAAAATTTCCTAACGCGCTTCAAAACCCAGAGGGTGACCTATACGTCAGTAAATTTCAAGTTATCAACGTATTCTCCTTAATTCTCAAAACAATTCTAAAAATCAGTCCTCTTTAAAATAAATTGAGGTTCAAACACTTTTAACATCTCTTTTCCATTCATATACGAAAATTCCATTTTTCAAGTGACAAAACACTTTGTTTCCATTTCTTTAATCCTTGTACTTAATCAATTATATTTCCATTTTGAAACCACTTTGTCTCACAAAACTAAGGCAATGCAAGCCTTCAAAAACCATAAACACTTGGTCTTTGAAACCAACCCATCTTTTCTTTTTCTTTTCCTTTCTAATCATTCAATTTTACCATTCATGAAAATTTTAGTTTGGAAACACCTATTTTGAGGTGTTGTGGCCGAAATCCTCATGGTCATTGGAACCAATAATTTATTTTCCTTTCATCATCAAATCATGGCATACATATATATATTCATCATATCATATAATCAGCATACCTTAAAGCAATAAAAATCACATAAAGCAAGCAAATATAAATAAATAATTTAAAGCACATAAACACCCACACATAATTACACAACCAAGGATATGAATCCTCACATGGATTCACCATCCATCAAATGCAAGATTCATCTCTCACCACCATACTTGGTTGGTGAGATGGATCTCCTTCTTACCTCTTGTAGAACCTCCCAAGCTCCTTGGTTTGCTCTTTGAGTAAGTGATTCACAACCAAAAGCTTCTTAAACACAAAATAAAACACAAGTTTATTAGCATATTAAGCTTGAACAAGGAGAACCATGGATCAAACATGGCTTAGAACATGAAAATAAGACAAGTAGTGAAGTTTCGTTACACTTCACCTCAAAAACCTAGAACTTGAAGTTGAAGAAAGTCCTTGAAGATGAAAGATTTAGAGCTTGGGCTTAACTACAAAGGTTCTTGGATTGATGTAAGGATGCAAGATATGTGGTTGGTTAAAATTATAGAGTGATGGAAGGTGTTGTGGGTGCCTTGGCTAAAACTAGCATGGAGAGAGTGGAGAGAAAATTTTGTAAATGCTTTTGGATTTTGGAGAAGACAAAGATGAATAATGAAGTGGTCTTGAAATTTCCTATGGCCTTAAGCCATCAAAAACCGTCCCCCCTCTTGTACACTCAATGAGTGGCAATTTCACTAGCCACCATTTTGGGCATTGTTAGCCTTTGATTAGATCAATGGTTAATGTTAATGTAGCTTCTAAGTATAGCTTCTATATTGATAAAACCAAATCTAGGCCATTGGATCCTTCTCCTTGAAATCCTAGCCATTAGATGTATCTCCAAAATGAAGGGTCAAGATCTCCTCTTCATGCTTACATCCAAGGGTTACAAATGGTCCTAGCCACATTGTTAGACCAAATCTACATCCTTGATTAAATCAATGGTAGATATCCAAAGGCTTCAACATTAAGCTTGCTTCCTATTGGTCCGTCATAAAGTCGTCATAACCACTAATGTTGACTAAGTAATATAATATTTATTTTTATCTGCTATTACCCTACGGACACAGTTAATTGTAGTTTTATCACCCGATAATTAAATACAGTACAATATACAGTAAAAGTAAATTTCTAAAACTATTTTTGATTTTGGGTTTAGTAAGATCCCCCGTCCTCGTCCCTGTCTAAACAGTATAGAATTTTCTGGCTCCAATTTTTTTTTCACTTTTCTGACCCCACTTGGGCCCACATACAGCCCCTTGGGCCCATAACAGCCCAAAAATAATATTAAAATAATTAAAAAATATAAAAATCTTATAATAATCCACAAAATCATAAAAATTATAAAACTTATGAAAATCAAATCAGATTAGCAAAAAGAATTAATAATTAACAACCATAATTAAATTACTGTAGATTTTTTCTGGCCCGAAAATTATTATTTTCCTGACACGGAGTAAATCACACAAAACGATCAAATATATTCACGGAATACTCAAAATAATTTTACAGTACACAAAAATCACTAAACAGTAGAATTTTGTTATTACTGTCAATGGTTAGAAAATTTGGGGTGTTACAATATCCATAATCACAATCAAGTCATTATAGAGAGCCTTGAGAGAATGTGGAAAACATAAACTCATACACACACACACACACACACACACACATAAACTTAGCCACAAAAGGCATATTGTAATACATAACTCTTAATACATACAAAGGAAATATAAATTATATACATAAGCTCTGTCTTTTAAAGCATATAAAATTATAATAGTCTTCATGCTTCATCTTATTTCCCTTTGAAGGGTCTTAACTTGGATTTACATGGAAACACAATCGATGAGAGAATTATAATTCTTAGTAAAAGTAATTCCAATACCAGTTAGTTATAACATTGTATAAACAATTCTCTAATAATCAACATAGGAGTTTCCTCCACTATTACTCATAACTACACACTATTTTGTAGTGTGGTTAAATGGATAGCCAACACATTGTCAAAATATAAACAACCGCCTATACAGTTGTAAATATCAATAGTAACAGACAATTGCCTATACAACTGTCATTCAAATGCAATGCTTGTAATATGCACTATGATTACGCTTAAGCAATGTCCTATAGTTATGTCGATGCAGGGTTTTATTTTAAAATCCATGCGGGGTTTTGTTTTTAAAACTATGAATACCTACTCATTCTGGGAACCTAAATGCTCTATGTAATCTGCTATAGTAGGGAGGAAGAGCTACAACCTCACTCTACCTGTAACCTTTGGCTCTCTGAGCATTAGTACTAGTCCTCACCCGAAGGAACTTTTGGACTTTCCCCTTTATCTCCTTTGGCCAATGATTTTGCACATCATATAAGTTACTATACATTGGAAGAGCAAGCAAAAACATGCAGTGTTATATTATGAAAACATACACACCACAAACCTTTCCTATAGACTCAACTTAACCTAGTGAAAAAGGATATCATAGCTAATACTTCATTTTGATTTAGCTTATGGAAATAAATGGGCATTTCCCTAGAACTCTACATACTTAACTCAACTTTAACTGGAAGTGAGTAATCTATGCATCTAGAAAAATAGAATATACCTATCCTGGTTGTATCTAGCTTTCCTTTTCATCACACTTCTAGTAATAACCTATGCCACACTAGAGTGCTTAAGGTCCTAGATACTTATTTTAGCAATTCCTAACTTATGGAATGCTTAAGGACTTAAACTTCTATACTTTACTTCGTATTTAAAGAAGTAAATCTCATTCATCATGCAATTCCAACTAAACTTTACTAATAAAGGAGTTAAACATATTTCTACCACATCTTACGGGTATAACAAGCTAAAAGTCATAATTCAACCTATTATGTACTTAGTAATGCACTATGTCCCACTTGCCTAGAGAACTTAATACATAAAATATCCCCTCACTTAGGAACTAAATACACAACTTTATCTCCACTCAAGTGAATCTAGTGCAAGAGTAGTTAGAAATTACAACACTTTGTTGCTTAAGGTTCTAGGTACCTTCCCAAGGCAATCCACTACCTTCGGTTACACTAAGGTTCATACCATTCATGAACTTACTAGCTGGTCATTCCTATCTCGGGTTACCCCTAGTAGCATCTCAACACTCTCTAAAAAGAATATATAAGAGGTCCCATCAAGTAGGAAACCCTATTTCAACAAGATTCATATCTTGACATTTTTTAGTTTATCACATAAAAAGGCTAATTTTCATGAATGCACCAAATGTACATCCTAACTTCTAAAATTTTGCAATTTCACAGGAAAGTAGCCTTATATCATATCTTTCAAATGCAATAAACCTCACTTCATTTGACATAGAGTAGCCAAAGTTATGCCATAAATTACAGTAGCTGAAACAGGGCAACTACCTATTTTCCTAGAATCTGACCATACTTTAAACTAAAACTAGGAACACATTAGGATTACAAAAATTCTAAAACTTTTAGCCCTTATAGCCTTAATGTTAGCTTCAAAATGGCACTAGTCTCATGTAAAAATGACCTTTTAACAAGAAGTTATTAAATCTAGTTTAACAGGTATCAGTCTGCTTGTTTCTGCAGATCTAACTCAAATTCAAACCTAAACTAGGGCTAGTTGGTTTGTGATAAAAATATAAAATTTTTACTACATGAATCCTTATGTCTTAGCTTTCAAATGAAAAATAAGTAGGTCAATCCGATGACTACAACTCAAGTTATGCAACTAACACCATAGGCTATCAAGATGCTTCCCCTACTATGTGCTCTGCTAGTCTTTGGGCACCTAGGCATCCAAACTCTGGCGCCTAGGCGCCAAAACACTAGAAAATGATCTGCAGAAGTTTTTTCTACATAATTGGTGCTCCAACCAATTTATAACACTTCTAGAACATTTCCTAGATAATTTCTAACATCAATCAAGGTCTCTAATCTTGTTGTAACTCACATACAACTTCTAGAACGTCTAACATGGATTTTTGAATCAAAGTTCATCATCAAATACCTATTTTCCATATTAAAACTCCATGAGTTTCATGGATGTTCCTAGGTGCAAACTAACACCTTTGAGTTGATTAAGCTTTATACTAACCATACTCAGCCACTAAAAGCACTGGATTAGCAAGAAAAGTAATCTAAGTGTAATATCCTCTAAAACATGTTAGACTTGTAAATAAATACAGAGGTAGCTTAATATTTTCTTAACATGCTTGTTTAATTTTATGACAATCTGAGTTAGTTTAGACACTTTACTGCAACCCGAAAGGTGAAAAGTAGCTTAAAATGACCTAGATATTAGCATAAATGGCTTAGCTAATGGTAATAAATGTGGATAATTTGTTTCTAGGTCATAAATGTGTAGACTATGACATGGTCACAATTTGAGAATAATCAGAGTTGGTTTGGTATTTTTAAGCATATAGGTTGTGTGTTTTAGTACCAGATTGACTAGTCACAGATATGGAAAAATGTGATAATGGTGCAACAAGATTTTTTTATGAATCTTAGGATTTATTTTTAACTTCTTGGAAGTTAAAAAATTGAAGTTGGTAAAATCTAAGTGTTCTTAGCAGATCAGGAGTACCACTTGGTCACTTTCTCACGTTCCAGCCACTATCTTTGACCCTCTTTGTGTTATTTCTTTCAATTTTCTTGGCTTTTTATTGACTCCTCTGTCAGCTTTTAACCAGAAATAGCAGCAAGAAAAGAGCAAGGAGAAAAGGAGGAAAAACAGGGGGAAGAAGAGGAAAGAAAGAAGAGGAAATCTAAGGGAAAAGGCAAGCTTGTGATCTTGTGATCATCATCACCATCTTTGTTTCAAAGGTAGGGGGTTTCTATCCATCTTGTCTCTTTTGTTCATCTTGTATGGAGTTAGGGTCTTCGGATGGAAATTTTTGTTTGGTGAGCCAAATCTTTGTTCTTAACTTGATTCTTGATCCCAAGAGTTGAGTTAGAGTAGTTTCAACTCATTGGAAACCATGGTAGTTGGTTTAGCTTGGTGGATGTCCATAGGCCTCTTTGATGAGCTTTTAGTTTTTGGATGTTTTCTTAGCTTGATTTAGTTTAAATCCATAATTAATGAGTTGAGTTTAGTGTTTAATGATTCTAACATGTTTAAAGACCATGATTAGAGTTAGAAAGCACTTCAAATCCAAGTTTGTATGGTTGGAAGAGGTTTAGAAACCAATGGAACAGTGAGTGAAGTTTCAGGCGTTGGCCCTTAGTCACCCAGTTTTGGCCACTTAATCAGTGAAGGCCAGAGAGTTCTTGCATATAGGGCGCCTAGTCGCCCAGTTTGTGAGCGCTTAATCGCCCGAGACTAGAAGGCTCTAGAGATCACCGATTAGTAGCTCAAGTTTTGGGTGCTTAAGCGCCCAATATAAGAAGAAACATGGGAGGGTTTCTGCTATAGGGCGCTTAATCACTAGAAAAATAAGCGCTTAATCGCCCAAGCGCAAAAACTTCCAGAGTGTTTTTCATGGGAAATTAGAGTTCCCTACTTGTTGGAATTCTTACTTTATGCCTTTTTAAGTATAATGAGACACTAATTGGGATATTTCATGAAGAAAATATCTACCTAGCATATAAAAGAAGTTAAGAAAACCTTAGGCATCCTTGAGATTTAGCATGCCATAGGGAGCCTCTAAGACCTTGTTCAACATGAGGTTGGCTTTGTAATCACTTGTGGAGTGATGACGTGAGGTTCTAGATATATGAACACTAGTGACATGATTTTTACTGCTTAGGTGATAAGTTGAGGTAAAGACTTGAGTTACTAGTGTTGCTTTTCACTTGGTTATGTGAACCTTATGATAAGTGTGTTTGTTTTTATTTAACTCTGCATATTTTGGCTTTCAAACTTGTTAATTGCTATTTCTTATGTATTGTAACCTTGGATGGCATGCACAACCATATGACTTGAGAATGAGGTAATGGATCAAAATTCTCTTAGCAATCATTCTACTATGGTCAGGGTTACCAGTATGGGGGTGAAAGAAGTATTCTTACATAGGTGAGGGGAAAGTATTCACTTATAACGAAGTAGTGTATAGGTTCTTAGATTAATCTTGCTTAGTATATACAAGGGAATATGGTTCCCAGGAATGTGCAGTTAACATGTGTTTTCTAAAACTAAAAATCTACATATGCATTGCATACTCTTATTATTAGCACATTGTGTGAGCATAATCATATCTTATAACATAAGGCATTGCATTTGTTGATGACTGTATGGGCAGTTGTCTTGCTTGTTTGCTCATATGCTTGATGATATCTTACGATTGTATGGGCGGTTATTTGATATCATTGTTCAATATAAATGTGAGTTAGATTATTGCTTACCTTGCGAATGTTACATAGAGTGTATGTATATATTTTAATAGTGTTGAGCAGTGACTCATTTGTCTATTGCAAGATTAACTTAGTGTAAATGGTTTGTTTATTCGATGCGAATGAATAACTGTTGGTTTTCATATACTAATACTAAGAAAATTGTGATTTCTCATAGCTTTGTGTTTCCATATAAATCCAGGTGAAGACCCTCCAAAGAGAAAGGGTAGGAAAAAGAAGCAAAAAGCTTAGTTTTTAGTTATTTTGTTTCTTTATGTATCAACTTGTATGTATTTACTTTGCTTTCTAGTTTGTAAAAGTTTATGTATTACAATGTGGCTTTTTAGCTAATAATGTAAATATATGACCTTTTTCATCTTTCGTGCCTCTCTATAATGACTATACAAGTTATTATGGATTTATGTTATGCATTTGTAGGAAGTGACATACTTGATACGATTTATCTTGAAATATTCCAGTTATTTTACAATAATTCTATTAGGGTGCTACACTAAGCATCTCAAACCCCCTTTCATCCAACAACAACAACCAAGCAACGAAGATTGAAACTAGGAAGGATGATCAGGCAAGGTTTAAGAACCCCTACCTCTTGAAGCCAAGAAGATGAACTCCAAGCTCCAATTTTGCTCCTTGAGCTCTCCTCTTCTTCCTTCTTTTCTTCTTCTCTTTCTCTATTTCGGTTCCTTTCTTCTTTTCTTTTCTTCTATTTTCATTTTCTTTCTTTTCTAGCAACATTTGCTACTTTTAAATGAGAGATAGAAATTGAGTGACCAAAATATCCCTTAGATATTTTGCAGGAACTTCCTTATCTGTTAAGAATACTTAGATTTAACCAAATCAAGTTTCCTAACTTCTAACAACTTTACAATAAATCCTAGGATTCATCTCAATTATTGTTTCACCATTTCTCTAATTTTCCATATCTATTACTAGTCAAGCTGGCATTAAATCACACAACCAATATGCTTAAAAATACTAAACTAACTCTGATTACCTTAAAACTTTAACTACACCTTTTTTATTACATTTGTGACCTAGAAATAAATTATCCATATTTATTTCCTTCAACTTAGCCTTTGAAGCCATTTTATGAGTCATTTTAGGCTACTTTTCACCTTCTGTGTTGTAGCAAAGTGCCTAAATTGACTCAGTTTGTCACAAAATTCCATAGGTATGTTAAGCAAGTGTTATGCTACCTCTGTAACTGTAACGCCCCTTTTTGGGAGGGAACGTCACATCATTACTTACGATGCAGAAAATAAAAGTATAAATTAAGACCCGGTTCATTATATAAATAAAAATTTACTTGGTTGTAATCGTGTGATTAAAATAGCTAATATTTTTTTTTGTCATAATTAATAAAATATAGTGACAAGACATAATTGCAATAATGAGTAAGATAGAAGTAAAGTATACATTCGAACAACATGGGAATATATATAAATATAATTATATCAGGCTTGTTTAGTTACAACACCTGATGTACAAAAAGTAAAACTATGTATGCCCCCAAAGATCATAAATGTATAACCCACCAGAAGGTAAATCATCAGGGGCCAAAAAGACGGATAGTCATCAGTGACTATCGACAGTATCAGCCCCTACTAAGAAAGAGAAGGAACCATGTCAGGATCCTCCTCAGGGTCTTCCTCAACGGAGGAAACCCTCATCGGAGCCACCGAATTACGGGCCAGGGCTCGAGCAATGGAAAGGAATGAATCCTCCTGTGGGGTGTAATAACGATCACCCCACATGTCCCTAATGGGCATGTAAAATTTTAAATGTAAAAGAATGCTGCAGGTGAAAATAAGCGAATCATAACGCCCCCAAGCTAACGACACTGACATGTCTCCCAAGTGGACACAACAATCTGAGCTAAAGTTAACATGCCAATAGTCTGGACCTCCGAGGAATGTTAGATGCACATATCCTAAAAATCCTTGTGGACAGGCCGTCATGATCAAAAGCAGGTACTAGTTGAAGTCAGGCTAGAAACCGGGGAACTCGTGGACCTCCCCTTCTTCACCACCGTCTTCAGAGAATCGTATATGTATATACAGAGATAGTAGAAACACAGAAAAGAGGTGAGACATCCTACTTTCATTACCAATTATGGCATTAAAGAAACAAAATGGCGTAGGACACCCACATAGCATTATAAGGGTAATAAGCAGTAATCAAGAGGCAAATATTAAATAACTTAACAATCCCAGGAAGTTATACATCAATGTGGTAACAGTTCCAACTATCAGCAAAATGAAATGCTAGATATTATATGGACTCACTATGCACATGTATACGATATCAAAACCTACTCCATGGAGTTAGACACAAATAGTCAGAGAGAAAGATCAGGAGACATGTCTACAACTCAGCTGCTGCGGCCAACGTCCTATAACTCATCAGTTTATCCACGTGCACATCAAGGCATTGTACAGACATTCTTCACTAGATCGCGATATAGGACAGTGTCTCGGTCTGGATCATCGGTGCGTTTGCATCGGTCTACCCCACGGACAAAAGAGCTACCAACTGTCCATTGTGAGGTACACGCATCGTGACGCCCCTGAGGTCAACATTATGACCTACACTAGTCTACTCGCACCCTCACTAAGGTGTGTTCAATCTCCTAGGCAACACGGCCTTAACAACAGTCCATCGGACTTTCACAATGCATGATGACTCAATGCATATATCATGTATATTCAACAGTAATATAATTTCTATGTCATGTCACAATTTGACTAAGATAAGCATCAATACATTCTTTGTCTCACTCATGGACCCACAATAAATATTATTAAGTCCTTAAATAATACATTACACTTTTAGGGTACATTATGGAATTATTTAACATTCTTACTTACACTCATGGTCTTACTTTAATTGAAAATTATTCTAAGTCTTTGGATAAAACTTCATTCTTAGTTCTTTCCATTTTATGAAACCCTGATTAATTCCTAATTAATCAATTAATTAAGTTTCACTTCAATTTAATTTTTCTTATGAAATTCTTCTCTAGAGGAATTCTCTTGATTGTTAAATTCCTTACTTTAAGTTTATTTGAAACTCACTTAGAGAATTTTTCTAAGTTTTCCAAGTCTCACACACTCTCATTCTTGTCTTAGGTCTAAATAATTACTTTAGGTTATCAAATTGGTTTCTGTCCATTACATTATTAGCCATTTAATCACTTGATCATTTAAAGTCCAAGGTTGCATGATGTTACATAATTTGATCCTAAATTGGCCCTAGAAGCCATGGCCACCCAAGGTGAAACCCTAAGTTCTTCTTAACTCCATTACCTTTTAATCATGATCCCTCTAAATGGGGGTCATGGCCATGAGCCTCCATGAGGAAGGCAAGGGACTTTTATTTCCATTTCATGATTTCAAACCATCCAAGATCATCAATATACATATAAGATCATCCAAATAGATTAAACAATGCAAAATCAACACACAACCACAAAAATCATACAACAAAGAGAGTAACCCTAACAAGGGTTTCTCACAAACAACTCAAAATCAAGTCTCTCACTACCAAGAGAGGTTGAAGAGGATCATCTCCCTCTTACCTAAGAGAAGAACAAGAAAAGAAATATCCTTGCTTGCTCTTTGACAATTTTGATTTTCACCCTTCAAAACCCCTAAAGCTTCAAACTTGAAGCTTGAAGAAGATGATGAAGATGGAAGCTTTTCAAGAAATCTTTAACTAGAAAGGTGTTTAGAATGTAGTGGAGATTAAGAAAATGTGGTTGTTTGAAATTTTTGTAATGGTGGAGGGCATGGAGGAGGGGCAGCCGTATGGTGTGGTGGTAGAGAGAAGGAGGAGAACTTAAGAGAAGAGGAAGGGTAGAGAGAGAAGTTGATAGTAGAAAAGATGATGACTTTTAGATTTTTGAAATTAGAATGGTTAACTTAATTAAATGAAGCACAAATTTTGGGCTCCAAAACGGGCATGCAGCCGTGTGTGAGAGGGGAGGAGAAAGGGAGTGTGTGTAGCTTCTTTGAGAAGCTTGGTTGCTTTGTCAAAAAGAGGATTTGATTATCTCTTTTTGATTAGATAAACAGTGGATTACATTTGGATAGGATAATTAGGTGATAAAGTAATTAAAATAATAAGGTGACTAGGGTTTTAACTACAAGCTATTACCCAATGGATAATTGTTACAGTGAACAAAGTCAGTATCAATTATCCAATGGATAATAGAGCGTATCGCGAAATTTTACTTAACAGTACGCATAAAGATTTTATTTATTAGATAAAATATCAAAAAATGTAAACTTCATAAACTGTGCCTAACTTCGGGTTTAGTAAGATCTCCCGTTGATGTTTCCACAGCTCAAGATTTACCAGCCTCAGGGTAAACATTTCGTTTTCCCGGCTCCGCTCAGCGCATAAGCAAAATGGGGAATATATTAAAATATTTGATGTTTTCGAAAAAATCCAGAAAAATTCTCAAAAATCTCAAATATTAGAAAATGACTATTCATCACGAAACAAACACTTTTTGGGGGTATTACACTGACTCTGCTCAGTGTGCACGCAAAATAAGGAATATATCAAAATATTCGACATTTTCGAAAAAATCCAGAAAATTCCTAAAAAATCATAAATATTATAAAATGATTATTTATGATGAAACACATAATTTTCGAGGTGCTACAACTCTCCCCTTCTAAAAAGAAATTTTGTCCTCAAAATTTTCATACCTTAGAACAGTTGTGGGTGTTGCTCCTTCATAGAACAGTTGTGGGTGTTGCTCCTTCATCTTATCTTCCAATTCCCATGTTGCATCTCCGGTCTTTTCGTTCCAAATCACTTTCATCAATGAGATTTCCTTTCCTCTGAGTTGCTTTACTCTCCTATCTTTAATCTTTACAGGAGGTGCCTCATAGGTTAAGTTTTCTTTCAATTGTACTATGTTCGGTGCTAAGACATGGTTCGGGTTAGGAATATATTTTCGCAGTTGTGACACATGAAAGACATTGTGAAGGTTTGAAAGAAAAGGTGGTAAGGCTATCTGGTAAGCTACTGGACCTATCTGGCGAAGAATTTGGTAAGGTCCAAGGAATTTGGGATTGAGTTTTCTAGATTTCAAAACTCGGCCAACCCCAGTCATTGGCGTGACTTTCAAAAACACATGCTCGCCTTCCTCAAACTCAAGAGGCTTTCTTCTCCTGTCCGCATAGCTCTTCTGTTGACTTTGAGTCATCCTCATCTTTTCTTAAATCATCTTGACCTTCTCAGTCGTCTATTGTATAATATCAGGTCCAACAGTAAGGCGCTCTCCGTCTTGGTACCAACACAGAGGTGTTCGGCACTGTCATCCATACAGAGCTTCATAAGGTGCCATCCCTATGCTTGAATGAAAACTATTGTTGTAGATGAATTCTACCAACAGTAAAACTTCGTCCCAACTTCCAGTCTGTTCTAAAGTGCATGCCCTGAGCAAATCTTCCAATGATTAGATTGTCCTTTCCGATTGCCCATCAGTTTGTGGATGGTAAGCAGAATTCAATCGTAGCTCTGTTCCCAATGCTTCTTGCAAACTTTACCAAAACTTTGAGGTGAACCTTGGATCCCTATCTGAAATAATACTGGTAGGTACACCATGTACCCTAACAATCTCACCGATATACAGCTGGGTCAGCTTTTCCATGTTGTATCTTATGTTGATCAGTAGAAAGTGCGCTGACTTCGTGAGCCGATCAACGATTACCCATATCGAGTCATAACCTTTTCTGGTTTTTAGTAATCTAACCACAAAATCCATCGCAATGCTATCCCACTTCCATTCAAGAATAGATAGAGGTTGCAATAGTCTTGACAGTATTTGATGTTCCACCTTTGTTTTTTGGCAAACCAGACAAGAATACACACATCTGGTAATATTGCTCTTTATTCCATGCCACCAAAATAACTTCTTCAAGTCTTGGTACATTTTAGTGATTGCCGGGTGCATATTCAACTTACTCGTGTGAGCGTGTTCGAGAATATACTCTCTAAGCTCTTGATCCCTAGGTATACAAACTCTACCTCAGAATCTTAGAATTCTATCCGTTCCTTCCTCGAATGTTGTCCAATTGCTTTGCCTCATTAGCTTTCTTTCCTCCTGTAAAAACTTATCAATCTTCTGCTTTTCCCGGATGTCTTCCATTAATTTGCTTGAGATAGTAACCATGTTCATGTAAATTTTTTCCGGTGCTAATTCCATGAAAGACTAAACATCCCTGAACTGCTCTATCAAATCTTTTTCCTTTATCACCAAGGCAGAGATACTGAGCATCTTCCTACTCAAAGAGTCTACCACGACGTTTGCCTTTCTAGGGTGGTACAGAAGTCAGAAATCATAATCCTTTAGAAATTCTAACCACCTGCACTGTCTCATATTCAACTCTTTTTGATCATATAAGTACTTCAAGCTCTTGTGGTCACTAAAAATGTTGAACGTCGCCCCATATAGGAAGTTCCTCCATATCTTCAAGGCAAAAACTACAGCTGCTAACTCTAAGTCATGTGTTGGATAGTTCTTATCATGCACTCGTATCTGTCTCGAAGCATAAGTCACCACTTTTCCATTTTTCATAAGCACAGCTCCCAATCCTTGATATGAAGCATCACAATACACTTCGAATGGTTCATTTGGATCGGGTAGGACTAACACTGGTGAAGTAGTTAGCCGTCTCTTCAATTCTTGGAAACTTTCTTCGCAAGCATCAGTCCATTCAAAGGGTTGGTTCTTTCTTGTGAGTTGAGTGAGAGGTCCTGCAATTTTAGAGAATCCTTCAATGAACCTCCGATAGTATCCAGCCAAACCTATAAAGTTTTGGATATCGTTCCCATTGTAGAACTGCTTCCACCTTTGACAGATCCACTGCAATCCTTTCCTTCGAGATTACATGGCCCAAAAACTTGACTTCGTTCAGCCAAAATTCACACTTTGACAATTTGGCATACAGCTTCTTCTCCTTCAGAATCTGGAGAACTATACTGAGGTGTTCAGTATGATCCTCCTGATTTTGAGAATAGATCAGGATGTCATCAATGAAGACAACAATGAATCTGTCCAAGTAAGGACGAAAGATTTAGTTCATGTAGTCCATGAATATGGCAGGTGTATTCGTTACACCAAACGACATCACAAGATGTTCGTAATGACCGTATCGGGTACGAAAAGCCATCTTGGGAATATCCTCCGCCTTGACTCGAATTTGATGGTAGCCTGATCGCAGATTGATCTTAGAGAACACTACTGCTCCTTTCAGTTGATCCATTAGATTGTCTATCCTCGGAAGTGGATACTTATTCTTGATCGTGACCTTATTCAGTTGGCGATAGTCTAAACACAATCGCGAAGTACCATCCTTCTTTCGGACTAGCAACACTGGTGCTCCCCAGGGTGATATACTGGGTCTAATGAACTACTTTTCCAAGAGCTCTTCCAGCTGCTTCTTAAGCTCTGTTAACTCTAATGGTGACATTCTTGAAGGCGCTATAGACACGGGACCAGATCCCGGTACAAGATCAATAGCGAAACTCGTTGACCACTAGAATTATATTCACATCTACCTCACTCTCGACCTTTAAGGAAGATAATAACATGTATCCCTGAGCTCCTTCTTTCAAGAAAGCTTGAACTTGGTTGGCCGTCAAAAATCTAGAATCCTCATCTATGGGAAAAACTATGGTTTTACTAGAGCAATCCAAAAAGATATGGTTGGAAGACACCAATCCATTCCTAAAATTACATCTAACTGAGAAAGAGGTAAACAGATCAAATTAACAGAAAAGATTCGACCCTCAACAATCAATGGACAATTCAGACAGACTTTGGTAGTAACAATAGGTTTATCAGTGGGAGTAGAAACAGTCAAGTCAAAAGGTAAGGAAGACACAAGTAAACCAAGTCATCGCACACAGTCATAGGAAATGAAAGAGTAGATTACCCTAGAGTCATACAATACAATTAAAAGATTACCTCCTGTGGCACCTTCTCCCTGTATTAGATCTTTAGATTTGGAGGCTTCTTCTCTGCTCATGGTGTACACTCTGCCTCCTACTTGCGACTTTGCAGCCCGTGTAGCGTTGACTGAAGGCTCGGCCTTAGCTTGGTTGCAATCTCTGGAGACATGTCCAGGCTTCCCACATCGAAAATAGATGATCCCCTTGATGGTGCAGTCTCTAGTTGCATGGTCCTTTCCACACTTTAAGCATTTTGAAAAAAATGCCACATTCTGCCCGGTTCGGTTCCCACCAGAACCTCCACTAGAACCTCAACCCGACGTCTACTGTTGATTTCCCAGTGGTCGAGAATAAGGCTTTTTTGGAAATGATTTACGTTGTTGCCGCTTCCTCTTTGGAACCTGGTAGGTCCAAAGTTTCAATTTCTTGAGTCTCGAGCTTGATCTAGAGCTTTCACCTGGCAACACGTATTAATAGCTCTGAAAATTAGTTGATCTTCAAGGTGATAACTGCTCTCTTCACTTCATGCCTCAGTCCATCCTCAAATTTTTGACATTTCCACATCTCGTCTGGTTGGTGCTGGAAATACGTCGAAAACTTGGATAAGCTTTCAAACTTTGCGACGTACTCACCGACAGACAAGTTTCCTTGTCTCAAGCTGAGGAACTCCATCTCTTTTGCATGTTTGGCACTTGCGGGGAAATATTTGTCCAAGAATTTATTCTTGAATACTTCCCAATTGATTACGCGACCTTCAGCTTCTAACACTCTCTGTGCCCCTTTCCACCAGTCTTCAGCATCCCCAATCAGCATAAACGCGGCATAAGTCAATTTCTTATCGTTGGTACAGTTCATACCTCTGAAGATTTTCTCTAGCTCCTTGATCCACAAATTGGCTTTCTCTAGATCAAATTCTCCTTTGAATTGAGGAGGGTTGCGGTGATGGAACTCCGCCAAATTTTGCACATCAGTCGTAGCTTCAAGTTATTGAGCAGCCCTCTCCATTTGTTGGGCAATAACTTCTGCCATTTTTGCATTGCTTCAATCGCTGCTGCCATATCTCTGCCTCGTGCCATCTCGTTCTTTCAAGTAATACTAATTGAAACACATAATCAAGAATTAGGTGTATCTTTTCAAAATACCAAACACAGAGAATCACATAGCACACACAAGTCAGACCTAACCACAAAGACCCAAAGAAAACATAAACTAGAGCTCTGATACCAACTTAGTGTAACGCCCCTTTTTGGGAGGGAATGTCACATCATTACTTACGATGCAGAAAACAAAAGTATAAATTAAGACCCGGTTCATTATATAAATAAAAATTTACTTGGTTGTAATCGTGTGATTAAAATAGCGAATATTTTTTTTTGTCATAATTAATAAAATATAGTGACAAGACATAATTACAATAAAGAGTAAGATAAAAGTAAAGCATACATTTGAACAACATGCGAATACATATAAATATAATTATATCAGACTTGTTTAGTTACAACACCTGATGTACAAAAAGTAAAACTATGTATGCCCCCAAAGATCATAAATGTACAGCCCACCAAAAGATAAATCATCAGGCCCCAAAAAGATGGATAGCCATCAGTGACTATCGACAGTATCAGCCCCTACTGAGAAAGAAAAGGAACCGTGTCAGGATCCTCCTCAAGGTCTTCCTCATCGGAGGAAACCCTCATCGGAGCCACCGAATTACGGGCCAGGGCTCGAGCAGTGGAAATGAATGAATCCTCCTATGGGGTGTAATAACAATCACCCCACATATCCTTAATGGGCATATAAAATTCTAAATGTAAACGAACGCTGTAGGTGAAAATAGGCGGATCATAACGCCCCCAAGCTAATGACACTGACACGTCTCCCAAGTAGACACAACGATCTGAGCTAAAGTTAACATGATAGCAGTCTGGACCTCCGAGGAATGTCAGACGCACGTATCCCAAAAATCCTTGTGGACAGGTCATCGTGATCAAAAGCTGGTACTAGTTGAAGTCAGGCCAGAAACCGGGGAACTCGTGAACTTCTTCTTCTTCACCACCGTCTTCAGAGAATCGTATATGTATATACAAAGATAGTAGAAATATAGAAAAGAGGTGAGACATCCTACTTTCATTTCCAATTATGGCAGTAAAGAAACAAAATGGCGTAGGATGCCCACATAGCATTATAAGGGTAATAAGCAGTAATAAAGAGGCAAATGTTAAATAACTTAACAATCCTAGGCAGTTATACATCAATGAGGTAACAGTTCCAATTATCATCAGAATGAAATGCCAGATAATATATGGACTCACTATGCACATGCATACGATATCGAAACCTACTCCATGGAGCTAGACACAAACAGTCAGAGAGAAAGATCAGGAGACATGTTTGTAACTCGGCTGCCGTGGCCAAAGTGCTATAACTCATCATTTTATCTATGTAAACATCAAGACATTGTATAGACATTCTTCACTAGATCATGATATAGGACAGTGTCTCGGTCCGGATCGTCGGCGTGTTTGCATCGGTCTGCCCCACTGACAGAAGAGCTACCAACTGTCCATTGCGAGGTACCTGTACCCCGACGCCCCCAAGGTCAACATTATGACCTACACTAGTCTACTCGCACCCGCATTAAGGTGTGTTCAATCTCCTAGGCAACATTGCCTTAACAACAGTCCATCAGACTTTAACAATGCATGATAACTCAATGAATATATCATGTATATTCAACAGGAATATACTTTCCATGTCATGTCGTAATTCGACTAAGATAAGCATCAATACATTCTTGGTCTCACTCATGGACCCACAATAAATATTATTAAGTCCTTAAATAATACTTTACACTTTTAGGGTACATTATGGAATTATTTAACATTTTTACTTACACTCATGGTCTTACTTTAATTAAAAATTATTCTAAGTCTTTGGATAAAACTTCATTCTCGGTTCTTTCCATTTTATGAAACCCTAATTAATTCTTAATTAATCAATTAATTAAGTTTCACTTTAATTTAATTTTTCTTATGAAATCCTTTTCTAGAGGAATTCTCTTGATTGTTAAATTCCTTACTTTAAGTTTATTCAAAACTCACTTAGAGAATTTTTCTAAGTTTTCCAAGTCTCACACACTCTCATTCTTGTCTTAGGTCTAAATAATTGCTTTAGGTTATCAAATTGGTTTCTATCCATTACATTATTAGCCATTTAATCACTTGATCATTTAAAGTCCAAGGTTGCATGATGTTGCATAATTTGATCCTAAATTGGCCCTAGAGGCCGTGGCCTCCCAAGGTAAAACCCTAAGTTTTTCTTCACTCCATTACCTTTTAATCACTTGATTAGGTGTGTTGCCAACTTGATTCAAATTTTTAATCATGATCCCTCCAAATGGGGGTCATGGCTGTGAGCCTCCATGAGGAAAGCAATGGACTTTTATTTCCATTTCATGATTCCAAACCATCCAAGATCATCAATATACATATAAGATCATCCAAATAGATTAAACAATGCAAAATCAACACATAACCACAAAAATCATACAACAAAGAGAGTAACCCTAACAAAGGTTCCTCACAAACAACACAAAATCAAGTCTCTCACTACCTAGAGAGATTGAATAGGATTATCTCCCTCTTACCTAAGAGAAGAACAAAAAAAGAAATCTCCTTGCTTGCTCCTTGACAATTTCGATTTTCACCCTTCAAAACCCCTAAGCTTCAAACTTGAAGCTTGAAGAAGAAGATGAAGATGGAAGCTTTTCAAGAAATCTTCAACTAGAAAGGTATTTAGAATGTAGTGGAGATTAAGAAAATGTGGTTGTTTGAAATTTTTGTGATGGTGGAGGGCATGGAGAAGGGGTAGCCGTGTGGTGTGGTGGTAGAGAGAAGGAGGAGAACTTGAGAGAAGAGGAATGGTAGAGAGAGAAGTTGATAGTAGAAAAGATGATGACTTTTTAATTTTTGAAATTAGAATGGTTAACTTAATTAAGTGAAGCACAAATTTTGGGCTCCAAAAGGGGCATACAGCCGTGTGTGAGAAGGGAGGAGAAAGGGAGTGTGTGTAGCTTCTTTGAGAAGCTTGGTTGCTTTGTCAAAAAGAAGATTTGATTAGACATAAAGTGGATTACATTTGGATAGGATAATTAGGTGATAAAGTAATTAAAATAATTTGGTGACTAGGATTTTAACTACAAGCTATTACCCAATGGATACTTGTTACAGTAAACAAAGTCAACATTAATTATCCACCGGATAATAGAGCGTATCGCGAAATTTTACTTAACAGTACACATGGAGATTTTATTTATCAGATAAAATCTCAAAAAACATAAACCTCGTAAACTATGTCCAGCCTCAGGGTTAGTAAGATCCCCCGTCGACATTTCTACAGTTCAAGGTTTACCAGCCTCACGATAAACATTTCATTTTCCTGGCTCCTCTCAGTGCGCACGCAAAATGAGAAATATATTAAATATTTGATATTTCTGAAAAAATCTAGAAAAATTCTAAAAAATCACAAATACTGGAAAATTGCTATTCATCATGAAATAAATAATTTTTGGGATATTACATTGACTCTGCTTAGTGTGCATGAAAAATGAGAAATATATTAAAATATTCAATATTTCTGAAAAAATTTAAAAAAATCCTCAAAAATCATAAATATTATCAAATGATTATTTATGATGAAACAAATAATTGTCGGGGTATTACAGTAACCATATAAAAGTCTAGCATGTTATTGAGGATGTTACACTTTGCTCCTCGAATGTGGAATTTGAGCACGACTTAGGAAATATACATGCTGTGAGGGAATATCCACAAGTATTTCCTAGGGAAATTACTGAGTTTCCACCTTTAAGAGAGATAGAGTTCACTATAGACTTAGTATCAAGAACAGGACCTATTTCTATAGCACCTTATAGAATGGCGCCCTTAGAGTTGGCAGTTCTCAAGAAACAAATAGTTGAGTTTTTAGATAAACAATTCATCAGGCCTAATGTTTTACCATGGGGAGCACCAGTTCTTTTAGTAAAGAAAAAGGATAGCAGTATGAGATTATATGTAGATTACAGACAGTTAAACAAGGTAACTATTAAGAATAAGTATCATTTGCCTAGAATAGATTATCTGATGGATTAATTAAGAGGAGCTTCAATTTTCTCAAAGATGGATCTAAAATTTGAGTATCATCAAATAAGAGTTAGGGAAGAAGATATCCTTAAGACTGCTTTTAGAACTAGGTACAGACATTATGAGTACGTTGTGATGTCCTTTAGGTTAACTAATGCACCTGTTGTGTTCATGGATTACATGAACCAAATCTTTAGACCCTACCTAGATAAGTTTGTTATTGTTTTCATAGATGATATCCTTATCTATTCAAGGACAATGGAAGAACATGAGCAAAATGTTAGGATAGTTTTAGAAATTCTTAAAGAGAAGAAGTTGTCTGCTAAATTAACTAAGTGTGAGTTTTGGTAAAAGGAGGTACAATTTTTGGGTCATGTAATTTCTCAAAGAGGAGTATCAGTAGACCATAGTAAGATTGGGGCAGTGTTGCAGTGGCAAAGACTAACCACTGTGACTAAGATTAGGAGCTTTATAGGCCTGGCTATGTACTATCGAATGTTTATCAAGGGATTCTCTTAGATAGCTCTACCTTTAATTAAATTAACTACGAAGGGTAGTTCTTTTGTTTGGACAAAAGAGTGTGAAGATAGTTTTCTAGAATTGAAACAAAGGTTAACCACTACATCTGTCTTGGTAATTCCAGATCCATTAGAGGACTTTGAAGTATATTGTGATGCTTCAAAGAATAGGTTAGGGTGTGTTCTTATGCATAATAGGAGAGTTGTTACCTATGTCTCAAGGAAGTTGAGGCTATATGAAGGGAATTACCCTACCCATGACTTGGAATTAGCAGCTGAGGTGTTTGCCTTGAAAGTTTGGAGACACTATCTGTATGGGGTTCAGTTTGAGGTGTTCAGTGACCATAAAAGTTTAAAATACTTTTTTATCAGAAGGAACTAAACATGAGACAAAGGAGATGGATGGAATTCTTGAAGGACTATGACTTCGAGTTAAGGTACCACCCTAGTAAGGCCAATGTAGTGGCTAATGCACTTAGTAGAAAATTCCTACATGTGTCCTGAATGATGGTCCAAGAGAATGAGCTCTTAGAAAATTTTAGGAACTTGAGACTTGTAGTGACTATGTCATCACATAGTCTCTGTATGAGTAGAGTAAATAAGCTCAAGAGAAAAATGAGACTTTAAAGAAAATAAGTGCGCAAATTCTCATAGAAAACCAAACAAAATTTAGTAAAGTAGATAATGGGATATTAAAGTTTAGAGATAGACTTTGTATTCCTAGGGAATCTGAAATTAAAGAAAAGATCTTAGAGGAAGCTCATAAGAGTAGATATATCATCCATCCTAGAGCCACAAAGATGTATCAAGATCTTAGGAAGTTGTTTTGGTGGCCTAAAATGAAAATCGAAATAGCAGAGTATGTCTCTAAATGTTTAATATGCCAAAAAATTAAGATAGAGCACAAAAAACCTTCAAGACCATTATAATATTTAGGAATCCCTGAGTGGAAGAGGGAGTGTATTACAATGGATTTTTTAATGGGGTTTCCTAGAACGTATTTTGGTTTTGATGCCATATGGGTCATAGTGGACAGATTGACTAAATCTATCCACTTTTTGCCAATTAAAGCTAACTTCTGTCTAGATAGATTAGCTCAACTATACTTGCAAGAAATTCTTAGGTTCAATGAAATTCCTATAAGTATAATATCAAATAGAGATCCGAGATTCACATATAGATTTTGGGGAGCCTTGCAACAAGCTTTTAGGACAAAACTAAATTTCAACACATCTTATGACCCACAGATAAATGGGCAAATTGAGAGGACTATCCAAACCCTAGAGGATATGCTTAGAGCTTGCATACTTGACCAAAAGGATAGTTGGGATAGATTTCTCCCTTTAGTGGAATTTTTCTATAATAATAGTTACCACACCAGCATAGGTATGGCACTATATGAGGCTTTGTATGGTAGGAAATGTAGATCGCGTCTCTATTGGTATGAGGTAGTAAAGCAAACCATCTTAGGTCCTGAGTTAGTGCAGCAGACCATAGAATAGATTAAGATGATCAAGAATAAATTAGTTGTTACTCAAAGTAGGCAGAAAAGTTATGCTAATAAAAGGAGGAGACCTCTAGTGTTTGAAGAAGGAGAACATGTTTTTATGATAGTCACTCCTATTACAGGAGTTGGTAGAGCTTTGAAAACCAAAAATTCAAACCCATGATTTCTTGGTCCTTACCAAATCTTGAGAAGAGTTGGACCTGTAGCCTACCAAATAGTCTTTCCACCTAATCAATCCAACCTTCACAATGTCTTCCATGTTTCACAACTTAGGAAATACAACCCAGATCCTTCACACATTATTGAAACTGAATCAGTACAATTAAAAGATGATTTAAATTATGTGGTTAAACCTGTGAGGATCGTGGATAGAGGAGTCAAAGAACTCAGGGGAAGACAAATTCCTTTAGTAAAGGTTCTATAGGATGACATTAGCACAGAGGAGGCTACCTGGGAGTTAAAATCCCACTTGAAATAAGACCCTCCTAAACTCTTTACATGAGGTAAGTAATTTTGAGGACAAAATTTTAAAAAAAAGGGGAGAAATATAACATCCTCCCTAACCTATAGTTTTAATTTGATTATAGAATTGCTATAATGTGAATTAAAATAGTGGAATGATAAATAATAGTTCTATTCAGTGTAAAGCACTAAAATATCTTAAGAGATATTATATTTTCAAAGTTACCCCAAAATCAAAGAGATATTATTGATTCTTCTATTCCTTCCACTGTCTTTGACTTGTGCATGTATATCTTCCTTTTCTCTATTTTCACATGGCTATTATCAGCACAAATGAAAAAGAAAGTAAAAAATAGAAACAAAAAGCGAAAATAGAGAAGAAAGAATAGAAACAGAAAAGAGAAATCTAAATTAGAGGAAGAAGAACTAAGTGTAGAATAAGCAACAAAATCGAACTTCAATCCATAATAAACTGAGGTAGGGTTTATTGTGTTTATTTTCTGTGTTTATTATTCTTTGTTTTGCGAGATCTGACAAAGAGTGAACAAAACTGAGTTCTTCATGATACTTGAAGAAAAATCATGATTGAGTGTAATAAGAGTTTTCTTGTGATACTTGAGCATATATTTGCATAGATATGTATTTATATGAGAACAACTACCAAAGGTTATTGTTGATGATTTTCCAATACTTTTCTACGTGAGTTATGGTATCATTAGATACTTGTAGAGTAAAGGATTTGGTATAGTAGTGAAGTGAACAAGAAAGTTATTATTTTGAGGTCTTCATATTGTCTTTCAATAGTGTTCTAATCGAATAAGTCAAGGGGCTATTCAAATAGAATGTCTTTCTGTAATATTCTTTTTGAATAAGGCCAAAGTGGCAATTCGAATAGAATATTATAGATTGTTCTAGAATTTTGATGCTAGCTATTCGAATTTGCATGATTTCAATGATAAACTAAGTTGTTTAAGTGAGCAATTCGAATGGTATGATTCTAAGGCTAATCGAAATAGACTAGGAGAGCAATTCGTTCAGCACAGTTCAGAAGGACATCACTAGTGTTAATCGGGTAGACTAAGTGTCCTATTTGATTAAGTGTGATTTCGATATTAATTGAAATATTATGTTAGATTTTTGAGCAATTGTTCAAAATGACATACTTTCAATAGTAATTGAAGAGACTGAGAGCCGTTCGAATAGACCATTTCAGAATGGTATGTTAGGCTAACCAAGTAGAATAAGAGAGTTATTTGATTAGCAAGAATTGAGGTTAATCGAATATACTACAATAGTTATTCAACTAGCAAGTTTTTGATTATGATCGAAAGAGACACACTGAATAGACAGCTATTCTACATGCATAATTTCGTGAATAATCGAGACTAACTTGAGAGTTATTCGACTAGCATGAATTTTGATTCTGATCGAATATGCAAAGTAAGGCATATTTTCAATTATGATCGAAAAGAGACAAGTGAGATATTTTAATAGTAAAACCTAAAGTGGCACTTTTAGAGCCATTCAAAAAGGCTAGTGATGCTACTCAAATAACTGAATTCATATTTTCATTAATATATCATAAACAGTATTGCATGGCTATTGAGTGGTCAGCACTCAAATAGGTCAAAGGAGTAAGAAAAACCCTTTGCGAGATCGGTAGAGGAGTAAGAAAAACCCTCGGCCAGATCAGAGGAGTAAGAAAAACCCTCAACCGGGTCAAAGGAGCAAGAAAAGCCCTTTGCGAGATTCATGACATTGCATAAGCCTCATCATAATTCACTTCATCATCATTAACATTTATCACTTCGATGAGCATCCATACATGATTTTATTTGAATTATTGCCATGTGTATTTATTATAGAATTGTATATTGAATGATTGTTTGATAGTATGCTGCTAAGAATTTTTGAATTCTCACCCCTTTGTTTGTCGTATGTTTATTTACAGATCAAAATTAAGATCATTCCAAAGGAGGGAAATGAAGTAATAGTAGTAGTTTCAAGTAGAGTAGTTTTCAATTTATGTATGATGTATTTTAGACCGTGAGGCCCAATTTGTACTCAAACAAAGTACTTATGTACAATTATGTAAATTCAATATTTCAGTAAATTGAAATGTTCAAGTGTGTTTAAGTATAGATTTTGAATACTCTATTTCGATTACTTTTTTTCTAGGCTCTAATTTCAATTACTTATATAACTTAAAATGCATTACAAATGATTTATTATTTTAATAATAGTAACAGCCTAATCAGATTTATGTATGTATATTTTTTAATGTATTGTAGTAAATCGAATTAGGATGTTATAAAAGAAGCTTAAACATTAATAGTCTTTGGGTAAGGAGTACATTTACAAATCGTTGGTTAGTTCAGATAATAGACTATATTTGTTTCTTTCTCTTTCTAAATCTGATGTATCTTTTTCAATTTTTAATTGCTGTTGAATTTCGATCATAATAAATTTTCTTTCTTGTGAAAAATAATGATGTCAATGCAATTCTTCCTTCTTGTCTCTTCATATCTTTGTTGCCATATTTGGTTGCAAGCTTTATGTCTACTTCATTTAAATAATGTTGCAAGAATTTGAAAGTATTAGAGTTTCTATAACAACCAGGAATTACTTGTTGCCATATGTAGTTTAAATATGTCTACTTCATTTAGATAATACACTGCATTTTTTTTCTAAATCTGATGTATCTTTTTTGATTTGTAAATGCCCTTGAATTTTAATCATAATAAATTTTCTTTCTTGTTAAAAATAATGATGTCAATGCAATTCTTCCTTCTTGTCTCTTCATATCTTTGTTGCCATATTTGGTTGCAATCTCTTTGTCTACTTCATTTAAATAATATTGCAAGAAATTGAAAGTATTAGAGTTTCTATAACAATCAGGAATTTCTTGTTGCCATATATAGATGGATAGATTTATATATATATATATATATATATATATATATATATATATATACATGGGTCTAATGAACAAATCATATAGACTATAACATGTGGCAATACAATATTAAATTAATTTAAAAAAAGATGAACCATTGCTATATGATAGTCACGTAACTACTTTTCAAATTTAAGTTAACAGTACCCTTATTTTGAGTACTCAAAACAACAGATCATAATTTTTTGAAGTTATTTTTCAACTACAGAGAATCTTAGCCACAAAAAATATTTATAAAGGCTAAAATCATTCATGCAATATCAACCTTTGTGTAACACGTTAATACAGTTATCCTGATATAACTTACATATATAAAGATAATAAGCATTAAATATGTTACTTCTATTCTTACTAACATACTAATCCCATATCATTAAATAATTAAATATGGAGGGTCATGATAAAAGGAGTTCATATATATATACATTAAAACTCTCAAAAGGCATAGTTTTATATATACAACTAAACTACAACTCAAAGTAAAATATACAAGAGTTATTCATACAACAAAAACTAAAAACTATCTAGTCTTGTTACTCTTTCTTCAATTACTTTACCCTTTTACAAGGGTTTTGACCTACTTTTACCATGGAAACACAAAAAGGGATGAGAACATAAAAATTCTCAATAATATACAAATATCTCATGGCACTCATTAATGTAAATTACATATAAATTTAAACTATATCAACATTATACAATCGTCATACAACTGTATAACGTATAAAAACCTAAACTATCTTGATATTATACAATTGCCCATACAATTGTATAACATCAACTACACTTGGAAAATTGCTTAACTCGTTTCATTATCCAACTTAGGACTTAACTCATCCTAAGGGTCGTGTTAGTAAGTTTATCTCACTTTACTACACTTACATAAGGGTTGATCATACTCTTCGTATTACTTGACAAATAGCTTAGTTCACTACTTTGTCTTAGGTAACACTTTCCTCTCACAATCACCTCCTTAACAAAGGGCTTAACTCACTCCTTTGCAAGGTTAAGGGGTTTATCTCACTACCTTAATCAGGTTAATTGTACTATGGTTCAACTTTAACAAGTAAAGGAACCATTCTTTGCTAACACTCCATTTCCACCTATCTTAATGAAATAATAGAGTATTTCTATAGAAACTTACATATTTAATTCAACTTTAACTATAAGAGAATAAATATTACCTCTATGATAAGTACAACTTTCTTATCAAACTTGTATCTAGATTACCTTACAATAACAACTCAAGTGGTATTTTAATCCACACTAATGTGCTCAAGGTCCTAGACACCTATTTCAAGTAATTCATAGCTCTTGAATAATTCAGAAACTCAAACTTGTTCTTATATGCTAGGTGGTTATTCCCTATGTGAAATATCCCTAAAAGTGTCTTGACACACTTTAGAAAGCATATATGAATTATCTCTACTAGTAGGGAACCTCAAAACATCAAGAATAAAATTCTTGAAAATTCCTAGAACCCATGCCTAGGCGCCACTTTCCCACGCCTAGGCGTGGGTGGTGCCTTGTCTTAGGCATGAACCTCTCACGTCTAGGCACCACACTCTCTTTCTGGTCTGGACTGAAAGATTTGCAATCCACGCTGCGTGGAAACCCTGCGCCTAGGCCCAGCTCTGCTATAGAAAATTTTGCAAAAAACAAGCTACTGTTCCGTTGGTTCTAAACCAATTTCTAATCTTACATTATTGGATTGTAAGTTTTTTCCAACCCTAATCATGGTCTCTAATCATGTTAGAATCATTAAACACTAAATTCAACTCATCAATCATAGATTTAAACTCAATCAAGCAAGGAAAATGTCCATTTACCAACTTGTTCTTCAAAGTGGCCTATGGACTTCTACCAAGCAAAAATAAGCTACCATGTATCCAATAAGCTGTAAATACTCTAACTCAACTCTTGGAACTAAGAATCAAACCAAGAACACATATTTGCTCACCAAACCCATTTCTTTCTACTCATGTGACCTAGTTTCACACAAAGAAAAATTTGAAGGAACAAGATGAGTAAGAACTCCCCTACCTCAAAACTTTGGTGATGATGGTTAATGAATCTCAAGCTTGCCTTTCCCCTTTGATTCCTTCTTCTTTCTCTCTTCTTCTCCCTTTGTTTTCTCTTCCTTTCCTTGCTTGTTTTCTTTCTCTTCTGCTGGAGCTGCTGAATGTCATGAGAGAGCAAAGAGAGAGTGAGTGAAAAGTGGAAAAATATAATAGGAAAGTCAAATATATGGGCTGCAAATACGTGGGTGACATAAATCACTTATGATATTTTGCAGTAAGTTCTAGATCTATTAAGAATACTTAGATTTTGCTAAATCTAGTTTTTCAACTCTCAACAACTTTAGAATAAATACTAGGATTTATCTAAATTATTGTTTCACTATTATCCTATTTTTTATATATGTTGCTAGTCAATTCGGCATTAAACACACAATCAATATGCCTAAAAATACCAAACTAACTCTGATTATTCTCAAATTTTAACTATATCCTCTTATACCTATTTGTGACTTACAAAAAAATTCTCTAGATTTATTTCCCTCAATTTAGCAATTTATGCTACTATTTGAGTCATTTTAAGCTACTTTTCACACTCTGAGTTACAACAAAATGCCTAAACTAACTCATTTTGTCACAAAATAAATATACATGTCAAGCAAGTGTTATGTTACCTTTGTAACCATAAACTAGTCTAACATGCTAAAAAGAGAATGTTACATTCCTGCCTTCCTTTTTTATAATTTTGACCCCAAAATTGCTTACCTCATATAAACAACTTCAGGTAATCTAACTGCATGCGGGACTCTAACTCCCATGTATCCTTTTCTGTGGCTACTTTACCCCATATGACCTTCACCAGAGGAAACTGCTTCCCTCTGAGCTCTTTGACCCCTCTATCTACAATCGTCACTAATTGCACTATATAAGATAAATCATCTCTTAACTGTATGGATTCATTTCTTATTATGTGTGAAGAATCTGGATTATACTTTCTGAGGTGGGATACACGAAAAACATTGTGAAGGTTTGACAAACTAGGTGGAACAGCTATCTGGTAGGCTACAAGCCCGACTCTTTTTATAATTTGATAGGGACCAATGAAACAAGGGTTTAACTTCCTTATTCTTAATGCTCTACCAATTCTAATTGTAGGAGTGACTCTCAAGAATACATGTTCACCCTCTTTGAACTCTAGAGGTCTCTTCCGTTTATTAGTATAACTCTTTTGCCTACTTTGAGCTACAACCATCCTATCCCTGATTATTTTGAATTGCTCTAAAGTCTGATGTACTAACTCAAGTAAAATAGCTTTCTCTCTAACCTCATACCAACATAATAGGGACCTACACTTCCTACCATAAAGTGCCTCATATGGTGCCATTCCTATGCTAGTATAATAATTGTTGTTGTAAGCAAATTCCACTGAAGACAAGAGTCTATCCCAACTACCTGCTAATCTAGAATACATGCTCTAAGCATATCCTCTAGGGTCTAGATAGTTCACTCTAACTGTCCATCTGTTTGTGGGTGGTATGCTGTGCTAAGTCTTAGCCTAGTCCCAAAGGCCTATTGCAAGGCTCCCTAAAATCTAGATATAAATCTAGGATCTTTGTCTAAAACTATACTGAGGGAAATTCCATGCAACCTAACTATCTCATGTAAATACAACTAGGCTAGTTTATCTAAGGAGTAGTTCATTCTCATTGGTAAAAAGTGAGAAGAGTTAGTTAGTCTATCCACTATGACCCAAATTGTATCATGTCTCAATTGAGTTCTGGAAAAACTTGTCACAAAATCCATTGTGATGTTCTCCCACTTCCATTCAAGAATTGCTAAAGATTGGAGAGGTCCTAAAGGTTTTTGGTGTTCTATCTTAACTTTCTGGCATACCAAGCACCTAGACACTAACTCCATTATTTCCTTCTTCATTCCCAGCCACCAAAACATTTTCCCTAAATCTTGGTACATTATAGTGGCTCCGGAATGGATGGTGTATTGACTCCTATGAGCCTCCTCTAAGATCTTTTCTTTGATTGCATAATCTCTTAGAATGCAAAGTCTATCTCTAAACTTAATCATTCCATCATCTGCCATATCAAACTCTAACTGATCCTCTAAGAAGATTTGTTCCCTTATCTCACTCAGGGTTTCATCCTTGCTTTGAGCTTCTAGAATTTGAGTTCTCAGGTCACTAACTATGTCGATCCTACTCATAAAAAGACTATGTGGTATCATAGTTACCCTAAGACTCAAGTCTCTAAACCTCTCAAAAAGTTGACCCTCTCGAACGATCATCTGAGACACATGTAGGGATTTCTAACTTAGAGCATCAGCCACTGCATTAGCCTTACCCAGGTGATACTTAAGCTCACATTAGTAATTCTTTACAAACTCCATCCATCTTCTTTGTCTCATGTTCAGCTCCTTCTAATCAAACAAGTATTTTAGACTCTTATGATCGTTGAACACCTTAAATTGTACTCTATAAAGATAATGTCTCCATATCTTTATGGAAAATACTACGGTGGCTAATTCCAGATCATGAGTGAGGTAGTTCTTATAATATTCTCTCCAATCCAATGAACTTAATCAAGATTATAGTAGCTCAATAAAATTGATGGCAGTTATTTGATGATTTTGATAATGATTTGGATCGATTTGAGCATAAATCTATAGCACTAAAGTTGACAAATAGCTTAAATAAACTCATATTTTAGCTTAAATAGCTACGAAGATAGAAATAAATGTGGAGCATTTATTTCTAAGTCATAGGGGATTGGAATGAGTTGTACTAAATTCTGAAAGACCAAATGAATTAGTTTGACATTTTTAATAACACTGAGATAGTGCTCAAATACCAAACTAAACAGAAAAGTAGCTCAAAAATCATGAGATTATGAGCATATGTCAAATAATGAGATGAAGATTAAGAAGAGGCTGAAAACAGATTAAGTTGAACACTTGGAAGCTTCTTAGTTCAATTCCATAA
Source organism: Ormosia semicastrata (assembly GCA_029884595.1). Lineage (NCBI taxonomy): Eukaryota > Viridiplantae > Streptophyta > Magnoliopsida > Fabales > Fabaceae > Ormosia > Ormosia semicastrata. The sequence goes on along the minus strand of JAQQTO010000060.1, from coordinate 37,465,672 downwards.
GGTTTAACTTAACCTAGGGATGAATAGTGAATCTTAGTGTCTGATGAAGGTGCATTACGAGATAGGTGGAAATATAAAGCTGGGAAATGAAGAAAATCCTAGAATTTTTTATAATACCTGTAAAGGTTGGAAAATCCGTTAAGGAAACATTAAAGTGTTCTTAATAGATATAATGTTTCCAGCTAGATTTCCCTTTTCCCCTTTATTTCCTATTCCCCACCGCCTTTTCTCTTGTTCTCTCTCTCTCTTGTTTCAACTTTATTTATCACTTTTCTCTCTATTCTCTCACACTTACTCTACTCTCCTTCACACATTTGGTCAGCAGTTCCCAAAGAAAAGAGAGGAAAAAGGAAATGAGGGAGGAAAGAAAAAAAGATCAATAAAAAGGAAGATTTAAGGATAAAAATGAAGAAGCTTTGCTAAGGAGTTGAGGTAAGGGGGTTTTCTTCGCTTTTCTACTTCTTCCTTTATCTTCCAAGTGTTGGAAACTTGAGGTTTGAATGATGATTTTGAAATGGAAAAGATGATTATGAGATGAATATGATTTGAGAACTTGATTTCTTGATTTAACTCTTGATGATTTTTTAAGATTTGGAAAATGGGTTCTCTACCCCTTTTTAGATTTGTTGTTTTATGAGTGATTTGGATGCATATTTGTGAATGTTTGATGATGATGTTGTTTATTGGTTTGGTCTGGGTTAGAATAGGTTAAAAGCTCTATTTTTCTGTAAATCTGTATGTGGTAATTGATTACATAGCCCTTGTAATCGATTACCAAGCTTTTAGAACTGTAAATTATGTTTTTGGGCAGCTTGTAATCAATTACATCCTGCTTGTAATCGATTACAAGGCTTCTGAGCAAGATGTAATCGATTACATCCTACTTGTAAACGATTACATGACTTTTGCCAAGCTAGTAATCGATTACCAAGGCCATGTAATCGATTACCAAGCCCATAAATTAAGGTTTTTGGCCTAAAATTGATGGAAACTGAGTTCTTTATCCCATGGGATCTAAATGCAAACCTTAAACCTTGAATTGAAAGATTAAAATTCATTAACTTGTGAAATTATTGTGCATCCAAACCAATTTGAGAAATTATTTTATGATGAGTTTGAATCAAATGAGATTCAATGATGAGTTTGATTACCTATGATGAGAAAAACTTTTATGCGCATATGATTGCATGTTTGAAAATATGATGATTGAAAAGATTTGAAGAAAATGATTTTTCTCTCATGGGTATCCCTTTGTAGAACTAGGTTGAATTGGATTTGGATATACCTTGTACTTAGGGTATGACTCAGACAATGGTAAGAGAGGATATGAGAATTGTAACATCCCAAAAATTACTTATTCCATGATAAATATTCATTTTATAATATTTATGATTTTTGGGGATGTTTCTAAAATTTTCTTAATTGTTTGATTATTTTAATATTTTTTTTCAATTTGAGTGCGCGCTGAGTGAGGCTGGGAAAATGAAATATTTTCCCTGAGGCCGAAAAACTTTGAACTGTAGAAACGTCAACGGGGGATCTTATTAAACTCGAGGCCAGACACAGTTTATGAGATTTTTATTTTTTGAGATTTTATCTGATAAATAAAATCACAATATATTTTATTTTCTGTGGGACAATAAAATATTATTTCTACTAACTGTAACTTTTGTCTACTGGATAATAGCTCTAGAAAATTATTTTTATTTAGTTACTTTTATGATAGCATCTAAGTGACAACATCACCCTTCACTTTATCGAGAAGCATGCGAAGCTTCTCAAGGAAGCTTCAAGGAAGTTTCCTACCCAACATCACATTCTCTCTCCTCCTCCTTAGTTTACACGACCATGAAGGGAAAGAAAAGTGACAAATTGTCATCTTTTCATCTAACCCCATTCACCTATCACTTTCTCTCTCATCTTTCATTCCTCTCTTTATCTCTCACGTTCTCTCATCTCTCTCACGCCCTCTCCTCTCTTTTCTCCTCCACCCACACGGCCAAACCTCCATTGATGGCCACTCAAGCTCACTTGCTCAAGCCAATCTAGGATCTTGATTCCTCTCATCACTTTGAAGCCTTTCTCTTTAAAGATCTTCCTTTGATTTCCTCTATCTCCATCATTTTCTTCAAGCTCTAAAGCTTGAAGCTTTGAGGTAAAGTCCACGGTTTTCTTCCTTTCTCTTCTCATTTTTGTGGTCCTTGGCCACCACTATGACCAAGGACTCCCTCTTCAAGCTTTGATTTTTGGATTGCTTGGGTTTGACCATCTTAGGGCTTTCTTGGTGGTGGTGGAAGAAATTACTTGGAGGCATCATGGAGCTTGCTTTCTTGGTTGTCTCTTTGAGGTAAGAGGGAGATAACCTCATCAACCACTCATGGTGGTGAGGAACACATTTTTGGGTTGATGGTGGGGAATCCATTTGTGGGTTGCTCACTTTGTTTTGTGATTTTTTTGATAATTTTGTGATTTGGATGTGTTATATGATTTTTAATGCTTGTTATTGTGTACTTTGATAGATTTGAAATGCTTAAATGCTTGGATATGTGTATGGATTTGTAGCCATTTGATTTGGAGGCTTGGGGAGGCATATTTTCAAGTTTCTGGGCAAGATCCACAGGCAATGTAGCTTTACACGGCCTACGCCGTGTTTCACACTGGAAATACAGCTCACACGTCACAGGACAGAGGATTACATGGCCAGGCTGTGTAATCGGGTAATTCAAATTTTCAAGTCCTTCTAGAGGAGTACATGACCCAGGCCGTGTAATGTGCCATGGTCGTGTAATCTAGGCCGTGTAATGGGACACGACCGTGTAAGTCAGGCCGTGTAATGGGGCTTAGCCATGTACTTTGGGTAATGAGGAATGGTTGGGTTTTCTAGTCTCCCGGAGGCTCACGACCTCATTGGACACTCATCATGGGACTTGGTATCAAGCTAGAACTTAGTTAATTAAATGAATGGACCCTTAATTAGGATTTCATAATATGGAAAGAATAAAGAACAAGTCTTTAACTTATAGCTTGGGGTGGTCTTTGAATAAGGAAAGAACATGAGTATAGGTGAGGTTGCAAGAATCATAATGAAATTAAGGTTTAACTTTTATGATAACTTTGAATAGTACGTAAGCACCCTTGAGATTCGTTATTGACTTGTTGTGGATCTGTGAATGGGATCAAACATTGTTGATAAATAATATGATATGTGATTTTAAACATGAAATGCTATGATTGTGAATCTATATATGTGCACATAAGTAGGCATTGAATCTATGTGCATTGAGAGCATGATTGAAACATACATTGAGGAAGTCCATTGGACTATTGTTAAGGTCATGTTGCCTAGGAGTTGAATCACACCTATGTGCGGGTACGAATAGACAAGTGCAGGTAACTTGTTGACCTTGGGGGCGTCGGGGTGTAGGTACCTCGCAATAGATAGTTGGTAGCTCTTTCGTCCATGGGGTAGACCAATGCAAACACATCGATGATCCAGACCGAGACATTGTCCTATATCGAGATCTATGTCTAATGTCTTATACAATGCCATGATGTGCACATTGATAAATTGAGAATTTTAGCACTTGAGGGTTTCAGCAGCTGCGATACAGATATGTCTCCTGATCATTCTCTCTGATGTTCATGTCTAGCTCCATGGAGTAGGAAATGAGTACATTGTACATGAGGGTGGTCAGTATACGCATTGTGCATATGCATGGTCAGTTCATATATTGTCATGGCATGGTCTATATACATATTGTGGTGATATAATTATTATTTATGTATATCTATGGTGGATATCTGTTGTTATGGTGCTGTTAAAATTTATATTATTATGGGATATGCTTTTCTGATGATATATATATATATATATGTGTGTGTGAGATTGATAACTTGAATATACCTGCAATATCTATGTGTATGGAATGACCTCATCATTCGTATTATTTTCGTCGTTGCCATGTTGGTAATGATGTAGAATATCTCACCTCTTTGTTGTATTGTCCCATTTTATTTTGTGTTCGATAAAGGTTGTGAAGGGGACACAGTTGAATTGGTTAGTTTTGGTTGGGTTAACTTTCTAATTCCTATGATGGCGTTGAGACGAGATTTCCTTGGTTATATGCGGGTGCAGCTTCATGGGGGCATTGATGCTTGGCGGGTCGACCGAGACACTAAACGTTTCTTTGTGTATAGGGGTAGTGGCTTTGTCCACAGGTAGTACCTATCTCGGGGTTACTACTTACCCTTTAGTGCTTTGGTACATATCTTTTGTTATTTGGGTATGTAAGTGCTACATTTTTATGTTAATAGTACCTCGTATTCATTATATATATATATATATATATATATATTATATATATATATATATATATTTTTAAGGTTTTTCACTTAGTGATTGTATTTTGGGGGCTATGTAATAAACATATTTCATTCGTGTCTCATATTTTCTTTAAATGCATAATGATCAAGTTTGAAATATTGTTATTTGAGTTATAGCACACCAAAAATTTAGTGACCGTGGCATAATGACGATTGTGTCGTGGTTACTAAATCTAGGGGTGTTTCAAGAATCTCTCTACACCAAATTATTTAAGGTTGAGGAGGACCTCCCTATTTATCCAAGCTTCCTTAGTCATCACGTAGTAAAGGATGGATGATTCCCTCACCACTTGGGATGATCCTAAATCTTAGATAGTTTGAGTAACGTACCTCTTTCTCTATCCTAGATGATTGGTATTGTGAGGAAATGTACCTCTTCCTTATCATGGTAGTTTGAATCTACCCTTAAGTCTAGAATGAGGTAATGTACCTCCTCTTTACTAGACTGAGATAAATATGGCCTAGTTACCCGGAGTAGTTCTGTGTGACGATGTATTGTCTTGAATAGGTTAATGTGCACTAACCTGAAAGCAGACTACTACCAAGTGAATGGTATTATGAGGTTAGTACACCTTCCATACCATGATTTTAAGAGGACACATGTGTCTTGATGAATTGATGAAATGAATTATGATTTCAGACATGAATTTGAGAAAAGAGATTCCTTGATATGATTTTGATGAAATGATTTATGACTTGATGACTCAAGGTTTTAGAATATGAAACATGATTTAATGATATGAGATTTGATAAAATGATTTATGATTTGATGATTCAAGATTTGATGATATGAATCATGTTTTGATTACATGAGAATAGATGACATGAGCGATGATTTGAGACATGAATTTTGATGATTGAGACTTCTTGACATGAATTTGAAATTTTGAGAAGATTTGATGATCTATTTAATCATTCAAATGATTTTTATAAAGAATATAAAAAATGAACCGCTGTTTTGAGAAAAGGAAGAATCGATTTTGCTTTAGCCACCTTTCTACGAATTATACATTAATGATTTGAAATTATTTTCAACCGAAACAGTTAGGATTATTGTGATGTCATGATTTTTATAAACTACTGAGAATTTCATAATTCTCACCCCTCTCCTTCTATGATTTCCATGATAATTCCAGGCAAGACCCAGACAGCCAAGCAGGAAAGAGTATCGACAAGAAGAATCAATTTAGTTCTTTGATATAGATATTTAGAATTAGTAATGCCGATTTTGTGCCAAGAAGCATTCTTATGTATATAAGATATAGTGATGTACAATTTGTATAAAAATTCCTTTCATGATATATGTATATTATGCTTACGCAAAAGGCATATATTTTGATATATATTGAAAGTTATTTATTTAAAAAATTGATGATATTCATAAGTAACATACCAAATTCTAATTACTGATGCATAAACTGGATACGTCATTAGTACTAGTATTTAGGATATTACATTATGGTATCAGAGCAGCTCATCCTGTTGAGCAGGGGTATGGACTAGCTATGCTAATATTATGCATTTTCTTATCTTGGTACTGAGATGTATTGCTAAGGATTGCATGACAACCTTTTGTATGTATGTTATGGTTAATGCCACACAGTTACATGAATATTGAGCTTGATCAACTTAATATGGAATGTACTATGTGTACGGGAGACCATGCCATCTTCTGGGCGTAAGCAAAGAGATAGAGTGTCTGCCAATAATGGCACGATAGATATGATGGAGATGTTCGGAGAAGTGACAGCTAACATGAGATAGAAAAGGGAGATGGCCGCAGCTATGAGGGAGCAGATGATTATCATGAACAGAGTTTCGGAAAGGATGGGTAGCAACACACTTCTGCAACCAAAGAATGCAACATTGATCATGAGAATTCAAGGTTCCCACAACCTTCAAAGTTTAGGAAGACTAACCCTCCATCATTCCAAGGAGAGCAAAATCTAGCCAAGGTTGAGGAATGGTTGAGAGAGTAGGAGAAGATCTTTGCTGTGATGAAAATGCACGGATGACCAAAAATGTCCTTGCTTCCTTCATGTTGAATGGGGGAGTTTAGTGTTTAAGGAACGATGCTAGAAGAATAGAGGAAGTATCAGGATAGAGATAATTTTAGAGATATTTAAAATGGCTTTCTTGGATAAGCATTTTCCAAATGCAAGCAGAGAAAAAGTTAGAATTTCCAGAACTGGAACAAAGAAACATGACAGTGGGGCAGGATATGGTAAGATTCGAAGAACTCACAAAGTTCTCTTCGTACTTCTGGTGTCATTCAGATGAGAATTGGAAGTTCGTGAAGTTTGACTCTGAATTGAAGGACGAAGTAAAGAAGATGGTGAGACCCCTTGAGATCAGGGACTTTCACACTTTTGTAAACAAATGCAGAATAATAGAGTTGCATAGTTCGAGACCTCCACAGCCAAAGCCACAACAGGAGCAAAAGCCTCAGGGCTTTCGAAAGAGAAAAAAGATAAATGATGATTCCAAGAAGAAATTCTTAAAAGTTCGAAAACCAACAAGGAAAAGGGAAACTGTAACGCCCTAAATTTCTTTCTTTATCTGTTATATGTGTTTTTTTGTAATTTTTGTGATTTTTTTGAATTTTTGTGAATTATTTGGGTGACTTTAATTATTTTATTATATTTCTTGATTTACGTGTGCATTAAGCGAGGCCAGAAGAATAACATATTTTTCCAAGGCTGAAAAACTTTGGACTTTGGAAGCATATCAGACACTCTATTATCCATTGGACAATAGATATCAGCTTGATTAACTGTGACTTTTATCCATTGGGTAATAGTTTATAATAAAAATCTAGTAGATTATTTTCATCTAGTCACTTTTATGATATCATCTAAGTGACATCACCCAATGACATGATATTTGACTTTTGGGTAAAAGAAGAAGCTTCTTGAGGAAGCTTGAGGAGAAGCTTGCAAGAGAAGCTTGACTCCTTTCTTCTAGGAGTGTTGCACGGCCATGGAGAGAGAAGGAGCTTCTTGGACAAGTTTTCTATTTCAATTTTCAATTCCTAACTTTTCTATCACTTTCTTTCTCATCACCAAAAGCTATACACTTCTTTCTCTTATTTTCTCTCCAACCTCACGACCACTCTCACCAAAAGCTATACACTTCCTTCTCCCTAGGCATAGTGCACGGTTTTGGAGGGGAAAAGATGACAACTTTGTCATCTTTTCACTCAAAGCATCATTTCCATTTTCATTTCAAAAGTTTCCATCTTTTCTCTCTCACTTTTCCATCACATTTTCTCTTCTTCCTCTCCTCTCCAACCTCACGGCCACACCCTCTTCCTTCACCCTCCATGCTTGTTTAATTTCAAGCAATCATATTGCTTGAAACTACATCTTGTTTGAAGACCTTTTCTTGTTGTAATCACCTCCTAAAGCTCTCATCTCCATTTTCTCTCCTCACTCTCACAGCCAAGCACCAACATTGATGGTCATCCATGTTTATTTGCTCAACCAACCTTATTTCTTGCATCTACTCATCACCTAGAAGCTTTTTCCTTTTATGACCATCACTTGATTCTTCCATATTCATCTTCTTCCATAAAGCCCTAAACTTGAAATTTTGAGGTAAAGTTCTTGACTTTCTATTTTTTTTCCTTCATTTTCGTGATTCTTGGTCACCTTGGTGATCAAGGACTCCTCTTTTCAAGCTTTGGTTGTTGATTATGTGAGTTTGATCATCCTAGGATTTTGGTGGAGGAGTTGGATGAATTTCAAGAGGCATAAAGGGAGTTCCTTTTCTTGTTGTCTTCTTAGGTAAGAGGGAGATTAACCTCATTAATCACTCATGGTGGTGAGGAACAAATTTCTTGTGGGTGATAAATCTATGTGAGGACATATTCACCTTGATTGCATGACTTTGTGGCTTGTGGTTATATGCTTTATGTGACCTTATTACTTGATATTATGTATGAATTTGTTATAGTATGATTTTGATGCTTAAAAAAATTATGTTGTATGCTTTAAATGGTGCTAGAAAGGAAGCTCATAGCCATGGTGTGGAAAAATAAGGTTTCAAGGCTAAAATACTTCATTATTTAAGAACTTCAATGATTAGATAGCAAGAATATGATTTATGAGGTTACAAGTTGAAAGAGGAAAGGAATAAATTTTTTTATCATTGAAAAGAATTGATTTTTGGTTATGGTATTTGATAATTGGATGAAAGAGTGAATTGGAGACCTAAAATATTTAATAATGGGATGGACAAGTAATTAGGATGGAAAGAATTTTATTTATAATTTGAATAATGAAAGGTTTAGAAAGAACATTAGGAAATATTACTTAGATGAGTTGGGGAACTAATTAGGGTCAAAGGATTTATAAGTAAAAGAGAAGATAATCACAATGTTATGATTTGAGGAGTAATTACTTTTAGATATACCAATGGAAATAATTTTGGAGATAATTGGAATAATGAAAATGATTTATTAGTGGTGAATCTAGTTAATTTGATAGTAAAGAAATTTAATTAATGATTTATAAGATGAGGATGAAAAGAGAACAATTTTTTTTATCATTGAGCAAAAGAATGATTTTTGGTCTTGAGAAAGAAAATGAGCTTGAGGAAGAAATAGTGAAAACTTGAAAGACTTAGGAAAAAAGGAAAGGAATCGCGAGATTAAGACAACATGTTTCTTTTTTCTTAATTTTTCGTGAACGATATGAGGAAATGTCACTCAAGGAACTTAGTTAGAAGAGTCTAGTGATTAGGGTTAATTCCTACCATTTTCTTGAAAGTGTTATAATTAAAGCTTAAAGATGAAAAAATGGTTCCATGTGCTAGGGAAATTTGTGAGAATGGTTCACATGATTTGATGGTGATGACTTTTGAATTTGCACGACTGAAATACTTTGTGAAAGAATGCATTAGCATTGTGCTTTTGGGCTGACGTACTAGACCTTAGTGGATCAATTGTATTTAGCATTGCGCTTTTGGGCTGATGTTCTAAACTTGAGTGCATCAGTGGTATTATGTAATTGTATGGGCGGTTATATAATATCATTGATACTAATGGTATTAGACGATTGAATGGGCGGTTGCTTTAATACCATTGGGAACAGTCCAACAATGGTTTGACTTTCATTGATCATGCACTTAAGCATTATACTGTCGGCTTTTGTTGCCTAGGAGTGGGCGAGAATTTGGATAGTGTGATCCCTGATGGATCTCAGGGGGCGTCAAGGCGAGGTGATTCACTTACTGACCTGTTGTCACATTGTATACCCTTGGCCATGGAAAACCGTTGCAACGCACTGACAGGGACCCGACAAACACTATCCTTTTCATGGTCTGACATAGACTGTCATTGAGGGGGGCAGATCTTCTAGAATGCTTATATCTGATTCTTTGTGTTTAGCTCCATGGAGTAGGAACTGGTGGCATTGTGCATAAGGATGGTCAGCATACACATGTGCATATGCATAGTCAGTGTACATCTTGTTGTGGTTTAGTCAGTGTCTATGTATTTTGATGTACCTTGCTGAATTATATATTAGTTGATAACATGACTATACCTATTAATCTGTCATATTCTTGTATTAATATGATTATATCTGTTATTCCTTGATATCGTTGTATAGGAAAGGCATTATTGTCTTTCGTCGTATTTCTTGCTGCCATGATGGTATTGATGTAGGGGATCTCACCTATTTTATTGTATTATCCTGTCTGTTTCTGTTTTATGCTTATGCCTGTAAAGATTGTGATGGCGACAAAACAAGATTCGTGAGGTTTCACTAGACTACAGTTCCATAAGGGCATCGACGCATGGACTATCCATTGGGATATGGGGTGCATTCAGTACATCGGAGAGGTCACTTTACTTTGGAGTAGGACCCGGCATGACGCTGCTACGTTTATTGTGGATGTATCTATTCACTTGGAGTTTTGCATGCCTCTTGGGGAGTTTGGGATGATTGGAGAGCTTCCTCTAGGGAGGACTCTTTGGAGTCGACTGCTCGGACTCCTGTCCGTAGGGACATGTCACGACTGGGGGTTTTGCCTGCTAGGGATCCCAAAGGGGATCTGGAGGAAAATCGAGTACAGGACTCTACTCTTTAAGTGTTTGGACTTAGACTAGGCTCAGTCTTCATATGGTAGTTATATATATATTTATTTTTGGAGTATGTGAGTTTTATGCTTATGGAACATGAGATAATATATTCATGGATGTAGTAAACTTTGTTTTATGAAAAGTCTATTTTATGGTTCTTATGTTTTGTGTCTCTATAATTTGATGAGTTTATGTTATCCGCAAAAAGAAGTTTTGAAACTTGTATTTTATAATATCAACTTTTATAACTTGGGTAAAGACTTATTAAAGGAGTTAGTCTAAAATGTAATGCCCTCGTGGAGGGGGTGCTACACTTGGCTATGTCATTTTTGGTTTTCAAGAGGCTCTTGGAAGTGGAGGGTTGCTTCAAAAAGTCCTTCAAGAAATGGTTGGATATCTCCTAAGGTAAGGGGGAGATTAACCTCATCAACCATGCTATGGTGGTGAGGAACGAAATATTTGCGTTTGTGAGTGGAGAATCCACGTGAGGATTTATTCACTTGATTATGTGACTTTTGATTTATGTTTGTTTCATTTTGTATGATTATATGATGTTGTTGTATGCAAGAGATAGTTATGGTAGCTTAATGGTTATATGTGATGATGTGATTTTGATAGTATGCATAAACTTAATTAATTGTAATGATTAAAGTATGTTACATGTTATGATTATGTTGTAAAGGAATGATTGTTGGGTTCCATTGACCTCTTGAGACTCACGGCCTTTTAGCCTAGGAGGAGGTATCTATGAGAAAAAATATTTTATTGATTAAGAACTTAGATTATTAGGTCGCAAGAATATGATTTATGATGTTACAAGTTGAAAGAGGAAAGAAACAAAGTTTTTATCATTGAAAAGAATTGATTTTTAGCCATGGTATTTGATAATTGGATGGAGAAGTAATTTGGAGACTTAAAGTATTTTATTTAAGATGATTCTTGATGAGTTAAATGGAAATGATCTTATTTAGAGTTAGAATGATGGAAGTTTTGGAAAGAATGTTAGAAAATATTACTTAGATGATTTGGTGACTAAATTAGGATCAAAGGATTTATAAGTAAAAAGAGAAGATGATCACAATGTTATGATTTAAGGAGTAGTGGCTTTTGGCTATATCAATGGAAATAAGTTTAGGGATAGTTAGAATAATGAAAATGATTTATTAGTGGTGAATCTAGTTAGTTTGATGATAAAGAAATTTAATTAAGGATTTGTAATATAAGAATGGAAAAGAATAAATTTTATCATTAAGTGAAAGAGTGATTTTCGGTCTTGAGAGGAAAAACAAGCTTGAGAAAGAAATAATGAAAACTTGAAAAACTTAGGGAAAAAAGGAAAAGAATTGTGAGGTTAAGACAATGTGCTTTCTTTTTAGGTTTTTTATGAAAAATATGAGGGAAGGTCACTCGAGGAACTTAGTTAGAAGAGTCTAGTGATTAGGATTAATTTTCTACTATTATTCTTGAAAATGTTACAATTAAAGCCTAAAGGTGAAATAAAGGTTCTATATGTTAGAGAATTTTGTGAGAATGCTTCCTGTGATTTAAAAGTGATGATTCTAGAATTTGTGCAACTGAGATACCTTGTGAAAGAATATATTAGCATTGTACTTTTGGGCCGATGTACTAGACCCGGGAATGTCAATGATTGACTTAAGCCCTGTTATGGCTCTTTTTGGTGGAGCTTATGCTGTTTATGATTATTGCTCATTTATTGTCATGTGATCATGCATTGTGAGAGTCGAAATGACTTGTTGTTGAGGCTGTATGCCTAGGAGATGAATTACACCTTACTGCGGGTGCGAATTGCGTAAGTGAAGGTCTATAAATGACCTTGGAGGCGTCGGGGCACTGGTATCCCACAAGTGGCCAGTCGATAGCTCCACTGGTCGTGGTGACTTAGCAACGCACCAAACGATCTTGATGAAACACTACTCTATTCACGATCTGGTATAGACTGTCTGATGTGAGCCATGATGCACAAATTGAGAAAAATGATAGCACTTGACTTGAGGCTAACGAGACACAGACATTGTCTTCTGGATTATTCTCTCTGAATTATGTTTAGCTCCATGGAGTAGGAAATGGTTGCATTGTGCATAAGGATGGTCAGCATACACATTGTGCATATGTATGTCAGTGTACATCTTGTAGTGGCATAGTCAGTGTACATATTATGGTAGCATAGTCAGTATACTTACTGTCATTGTATGATTAGTATCCTTGTATTGTGATATACACTGTGGAATTATCTTAGTTGATAACATGATTATACATGATGTTCTGTAATATTCCTATATTAATATGATTATAGTTGTTGTTTTGTGGTATTGCTATGTATGGATGACATTATTGCCATTATTGTTTCTTGCTATCATACTGGTATTGATGTAGGGGATCTCACCTCTTTATTATCTTGTTTTGTTTGTTCTGTTATATATATTTGTGTTTTAAGAAGACTGCAATGACGACGAGGCAAGATCTACGAGATTTTGTTAGACTACAGTTTCATGTGGGCATCGAAGTGTGAAATGTCTATTGGGACACGAGACGCATTTGGTATGTTGGAGAGGTCACCGTGTTTTAGAGTATGACCCGGTATGGTGTTGCTACGTTTACTGTGGATGTAGCTGTTCAATTGGAGTTTTGTATGCCTCTTGGGGAGTTTTGGGGTGATCATAGAGCTACCTCTAGGGAGGACTCTATGGAGTCGACTGCTCAAACTCCCGTCCGTGGTGATGTGCCCTGACTGGGGAATTTTCCTGTTAGGGATCCCAAAGGGGATCTAGAGGAAGATCGGGTGCGAGACCTTACTCTTCAAGTGTTTGGACTTGGGCTAGGTTCAGTTTTTATATGGTAGCGTTACATATTATTTGGAGTGCGTAAGTTGTTATGTAATTAAGTTGTTACTAATCTATGTTGTGTTAGATGTTTTATGGTTTTAGAATGTAAGTGTAATGTACTCAGAGATATAGTAAACTTTGTTTTTATGTAAAGTCTATTATTCAGTTCTTATGTCTTGTGTCTCTATAATTTGGTAAGTTATATCATTCGTTAAAAAGGAATTTTGAAAACCTGTAATAAAATAATATCAAATATTTCATATTTTGGAGTAAAATTTTATAAGAAGTTGGTCCCAAATGTGATGCCCTTCGGAGGGGGTGTACAGAAACAGTTAAAGATAGATGATAAAGGATCACAATGTCCGAAATGTGAAAGAGTACCCCAGAGGTATTCCAAAATGGAGTAAGTAATTTTTCATATGGGAAAGAAATTGAGTTTGCTATAGACCTAGCGCCATAAATAGGGCCTATCTCCATAGTACCTTATAAGATATCCCCTATAGAACTTTCTAAACTTAAGAAATAGCTAGAAAGGCGGTTGGAAAAAAAGTTTACTCAACCTAGAGTTTCACCTTGGGGAGCTTCAGTGCTCTTGGCGAAGAGAAGAATGGCAGTATAAAATCATGTATGAATTATAGACAATTGAATAAAGTCACAATTAAGAATTAATACCTGCTACCTAGGATAGATGATTTCATAGACCAGTTAAAAGGAACTTCAGTGTTTCCAAGGATTGACTTAAGGTTAGGGTACCATCAAATTAAAGTAAGAGAAGAAGATATTCCTAAGACTGCCTTTAGGACCAAGTATGGGCATTATGAATATCTTGTAATGTCCTTTGGTCTGACAAATGCACCTGCCATTTTTATGGGTTATATGAACAGGATTTTTAGACTATTCCTTGATAAAATTGTTGTTGTTTTTATAGATGATATTCTTATTTATCCAAAAATAACTGAGAAACATGAGGAGCAACCCAAGGTAGCTCTAGAAGTCTTAAAAGAGAAGAGATGGTTTGCCAAGTTATCAAACTATGAGTTTTGGATGAAGGAGGTGCAATTTTTGGGACATGTGATATTTAGAGATAAGATATCTGTGGATCCCAGTAAGATAAAGGCAGTGTTGCGATGGGAGAGATCTACCAACATAACTGAAGTTATAAGTTTCTTGGATTTAGATAAATATTGCAAAGAATCCATAAAGAGATTTTCTAGATAGTTTATGTTTTTGAGTGGACACAAAAATGTGAGTAGCTTTCAAGAGTTGAAAGAAACTTTGACCATCACACCTATGGTAGAGATTCCAAAACCACAAGAAAACTTTGAGGTTTAGTGTGAGGCCTCCAGAAATGGGATAGGTTATGTGTAGATGTAAAAAAGGATGAGTAGTTACTTATACTTATAGGCAGCTAAGACTCCATGAAGAAAAACGACCCAACCCATGACTTGGAACTAGAAGTAGTTGTGATTGCTTTAAAGATTTGGGGGCACTATCTGTATGGAATCAAGTAGAAGGTCTTTAGTGATCACAAAAGTTTGAAATAATTGATGATAAAAAAGAGTTGAATATGAGGCAAAAGAGTTGGAAGAGTATTTGAAAGATTATGACTTTGAATTGAAGTATTATTTGGGTAAGGCCAATGTTGAGGCCAATGCACTTAGCAGAAGAATTTATGTATGTGTCCCAAATGATGGTACAAAGGATGGAACTCCTTGAGAACTTCAGAAATTTGAGTCTGGCAATGACTATGTTACCATATGGTCTGTGTTTGAAAAGATTAGAGACTCAGAATGATTTTAGGTCTCAAATTAGAGAAGCTCAAGAGGAAGATGAAGTTTAAAAGATAATTGAAGAACAAATCCAATCAAGAAAGAAAAAGGATTTTGAGAAGGCTTAAGATGGGACACTTATGTTTAAAAATAGACAATGTATTCCAAAAGAAAATGTATCAAGACCTCAAACTGATGTGTTAGTGGCCAAATATCAAAGGAGATATAGCTGAAAATGTATCCAAATGCTTAGTTGATAAAAGTGAAAATAGAACACTAAGATCCTTAGGATTTTTTCAATCCTTGGGAATTCCCAAAAGGAAATGAGAAAGCATAACAATGGACTTTGTGACGAGATTGCTAAAGACTTAGTTAGGCCATGAAGCAATTTGGGTTATAGTCGTAACACCCCAAATTCTGTTGTTTGATAATAATGCTTAAATTGTACCGTTTTATGTTTTCTGTGTGATATAAAATTATTTTGACTGTTCTGAGACTGTTTTTGATCGTTGTGTGAGATTTGCTCCGAGTCAGGAAAATAATAATTTTCGGGCCGAGGAAAATCTTATTTGATTTATTCAGAGACAGGGGAATTTACTAAACCTGAATCTGAGAGACACGAAAACTAATCTGTTAATTTTTAGAATTTATCTGTGAAATAAAAATATTTTGTGAAAAACATCTGCTATTTTATTAACAATAGTTTCTATTACTGAGTAATGGACCCGGTATATTTTATTTGTCAGAAAATAGACTGAGAATAATTTCTGTAACTTATTTTAAAATGAACCAATAAGAGTTGGTTAAGTTTGATGGTTAGACTTTTCTAGACCAATAGAAAATGGTCAAAATAAATGTTTGGACTAGTTACTAAGTAACTAGAATAACTAAGTTACTCTAAATAGTTTAACTTGTAACTAGATGGAACTAACTTAGTTACTAAATACTTAGAATCTAGTTACTAGCTAAATATCTAATCATCTAGAAACATGACATAACCATGACATAACAATGACCTAATAATGTAACTAACTAGTTAGAATGTAACTAGAAATCCTAACTAGATTATTTTTTGTGTAACTAGATGGAGTAACTAGAAAATTCAAGTGTAACTAGGAAGTTAGAATGAAACCAAATTGGTTCCATTCATCCTAGAGCCACACGGCCATAAAGGCCATTCTACTATGTTCTAGGTTCATCTACATGACTACTTGATGACAACTTTGTGACCAAAGCCATGTGAAACCCATGTGAAGTGCATGTGATGTTTTAATCTTTTTAAACAAGTCTTAAGTCTCCTACACACTCCTTCACATGACCATTCACTCCATAATAGCTATCCAATTTCATTTTTACTCCACTTTGTGACAAGCCTTCATCTTTTTCACTCAAATATTCAAGAACACCCAACTACTTTTCTTTCCTTTTTCTTGTTGGAGCTCACGACCCCAACCTCCAAACCCTACTTCCACACTTCTATAATTTCATCGCTTCATACTTTCTAAAGCCAAACATCATTCTAAACACTTTTTCTTTAGTGAGTTTTATCAAAATCCTACTCTAAGTGCATCAAAAACCAAGCTTTAGTTTACTACTCCAAAGGTAATCTTTTGATTCTTTGATCCTAACTTGGATTTTTGATTTTTTTAGACCATGATTGATCCATGGTTCTTTGTTTTTAAGCTTTGTTTATGACATTAGAATTTGTTTAAGATTTTTAGGGATTTTTGTTTGAAGCTCACAAATTCAAGAGGAAGGAGGAACTGTTACCAAGTGGCTTCTAGTACTCAAGAGGGGGGTGAATTGAGTATAAAACTTTTTTGTAAAACCTCTTTTTAATTAAGACAAAAATTAAAAGCTTAATAAATAAATGCACAGAAGGAACGAGAAGAAGAAAAGAAACAATAAGGAGCAGCGAAAAATAAATGTGCAACAAATTAAATTGCATAAAATAAAGAGATTAGGGAAAAGAGAAGCAGGCACAGTATTTATCCTGATTCGATCACTAACCCACTTGTGGTCTACGTCCAGTCCTCGAAAGCCAAGATTTTTCACTAAGTATACAAGCTTCAATAGGTGCTTGCTACCGTTACAAAATAGAGCACTTTTCACACACAAGGACACTCTACCCTTGTGCTAAAGTCTCAGCCTGCAGGGATACCTCACCCTCGATATAGAATATCAGAAAATATAGATGAAGAGAAACTCTCACTCAGAGTAAGTAATACAAATTGAAGTGCTAAAGGATTTCTCACAGAAATATCTCAAAGTTTTTAATCAAAGAGAGCGTAGAAAATAGTTTTCACAAAACAGAGTAATCAGAAAATAATTCAGAGTTATGGGCAATGAAAAAACGTGACCCAAGCTTGCTATTTATAGGGAAAAATAGATGAATTAGCCGTTGGGTAAAATTAATATCATTTAACACAAATTTGAAAACCTGTCTGTTTCCATTTACGTAAGCAAAAGCTCCGTGTTTATTCGAATAGAGCAAAAACTTATTCGAATAACACTGTTCCTGAAACCAAATTAAAAACTCATCTGAAATGGGTTATTCGAATAACCAATATGTTATTCGAATAACTCTATTAAAACCAGAGTTCAAAAACTGAAGGTTTATTTGAATAACAGCTTATCTATTCGAATAACGTAGTTTAAAAGAAGTTCAGACAGAATGGATTTATTCGAATAACATATGAGTTATTCAAATAACTCACTTAAAGCACAGTTCTGAAAAACCTCATTTATTCGGATAAAAGGCCATGTTATTCGAATAAGAACTAAAAACACTAAGTCTCGTAAAAGGATTTATTTGAATAGACTAGGTTCTATTCGAATAACTCAGTTCAAAAACGTTTTGAAAACTAAGTTTAAAAAACATGCTTTTTCTTTTCTTTCAAAAACAAAGAGATATCAATGTGAGCTCCGTACAATAGATCCTAAGTCTTAATGCTAATCAAATATAAACTTGGACTTGGTCTATTTATCATCTTCATTTAACTTCACGTTTGTTATCATCAAAACAAGTTTTCCAAAGTATGCATCCAAACACAGGAACTTGAAAATTTTGTCTCCTTTGAGGTAAGAGGGAGATTAACCTCATCAACTATGTGTTGGTGGTGAGGAAATGGATTGTTTATGGTGAAAAATCCATAAGGATTTATTCACTTTCCTGTTTAATCTCTCTTTGTATGTGCTTGTTATGTTTATAGCTTTAAAATTATGCTTGCATATGTGTTGGTATGTTTATAGCTTTGATAATATGCTTGTATGGATGCATTGGAAAGCATGAAAATTTATGTGCAATTTAGGATGTGAATAACATGTTGGAAAAATTGTTGGAAG
Organism: Ormosia semicastrata; assembly: GCA_029884595.1. Lineage (NCBI taxonomy): Eukaryota > Viridiplantae > Streptophyta > Magnoliopsida > Fabales > Fabaceae > Ormosia > Ormosia semicastrata. The sequence goes on along the minus strand of JAQQTO010000060.1, from coordinate 37,447,247 downwards.
GCTTCAAAGAGCCTAGAGGCACTCGACCTCATCACGCCAAAGAGGATCAAGGATCCTAAATTGTTTTTCGTAATTGAGAATTAAATGAATTTATGGCAAGAAATTTAATTGAATGAGTTTATAAGAATTAAAGTGTTAGAAAATGATTTAAATAGGAATTTTGAAACACAATGGGAATTCGGCCAATATGCCAATTTTTGATGACCAAGGTCCAAAATTATTTCACTCAGTGTAAACTTAGGTGTTTTAATAGTAAGAACTCAATTTGGTAAGTTTAGGAATCTAAAATGGAAGTAATTTAATTTTTAGAACTAAAATTGACCTAATTAAGCTATGTAGTGAAATAAAAGTGAATACTTGAAATTTATTGACGTATAGCTCACCCTATAGGTTTTGAAGCGCGTTCGGAAATTTTGAGCTGTAGTATCCTAAGTAAATTAAAGAAACACAATTTTCTAGGAAACCGTAGAAATACTAATTTTTAGAGGGACTATATTGCAAATATTATCTAAAGAGAGACTATTTTAGAAATATTATCTAAAGAGGGACTATTATGGAAATATTGTTTAAAGAGGGACTATTATGTAAATATTATTATATAGGAGGACTACTATGCAAATAATGAAAATAAAGTCAATTTTTGGTATTAAATGAGAAAATTCCTATTTTGGACTTAAAATAGGTTTAAAATGTGTACACGATTGAGAAAATGCAATAAAATATTTATGCAATTTAAAAACATAAGAAAAATGCTTCGCGATTTAACAAATGTGATAATATCGCTACGCGATTGAGCGTACACAGCAGTTTGCTATCGGGCAGTTGTGGTGGGCCCGATTGTGTTGAATAGTGATACCGCCAAGGAAAGGTGAAGATATAAGAGGTACTGTAAAAATAATAATAGTATGTGTGTTTGAATCATATATCATGCATAGAAAAGCGTATTCGCTTGTTTGGTTAAGGCAGTATGCCTAGGAGATGAATTACACCTATGTGCTGGTGCGATTAGACAAGTGTAGGTCACTTGTGACCTTGGGGGCATCGGGGTGCGGGTACCTCGCAATGAACGGTTGGTAGCTCTTCTGTCTGTGAGGTAGACCGATGCAAACGCACTGATGATCTGGACCAAGACACTGTCCTATATCGAGATCTGGTGTAGAATGTCTTGTCCAATGCCTTGATGTGCACGTTGATTAAGTTGATATATTATAGCACTTTTGGCCACGGCAGCCGAGTGACAAACATATCTTGTAGATCATTCTCTCCGACACTGTATTTGGCTCCATGGAGTAGGAATTTGTCTGTATGCATATGCATAGTAGGTCAGCATAATAACATAAGATTTATAATCCATGATTATCTGATCCATGATTATTTGATTTATTATCCTTGATATGATAACATGATTTATTGTCTTGATATTATACTTTGCTTATTTGCTGTCATTTCCTTTACTGCCATACTAGTATTGATGTAGGGGATCTCACCTCGTTATTGTATGGTATCTATTTATCTGTGTATGTTTAATGAAGACCGGGGAGACGAAGACACTGATAATTTTGCATGTTATCAGTAACTGTTTGTGTTTTGTTATGGCGACAAGGCGACAGGTCTTAGGTTTTGTCAGGGTCCAGTTCCACGGTGGAATTGACGCCTGGAGGTTTGACTATAATAATGAGAGGTTTGTTTACACCGGGGATTTGACTATGAGTTTGAGTGGAACCTTGAATGGGATTTCCGTGTTGACCCAGCATACTACTGTACGTCTGGAATTCACGATGCCCATTCGTGAACTCTAGGGTGGAACTGTGTTTGTCTACACACCTCGAGGGAATTCTGTAGTATCATCGGCAAGGACCCCCATGAGGCGTCTGTATCCGCCTGGGTTCTTCGATGATAATCTAGAGGAGGAGGAGGATCCTTCCGAGGAATCAAATCCTTAGGTTTGTTTTTAGAGTACTGCTTAGTAGTTATGTTTGTATTTTACTTTTGAAGTAGGGTTGTATTTAGGTAAATTATTTGGACAAAGTTTGTAATATTAGTGTATATATATTTTTTTGTGTGTTTATTACAAAGTCTTACTAGTATTTTAATTCAATTTACTTATTTTATTTTATTCTGCAAACAAAATTTTAAAATTGACGTTTTTACAAGATTAATTCTTTTACAACTTGGGTAAGTTCTATTAGGATTAGTCTAAAATGTGATACCCTATGATGGGTGTTACATTAGTTGGTATCAAAGCCCCGATTAGAGTCTTTTGGGTTTTGTGGTTAGGTCTGTTTTGCTTGTGTTGTGTAATTCTCTGAGTTTGATTTCCAAAAGATGACATCTGACTTTCATTGGACTTTGTTTAATTGTTTGTGAAGAAAGCTATGTCTCGTGGTAAAGGTGCACATATGAATGTGGAACGTGACAACGACCCAATGACTGCTGCTGTCAAAGCAATGCAGGGAATGGCTGAAGTGATTGCACAACAAAATCAACGAGCTCTGTAATAGCAAGAAGCTAATGCAGAAGTTTAACATTTGTCAGAATTTCGTCGGAACAATCTGCCACGTTTTAAAGGTGAGTTTGACCCTAAGAAAGTAGATTTATGGATCCTAGAGCTAGAGAAGATCTTTGAAGCGGTAGGATGCGCAGATGATCGTAGAATGACGTATGCTACGTTCATGCTAATGGGTGATGGCGAGAATTGGTGGAAAGCCACTCGAAGGATGCTAATAGCTGAAGGGAGAGTAATCACGTGGGAGCTATTCTGCAAAGTATTTCTAGAGAAATATCTTTTGAAAAGTGCGAGGCACGCAAAGGAGATGGAGTTTCTGGGTTTACGCCAAAGTGGAATGGCTATCAGTGATTATGCGGCAAAGTTCGAGAGCTTGTCTAAGTTCTCAAGGTACCTCCAAATCCAGCCGGACGAGGTTTGGAAGTGCCGTAAATTTGAATAAGGTTTATGATTTGAGTTGAAAAAGGGAGTTATATCAATATGTGTGAATCAGTTTTCAACACTGATGAACATGTGTTGTAGATTGGAAGGGTTGGAGTCGTCGAGGGACACTAGAAATCGTAACTTTGGACTAACTAGGTTCCAAAAGGGAGGCAACAATAACAACAATCGGTTCCAAAAGAAACCATATTCTCGGCCCTCTGTAAGTCAGCAGCAATAACAACATTAGCAACCTCGAGGAGGTGGTCCAAGTGGAAATCGGTTCAATCAGACTGCAGCACTGCCAATAAAATGCCTAAAGTGCGGGAAGGGTCACATGACGAGAGATTGCTCGATTAGAGGTATAATTTGTTTCAGATACGGTAAGCCTGGTCATGTCTCTAAAGATTATGATCAAGCGAAGATAGAGCCTTCGGTGAGCAATGTTTGAGCTGTGAAGCCGCACGCTGGAGGAAGAGTTTATACAATTAGTGGAGCTGAGGCCTCCCGGTCTGAAAATCTTATTTAGGGAGAAGGTGTCATCTCAGGTAATCTTTTAGCTGTACTATATGATTCGGGTGCAACTCATTCATTTATTGCATATGACTATGTGGATCATTTGGGATTGCCTGTGTCTTCTTTGGATTCTCAATTGATTGTTTCCACACCTACTGCCAAACCAGTTAGTACTACAAAAATATGCCTGAATTGTACTATTACTATAAAAAATTGAGTATTTTCTGTTAATTTAATTTGTTTACCTCTTGTTGATATCGATATAATCTTAGGGATGAATTGGTTATCTTCTAACCATATCCTATTAGATTGTTCTAGAAAGACCTTAGTTTTTCCTGATGAGGTTTCTGGATTTGTAACTGCCAAACAAGTTGAATCTTTATTAAGGGAATGGAGCTTAAGGATACATCCTGCTATCTTCTTTAAAAGTTAAGAGTGAGAAGGATGTGAACGCTATTTCTATCGTAAACGAGTTTCCTGAAGTTTTCCCTAATGACGTACCTGGATTACCACCAGAAAGAGAGATAGAGTTTACTATCGATCTTGTACCAGGAAGGGGTCTCATATCGATCACACCGTACCATATGTCACCATCGGAGTTAGCAGAATTGAAGAAGCAGTTAGAGGAGTTGTTGGAAAAATAGTTTGTGAGACCTAGTGTTTCACCCTGGGGAGCTCCAGTGCTGTTATTCAAGAAGAAGGATGGAACTTCTCGTTTATGTGTCGATTACCAACAGCTGAACAAGGTTACAATAAAGAATAAATATCCACTTCCAAGAATTGATGATTTGATAGACTAACTGAAGGGAGCAACTGTTTTCTCAAAAATAGATCTACGATCAGATTATCATCAAATTCGTGTCAAGGTAGAGGATATACCTAAGACAACTTTTCAGACGCGTTATGGTCATTATAAGTATCTCGTAATGCAATTCGGTGTGACGAATGCCCCTGCTATATTCATGGATTACATGAATAGGATCTTTCATCCATACCTAGATCGATTTGTCATTGTTTTTATCGATGACATTCTGATCTACTCTTGAAATCAGGAAGAGCATGCTAAACATCTCAGTATAGTTCTTCAGATTTTGAAAGAAAAGAAGCTATACACAAAGTTGTCAAAATGTGAATTTTGGTTAGATGAAGTTCAATTTCTGGGTCATGTAATTTCTAAGGATGGAATTGCAGTGGATCCAGCCAAGGTGGAGACAGTTCTTCAATGGGAAAGACTAAAGACTATGACAGAGATCCGAAGTTTTGTTGGATTAGCTAGATATTATCGAAGGTTTATTGAAGGCTTTTCTAAGATCATCGGACCTCTTATGCAACTTACAAGGAAGAACCAAGCTTTTGATTGGACAGATAAGTGTGAAGAGAGTTTCCAAGAGTTGAAGAAGAAGTTGACTACTGCACCAGTGCCGATTCTACCAGATCCGAATGAATCTTTTGAGGTGTACTGCGATGCTTCTTATCAAGGGTTAGGATGCGTGCTGATGCAGAACAGAAAATATTGTAGCATATGCTTCTAGGCAGTTAAAGGTTCATGAAAGGAATTATCTAACACATGACTTGGAGTTAGCTGTGGTTGTTTTTGCGTTGAAGATTTGGAGGAACTTTTTGTATGGAGCTGCGTTCAATGTCTTCAGCGATCATAAAAGTTTAAAATATTTGTTTGATTAGAAGGAATTGAACATGCGGCAGAGAAGGTGGTTGGAATTCTTAAAGGATTATGACTTTCAACTTCAATATCACCCTGGAAAAGCGAATGTCATGGCAGACACTTTGAGTCAGAAGATGCTCAGTGTTTCTGCTATGATGATCGAAGAGGAAAAAATTAATTGAATAATTTAGAGATATGTGGTTGTCAGTGGAATTGTCACCTGGAAGAATGCATTTGAACATGGTCACTATTCTGAATGATCTGTTGGAAGAAATTTGAGAAAAATAGAAGGATGATTAGTTTCTACAGAATAAGAGAGAATTTTTGAAGCAAAGCTATAAGGCAACTGTTGAGGAAGGATCAGACAGGGTCTTAAGGTTCAAAGGCAAGATTTGTATACCCGATGATCCCGATCTTAAGAAAATAATTCTTGGTGAAGCTCATACCAGTAGATTGAGTATACATCCTGGAATGACCAAGATGTATCAAGATCTGAAATGTTTGTTTTGGTGGCCTGGAATGAAAAGAGATGTTACTGATTATGTATCATCTTGTCTTATATGCTAGAAAGCAAAAATGGAACATCAAAGACTAGCAGGTATGCTGCAACCCCTCACTATTCTAGAATGGAAATGGATAGTATTGCGATGGATTTTGTCACTAGTTTGCCAAAGACAAGTAAATGTTATGATTCTATTTGGGTCACTGTTGATCGGCTTACGAAGTCTACTCACTTCTTGCTAATCAATATTAAGTATCCAATGGAAAAGTTGACCCAGTTGTACATTGGTGAAATAGTTAGACTTCACGGTGTACCTACTAGCATCATATCCGATAGAGATCCAAGGTTTACATCAAGGTTTTGGCAAAGCTTACATGAAGCAATGGGGACTAAACTGCGTTTGAGTTCTGCTTACCATCTACAGACTGATGGGCAAACGGAGAGGACTATACAATCTCTAGAGGATCCGCTGAGAGCTTGTGTGTTAGAACAACGAAAGAGTTGGGATGAATTCTTACCTTTGGATGAATTCACGTATAGTAACAATTTTCACTCAAGCATAGGGATGGCACCTTATGAGGCTCTTTACGGATGACGATGTCAAACACCTTTGTGTTGGTATCAAGATAAGGAAAGTATGACTACTGAACCCAAAATGGTGCACCAAACAACAGAGAAGGTAAAGATGATTCAAGAGAAAATGTGGGCAACTCAGAGCAGATAGAAAAGCTATGCTAATAAACGAAGAAGACCTCTTGAATTTGATGAAGGTGAGCATGTGTTTTTGTGAGTAACACCTATGACTGGTGTTGGCAGGGTTATAAAGTCCAAAATCTCACTCTTAAATTCATTGGACCCTATCAAATTCTTCGTCGGATAGGTCCAGTTGCATACCAAATAGCTTTACCGCCTTTTCCCTCAAACCTTCATAATGTGTTCCATGTGTCCCAATTAAGAAAATATATCCCCGATCCTTCACATGTTATATAGCCCGATAAAGTGCAATTAAAAGAAAATTTGACATATGAGACACTTCCAGTTAAGATCGAAGACAGGAGGGTGATACAGCTCAGGGGCAAAATGATTCCTTTAATGAAAATGATCTGGAACGAGACAACCGGGGATGCTACTTAGGAAATAGAGGAGAAAATGAGGGAACAGTATCCTCAGTTGTTTTAATGTATGATAAATTTCGGGGACGAAATTCTTTTTAGTGGGGGAGAGTTGTAACACCCCAAATTCTGCTATTTGATAGTATTGCTTAAATTGTACTATTTTGTGTTTTCTGTGTGATATAAAATTATTTTGACTGTTCTGAGATTGTTTTTGATCGTTGTGTGAGATTTGCTCCGAGTCAGGAAAATAATAAATATTTGGCCGGGGAAAATCTTATTTGATTTATTCGGAGATGGGGGATCTTACTAAAACCGAATCTGAGAGACACGAAAACTAATTTGTTAATTTTTAGAATTTATCTGTGAAATGAAAATATTTTGTGAAAAAAATTTGCTATTTTATTAACAGCAGTTTCTGTTAATGGACCCGGTATATTTTATTTGTCAGAAAATAGACTGAGAATAATTTCTGTAACTTATTTTAAAATGAACCAATAAGAGTGGGTGAAGTTTGATGGTTAGACTTTTCTAGACCAATAGAAAATGGTCAAAATAAATGGTTGGACTAGTTACTAAGTAACTAGAATAACTAAATAAGTTACTCTAAATAGTTTAACTTGTAACTAGATGGAACTAACTTAGTTACTAAATACTTAGAATCTAGTTACTAGCTAAATATCTAATCATCTAGAAACATGACATAACCATGACATAAAAATGACCTAATAATGTAACTAACTAGTTAGAATGTAACTAGAAATCCTAACTAGATTAGTTTAAGTGTAACTAGATGGAGTAACTAGATAATTCAAGTGTAATTAGGAAGTTAGAATGAAACCAAATCGGTTCCATTCCTCCTAGAGCCACACGACCATAAAGGTCATTCTAATATGTTCTAGGTTCATCTACATGACTACTTGATGACCACTTTGTGACCAAAGCCATGTGAAACCCATGTGAAGTGCATGTGATGTTTTAATCTTGCTAAACAAGTCTTAAGTCTCCTACACACTCCTTCATACGGCCATTCACTCCATAATAGCTATCCAATTTCATTTTTACTCCACTTTGTGACAAGCCTTCATCTTTTTCTCTCAAATATTCAAGAACACCCAACTACTTTTCTTTCCTTTTTCTAGTTGGAGCCCACGGCCCCAACCTCTAAACCCTACTTCCACACTTCTATAATTTCATCTCTTCATACTTTATAAAGCCAAACATCATTCTAAACATTTTTCCTTTAGTGAGTTTTATCAAAATCCTACTCTAAGTGCATCAAAAACCAAGCTTTTGTTTACTACTCCAAAGGTAATGTTTTGCTTCTTTGATCCAAAGTTGGATATTTGATTTTTTTAGACCATAATTGATCTATGGTTCTTTGTTCTTAAGCTTTGTTTATGACTTTAGAATTTGTTTAATATTTTTAGGGATTTTTGTTTGAAGCTCACGAATTCAAGAGGAAGGAGGAACTTGAAGATTTTGTCTCTCTTGAGGTAAGAGGGAGATTAACCTCATCAACTATGTGTTGGTGGTGAGGAAATGGATTGTTTGTGGTGAAAAATTCATAAGGATTTATTCACTTGCTTGTTTAATCTTTCTTTGTTTGTGCTTGTTATGTTTATAGTTTTGAAAATATGCTTGCATATGTGTTGGTATGTTTATAGCTTTGATGATATGCTTGTATATATGCATTGGAAAGTATGCAAATTTATGTGTAATTTAGGATGTGAATAACATGTTGGAAAAATTATATGAAGGCCCCAAAGAGCCTAAAGGCACACGGCCTCATCACCCCAAAGAGGATCAAAGATCCTAAATTGTTTTTCCTAATTGAGAATTAAATGAATTTACGGCAAGAAATTTAATTGAATGAGTTTATAAGAATTAAAGTGTTAGAAAATGATTTAAATAGGAATTTTGAAACACAATGGGAATTCGGCCAATATGCCAATTTTTGATGACCAAGATCCAAAATTATTTTACTAAGTGTAAACTTAGGTGTTTTAATAGTAAGAACTCAATTTGGTAAGTTTAGGAATTTAAAATGGAAATAATTTAATTTTTAGAACTAAAATTGACCTAATTAAGCTATGTAGTGAAATAAAAGTGAATACTTGAAATTTACTGACGTATAGCTCACCCTATGGGTTTTGAAGCGCGTTAGGAAATTTTGAGCTGTAGTATTCCAAGTAAATTAAAGAAACACAATTTTCTGGGAAATAATAGAAATACTAATTTTTAGAGGAATTATATTGCAAATATTATCTAAAGAGGGACTATTATGGAAATATTGTTTAAAGAGGGACTATTATGTAAATATTATTATATAGGAGGACTATTATGCAAATAATGAAAATAAAGTCAATTTTTGGTATTAAATGAGAAAAATCCTATTTTGGACTTAAAATAGGTTAAAAATGTGTACGCGATTGAGAAAATGTAATAAAATATTTAAGCGATTTAAAAACGTAAGAAAAATGTTTCGCAATTTCAAAAATGTGATAATATCGCTACGCGATTGAGCGTACACAGCAGTTTGTTATCGAGCAGTTGTGGTGGGCCCGATTGTGTTGAATAGTGATACTGCCAAGGAAAGGTGAGGATATATGAGGTACTGCAAAAATAATAATAGTATGTGTGTTTGAATTATATATCATGCATAGAAGTGTATTCACTTGTTTGGTTCAGGCTGTATGCCTAGGAGATGAATTACACCTATGTGCAGGTGTGAGTAGACAAGTGTAGGTCACTTGTGACCTTGGGGGCATCGGGATGCGGGTACCTCGCAATGGACGGTTGGTAGTTCTTCTGTCCGTGAGGTAGACCAATACAAACGCACTGATGATCCAGACCGAGACACTATCCTATATCGAGATCTGGTGTAGAATTTCTTGTCTAATGCCTTGATGTGCACGTTGATTAAGTTGATATATTATAGCACTTTTGGCCATGGCAGCCGAATGACAGACATATCTTCTAGATCATTCTCTCCGAAACTGTGTTTAGCTCCATAGAGTAGGAATTAGTTTGTATGCATATGCATAGTGGGTCAGCATAATAACATAATATTTATAATTATCTGATCCATGATTATTTGATTTATTATCCCTAATATGATAACATGATTTATTGTCTTGATATTATACTTTGTTTATTTGTTGTCGTTTCCTTTACTGTCATACTAGTATTGATGTAGTGGATCTCACCTCATTATTGTATGGTATCTGTTGATCTGTGTATGTTTAATGAAGACCGGGGAGACGAAGACACTAATAATTTGCACGTTATCTATAACTGTTTGTGTTTTGTTATGGCGGCAAGGCGACAGGTCTTAGGTTTTGTCAGGGTCCAGTTCCACGACGGAACTAACGCTTGGAGGTTTGACTATAATAATAAGAGGTTTGTTTACACCGGGGATTTGACTATGAGTTTGAGTGGAACCTTGAATGAGATTTCCGTGTTGACCCAGCATACTACTGTACATCTAGAATTCACGATGCCCATTCGTGAACTCTGGGGTGGAACTGTGTTTGTCTACACACCCCGAGAGAATTCTGTAGTATCATCAGCAAGGACCCCCATGAGGCGTCTGTATCCACCTGGGTTCTTCGATGATAATGTAGAGGAGGAATAGGATCCTTCCGAGGAACCAAATCCTTAGGTTTGTTTTTAGAGTACTGCTTAGTAGTTATGTTTGTATTTTACTTTTGAAGCAGGGTTGTATTTATGTAAATTATTTGGACAAAGTTTGTAATATTAGTGTATATATATATATATTTTGGTGTGTTTATTACAAAGTCTTACTAATATTTTAATTCAGTTTACTTATTTTATTTTATTCCGCAAACAAAATTTTAAAATTGACGTTTTTACAAGATTAATTCTTTTACAACTTGGGTAAGTTCTATTAGGATCAGTCTTAAATGTGATACCCTACGGTGGGTGTTACAATAGTGGACAAATTGATAGAGTCTGCACAGTTTTAGCCATAGAGGCTAACTGGCCGTTAGATAGAAGAGCCTAGTTGTATCATCAAGAGGTAGTCAAATTGCATGGAATCTCCCCTCTAGATTTTGGGGGAGCATTGCAAAAAAAAAAAAGGTTTTGGTACAACAGAGCACAGAATGGATTAAAATGATTAGGGATAAGATGATAATAGCCCAAAGTAGGCAGGAAGGTTATGTGGACGAGATAAGAAGACCCTTGAAATTCAAAGAAGTAGAACATGTGTTCCTTAGAGTCACTCCAACTACGGGAACTGTTAGAGCTATTTAAACTAGAAAGTTGATTTCTCAATTCTTTGATCCTTTCCAAATCTTGAGAAGAATTGGACCAGAAGTCTATGGGATAGCTTTACCAACCAGCCTATCCAACCTTTACAATGTTTTCAATGTTTTCCAACTGTAAGAGTATATCCTAGATCTTTCACATATCATAGAGAATGAATTCATACAGTTAAAAGATGGTTTGACTTATCTAGTTAGACCTGTAAGGATCATGGATAAAGATATAGAAAAGCTCAAAGGGAAACAGATTCCTTGGTAAAGGTATTATGGGATGGAGGTGACTCAAGATATCATATGGGAGCTGGAAACCACAATAGTGTAGAGTCACCCAGAGCTTTTTGAATGAGATAGATCAAATTTTGAGGGCAAAATTTATAAAAAGGGGGAGAATTGTAACATTCTCTCCAACCTAATGAACTTAATCAGGATTATAGTAGCTCATTAAAATTGATGGAACTTATTTTGATGATTTTGATAATGATTTGGATTGATTTGAGTATAAATCTATAATAGTGAAGTTGAGAAATAGCTCAAATAAACTCAGAATTTAGCTTACATATCTACGAAGATAGAAATAAATGTGGAGCATTTATTTTGAAGTCATAAAGGATTGGAATGAGTTGTACTAAATTCTGGAAGACCAAATGAATTAGTTTGACATTTTTATTAACACTGAGATAGTGATCCAAGACAAAACTAAAAAAACAAGTAGCTCAGAGAATCATGAGATTATGACTAGATGTCAAATAGTGAGATGAAGATTAATAAAAGGGTGAAAACAGATTAAAATGAACACTTGGAAGCTTCTTAGTTCAATTTCATAATGTTTAACTTAACCTAGGGATGAATAGTAAAGCTAAGTGTCTGATAAAGGTATATTATGAGATAGGTGGAAATATAAAGCTGAGAAATAAAGGAAATCCTAGAATTTTTTATAATACCTGTGAAGGTTAGAAAACCCATTAAGGAAACATTAAAGTGTTCTTAATAGATATAATGTTTTCAGTTGGATTTCCCTTTTCCCCTTTATTTCCTATTCCCCATCACCTTTTTTCTCTGTCTCTGTCTCTCTCTCTCTCTCTCTCTCTCTCTCTCATTTCAACTTCTTTTCTCACTTTTATCTCTATTCTGTCACGCTCACTCTACTCTCCCTCTCATGTTTGTTTTGCAGTTCCCATAAGAAAAGAGAGAAAGAAGGAAATGAAGGAAGAAAGAAAGAAAGAAAAATCAAGAAAAAGGAAGACTCAAGGATAAAAAGGAAAAAGCTTTGCTAAGGAGTTGAGGTAGGGGCCTTTCTTTGTTTTTCTACTTCTTCCTTTTTCTTCCAAGTATTGGAAACTTCAAGTTTGAATGATGATTTTGAAATGGAAAAGATGATCGTGAGATTAATATGATTTGAGAACTTGATTTCTTGATTTAACTCTTGATATTTTTTAAGATTTAGAAAATGGGTTCTCTACCTCTTTTTAGATTTGTTATTTTATGAGTGATTCGGATGCATATTTTTGATTGTTTGCTGCTGATGATGATGTTTATTAGTTTGGTTTGGGTTAGAATAAGTTAAAAGCTCTGTTTTCTGTAAATTTGTACGTGGTAATCGATAACATATCCCTTGTAATCAATTATCAAGCTTCTAGAATTGCAAATTGTGTTTCTAGGCAGCTTGTAATCGATTACATCCTACTTGTGATCGATTACAAGGCTTCTTGGCAAGATGTAAACGATTATATCCTACTTGTAATTGATTACATGACTTTTTCCAAGCTGGTAATTGATTACCAAGGTCATGTAATCGATTACCAGGCCCCTAAATTAAGGTTTTTGGTCTAAAATTGATGGAAATAGAGTTCTTTATCCCATGGGATCGAAATACAAATCTTAAACCTTAAATTGAATGATTAAAAATCACTAGCTTGTGAAATGATTATGCATCCAAACCAATTCGAGAAATGATTTTATGATGAGTTTGAATCAAATGAGATTGAATGAAGAGTTTGATTACCTATGATGAGAAAAACTTTTATATATATTTTTTATGCAAAAAGGGTATGCAGAGGCATCACAAAAGGGAGAGATATCCCAACTAGGTTGACACACCAAACCCTAACAATTATCTGCAGCATACTCAAATTTATTAAAAAAAAGAGTGAAAAAGAAAGAATACATCAAACCATGGGGGGACCAAACCAAAACCCATGATGATTAATTAAACTTATTATTTGGAAGCCAAAACCTATTATGACTAAACTCCTTCAAAATAAAAGAAGGAATAGAATTCCACCAAGTGAAGCATTGTGTAACACCCCAAATTCTGACTATATGAATAGTAATAGCAGAATTACACTGTTTTGCATTTTCTGTGTGGTATAAAAATAATTTGACTGTTTTGAGATCATATTTGATCATTTTGTGTGATTGCTCCTGGCCAGGAAAAATAATAATAATTTTTCAGGCCGGGGAAATTCTGATCTGCCTCATTTGGAGACGGGGGATCTTCATGTGGCGTCCGGGGCCGACGAGGGCGGGGAGTGATCGCCGGTGCAATGAAGCACGGACAAGGAGCGGCTCCTGGCAGGCTTCTAGGCGGAGGGTCTACATGAATGAACTGAATACGCACCGGAATGAGAGGGATTCAGAGACTGTGCAGGTATGGGACTGCATAGTTGAGGATGGCTTAAAGGAATTGATTTGGTGTAGTCATATCAACAAGTTGCAACTTCTTTTCGGGAGCCTAGAACATAAGAACTCCATGGTTAAGCGTGCTTGACCTGGAGCAATTGTGGGATGGGTGACCTCCTGGGAAGTTTCCTAGGATGCGTGTGAGTGAGGACAAAGCACGCTGAAAAGACACGTGTTGGTTTGTGGAGACACTCATCAATCCTGCGGGCAGTCCCGAGTCGTTACATTAATGGTATTAGAGACGGGACCTCTCCCAGTACGGTGTGGTTCGGGGACGAACCAAGCGGAAGTTGGTGGGCATGTGGCATCCCGGGGCCGATGAGGGCGGGGAGTGATCGCCGGTGCAATAAAGCACGGACAAGGAGCGGCTCCTGGCAGGCTTCTAGGCGGAGGGTCTACATGAATGAACTGAATACGCACCGGAATGAGAGGGATTTAGAGATTGTGCAGGTATGGGACTGCATAGTTGAGGATGGCTTAAAGGAATTGATTTGGTGTAGTCATATCAACAAGTTGTAACTTTTTTTCGGGAGCCTAGAACATAAGAACTCCATGGTTAAGCGTGCTTGACCTGGAGCAATTTTGGGATGGGTGACCTCCTGGGAAGTTTCCTAGGATGCGTGTGAGTGAGGACAAAGCACACTGAAAAGACACGTGTTGGCTTGTGGAGACACTCATCAATCCTGCAGGCAGTCCCGGGTCGTTACACATTGACTACTAATACCATATGCAGCTAACTTATCTGCACAAGTATTTGTTTCTCTATAAACATGAGAAACTATAAAGTTCATCAGTTCTTCCATCTATTTTTAAGATTCCAAGGAATAATGGAATCATTATTAAAGGCCTCAACCACCAATTGTGAGTCACACTCAAGCCATAACTTGTGCCAACCTTTAGAATGAGCAATCTCAATAGCCATTGCAGCTGCAATAATTTCTGCCTGCAGAGAAGAAGTAGAACCTATATAATTCGAATAACATCCTAAGATAGCTGCTCTACTGTCCCTGAATATACCACCACTTGAAGCTTGACCTAGATTGCCCCTAGCTGAGCTATCTGTGCTAGCTTTAATTCACCCATAGCAAGGAGGGAACCAGTCTACCTGGATAATCTGAGGAGCTTTAAGAGCATGGATCTCAATGCCAAATGCTTTTAACATTTGAAATTCATCAATTGACGAGTTCATAGTTCCAGTAGAAATGTAGCCAGACTGCTTGACAACAGAAGAGATCAGAACAAAAGTTTTCTCAAGAGAAATAAATGAGTTTGAGAACCTCAGATTATTTCTACATAGCCAAATACACCAGATTGAGTGAATTATCCCAGATAGAACAACATCGCTAACCTGCTTGCTCTAACCAGAACAACTGTCTAACAGACTAAGGAATGAACTTGTGTCAATTCTGATTTTAAGCTTGGAAGCTAACCAGGTCCAGATTGCAGAAGAAAAACTATAATGTAGGAAAAGATGAGCTGAAGACTCAGCATCATTGCCTCACAAACTGCATATTGAGACAACTACACAACCACTAGCAGATAGGTTCTTATTAGTAGGCATTCTAGAATGCAGTAACCTCCAAAGAAGAAAAGATCTAGATGGGGGGATACATTGCTTCCAAATCAGGTTGCCCCAATTTTTTTGCTGATTAGGAACTCTAATGTGGTTAAAGGCATCTTTGAAAGAAAGAGAGCCATTAGCAGTGCTTCTCCAAATCATACAGTCAAGGCAAGAGTCAATAGGAATGCAATAATTCTTAATTTGTGCAGCAATTAAGGGGCAGAGATCATCAAAAAACTTGAGGAGGATCCAGGACTTACCAGCAATAAAGTCCTTCACTTTTGCCTTTAGACCAATTTGAATATCAATAGGAATGTTCAGCTTAGCAACAATAGGTTCATCTAACCAGCAATCCATCCAAAAGTTTACATCCGAACCATCTCTAATTATCCATTGGCTATTCAGTATTCACTATCAAAAGATTCCAATTCTGCTTCAAAGCAGGCCAGATTAATGACTTTATATATCTTGTGACAAAAGCTTTCAGTCTAAGGAACTTGGCTCTTAAAAACAAAGCCCATTGACTGTCTGAGGTCATTAAATCCCAACTGAGCTTAAGCATAATAGCTTCATTAGTTGCTCTAATTGATCTAATACTAAGCCCACCTTCTTGGATTAGAGCACACATCTTTTTCCAGCTCACAGTTACCATTTTCCTAATGTTTACATCTCCAGACCATATAAAGTTTCTTATCCATTTGTCCACAGTTTTAAGTAATGAAAAAGGCCAAGCATAAATATGAAAGCTATATAATAGCATACCATTTATTACTGAGTTTACTAATTGGACTCTACCCATTATAGACAGCATTTGACCCTTCCAAGAAGCAAGTTTATGCTTGATCCTATTAGCTATAGGCTGTAAATAAATTATTTTTGGCTTACCTTTGAACAAAGGAACTCCCAGATAATTGAAAGGAAGTTGACCAACACTGAAGCCAAGAAGCCATGAAATTTCAGTAACTCTTTTATAAGGAATAGAACCTTTATAGAATCTACATTTAGGAAGGCTAAGATGCTGACCAGAAGCATTCGCATATTCAGTAAAAAGCTTCATCAAAATGCTTATATTCGATTTGGATCCTTTACAAAAAACAAGTATATCATCTGCATAAAGAACATGACTTGGAGTAGCATAAGACCTAGAGCTAGACATTGGTTTTAAAGAACCATTCTACACAAGAAGCTAGATACCTCTACTTAAAACTTCTTCAGCTAGGCAGAAGAGAAGGGGGGATAGAGGATCACCCTGCCTAACACCCCTTTTGCAAGCAAAGAAACCAACAGACTGACCATTAATGGAGAAAGACAACTTAGCAGAATGTAGGATTACTCGCACCCAATTGCAGAAAGTTGAATTGAAACCAAAAGCTTGCAAAACTTGGATAAGGAAGTTTCAATCTAAAGAATCAAAAGCCTTTCAAACATCAAATTTGAGAGCTATATTGCCCCCAAAAGTTTTGGAGTCTAAAAGATTAATTGCTTCAGAGGCTATACAAATGCAATCAGAAATGTGCCTACCTTTTATGAACCCTCTTTGCTGTTCTGAAATAATGTTTGGAGCAATTGTACCAATCCTCTCTGCTAGCACCTTTGTAATGATCTTAAACTGAAAATTAGAAAGAGCAATTGGGCTATAATCCTCAATTTTCTCAGCACCTTTAAATTTTGGAACAAGCACAACTAAGTTTAAATTGAGATTTGGAGGAATCCATGACTGTTGAAAGAATTGCAGCACAGATCTGTACACATCCATTCCCACAATATCCCAAAACATATGATAGAATCCTCCCCCATATCCATTCGGGTCAGGAGCACTTGCTGCATTCATTACAAAGGCAGCAGACTTAACTTCCTCAAAAGATGGCAAATTAGTTAACATTGCATTGTCCTCTCTTGTAACAGAATTTGGAATCACTCTTTGGATAATATCTGACTGAACACAATCATTGTTTGATGCATAAAGAGTAGAAAAATATGAGAGAACATGATTCTCCATATTTGCCTTGCTGTCCAAGATTTTGTCACCATCTTTCAGCACAGCCATTGACTTGGAAACCTGTCTAATATTTGTGACTGCATGAAAAAAGAAGTATTTCTGTCCCCATGACTAAACCAATGCATTTTTGACTTTTGCTTCCAAATTTCCTCTTGATAAGACAAAGCCACTTGAAGATTAGATTGAGCCTTTAGCTCATCCTCATGTAATTTATCTGTATAACCTGAAACATTGATGATATTCTGAATCTGGTCCACCTCAGTTTGAGTAGTCTTAACATTTTGATTCACATCTACAAAAACATCCTTATTCCATATTTTGAGCTCCTTCTTCAAGGCTTTTAATTTTTGAGAAAGAATAAACATTAGACAACCATGGAAAGGCCTCCTCCACACTTCTTCAACTAGATTCCTATATGTTAGGTGATCTGGCCACATATTAAAAAATTTGAAGGATGAAGGAGCTGTGATAACTTCCTTTTGAAAAGAAACCAAAATAGGATAGTGATTTGACTTGCTTCTAGTGAGGGTGCAGCAAGAGATCGAATTCCAAAAAGACATCCATTCTTGATTGCAAATTGACCTATCTAACCTTTTTTCAATATGATACCTTGCCTTCCTCCCATTAGACTATGTGAAGTCAGCTCCATGGGTAGGAAGATGATGCAAATGAAAACAGTTAGTCCAATTTTGAAAATCAATGCAAGAAGAGTTGGAAGGAAGCCTACAACCTCTTACTTCATTAGCACCCAAAACAGCATTAAAGTATCCAACAAACACCAAGGACCTTTATGATTATTCTGCAAAATCCCTAATTCAGACCAGAGAACCCTCCTATTTACAACAGAAGTACTATCATATATAGCTAAGATATTTATTGGCTGAGAATTGATTAGAACTAAAACTACTATCTGCTGAGATGAATTAGAAACAATGCAAAGATCCAAATTCATAGAACAAGCCCCCCCATAGATTAGGCTTAAGAGAATGCCTATCATTAACAACAAACAGTTTCATTTTAAGATGTTCCCAAAATCTGTTCGGAAGTTGGCTATCCAAAATCCAAGGTTTCGAAATGAACAAAAAATCTGGGTTATGAGAATGACATAACCTTTTTAGCACTAATCGAGTGTCATGATTAGCAATTCCTCTACAATTCCAGTAGAGGACTTTCATGATACCACATTGCCTTGAACAGCCCTGGAACGAGTGGTATTTGTATAAGCTTTATTTGTAGCTTTCTTCTGCCTTTGATTTGTGAATGCTTATGTCTCTAAGGCATGTCAAATGGTTTTTAATGATAACAAAGACAAAAGCGAAGATCAAGTGCAATAGTGAAGATCAAGCGCAAAAGGAAAAATCAAGATCAAAGAAAGAAGACAAGAAGGTTTATTTAGTTATAAGACTTAGGACACTAATGTTAAATGCTCTCAAGATTTCTCAAATGGTTTTTCAATATATGATTTCAAAATTAATGGGAAATTTCAAAGATAAACATGGCTTTCAAGAAAACTTGTGTTTCAATCTTAAAACTAACACTCTTAAAAAGATTCATGTTTAAACAATTGTCTCAAGGTGTTAGAAATGACTTACAAGCTTTATTGGACTTGAAAAATGTGTTCAGAGGTCAATGTAATCAATTACATGATGTTTGTAATCGATTACACAGCAAACAAAAGGCATGTAATCGATTACATGAGAAATGTAATCGATTACAAGCAAGTCAGAGGCCATGTAATCGATTACACAATATATATAATTGATTACATCAAACCCAGAAAAGCATGAACACGTTCAAAGAGTCATGTAATCGATTACATGGATATTGTAATCGATTACACAGCAAGTCAGAAGTCATGTAATCGATTACACCAAGAATGTAATCGATTACACACAAGTCAGAAGCCATGTAATCGATTACACCAAGAATGTAATCGATTACACAGAGCCCAGAAAGTCAAGAACACGTTGGAACAACATATGTAATCGATTACCTGAGCTGTGTAATCAATTACAAGAATCCTGACAACGTCCAACGGCTATATTTAATGCATGCCCAGAAAACCCCAACGGCTCTATTAAATGAGAAACTTATAAATACCAAAGTTGGGTCTTTATTTTGAGGTTGACCTTGAACCAAAAACTAATTACCAATACGTCCAAACGTGAATCAATCCTCAAATCATTTTCTTGCTCTGTTTTCTGTCAAAAACGTGAAAAATATTTGAGAGCATATTAGAGCTTCAATTTGTATTCATCTGCTCTATTGAGATCTTCATTCTATCTATCATTATTGCTTTGTAAAGAGGGTGAGGCATCCCTCCAAAAGTGTAAAGGGTGAGATATCCCTTAGTTGAAGAGACTCAAGCTCCAAGGGTGAGGTATCCCAAAAGGGTTGAGTGCTCAAGGTTGTAGTGGTTGTCAAGCACCCATTGAAGCTTGAAGATATAGTGGAAAATCTCAAGTTGTTGCTTGGGAATTTGGACGTAGATCACAAGTGGATTGGTGATTGAACCAGGGATAAACGACCGTGTTTGTTATCTCTAAACCCTCCTCTGTTTATTTTGTATACTATTTTATTGATTTTCTTGGATACTGTCTCCGTAGACTATTTCTGTTATAAGTAAAAGTGTTTATCTCATCCTTCCAATTATTTCTAATCATTCAATAGCTTCAACAAAAATAAGTTATCAAACGATTTGTGAAAAATTTGCGACCTTAGTTTTCATACTCAATTCACCCCCCCTCTTGAGTATTGAGGCCACTTGGTAACATGATTCTTCTTCTTCTGTGATTTAGAAAGGACTTTGGTGAATCCATTTTCATTAACAGCAATATTGCCAAATTTAGAGGAATCATCTAGATCTTCCTCCTCATCACCCCAATGTTTTTTTCAAATGCCTCAAATCATTCTTAACTACCTCAGGAATTGATTCTGACTTATTCTGAGCAGGAGTGCCTACAACACCAGATTGGGAATTAGGCACAAAGGATGAAGAGTCTAACTCATCATTTGAAACATCAGTTTCTTTTCCATCTTGCTGCAAAAAATCTAGACCATCACCAGGATTAGAAGCATACTGAATTTTATTCAAATCAACAAAATGTTCCTACATGTTTCCAAAGTACATTCTAGAATCATCAACCATAACATCATTATTAGATGACTCAGAATTATCATGTTGCCTAGGAGACTTGACAGGGGTTCCATGATCAGAACCTTCTACGACAAGGTTCTTATCATGAGGATCTCCAGTAATATCTTCCCTATTCTTGGACAAGTCATTCTGCTTAGGCACAAAAGAGGCAGACTTTTTATTTCTTACATCAGTAGAATCTTTCTTTGTATAAGAAGTATGTCCACTCTTCTTTCTATAATTTTCCATAAAATGACCAACTGTCTGGCAAGAAGAGCAAAATAAATGAAGGTTTTTATACTCCACCCCAATGAAGAACACAAAATCCTCTCTTTCTACTAAAATCTGACCTCTTAATTCAGCATTCATATCAAAATCAATAAGAACTCTAGCAAAGTGCCCAAAAGTTCTCTTGCTTGTTGCATCATCCAGGCATAGAGGAAAACCAATGCTGCTAGCTATTGTAAACAAGATTTTAGGGCTCCAATACTCTTGGGGGTAAACCAGTGAACCGAACCTAACATTGTACATGAGATTGTCTTTGATTATGAGGGTTAAAGTTTGGAGACCAAGCAAAAAGATGAAGGATCCCTAGCTTCAAATTCTAAGAACCAATTACTCTAACACTTCGCAGGTCCTCCATTGATTCAAATCAAATTCATAAAAACCTCTCCCTAGGGGAATCATATTCCATTTACCTAGCGGCTTCCAAATAGAAGATAACTTGGATCGCAAGACTTGAGCTTTAATGGGAGAATCTCCTTTAGAAAGTGTAAGATGACCATGAAGATGGTTCTTGCACCTTTCTAAACCAGCCTTATACTCATCTTCAGGGATCTTGATTGAAAGTTCTTTTCCCTTTAACAAAGGCCGAGGGAGCTGACTAAGGGGGATGTCACACGAATTATGGAGAGCTTGTGCAAAGGTTTTGCATTGAGGGGACAAAGACAATTGAGGAAGGTTATTAATTGCAGCAGGTTCAATGATTTTTGAGGGTTCCACAGATTCTTGATGAGCAACGATCTCATTCACGACCAGATGAAGAGGAGAAACAACCGGGACAGAAGGAATAAAATTAGAAGGGGGCTTAGGAGGATATTGCAGAGAAGGAAGAATGTCTGGGAACATGAATTCCCATGGACAATCCGAGAAGAAAGCCATGGATGCTAGCATGCAAACCCTAGGCTCTCATGCAAACCCTAGCAGAGGTTTTTTTCAAAAGGTTTTTGAAATCCAGAAAAACTTTTATATGCATATAATTGCATCTTTGAAAATATGATGATTGAATAAATTTGAAGAAAATGATTTTTCTCTCATGGGTATCTCTTTGTGGAACTAGGCTGAATTAGATTTTGGATATACCTTGTACTTAGGGTATGGTTCAGATAATGGAAAGAGAGGATATTAGAATCTCTCTACACCAGAGTATTTGAGGCTGAGGAGGACCTCCCTCTTTGCCTGAGTTTCCCTAATCATCAAGTAGTAGAGGATAAATGATTCTCTCACCACTTGGGGTGATTCTAAATCTTAGATAGTTTGAGTAACGTACCTTTCTCTCTATCCCAGACTATTGATATTATGAGGAAACATACCTACTCCTTATCATAGTAGTTTGAAATCTACCCTTTAGTCTAGACTGAGGCAACATACCTCCTCTTTACTAGACTGAGATAGATATGGCCTAGTTACCCGGAGTAGTTCTGTGTGACAATGTAC
This sequence comes from Ormosia semicastrata, assembly GCA_029884595.1. Classification (NCBI taxonomy): domain Eukaryota; kingdom Viridiplantae; phylum Streptophyta; class Magnoliopsida; order Fabales; family Fabaceae; genus Ormosia; species Ormosia semicastrata. Next base: position 37,425,148 of record JAQQTO010000060.1, on the reverse strand, counting down.
TGTCATGAATAGGTTGATGTGCACTAACCTGAAAGCAGACTACCACCAAGTGAATAGTATTATGAGGTTAGTGCACCCTCCATACCTTGATTTTAAGATGACACATATGTCCTGATGAATTGATGAAATGAATTATGATTTGAGACATGAATTTGAGAAAAGAGATTCCTTGATATGATTTTGATGAAATGATTTATAACTTGATGACTCGAGCTTTTAGGATATGAAACATGATTTAATGACATGAGATTTGATAAAATTATTGGTGTATGCCCTAGAGGCTGATACATTTTGTCTGTATTTACATACATTCTATTATGCTAATTTTAATATATAAAGCATTTCATTTATTGTGTTCTTTTTTAATGAACATAATAAAGTCCTTAGAATAGTAAGTTTGATGCCATAAGACATCAAGTGGTTGACTTGATCGTGAGATCCTATTAGATAAAATTAGAACATTATTCTTAAATGTCCCTAGTTAAGTATTATTGTCTATTAGGACAATAATAATGCATTGAGACTAGTATATGTGTAGACTGATGACCACATCTCACGGGTCATGGATATGAGATATCAAGTCTCCACATAGGTACATATTAGAGTAATGATGTGCTGGACTGACCTGCCACGAGAACGCTACATGGTTCATTACGTGAGTGTTATAAGTGATTCTTATAGTGACAATGGTGTTTGTGGTCCTTTGACCTGAAATCACTACGATTCCTACAAGAAGAGTTATGTGTTTTAATGCCATCAAATGTCATCTGTAACAAGGTAATTATAAAGTTGGTTATTGGACATACTGTAAATCATGCAGAGGGATGTGAGTGACCTAGATGGGATTTGCCGCTCTTATATAACAAGAGCGATATCTTCGGGCTCCCTGATTAAGTGAGACTGTGAAATACATGGCCATGCTCAAATGAATCAATATGAGATATTGATTTAATTTGTTGTTATAAAGTCAACTCGAGTAATAGGAAACGAAGGATTAGACTATACAAGGGTGATGCATTTCATGCCTTGTGTTCAATCTAGATATCTTGACAAAGGGACTAAACGACACGGAAACATTAGTCATGGAAAGGTTATGTCAAATCACTGACATTCTCATTACTTAGGTAGTAGCAATGTGTTGCTAGATACTGCTCACTGCTTGTAATATTAAAATGGGATTTTAATATTACTATCAACGTTATGAGAACCTACAAGGTCACACACATAGAGCAGACTAAATTAGAGCAATATATCTAAGTTGGACTCGGATTTAAATATGGGTCGGACTCATAACAGATGAGTCTAGGGTTACACAGCTTATCTTGCTGCTGCTTACACTCACTTAAAGCAGTCACTATTATAAATAGTACTACTAAGAGGGCTGCTAAGGCATGAATTATAAGCCCTAGCTACACTTGACAGAAACAGTGAGTGAGAGAGTGATAAGTTCTTCTCTTCTCTTCGCAGCTAGCACTGTGTGAGAGACATGAGACTCCTATTTGTGGACATTGGACGTTCATGAGTTTATTCGTATGGATACTGTAAAGACATTGTTGTTGTTACGGTGTTGGTAATTCACGTCACTTCCTTTTGATCACGCTTCAAGAGGTAAACATTTTTAAAAACTCAGATTATGGCTTTTTGGCATGGATCCTTAGTGGGAATTCTGTTTTCCACTACGTGATGTATCCGCGATTCCCAATAGTGGTATCAGAGACACTTGCGAAACCATGATTCAATTTTTCTATTTTCATTTTGCATGAGATAACATGATTGCTGTTCTTATTTTTGACAAAAGATATGATCTTTAATATGTTATTTCAGAAAACGAATGAAACCCTTTGCGAAAACATATTTTGTTTTATGTGTTGTATGCAAAACTGTGATGTTGTTTTCAAAAACCCGTGAAAATGTTCATATGTTCTGTGAAAATTATTTTGTATTGAGATGTATGTTTTCATGAAGCTTTTTGGTATATATGTGATACGTACAATGTTATGGAATCCTTATTCTTAATGTGCGGCACAAGGATTTAGGAAACCTTGTTCTTGGTTTGCGGCAGCAAGGGTTATGAAATCCTTGTTTTTGCACAAGTGGTGCAGCGCAAGGATTTTGGAAACCTTGTTCCTGTTTTACGACAACAGCATCAAGTGTTGATGTTAAGCCATCAAAGAGGCGCAAGAGGTTCAAACGTTGAACAGCGGCACAAGGGTTCCTCGCGGTGCATGAAGCGTTAATGTGTTTTCTGGTATAAGGTTCAAGTGTTGACCGGGCAATGGGACCCCCATGGTCGGGACGCTGCCCCAAACCCCGTTGCGTAGTTTGTGTTATTCAAAAGCGCTATTTTCAATTTTGTTTTATGACTCACAAAATAATAACGTATTATTATTTTGAGTTTGTATGTTCTTTGTGATGCATAGTGCATGGTTATGGCCTTAGTCCTCCTTTTATGCTATTTTGGTTATTTTAAATATGACCTGCGTGTCTTTCCTTTCTTTCTACATTCTGATTATACATTCTCTTCTAACCTAACTTCCCTTGAATGTAAAAGAAGTTTCTATATAATGTAATCTTGATATGGAGGCAAAAAGACGGCATCAAGTGAGGATGTTGGTGGGAGACGCTTGGTGAAGCTGGCTTAGTTAATGCTACTCTCTTAGGGGGCCAAAACCATGTCACTTTTATTATATGCTTTATATGTATGAGATGCATGGATGATGTTTATGATATGATAAGTAGTTTAAGAAATGGTGAGGTCTAATAATAATTATAATTCCCTCAAAGTAAATATTAAGTTATTATATGATGCCTTCCAATGCGTGACACTCGTCAAGACTAGTATCGATCAAGTGTAGGTCTTCCAAAGCAGGATGCCTTTATCTATATTAGTAAGACGCAATGGGATAAGGGTAACATCCAACTGTCAACCATTGGATTTGACTTAAATAGGTCATTTCAATAGGATTGAAGGCTTAGAGTCATGGAGTTGGGCTTTAGTCCATTAGACGGATTAGAATAAGTGTTACTCACCCAACTATCCAAGAGATGCATGTGATGTAATTGGAAAGTGTTTCCTACCTAAATAACTGAATTTTTGGTGATTAGCCAAAGCTTATTCAAAACTAAATGAAATATAGATCTTAGCCCACTAAGAAATCTTACGATGGGATTTTCTGAGTCAATGCTAAGGGTCATTGATTTGAATAATATAATGGTAGACATATTTAATTAAAGACCTCATTAAATATGTTTATAGCATGATACTTATATTTTACATATTTCTATTGATAGATTACTATGGTAACAAACATATCAAGTGACTTATCATTGCGATTCATCCTTGAGAAGGACAAGTTGTCTGGAATGAATTTTCTAGACTAGTACAAGATTTTGAGGATTGTCTTCAAACAAGAAAAAAAACTGTATGTTCTAGAACAGCCTATTCCTGAGCCACCTGCTGTTAATGCCCCTAGAACTGAAAAAGATGCTTATAAGAAGCATCAAGATGATGCCTTGGACATTAGATGTCTAATACTAGCCACCATGAACTCTGAGCTCCAAAAGCAACACGAGAACATGGATGCCTACGATATGATCGTACACCTCAAAAAGCTCTATCAAGAGCAGGCTAGACATGAGAGATACGAGGTCTCTAAAGCACTATTTCAGTGCAAGCTAGTAGAAGGAAGCCTTGCTAGTGCTCATGTACTCAAGATGATTGGGTATATTGAAAACCTAAAGAGACTTGGTTTTTCATTAGGCCAAGAGTTGGCCACTGACTTAGTCATACAATTGTTGCCGAAAAGTTTTAGTCAATTTGTCATTAACTACAACATGAATGAAATTGACAAATCACTACCAGAGCTGCTAAGCATATTGAGAACTCCTGAGCAGAACATAAACAAAGGCAAAGGAAAGACCATAATGATGGTCCAAAAGAATAAGGGCAAGAAACAGCAGAAAAAGCCCAAGGACAAGTGAAAGGGCAAGGGTAAGGATAAGTCCAAGCCCAACACTTCTGGCTTGAAACTAGTGGGTGGAGTGGCTAAGGAAGGTACATGCTTTCACTGTGGTCAGACTGGACATTAGAAGAGGAACTGTGCCAAGTAACTGGAGGAGCTCAACAAGAAGAAGGAAAGTGAGACTTCCACTTCAAGTATTTTTTTTATAGAAGTCAATTTATCTACTTCTGCATAATGGTAGTAGATACTGGATGTGGATCTCACATTTGTGTAAATGTGCAGGATCTAAAGAGTAGTAGACCATTGACCAAGGGTGAAATCGACCTACAAGTGGGAAATGGAGCAACGGTTGCTGCATTAGCCGTAGGGACTTACTCGTTTTCATTGCCCATTGGGCTTGTAATAGAGTTAGAGAACTGCTATTTTGTGCTTGCTATTAGCATGAATATCATTTTTGTTTCTTATTTAGACAAGAAAGGCTTTACTTTTATTATAAAGGATAAAAGTTGTTCTATTTATTTAAATGATATTTTTTATGGTAGTGCACAACTGAGTAATGGACTTTATGTCCTCGATCTCGAAATGCCCATCTATAACATAAATACAAAGAGGTTCAAGTCAAATGATATGAACCTATCTTATCTCTAGCATTGTCGTTTGGGCCATATAAATGAGAAACGCATCTCCAAACTCCATAAAGATGGATTCTTTGACTCATTTGATTTCGAATCATATGAGATATGTGAGTATTATTTATTGGGAAAAATGACAAAAGCCCCATTCACTGGACAAGGTGAAAGGGCTAGTGATTTTTAGGCCTTATACATAGTGATGTATGTGGGCCACTAAACACACTGGTTAGAGGCGGTTTTCAATACTTCATTACATGTAATGATGATTTCAGCAGATATGGATTTGTATATCTTATGAAGCACAAATCATAATCCTTTGAAACATTCAAAGTGTTCAAGAATGAAGTACAAAACCAACTTGGCAAGAGTATTAAAATTCTTTGATCAAATCAATGAGGTGAATACTTAAGCCAACAGTTTGATGATCATCTAAAAGAGTGTGAGATAATATCTCAACTCACTCCTCCAGGAACACCACAATGGAATGATGTCTCTAAAAGGAGGAACCGGACCTTGTTGGACATGGTCTGATCCATGATGAGTCATGCAGATCTTCCAGACTCCTTCTGGGGACATGCTCTATTAACAATAGCTTTCACACTAACCGTGTTCCATCTATGATGGTTCAAGAGACACCATATGAGATGTGGACTGGGAGACGGCCCAATATGTCTTTTATGAAGATTTAAGGTTGCGAAGCTTATGTGAAACATCAAGTTTCTGATAAGCTTGGCCCTAAATAAGATAAATGCTTCTTTGTGGGGTATCCTAAGGAAATCGAGGGATACTATTTCTATAATCCTATTGAGAGCAAAGTGTTTGTGGCACAGACTACTATGTTTCTAAGAAGGGAGTTTATCTCCAAAGGAACCAGTGGAAGGAAAGTAGAAGTTGAAGAAATTCAAGGTTCACAGAGTAGTACAAAATGTTGTGGAACAGCATCCTGCTCTAGTAGCACAAGACTTGCGTAGGACTAATAGGATACGTAATCAACCAGAGAGATATGAATTTCTCATGACCCAGCAATGTGACGTATTGCTCATGGATTAAGATGAGCTTGTGACTTACCATGAAGCCATTATTGGCCCAGAATTTGAGAAATGGCTTGAGGTCATAAGATTTGAAATGGAATCCATGTATGCCAACCAGGTATGGACCTTGGTTGAAGCACTATGTCCTTTTCTTCCACAATAAAAGCATTTAATAAAAGAACTACTTCAAATACTAGAATGCACAAAGAAATTTTTATAGAGTTTTTGTTGATTTTTTGGGTTATAACCTATCCCGGCTTTTTGAAAAACCACTCTTTGTCTTCCTAATAAAATATTTAAGTTATCCCTTCCAAAGGTGAATTTAGAAAGAGTGTTCTTTAAGTCTTCATTTTCTTTTTCAAGTATATGACATGAAGAACAAGATGAAGAAGTAGACGCATGTGAAGAATGATTTGTGCATGCATCAATGATTCCTAAAGTTTCGTTTTCAATTTTCAATTCTTCTATTTCTTTGTTTAAAATAAGAATTTGATTTTCTAAAGAAGAAATTGTTTTCTTAGATGAAGAAATAATTTTTGTGAGTTTTAAAGATTCTTCATGTAGTTCCTCAAAAGCATCTTGTAACTCATCGTAAGAGGGCAATAAAGTAGTATTAGAACTTACCTCGTTTTCGCTTTCTTCTTCATCTCCTTTTGCCATGAGACACAGTTGAGCTTCTTCGCTATCTGAGCTGTCAGTTGAGTCTATGTCGTTTTCATCCCATGCTATGTAGGCTTTTCTTCCTTTTCTTTCCTTGAAGGGCTTCTTTTCAAATTTCTCCTTCTTCTTTTGATAAACTGGGCATTCCATTTTCATGTGACCAGGTTTGCCACATTCATAGCAAGTTGGAGTCAATGAAGCTCCTTCGCCTTTAAAGTGTGTCTTTTTAGGAGGGAAGGGATGTCTTCTTTGCGTTCCCTTTTTCCTAAGAAATTTACCAAACTTTTTAACTAGTAAACTTAGATTTTCTTCACTTACCTCGATGTTCTCTGAACTTTCTTCATTTTCTTCATCATCATTGTCGAATGTTGATGAAGTGGCTTTGAGCGCTATTCCCTTTTTCTTTTTATCGTTCTCTTCGCTTTGGCTTAGTCTGCTTAGTTCCAATTCATGCTCATGAAGTTTTCCAAAGAGGGTAGCTAAAGTCATTGTGGACAAATCTCTTGATTCTGATATTGCTGTCACTTTGGGTTGCCAAATCCTGCTAAGACATCTCAAAACTTTGTTAATCAAATCTTCGTTAGAAAAACTTTTGCCTAAAGATGCAAGATGATTAACTATGTGGGTGAACCTCTTTTGCATTTCCTGAATGCTTTCTCCTTGGTTCATTCTGAATAATTCATATTCACGAGTTAGAGAATTTATTCTCAACCTCTTAACTTCACTAGTACCTTCATGGGTAACTTGTAAAGTATCCCACATTTCTTTAGCAGTTTTACAATTTGAAATTCTAAAAAACTCATCATATCCCAAAGCAGTAGTAATAATATTTTTGGCTTTTAAATTAAATTGAACTTTTCTTTTGTCTTCATCAGACCATTTATTTCGTGGTATTTCGGTCCTTACACCATCGACCTCATGTGTGGGTATAAAAGCGCCGTTTTCGACAGCATCCCATACATCTAGATCAATAGCTTCGATGAAGATTTTCATTCTTTCCTTCCAATATGCATAACCATCCACATTGAAAAAGGGTGGTCGGTTTATGGAAGATCCTTCTGAAAAACCATTTGAGGAAGCCATGTTCTCTTGAAGCTGCTAAGCTCTTTATACATGAGTCTAGCTCTGATACCACTTATTACCAAGTGGCTTCCAGTACTCAAGAGGGGGTGAATTGAGTATAAAACTTTTTCGTAAAACCTCTTTTAATTAAAACGAATATCAAAAGCTTAATAAATAAATGCACAGGAGGAATGAGAAGAAGAAAAGAAACAATAAAGAACAGTGAAAAGTAAATACGCAGTAAAATAAATTGCATAAAATAAAGAGATTAGGGAAAAGAGAAGCAAGCACAATATTTATCCTGGTTCGACCACTAACCCACTTGTGGTCTACGTCCAGTCCTCGAAAGCTGAGATTTTTCACTAAGTATACAAGCTTCAATAGGTGCTTGCTACCGTTACAAAATAGAGCACTTTTCACACACAGGGACACTCTACCCTTGTGCTAAAGTCTCAGCCTGCAGGGATACCTCACCCTTATACAAACCTTGAGGGATACATCACCCTCGATACAAAATATTGAAAATAGATGAAGAGAAACTCTCACTCAGAGTAAGTAATATAAATTGAAGCACTATAGAGCTCTCTAACAATATCTCAGAATTTTATCCAAATAGCACAGAGAGAAAAAAGAGAAATTATGCAAGCAGTATTTTAGCACAGCCAGAAAATAAATTCAAGGATTGGTGTCTGTCAACCGTGAGGGAAGGTCTCTATTTATAGAGCCTTTGATCAGAAAACTTCGCTGAGAAAATTGAATGCATAATAAATGCAAAATCCGTTTGCGTATCAAATTCAAAAACCAGAAGCTGAAAACTCAGGGGTTATTCGAATACTTTATTGTGGTATTCGAATACCACTGATATCAATATATAAAAAGCAGTTTAGGCTTGGGTTATTCGAATACCATTATGAGGTATTCGAATACCTTTGATATCAACATTTAAAAAACAGATCAGACCCACGTTATTCGAATACCATACCAAGGTATTCGAATGCCACTGTTTGAGATACGTTTGTAAAAGCCTTTTTCAGAAGGTTGTATTCGAATGCCTCTAATGAGTATTCGAATACCTCTATTAAAAACACGTTGTATTCGAATGCCTCAAATGAGTATTTGAATACTTTTATTAAAAACACGTTTGTAGAAGCATTTTCAGAATGGTTGTATTCGAATGACTTTTGAAGTATTCGAATGCCTCTGTTAAAAAACATGAAAAACGCTTCTATGAACAAGATTATGTAAGATTAGAAAAACCACAATCTCTTTGATTATCAAAGGCTTATTAGAACTTTAATTTGGTTTGTAGAAAAAAAAACAAGTTCTTAGATCTTTTGAGTTAAACACTGAGATATCCTATGAGAGCTCTGTACAAGAGAGATCCTAAGTCCTAAAGCTAAATTTGAACAACTTGGACTTGATCTTCTCATCATCTCCATATTTGTTATCATCAAAACTCATCATCAATGTTGCATGGTAATCACAGCTTATAGTGCGCCATTTTTCAAAACCATGATGTGGACAAGAATTCAACAAATCTTTAAAACGTTCCCAACTTTGCAAATATGCTTCATTTGAATTTTGGGAAAAATTTTAGATTTGTCTTTTCAAAGCATTGGTTTTATGTGTTGAAAAAATTTTCTTTAAAAACTCACCTTGCATTTCTTGCCATGTGCCAATTGATCTTGGTTTCAAAGTGTTAAGCTAAGCTTTTGCTTTATCTTTTAAAGAAAAAGGAAACAATTTAAGCTTAACAACCTCTTCAGTGCAAGTTTGATCATGAAAAGCAGTACATACTTCCTCAAATTCTTTTAGATGTAAATATGGGCTTTCAAATTCTAAACCATGGAAATTAGGAAGTAAAGAAATCATACCTGGCTTGAATCTAAAATTATTAGCATTGAGTGGAAAGATAAAACATGATGGACTAGAATTTCGAGATGGTTGCAAATACTCACGCATGGTTCGCAACGATTGATTTTCATGTTCATCATGCACACTTTCATTTTCAGCCATTGTATTTGATGTGTGTGATTGTCATTCAAACAAATCAATATGTAACGTACCTGGATTAACTCTAACCAAACGACCAGAATTTAAATCACGATACCAATTAAGCATAAACAAAAAAAACTAAACAAGGGTGTGGTATAAACTAACCACCAAATAAGTTAATAAGCAGGTAAAGTAAAAAGTTAGATAGAAAATAAGTTAAATAATATGAAAAAAATAAATGATAGAAAATAAAATACAGAAAATAAAGTGCAAAAAGTAAATTTAAAATATGAAAACCAGAGAATCGGCAAGCTGATTTTTTGCTCCGGCGAGAGAGAAGAGAAGAAGAAAGATTATTTCATTAATGATTAAAAATTACAGAGAGACTAGAGAGAGTTTCTCCCACTAAGTTAGTACGTTACTAAGTACAAAGGAAAAAAAATTAAAAGAGTAGAATACATATATACAAAATATTTACATCATAAATTTGTTCTTCAAATCAAGTCCCCGACAACGGCGCCAAAAACTTGATGCGGGATTAAAGGTTGCAAACCTAAGTGCAGGTTATCTCAAGTAATAAATTCTTGGTGAGTCTGAGGTCGAACCACAGAGACTTGATGAAGTAAAATTAATTAGAGTAAAGTAAATATTTTGTTACAACAATAAAGATGATAAATAAAATTGTTCACAAGTAAAAAGGAATTGCTTGGGTTAGGAGATCCACTCTTGGTAAATAAATTAAGGACAAGATTAATTCTTTTATAACTCAATTAGAATCCACACATAACGAAGGTTCCAATCAGAAAATAGAACGTTCAAAGTTCATTAAAAATTATATACGTAACTATATTATGATTCCTTTAATCATCTATTAACACCACCACTCATAAATGGGATCAAGTATTCATTGTGTCAAAATCTTATCTACAATAAATAAAGATCTCCACTTTATAAGAAGAGTTTCTAGCACCACTACTTGTAAATGGGTTAAAGCATTCATTATGCCAATCTCTTGTGTACAACAAATCAAGAACTCTACTTTACAAGGAGGGTTTTTAAATTAATTGGAAACAAAATATAATACGTATAATGACCACTTGAAAATATATCATTTAAGCACAAGAGAGAAATTAATCTAACCTTATTTCATTACCAAGAGTTTCACTCTTTCACCCAAGCAAAATGAAACTTAGTTACTCATAGATAAGAAGAAAGAAAGAGAGAAGAAGAAGAAGAAGAAGAACATTACTTCAATTTAGAACAAAGAAAAATTACTACAAGAAAACCTAGTAACAAACTAGCATCATTTTGGTACCTAACACCTAACACCTTCAATGATCTGCCAAGGCCCCCTTTTATAGAGGATTAAAGATACAAAATGACAAGGGGGCTGAGTCATTAGTGAGTGGATGAGTGGAAAATGAGTGGAAAATGCCAAATGACTTTTGGTGAGTGGAAAATTATGGAAATTCCTTGTCTCCAAAATCATTTAGCTCTGAAGTCATTGAATGCGTCAGAATGAGCAAATATAATCTTCACTACAGTTGTAGGTTTGGATCTTAACTTTCAAATGACTTTAGTTTAAGTCCAATATCATTTCTATAACTCTAGATATGTTCAAATTACCGCACACTACTCAGACCCAGTCATAGCTCATCTGTTCTGACTTGCAAGCCCAATATCACCTATTAGATCTTAGATTCTAGAAACGTGTTCAACATGAAAGTTGTAGTATAGGTCTCAACTATTCAGCATCAAAATTGTAACCCATTTTACAACATTTAGCCCAAATTATGTCATGAACAGTACATATAGGTCAAGCTATCAGGAACACTCTAGTTCTTGTTCAACCCCAATTTGAGTTATCTAATCGTATGATTGGGCTTTTTAGGTCTTCATGAAAGTTATAGAGCTCTCTCTTATCTTTAAAATGCCACTAAATTCACCTCATTTTGCCATCTACACCCCAAGATATAGTCCAAATACATAAATAATATAAGATATAAATTATGATAAAAAATTTAATTAAGTCCAATTTGAGTTCAAACTTACAAAACATAATCAAACTTAATCAATTAAGTACATGGAGATTGTAAATGACTAAAAATGAAGGCTTATTAATGTATCAAATATGTGATCATCATTTCTCCATGGGGAGTACCTGTGTTACTAGTGCAGAAAAAGGATGGTACCATGAGGCTTTGTGTGGATTATAGACAGCTAAATAAGGTGGTCATAAAAAATAAGTATCTATTGCCTAGGATAGATGATCTTATGGATCAACCGAGGGGAGCTGCGGTTTTCTCAAAGATTGATCTTAGGTTTGGGTATCATCAGATACAAGTTACATGAACAGGATCTTTAGACCCTACCTAGATCAGTTTGTTGTGGTCTTTATTGATGATATCTTGATCTATTCTAAGACATTAGAGGAGCATGAATGATAAATTTCGAGGCTACCAAATTTAAATCAAATTATAATCGAATTACCAAAACTACTTGCAGCATAAGGTAACACCGGGTCGAGCCCATAGATCACTCCAATTATGAAACTAGATTAAGAGGTTAATAAACAGGGGAAAGAAGTTTGCAAGATTAAACAACAAAAATAGGAAGCAATTAAAGTAGAGAAAATAGAATTAAGAAATAATCAATCCAAAAGAATTGCCCAATCTTGATTTTAATCCATCCTTGATCACTATAGGTCCATTCAATTATCAATCTAATCCTTGGTCTTAGATCACATCAAGACGCCTCTCAATGATCCACGGATCTTCTACTAGAAACACTTCCAAAATTCAATTAATTATGGTTAGACAAATTAAGCATCTATCCAAAACCTGAATTAACTTAAAAACCAAGATCCAACCAAGCTAGACATTTCATCAAACATCTTCAATGCCTTGTTTAGTCTCTGAAATCCTCTCATTGCACATGATAATTATGCAATTATCAAATGTAAATCCCAATCAAATTAAGCACCCAATCAAAATTAGATAAAGAGAAGAATGAGAGAAACTAGATTAACAATTGAATGTAAACAATTAAAATAAAATCTCAAGATTAAGCATCAAGGATGTTCAATCCCTTGGATTTATTAAAGACCCTACCCCTCCATGAATAGGAGGGAAGAACTAAAAAAAATAAAAAGAAAACAAAAACCTAGAGAGAAGGTAGAGGAAGTGAGTTCTAGAGAAAAGGTGAGAAATGTAGAATGAAAAGATGAGTCTCAGGCTTCTACTTCTAACCTTTATAACTACCCCCTAATTTGGCCTTACATGATTACTAACTAGTTAGTCACAAAGCTGGGTCCATTAGGAATCATTGAACCTAAGTCCTATGTCAATTAGAGGCCTACAACTCAAGTTATGCCCATTTAAGTGACATAAACTCGTCAACAACTCATCTCTAACTTCTAGCTTCAATTACATGCCCAAAAAGATGTAGTTTAGCTTATGAGTCTTCATAAGAGTTGTAGATTTTGGTCTTAGATTTCATTTGGGCTTGGGTTGAATGTCCATTGCATTCTTGTAACTCAAGATACAGGCCAATGAGTACGCAGAGGTTAAGCTGTTAGGATCAGCATTCTAGCTCTTACTTCAACTTCAATTTAAATTATCCAAATGTGTGATTCAGCTCCCGAGATCTACATGAAAGTTGTAGAGATTTGTCTTAGCTTTCGTACAAGCTAGAATCACATCTATTAGATACTTGAAACTCAAATTATAGCTAAAATATTGAACACTTCTTAATAGACAATTTAAGACTAATTCATGCAATAATTCTCACAATGATCCAATTAGGCCCAATATCATAAAATGTGAAAAAACTAATTTAATTAAGCCAAATTGAACTTTAAGACACCTAGTGAGAGGATTATTAAATGAATAAAATATATTGCTATCGATGAACAACATCTAAAGATAGTGTTAGGAACCCTTAAGGAGAATAGGTTGTTTGCCAAGCTATCTAAGTGCGAGTTCTGGCTTTCGCAAGTGAAGCTCTTGGGGCATGTGATATCTCAAGGTAAGATTTTTGTGGACCCAAGCAAATTTGATGCAATGTTGTTGTGGGAGAGACCCACCACTGTGATTGAAATCAGAAGCTTCATAGGCCTAGCGGGGTACTATAGAAGGTTCATAAATGGTTTTTCTCAGTTAACACTACCCTTGACTAGATTGACTAGGAAAGGTAGTAATTTTGAGTGGACTCAGGATTGAGAGGATAGTTTCCAAGAGCTAAAATTGAGGTTGACTACTACACCGGTGTTGGTAATTCTGCATCCTTTGGAGAACTTTGAGGTATTTTGTGATGCTTCAAAGATAGGGTTGGGGTGTGTTCTAATGCAACATAGGAGAGTTGTTGCCTTTGCATCAAGGCAGTTGAGGCCTCATGAGGAGAACTACCTTACTCATGATCTGGAGTTAGCTACAGTAGTGTTTGCCCTAAAGGTTTGGAGACATTACTTATATCAAGTCTAATTTGAGGTGTTCAATGATCATAAGAGTTTGAAGCATATATTTGATTAGAAAGAGCTGAACATGAGACAACGGAGGTGGATGGAGTTTTTGAAGGACTACAATTTTGAGTTAAGTACCATCTGTGTAAAGCCAATGTGGTGGCTGATGCACTAAGTCGGGAATCCTACATGTGTCACAGATATGATCTAAAAGAGTGAACTTTTGGAAAGTTTTAGAGACATGAGTCTTTCAGTAACTGTGTTACCATATAGTCTCAGTGTGATTCGAGTGGACATAGTGAGTGACTTGAGGACTCAGATCCTGGAAGCTCAAAAAGAAGATGAAACTCTTACAGATATAAGTGAGCATATCTTTTTAGGAAATCCTATAGAGTTTGATATATCATATGATGGGATGATTAAGTTTAGAGGTAGACTTTGCATTCCTAGTGAATTCAAAATCAAGGAAAGGATCCTTGAAGAAGGTCACTACGGTTTGTACACTATCCATCCTGGGGCCACTAAGATGTATCAAGACTTGAAGAAGTTGTTTTGGTGGTCTGGAATGAAGAGGGACATAGCCAAGTTTGTGTCTAGATGTAACATCCTTATTAGGGTGTCACATTTATACTTCTAAACATCAAATCTTTTAACAAAATGCAGAAAAAGGTTTGATCTTGTAAAACACGAATAAAAAATTTTCTTTTCCAAAGGCACAAACTCAAACAAAACATAACAGCATATTATATAATTACTGAACATTACACACCAAAAGAATATATACATCAGTGGCATGGATCATAATCCACCCAATAATTTATGGGTTTATGCACAAAAGATATAAGCAATAGCTTAACAAGACATAGACTAGCCCAAGTCTAGAGACCTAGGAAGCAGGATCTTCCCTTGGGCCTTCCATTGGATCCTCTTCTGACTCCTCCATTGGGTCCTCCTCCTCAGACTCTTCCCTAGCCAAACCTCTCAGCTGTGGCAGAAGTTCACAGATAGGTGTCCTAGCGGATGACACCATAGGGTCCGGATCCTCTCTAGGGGTGTAATGCAAGTCACCACACAGCTCCCTAATAGGCATGAAGAACTCTAGATGCACAGAAACACTAAGAGAGAAGAAAGTAACCCCATCACGGGTCCTACTAATAAACAAAGTCACGTCTCCTACATATCTAATCCGTTCAATGCCCTAGTTGATGTTCCATGCATTTGCACCTCTGTGGAATTGAACTCTAACAAAACCAATGGAACCTCCACTAGTAGCCATCCAAAAGCAAAACAATGAAAAACTGCAGATTTTCTTCTTCTTCTCTTAATCTTTATCAACAGGTACACATAAAACAGAAGCAGACAAAATAACAAAACAAAGATGTGAGATTCTCTTCATCAATACCAGTATGGCAGTAAGAAACAACGATATCAGTCAAATCAAAGGATATAGTGATAACCATTACAGTCATAAAATTCTTAGCAGACATAGTAATAATATATCAATAGACAATTCCATAGTATAAATGCATCACAATAAAATGCTCAATATCTATGTGAATGCACAATGGACTGACATCTACTCCATGGAGTTCAAACCAACATCGGAGAGAATGATCGGCGAGTCAGTGTCTGTATATCGTTAGTCTCAAATCATGTGCTTCTCAATATAATCAATCTGCACAACTTGGCTATACAAGACACTCTCAACTGGATCAGGAATAGGATAGTGCCTGGTCAAGATCGTCGTTGCGTTGCACAGTCACCACGGCCCAGTGGAGCTACCAGCTGGACACATGTGGGATACCAGTACCCCGATGCCTCCAAGTTCAACAAGTGAACTACATTATGCAATTCGCACCCACACAAAGGTATAATTCATCTCCTAGGCATACAGCCTTAACAACAAGTCATTCTGACTTTCACAATGTATGGTCACATGACATAGATGAAACAATAATCATGAACGACATAAGTTCCACCAAAAGAGCCACAACAGGCTTAAGTCAATCACTGACATTCCCGGGTCCAGTACGTCGGTCGATAGCACAAGGCTATTACATTTAGTTACAAAGCACTTCCATTGTGCCAACTCAGGAATCATCCTTTCCAAATCATATCAAATATTCTCGCAATTCTTTCTCTTTTAAACTTTCAAGGATTATTATGAAAATTCATTCTAACTTTAAAACTCTTCTAGCTAAGTTCTTCTAGGTAATCCTTCCTCACATTTTTCATGAAAACTTAAAGAGAAACTCTATTGTATTGATCTCACAAATTCATTTCCTTTTTCCCTAAGTCCTAAAAGTACTCCAAATTTTTTATGATCTCTCTTTCAAGCTTATTTTCCTTCTCAAGGCTGAAATCTCTCTCTAAATAAGTAGCCAAAATTTGGTTTTACCACTCTTTCATTTTTATGAAATTCCTAGTCCAATTCCATTTTTATTTAAGCTTCCAAGTTCCAATTCAACACAAAATTTTCTCTTGGATACCTTTTTTGGGGTCTCTTGGTCGTGAGCTTTAAGGTCCTTCGGCCTCAAAATTTTCATCTTCCACAAAGGATTTCAAGCAACTAACATATATCAATCAAAAAGAATTTTATATTCTACCAAGATCATGAACAACACTAAGCCACAATATCATATAGAACAAAAATTACAAAAATCACAAGAGTCAAATACAATCAAGTGAAGAATCCTCACATGGATTCTCTACTCTCAACACAACAAAATGTCTCTCACTACCATGAAAGGTTGATAAAAGTAATCTCCCTCTTACCTTGGAGGATGACCAACCACTACTTGGATATCTCCTTGGAACAAGCTTCCTCTTGCAATAGCTTAGAAGTCTTTAAGCCCTAACTTGAAGAAATACTTAGAAAAGATGAATAAGTCAAGATCTTCTCACCAATGTGGCTTAGAAAGAGGTTCAGATCCAAGAAAATAGATGAGTGAAATAAAAGAAGATGAGAGAGTGGATTTGGTGAGTGTGGCCGTGAGCCTAGAGGAGAGAAAATGAGAGAAGAAAATGTGAGAAAACAAAGTGTGTAGCTTTTGGGTGAAGAGAGAGAAATGGATAGAAAGTGATGAAATGAAAATTAGATAGAAACTTTACTCTAAAAGTCTTCTTTCTCTCTCTCTTGGCCGTGCACTCCATCTAGGGAGGAGGTGCCAAGCTTCCTCAACAAGCTTCACAAAGCTTCCTTAAGAAGCTTCTTTCCTTGGTCTAAAAGTCAAAGATGATGTCATGTGGGTGATGTCATAAAGGTGAATAGATAGAAATAATCTACTAGATATTTACTACAAGCTATTATCTAATGGATAAAAGTCACAGTTAACAAAGTCGGTATCTATTGTCCAATGGGTAATAGAGCATACCCAAATTTTATCTGTCAGATAAAATTTCAAATGAAAACTTCAAAAATTATCTCCGATTTTCGGTTTAGTAAGATCCCCTGGCCCCGATTCAACAGTCCAAAATTTTTTAAAAATAATATTAAAATAATCCACATTCACCAAATAATTCATAAAAATTACAAAATCTCATAGCATCACAGAAAACACAGATAAACCAGAAACAATGAAAAATTGGGGTGTTACAACTCTCCTCTTCTAAAAAGAATTTCGTCCCAGAAATTCATCGTACCTTAGAACAAATGCATATATTGTTCCTTCATTTTGTCTTCTAGCTCCCATGTTGCATCTCCAATCACATCGTTCCAGATCACTTTTACTAATGCAATTTCCTTGCCTCTGAGTTGTTTCACTCTCCTATCCTCAATCATGATAGGAAGTGTTTCATAGGTCAAATTCTCTTTTAGTTGTACTGTATTCGGATCGATGACATGGGATGGATCAGGAATATACTTTCGCAGTTGCGACACATGGAAGACATCATGAAGATTGGAAAGAAAAGGTGGTAAGGCTATTTGGTAGGCTACCAGACCTATCCGACGAAGAATTTGATACGGTCCGATGAATTTAGGAGTGAGTTTTCTAGATTTAATGACCCTTCTAACACCAGTCATAGGTGTAACTCTCAAAAACACATGCTCACCTTCCTCAAATTCAATAGGTCACCGTCTCTTATCAGTATAGCTTTTCTGTCAGCTCTAAGTTACTTTCATTCTTCCCTGAATCATCTTAACTTTTTCGGTTGTTTACTGCACAAGCTCAAGTCCTACTGCAAAATTTTTGCCATCTTGGTACCAACACAAAGGTGTTCTACACCGTCACCCATACAACGCTTCATAAGGTGCCATTCCGATGCTTGCATGGAAACTATTATTATAGGTGAACTCTATCAAAGGCAAGAATTCATCCCAGCTTTTAGTCTGTTCCAAGACACAAGCTCTCAACAGATCTTCTAATGACTGGATTATTCTCTCTAACTAACCATTCGTTTGTAGGTGATACACAGAACTTAGATGAAGCTTCGTTCCCATTGCTTTCTGTAAACTCTGCCAAAACCTTAATGTAAACCTTGGGTCTCTATCAGAAATAAAGCTTGAAGGCACACCATGAAGTCTAATGATCTCATCGACATATACTTGAGCCAATCTCTCCATCGAACACCTTATATTGATTGGCAAGAAGTGCGCTGACTTCGTAAGTCAATCCACAATTACCCATATTGAATCATATCCCTTCCTAGTCCTTGGTAACCTATTCATAAAATCTATCGCAATACTATCCTATTTCTATTCTAGAATAGTCAAGGGTTGCAGCATTCCGGAAGGTCTTTAGTGTTCCACTTTAGCCTTTCGGAAAACTAAACAAGATGACACATATTTGGCAACATCCCTCTTCATTCCTTGCCACCAATATAAACATTTCAAATCCTGGTACATCTTAGTAGTTTTGGGGTGCATGCTCAACTTGCTCTTGTGGGCTTCATTAAGAATCATCTTCCTCAGCTCGGGATCACTCGATACACAGACTCTATCTCTGAATCTTAGAATCACATTTGGTCCTTCGGTGAATTCAAATATAACACCTTGCTTCACCAACTTCTTCTCCTCTTGTAAGTATCGATCACTTCTCTACTTCTCTCGAATTTCATCCATCAATCCACTCGAAATAGTGATCATACTTAAGCACATTCTCTCTAGTGCCAACTTCACTGATAGTCACATATCCCTAAATTATTCTATCAACTCACGTTCTTTGAGCATCATAGCAGAAACACTAAGCATCTTCCTACTCAAAGCATCCGCTACAGCGTTTGCCTTTTCGAAATGATATTGAAGCTGGAAGTCATAGTCTTTCAAAAGCTTCTTCTGATCAAACAGGTATTTCAGACTTTTATGGTCACTGTAGATGTTAAACGTTGCTCCATAAAGAAAATGCCTCCAAATCTTCAATGCAAACACAACAGCAACTAACTTTAAGTCGTGCGTAGGATAGTTCTTCTCGTGTACCTTCAATTGCCTTAAAGCATACGCTACCACTCTTCAGTTCTGCATAAGGACACACCCTAGACCCTGATATGAAGTAGCACAATAAACTTCAATAGGTTTATTGGGATCAGGTAGGATCAATACTAGTGAAGTAGTCAACTGTCTCTTCAACTCTTGAAAACTCTCTTCACATGCATCAGTCATTGAAAACTTGATTCTTTCTTGTAAGCTGAGTGAGAGGTCCTGCTATCTTGGAGAATCCTTCGATAAATCTTCGATAATAGCCAGCTAAACCCACAAAGCTATGAATTTTTATTTCTGTCTTTGGTCTTTCCCACTGAAGAACTGCCTCCACTTTCGATGGATCCACTGCAATCCCTTCCTTTGAGATCACATGACCCAGAAACTGAACCTCCTCCAACCAGAACTCGCATTTAGATAGCTTAGCATATAACTTCTTCTCCTTCAGAATCTGAAGAACCACACTAAGGTGTTCGACATGTTCCTCTTGGCTTTGTGAATAGACCAGAATGTCATCAATAAAGACAACAACAAATCTATCCATATAAGAACGAAAGATTCGATTCATGTAATCCATGAATACAGCAAGAGCATTTGTTACTCTGAACGGCATCACAAAGTACTCATAATGCCCATAACGGGTCTGAAAAGTCATCTTAGGTACATCCTCTACTTTCACATGAATCTGATGATAGCCAGAACGTAGATCAATCTTAGAGAAAATAGCAACTCCCTTCAGTTGATCCATTAAGTCATCTATCCTCGGAAGTGGGTACTTGTTCTTGATCATAATCTTGTTTAGTTGCCAATAGTCCACACATAACCGAGAAGTTCCATCCTTCTTCTTAACCAATAGCACTGGAGCTCCCCACGGTGAAACACTAAGTCTCACAAACTTCTTCTCCAGCAGTTCCTCTAACTGCTTCTTGAGCTTGGATAACTCTGATGGCGACATCCGATATAGTGCCATGGATATAGGACCTGATCCTGGCACAAGATCGATAAAAATTTTTACCTCTCTTTCTAGTAGTAAACTAGGTATATCATCATAAAAGACTTCTAGAAACTCATTAACTATAGGAATAACATTCACATCGATCTCACTCTTGACTTCCAAGGAAGACAAAAGCATGTATCCTTGAGCTCCTTCCCTCAAGAAAGTTTTGACTTGGTTAACAGTTATAAATCTAGAAATCTCAGAATTAGGAAACACTAAGGTTTTATTGGAACAGTCAAGAAGCATATGGTTAGAAGATAACCAATTTATTCCTAGAATAACATCTATTTGAGAAAGAGGTAAACAAATTAAGTCAACCGAAAAGATTCGATCTTCCACAGAAATAGGACAGTTTAAACAAACTTAAGTAGTAACAACGGGTCTAGCAATGGGAGTAGAAATAATCAAATTAAAAGGTAAGGAAGACACAGACAAACCTAATCGGTGTGCACAATCATAAGCAATAAAAGAATAGGTCGCGCCTAAGTCATACAGTACAATTAAAAGATTACCTCCTATGGCACAATCTCCCGTAACTAGATCTTCAGATTGGGAAGCTTCTGCTCCACTCATAGTGTAAACCCTTCCTCCCGCCTGAGGTCTTGTAGCACGTACATTATTAACAGTGGGTTCCACCTTAGGTTGATTACAATTCTTCGTAATGTGTTCGGGCTTCCCGCATTTGAAGCAGATGATCCCCTTGATTATGCATTCCCTCGTCAAGTGGTTCCATACTTGAGATATTTTGGCGCCGATGCCCCAGTCTAACCAAACTTGTAGCTACTAGGACCATCTCCATGTGATTGTTGCTGAGCTTGATTCCCTGGTGGCCTTGAATACGGTTTTTGCTGAAAACGATTGCCACTGCCGTTTCTCCCCCTTTAGAACTGTGAGGGCCCAAAGTTACAGTTCCTGGTTTAGCGTGATTGATCTAAATCCTCAATCCTGCGACACTTGTCCAAAAGAGCTGGGAACTGATCAATTCCCAAAGGCAACACCACTCTCTTCAAGTCATGCCTCAAGTCTTCCTCAAACTTGCGGCACTTCCACTCCTCATTGAGTTCTAGCTGGAAATACTATGAGAACTTTGACAAGCTTTCAAACTTAGCAGCATACTCACTGACCGACATGCTTCCTTGTTTCAAACCTAAAAACTCCATTTCCTTCACGTGTCTCGCACTGGCTAGAAAGTACTTCTCCAGGAATTTATTTTTGAAGGATTCCTAAGTGATCATTATTCCCTCAGCTTCCATTAATCAACGGGCTCCTGCCCACTAATCTTTAGCGTCTCCGACAAGTATGAAGGTAGCATAGGTTACCTTTCTGAGCATCAGTGCATCCCATTCCTCGGAATATCTTCTCCAACTCTTTGATCCAAAGGCTTGCTTTCTCTGAATCGAACTCTCCTTTGAATTGTGGTGGATTGTTGCAGCAAAACTCTGACAAATTCTGAGTTTCAGTGGCAACTTCTCGTTATTAAGCAGCTATTTGATTCTGCTGTATCATAGCCTCCACCATCATTTGCATTGCCTCAGCTGCTGCAGCCATTCTCTCACTATCTCGTTCAGAGTTCACATGTACTGCTCCACCTTGAGCCATCATGTTCCTTTGAAATCAAACTAAGCAATACACAAGGAAAGTTAGGTGAAGTTATCTCAAACAATCTTGTTTCCTTTCGGAAACCGAACTCAGAGAATCACATAAAACAAGCAAGACAGACCTAACCACAAACCCCAAAAGACTCAAACTTAGGCTCTGATACCACCTAATGTAACACCTTCATTAGGGTGTCACATTTATACATCTAAACATCAAATCTTTTAACAAAACGCAGAAAGAGGTTTAATCTTGCAAAACACGAATAAAAAATTTTCTTTTCCAAAGGTACGAACTCAAACAAAACACAACAGCATATTATATAATTACTGAACATTACACACCAAAAAGAATATATACATCAGTGGCATAGATCATAGTCCACCCAATAATTTATGGGTTTGTACATAAAAGACACAAGCAACAGCTTAACAAGAAATAGACTAGGCCAAGTCTAGAGACCTAGGAAGCAGGATCTTCCCCTGGGCCCTCCACTGGATCTTCTTTTGACTCCTCCGTTGGGTCCTCCTCCTCGGACTCTTCCCCAGCCAAACCTCTCAGTTGTGGCAGAAGTTCGCGGACAAGTGTCCTAGCAGATGACACCACAGGGTCCGGATCCTCTCTAGGGGTGTAATGCAAGTCACCCCATAGGTCCTTAATAGGCATGAAAAACTCAAAACACACAAAAACACTAAGAAAGAATAAAGGAACCCCATCACGGTTCCTACTAATTGACAAAGTCACATCTCCTACATATCTAATCCGTTCAATGCCCCAGTCGATGCACCATGCATCTACACCTCTGTGGAATTGAACTCTAACAAAACCAATGGAACCTCCACTAACAGTCATCCAAAAGCAAAACAATGAAAAACTACAGATTTTCTTCTTCTTCTCTTAATCTTTATCAAAAAGTACACATAAAACAGAAGCAGATAGAATAACAAAACAAAGAGGTGAGATTCTCTTCATCAATACTAGTATGACAGTAAGAAATAGCGATATCAGTCAAATCAAAGGATACAGAGATAACCATTATAGTCATAAAATTCTCAGCAGACATTGTAGTAATATATCAACAGACAATTCCACAGTATAAATGCATCACAATAAAATGCTCAATGTCTATATGAATGCACAATGGACTGACATCTACTCCATGGAGTTCAAACCAACATCAGAGAGAATGATTAGGGAGTCAGTATCTGTATATCGTTAGCCTCAAATCATGTGCTTCTCAATATAATCAGTCTGCGCAACATGGCTATACAAGAACACTTAACCGAATTGGGAATAGGATAGTGCCTGGTCGAGATCGTCAGTGCGTTGCACAGTCACCATGGCCCAGTGGAGCTACCAGCTGGTCACATGTGGGATACCCGCACCCCGACGGCTCCAAGTTCAACAAGTGAACTGCACTACGCAATTCGCACCCACACAAAGTTGTAATTCATCTCCTCGGCATACAGCCTTAACAACAAGTCATTCTAACTTTCACAATGCATTGTCACATGACATAGATGAAATAATAATCATGAACGACATAAGTTCCACCAAAAGAGCCACAATAGGCTTAAGTCAATCGCTGACATTCTCGAGTCCAGTACGTCGGCCCGATAGCACAAGGCTATTACATTTAGTCACAAAGCACTTCCATTGTGCCAACTCAGGAATCATCTTTTTCAAATCATATGAAATATTTTCGCAATTCTTTCCTTTTAAACTTTCAAGGATTATTATGGAAATTCAATCTAACTTTAAAACTCTTCTCGCTAAGTTCTTATAGGTAATCCTTCCTCACTTTTTTCATGAAAACTTAAAGAGAAACTACATTGTATTGATCTCACTAATTCATTTCCTTATTCCTTAAGCCCTAAAAGTGCTCCAAATTTTTTATGATCTCTCTTTCTAGCTTATTTTCTTCTCAAGGCCGAAATCTCTCTCTAAATAAGTAGCCAAAATTTGGTTTTACCACTCCTTCATTTTTATGAAATTCCTAGTCCAATTCCATTTTTATTTAAGCTTCCAAGTTCCAATTCAACACAAAATTTTCTCTTGGATACCCTTTTTGGGGTCTCTTGGCCGTGAGCTTTAGGGTCCTTGGGCCTCAAAATTTTCATCTTCCATGAAGGATTTCAAGCAACCAATATAAATCATCTAACAAGAATTTTATATTCTACCAAGATCATGAACAACACCAAGTCACAAAATTATATAGAACAAAAATTACAAAAATCACAAGAGTCAAATACAATTAAGTGAAGAATCCTCACTTGGATTCTCCACTCTCAACACAACAAAATGTCTCTCACCACCATGAAAGGTTGATGAGAGTAATCTCTCTCTTACCTTGGAGGATGACCAATCACTACTTGGATATCTCCTTGGAACAAGCTTCATCTTCCAAGAGCTTAGATGTCTTCAAGCCCTAACTTGAAGAAATGCTTGGAAAAGATGAACAAGTCAAGATCTTCTCACCAATGTGGCTTAGAAAGAGGTTTAGATCCAAGAAAATAGATGAGTGAAATAAAAGAAGATGAGAGAGTGGATTTGGTGAGTGTGGCCGTGAGCCTAGAGGAGAGAAAATGAGAGATGAAAATGAGAGAAAACAAAGTGTGTAGCTTTTGGTGAAGAGAGAGAAATGGATAGAAAGTGATGAAATGAAAATTAGATAGAAACTTTACTCTTGAAGTCTCCTTTCTTTCTGTCTTGGCCGTGCACTCCATCTAGGGAGGAGGTGCCAAGCATCCTCAACAAGCTTCACAAAGCTTCCTTGAGAAGCTTCTCTCCATGGTCCCAAAGTCAAAGATGATGTCATGTGGGTGATGTCATAAAGGTGAATAGATAGAAACAATCTACTAAATATTTAATACAAGCTATTATCCAATGAACAAAAGTCACAGTTAACAAAGCTGATATCTATTGTCCAATGGATAATAGAGCGTACCCAAATTTTATCTGTCAGATAAAATTTTAAACAATGAAAACTTTGAAAACTGTTTTCGATTTTGAGTTTAATAAGATCCCCCGGCCCCGGTTCAACAGTCCAAAATTTTCTAAAAATAATATTAAAATAATCCACATTCACCAAATAATTTATAAAAATTACAAAAACTCATAGCATCATAGAAAACACAAATAAACCAGAAACAAAGAAAAATCGAGGTGTTACACTAGGTGCCTAACTTGTCAGAAGGTCAAGATAGAACACTAGAAGCCTTCTGGACCTCTTCAATCTTTGGGAATCCCTGAGTGAAATGGGATGACATCACGATGGATTTTGTGATGGGTTTGCCTAAGAGTCAGTTAAGATTTGATGCGGTTTGGGTTATAGTGGATAGACTAACCAAATCTGCCTATTTTACCTATTACAGCTAACTATTCCATGGATAGGTTTGCCCAGCTATACCTTTAGGAGATAGTTTGGTTGCATAGAATTCCCCTTAGTATAGTTTCTAATAGAGATCCTAGATTTACATTTAGATTTTGGCGGACCTTGCAGAAAGCTTTTGGGACAAAGCTTAGTTTGAGTACAGCATACCATCCATAGACAAATGGTCAGTCGGAAAGGACTATCCAAACCCTTGGGGATATACTTAGAGCATGTGTGTTAGAGCAGAAAGGTAGTAGGGATAAGTTCTTATCTTTAGTGGAGTTTACCTACAACAACAGTTATCATACTAGCATAGGTATGACACCATATGAAGCATTTTATGGTAAGAAGTGTAGGTCCCCTTTGTGTTGGTATAAGGTTGGAGAGAGAACCATCCTAGGTCCTGAGTTAGTACAGAAGACCACTGATCAGATTAAGATGATTCGGGATAGGTTGATTAAGGCTCAGAGTAGGCAGAAAAGCTATTATGATAAAAGGAGAAGACTCCGGAGTTCAATGAGGGAGATAATGTTTTCTTGAGAGTTACTCCTACAACAGGGATTGATAGAGCATTGAGAACATAAAAGTTGAATCCTTATTTCATTGGTCCCTGCCAAATCCTAAAGAGAGTTGGACCCATAGCCTACCAAATTGCCCTTCCTCCCAGTTTGTCGAACCTTCATGATGTCTTCCATGTGTCACAGCTTAGGAAGTACAATCTAGATCCTTCACATGTCATAAGAAATGAATCTGTGCAGTTAAGGGATGATTTGTCTTACGTTATGCGACTGATGAGGATTATGGACAGAGAGGTCAAAGAGCATAGAGGTAAGCGGATTCCTCTGGTGAAGGTGCTTTGGGATGGTATTGGCTTTGAGGAGGTGACTTGGGAGTTGGAGTCCCACATGCAGCAAGACTACCTGTAGTTGTTTATATGAGGTAAGCAATTTTGAGGACATATTTTTTAAAAAGGGGAGAGAAATGTAACATCCTCTAAAACATGTTAGACTTTTAAATAGTTACAAAGATAGCTTAATACTTGCTTAATATGCCTGCTTAATTTCGTGACAATCTGAGTTAATTTAGGTACTTTGTTGCAACCCGAAAGGTGAAAAGTAGCTAAAAATGACTCAGATATTAGTATAAATGGTTCAACTACTAGAAATAAATGTGGATAATTTATTTCTAAGTCATAAATGTGTATTCTGTGATATGGTTAAAGTTTGAGAATAATCGGAGTCAGTTTGATATTTTTAAGCATACTAGTTGTGTGTTTTAATATCGGAATGACTACTCACAGATATGGAAAATGATGGTTTTGGTGCAACAAGATTTTTTATGAATCCTATGATTTGTTTTAAACATGTTGGCTATAAGAAGATTAGATTTGGAGAGATCTAAGTGTTCTTAGCAGATTGGGAGTACCACTTGGTAACTTAAGTGACCAAGCCTCTCATGTTCTATGGCCTTATATTGTTTTCCTTAGAAATTTCTTCATTTCTCACTTGTTTTTCACTCTCCCTCATAGCTGCAAAAACAAAAGCAAAAGAGGAAGGTGAACAAGGAGCAATGGGGGAAAGAAAGAAGAGAAAATCAAGAAGGAAAGACAAGTTTGTGAGCCACTAGCCATCATCTTCATCTTTGCTTCACAAGGTAGGGGTTCTTATGTTCTTGAAACTCCTTTTCTTCCATTTTCACCATTTATGCATATGTGATGCATAATAGGTCATTTTGGAATTTAGAGTTATTTGAAGTATTTTTCTTACCTGAATGGGTTTCCTAGGGTGTTTATGACTTGTTCATGGAATGATTTTGGTTTAGAAACTTAGAACTTGTCATTTGCACCTTTGATGCTGAAAATGAGAAAGTTAGGTCATGGATAAGTGATTTTATGCTTGGATCCAATTTAGAGGTTTTTGTTAGTAATTAATGATTCCTATGTGTTAGTGAACTTGTAAGGGACCTTAAATCACTTAGAAACAATATTGGAGTGTCCAAAATCCGTGACTTGTTCCAATGGAACAATGCACAGTTTCTACAAAATTCTGCAGAAACCATGTTCTGCTAAGCATGCCGTGGTGTGAGACTATTTTCACTATGTGTGCCGCGATGTGAGGGTGCCACGTCAAGGCTTGAGGTGCATTTCTGCAGAACCTGAGAGCAGGGCACCATGGCGTGCCAAGGTCGTGCCACGGCGTGCCAAGGCTGTGCCGCGATGTGCCAAGGCCATGCCATGGCATGGGCTCCAGGATCTTCCAAAAAAAAATTTGTTGTTTTGGTATATCCTAAGTGATTGAATCACTTATATATGCTTTTCTAAATATGTTAAGGCACTAATGGGGGTAATTCTTGGAGAGAATGACCACCTAGCATATATGAGAAGTTGTGAAACCTTAGGCAATCTTTGAGTTTAGAATGCCTTAGGGTTGTATCTAGGACCTTACACAATATGTGCTTGTATTGGAAATCACTTGTGAAGTGATGAAGTGAGGCTCAAGAAATGAGTATACTAGTGACATGGTTCTTGCTACTTTGTTGGATAAGTAAGGCTAGGAAATACATGTACTAGTTTTGCCTTTTACACTAGATTATGAGGACCTTGTGTTTGTTTCATTTATGAATTGAACTTACTCTTGGATATTTGGTGTTCAAACTTGATACTTGCTAGTTTCCTATGTATTATAACCTTAGATGGTGTGCACAACCATATGACTGTAGAATGAGGTGTTGGATCTAAATTCTCCTATCATTATGCTATGATGGTCAGGGTTACCAGCATGGGGGTGGAAATAATACTCTTATATTGCTGAGGGGAAGGTGTCTACCTATTACTAAGTGGGGTTTAAGTTTTTAGGCTTATAATGCTTTGTATATACAATGAACGAAGGTTCTTTGGAAATAAGTAACTTGTGTTTTCAAAATCTAAAATCTGCATTAGCATTGCATGATCATATTGTTGGGCCTTTGTGTGAGCATGTCATATATCATAGCATAAGACATTGCATGGTTGACAATTGTAAGGGCAATTGTCTCGGTTGATTGCTTGGTTGCTTATTCGATGGTATCTTAGGATTGTATAGGCAATTCTTTGATATTATTAATTTTCAGATATTCTATTACATAGAGTGTATATACGTTTTCAGTTTATTTATTTGTTGCTCAATAAATAACTGCTGGTATATGTATACTAATATTGAGAATTTTATGAGTTCTCACCCCTATGTGTTCCTTATAAATCTAGGTGATGACCCTCTAAAAAAGAAAAAAGGGCAAGAAAAAGAAGAAGCAGAAGGCTTAGTTTAGTTACTTTGTTTCTTTTTGCATCAACTTGTATTTATTTACTTTCTTGAGTAGTTGTAGAAGCTTATGTATTACAATATGGCTTATTGGCCAATGATGTAAATATATAATCTTTTTCATCTTCGTGGCTCTCTATAATGACTGCATCGGTTATTATGGATTTATGTTTTATGCATTATAGAAAGTGACATACCTGATATAATTGATCTTGAAATATTCTGTTTATTTTATGATGATTGTATTAGGGTGTTACAAACCTCATCTTAAGCTCTTGGAAACTATCTTCACACTCGAGTCCAAAGAAAAGTACTACATTTCCTATTTAACCTAGTCAAGGGTAGTGCTATCTGGGAGAATCGAATAATGAATCTCTTATAGTACCCAGTTAGGCCTATAAAACTCTTGATCTCTATCACAGTGGTGGGTCTTTCCCACTGCAACAATACTTCAACTTTACTGAGGTCTACTAAAATCCCTCCTTAAGAGATCACATGCCCTAGAAACTTAACTTCTGTAAGCCAAAACTCACACTTTGATAGCTTGGCAAATAGCTTCTTTTCCCTAAGGATCTCTAAATCTATTCTGACATGCAACTCATGCTCTTCCATTGTCTGGGAATAGATTAGGATATCATCTATGTGCACTACTACAAACTGATCTAGGTAGGGTCTAAAAATATTTTTCATGTAATCCATGAATACTGCTGGTGTATTTGTTAACCCCACGTGGTATTCATAATGCCCATACCTAGTCCTAAAAGCAGTTTTTGGAATATCCTCATCCCTACCCCTTATCTGGTGATATCTCGACCTTAGATCAATCTTTGAGAACATTGATGCTCCTCTCAACTGATCCATTAGATCCTCTATCCTAGGCAACAGATAGTTATTCTTGATGGTTACCTTACTCAGTTGCCTATAATATATGCAAAGTCTTATGGTACCATTTTTATTCTTTACAAGCAAGATAGGTGCTCTCCAAGGAGAAACACTTAACCTAATGAATTATTTTTCTAGCAATTCCTCTATTTGCTTGTTAAATTCTGCTAGTTCTAGAGGTGTCATCCTATAGGGTGCTATAGAAATAGGTCCCGTCCCTGGTGCTATAGAAATAGGTCCCGTCCCTGGTACTAAATATATAGAAAACTTTATTTCTCTCGTGGGTGGCAACTAAGCTATGTCTCTTAGGAATACTTCTGGATACTTCTTCACTATTGGTATATTATTTAAACTCTGCTTAACCTCTGTGCTAAGAAAGAAAATAAGAACATACCCTTGAACTCTCTCCTCTAAATAGTGATTCACTTGGTTTACATTGAGATACAGTGACTCATAAGGGACAACTGTAGTAGATATATCTGACATAAACACAAGGGTTTTATCTAAATAGTTTAAAACTACATGGTTGGAGGACAACCAACCCATACCAAGAATAACATCAATATCTACTAAAGGTAAACAGATAAGATTCACAGAGAATATCTTATCTTCTAACTTTATACAACAATCTAAATAAACTTTAGAAGTTGTAACTGATTTATTGGTGGGAGTGGAAACAAATAAAACAAAAGGGATGTCTGTCATAGGCAAATCTAGCAATTTCACACAATCACAAGAAACAAAGGAGTGGAATGCTCCTGAATCATATAGAATAATTAAAAAGTGAATATGGATTATGCATTTACCTTGAATCAGATTTGGAGACTGGGTCACCTCTTTACCGCTCAGAGTATAAACTCTTCCTACTGGTTGTGGTTTAGGGGTGAAAGCAGCTTTCTGCTTCTGTGGGCAATCTCTGGACATATGCCCCGGCTGGCCACATGCATAGCAAACTGACTACCCCACAAAGCAAGGTCTGTCGACGTGCTGTCTCCCACACTTAGGACATTTAAGTCCCCTTGCTCCTCCTTGAACCTGCTTACCCTTCTCTTGTGGGTAACCCAGTTTAGAAGTACTCTTCTTGTCATCGAACCTTTTCCTCTTTTCGAAGTTCTGTGTTCTCTACTCTGGTTGGGGTTGAAAACAACCTGATTCCACTATCCGACACTTGTTTACCAAGGATACAAAGTCTTAGATCTCAAAGGGTCTGATAGTCCTCTAGATGCCCTCTCTCAGTCCTTCCTCAAACTTCGCACACTTCCACCTCTCATCTATGTGGAATCTGACGTAGGACGAGAATCATGATAGCTCATTGAACTTGGCCACCTGCTCTGACTTCAAGAACTCCATCTCTTTTTGCATTTTACAAGTTCTGAGGGAAAAACTTCTTTGGGAAAGATCCTTGAAGATTTCCCAAGTAATCGAAATCCCTGAGGCGTCAAACATTTTCTTAACATCTGTCCACAAATCTTTTACCTCCCCCTTTAGCATATAGGAAGCAAAGATCACTTTTTGCTCATCTGAACAAGCCATAACGATAGAAATCTTCTCCATTTCCTTGAACTAACACTCAGCTCTGATCGGGTCGTACTTACCTCTATAGGATGATGGAGTAGACTTTCTAAACTCTGAGAGGTCTTGGAAGTTTTGATTTCTTCCAATTAGAACCTCTTGGACTGGTTGCTCTAGCTAAACTGGTGGTGGTATTAGTTGTTGAGGTCGATCTGCATCCAGCCTCTCCAACATTCTATTTGTAATAGCCATCTGATCTTGCATAGCCTTAACTAATGCCATGAAAGCCTCGGCCATACTAGGGCTCACACCTCATTTCCTCTAGTTCGCCTAGGAGAAGTCATAGTTTCCTATACACACAAAATATTTAATATCGAGTTAATTAGTCTCAATACCATGTAATAGTGCAACACTAGCTAATAACATTCAATCAAAATGCAAGCTATGCAAACATCTCACAAAAGAGATAAGAAACGTACAACACATATCAAACTACTAACATGCTTATGCATAGTCAGTCCATACTCTGGCTCAACAGGATGAAGTGCTCTTTGATACCATAATGTAACACCCTAATACAATTATCTTGATATAACTTACATATATAAAGATAATAAGCATTAAACATGTTACTTCTATTCTTACTAACATACTAATCCCATATCATTAAATAATTAAATATGGAGAGCCACAATAAAACGAGGTTATATATATATACATCAAAAGCCTCAAAGGGCGTAGTGTTATATATATAACAAAACTACAACTCAAAGTAAAATATACAAGAGGTATCCATACAACAAAAACTAAAAACTATCTAGTCTTGTTGCTCTTTCTTCAATTGCTTTACCCCTTTGCAAGGGCCTTGACCTACTTTTACATTCAAACACAGAAGGGGTTGAGAACATAAAAATTCTCAGTAATATACAAGTATCTCATGGCACTCATTAATGTAAATTGCATATAAATTTAAACTATATCAGCATTATACAATCGCCTAAACAACTGTGTAACATATAGAAACCTAAACTATCTTGATATTACATAATTACCCATACAACTATATAACATCAACTATACTCGGTAAATTGCTTAACTAGCTTCATTGCCTAACTTAGGACTTAACTCATCCTAAGGCTCGTGCTAGTAAGTTTATCTTACTTTACTACATTTACATAAGGGTTGATCATACTTCTCATGTTACTTGACAAATAGCTTAGCTCACTACTTTGTCTTAGGTAAAGTGTTATACTGACACTTTCCTTTCACAATCACCTCCTTAACAAAGAGCGATACCGACTCCTTTACAAGGTTAAGGGGTTTATCTCACTCCCTTAATCAGGTTAATTGTACTATGGTTCAACTTTAATAAGTAAAGGAGTCATTCTTTGCTAACACTCCATTTCCACCCATCTTAATGAGATAATAGAGTATTTCTATAGAAACTTGAATATTTAATTCAACTTTAACTATAAGAGAATAAATAATGCCTCTATGATAAGTACAACTTTCTTATCAAACTTGTATCTAGATTACCTTACAATCACAACTCAAGTGGTATTTTAGTGCACACTAATGTGCTCAAGGTCCTGGACACCTATTTCAAGCAATTCATAACTCTTGAATAACTTAAAAACTCAAACTTCTTCTTATATGCTAGGTGGTTATTCCCTATGTGAAATATCCTTAAAAGTGTCTTGACACATTTTAGAAAGCATATATGAATGATCTCTACTAGTAGGGAACCTCAAAACATCAAGAATAAAATTCCTGAAAATTCTTGGAACCCACGCCTGCCTTGTCTCACGCCTAGGCATGATCCTCTCACACCTAGGTGCCACACTCACTGTCTAGTCTGGACTGAAAGTTTTTTAGTCCACGCCTAGGTATAGAAACCCTGTGCCTATTCTATAGAAAATGAGCTACTGTTCCATTGGCTTTAAACTAAATTTTAATCTTCTAATATTGGATTCTAAGTGTTTTCCAATCCTAATCATAGTCTCTAATCATGTTACAATCATTAAACACTAAATTCAACTCAACTCATCAATCATGGATTTAAACTCAATCAAGCAAGGAAAATACCTATTTACCAAATTGTTCTTCAAAGTGACCTATGGACATCCACCAAGCAAAAACAAGCTACCATGAATCCAATAAGCTGTAAATACTCTTAACTTAACTCTTGCAACTAAGAATCAAGCCAAGAACACAGATTTGCTCACCAAACCCATTTCTTTCTACTCATATGACCTAGTTTCATACAAAGAGAAATTTGAAGGAACAAGATGAGTAAGAACTCCCCTACCTCAAAACTTTGGTGATGATGGTTAATGAATCTCAAGCTTGCTTTTCCCACTTTGATTCCCTCTTCTTTCTCTCTTCTTCCCCCTTTGTTTTGTCTTCCTTTCTTTGCTTGTTTTCTTTCTCTTTTGTTGGAGTTACTGAGCGTCGTGAGAGAGCAAAGAGAAATGAGTGAAAAGTGGAGAAATATCAATAGGAAAGTCAAATATAAGGGTTGCAAATACGTGGGTGACAAAGTCACTTATGATATTTTGTAGTAACTTCTTGATCTGTTAAGAACACTTAGCTTTTGCTAAATCCAGTTTTACAACTTCTAACAACTTTAGAATAAATATTAGGATTCATCTAAATTATTGTTTCATTATTATCCTATTTTCCATATTTGCTACTAGTCAATTCGACATCAAACACATAACCAGTATGCCTAAAATAACTAAAGTAACTCTTATTATTCTTAAATTTTAACTACATCTTCTTACACCTATTTGTGACTTATAAACAAATTCTCTAGATTTATTTCCCTTAATTTATCAATTTTTACTACTATTTGAGTTATTTTAAGCTACTTTTCACACTCTAGGTTGCAACAAAGTGGCTAAACTAACTTAATTTGTCACAAAAACAAATAGACATGTCAAGCAAGTGTTATGCTACCTTAGTAACCATAAACTAGTCTAACATGCTAAAAGGAGGATGTTACACTTTGGATGTTTATACCGCACAAGGAGCAGCTCCTTTTGCAGGAAATCCACTTCCCAAAACAACTATTTTAAAATCTTGAGTAATTAATTGATACAAAAATATAATATTAATGGCCAAAGTGTTTTATTTTCTTTTTCTTTTTCTAATAAAATATGACTATTCGGTAGTGGATACTGAGGTGTACCTGAGATAGGCACGTACATGGTGGCTTCCTCCTTGGGCAGTAGCGGAGCTTCATCAACGGAGGTGGTTGTACTTGTAAAAGGACTCCAACGCTCGAGTCAAGCTGTGCATAAGAAGGTTTTATGCAGTAAGCAATAAGTTACCTATAGAAGGTGAATAAGCTTGATATTTATAGAGTGTAATTATGATTTTGTCTCCCTTAATTGTTGCAGTAAACCCTTATAAGATCAGAACACTAACACTGTAGTTATGAGCAGTTAAAGGCGACTATCGACGCTATAATTACGTAAGGTCGAGATTAGAAGTTATAGAAAATTTAGGATTTACCCACTGCGCAAATCTTATGATCATGATGTTAATGCCCAATGTCATGGTCTGAACTACGTGGTACCGAAGTCTCGATAATATGCCATCAGTACTTGGCTAGGTTGTCCATGGTGAATACTGATTAGATGTGTGTCAGGTTGATCCACTAGACGTGGTCTGGATCATAATCCAGAACAGTTGTCCCCAGCTTGGTGCTTAGATGGGATAGCTAAGTGTCAAGATACTTGAGTTTTGATAGGAACACAAGCCACGCAATGGACAAAGGGATCCTAGACAGAGTTAACGCTAGATCTCACAATGTTTTTCCCAAAAAGCTGAGGTCCGTGGTATGGTGTTATACATCTCCTATGGATGTAGAGCAAGATCGGAATCCAAATAGGATTGCTCTGCTTATGTAATCATTCCATTATCTAGGGTATATAACAGGTTGCCCCCATGTGTAGAAGTCTGAGCTTGCTTGGGGAACCTTTGTTTAGACTTTATTGTAAATTTAAACCATTTTAAACAAGGATATTAGTTTCAAGCTGCCTCCCAACTGCCTACAGCCCTTGTGGCCAATCACAAGGGGGAGCATTAAAACGTGGCGTTAGTTATGAAGTTAGTTCACCTTTCAAGGGGCCAGTAAAAATTCTTTATTCCCTCTATAAATAGGGAATGTTTGTAGAGGAGCCATCGTCTACTTCTTTTATTCTCCAGTCATGTTTTAAAGTTTTTCTAGAGAATGATCTTTTCCCTATTTCTTATGAACATGTGGAGAGTTGTTCCCCCATTTGAAACCATCTTCCTGTTCTTCTCAAAATCCTTAAAGGTGTTCCCTTTATTGCTACTGATTTTTCCATTGGAAGCCCTTCTTTCTCAGCGTAACGGCTCAGTGAGGACCAAGTAACTTCTCTACCTGGCTGGGTCAACATGCCTCTAGGTAGCAGAAGCTTTTCTCTCCCTGCATACATAGGAGCAGACATCCTTCCTTCACTTGTCAAGAAGGTCCATGGTTTCAGCCTTAGCTCTTGTGAGACATGGAGATGCTCTGCACTCTATCCTCCTCCTTTCCTGGCTGTTTTGGAGGCACTAGCCAAGTGCCTTGGTTTTACCCATAAATGCAATTTGGATATGTAGGAAGGTGGAACAATCACTTTGAGTGAAGCACTCTCATATCAGCCAACAGGGAAGAGATGGATGCTAGTTTCTAGAGGAAACATAAAGGTGGCAGTGGTCAATGGAGTCATCATCATCATCGCTATCTTTTCTGGCTTCCTTTCTAACTTTCTCCAATGGGTATTCTTGTATTAGGGTAGTTGATGCGAATTAAAAGTTGCAAACTCAAGTGCAGGTTATTTCAAGTAATTAATTCTCGGGAGTCCAAGGTCAATCCACAAGGAATTGATGAAGAAAAATTCTTTGACGTAAGGAAAATATTTTGTCACAACAAAAAAGGTGATAAAACTTGGTCATAAATAAAAAAGATTTACTTGGGTTAGGAGATCCACCCTTGGTAAGTAAATTAAGGACAATATTAATTCTTTTTATAACTCAATTAGAATCCACACATAATGGAAGTTCCAATCAGAAAATACAACATTCAAAGTTCATTTAGGATTATATACGTAATTATATTATGGTTCCTTTAATTATTTATTAACACCACCACTTATAAATGGGCTTAAGCATTCATTGTGCCAACCTCTTGTCTACTATGAATCAAGATCTCCACTTTACAAGGAGGGTTTCTAAATTGATTGGAAACAAAATACGACACATATAATGACCACTTGATAATATATCATTTAAGTACAAGAAAGAAATTAGTCTAACCTTACTTTATTACCAAAAGCTTCACCCTTTCTCCTAAGTAAAATAAAAATTAGTTACTCATAGCCAAGAAGAAAGAAAGAGAGAAGAAGAAGAAGAAGAAAAATATAACTTTAATTTAGAACAATAGAAAACTACAACAAGATAAACAAATAACACAATAGCATGATCTTGATCTCTAAACCTAGATTCTCAAATGATCAGCCAAGGCTCCCTTTTATAGAGGATGAGGGATATAAAATGACAAGGGGTTGATTAATGAGTGAGTGGATGAGTGGGTGAATGAGTGGGTGAATGAGTGGAAAATGCCAAAGAGTAGTTTGATGAGTAGAAAATTATAGAGATTCTTGTCTCTGAAATCATTCAATCCTGAACTCATGGCATGCATCAGATTCTATCCAAGTGGTCTTCATGAAAGTTGTAGATCTGGATCTTAACTTTTAAATGCCAAAATTTTAGCCCATTTTAGATCCTACAGCTTGAGATATGCCCTGATTACTACACACTATTCAAGCCCAACTACAACTCCTCTGTTCTGACTTGCAAGCCCAATATGACCTCCAAGCCATCCGAATTTCCTCTTGTGTTCTTCATGAAAGTTGTAGATTTGGATCTTAACTTTCAAATGAAGTTTTAGCCCAAGGCAGTTGCTGTATCTCGAGTTAAGCTCTGATTACTGCACACTGTTCAGGTTTCAATCACAAACTTGTGTTCTGAATTCGAAGCCTAATTAGCTCTACTAGAAGTCTGATTTTTCCCTGGAGCTCTTCATGAAAGTTGTAGAGCTCTCTCTTATCTTTCCTATAAGGTAAGATAAATAATTCTTAGACATATAGAACTCAAGATATGGCCAAAATACAAAAATAGTGTAAGATCTCAATAATGCCGAAGAAAATCAATTAAACCTAATTCGAGTCCAAACTTACAAAACATAACCAAGTTCAATCAATTAAGTACATGGAGAGTGTAAATGACTAAAAATAAAAGTTTATTAATGTATAAAATATGTGATTATCAAATTCCCTCACACTTAGTGTAACACCCCAATTTTTTCATTTTTCATGATATAAATAAGTTTTCTAATATTTGTCAATTTTTGTGAAATTTTTAAAATGTTTAAATTATTTTAATTATTTTAATATTATTTTGAACTGTATGCTCGAATTTCATTTTTTTCTGAATATATATGAGTTTTATAATATTTATGATATTTTTGAATTTTTGTGAAATTTTTTGAGTTTTTAATTATTTTAATATTATTTTGAACTGTATGTGTGTTTGAAGCGGGCCGGGAAAAATAAAAATTTTTCCTGGACCAGAAAGTTTTGAACTGTTAATGCAGGACCGGGGGATCTTACTAAACCCGAAACCGGAAACAGTTGACGAAAATTTTCTTTATCTGAGTTTCTATTATCCATTGGATAATGTTTTTATCCATTGAGTAATGCTTGTATTCATTGTGAATGTTATTATTCATTGTGTGGAAATAAGTTTGCCCCCAAATAGTTTTATATGTTAAGTTTTGATGATGACAAATACAAGACAAAAGGAATATCTTGCTTATACTCTTTGTTGCATTCTATATAGAGCATATCCATTAATATTTAATAAATATCTTATTTGGATGTGTCTATGAATGTCTTATATGCATGTTAAACTAACTAAAGCTATATATTTATGATTCATGCATATGAAGATATTAAATTATGTTTTTGGACTAACTATGCTTGTTTAAGTGAGTGATACTTTGTAGGATAGTCCAAGTACCAAGAGTGAGCTTGCAACAAGAAAGCAAAAGATCTCAATTAAGCTCAACACAAAGGAGAATGTGAATGCTTATTTCATGAAGGTATTGATAAACATCAAAGTCATGTCAAAGACCAAGTTCAAAGGAAGATTAAATGGTATAGCTTATAGGACTTAGTGTCTTTATGTAAGAAGCCTTATGGATATCTCAAATATGTTTTTACAAATGGTTTTCCTATGCTAAAATACCCAACAAATAAGTTTTGAAAAGTTATTTATGGTGGTAGTTCAAATTTATGAAAAATAGCCAAGTTTGAGTTTTACAAAACTGACCTTTGGTTACTCTTTTAATCATATCTTTCAAAATACTTTGAGTTTTGTTTTGAAACTTCTTTCATTTGAAAATAGACTCAAAGATCTTTCCAATGATTGGTCATTTGCTTTAAACAGATAAGAAATGAAGAAGTTATGACCATTTAAAGTCAGTTTTCGAAATCTGAGTGGTTTATTCGAATAAAGCATATGTTATTCGAATAACACACCTCAAAAATCATACCAGACTGAGTTTTTAATGGTTTATTCGAATAACCAAAGGGTTATTCGAATAACATGACCCAAAATATGTTACTGAACATGTTTTTAACGTTTTATTCGAATAACTAAACGTTTATTCGAATAACCAAATGTTTATTCAAATAAAAGGTTTCAGAAAACACTTCGTGATGGGTTATAAGTGATTTATTCGAATAGGACTTCATTTTATTCAAATAAACTCGATCCAGTTCTACGCAACGGCTATTTTCAGAAGCTTTAATGTGATATTAATTTATACCCAACGGCTCTTTTTCTTATACCACTATAAATACATGTTTTTGGGACATCTTTGACACACACCCATTTATCTGAAACAACTATTTCTTGCTTTATTTTGTGATACATATTTTACCAAATTTCTGTGCTCTTTTTAGCCAAAATTTGAGATATCCTTAGAGAGCTTCATAGAGCTTCAAATTGTATTATTTACTCTGAGTGAGAGTTTCTCTTCATCTATATTTTCTGTTCTTCTGTATTGAGGGTGAGGTATCCTTCAAGGTTTGTAAAGGGGGTGAGGTATCCCTCTAAGGTTTGTATAAGGGTGAGGTATCCCTGCGGGCTGAGACTTTAGCACAAGGGTAGAGTTTCCCTGTGTGTGAAAAGTGCTCTTTCATGTAACGATTGCAAGCACCTATTGAAGCTTGTACATATAGTGAAAAATCTCGAACTGTGTTTCGGGGACTGGACGTAGACCACAAGTGGTTGGTGGTCGAACCAGGATAAATATCGTGCCTGCTCTTCTTCTCTTTATCTCTTTATTTTATGTAATTTTATTTTATTGCACATTTACTTTTCGCTGTTCTTAAAGTTTCTTTTCTTCATCACGTTCCTTCTGTGCTTTTATTTAAATAGCTTAAATATTTGTATTTATTTTAAGAGCATTTGTGAAAAGTTTTTTTATACCCAATTCACCCCCCCTCTTGGGTAATGGTTGCCATGACTAACAAGTGGTATCAGAGTTTCGTGCTCTGGTGAAAGCTTAACCGCTTAGAGTTAAAGATCCTTGCTTGTTGGCAACCTTGAAAGTTTTTCAAAATGGAAAGTTTTGAAATTGATAAACCACCATTTTTTGATGGTGTGAATTTTGTTTATTGGAAAGCTAGACTAGAGTTTTATATACAGTCTATTGATTTGGATTTGTGGGATGTTGTACTAAATGGATTTATTTATAAATCAAAACAAACTTGGAATAGTTTTGATAAAAAATGTTTTTCTTTGAATATTAGAGCTATGCAAATTTTGAGAAGTAGTTTGAATGATTATGCTTATGCTGAAATTAAAAATTGTTCTAGTGCTAAAGATATATGGGATGCTCTTAATGCGATTTATCTTGCTAACGATGATTTTGTGCATAAAGTTGCATATAGAAAGCAAGAAGAGCAAAAGTCATTGAAGGAAGCCTGTCATGAAACGCATGCTAAAAGAGATGTTCAAATTACTGAAGAAGCCAAATGTCTCTTGGTGACGATGGTGCTCAATTCGAAGAAGAGGCAAAGCAAAATAAAATTGATGAGGAAGAAGGTGATTCCCTTAAAGAGCCAAGTATGCTAGAAATTGAGACTACTTCCTATATGGCTAAAAAGGACTTTGAGGTAAATAATTCTAAACTATATTATAGTCCTTCTTATGATAAGTTGCAAAGTGCATATAATGAATTGTATGATTGATTTTTAAATTTAGAAAAGAAAAACTTATCGAGTTTGGAAAACATTTCCTCTATTGAAAATA
This sequence comes from Ormosia semicastrata, assembly GCA_029884595.1. Lineage (NCBI taxonomy): Eukaryota > Viridiplantae > Streptophyta > Magnoliopsida > Fabales > Fabaceae > Ormosia > Ormosia semicastrata. The sequence continues at coordinate 37,384,882 of JAQQTO010000060.1, read as the reverse complement.
AAATTGAGTTTTTGAAAAATGAATATGCTTTTCTTGATGAGGAAATGTCTTTGAAATGTGAAACCTCAACTTCTTGTGAAAAATGTATTGATTTAGAAAATCAAGTTGAGGACTTATATTCTGAATTTTCTAAAGCTAATGATTCTAATTGCTTACATTCTATGCTTGTTAATGAGAATAAAATTAGTATTATTCCATATGAAAATTCAAGTAAAGCTTGTGGCAAAAATAACATAGAACGTAATAATGAGAAAAAGCTTAAGTTTTTCAAAAATGATATTCAAATGATTAAGCCATCATTAAATTCAATTATTTGTAATTTTTGTGGTCATCTAGGACATATTTCTCATTATTGCAATTATAGAAGAAATCATTATATGAGAAATTGTATGGTATGGGTTCCTAAAAATCCTAACGGCCCTAATACTAACATTCAAGGACCCAAAATGAAGTGGATACCAAAATGTCCTCCTAGTGTTTCAATTATGCAGAAATTTTCTCAAAAGGATGGACTTATTGGTCAAAGGAAAGAGGAATCATCACGAAGAGCGCTTTCAAAGCCCAATGAAAGAGATTTTAGTCAAAGAAGGAAGATGATTTCAACTAAAGCTTCTCAAGTATAAAATGTAGAACTTGCAAAGTTCAAAACACCAAAAGAGAAGCAATGGGTAAGGAAAAGAGTTCCCTTGTTTACCAAGGCCAAGGTATCAACAGTTTTTACCTCTCATGAGCATTTACATGCAAAGTCAATAAATTTGAGGTATATTCCTTGTAGGCCTTAGGTAGAGGATAGAATCATGTGTATTTGATAAAATTTGAATATTATATTTAACACATGATTATGTTCATTCTTATTATATTAAAATTCATTAATTTGTTATATCTTGGTACATAAAGTTCTATAATGCTTATGTATGCTTTATATGCTTTAAAACTGTCTATGTATCATGAAAGCAAGCATGTTATCGATTATATGCTTAATAGAAAATGATTATTTAATTTATTGTGCTCAATTTACATATTATGGAAAAATTGATCTTTATGAGAGCATAATAGATTAATAGCCAAAAACTAACACATAAGGACTCAAGAAAATTTGGGTACCAAAAGTCAAAAATTAAAGTGTGTTGTAGGTGTGCTTGAAGGCCAAGAGCTCACTTTGACATCTTGAAAGTGGTTGCTGCAAGTACAAAAATCAGAAATAATTTCAAGCTCTCTTCCTTGTCTCCGTGAAGTTTGGACTTACAATTTCCAGATAAGTGAAACCTTTTATTATGCTTTTTTTTTTAAATATTTCTACATGTTAATATGCTAGATAAAGTATAATTCTGGTTTGAAATGACATGTCTAAATGATAATATCCTTGAGCATGAGTTTTTGTTTAATCTTAAGTTTTTGATCAATCATATATATAATTAAATATTTGAATTTATATGATTATTATCTCTCTTTAAATCACATCTATGTATATATGCTTTGATTTCTTGAACGTATGCATCTCTGTGGTTCTTTGTCAGTTTATAAGGTTTTTATTCGAATAAAACTCGTTACTGCTTGTCAAATAATGTGCTGCATATCAGCTTTATTCGAATAAAACATAGTTTATTCGAATAAACTGATTCCTGTGTTAAAAACTATGTTTAATATGCTCTGTCTATTCGAATAACTTTTTAGATTATTCGAATAACCTGAAACTCATTTGATCAGTTGTTTACGTTTGCTCTCTGTCTATTCGAATAGAACTCATATTATTCGAATAACCAGAGACTTGGTTAATCAGTTTTGATCATTTGCTTTCTGTCTATTCGAATAATCCATAGGATTATTCGAATAAAATATGTTAAAGGCCACAATGCTCAGCTTTTCCTACTCATCTATTCGAATAAAACCCAGATCTTCTTCTATTCGAATAAAACACTTTTTATTCGAATAAAACATAATATGTTCTGCTATGTTTCATTAATACATGTTAAATTCTTTTGATGCTTATATATAATTAGCTTGATTGATCATGAAATATCTGTTGCCATTGTGAACTTATTTATTATTTTAAATGCTTATTTGTTTATAAGTTTGGCATAATAACTAACCTCTATGGATCCAAAATTGATGGATACCAAAGAAAATTCTTTGAATTGTGTTGTAGGGTGATAACTACTTCAAGCAAGCATTTTAAATGGAATAAGCTTATTCAAGTTGAGGATAGTAAAAGAATTCAACTTTTGAAAGGGGTGCAAAGAATCTCTATTCCTTCGTGAAAACTTGAAGCTTGGAAGTGAGAGTCATCTACAAAAATTCAAAGACTACACTTCTGGTGATATCAATCCTTATTTATGCTTTAAATTTGATATCATATGATATTTGGAGAAGTAGAAAGTTATGTTATAACTTCACATGCCTTACATGAAAATTATTTGCCTAAAAATGTCTAAATAAGTTTTGATGATAATTATATACTTCTTGATAAACTTGAATCATGCCTTAAAATGCTTAAACAATTTTTTCAAAGTGCATATGTGCTTTATGCATTCTTGTTAGAGATAATATTGCATGGTTGATAATGTGATACATGCTTTAAATTATATATCAACCTAATTTATGCTTGTAAATGAGATTAAATGATATTTGATGTTAACCTATGTTTTAGAGGACTTTTAAAGTTAGCTTTGCAAGTCTCTCTATGTGTTTCAAATATAGCCATCAGATTTTTACATACAAGCATATGTGGATAAACGAGAAAAGCTGAATGGAATTCAAATGAAGAGGAAGATAAAAAAGACTTTCTTCTAGTACAATGGAATGGAGAATTCAAAGGAAGAAAGCTCAAAGTTAAAGGATCAATAAAGAAGGATCATCACTCTTTATCTAACTCAATAAGTATCTCTATCCCTAAGTTATTATGGTATTTTATATGATATGGATTGTATGATACTTGTTGATAAATTAATCTTAAATGACTAGATGCTTTTCAAGGAATATATGGCTGTTTATACCCTTCTAAAATGCTTTTGAAAATATAATGTGCTTTTTGAAATGGAGAGAAGTTTTAAAATAGTTTTTGTTTGAAGGATTAAGAAGATGTATTTTTGATAATATGCAAATTTTGAGGGGGAGCCTAGCTTTAAATTTTTATTTATATCTTTTGGCTTACATTCTTATTTGATTACATAAAGTATTTTACTGCTATCATATGCTAAATGTTTACATACAAAAAATATGACAAGCATTGTATGAATAATCTTCTATATCTTAAAAGCATGTTTATTTCATCTCTCTTTGATTCATGAGTTTTATCTAAGGGGAGAGAAAATTATTATCTTTCCTTCCTAAGCCTTTTTGTTGATGTCAAATAGGGGGAGAGAAAATTAGAAAGAAAAATATGTTCTTGTGCTCAATTGCTTGATATGCTTACATAAATATCAATTCTTGTATATTGCTCAACATATTTTTCTTTGGTGATTTGTCATCATCAAAAAGGGGGAGATTGTGAAAATAAGTTTGCCTCAAATGATTTTATATGTTAAGTTTTGATGATGACAAATACAAGACAAAAGGAATATCTTGCTTATACTCTTTGTTGCATTCTATATAGAGCATATCCATTAATATTTAATAAATATCTTATTTGGATGTAACTATGAATGTCTTATATGCATGTTAAATAACTATGCTTCTTTAAGTGAGTGATACTTTGTAGGATAGTCCAAGTACTAAGAGTGAGCTTGCAACAAGAAAGCAAAAGATCTCAATTAAGCTCAACACAAAGGAGAATGTGAATGCTTATTTCATGAAGGTATTGATAAACATCAAAGTCATATCAAAGACCAAGTCCAAAGGAAGATTAAATGGTATAGCTTATAGGACTTAGTGTCTTTATGTAATAAGCCTTATGGATATCTCAAATATGTTTTTACAAATGGTTTTCCTATGCTAAAATACCCAACAAATAAGTTTTGAAAAGTTATTTATGGTGGTAGTTCAAATTTATGAAAAATAGCCAAGTTTGAGTTTTGCAAAACTGACCTTTGGTCACTCTTTTAATAATATCTTTCAAAATACTTTGAGTTTTGTTTGAAACTTCTTTCATTTGAAAATAGACTCAAAGATCTTTCCAATGACTGGTCATTTGCTTTAAACGGATAAGAAATGAAGAAGTTATGACCATTTAAAGTCAATTTTCGAAATCTGAGTGGTTTATTCGAATATAGCATATGTTATTCGAATAACACACCTCAAAAATCATACCAGACTGAGTTTTTAATGGTTTATTCGAATAACCAAAGGGTTATTCGAATAACATGACCCAAAATATGTTACTGAACGTGTTTTTAACGTTTTATTCGAATAACTAAACGTTTATTCGAATAACCAAATATTTATTCGAATAAAAAGTTTCAGAAAACACTTCGTGATGGGTTATAAGTGATTTATTCGAATAGGACTTCATTTTATTCGAATAAACTCGATCCAGTTCTACGCAATGGCTATTTTCAGAAGCTTTAATGTGATATTAATTTATACCCAACGGCTCTTTTTCTTATACCGCTATAAATACATGTTTTTGGGACATCTTTGACACACACCCATTTATCTGAAACAACTATTTCTTGCTTTATTTTGTGATACATATTTTACCAAATTTCTGTGCTCTTTTTAGCCAAAATTTGAGATATCCTTAGAGAGCTTCATAGAGCTTCAAATTGTATTATTTACTTTGAGTGAGAGTTTCTCTTCATCTATATTTTCTGTTCTTCTGTATTGAGGGTGAGGTATCCTTCAAGGTTTGTAAAGGGGGTGAGGTATCCCTCTAAGGTTTGTATAAGGGTAGAGTTTCCTTGTGTGTGAAAACTGCTCTTTCATGTAACGGTTGCAAGCACCTATTAAAGCTTGTAAATATAGTGAAAAATCTCGAACTGTGTTTCGAGGACTGGACGTAGACCACAAGTGGTTGGTGGTCGAACCAGGATAAATATCGTGCCTGCTCTTCTTCTCTTTATCTCTTTATTTTATGTAATTTTATTTTATTGCACATTTACTTTTCGCTGTTCTTAAAGTTTCTTTTCTTCATCACGTTCTTTCTGTGCTTTTATTTAAATAGCTTAAATATTTGTATTTATTTTAAGAGCATTTGTGAAAAGTTTTTTTATACCCAATTCACCCCCCTCTTGGGTAATGGTTGCCATGACTAACACATTGGACAATAACTATCAGTAATCTTTGTCCATTGGGTAATAGTTTCTAAAAATATCTAGAAAATATTTATCTTTTGGATAAATATCTAAGGATAAATATCTAATAGAAAATATCTCAGTAAAATATCTTAGTAAAATATCTGGGTGAAAATATATAAGCTTAAATATCTTAGAAGCTAATTAGGACAAGCTTTATGTGTGCACCAATGGGAGAAGCAAGCTTGCTTGCTAAGTTGTTGAATAGTCAACAATAGTGGCTTGACTTTGATCTGCACCCTTGGATGACAAGACTTAGTGGAGAAGTTTTGAACATTAACCATTAATCGAATCAATGAATATGAAAGTAAACTTAATGAAGAAACCTTAGATTATCACCATTGATCTAATCAATGGTGTGAGAGCAAACTTAGTAAGAAAGTTTTGGATATTCACCATTGATCTAATCAACGGTTGTAAAGACAAGTTTAATAAGGAAGCTTAGGATATCTACCCTAGATTAAATCAATGGAAGAGAATGGTTGAAAGTGGTCAACATTATCATGCTTCTTTCTCTCCAAACTCACGACTATTAGGCTTCTAAGGAGACCAAAAAACTTCATTTCTATCACATTTCACACTTATAATCTTTTCTCTACAAAAACCTTAACATTTTTTCTCTGATTTTACTTCTCTACCTCATGGCCTCCTCACTCAAATCCATCTTCCATTACTCATAAATTAAACAAAGCTTACCACTTTGTTCTAAACATCATTCCAAACAACTTTCAAGTTGTGATCAAGATCAAATTCCATCATCTTCAAGCTTGATTTTTGGATCCAAGCTCTAGGGTTTTTATGGTGATGCTCATGATTTTCATTTCTTCTTTGATTTTTGAAATCCGAAGACCATGTTTGATCCATGGTTGTCTTACTCAAGCTTTAAATGTTAATTTTTATGTGTATGTTTGGATTTCAAGAGATCACTTGGTGGTAGAAGTTGATAGAAAGGATCAAACAAAAAGCTTTTGGAAGCTACACCTAAGGTAAAAGGGTGATTAACCTCATCGACCGTATGTGGTGGTGAGGGAATGGATTTGTTTGTGTTTGTGGGTGAAAAATCCCTTAAAGGATTTATTAATTTGATTGAGTATGTTTAAGTGCTATGTGTTGTTATATGTGATTTTATTACTTTAATAATTATGCATGATTTTTATTAAGTGATTATTATGTGAAATGGTATGATTTTGATTGAATTGTGATTAGATGCTTAATATGATTTTATTGCTTTAATAGTAAGCATGAATATGTAATAGTAGAAATATCATGAGTGATATGTTGTATATGACAAGAATCATGTGGAAAGGAAAACTATTTTGGTTTCAAAGAACTAAGAGGCTCACGGCCTCCATGAGTATTTTAGAACAAATCACTTAAAATATTTTACTAAGTGTGGATTTTAGATGATTATGTAACAAGTAATTGTATTAAATATTTTTACCAACAAAAATGAGATAGGAAATGAAGAAATGTTTCATTATGGAATATAAATTGATTTTCGGACAACATGCCAAGAATTGGTATTTTAGACCAAAAATATTTTCTCAAGTGTAGTCTTAAAGGATTAATTAACAAGAACTCAATTTAGTGATTTTTGAGATGTAAAAGAAAGTAAACTAATTTTTGGAATTAATTAAATTAATGAATTGAGGTCATAATGGGAAATAAATTTATAAGTTAAAGTTTACTGCCGTATAGCTCACCCTTTGGGTTTTGAAGCGCGTTAGAAAACTTTGAGCTATAGTATTTGATTAAATCATGGAAGTGTAAATTTTGAGAAGAAACTATTAGAAAGTATTATTAAGACGAAATTTATTGGAAATGAGATTCAAATTTTATTAAACATGGAAAAGAATTCTTTATAATTGGTTAAGTCAAGAATAACGTAGTTTTTGTGAACAATGTTAGGAAATATTATTTGGTGGAGGTTTAGTGAGAAAATGTTAGAAATATTATTTAAAGGTCATTTACTAAGGAAATATTGGAATTAAAGTCCAATTTTGATATTAAATGAGAAAAGTTTTAATTTAAGCTTAGAATATGATTAAAACATTTTACGTAATTGAAAATACGTAGAAAAACTCTTACGCGATTTATAAATGGTGATTTTTAGTCACGCGATTAAGAAAACATATTAAAATCACTACGCAATTGAGAAAACATTGAAAAATCGTTACGCGGTTTGAAAACGTAAAAAAAGTTTTTTGCGATAGTGAAAATGCGATAATATCGCTACGCGATTGAGAGGAACAGCGAGTTTTGCTATAGGACTAACGTACCGGACCCAAGTGGATTGTGGACTTAGCATTGTGCTTGTGGAACCGAAGTACGGGACCCGAGTGGATTAGTGGTATTATGTAATTATATGGGCGGTTATATAATATCATTGATACTAATGGTATTAGATAATTGTATGGACAGTTACTTTAATATCATTGGGAACAGTCCAATGGTGGTTTGATTTCGCCGGTCATGCATTTGAGCATTATACAGTCGGTGGTTGTTGTGGCTTTTGTGCGTAGGAGTGAACGAGAACTTACAGGATAGTGTGATCTATGATGGATCTTAGGGGGCGTCAGGGCGAGGTGATTCACTTAGTGACCTGTTTTCACATTGTATACTCCTGGCCGTGGAAAATCGTTGCAAAGCATTGACGAGGACCCGACAAATACTATTCTTTTCATGGTTCGGTGTAGACTATCTTTTGAGGGGGGACAGATCTTCTAGAACATTCATCTCTGAGTTTGTGTTTAGCTCTACGAAGTAGGAAATAGGTGCATTATGCATAAAGGATGGTCAGTATATACATTGTGCATGTGCATAGTAATTGTACATATTGTTCATATGCATAGTCAACATTTATAATGTTGTGATATAGTATTATTGTGATATAATATTATTGTGGTGTTATCATTATGCCAGATATTGTGTTGCAAGTTTATTGGATTATTTATTTATTAAATATCATGAATATATCTACTAATTTTATGTTATTTTTTTTGTTGTATGTTGAATTGTGTTGGCATATTTATCGTTTCTTTGCTAACATATTGGTATACGATGTAGGGGATCTCACCTCTTTGCTATATTGTTTGTCTGTTATGTTTTTATGATTATATTTTTTAAAGACCGTAAGAAGGATGAGGTTGGATTGCCTAGGTTTGAGTTGGTTTGACTTTGTCTGGTCGGTTTGCAATGGTTGCAAGAAGGGATTTCTCTGATTACGTGCAAACGCAGTTCCATGGGGGCACTGATGCCAGGCATGTCGACCCAGATACTCATCGTTTTGGTTATATAGGAGAGGTGACCCTATCCCAAAGTAGGACTTACCATGGAATCCCTATTATTACATATAATGCTTGTGTACATGTAGAGTTCTCTATGTCTATTAGAGAACTGTGGGATATTGCTCATTGTTTGCCTAGCGAAGTCTCTATGGAGTCAACTGCTCGGACTCTTATCCGTAGAGACACGTCCCGTCTAGAGAACGTGTCTATAGAAGATCCAGGAGAGGATCAGGTTCAGGACCTTTCTCTCCAGGTTTTTGGGCTTAGGCCAGGTCGAGTTTTTATATGGTAGTTGGGTATAAGTTTTGAGTTTTATAAATCTTATGTATTAAATAATATTGGTGAATTATGTTGTTTTATGTAATGTGTGTTAATTAGTTAATTATATTTTATAATCTCTAAAGGTTTGGTAAGTTTATGTTATCCGCGAAAAAGAAATTTCGAAACCCGTATTAAGATAATGTTAAATACTTTACAAGTTAGGTAAAGAATTAAAATGAGTTAGTTTGAAATGTAATGCCCTATGTAGGGTGTTACATTAGTTGGTATCAGAGCCCAAGTTAGAGTCTTTTGGGTTTGTGGGTAGGTTTGTCTTGTTTGTCCTATGTGTTTCTCTGACACCGAACATAGAGATATATTGTTTGGTTTTCGAAAGGAGACAATATTATTTGAAATTGTTACTTCTTGTTTCCATTGTGTTTTGATTTGTTTATTTTTGAAGAAAGATAATGGATCGTAGTAGACATAAGCATGTGGACGTGAGACGTGACGATGATCGTATGGTCGCAGCTAGAAGTGTAATGCAAAGGATGGCTGAGCGGTACAACAGAGTCAGAAGGTCGCTCAGCAGCAGGAACTAATAACAGAACTTCAGAACTTGTTAGAGTTGGAAGCAGTCTCAGGATGTGAGATTTCGTGACTTTGGACAGTCGAGAATCCAAAATGGGAGGAAATGTAAGGCCAATCGATTCTAGCGAAATCAGTATATACAACCACTGGGGAATCAACGGCAACAACGAGCAAATGAAAAAAGTACTAGTGGCAGTAGTTTTAGGCAGACCGTGAAGTTTTTACCATATTGTAAGAAGTGTGGAAACGGCCATGTAACGAAAGAGTGTAGGAACAAGGAAAGGATCTATTTCGAGTGCGAGAAGCTCGGACATGTTGCTAGAGATTGTGCTAAATCAAAGATGGAACCTTCCGTGAGAAATGTAAGTGCGCCAAGATCTCAAGCAGGAGGATGAGTCTATACGTTAAGTGGACCAGAAGCCTCCTAATCTGAACATCTTATTGAGGGAGATTGTGCCATAGAGAGTAATCATTTAACTGTGCTGTATAACTCGGGGGGTAATCCATTCTTTTATTGCTTGTGATTGTGTGAACCCTTTGGGTTTATCTGTGTTTTCATTTCCTTTTGACTTGAATATTGCTACTTCTACTATTAAACTTGTTATTACTACTCAAGCCTATTTAAAATTATTCTATTATTATTCGAGATTGGAACTTTTCTGTTGATTTGATTTGTCTACTTCTTTTACAAATAGACAAAATCTTAGGGACAGATTGGTTACTTTCTAACCATATCCTATTATATTGTTTCAATAAAACTTTAGTGTTCCTTGAAACCGAGATTTTTGGAGTTTGAATCCAGAAAGTTCAGTTCTAAATTTATTGGACCTTATTAAATTCTTTGTTGGATAGGTCCGGTAATCTACCACATAGCCTTATCACTTTTCTTTCTAACCTTCATAGTGTCTTCCATATATCTCAATTAAGAAAATATATTCCTGATTCAACCCAAGTCATAGCACTAGATACAGTACAATTAAAAAGAGAACTTGATCTAGAAGACATTTCCTATTCAGATTAAGGATAGGCGAGTGAAACAACTTACCTTGGTGAAGGTAATTTGGAACAATGTGATGGGAGATACAACATGGGAATTAGAAGACCAAATGAAGAGAGCCGTTGTTTTCTCCAAGATCGATTTGCATTCTGATTATCATTAGATTCGCATGAAAGTAGAAGATGTTCCAAGATAGTTTTTCAGACACGTTATGGACACTATGAGTATTTAGTAATATCGTTCGGGGTAACGGATGCTTCCGTGATATTCACGAATTACATGAATAATATCTTTCGTCCCAATTTAGACAGATTTGTCATTGTCCTTATTGACAACATCCTGATCTATTCTCGGAGTCCAGAGGAACATGCTGAACATCTCAATGCAGATCTTCAAATTCTGAAGAAGAAGAACAAAAAGTTATATGCGAAGCTATCCAAGTGTGAATTCTGATTAAAAGAAGTTCAACTTTTGGGTTTAGGTTATGTGTTGATGCAAAATAGAAAGGTTGTGGATTATGCTTCGAGATAGTTGAAAGTGCATGAGAAGAATTATCCTACTCATAATTTGGAATTTGCGATAGTCATGTTTGTGTTGAAAATTTGGAGACATTTTTTTTATAGAGCAACCTACAATGTCTACAGCGATCACAAGAGCCTGAAGTACCTATTCGATCAAAAAGGAGTTAAATATGAGGCAGAGGCGATGGTTAGAAATTTTGAAAGACTACGATTTTCAACTTTAGTATCATCCCGAAAAAGGCGAATGTCGTAACAGATACCTTAAGTAGAAAAAAGTACTTAGTGTATCTACTATTATAGTTAAGGAGAGTGAATTAATAGAGCAATTCAGGAATATGCGATTGTCGGTGGATTTGACACTGAGGAGAATCTGTTTGAATATGATTACTATTTTGAATAGTTTGATGGAGAAATTCGAGAGAAATAGAAAGGTGATCTAGAACGACGAAACTGGAGTTACTACGTGGGAGCTTGAAGACAAGATAAAAGGAGCAATATCTTCATTTATTTTAAACGTAAAAGAAATTTCGAGGACAAAATTCTTTTTAGAGGGGGAGAGTAGTAACACCCCGATTTTTTCATTTTTCTCTATATAAATAAGTTTTCTAATATTTGTGAATTTTTGTGACCTTTTGGAAATTTTTAAATTATTTTGATTATTTTTATATTATTTTGAACTGTATGCCCTAATTTCATTTTTTTCTGAATATATATAGTTTATAATTTTTATGATTTTTGTGAATTTTTGTGGAATTTTCTGAGTTTTTGGTTATTTTAATATTATTTTGAACTGTATGTGTTTGAAGCGAGCCCAAAAAATAAAAATTTTTCCTGGATCAGAAAGTTTCGAACTGTTAATGCGGGATCGGGGGATCTTACTAAACCCGAAACCGGGAACAGTTGACAAAAATTTTCTTTATCTGAGTTTCTATTATCCATTGGATAATGTTTTTATCCATTGAGTAATGCTTGTATTCATTGTGTAATATTATTATTCATTGAACAATAACTATCAGTAATCTTTGTCTATTAGGTGATAGTTTATGAAAATATTTAGAAAATATCTATCTTTTGGATAAATATCTAAGGATAAATATCTAATGGAAAATATCTCAGTAAAATATCTTGTAAAATATCTAGGTGAAAATATCTAAGTTCAAACATCTTAGAAGCTAATTATGACAAGCTTTATGTGTGCACCAATGGGAGAAGCAAGCTTGCTTGCCAAGTTGTTGAATAGTCAACAAAAGTGGCTTGACTTTGATTTGCACCCTTGGATGACAAGACTTAGTGGAGAAGTTTTAAACATCAACCATTGATCTAATCAATGGATATGAAAGCAAACTTAATGAAGAATCCTTAGATGATCACCATTGATTTAATCAATGGTGTGAGAGCAAGCTTAGTAAGGAAGCTTTGGATGTTCACCATTGATCTAATCAATGGTTGTAAAGACAAACTTAATAAGGAAGCTTAGGATATCTACCCTAGATTAAATCAATGGATGAGAATGGTTGAAAATGGTCAACATTATCATGCTCCTTTCTCTCCAAACTCACGGCTATTAGACTTCTAAGGAGACCAAAAAACTTCATTTCTATCAAATTTCACACTTATCATCTTTTCTCTCCAAAAACCTTAACATTTTTTCTCTCATTTTCCTTTTCTACCTCACGGCCTCCTCACTCAAATCCATCTTCCATCACTCATAAATTAAACAAAGCTTACCACTTAGCTCTAAACATCATTCCAAACAACTTTCAGGTTGTGATCAAGATCAAATTCCATCATCTTCAAGCTTGATTTTGGATTCAAGCTCCAGCATTTTTAAGGTGATGTTCATGATTTTCATTTCTTCTTTGATTTTTGAAATCCTAAGACCATGTTTGATCCATGGTTGTCTTACTCAAGCTTTAAATGTTAATTTTTATGTGTTTGTTTGGATTTCAAGAGATCAGTTGGTGGTAGAAGTTGATAGAAAGGATCAAACAAAAAGCTTTTGGAAGCTACACCAAAGGTAAGAGGGAGATTAACTTCATCGGCCATATGTGGTGGTGAAGGAATGGATTTGTTTGTGTTTGTGGGTAAAAAATTCCTTAAAGGATTTATTAATTTGATTGAGTATGTTTAAGTGCTATGTGTTGTTATATGTGATTTTATTGCTTTAATAATTATGCATGATTTTTATTAAGTGATTATTATGTGAGATGGTATGATTTTGATTGAATTGTGATTAGATGCTTAATATGATTTTATTGCTTTAATAGTAAGCATGAATATGTAATAGTAGAAATATCATGAGTGATATGTTGTATATGATAAGAATCATGTGGAAAGGAAAACTATTTTGGTTTCAAAGAACTAAGAGGCTCACGGCCTCTATGAGTATTTTGGAGCAAATCACTTAAAATATTTTACTGAGTATGGATTTTAGATGATTATGTAACAAGTAATTGGATTAAAGATTTTTACCAAGAAAAATGAGATAGGAAATGAATAAATGTTGGGTTATGGAATATAAATTGACTTTCGGCCAACATGCCAAGAATTGATATTTTAGACCAAAAATATTTTCTCAAGTGTAGTCTTAAAGGATTAATTAACAAGAACTCAATTTAGTAAATTTCAAGATGTAAAAAGAAAGTAAACTAATTTTTGGAATTAATTAAATTAATGAATTGAGGTCATAATGGGAAATAAATTTATAAGTTAAAGTTTACTGACGTATAGCTCACCATTTGGGTTTTAAAGTGAGTTAGAAAACTTCGAGCTATAGTATTTGATTAAATCTTGGAAGTGTAAAATTTTGTGAAGAAAATATTAGAAAGTATTATTAAGAGGAAATTTATTGGAAATGAGATTCAAATTTTATTAAACATGGAAAAGAATTCTTTATAATTGGTTAAGTTAAGAATAACGTAGTTTTTGTGAACAATGTTAGGAATATTATTTGGTGGAAGTTTAGTGAGAAAATGTTAGAAATATTATTTAAAGGTGACTTATTAAGGAAATATTGGAATTAAAGTCCAATTTTGATATTATATGAGAAAAGTTTTAATTTAAGCTTGGAATATAATTAAAAAGTTTTACGCAATTGAAAATACGCAGAAAAACTTTTACGCGATTTACAAATGGTGATTTTTAGTCACGCGATTAAGAAAACATTTTAAAATTGTAAAAATTCATTACGCAATTTGAAAACGTAACAGAAGTTTTCTACGATTGTGAAAATGCGATAATATCACTACGCGATTGAGAGGAACAGTGAGTTTTGTTATAGGGCCGACGTATTAGACCCAAGTGGATTGTGAACATAGCATTGTGCTTGTGGAACCAAAGTACTAGACCCGAGTGGATCAGTGGTTTTATGTAATTGTATGGGCGGTTATATAATATCATTGATACTAATGGTATTAGACAATTGTATGGGCGGTTGCTTTAATATCATTGGGAACAGTCCAACGGTGGTTTGATTTCGTGAGTCATGCATTTGAGCATTATACAGTCAGTGGTTGTTGTGGCTTTTGTGCGTAGGAGTGAACGAGAACTTACAGGATAGTGTGATCTATGATGGATCTTAGGGGGCGTCAGGGCGAGGTGATTCACTTAGTGACCTGTTTTCACATTGTATACTCCTGGCCGTGGAAAACCGTTGCAAAGCATTGACGAGGACCCGACAAATACTATTCTTTTCATGGTCCGGTGTAGACTATCTTTTGAGGGGGGACAGATCTTCTAGAATATTCATCTCTGAGTTTGTGTTTAGCTCTACGAAGTAGGAAATAGGTGCATTATGCATAAAGGATGGTCAGTATATACATTGTGCATGTGCATAGTAATTGTACATATTGTTCATATGCATAGTCAGCATTTATAATGTTGTGATATAGTATTATTGCGATATAATATTATTGTGGTGTTATCATTATGCCATATATTGTGTTGCAAGTTTATTGGATTATTTATTTATTAAATATCATGAATATATCTGCTTATTTTATGTTATTTTATGGATTATATGTTGACCTGTGTTGGCATATTTATCGTTTCTTTGCTACCATATTGGTATGCGATATAGGGGATCTCACCTCTTTACTGTATTTTTTTTCTATTATGTTTTTATGATTATGTTTGTTAAAGACCGTAAGAAGACGAGGTTGGATCACCTAGGTTTGAGTTGGTTTGACTTTGTCTGATCGGTTTGCAATGGTTGCAAGAAGGGATTTCTCTGATTACATGCAAGCGCAGTTTCACGAGGGCACTGATGCCTGGCATGTCGACCCAGATACTCATCGTTTTGGTTATATAGGAGAGGTGACCCTATCCCAGAGTAGGACTTACCATGGAATCCCTACTATTACATATAACGCTTGTGTACATGTAGAGTTCTCTATGTCTATTAGAGAACTGTGGGATATTGCTCACTATTTGCCTAGAGAAGACTCTATGGAGTCAACTGATCAGACTCCTGTACGTAGAGGCACGTCCCGTCTAGAGAACGTGTCTGTAGAAGATCCGAGAGAGGATCAGGTTTAGGACCTTTCTCTCCAGGTTTTTGGGCTTAGGCCAGGTCGAGTTTTTATATGGTAGTTGGGTATAAGCTTTGAGTTTTGAAAATCTTATGTATTAAATAATATTGATGAATTATGTTATTTTATGTAATGTGTGTTAATTAGTTAATTATATTTTATAATCTCTAAAGGTTTGGTAAGTTTATGTTATCTGCGAAAAAGAAATTTTGAAACCCGTATTAAGATAATATTAAATACTTTACAACTTGGGTAAAGAATTAAAAGGAGTTGGTTTGAAATGTAATGCCCTATGGAGGATGTTACACTTAGCTTTTTGCACTCCTGGGCAAAACACATAAGACCAAAAATAGGGAACAAGGAAAAATAACATAAACTCAAAAGCTAGAAATTCTAAAAGACTCAATTTCTAATAATATTTAAGAATGAAGAGCAACCAAAGATTTGAGGGATCAAAACATTTATAAGATAATGTTTTTTCACATCTGAAGCTAACAAGCAAGTAAACTTGAATTGAAATATACGAGTCAAGAATGATAGATCTTCAAAAGATTCACTCTCAATCCCTCAAGTGTTTAAAAGGTAAGTATTTCACTCAATTCAACTTATGAAAAATTACACTACCATAAGCTTGCTTATCTTCTACTTCTCCACTACTCAAAACACATGCACACATAAATCATCAGGACTTTATTCAAGGTTGTAATGGGGTCAAGGTAAAGGAGGAGGTAATATGGATATGACAAGTTAAATACCAAAGAGAATAAAAGAGCGTGAGAGCTGAGTTCAATTAACAAGCATGAAAGTTCATCTTAACTCCACCTAATACAAATTCCCTTTACATATTATTTTCCTTTCCTTTATTGCCTTGTTGGCCCTTCTTTACACATTTTTTTTTTTTTTGATTTTTTTGAAGATGAACATAATATATACATTTTTTTAATTAAACATTTTTTCAACCATTCTGCACACACACCCCTACACTTATTCAAGAACTCATCCAATGACAAAGCTAATGTTCTCTTATTCCCTAAGGCCAGGTAAGAACATGATTTTTCATTTAAGGCACATAATGAGCTCGAAACAAAGAATGATCAAATAAGCTCAAAGGGGTTGAGCAAAGGGAAATAGGCCATTTCCAATGCCTTACGTTTGCAGGAAATAGAGAATTTCCAAGAAGTCATAAGAGTGCTTGATATCATATTATGACAATATGCTACTGAACAAGGCTGCCTATTTGTGTGCTAATTATTCTTGGCTATTTAGTTAAAGTAGTTATTTCAAGAAAAATGCCTCAATCATATTTATGTATGCATGTGAAAATGTAGCCTCAAATTGAGTCAAAGCAAGTTCCAGAGCAATAATTCCATGAGTGAAAATCACACAAGAAAGAAAAGAATGGTGCAAATGTTCAATCCATTCATCAATAGGCTCAAAATCTCACAAGGCATATTTCTATCATTCTCAATCTACCAATTCAACATCTATAACCAAGCATGTGATTTTTTAGAAAGAAAGACAATTTATTCAATCATGCTATGTTCCCTAAATTTGAATTGCTACTTCCACATAACATAGTTATCTACCTAATTACTCCTTACTCTGCCACCAATTTTGATGCATCTCAAGAGCAAATTTACGTCTAGGGCATAATTTACTCCTTACTCTGCCATCCTTAATTAGTTTTGCTGTTAATAAATTACTGACAAACATATTAATAAACACACTTCCTAATTTTTCTATTTTTTTTATTTTTTAGTTTTTTTTTCACACAACTATCCTTCCCCCCAACCAGATCACAACAATGTCCTCAATGTCAAAACATAACTAGGTAAAGGATAGAATATAGTACCTGTTGTTATAATTACTGAAAAGAGAAACCTTACACAAATTTAAATAGAAACAAAGTACGATGATTAAAACCAAAGGTAAAGGAAAGTTATAGATGAAGTGTCAGATCACACCCACGTTCCTTACTACCTCCCTTGCTGCTTCCTTCTGACCAATCTATCTGAGCTATTACTGGTTCAGGTTCATAAATAAAAGTTTATAATTTATCAATTAATTCATCAATAGTTGAAGCAGATATAAGGAGTTGTCTTGCCGAAGGTGTGATAAAGCTCTGTTCCATAGCATGGTCAACAAAAGATAACAAATTATTAAAGAAATTATTAACATTCAACAAACCTATGGTTCTATGGTGGATGTTCAGTTGGGCCCAAGAGATAATTTGAAAAACTTATTTCAAAGTACCAAAATCACCTGATAAGGCAGTGAATGCATCAGAGTTTTCAAGCATTGTCCTTATTCATCCATACATAGATGATACTTGAAGTTCCAGCCCAATTATCTTTCCAATGATGTTCCTTCATGTTAAAGGTTTAGGAATGACACTTAAATCTTGACCACCTCTTAGATGTACAGAAAGTGATACAGCCCCCATTAACCCAATGCTACCTCCCCCGTATACTACACGAATGTTTCTCGCAGCAAGTGTTCTACCAACAGTGCTTGCTGCGTTTACAAACTCTAAACTCTTCCCATAACTTGTCCCACAAAATACACAGATATTGGTAAGTCTACGAACAGAAGAAGAAGCTCACTCCATTTCTACACTCATACTTCTTTTGAATGATTATGAGTTAGAGGAAAGTGAAGAAAATGAAGTGTTTAAATAGGGAAGAGAATGGAAAAAGTAATGATAGCTCCTATATGGGTAAGTTGGCTGTTGTCAGAAAAGTTTGAAATTAAGAAACTTTATTATTATTTTTTTTTTATTTTTCATTATTTTATTTTAATTTTTTAATCTTTTATTTTTTTAGACTTCAAGAAAATCATCAGGGTAAAGAAGTCTAGAAATCCCTGAAGGACCCTACCCAAAGGATCATCTGTCCAAAACTAAATTACAACAAAATCATATAAAGATAAAATTATAATAATAAATGATGGCATACCTTTATGTACAATTTTCATGGCGTATCTTTATACTACGCATCATGAGTGTAGTAATACCAAGACGGATCAGCCAATCTTGGAATTCTTCTCCCTCCCGCTTATGGGATATTTTGGATTGAGCTACGATGCAACTAATTAAAGTGCGTAAATCTGACAACTACCACCAACGACCACAACCAGTGAGAGGTCGCTGAAGAGCCCATTGCATGAAATCACAAGATCCAGCTTAGTTGCATAGTCACGCGAGTATGCTAACACAGGGCGCTTCTATCTACCCATCATCTCAGCTTGCCTAAAAGGTAAACTTTGGGATACTGAGAACGGCTCTCTACAAAGCATAGCACACGAACCTTATTTACAGACCGACGTGCAAAGGTCCACCTAAGTCAATGACGGGACAGGCATCTACCTAGGGCTCCTAATCTAATTAAAAACCAAGTACAACCAAAGTTTCGCCCTCTTTTTTTTTCTTTTCTTTTTGAAATAAAAATACTTTCACACAACGGGAATAAGCATAAAAACCTATGCCCTCAAGCCAATTAAGGCGACTCTCATTGAGAAGTTAGTTCTAATACTACAATACCCCCAAAGAACCTTCTGAACAAACGGGGTAAGGATCCATGCACAAGGATTTCATGGACTAAATACCAAGTTACTAACAACCTGATGAAAGGTGAGTGTATACTCACTCAAGAGTGGGATGAAGGTAGTCTGCTATTTTGGCTTTGTGCCAAAGCATCGTTGACCAACATTAGGCCCATTCAAGACCAGCGCAATATAGGGCTCCCAAAAGGGACAAGTGGCCATAATGCGACTGGCTGCCTCACATGTGGGATACAATCTACCTACTTTATTTTTCAATGAAGAAGGTTGGATCAGGATGAGCGCATTTCCCCATTCACATTTTGTATTTACCAAGGCCAAACCCAAGATGTGAACATACTCTATCTCTTTTTTTAGGAGATGTACAATAATATATATACATGTTGTTGTGATTGTGGCTTAGATCTTCCTCTGGTTTTACGTCTAGTAACGGCTTAAACGCCTTCTATGAGTCGAGGATAAGCTTCCCATCCAATTTTCTTATAAATTGGCAAACAAGGTCTTTTTGAGTCAGATTCCCAAGACTGTAATGCTTTTGCTCATCCCTGAAAAGATTCCACAAATTATGAAGTTCATGATGCACAACTCCACAAGAATGCATCTCAAGAGTCAGTAAGATATCATCTAATGACTCATTACTCAGTCCATTCTTAATAAAATATATTTTATCTTCTTGATTTACGGAAACCATTCCCAAAGAATGACATTGCATGTTGCAATTCCATCGTGCACATTTGTAACAAACTTACATTCCTTTTGCTCTTTTCCTTTTAGAATACGAACTTTTACCAAGACCCAGTATGTATGGGACAAATGAATTTGAAGATTCACCAGCTAAATGAACCTTTGCTTCGATTATCTAGTGTTTATCTTCTGAGATGCCCTTGTACATTAACAGTCTCGGTCTTTCACACCTAGCTTTGTAGATTTTTGTTAGAGAATTTTGAGGAAGAGAAGGAAAATATTTTCTTAAATTCGAGAGAACGAAATCCATTTCAAAGGAGAAGGAATCAGTTATTATGGGAAACTGAAAAACAAACCGACTTGAGAGTCACGGAGTACCGTTATCCACCACTTAACCGGGAATACAAAGAACAGCAAAAAGAAAGCAACAAAATTAAAATAAATTCTACTCATAATAGGGATTAGAAAGATATATGAATTCTACCTCAACAACTTGGTTTTTCAGAAATGGTTTGAGTCTTTGTCCATTGACCTTAAATACATTATCATTCCTAGGGTTCTTAATATCTATGGCCCCATGAGGATACACATGTTTGACAATAAAAGGGCCACTCCACCTAGATCTCAATTTTTCAGGAAATAGGTGAAGAAAAGAATTATAAAGCAGAACTTTTTGACCAACTTTAAAAGATTTTCTCAAAATTGATTTCTCATGAAAAGCTTTTATTCTAACTTTATAATTTTTTAAGTTTTCATATGCATTATTTCTCAATTCCTCAAGTTCATTTAATTGCAATTTGCGTAACCTGCAAGCATCATCAAGATTTTAGTTGAAAGCTTTAATGGCCCAAAATGCTTTACGCTCCAGTTCTACAGGCAAGTAACAAGGTTTTCCATAGACTATCCGATAGGGTGACATACCTAAAGATGTTTTGAAAGTAGTACGGTATACCCAAAGTGCATCGTTTAGTCTTAAAAACCAATCTTTACGAGTTGGGTTAACCATTTTTTCCAAAATTTGTTTAATCTCCTTATTTGCTAATTCTACTTGTCCATTTGTCTAAGGATGATAAGGGGTGGCAATTTTGTGGATAATGTCATATTTCTTCATTAAGGATTCAAATGGTTTATTGCAAAAATGTGTTCCCCCATCACTGGATTCCAAATCGACTCAAAACATTTTCTTTTAAAAATTTAAGAACAGTTTTGTGATCATTGTGTCGCCATGGAATCACCTCAATCTATTTTGAGACATAATCAACTGCAACCAAAATATACACAAATCCAAATGATGATGGAAATGGACCCATGAAATCAATTCCTCAACAATCAAAAATTTCAATGACAATGATAGGGTTCAAAGGCATCATGTCTCGTTTAGAAATGGAACCCAATTTCTGACAACTTTCACAACTTTTGTAAAAAATATAGCTATCCTTAAATAAAATGCGCTAATAAAATCCACACTGCAAGATTGTTGCAGCTATTTTCTTTCAAGAAAAATGACCTCCACATACTTCTGAATGACAAAATTTAATGACACTACCTACCTCACTGTCGGGTAGACATCTCCAAAAGATTTGATCAAGACAATATTTGAACAAAATGGGTCATCCCAATAGAAATTTTTCACCTCAATCAAAAACTTTTTTTTGTCTTGGTACGTCCATTGAGGCGGCATCTTACTTGTTACAAGAAAATTGATAATGTTACCAAACCAAGGCATGGAATTGACAGAAAATAAAAATTCATCAGGAAAAGAATCATTGATAGTTGTGTTATTAAAAGATGAGCTTGTTGTCAGTCTGGACAAATGATCTGCAATAACATTTTCATTCTTTTCTTGTCTTTTATTATGATGTTGAATTCTTGAAACAACAAGATCCACCATATCAACCTAGGTTTGACATCCTGCTTAAACATTAAATATCTAACAGCAGCATGATCAGTGAAAACAACAGTAGAAGAACTAATTAAATAGGCTCTAAATTTTTCTAATGCAAAAATTACAGCAAGTAGTTCTTTTTCAGTATTGGTGTAATTCATTTGTATACTATTTAAAGTTTGACTTGCGTAATAAATTACATGAGGCTTACATTCCTTTCTCTGTCCTAAAACAGTGCCAACAGCAAAATCTCTAGCATCACACATCAACTCAAAAGGCAAAGACCGGTCAGGGGATTGCATGATAGGAGCAGATGTCAAAAGACCGATTAATTTTTCAAAAGATTTCTGACAATCTTAAGTCTAATCAAATGGTGCATCTTTTGTTAGAAGATTACATAATGGTCTAGATATAACATTAAAGTCCTTAACGAATCTTCTGTAAACTCATGCATGTCCTAAAAAGGAACGAACTTCTCTGACTATTTTTGGGGAAGGCAAATGTGCAATTAATTCAACTTTAGCCTTATCAACTTCAATTCTCTTAGAAAATATCACATGACCTAACACTATTCCTGAGGTAACCATGTAATGACATTTTTCTCAGTTTAACACAAATCATTTTTCTTCGCATTTATTAAGAACTTTTTCCAAATTATCAAGACAATTTTCAAAAGAATTTCTAAAAACTGTTAAGTTATCCATGAAAACCTCTAAATAATGCTCAATCATGTCACTGAAAATACATAACATACATCTTTGAAAAGTTGCTGGAGCATTACAAAGGCCAAAAGGCATTCTTCTATATTCAAAAATGCCAAAGGGGCATGTAAAAGTGGTCTTTTCTTGATCCTCTAATGCAATTTATATTTGATTATACCCTGAATAACCATCAAAAAAATAATAGTAGGGATGTCCTGCTACTCTTTCCAAAATTTGATCAAGAAATGGCAAGGGGAAATGATCTGTCCTGGTAGCTGTATTCAATTTTCTAAAATCAATACACATATGCCAAATGGATAAGACTCGGGTAAGTATTAATTCACCTTTTTCATTTTTAACCACTGTTATTCCATATTTCTTAGGCACAACTTGTGTAGGGCTTATCCACTGGCTATCAGAGATGGGGTAGATGATTCCAACATCAAGTAATTTAAGAACTTCAGCTCTAACTACCTCTTTCATGTGTAGATTTAATTTTCTTTGAGGTTGTTGAGATGTTTTAGCATTATCCTCTAAACGTATTCTATGTGTACAAATTAATGGATTAATGCATTTAATATCCTTTAATGTCCATCCTATTGCACTTTTATGCCTTTCAGTACTTCTATCAACATTCCTTCTTGTTCTTTAGTCAGGGATGAGGAAATTACCACTGAAAAGCTTTGTTCTTCTCTAAAAAATGTGTACTTCAACCCATCAAGTAATGGCTTTAGTTCCAGTGTGGGTACTTCTTCATTGGTATCATCATTCATGGGTTTTAGCTCTTCAAATCTTGGCTTCCATTCTTTGTATTCCATTACCTGTGTACAGTCAAGTAAAGAGCATATTTTAGAAACATCATCATCTAATTGCATAGCTGAATCAAATGAATTAATTAAACAAATTTCTAATGGGTCAGAAGAACTCCTGGTATGAAGATGATCATCTATAATGGCCTCAATCCCTTCAACTTCCTGTTTTTCGTCATAGACTTCTTGTGGTTGCTTGCATATATTGAAAACATTAAGCTCCAGTGTCATATTTCCAAATATTAGCTTCACCACTACATTTTTGTAATTTATCAAAGCATTAGATGTTGCTAAAAATGGGTGACCTAAAATAACAGGAATTGACTTGCTACTATTATCCATAGGTTCAGTTTCAAAGATAATAAAATCTACAGGATATATAAATTTATTAACTTGTACCAACACATCTTCCACTATTCCTTTTGGAATTTTAATTGATCTATCGGCAAGTAGAAGAGTTATAGAAGTTAGTTTTAACTCACTCAAGTTGAGTTGCTGATAAACTGAATATAGAAGCAAATTAACACTAGCACTAAGATCAAGTAAAGCTCATTCAATTTTATATTCTCCAATAATGTATAAAACTGTAGGACAACCAAGGTCTTTATATTTCAACGCATTGTTATTCTGAAGAATGGTGCATACTTGTTTAGTCAAAAAGGCATTCTTTTTCACATTTAGTTTCCTTTTAACAGTGCATAGGTCCTTCAAAAATTTGGTATAAGAGGGAATCTATTTGATAGCATCTAACAGAGAAATATTGACCTTTACTTGTTTAAGGATTTCAAAAATCTCACTGTTATGATTCACTTTACTTGAATTGTTTAATGCTTAAGGATATGGGGGTGAAGGCCAGGGTTTGATCTCCTTTTGGCCAGGTGGCTTATCAACTCCTTCCTTATCTTTGGGAATTGATTCATCATCTTTCTCACGAGGTTTAGGAATTTATTTTTCAATAACCTTTCCACTCCTAAGAGTTATCACTGACTTGACTTGATCTATTTGTTGGCTTTCTAAACTACCCTCATTTAGGCTGTACCAACCCTTGGGATTCGGTTGAGGTTGAGAGGGAAACTTTCCTTTCTCGCAAATGGTGAGTGCAAAAGAAAGTTTAGCAAAAGTGTCTTTTATGTCAATCATGACTTGAGTGTTTTGGTTATTAATGGACTCTTATTTTTCCATGAATGCATGCAATGTTCCTTTAAGGTTTTTCCTATATGGTGGGACATAAAGTGCATATCCTTGAGAATTTTGTGAATCCTGCTATGCTTGAGGAGGTGGTGTTACATAAATTGTGCCTGATTATTAGTCCTCCAACTGAACTTCAGGTGATTTCTCCATCCTGGATTGTATGAATCTGAAAAAGAAGAAGTGAATGGCTTTTTAAAATTGTTCATTGCATTTACTTGCTCATGCACAACTTCTTTAAAAATAAGAATTTTTGGACATTCATTTGTTGAGTGTCCTAATTCATCATAAATGCTACAAATTTTTTCATTTTGCACAGATTTGATTGTTTTTACTTTTCCTAATTCCATGGCTTCAACCTTTCTAGCCAAACTAGCAAACCTAGCATTTAGATCTTCTTCTTAATTAAGATGATATTTTCCTTTACTAGCATTTGTAAGGTTATATCTAATTGAATTTTCAGAAAGATTAGTACCATGCCAAGATTGAGTTTCAGCTAAATGGTCTAAATAGTCTAAAGCTTCTTCAGGTTCTTTATCAAGAAACTCACTATTGCACATTGTTTCCACAAGTTGTTTAGTTTCAGGTGTTAACCCTTCATAAAAGAAGCTTATAGTGTGCCATTTTTCAAAACCATGATGTGGGCAAGAATTTAACAAATCTTTAAAACGTTCCCAACTTTGAAAATATGCTTTATTTGAATTTTGGGAAAAATTTTGGATTTGTCTTTTCAAAGCATTGGTTTTATGTGTTGGAAAAAATTTCTTTAAAAACTCACCTTGCATTTCTTGCCATGTGCCAATTGATCTTGGTTTCAAAGCGTTAAGCCAAGTTTTTACTTTTTCTTTCAAAGAAAAAGGAAACAATTTAAGCTTAACAATCTCTTCAGTGCAAATTTGGTCATTAAAAGCAGTACATACTTCCTCAAATTCTTTTAGATGTCAATATGAGCTTTCAGATTCTAAACCATAGAAATTAGGAAGTACTAAAATCATACCCTGCTTAAATATAAAATTATTAGCATTAAGTGGAAAGATAAACATGATGGACTAGAATTTCGAGATGGTTGCAAATATTCATGGATGGTTTGCAACAGTTGATTTTCATGTTCATTATGCACTCTTTCATTTTCAGCCATTGTGTTTAATGTGTGTGATTGTGATTCAAACAAATCAATATATAAAGTACCAGGATTAAATCTAACTAAACGACTAGAATTTGAATCACGATACCAATTAAGCATAAACAAGTAACTTAAAATATAAAAGAAAATGTACAAGTAGGCGGTATAAACCTACCGTTAAATATTAACAATGATGTGGTATAAACCAGTCACTAAATAAATATTAACAAGTAGTAAGTTAGGAAGCTAATAAAGTAAAAATTTAGTAAGCTGATAAATTAAAAAGTTAGTAAGCTGATAAAGTAAAAAGTTAGTAAGTTAGTAAGTTAGAAAGTTAGATTTAAAGTGCAGAAACTAAAATATAAAAAGTAAAATATAGAAAATAAAGTGCAGAAAGTAAATTTAAAACATAAAAATTGGAGAGAGGCAAAGCCCCACCAAAGTCGGCGAAAGAGAAGAGAAGAAGAAACATTATTTCATTAATAATTAAAGATTACAGAGGGAGAAGGGAGAGTTTCTCACACTAAATTAGTACGTTAGTAAGTACAAAAAATAAAAGAGTAGAAAAAACATATATACATGATCCACAGGGATAAAAAATATATATATACAAGATCCATAGGGATAAATAAATATATATATATATATATATACAAAGTAAATTTGTTCTTCAAATCAAGTTCCCTGGCAACAGTGCCAAAAACTTGATGCGACTGAAAAGTTGGAAACTCAAGTGCAGGTTGTTTCAAGTAATAAATTATCGAGAGTCCGAGGTCAATCCACACGAAATTGATGAAGAAAAAATTCTTTGACGTAAAAAAAATATTTTGTCATAACAATAATGGTGATAAAACTTGGTCACAAATAAAAAAGATTTACTTGGGTTATCCACTCTTGGTAAGTAAATTAAGGTCCAAATTAATTCTTTTTATAACTCAATTAGAATCCACACATAATGGAGGTTCCAATCGAAAAATACAACATTCAAAGTTCATTTAAGATTATATATGTAATTATATTATAGTTCATTTAATTATTTATTAACACCACCACTTATAAATGGGCTCAAGCATTCATTGTGCTAACCTCTTGTCTACAATGAATCAAGATCTCCACTTTACAAGGAGGGTTTCTAAATTGATTGGAAACAAAATACAACACATATAATGACCACTTGATAATATATCATTTAAGCACAAGAAAGAAATTAATCTAACCTTAATTTATTACCAAAAGCTTCACCATTTCACATAAGTAAAATGAATATTAGTTACTCATAGACAAGAAGAAAGAAAGAGAGAAGAAGAAGAAAAACATAACTTCAATTTAGAACAATAGAAAACTACAACAAGATAAACAAATAACACAATAGCATGATCTTGATCTCTAAACCAAGATTCTCAAATGATCAACTAAGGCTCTCTTTTATAGAGGATAAGGGATACAAAATGATAAGGGGTTGATTAATGAGTGAGTGGACGAGTGGGTGAATGAGTAGAAAATTCCAAATAGTAGTTTGATGAATGGAAAATTATAGAGATTCTTATCTCTGAAATCATTCAATGTTGAACTTATGGCATGCGTCAGATTCTCGCCAAGTGGTCTTCATGAAAGTTGTAGATCTGGATCTTAACTTTTAGATGCCAAAATTTTAGCCCATTTCAATTCCTACAGCCCGAGATATGCCCTGATTACTGCACACTATTCAGACCCAGCTACAACTCCTCTATTCTGACTTGCAAGCCCAATATGACCTCCAAGCCAACTGAATTTTGTCTTGTATTTTCATGAAAGTTGTAGATTTGGGTCTTAACTTTCAAATGCAAAAGTTTCAGCCCAAGTTCCTACATCTCAAGTTATGCCCTGATTACTTCACACTGTTCAAGTTCCAATCATAAAACCAGTGTTCTGACTTCCAAGCCCAATTAACTCCACTAGATATCTGATTTTTCCCTGGAGCTCTGCATGAAAGTTGTAGAGCTCTCTCTTATCTTTCCTACAAGGTAAGATACATAATTCTCAGACATATAGAACTCAAGATATGGCTGAAATACAAAAATAATGTAAGATCTCAATAATGCTGGAAAAAATAATTAAGCCCAATTTGAGCCCAAACTTATAAAACATAACCAAGCTCAATCAATTAAGTACATGGAGAGTGTAAATGACTAAAAATAAGGGTTTATTAATATATAAAATATGTGATTATCAGTAGTTTATAAGCTTTTTTATTAGAGTTGATGATGTATGGAATATGAATAAAAGGTTTCCTTTTGCTTCATTGAATGTTTGACTTTTCCATTTCCATCATCTGCTTCTTTTGTGAGGATGAGTCCAATGCTCATTATATAATAATATGTTTAACCTCATCACGCTGCCCCTAGCTTGATGCTTGGCTAATATACCAAAGTATCAAGGTAAGTCTCAATACCCCCAGGTGACAGGATCCGTGATTTACAGGAAGTTGTGGTCCGTTCTATCCCCAAAGGGTTAGGAGCTTTAACTAGGAGGCTTTAACAACCAAGTCAGTTGACATTCACAGACGTGTTCGGGAAGGGTCCATACATCAGGTGACTATAGGTGGACATTTTGGGTTGTAACCGTGGTCCGTAAAAAAATTATGTGCTCAAACAGTAAGGCTTGTGTGATATTGGGCTTTTTGAGCAACTATCGTTTCAACTGATGTGATAGTTATGAAGTCCATGTGGTGCACTCTAACTGGATAGATGTGATTAGGGTTCTGTGCACCATGATGGCAGGCAGTTGAAATCTGAAGTGTTAAGATGAAATTGCCTCCCAACCATCTTGCCTTTATAAATAGGAGCTAAGGACGCCTCTTCCATACTTTTACTACTTTTGACTATTTTCTGGCAACCTGAGGCAATTTTTGGCAGTCGTGAACGACGGAAAAGTGTAGTTTTTGGCAATTCTCTTCGGCTACACTCCCTTCAATCACCCATTTTTTTTATTTTTGCAAGGTATGTTTCCTTTTACCCTCTATTTTTGTTGCTTTTAGCATCGTTCTGAGATAGAGGGCTTCTACCTTCTCTATCTTAGGGTATTCCCTCTCTTTTTCTAGTGAAATGAGTAGGGACATCTGCTTTTCTAGGTCCATTCGATGGCATTGCTATGTGGAGCACCCTCTCTATCGCGCCATGAGCAACGAAGGTGTTCAACTGAGGCTTAGGCTTCTGTGGGCATGGAGGTCATAATTTTGGAGATGGAGGGTAGATGTGGATGTGGAATTTTACTGGTTCCCTTCCTCCATGTCTGGATCTGTAGGCTAATATTCTTGATTCTGACAATAACTTACCAGCCTCTGTAGGTGTTTCCAAGAGTTCCATGGCAAGGAGAAGAGCGGCGATGCAAAGGAAGCCGGTTGTTAAGGGACCGTCGGTACTTGTCCTTAGGAGCACCGTATACCCCTGGGTTGGAGATAATGTCTGGAACAATGAGTCCAAATTCTGGACTAGGAAGTACATTGAGGATCTCAAGGTGTATCTGGAGCTGACAGAAGGTTGTGTAGGGGACTATGAGTATCAAGTTCTGGCTCTGAGGGAGAACGAGAGAGTGTGTTCGTCTCAGCAGGCTAGTGCACATTACATGTTTATGTATGAGGATCTCTTTGTTTGATTAGGACTCCAAATCCCATTCACCCCTTTTCAAATTGCGGTCCTCCGTACCCTCAATGTGGCTCCATCCCAGCTTCACCCTAATAGCTAGGGAAACATTCTTGCCTTCAAAAGTTTTTGCCGAGTAGTTGGACTACAATACTTAGAGAGGGCATTTTTCTACCTTTTTACCCGGTGGTGCCCCAAGGTGTAAGGGCAAGGAAAAAGAATTGGCTCACACTCCAGTCAAGGCCCGGTCGGAAGATCTTCAGAGTTTTCCAAGAAAGTTTTAAGAACTTTAAGACTAAGTTTTTCAAGCTAATGGTGGCACCAAATACCTATCCATTCTTTTTGGATGCCAATAGGGATCTGGTGTTTCACTTGTACTAGACCACCCAAGCGTAGGACACCTCCATTGAACTAATTGAAAAGGAAAAGCTTGATCTTGACCAGGATGACATCGAGTGTGTTGATTTCAATGGCACATGTGCTCGAGAAGTGGGGCTCATTACTTGCAAGGACCTTCTAAATGCAACCACCGATGATGAGATTCTTGGGGTCATACTAGGTAGGGATTAGGCCTTAATTCGTAGTCTACCTTTACCTTTTGTTTTTAATATTTTCTTTCCAATTGTGTCTAAGTTGTTTGCTTTTTATGTTTTGTTGCAGAATGCATGGAATGTGGATCATCCCTTTTGGCCCTTCAATCTTTTAAGGCGAGAAAAGGAGGGGCCATACCTTCTAATTCCCTTGCACCTATTGCTCTACCTCCCACCGCCCGAGATCTTGTTATCGAACCAGCTTATGATCATCTTGAATCTCTTGCACAACCCCTTTAGAAGAGGAAGAGAAAAGCTGCTGAAAGTACTAAGGTGAAGGACAGTGAGAAAAGGGTGGCAACGAAGGAAGACAAAAAGGAAATAGAAGATCTAATGCCCTTAATTACAAGGAACACAAAGCCCAGACCATTCGTCGACTAGTGACTCCTGAGTGATGAGATCTTGAAGTACATTACCTACAGGATTCCACCTGAGACTCTGTCAAGGTTTTAGACCTTCACACTCTAAGAAGCTGCTAAAGCCTGCTGTGTTAAAAGGAGCTTAAAGGAATATGAGAAGAAGTTGGTCGAAAAGCTATAGGTGGTCAAGGCAGAGGGAGCTTGGAAGGTTGAATTAGCTCTTAAGGACAAGGTGGAAGTTGAATGAAAGTTCAAAGACCTGAAAAAGAAGTCAGTAGATTCCAAGTCCAAGCTCAAGAAAAAGAAGGCCAGTTCTGAAAAGACCACCGCCGACCTCCAAGTTTAGACTCAGGATCTTCAGGGTGGAATGGCACAACTGAAAAAGGATAATAAGGAGCTAGAGGCGACCTGCACGAACATCAGTGGTGAACAGTTCTATAATATAGTTGCCCAAGTCCAGCATTTCAATTTCGAGGTTGCCCTGGCCTTGGAAGAATTGAATCCTGAGATGTTAGTTCGAGATGGTTGTCTGGTAACAGCGGAGAAAGTCAATCAAGCTGCTGCCAGGGTCCCAACTATTGAGCTTTCAACTGGTATTCTCAACCTAACTGAAGGCGATGATGGAGAATCAGATGAGGACCACCAGAGCATGAGAGAAGATGAGGCTAGAGCTTGACTTGCCTTTTTTCCCTTCTTCTCTTTATTTATTGCATTTATTTGCCCCCTGTGTGGAGCATTTTATTTCTATATAGACAATTGCCCCAGTCACCGGGGTACATTAAATGCATTTGCTTTGCCCTTATAACTTAGCATTGTATGCTTATTTTTTTCCATGATTCGAACTGGATCCAACGCTCATTATAAATGTGCACTTGGTAGCCGTTTAAGGACTAAGGAGAATTTTAATTGAGTAGAACCTTGATCTGGGGTCCAACACCCAAAACATTTGAGCACTCAGAATTCCACTTAAGACTTAGGCAAAATAAAATATGATCCATAACTGGGGTGTTTAGTGTTAACAGTCTAGTTCAGAAAATTGCCTAAGAGGAATTTTCAATTTCAGAACTAATTTAACATAGACATCCATGGTAGGTACCTAATGATGGACCACAGATGTCATAACCCGTGTTGTTAATTAATTTCACAAACACAAAATGGTTATGGCCAACTGTTGAGGATTTGGGAATAGGCCCATAACTTATGACCAAAATACTCAAATGGGTCTTATGGGCTATTCCTCTTAACCTGGAATCTAAGTGACCTTGGATCCCATAACAAACAGGCTCTAGACATTCATAAGGTGTAACACTCAAAAAATTATTTCTTTCATGATAAATAATCATTTTATAATATTTGTGATTTTTGTCAATTTTGTGGATTTTTCTAGAAATATTAAATATTTTAATGTATTCCTCATTTTGCATGCGCACTGAGTAAAGTCGGGGAAATGAAATATTTTCCTCGAGGTTGGTAAACCTTGAACTGTGGAAATGTCGACGGAAGATCTTACTAAACACGAGGCTAGGCACAGTTTACGAGGTTTCATTTTTTGAGATTTTATTTGATAAATAAAATTGCGGTACATTCTGTTAAATAAAAATTTTGTTGTACGGTCTATTATCCATTGGACAATAATACTGACTTTTTAAACTGTAATAATTGTCTATTGGGTAATAGCTTATAGTAAAAATCTTTATCATCTTATCTAGAAATCTACTTTATGTCACATCAAGTTGACCTTTCAAAAATGTGAGTTTTGGCTTCTTGAAGAAGTTTTGGAGGAAGCTTCCTAGCACCTTCCTATTGGCTAGTTGAAGAAGCCAATTTCCCTTTCTCCTTTGTGAAGCTACACGGCCAAAGATAGAAAAAGGTGACCAAACTACAATATTTTTATTTTTACTCTTACATTTCAAAAACCTTACTATCACTTTCTCTCTCTACCTTTTTCTTCTCTCACTTTCTCCTTCACATTTTCTCTCTTTTTCCTCTCCTCTCCTCTCCTACCTCACAGCCTCACCCTCTCTTCACACCTCCATGATTGTAAAAATTTCAAGTAACCACATTTTCTTGAACTCCATCACATTCTAAACCTTTTTCTAGTTGGAATCTACCTAAAAAGCTTCCATCTTTATCATCTTCTTCAAGCCTAAAGCTTGAAGCTTTAAGGTAATGTTCTTGATTCTTTACTTTCTTTACTTCTTTTTCGTTTCCATGGCCACCACCATGACCAGTGTGTTGGGAATTTTTGTGGATACATCACGCAGTGGAAAATAGGGATTCTCACCGAGGATCCATGCGAAAAATCCATAATCCGACTTTTTAAATAATTTACCTCTTGAAGAGTGATCAAAAGGAAGGGCGTGAATCACCAACACCGTGATAGAAATGATGTCTCTGCAATATCCACACGAACAGACTCACGAACGTCTAATGTCCGCAAAGAGAAGCCTCACGTCTCTCACACAGTGCTAGCTGCGAAGAGAAGAGAAGAAACCTGTCGCTCTCTCACTCACTTTTCCGTAGGTGCGGCTAGGGTTCTGAATTGTATCACTTAGTAGCCCCCTTAGCAGTACTATTTATAATAGTAACTGCCTTAAGTGAGTGTGAGCAGCAGCAAGGTAAGCTGTGCAACCCTAAACCCATCTGTTATGAGTCTGGCCCATATTTGAATCCGAGTCTAACTTGGATCCATTGCTCTAATTTTAGTCTGCCCTATGTGTATGACCCTGTAGGTTCTTATTACGTTGGCAGTAATATTAAAATCTCATTTTAATATTCTAAGCAATGAGCGGTATCTAGCAACACATCGCTGCTACGCAAGTAATAAGAATGTCAGTGATTTGACATAACCTTTCCATGACCAATATTTTCGTGTTGTTTAGTCCCTTTGTCAAGATATCTAGATTGAACACAAGGCGTGAAATTCGTCACCCTTGTATAGTCCAATCATTCATTTCCTGATACTCAAGTAGACTTTGTAACAACAAATGAGATCAATATCTCATATTGACTCATTTGAGCATGGCTATGCATTTCGCAGTCTCACTCAATTAGGGGGCCCGAAGATATCGCTCCTGTTATGTAGGAGTGACAAATCTCATCTAGGTCACTCACATCCCTCTGCATGATTCGCGGTATGTCCAATAACTAACTTTATAATCACCTTGTTATAGATGACGTTTGATGGCATTAAAACACACAACTCCTCATGTAGGAATCGTAGTGATTTCAGGTCAAAGGACCACGAACACCATTGTCACTATGAGAATCGCTTGTGACACTCACATAACGATCCATGTAGCGTTCTCATGGTGGGTCAGTCCAGTACATCATTACTCTAATATGTACCCATGTGAAGACTTGATATCTCATATCCATGACCCGTGAGATGTGGTCATCAGTCTCTGCACATACTAGTCTCAATGTATTATTGTTGTCCTAATTAACAATAATACTTGACTAGGGACATTTAAGAATAGTGTTGTAACCAAAAGGATCTCATGATCAAGTCATCCACTTGATGTCCTATGGCATCAAACTTACTATTCTAAGGACTTTATTATGTTTATCAAAAAGAACATAACAAATGAAATGCCTCATATATAAAAATAGCATAATAGAATGTATATAAATACAGAAAATGTATTGGCCTCTAGGGCATACACCAACACAATGATCTTTTTTTCCTCAAGCCTTGGTGTTGATTTGACGAGTTATGATTCTTAGGGTTTTTGGAGGAGCTTGGCCGAATCTACAAAAAAGCAATCAAGAAGGTTTCTTTTCTTGTTTTTCTCCTAGGTAAGAGGAAGATTATCCACTTCAACCTCTATTGGTAGTGGGAAGCTTGTTTGTGTGTTGGTTGTGAGAAACCCATGTTAAGGTTACCCTCTTGGTTATATGGTTTTTCTAATGATCTTTGTATTAATTTCCTTTTATGTGGTTTTATTGTTTGTACTTGTGTATGTTAATGATCTTGGATTGATTTTGATGGATTGAAAATATGAATTAGAAGCAAGGGTTTCTTGCTCTCCTTAATGAAGCTCACGGCCACACCCCCTTCAATAGGGTGTTCATGGTTAAAATTTTGTAATAAGTTGGAGAGATAAATAATCAAGTGAATAAAAATTAATGGAGCAATGGAAAATTTTGGGTTCTTATCCCCTTGGGAGGCTCACGGCTTCTAGGGCTTATGTTTAGATTCAAATATGTAAATTTTAGGTAACCTTGGAACTTAAGTAATTAAATGTTAAGTAATTAACAATGTGATGGAAAGAAATTTATTTGATGATCTAGAGTGATTTTTGAACTTAAGGGAAGAACAAGAGTGAGTGTGAGACTTGAGAACCTTAGAATAATGTTCTAATTGAATATGGTTAAATTTAAGTAAAGAACTTAGCTAATTAAGAGAAATAAAGATTTAATGAGAATTACAAGAGAATTCCTCTAGAAAAAGATTTCATAAGAAATGTTAAATTAAAGTAAAACTTCATAATAAACCTTAAAAAGTGTATTGTCTCATTTAAGAATTTGATAATATGTTATTATGGGTCTATGAGTGGGACCAAAATTCTGTTGATCTTTAACTTGGCCAAATTATGGCATGTTATGGGATGAGTATATCATTGTTGAATATACATGAATATGCATTGAGTCATCATGCATTGTGAAAGTCCAGTGGACTATTGTTAAGGCCATGTTGCCTAGGAGATTGAATCACACCTTAGTGCGGGTGCAAATAGACTAGTGTAGGTCTTAATGTTGACCTTGGGGGCGTCGGGGTGCAGGTGTCTCACAATGGTCAGTTGGTAGCTCCTCTAGGCCGATAGACCGATGAAAACGCACAAACGATTTGGACCGAGACATTGTCCTATATCACGATCTTGTGAAGAATGCCGCTGTATAAAGCCTTGTTGTGTAAAATTATTGATTTTCTAGAAAGCACTTGATTTTAGGCTGATGAGATACTGGCATGTCTCCCTGATCATTCTCTCCGATGTTTGTGTCTAGCTCCATGGAGTAGGATTTCAGTATCATGTGCACGTGCATAGTGAGTCAACATATTACTTGACATTTATTTATACGATGATTGGAACTGTTGTCTTATTGATGTTATAACTGCCTGGATTTGTTAAGTTGTTTACTATTTGCTTCCTGATGCTGATTATTATTCCTGAAATGCTATGTGGGTGTTTTGCGTTGTTCTATTTCTTTACTGCCATAATTGGTACTGAATGTAGGATGTCTTACCTCTTTTCAGTATTTCTGCTATTCTATTTATTTATGTGTTTCTCTGAAGATGTCGGTGAAGAAGGGGAAGTGCATGAATTACCTGGCTTCTGGCCTGATTTTGATTAGTTTCCTGTTTGGACATGGTGTCCCGTCTGCATGGCTTTTTGGGTTATGTGAGATTGACTTTTCATGGAGGTCCGGACTGCTGGCACATCAACCAGAGTATGGATTGCTGCATCTACCTCAGAGACGTGGTTGTGTCTCTGGCTTGGGGACGTTATGATCCACCTGTATTTACTTTTAATGCTCACTTGTATTTAGAGTTTTACTTGCCCATACGTGATATATAGGGTGATCGCTATTACTCCCCACAAGAGGATTCGTTTTTATCCTCTGCACGAACCCCTATTCGTAACTCGGTTGCTCCGATGAGGATTTCCTCTGACGAGGAAGACCCTAAGGAGGATCCAACTATGGTTCCTTCTCATTCGCTTTAGGGGCTAATGCTGTTGATGGCCGCTAATGGCTATCTGTAAATCTTTTTGGGGGCTTGATGTTTTGTCTTTTGGTGGGCTATATATGTGTAAATCATTTTGGGACATGTAAAGCTTCTGCTTTTTGTATATCGAATGATGTACCTAAACAAGTGATATAAGTATATATATATATATATATATATATATATATATATATATATATATATATATATATATATATATATATATATATATATATATATATATATATATATATATATATATATATATGTACGAGGTATGAATGTATGGTTTACTTCTCATGTTACTTTCTGCTGTAACTACGTCTTATCATCTTATTTTATTAAAAAAAAGGTAAAAAAGAAGAATTCACCAAATCATTTGTACGATTACAACTAAACAGGTTTATCTATATTATAATGAACTGGGTCTTAGTTTATACATTTTGTTTCCGTTTCGTGGTTATGGTGTGACGTTCCTTCCTCAAAAAAGGGTGTTACACTAGTTTGGTATCAGAGCCCCGGTTTAATTTTTCTTTTGGGTCTTTGTGGTTAGGTCTGTCTTATTTGTACTGTGTGATTCTCTGTGTTTGGTATTCCAAAAGGATACATCTAATTCTTCCTTGTGTTTTTCATTCAGTCTACCCTGAAAAAATGAAATGGCACGCGGTGAAGGCATGCCCACAGTAATCGAAGCAATGCAACGAATGGCGGACATCATTGCACAACAAACTGAGAGAGCTACTCAATAGTAGGAAAAAGCTGCACGATAGCTAGAAGCTTCAGCTGATGCTCAAAATCTATCGAAGTTCTGTCATACCAACCCTCCTCAGTTTAAGGGGGAATTTGATCCAGAAAAGGCTAGTCTTTGGATCAAGGAGCTGGAGAAAATTTTCAAAGGCATGAACTATGTCGATGACAAGAAGGTCACCTATGCTGCTTTTATGCTGATCGGAGACGTGAAAGATTAGTGGAACGGAGCATAGAGATTACTAGAAGCTGAAGGTTAAGTAATCACCTGGGAGGTATTTAAGGATAAATTCTTGGAGAAGTATTTCTCAGCAAGTGCAAGGCATGCCAAAGAGATGGAGTTCCTTAGTTTGAGGCAAGGGAACTTGACTGTCAGCGAGTATGCTGCAAGGTTCGAGAGCTTGTCCAAATTTTCAACATATTTCCAACACCAGTAGGACGAAGTATGGAAGTGTCAGAAATTTGAGGAAGGATTGAGGCATGACGTGCAAAGGGCAGTCATAACCTTGAGGATCAACCAATTTTCAGAGCTGTTGGACACGTGTCGTTGAGTGGAAGGTCTGGATCAGGCACGAGACACGAGGAATCATAACTTTGGACTTACTAGGTTCCAAAGAGGAGATGGCAACAATGCAAACCGCTTTCAGAAGAAACCCTATTCCCGACCACCGGGAAGTCAGCAACAGTCACCTGGTGGAGGTCTCAGCGGAGGTTCTGGTGGAAATCGAACTAGTCAGAATGTGGCATCTTCGCCAAAGTGTATGAAATATAGAAAAGACCACCTAACGAGGGATTGCACCATTAAGGGAATTATCTGTTTTCATTGTGCAAAACCTGGACACATCTCTAGGGACTACAATCAAGCTAAGGCAGAGCCTTCAGTCAACACTGCACGAGATGTAAAACCACAGGTAGGAGGCCATGTCTACACTATGAGTAGAGCGAAAGCCTCTGAATCTGAAGATCTGATACAGGGAGAAGGTACCATAGGAGGTAATCTATAGACTGTACTATATGACTCTGGGGCAACCCACTATTTCATTTCTTATGACTATGTATGACGACTTGGTTTACTTGTGTCTTCCTTACCTTTTGACTTGACTGTTTCTACCCCTACTGCTAAACCTGTTGTTACCACCAAAGTTTGTTTAAATTGTCCTTTAATTGTTAAGGGCCAAATCTTTTCTGTTGATTTGATCTGCTTACCTCTTTCCCAACTAGACGTAATTTTAGGAATGGATTGGTTGTCTTCTAACCTTATCCTGTTAGACTGTTCTAGTAGAACCATAGTTTTCCCTATGGATGAAGTTTCTAGATTTTTGACGGCCAACCAAGTTTGAGCTTTCTTGAAAGAAGGAGCTCAAGGATACATGTTATTGTCTTCCTTAAAAGTCGATAGCAAGATAGATTTAGATGCTATTCCAGTAGCTATTGAATTTCCCGAAGTCTTTCCTGATGACGTACCTGGTTTATCGCCGGAGTGAGAGATAGAGTTGGATCTGGTCCTACATCTACAGCGCCCTACAGGATGTCACCATCAGAGTTAGTTGAGCTTAAGAAGCAGTTAGAAGAACTCTTGGAAAAGCAGTTTGTTAGACCCAGTGTGTCACCATGAGGAGCACCAGTGTTGCTAGTCAGAAAGAAGGATGAGACTTCGCGATTGTGTGTGGATTATCGCCAGCTAAATAAGGTCACAATCAAGAATAAGTATCCACTTCCGAGGATAGATGACTTGATAGATCAACTGAAAGGAGTAGCAGTATTCTCTAAGATCGATTTGTAATCAGGCTATCATCAGACCCGAGTGAAAGTCAAGGATATTCCTAAAATAGCTTTTCGTACCCATTACGGTCATTATAAATATCTTGTGATACCGTTTGGTGTAATGAATGCACCTACCATATTCATGGATTACATGAACAGAATTTTTCATCCTTACTTGGACAAATTTGTTGTTGTCTTCATTGACGACATTCTGATCTATTCTCAAAATTAGGAGGATCATGCTGAACACCTCAGTATAGTTCTCCAAATTCTGAAGGAGAAGAAGTTGTATGCCAAATTGTCAAAGTCTGAATTCTGGCTAGAAGAAGTTAAGTTTTTGGGTCATATGATCTCGAGGGAAGGGATTGCAGTGGATCCGTCAAAAGTGGAAGCGATTCTGCAATGGGAAAGGCTGAAGACAGTGATAGAAATTCAGAGCTTTGTGGGATTAGCTGGATATTATCGGAGGTTCATTGAGGGATTCTCTAAGATAGCAGGGCCTCTTACTCAACTCATGAGAAAGAATCAAGCCTTTGAGTGGGCTAATGCTTGCGAAGAAAGTTTCCAAGAATTGAA
The DNA here is from genome assembly GCA_029884595.1 of Ormosia semicastrata. NCBI lineage: Eukaryota > Viridiplantae > Streptophyta > Magnoliopsida > Fabales > Fabaceae > Ormosia > Ormosia semicastrata. Next base: position 37,346,139 of record JAQQTO010000060.1, on the reverse strand, counting down.
GAGACGACTAACTACTTCACCAATGGTAGTTCTACCTGATCTAAGTGAATCCTTCGAAGTGTATTGTGATGCTTCATATCAAGGATTAGGATGTGTGCTTATGCAAAATAGAAAAGTAGTGGCTTACGCTTCGAGACAGTTGCGAGTGCATGAGAAGAACTACCCAACTCATGACCTAGAGTTAGCAGTTATGGTATTCACTTTGAAGATATGGAGGCATTTTCTTTATGGGGCAATATTCAACGTCTTTAGCGACCACAAGAGCTTGAAGTACCTGTATGACCAAAAAGAGTTGAATATGAGATAGCGAAGGTGGTTGGAATTTCTAAAAAATTATGATTTTCAACTTCTGTATCACCCCGGAAAGGCAAACGTTGTTGCAGGCGCTTTGAGTAGGAAGATGCTCAGTATCTCTGCTATGATGGTCAAGGAAAAAGATTTGATAGAGCAATTCAGAGATGTATGGTCCTTTGTGGAATTAGCACCGGGGAAGATTTGTATGAACATGATCACTATTTCAAATGACCTAATGGAAGACATCCGAGAGAAACAAAAAGTTAATAAGTTTTTGCATGAAGAAAGGGAGCTAATGAAGTAAGGTGGTGTGACACCATTTGAGGAAGGAACTGATGGAATCCTAATGTTCAGAGGTAGAGTTTGTATACCCAGGGATCAAGAACTTAGAAAGTATATTCTCGAACACGCTCACACGAGCAAGTTGAGTATGCATCCGGGAATAACCAAGATGTATCAAGACCTGAAACAATTATTTTGGTGGCACATAATGAAGAGTGATATTTCCAGATGTGTGTCATCTTGTCTGGTTTGTCAGAAAGCAAAGGTCGAACACTAGAGACCGTCAGGAATGTTGCAACCCCTAGCTATTCCCGAATAGAAGTGGGATGGTATTGCGATGAACTTTGTGGTTAGATTACCAAATACCAGAAAAGGTTACAATTCAATATGGGTAATCGTCGATCGACTCACAAAGTCAGCACATTTCATACCAATTAATATAAGGTATAACATGGAGAAGTTGACTCAGCTGTATATTGGTGAGATCGTTAGGCTGCATGGTGTGCCTACTAGTATTATTTCTTATAGAGATCCAAGGTTCACATTAAAGTTTTGGCAAAGTTTGAAAAGAGCGTTGGGAAAGAAGCTACGTTTGAGTTCTGCTTATCATCCTTAAATCGGTGGTCAATCAAAAAGGACGATTCAATCATTGGAGGATTTGCTCAGAGCTTGCGCTATGGAACAAACTGGAAGTTGGGATGAAGTTTTACCATTGGTAGAGTTCACCTACAACAACTATTTTTATTCAAGCATAGGGATGGCATCCTATGAAGCTCTATATGGATGACAGTGTAGAACACCTTTGTGTTGGTATCAAGACGGAGAGCGCCTTACTATTGGACCTAACCTTATACAACAAATGACTGAGAAAGTCAAGATGATTCAGGAAAAGATGAGGACGGATCAGAGTCGACAGAAGAGCTATGTGGACAAAAGGAGAAAGCCTCTGGAGTTTGAGGAAGGCGAGCATGTGGTTTTCAAAGTCACGCCTGTGATTGGGGTCGGCCGAGTTCTAAAATCTAGAAAACATACTCCTAAATTCCTTAGACCTTACCAAATTCTTCGTCGGATAGGTCCAGTAGCTTACCAAATAGCCCTACCACCTTTTCTTTTTAACCTTCACAATGTCTTTTATGTATCGCAATTGCGAAAATATATTCCTGACCAGAGCCATGTCATAGCACCGGACATAGTACAATTGATAGAGAATTTAACCTATGAGGCACCTCCTATAAGGATTGAAGATAGGAGAGTAAAGCAACTCAGAGAGAAGGAAATCCCGTTAGTAAAAGTGATCTGGAATGAAATGACCGGAGATGCAACATGGAAGTTAGAAGACAAGATAAAGGAGCAATATCCACAACTATTCTAAGGTATGAAAATTTCGAGGATGGAATTTATTTTTAGAAGGGGAGAGTTGTAACACCCCAAAAATTATTTGTTTCATGATAAATAGTCATTTTATAATATTTGTGATTTTTGTCAATTTTTGTGGATTTTTTCGAAAATGTTGAATATTTTAACATATTCCTCATTTTATGTGCGTACTGAGCAGAGCCGGGGAAAATGAAATATTTTTCCTGGGGCTAGTAAACCTTGAACTGTGAAAATGTCGATGGAAGATCTTACTAAACTCGAGGTTAGGCATAATTTACGAGGATATATTTTTTAATATTTTATCTGATAAATAAAATCGCGGTACATTCTGTTAAATAAAAATTTTGTTGTATGCTCTATTATCCATTGAATAATAAATACTGGCTTTGTGAACTTTAACAATTGTCCATTGGGTAATAGCTTGTAGTAAAAATTCTTATCACCTTATCTAGAAATCTATTTTATGTCACATCAAGTTGACCTTTCAAAAAGGTGAGTTTTGGCTTCTTGAAGAAGTTTTGGAGGAAACTTCCTAGCACCTTCCTATTGGCTTGTTGGAGTAGCCAATTTCCCTCTCTCCTTTGTGAAGCTACACGACCAAAGAGGGAAAAAGGTGACCAAAGTACAACATTTTCATTTTTACTCTTACATTTCAAAAACCTTACTATCACTTTCTCTCTCTACCTTTTTCTTCTCTCACTTTCTCCTTCACATTTTCTCTCTTTTTCCTCTCCTCTCCTACCTCATGGCCTCACCCTCTCTTCATACCTCCATGATTGCAAAAATTTCAAGTAACCACATTTTCTTGAACTCCATCACATTCTAAATCTCTTTCTAGTTGGAATCTACCTAAAAAGCATCCATCTTTATCATATTCTTCAAGCCTCAAAGCTTGAAGCGTTAAGGTAATGTTCTTGATTATTTACCTTCTCTTCTTCTTTTTCGTTTCCATGGCCACCACCATGACCAATGATCTTTTTTTTCTCAAGCCTTGGTGTTGATTTGATGAGTTGTGATTCTTAGGGTTTTTGGAAGAGCTTGGCCGAATCTATAAGGAGCAATCAAGAAGGTCTCTTTTCTTATTTTTCTCTTTGGTAAGAGGAAGATTATCCACTTCAACCTTTATTGGTAGTGGGAATCTTGTTTGTATATTGGTTGTGAGAAATCCATGTTAGCGTTACTCTCTTAGTTGTATGGTTTTTTCTAATGATCTTTACATTAATTTCCTCTTATGTGGTTTTATTGTTTGTACTTGTGTATGTTAATGATCTTGGATTGATTTTGATGAATTGGAAATGTGAATTGAAAGCAAGGGTTTCTTGCTCTCCTTAATGAGGCTCACGGCCATACCCCTTCAATAGGGTGTTTATGGTTAAAATTTTGTAACAAGTTGGAGAGATAAATAATCAAGCGAATAAAAATTAAAGGAGCAATGGAAAATTTTGGGTTCTTACCCCCTTGGGAGGTTCACGGCTTCTAGGGCTTTTGTTTGGGTTCAAATATGTAATTTTTTGTTAGCCTTGGAACTTAAGTAATTAAGTGTTAAGTAATTAACAATGTGATGGAAAGAAATTTATTTGATGACCTAGAGTGATTTTTGAACTTAAGGGAAGAACAAGAGTGAGTGTGAGACTTGAGAACCTTAGAATAATGTTCTAATTGAATATGGTTAAATTTAAGTAAAGAACTTAGCTAATTAAGAGAAATAAAGATTTAATGAGAATTACAAGAGAATTATTCTAGAGAAATATTTCATAAGAAATGTTAAATTAAGGTAAAACTTCATAATAAATCTTAAAAAGTGTATTGTTTCATTTGAGAATTTGATAATATGTTATTATGGGTCCATGAGTGGGACCAAAATTCTGTTGATGTTTAACTTGGCCAAATTATGGCATGTTATGGGATGAGTATATTATTATTGAATATACATGAATATGCATTGAGTTATCATACATTGTGAAAGTCCGGTGGACTATTGTTAAGGCCATATTGCCTAGGAAATTGAATCACACCTTAGTACGAGTGCGAATAGACTAGTATAGGTCATAATATTGACCTTAGGGGCATCGGGGTGCAGGTGTCTCACAATGGTCAGTTAGTAGCTCCTCTGTGTCGTGGGATAGACTGATGCAAACACACTGACAATTCGGACCGAGACACTATCCTATATCGTGATCTTGTGAAGAATGCCACTGTATAAAGCCTTGTTGTACAAATTTATTGATTTTTTGGAAGGTACTTGATTTTAGGCTGACGAGATACTAGCATGTCTCCCTGATCATTCTCTCCAATGTTTGTGTCTAGCTCCATGAAGTAGGATTTCGGTATCATGTGCACGTGTGTTGAAGAACAAACTCGGCAAGTGCACCGAATCGCTACAAGTAATATAATGATGAGAAAAGAGATATCATCTCCACAAGGATTGTAATTATTTTATCAACATAAAAGAAAAGGTTGTTTCTACTTGAACTGAAAATAAACTTTTGGTAACTTGAAATGTATTGGTTTTAAACAAGTATAAACTGAATGAGTTAAAACAGAACAATTGACAAATTAAAGAATATTTTTGGATTTTTAAGGAGAAGAAAATCTATCGAGAAAAACGGCTAGGGTCCGAATCCCATTGTTTACCCTCTTGTGCTACTAGTTTACTCTCAATACAAGTAATGATCATGCATTTGAAGTTTCAATCAACAAATTTGACTTAGATCAATTGCTTGATTCAAAGTCCCTTTAACCCAAAATACAATACCCAATTCCTTAGGTAATTGTTAATTCAGATTAAGCATTAATAGCAATGATTTCGTGGAACACATAATTAGAATGATATATTCCTATATTCAATCATAATCATGCCAACCCAACTCAATTCCAGAATTACAACCAATTTTCCAATTAGAAGAAATGCCTAAAATCAATAGTGATCAAATATTGATTTGCATTAAGCAATGAGTAGAGTGCTCAAATACATGAAATTAACTTGTATTGAAATAGTAAAACAGATTACATGAGAGTTTCTACAATGTTTATCTAACCCTAGCTCAAAAAGATTTAGCTACTCATAATGAAAGAAGAAGAGATGGGAGAAATCAAACAAAAGGAAGAAGAAGAAGCCATTGGTTCTTCACGATATTGTTCCCAAGCTTGAATCATCAATGGAGATAGAAGAAAATGAAACCCTAGCAGAGCTCTGGGTAAAACCCCAAAATTTTAGAATTCCCAAAAAAAGAACAAAAACCAAAAGACCCGTAAAAAATGTTTCGTCTGGCTTTTCAAAATTGGCAGGATAATGGCCATCGCCTCGCGATGGCCCGTGCTCACAACAAGACCCACAGTAGCTTCAAAAGTCCTTCCATCCAGCCATCGCCTCGCGATGGATGTTCCTCGCCTTACGATACCCCGCATTCTCGCCTTGAGATGGCTATTCCTCACCTCGCGATTGAACCACTGGAAGCTTCACCTTATGACACTTTTTCATCGCCAAGCGACGGACTAAATGAGCAACTATTTCTCTTTCTTCTGAGTTAAATCCAAACCTGTTTCAACAAAAATTTAAATCCCATTATCTAGTGAACATAAAAACCTATAATACTCAAAAATAATGAAAACTTAACTAAATTCTACCTAAATTCTTTAATTCTAAAACTAATTTGACCCAAAAACTTACTTGTGCTAGAGATTCAACACAACCCCAAACTTAGAGTTTTGCTTGTCCTCAAGCAAACAACCAATTTCAAAGAAGGGTCGGAGAATAAAACCAAGTTTTGAATCACTTTTCAAACAATCCATTCAAACTTAGTCACAAAATTGAACAATCCACCAAAGTTTCATCAATCATTGCACAATCAATTCACTTACTTTTTTGCATTTGTGTTTCCCAATCATCACAGGTTTATGTAACTAGAACCATGGATCCACTAAAAGCAACAAATCCATCCTTATTGCTCCTCTCCAAAAAAGGTGTTTCACTCAACTCAAGTGTCTAGAAGTGTTATTTACACACAATTCACATCACAAGCAGCACCTTACCATAAGCTTGACAAAGTTCTAGAGAAGTAAATGCAATGCAATGCACACACACACTAAAAGAGGTCTTTTTGGGTTGTAATGGGGCTTAGGTAGAGGTAGGAAATCATTTGGATAAGAGGCTTTTTGTACTTGGAATTAGACATAAGTCATTTCATGACACTCATAAGCCATCCTTTAATTTATTCAGAACCAAATTCCCCAAAACAATTCTTCAAAACAAATGAAATGAGAAACAAAAAAAAATAAATAATAAAAAATAATATTTTTTCTTTTTTTTTTTCTTTTCTTCTTTTTTTTTTTAATTTTTTCCATATATTTTATTTTCTTTTTTTTTTTTTTCATTAATAAAAAAAATTCTTCTTTTTTTATTTTTTATTATCAAAATTTATCAAAATTAGACAAGGAAGAGTCCACAACTACCCCAAACTTAAAACATTGTTTGCCCTCGAGCAACCCCAAACTTAAGACTATGCCAAGACATGCCATGAAATGACCCATACCTAACTCCAAGTAAGTAGGGACAATGGTTTTCCAGTTATTGGCTTGTAATGAGGGTTAAGATCAAAGAAAAAGTTAAAGGCTCAAGGGGGTAGCAAAGGATCAAACTATGCAGGTGGTTTATTTAGGCCCTAGGTAAGAACAAGAAAAGTGCCTTAGTGTGTCTGAACAAGCAAGTAAAAACAACTAAGAACAAAGTCAAGTTCTGAAGAATGCCACATGCAATGGAAGCACACATGCAAGAAATGATAGTGTTTAGGCGCAAGTACTCACAAGTGTGTGTGAGAGTGAGGGAAGACATGTAACAATCAATTTCACTGTGATTAAAGTTACAGTGAGCTGCTGAAAAAGGTATAACTCAAGCAAAATTTCAGCTCCTGAATTATACAACTTATGCAAAACTAAGTGTCAAGTTCATAATTGTGTGCAAAATTTGAAATTTAAGCAAGGAATGAGTTCAATGCAGACACAACATTTAAGAGAATTAGCAGTCATCATCTAACAAAACCTTAATAATGAAAAGTAACAAAAGAGTTCAATTGGGCAAGAAAATAGCAAAATAATAAATAAACGCCCTCAATTGACTCGTCATCTAAACCCCATCAGTATGCTCTACAACAGCATCTTCTGAGCTCCTCTCATCCTCAACAACAGTCTGATCATCTGGGTGCCTCTGAGCTCGCTCTACATTATCCTCTAAATGCCCCTCAGCATCAACAACCTGATTCGCCTGGATAGGATTATCGACTGGTTCCTCCTCAATATCTATTGCAGCAACTCCAAACCCACCAGCACCATGGCTATGCCCCATAAACAGTTGCATCATACTCTGGAAGTACTGCTGGGTAGAAGGATCAAGGGATACATCAACCAGCAAAGACAAATCAAATCCCCATTCTGCAGCCCGGGATCTCATCATCAGCTCTATGTTACTCATAGACTAGAAACACAGAGCATTCAGCCTTCCAAGAGACTGAATGTGTTGACTATGAAGAGCCTGTGTGGCCTAAATAGTGGAAAGCTGTTGTTGTATATCAGCTAAAGATAGTGGCTCAGGAGCTAATGCAAGTGCCCTGGGTTCTTCTTCTTGTAGCTCCGGTGTAGGTGCAGCGTCAAGTGGTCCAGATGGTTGTTTCCTTATCCATTGTGCTGTAATTGGTGTTGTGGGCTTCCCAATGGTATCGGTATCTGAAGCAAGAACATCTACTTTAACACACAACAAGCAAATTAAAGATGGGTAAGCTAGAGTGCTAGTATCATCATTCGCAATTTGGAGCATTTCCCTAGCAATGATATCACCAAGGTTGATGGATTCACCCTTTATGATTGCAATAATGAGTTGTGCTCTGTGAATGATGACATCTGAGCTGTTTGAACAAGGAAGGATAGTGTGATGAACAAATGCAGACCACGCCTTGGCGAGTGGTTTCATATCAACACTTTTGAATCTCTGGGGAATATTGTCTCGGGTCTTGAACCACTCTGCACCTGGCCTGCATAAGTACTCAAGCAACTCATTATAATTAATCATCTCATCTATTCTGGTCTTATAAGCGCACTCCCATGGAATAGGAAGACTCAGAACTTCATTAATTTGTTGCCCAGTTAAACTGATTGATTTGCCTCTGACATAACTAACGTAGACACGAGATGTGCTCGAAACTCTATAGGCGTTAGCATAAAACTCCCGTACAAGTTCTGGACAATGATCATTGACAAATCTAGTCAGCTTTTCCTATTTCCTCCAAGCAATCTCAGATTGAATTACTAGTATAGACTCCTGGTGGAAATCAAAGGTTCTGTCAGCGATGATCTTCCTCTTGCTGATGATAGATTTGAACCTTTCTTGATGTTCAAAGGAGTAGTAGAGATGCTCTATAAACTCAGGTGCTTTCTCTTCAACATGCTTCCTCTTTTTCTGTTTTCCCTATTTTGAAGCCATGTTTTGAAAATGAAATAAAGCATTCAATCACTGAAGTTCATGCAGTGCCAAAAAGCAAGAATGTTACTCCTAAACCTAAGGCAGAACATGCGACAAACATCTTGGAGACAATTTGTTATCATGTCATTTCCATTTATGTCAACAAGGCTTCATGCACAATCAATAACTAACTGAACATGCAATTAGATTACAAGGAAGTGCACAATCATTGTGAATTTTTAACAAACATGTGGTGTGTGAAGTACATGAAATGGGTAATTGAAGAGCAAAGATGCCCTTGAATTACCATTCCACAAATCCACAACTTGAACCAAAAATCATAAATCCACAATTTATTTCAGCCACACAACACTCGTTTCACTTGTTATCAAGCACAACTCGTGGTCTCAGCATGGTAGCATTATGAAAACAAGGAAAAGAAAGATTTACCATGATCCTTAGAGTGGAGATAGAGGGAGAAGACATACCTGATGATGGCATGCAAATAAATGAAGTGCAACGAGTGGGTTAGAGTGAGGGAAATGGAAGAAATTAGGATGGGTGAGGAACCAAGTGAGAACCCAAGCAGAGCATATGGAATGTGTATGTAGGAAAACACTTCAAATGACCAACTATTTAAAGAATGCAACCCATCACCTGGCGATAACAAACTGTCGCGCCACGATGGAACACACTGGGCAAGAATGAGAGATGGTCATCAAGCCATTGCCTGGCGAATTCTACACCATCGCCTGGCGAATTAAGTCAGAGAGCTCGTGCTTGAAAATCACCTTGCGATGAAAACTTATTTCTTGGCAATGGCATTCTTGGAAGCACATAGAAATCTTGTCTTTCAATTTGCCTCGCAATTAAGAATCATTGCCTCGCGATGAAAGTCAGTAACTATTTGGAGGAAATTCGCTGTGCAATGGGGAACTATCGCAAGGCGATAGGCACTGGAAAGAAACTTTGAATTTACACATCCCAACTCGCTATGCGATGGCTTCAGTAATGCCTTGTGATTAAACTCAAAAATAAATTGAAGGAAATTCACCCTGCGATGAATACTTATCGCCTGGCAATGGAACTCTTGATTCAAGTCTGGACTATTAAACCATTCTATCGCCTGGCAAGATGTTCCTTCTCGCCTCGCGATGAAAGTCAGAAGCAAATTTGAGGAAATTCGTCCTGCGATGAAAACTTATCACCTGGCGATGTCACTCTTAGAAGCACATAGAAATCTTTTGCCTTTCAAATCGCCTTGCAATAATGATTCCTCGCTTAGCGATGATGACTGAAAACTGATATCGCTGGGCGATCAAGTACATTCTTCTTGTCTTCTACTTTAATTCTAACTCTCAACAGTTCATTCCTTGCTTAATAGCAATAGAATTTCAACATTATCCCTGCAGCAACAAGTACCAAATCAGATCACAACTAGCATTTTATTTTGACGAAACAAAATAAAGAAAATTATTACTCGAAATGAATTCAAAATGATTAAGAAAGAAGAATTGCTTGGGTTGCCTCCCAAGAAGCGCTAGTTTAACGTCATTAGCTCGACGCCTTATGATTTTTATGGCTCATGCAAGACAAGAGCAACTCTTGCCCTTTCTATCACCCCACAAAGATAAGGTTTCAACCTCTGACCATTGACTTTGAAAGACCATTTTGAAACTAAATCTTCCACCTCTATTGCTCCATAGGGTGTCACTTCTTTGACAGTGAATGGCCCTGACCATTTAGACTTCAATTTTCCTGAAAACAATCTCAGTTGTGAATTAAACAACAACACTTGTTGTCCAGGATAAAAGTTTCACTATGAGATGTACTTATCATGCTAGACCTTCATCTTCTACTTGTATATCCCCATATTCTCATATGCATGCACACGCAGTTCATCCAGTTCATGCAGCTGATTAATTCTCTTTTCGCCACTCAAGGTAGAATCAAAATTCAAGAACTTTAAGGCCCAATATGCCTTATGCTCAAGTTCTACTAGTAAATGGCAAGACTTACCATAAACCAGCTGATATGGTGACAAGCCTAAAGGTGTTTTGTAGGTTGTCCTATATGCCCATAAAGCATCATCCAATTTATTTGCCCAATCCTTCCTTGAATTACCAATTGTCTTCTCCAGAATTCTTTTGATTTCTCTATTTGATACCTCCACTTGGCCATTACATTGAGGATGGTAGGGAGTGGCCACTTTGTGTTTAACATCACACTTGGAAAGAACATTTTGCAGCTAGTTATTATAGAAAAGAGTTCCCTCATCACTTATAAATACTCTTGGAACTCCAAATCTAGAAAAAAATGTTCTTTTTGACAAATTTGACCACTGTTTGAGCATCATTTACAGGAGTGGCCATGGCCTCAACCCATTTTGAGACATAGTCAACGGCCACTAAAATGTATTGAGTGGAGTAGGAAGAAGGAAATGGCCCCATGAAGTCAAAGCCCCAACAATCAAACAATTCAACTTCTAAAATGGGATTCAAGGGCATTTCACTCTTTCTAGAGATATTGCCTGTTCTTTGGCATTTGTCACAGGCCTTCACATGGTTATATGCATCTTTAAAGATGGATGGCCAATAAAATCCAGACTGTAATACCTTAGCAGAAGTACATTCTCCATTGAAATGCCCTCCACAAGGGGAATCATGACAATGCCAAAGTATCTTTTGCCCTTCATCTTGTGACACACACCTCCTGATAAGTCCATCTGGGCCAATTTTGAAAAGAAAAGGATCATCCCAAATGTAATATTGGGCATCTAAAAAATTTTTTTTTTCTGTTGCCATGTTAAGTCTTCTGGTATAACATTACCAGCCTTGAAATTAGCCATATCAACGAACCATGGCCTCTCCTCAATTGCAAATAACTTCTCATCTGAAAACTCCTCAAGGATATCTCTTTCTTTAGCAGTGACTTCTGAGTTTTTCAGCCTGGACAAGTGGTCTGCTACCACATTTTCACTTCCCTTTTTGTCTTTAATTTCAAGATCAAATTCCTGCAACAACAAAATCCACCTAATCAGTCTAGGTTTTGATTCTCCCTTAGTTAGCAAATATTTAATTGCTGCATGATCAGTGAATACACTAATCTTAGATCCAATCAAATAGGAATGAAATTTCTCCAATGCAAATACTATGGCAAGCAATTCTTTTTCAGTTGTGGCATAATGAATTTGGTTCTCATTAAGGACCTTGCTTGCATAATAAATTGCATGAAAAATTTTATCCCTTCTTTGCCCTAATACAGCTCCTACTGCATAGTCACTTGCATCACACATAAGTTCAAATGGTAACTCCTAATTAGGGGCTACAATAATAGGAGCACAAATCAATTTGTCCTTCAAAAGATTAAAAGCATGCAAGCACTCATTATCAAAATCAAAAGAAGAATTCTTAATGAGCAGATTGCACAATGGCTTTGTAATTTTTGAAAAATCTTTGAAGAATCTTATGTAAAAGCCAACATGTCCTAGAAAACTTCTCACGCCCTTCACATTCAATGGTGGAGGTAGGTTTGCTATCACTTCAATATTAGCCTGATCTACCTCCATACCGCTGGCTGAAATCTTGTGACCAATGACCAAGTACAATGCCTTCCTGCACCATGAAGTGACATTTCTCCCAATTTAAGACTAAATTAGTTTGCATGCATCTCTTAAGAACATTAGTGAGGTTAGATAAACAATGATCAAATGAAGAACCAAACATAGAAAAATCATCCATAAAGACCTCTATATATTTTTCAATCATATCAGCAAAGATAGAAAGCATACACCTCTGAAAAGTAGCGGGAGCATTACAAAGACCGAAAGGCATCCGTCTATATGCAAAAACTCCATAGGAACAGATGAATGCTGTCTTTTCTTGGTCTTCAGGATTAATTGTAATTTGATTATAACCAGATTAGCCATCAAGGAAGCAATAATAGGTTTGTCCGGATAATTTCTCAAGCATTTGGTCCATGAATGGGAGGGGAAAATGATCCTTCCGGGTAGCTTGGTTGAGCTTCCGGTAGTCGATACATATACGCCAACTAGTGACTGTTCTAGTGGGAATTAATTCATTCTTCTCGTTCCTCACCACAGTCATACCTCCCTTTTTAGGAACAACCTGAACCGGACTCACCTAAGCACTATCTGAAATAGGATAAATCATTCTGGCTTCAAGGAGTTTCAGCACCTCCTTTCTCACTACTTCTTTCATTGTAGGATTTAACCTTCTTTGTGGCTGAACCACTGGCTTGAACTCCTCCTCGAGTTTGATCTTATGCATACAAAAAGCTGGACTTATTTCTTTTAAGTCAGAAATAGTCCATCCAATTGCAGTCTGGTGCTCTCGGAGTACCCTTACAAGCTTCTCTTCTGCAAGTTTTGATAAAGAACTGTTGATTATCACTGGATTTGCATCTTGATTACCAAGAAAGGCATATTTCAAATGAGATGGCAAGGGTTTCAACTCTAGTGTTGCTTTTTCCTCCACCTTGTCATTATTCAGCTTTTCTTTCATCTTATTGACAGCACTCTTTATTTGATTTGCTTCCAGATACTACAAACACTCCTCAATGATTTCATCATCTACCTCACCATGATCATCAATAGCATTCACAATCACTCTTTCAAGAGGTATAGGTGGAATGTTGTGCTGAATAGATTCTGCAACTGTAGTATCAATCAAATCCACCCGATAAGAAGTTTCTTTATCATCTGGGTGTTGCATCGCCTCAAAAATATTAAAGGTGACTTTCTCATCCTTCACTCGCAATATTAACTACCTTTGCTAGACATCAATGAGGGCTCTTCTAGTAGCTAAAAATGGTCTTCTAAGAATTAAAGGTACCTATGCATCCTCATCCATGTCCAATCCGACAAAATCAGCTGGAAATATAAATTTATCGACCCTTACTAGCACATCTTCCATGACTCCATAGGGGTGTTTAATTGACCTATCTGCGAGTTACAAAATCATTCTTGTTTACTTGACCTCTCCTCCCATAAGCTTCTTAAGCATAGACAATGGCATCAAATTTATGCTTGCTCCCAAGTCACAGAGAGCTTTACCAATGGTCATGTTGCTAATAGTGCATGGAATTGTAAAACTCCTCAGATCTTTCAATTTTGGGGGAAGCTTCCTTTGAAGTATTGCACTGCACTCTTCTGTTAATGCCACCATTTCATCTTCCTTGAACTTCCTCTTCTTAGTCAACAATTCCTTCATAAATTTAGCATATGTAGGCATTTGTTCCAATGCCTCTGCAAAAGGAATGTTGATTTGGAGACGTTTGAAAATGTCCAAGAACCTTGCAAAATGCTCCTCTTTCTCTTTTTTCTTGCTCAAGTGAGGATATGGTAACTTCACATATGGTGGAATCACTTGAGGCTTATCCCATTCTTGCAAGATCTGATGCTTTGTTCTCCTCAAGAAGGAGTCTTCATCTACTAAGTTAGAACTCTTTTTATTTAACTTTTCATCCAACATCTCCCTCACATTTGTCTCAGCAGATCCTAAAACTAATGGCTTCACCACATCCGATGTGACAGTTTTTCCACTTCTCAAAGTTATAACTTTGCATGACTCATTCTTGGGATTATCCACTATATTTCCAGTTTTCACCACATTTGTCCCTTGGATTGCTCAGCAAGTTATTTTGAGAGCTATCCGATTTGGTTTTCAAGGTTCTTGATGGATGCTTCTTGGTTTTTGAAACGAGCCTCATGATTTTGGAAATTGGTTTGGGTCATATGCATGAATTGAGTCAATTCTTCTTTTAAAGCAGAAGGCTTCTTTTTAGGCTGCTGTGGTTAGGGAAGTTTGCTTGATTGAGGAGCTTCATGTTGTTTCCAAGAAAAGTTGAGATGATTCCTCCACCCTGCATTATAGGTGTTAGAATAAGGGTTCCTTCTTTGCCCCTGAAAATTTCCAATATAATTAGCTTGCTCATTTGAATCACTTTGAGCTTTATAATTGCCATTCTCATGTCCTCCCCCACAAAAATCACACCTCATACATTGCATTATAGCCTTGGAATGATGAGATTGAGAGGGACCTGTTTGTAAAGCTTGAAGTTGTTTAGTGAGAACCTTCAATTGTTGAGAAACTAATTTATTTTGGGCTAATAAAGCATTATGGGAATCTAGCTCTAAAACACCCCGCCTTGCTTGTACTCCTCTATCATAATGAATAAGATACTCATTTGAAGCCATTGCTTCCACTAATTATGTTGCTTCTTCAGCCGTCTTGTTATTCATTGTACCCCCTGCTGAAGCATCTAGCATCATCTTTGTATTTGGTCTCAACCCATGGCAAAACGTTTGCATTTGTGTTAAGTCATCATAGCCATGGTCGAGACACCTCTTCAAAAGCCCTTTGAACCGCTCCCATGCTTCATAAAGATTTTCTCCATCTTTTTGCTCAAAGCTAGTGATTTCAGCCCTTCTTTTGATGAACTTGGAGGTAGGAAAGAATTGGTTCATAAATTTGTCCTCTAATTCATTCCAAGTAGTAATACTTCCTTGAGGAAGTGATTGTAACCAATCCTTTGCTCTGTCTCTCAAAGTAAAAAGAAACAATCTTATCCTCTTAGCTTCTTCAGAAACACCATCCAGCTTCAATGTACCACAAATCTCAAAGAAATTCACCAAGTGCTGGTTGGGGTCTTCATTATCCGCTCCATAAAATTGATTCTGCTTGAGAATATTCAATAGAGAAGTTTTGATCTCAAATGCATTAGCCTCCACTGGTTGATACTCAATAACCAACCTCTGACGGTTGTTCCTCCGGCCAAAATCTCCCAAAATCTGCCTAGGTGGTGGTTGTGCAGCCATGACCTCTATTGTGAGAATCTGAGAATAAGAAGTAGATTGCTATTTTTCTTGAGTTATTTTCTGCTATTTTGCTTTCTTAGCTTTCATCCTATTTACTTTTTCTGTCTTCACAATCTCAGGATCAAGTAAAAATTCAGCTGGTTTTTTCCCTCGCATAAACAAAAAATAAGAGAATTGCAGTAGCAAGTCAACGATATTTAAAAATGAATGAAATTAATGTAATTAAATTGTAAACAAAACAAAATAGAGAATAAAAACAATTGTCTAAAGTAGTAACTCCTCTGCCTTGCTGATAATCAAATCAATGATTCCCGGTAATGGCGCCAAAAACTTGTTGAAGAACAAACTCGGCAAGTGCACCGAATCGCTACAAGTAATATAATGATGAGAAAAAAGATATTGTCTCCACAGCGATTGTAATTATTTTATCAACACAAAAGAAAAGGTTGTTTCTACTTGAACTGAAAATACACTTTTGGTAACTTGAAATGTATTGGTTTTAAACAAGTATAAAATGAATGAGTTAAAACAGAACAATTGACAAATTAAAGAATATTTTTGGATTTTTAAGGAGAAAAAAATCTATCGAGAAAAGCGGATAGGGTCCGAATCCCATTGTTTACCCTCTTATGCTACTGGTTTACTCTCAATACAAGTAATGATCATGCATTGTAAGTTCCAATCAACAAATTAGACTTAGATCAATTCTTTGATTCAAAGCCCCTTTAACCAAAAATACAATACCCAATTCCTTAGGTAATTGTTAATTTAGATTAAGCATTAATAGCAATGATTTCATGGAACACATAATTACAATGATATATTCCTATATTCAATCATAATCATGCCAACCCAACTCAATTTCAGAATTACAACCAATTTTCTAATTAGAAGAAATACCCAAAATCAAATTAATAGTGACCAAATATTGATTAGCATTAAGCAAAGAGTAGAGTGTTCAAATACATGAAATTAACTTGTATTTAAATAGTAAAACAGATTACATGAGAGTTTCTACAATGTTCATCTGACCCTAGCTTAAAAAGATTTAGCTACTTGTAATGAAAGAAGAAGAGATGAGAGAAATCAAACAAAAGGAAGAAGAAGAAGAAGTCATTGATTCTTCAAGGTATTGTTCCCAAGCTTGAATCATCAATAGAGATGGAAGAAGATGAAACCCTAGCAGAGTTCTGGTTAAAACCCCAAAATTTTAGAATTCCCAAAAAAAGAACAAAAACCAAAAGACCCGTAAAAAATATTTCGTCTGGCTTTTTAAAATTGGCTGGATAACCGCCATCGCCTCGCGATGGCCCCTCATCACCTCACGACGGCCCGTGCTCAGAACAAGATCCACAGCAGCTTCAAAAGTCCTTCCATCCAGCCATCGCCTCGCGATGGATGTTCCTCGCCTTGCGATGCCCCGCATTCTCGCCTTCCGATGGCTATTCCTCGCCTCGTGATGGAATGACTGGAAGCTTCGCCTTGCGACACTTTTTCATCACAAGGCGACAGACTAAATAAGCAACTCTTTCTCTTTCTTCTGAGTTAAATCTAAACCTGTTTCAACAAAAATTTAAATCCCATTAGCCAGTGAACATAAAAATCTATAATACTCAAAAATAATAAAAACTTAACTAAATTCTACCTAAATTCTTTAATTCTAAAACTAATTTGACCCAAAAACTTACTTATGCTAGAGATTCAACAACGTGCATAGTGAGTCAACATATTACTTAGCATTTATTTATACGATGATTCGAACTATTGCCTTATTGATGTTATAACTTCCTTAATTTGTAAAGTTGTTTACTATTTGCTTCTTGATGCTAATTATTA
The DNA here is from genome assembly GCA_029884595.1 of Ormosia semicastrata. NCBI lineage: Eukaryota > Viridiplantae > Streptophyta > Magnoliopsida > Fabales > Fabaceae > Ormosia > Ormosia semicastrata. The sequence goes on along the minus strand of JAQQTO010000060.1, from coordinate 37,329,061 downwards.
TTCCTGAAATGCTATGTGGACATTTTGTGCCAATCTGTTTCTTTACTGCCATAATTGGTACTGAATGTAGGATGTCTTACCTCTTTTCTGTATTTCTGCTATTCTGTTTATTTATATGTTTCTTTAAAGATGTCGGAGAAGAAGGGGAAGTGCACGAATTCCCTGGCTTCTGGCCTGATTTTGATTAGTTTCATGTTTGGACATGGCGTCCCGTCCGCGTGACTTTTTGGGTTATGTGAGATTGACTTTTCATGGAGGTCCGGACTGCTGGCACATCAACCTGAGTACGGATCACTGCATCTACCTCGAAGACGTGACTGTGTCTCTGGCTTGGGGACATTATGATTCACCTGTCTTTACTTTTAATGCTCACTTGTATTTAGAGTTTTACTTGCCCATACGTGATATGTGGGGTGATTGCTATTACTCCCCACAAGAGGATTCGTTATTATCCTCTGCATGAGCCCTCACTCATAACTTGGTTGCTCCGATGAGGATTTCCTCTGACGAGGAAGACTCTGAGGAAGATCCAACTATGGTTTCTTCTCATTCGCTTTAGGGGCTGATGCTATTGATGGCCGTTGATGGCTATCTATAAATCTTTTTAGGGGCCTGATGTTTTGTCTTTTGGTGAGCTGTATATGTGTAAATCATTTTAGGACATGTAAATCTTCTGCTTTTTGTATATTTAATAATGTACCTAAACAAGTATGATTTAAGTATATATATATGTACGAGGTATGAATGTATGATTTACTTCTCATGTTACTTTCTGTTGTAACTATATCTTATCATCTTATTTTATTAAAAAAACAGGAAAAAAAAGAATTCGCCAAATCATTTGTACAATTACAACTAAATAGGTTTATCTATATTATAATGAACATGGTCTTAGTTTATACATTTTGTTTCCATTTCGTGGTTATGGTGTGACGTTCCCTCCTCAAAAAAGGGTGTTACATAAGGCATTTTCCAACTTGAGGGTCTTTGAATCGCTGAAAGAAATTTTAGATCCCATAAGGAATAGGCTTTGAAGACATTCTCAAGACGGAGTCTGGCTTGAGGGTCTTTTGAGACTTTAGAGAGTGCGAGTAGATGTATGAAAACTCCATTTTATTGACTAAATGAAGGACTGAAGTTCGTATAATGTATATGCTCCCCAAAGTTAGGGCAGATCAAACATAAAAGAAAACTAAGAGCTAAGCCTTGAAAGACACTTAGCTATAGTACTTTCTCAGTTTGTCCGCATTCCAATAGTTTTTTGTCGGCTTGCTTATTAGTATCTCTAGGGTGTAAGCTCCTTTTCCAGTACTGATCACGATTCGGTAGAGGCCTTCCCAATTTAGGGTTAACTTCCCTTGGGAGGCATTCCTACCACTAATGTCCACTCTCTGAAGTACTAGATCACCTAGTTTGAATTTTCTTAGAATAATCTTCATGCTATATCGAGTCGCCGACTTCTGTTTGATGGCAACGTTGCGTATATGAGCAATGTTCTTCTAGAAGGTCCAAGTCTTCCCTGATCAATATGGGGTTGTTGTCAGGGGAGAACTGTTGATGATGCTAACTAGGTTCCCCTATCTCCACCGAGATCATAGCCTCACACCCATAAGTGAGTTTGAAGAGGGTTTCACCTGTTATGGAATGAGGCATAGTCCAGTAGGCCTAGAGGACATGATCAAGTTACTCGACCTAATTTCCCTTAGCTTCATCCAACCTCCTTTTAATTCCTCGAATGATAACCCAGTTGGCGGCTTCAGCTTCTCCATTTGTCTTGGGATTCTCAATAGAACTGCAATAGTGCTTGATTTTAACTCAGCAAGCAGTTCTTCAAAATCTTTATCTTTGAATTGGGTCCCATTGCCCATCATAATGGACTCCAGAATCCCAAATCTGGTGATAATGTGATGCCAAGTGAACTTTTGGATCCTAGTAGAGGTGATCGTGACTATGGGCTCTACTTCGATCCATTTGGTAAAATAATCCACGGCCACCACCAAGTATTTTAGTTGTCTAGGTGTTTGAGGGAACAGACCCAAGATATTCATACCTCATCTATAGAATGGTTGGGGTACATATGTTGTGGATAGTTCTTCTAGAGGAGCTTGATAATGGTCTAAGTGCCACTGACATTTATCATAGACTCAAACATGTGTGAGGGAGTTTGCTTCCATCATTGGCCAATAGTACCTAGCCTTGAGTGCTTTTAGAGTTAAAGCTTTACCCCCTAAGTGATATCCACAACTCCCCTAGTGGACCTCGGCCAAAATATATTCTGCTTCCTTTGGTGTGAGGCACTTGAGGAAAGGTAAAGAGAAACCACGATGGAACAACTGTCCATTGTAGATAGTGTACCAGACTGCAGTTCTAACCATCTTGGAGGCTTCTTATGGATTGTCGCCTAGGTTCCGGATTGCAAGTATTCCATTATTGTGGTGAGTCAAGTATGCTCTATTCCTTCCACCTAGAAAATGGTTGTATTCGAGATATGGAAGGTTGAGCAAGGGTCTATTGGATCATGGAGCGATTGTTGCCCGGGCTCTTGGTACTAGCTAGTTTGGACAGGAGGTCCACCCTGGAGTTTCGCTCCCTGGGTATATGCTCAATCTTGGCAACCTGAAAGTTCTTGAGGAGCTCTTGGACTTTGGCTAAATATCTCTGAAGGAGGGGCTCCTTGGCCTGATAATCACCTCAGATCTAGGAGGCCATAAGTTGGGAGTCACTGCAAAGTGTAATCTTAGTTGCTCCCATGTCCTTGGCTATTACCAGTCCGACGATGCATGCTTCTTACTCTGCCTGATTGTTTGAAATAGGAAACTCAAACTTCAGGGAGTTCTCTATAGTCACTCCTTCATAATTTTCCAAAATTATCCCGACACAACTCCCTTTGGGGTTCACGGATCCATCAACGAATACGGTCCACGAAATTCCCTCAGGATCGCCAAGGTCTAAAGTGAACTCTACAAAGAAGTCTGAAAGTTCCTATTCCTTAATCCCTAACTAGGGCTCATATGCAATCCTAAACTTGGAAAGTTAAATGGACCAAGCAATCGTTCTTCCTATTAAATTTGGCTTGTGCAATATCTGACGGACAGGCTGGTCCGTCCTCACCACCACGAGATGGCATTGAAAGTACTGTCTAAGTCTTCTGGCTGTAGTGATGAGTGCGAAGGAAACCTTCTTTATTTTCTAATAATGGAGTTCAGGGCCTTGTAATACCTTGATCACAAAGTAGACCGACTTCTACCCTTTCGTCGTTTCCCCGATCAACACTGAACTTGTAATACCCTTAATGACATGTTAAACTTGTGTATGTGTACAAAAGGTAGCATATGACTTGCTTAACATATATGTTTAATTTTGTGACAAATAGAGTTAGTTTAAGCACTTTGTTGCAACTCCAAAGGTGAAAAATAGCTTAAACTGACTCAAGATAATAGCATAAATTGCTTAGATGAGGGAAATAAATGTAAATAATTTATTTCTCAATCACAAATGTATAAAACAAAATGTAGTTAAAGTTTCAAGGAAAACTAAGTTAGTTTGACATTTTTAGGTATACTGGTTGTACATTTTATGTCAGATTGACTAATAGTAGATATAGAAAAATAAGATAATGATAAAACAACAATTTTAATGAATCTTAGTATTTATTTCAAAGTTGTTGAAAGTTGAAAATCTTGATTTAGCTAAATCAAAGTTTTTTTAGCATATCGGGACTTATCAATGTATGGCCTTAAAAGGCCTTATAAGTTAAATGATCTTTTGCATTTCCTCATTCAAGGTTCTTTGCTCCTTAAACAGAAGTTAAATCTGTGAGAGAAGAAAGGAAATAGAATAAAGGAAAGATCAAGGAAGAGGAGGAGAAAAAGAGGAAAGCTAAAGGGAAGGCTAAAGTTTTAGATCCTCCAAAGCTTGAATCTTCATCTCAGTTGCCAAAGGTAGGAGATAGAGTTCTTATTCATCTCTTTTTATCATTTTCACCATGGATGTACTTTTGGTGCATAGTAGGTCAAAATGAGTTCTAGAGGTGTTTGATGTATTTTAATTACTTGGATGTGTTTCAATGGGTATTTTTATGACTTGTTCATTGCTTAAGTTTGAGTTAGAAATTAGAACATCTCATTTAAACCATTGATTTCCAAAAGAGGGGTTTAGGTCAAAGTATGTGTGATTTGGTGCTTGAATCCAAATTTAGTGGTTTAAGTTAGTGATTGATGATTCCTATGTGTTAATGAACTGATTAGGGACTTAGAATCACTTAGAAACTATTTTGGAAAGGCCAAATCTCATAAAGAAATCCAATGGAACAGTACACGGTTCTGCAGAATTCTACATAACCCAATTACTGCTATGCGCGCCGCAGCGTGAAGAGGTCACACCGTGGCGTGAGGTTGAATCTGATACATGCACCGCGGTGTGGAGGAGGTCATGTCGCGGCATGATGTGCATCAGTATAGAACCCGAGAGTAGGACGCCACGACGTGCCAACGTCGTGCTGCAACATGAGGACCAAGATCTCAAAAATGTAATTTTTAATGTTTTCAAGTTCTTAGTTAGTTGAAGTCATTTGTATATGTTTCATAAGGTGTGTTAAGACACAAATAGGTATAATTTCAAGAGAGGAATTATTTCCTAGCATGTATGAGAAAGCTTAAACCTTTGAGCATTCAAGAGTATTGGTTTGCCTTAGGTAGACATCTAGCACCTTAGGCCACTTTTGTGGTAATGTGTATCACTTAAGAGTAATGATTGATGACGTGGTATTTTAGATGTATGTATGAAGGATGTTCTGGTAGTATTGATCTTTGAGAGTATCCCTTGATGTTGTGCGCCATCATTTAGGTCAAGGGAGATAATTGGAGAGTCCAAAAGGTTCTTTTGAACAAGCATTCAGTCCTAGCTTCTCGATAGTGCCATGATATGTGTAATGTGAGGATGAGCTTTCCCTCTATTTACCACAAGATAATGCACTAAGCCAATAATCCTAGTTGAACATCTTAGTTCTAGGTTGGACTAAGTATGTATGATGATATGTATGTTAACTTGGTATCTTTAGTTACGAAAGTATAACCTTTTAGATGCTTTAAACATATTTTATGTAGCATGTGTAAAGATTATGTTTATTATGCTATATATGACTGGTTTTGGTTTACTCATACTGAGAATTGATGATTCTCACTGATAACACTATATTTTATACATTTTGTAATCCTCTCACTAGGCTTCTTAAGGTTCAATTAGGCTTAATTAAGTTGGTTTTGACATATTTTATGATTTTGAGCCGAATTAGACAATCAAATAAATTATTGCATAAATTAACCTTAATTATCTCTTTAGAAGTGTTTAGTAAACTGGCTATAATTTGAGTTGTAAATATCTTATTGATGTGATTTTGGTATTGTAGGAAAGCTTAGACAATTCCCTACAACTTTGATGATGAACACTTTTCCAGAATCAGACTCCTTGGAGGTGATATTGGGCTTTGAAGTCAAAATAGAAGAGCTGAAACTGGGTCTAAACACTCAACAATAATTGGACCATATCTTGAGTTGTAGGAATGGTTTTGGACTGAAACCAAAGCCATTTTAAAGCAAATATTCAGGCCTACAACTTTCATGAAGACCACTTCTCTCAAAAATGAAAAAATGACTGGACACACGATTGTACATTTGCTCAATTATTATAATAATAATAATAAATAAAAAATAAAAAATAAAAAATAAAATGTTAGAAACTTAATCGTTAAGTTTCGTTACTGTAGATTACTATAGCGTCACTGTAGATCACTGTAGCATCACTGTAGATCACTGTAGCGTACTGTAGCGTTACTGTAGCTGTTGTAGCTCCACTTCAAAATTGCCTATAAATAGGCAATCAAATGAAAGAAAAGCACACAGGAGGGGAGGGGGGATTCTGGAGACGCAGAGGCAGGAAACAGAGGAGGAATTCCTCCCTCCTCTCCTCAGTTCTTCAATTTTCATTCTTTTCTTTTTTTTTTCTTTTTCTTTCTTCTACTCCATGTGTAAATAAGTTTTTCTCTACTTGGGTCAAAGTGTGAAGCTCTTGGTAATAAAATAAGGTTAGATTTATTCCTCTCTTGTGCTTTAATGATTTATCTTTCTGATAGCTATTATACGAGTTATATTTTGTTTCTGATAATTTAAAAACTACCCTTGTAAAGAGGAGTTCTTGATTTATTGTAGATAAGATTTTGGCACAGTGAATGCTTTAACCGATTTACAAGTGGTGGTAATAATTAAAGGAAACATAATATAATTATGTATATTATTTTAATGGACTTTTCTTAAATGATGTATTTTTCAAGCAGTCATTATACATATTGTATTTTATTTCCAATCAATTTAGAAACTCTCATTGTAAAGTGGAGTTCTTGATTTGTTGTAGACAAGAGATTGGCACAATGAATGCTTTAACTCATTTACAAGTGTTGGTGTTTGAAACTCTCCTTATAAAGTGGAGATATTGATTTGTTGTAGACAATATTTTGGTATAGTGAATGCTTGATCCCATTTATGAGTGATGATATTAATAGATGATTAAAGGAAACATAATATAATTACATATATTATTTTAATGGACTTTTAACGTTGTATTTTCCGATTAGAACCTCCATGTTGCGAGGATTCTAATTAAGTTATAAAAGGAATTAATCTTACTTTTACTTTATTTATCAAGAGTGGATTTTTTACCTAAGTAAATAATTTTTTACCGTAGTAACAAAATATTTACTTCACCTTAATCTTCAACAATTCCCTGTGGATGACCTCGGACTCACCGAAAAATTTATTACTTGAGACAACTTGCACTTGGGTTTGCAAATGCGATAATTAAAAAGTGTGCATCACTCACTCTGCTGCATTACCACGTGATTCCAGGTAAGAGTTCTTCCAAGAACAAGATGAAAAAGGAAGCCAAGGATTAGAATATTTCTAGTCTTAGTAGTTATGTTATAATTGATGTATCTTTTAGTACTTCTTTTGTAATGTAAAGAATTATGTAATACTTCAAGTCTTTGCTAAGGCTAATGTTGTATAAGTATATATGTGTTTTTGCTATGAGTTTTAGGTTTTCTACATTTCATATGGCTCTCTATAATGTTTTCAATGAACATTATGGATATATAATCAGGTTATTATATATGTAATGACGTTGTAATGTTGTTTATCTCTTTAAATGTTATTTATATTGAGATATTAGTATTATGATGTTACAGAACTCACGCCCTCTTCATGGACTAAGAGGTACAAGTATAATATCTCACCGGGTTTCGGTCTTGTCAGTATAGGGGGAGAGGACAGAAGGTTCTTCAAGGATGTAAATGCATTCTCACACTCCAGAGTCCACTCAAAATCTTACCCTTTCTTAAGCAGTTTGAAGATGGTAAGAGATTTGTGAGCAGGTTTAGCAAGGAAATGTGTGAAGGCCGCAATCCGACTTATTAGTTGTTGCACTTCTTTAATGTTCTATGGGCTACGCATGTTGAGCATTGCTTGGCATTTATCCATATTTACTTCTATCTCGCGGTGAGTCAGCATGAAGCCCAAGAAATTACTGGCCTAGACTCCGAAGGCGCACTTCTCCGGGTTGAGCCTCATGTTATGTTTTCAGAGCTATACAAACACCTCCTCAAGGCTCGAGATGTGCAATCCGACTTGGGGAGTCTTCACTATCAGATCATCAAAGTATACTTCTAGCATCTTCCCCACTTGGTCTTCAAGAACCCTATTCATCATTCACTGATAGGTGGCTCCTACATTTTTTAGACCAAATGGCATAACCCTATAGCAGTAGCTTGCCCTCTCAGTGATGAAAGCAATTTTGTTCTCATATTTGGGGTACATCGAGATCTGATTGTACTTGGAGTATGCATCCATGAAAGACAACAAACAGAATTTGGAGGAGCTATCAACCAGTTTATCCACATTGGAAAGTGGGTACGAATCTTTAGAGCAGGCCTTGTTTAGATTTGTGTATTCCATGCACATCCTTCACTTCCTGTTGGAATTCTTCACCAGGACAACATTAGATAGTCAAGTTATGAAAGCTACTTCCCTGATGAAGCCGACACTAAGTAGCTCCTTAACCTGTTCTTCAATGACTTACTGCCTTTCTTGGCCAATTTTTCTCTTCTTCTAGGAGATCGGCCTAGCATCTTTCTTTTTGGATAAGAAATGATAGATGAAGGCGGGGTCAAGCCCAGGCATGTTAGAGGACGTCTAGGTGAAGAGATCTTTGCTTTTCTCCAATAGCTCAATCAACTAGAACCTCTCTTCTTCCTCCAAATTTGCTCTAATCTTGGTGACTTGATCTAACTTGACACTAAGTTGGAGGGGCAATTGTTCTCCCTCCAGCTGGGGTTTGGTACCCTAAATTTCCTCTCACACATCCAACTCAGTCATGAGAATGTTAACATGGTCCAGAACTGGGCTAGATGTGCCAACTTTTACTTTCTTGGTCGTCTGGTTGATCTTAAGGCTCTTGTTGTAGCATTTACGTGCCTTGACCTGATCTCCCTTGATAGTGACAACCTCATTATTCTTTCTAAGGAATTTCATGGTCAAGTGGGTAGTAGATACCACAGCGTCAAGGGCATTTAGAGTAGTATGACCCAAGATTATGTTATATGTTGAGGGGCAGTCCACGACCATAAACCTGACCTTGACAATCCTAAAGAGTTTAGTGCTCCCCAGGGTCAGGTGAGTCTCAAAATATCCTGCCGAAGTGATCTTTTCTCCAGTGAACCCGATAAGCTCACCATCATAGGGAGTCATCTCCAAGCGTGGAATTTCCAGCTTTTGGTACAGGTCGATCAACATAATATCCGCTGAACTCCCTTAGTTAACGAAGATGCGTTGCACCTCGACATTAGAAATTATTCCCTAGATAACTAGTAGGTCATCATGATCTGGGATAATTCCACCATAGTCCTCGTCTGAAAAGGTGATGGGGGCATCTTCTACTCTTCGGCTCGTGACTTGGGTGTGGAGTGGGAGACGCTCAACACCACCATCCTGAGTGCTTTCTTCTGGGCACCATTGGACGATCCATCGCTAACAAACCCATCAACAATAACGTTGATGGTTCGGTTAGGTTGGGCACGGTGGTTGTCATTGTCATCAGATGGAGCATCTTGGTTCTGATCCTGCCAATTGTCAGTCTTATAGCAAGGTGGACTTCGGGATCTTCTCCTAAGACTTCAGGTCTTTCTTTGGCGCGCAGATGGGCTCTGCTAGGGGCTGCATCTTCTTTCTCTCAGTCCTCTGTGGCGTTCATTATTTTGGACATGGTTGATGTACTGATCCAGTAGTCTTGTCCTAATTAGGGATTCGATAGCATCGTAGAGTTGGAAACAATCTTCAGTGTTATGGCTGTAGCTCTTATGCCATGAACAATGATTTGTATAATCTTTCTGTGCATGTTTCTTTAGAGGGGGTGGTCGCTTGATACCCCGAAACTCGGTCTACAACACTTCCCTCAAAATAGTTGCACGTGGAGTGCTCAAAGGAGTGTAGCTAGAGTACTTGGCTCGAGGTGGATCATCCTTAGAGGAGTTCTGGGGCCGTGAGGAGTTCTGGTTACCTTTCTAGTGAGAGGGCTCACCCTTCTCTAGGCTCTCCTTGGCCCTAGCAACCTCCTCAAGATTTATGTACTTCAGGGACCGTTGCCAAAATTCTTCCATATTTTTTGGCTTTTTCTTCACCAAAGATACGAAAAACTAGAAATTTGTCTAGAGGCTATTTTTGGCATAGTGGAGAGCAATCTTGTCATCCATGTTCTCCATATTGATACAAGCTATATTGAACCTCTTAAGGTACTCGCGAAGGGGCTCGCTACGCCCTTGGCGAATCTTAGAAAGAGATTCAATGGACTTGGGCTACTCATTGTTGGTGGTATAGTGGAGCAAGAAATGCTGTCTGAGGTTCGACCAGTTGGTGACGGATCCCTGTGGCAAGGTCACGAATCATCTAAGGGGCCCCTTCTTTAGGGAAAGGGGGAAAGCACTGCACAGTAATTGTGAGGATTCCCCATGGACGCACATAGATTGGATGTAAACGTCTTTGTGCTCCTAAGGGTCCACAGTCCCTTCATAGAGCTCCACGTTAGCGGGAAACTTAAAATTTCTTGGAACCCTAAACTCCATAACTTGAGCAGAGAAGGGCTACTCTTAATCCTCGAGATCCGAGTTGTTATTAACAACATTGGACATTTCGACGTCAACATGTGATACTCCCCTATGATCATTACCCGTGCTCCGCCTTTCGTCATCACAGTGAGGTCTGAACTAGTCCTCGTGCATGGATCACTCTAGATTTTCCAATCTGCGATGTTGCTCTTCAAGTATCATCGTTTGTCATTGCACTAAGTCCAGGAGATGATTTTTGGGTAATCAAGTTGAATCGTGCCCTCTGGACGGGATGCAATCTCCTGCATCGTCATTCTTGGGTCCCAAGCGCTAGTGCACTAGGATTCTGGGCCCATGAACGTTAGAATTGGCTCCATGTATGCGAGGACCAAGTCTTTCCCTCACAAAGACCCAGTGCGATGGGTGTGGGCTTTCATCAGAAAGTGAAGTTTCATGCCTATCGCGTAGAGGTTCTGCATTGGGTGCCTGGTTTCTCATGGTGGAGGTTTTAGCAATTGGTGGTGGAACAGGGTAGGGAGGATGGTGCGTCACTAGTCCTCGCCTTCGGCTTGTGGAGGTTTGTGCAACCTCTCCTCTCCTTGAGTTCTATCTCGTGTTCACGATGATTAAGTGGAAATAGAAGTTTATGGATTCCCACAGACTGCGTCAATGTTCAATAGTGGATACTAAGGTGTATCTGAGATAGGCACGTACATAGTGGCTTCCTCCTTGAGCAGCAATGAAGCTTGATCAACGGGAGTCGTTGGTACCTGCAAAGGGATTCTAACGCTCAAGTTTGACTATGAACAAAAAAGGTTTATGTAGTAAGCAATAAGTTACCTATAGAAGGTGAATAAGCCTGATATTTATAAACTGTAATTAAGATTTTGCCTCTCTTAATTGTAGTAGGAAATTCCTATAAGATACTGCAGTTATAAGTAGTTAGAAGCAGTTATGAACGCTATAATTACGTACAATCATGATTGATAGTTACGGATAATTTGGAATTTACCCATTGTGCAAATCTCGTGATCATAATGTTATTGCCCAATACCGTGGACTGACTTACATGGTACTGATGTCTCGACAATGTGTCATCAGTGTTTGGCTAGGTTGTCCATGACAGATACCGATTGGACACGTGCCAAATTAATCCATTGAACGTGGTTCGAATCATGGTCTAGAACAATGACCCAACTCTTCATCAAATATGACTTTCTTCATATACCAGTATAAAAAAAGGCAAATATCCCAATAGACAACGTAAATGGTGTCACGACTCACGACCAAAGGCTTCTGTATGTCTCCATCTCATTCCTCCCTAAATTGGTAAGGGTTGTCGTGGCGTGGTGAAGAGGAAGAGCTCAAGACGGCCCATAAACAACACAAAAACAACACGAAAAACTACAGGAAGAAAATGGAGAAAATAATGGAATTATGTCATGCAAAATTTCGTTTTCTTACCTACAGATATGGATATTAAAAAATTACGTTAATTAATTGTAAGAGCTATAACCACATTTTCAATAAAATAATTTAAATACGAGAATGCTAACCTACACTCCTTCACGTGTAGGTACTAACTCACATTTTTGTTGGAAAAAAAAAAAACCAGTTATGTCTGTTCCTAGTAATTTTTTTGATCTGGTCTCTTCCTAGTAATTAAAAACATTAATAATTGATTAGTATATACATCTTTATCTCCCCTAATAACTACAAATCTCATTAATCTTTCTCTAAAGTCACTAACGTGTGTTAGTTCAAGTGGAAGGAAATTGAATTCTTTAAGCAAGTGGTCTTGTGTTTGATCCTAGGATTTATGTGTATAAAAATAACATAATTGAAAGAGATCTCCACTTAGGGACCTGATTATACATCGAAAGATTAGTCTCTCACCTATCTAATTGAGAATACTAGGAAACCAAAAAAAAAATACTACCAATATCATAAAATTTTCTCATTATTATATGATAAAAATTAATAATACGGTAATTTGCTTTTAAAAATCCCCGAGAGAAACATCAATGCATTAATTTTAAAATCATAAAAAAAAAGTAACTCATTTCCTCACCATTAAAAATTCATAATACAATAATTTATTTTTAAAAAAAATTGTAGAAAAATGCCATACATGTACAATTAATGCAATGCTACTTTTTATTATCATTGTATTCTAAAATCATAATATTAAATTTTGATTAAATAAAAAATTACAAAAATCATGAAGTTTGTAGTTACTAGGAGGGAAAAGGATTTATAGTGTGTTTGGTTCAGCTGTTTTATAACATCCAACAACGTTTTTTCAACCAAAAATACGTGTTTGGCAATCATGAACGAACAAAACAAGAGTTTTTATGAGGAAAAAAAGTTGGACTTCAAGCGAAAATTTGAATTGTTTCACAAAAAGTTATTAAGATTATTTTAACAATGAAATATAAATATAATTTTATTTTTAATCAAATAATTTTTTTAATCAATCAAATAATTTTTTTAATCATTTTATACTTATTTTAATAATTTAATATATAAAATTAATTTTTTTATATCATTCAAATAAAATAAATTAACTTAAAATTATTTTTCAATTAACATATCCAAACATAATTTTTTTCTTATAATCAATTATAACAAAAAAAAAATTTATATAATAATCAATTATTAAAATAATCAAATTTTTATGTCTATCTCAAACACGCACTTAATTGATAATTATTAAAAGTGAGAAGGTTTTATAAGGACGGTAGTTGTTAGGAGAGAGATATTTATTAATTTGATCAATTGGGTTTTATAACTACTAAAATTGTCCTTACAATTAAGAGGTATAACAATTTAGTTTTTGTCCAACAATAGTGTATAAAGTGAAAACCTACACATAAAGTGTCAGCATTTCGCTTTAAATAAAATAGAAATTATCGCGAACTTAAAACGCAAGGATGTACTTAATGGATACACCCACACGAGCAAAAAATCAAAATTAACTTAATTTGATAGTCATTTCATTAGACAAATGAAAAAGGAACTCTCACCAGGCATTGTTTTGTATACACTAGACATAATCAAGTAGACTACTACTTACACAATATATGACAGTCAAAACCATATGTACACTTCATAATAAGAACTCAGATGTTCAAAGTCAGGACACCGCAGGGAACTACAAACATAATTAGCAAACACCAATGGCCACACAAAATACAGCATCCTGCTGCATTTGTTGAATAGACAACCTACCATAAACTGTTAATTTCTAACTTTATCTTCCGTTAATCTACCTTGTAGGCCCACCCATGTTTGTCCAAGAATGCCTGGACCGCATCCTTAATGGCGAAGTTTGGTACTAGTTGTGATGGATGAAGTGGTTCCCGTGTGACTGGGTCAAATTTCCCCACCTATTTTAGGAGAAGTTAAATGATTACACACCGACTTCATTGAAATAGAAAACATCTAATCTGGAAGATGAAACATACAAATCACATTACCCTCTCAAGATGGTCAAGAATCACTGCCTTCTCATATGTATGTCCACTTGGAGTGATTACAGGATCATGAAAAATATCAAGTGTGATTCTACAGCATAGATAATCTGGCACCTATAGGCTCAACAAACCAATCAGTGTGAAAAATAATATAGCAATTTTTGGGGCACCACAAAAAGCTTTAATGAAGAAATAAAAAGGTTTTGCTAACAAGTACTTTAAGGAATAAAAAATGGAAAGTATTGAATGAAAAGTTAACTTTTTTCCAATGCATTGAATGTTTTACTTTTCATTTAATACTTTATATTTCTTCATTCCTTAACAAGTGTCCTTAGCGCACTCCTTAGACAAACACATAATAAAAAACAAGCCATGTACGCACCTCAGTAGGTGTGTCATCCTCCGCAGCTTTACTGAAGACTTTTTCTAAAGCCTCTAATTGTTCCAAATGGGAAGTAGTAGCATCATCTACAAATCCTTCCATTTGGGAGACATCAAGAAAATGTTTTTCCTTCAGAGCAGACTCACAAGCTTCTCTGAGGCATGAACACATTTTAAGATATACTTGACATTTTAACTAATATTCACTAACCAATAAATAATTGATACTTGGCTAGCCAGAGAGAAACAATATATGAAGTAGCTAATAACAAATATGATAGAGACAACTGATCACCAATCATTAATGAATGACTCTCAGATAATAGGTCTGACAATCACCAGAAAAACATACTTCAAGCTCTGCAATTCCCACGATCGCTTGGTCGATGAATGCTCCCACTCTAGGTATTTTGCTTTTGCAAGCTCTTGCCATATTTCCTCTACCATATAGCCCTTGGGATTGGCACCTCTCCCAAGATCCAAAGCCTTAATTATGACCACAATAAATATGAGAATCATCATTCATTTAAAAAATATGGGAAAAATCACTGTTAATATCTCCAAAATTGTATCACACAGTAAATCAGCAGGAAAGTTATATATAATCGGATGTGACATCAAATTTAAAAGAAGGAAGCACCATGTCCCTTAACAGCTCATAGTAAGGCAATATGCTCAGACAATCTGTGTCTTGTTTGTCATCTATAATAAAATGAAAATCTCAGTTACATAAATAAAGATAAGGAAATTGAGAAAAAAGAGGAAAACGAAAGAAAGAAACACATGCAGAGTGGAACAACTCAAGCGGGCAGAGTTATTGCGCACTGGCTAAACATGAGTCTCAAACTATCCCTCACATAAATGTCTGCATGCTTCTTTGCTTCTGTCCATCAAATCTCATAAGCTAAGAACCCAAGTGCCACAAATGGCATCTTATTTAACATTGCAGTGCAACTTATAATACCGACAAAGGAAACGGGTGAATGCATGAGTTCAGAAAAATAAAGAGAGAGCAAAACCTCCATGACCATTTCCCAGTCATCCACCAGTGCAGCAAACACTATCCTACATGCACCACTCATAAACATTGGACCAAATCACATGAAAGGAAACTATAAGGCATAGAAAGCTGAATTGAAACCCCATATTATTAATCTCTTCAGTCAACCAGGGTAGTAATCTGTACCATCTTGACAGAAACACCTCTACTCTATCTTTATTTCATTTTTCAACTTACACCAATATCAGGCAAATTAGAGATTTAAAACACAAACGAAAAGCAAAAGAAAACTAGGATTTTATAGCTACTCTCACCAATACAGGTTTGAAGTAAGTTGAACTACTTTTCAAATAATTACTGAATAATCTTAAACTAAGGAAGTCCAAACCAATTTTAAGCCAAATGCTTCACTCAAAAATAGAAGTAGAAAGAATGGAACAAGAGATAAATGAGACTGAAACTTATAAAAAAAAATGAAAAAAGAGTTAGGAATTCATAAGTGGAAATGCTGGTTAGGGGAAGAAAATGGCCATCTCCTCCATTCAATGAACCACATCATTAGCAAGGATCAAGGACTATTTTGCATTTTTGGTGAATCATAAAATCAGCTTCACTTTCTTAAAGAAAACATATGAAAACTAGGTTATAACACCCAAATTTAATAATTACAATAAAAAAAAGTAGTTATGATTTTTAATGTAATTTGATTGGTTTCATCCCATGGTCAGAAGAAAAAATATATGGTACAAGTGGCAGTTATTCCATTTGACACTACATAAATGTAAAGAACACCAAGACAACAGATTCAGAAGCAAACAAAGAAAATAGAAAACACAGTGACTGGGATAACTAAGTGTTTTATAACTCGATACACAATTCCTAGTGTTGATTATAATCATAATAAGTGGACGGTGTGGACGGTAGAGTTCTATTCATTATATCTATGTATTCATTGTATTTAAACTTCTAGGACTTAGCATAGATAATTAATGTTCTATCTTGTAGTCAAGTGTATATATATTGTAGTCTCATATTGCAATGTTAATACAGAGAGAAATATTCAGATTTAACTTTAAGTTGGTATCAGAGCTTTTTGGTTCATTCCTATTATCTTGCTTTTGGGTTTCAGCTGCTCTTAGCACTGACCCATTGTCTGTAGTCGTCCGGTGCCCAAAGTGACACCAAAGTTCATCCAAGCGTCGTCGCCAGCGTCGCCATCACGCGCTCTCACACGCCATCTTCAGCAACTTCATTCTCCGGCTCGTGTGATCCACGTGCCACCCTCCTGGCCGCCATTGACGTTGCTGCTTCCGCCGTTGTGTTCGTCGTCTCCTCCTGGTTCTGTTTTGCCCCTGTTAGTTTTCTGGGTCTGTTGCTGTGCTCCCCCTCTTTGAATCCCGTGTGCTTGAGTTTTTTGTTTCTGGGTGCATTTTGTCTTTTCTTCTAAACTTCTTCCATGGCTGAATCTACAAAGGGAGGCCTCAATCCAGAGAAGAAGAGTCTGATTTCTTTTGCGTTTTCCGGGTCCCCCATCATTACTACCGAGAAGTTGAATGGTAAGAATTATTTGAATTGGTGTCATGCTGTAGAGGTATGGTTTCTGGGTCAAGGATTGTCTGACCATCTCACTAAAAAGGCTACTGACATTGCTGAATCTGAGAAGGATGAGTGGCAACGAGCATATTATCAGCTTGTATCGTTGTTGTGGCAATCTATTGAACCAAGATTAATGGTGCATTTCCGTCCCTACAAGACATGTTACTAAATTTGGAAGAAGGCTCAAACTGTTTATGCTAATGATATACAGCGGCTATATGAGACAATTCATAGTTTGGCGACAATGCAAATGACTAATCTTGACTTGCCCTCCTATTTGAATAAAGCACAATCCATTTGTGAAGAGATTAAATTGATGCTGGTTAATGATGATGCACAAAAGATGTCGGATAAGCTTGATAACATGCTTATGATATTTGTTCTTCATGGCCTCAACAAAGACTTTGAATATGTTCGAAATCAGACTCTGGCAAATCCTAATATTCCTACGGTGGAGGAACTAATTGATCGTTTGCTTCGAGTTCCTTCTCCGACAGCTTCCCTTGAAGTTGATTCTCAAACAGCATCCAAATCTTCAATTTTTGTCTCTAACTCAACTGAACGAGGAGGCCGAAGTCGTGATCATAAAGGTGTTGGTCGTGGCAGAGGTGGTAGAGGTAATCTACACTGTTCTTACTGTAAGCGAGATGGACACACTCAAGATCGGTGTTATTCCCTACATAGATTCCCGAATAAAACTGCCAATGTAACTCAGTCTCTTGAACTAGTTGTTGAGCACAAGATCGAGTCCAAAAAAGATCATCTACTTTCTGCCAATGAGTATAAGGAGTATCTTCAGTTTAAAGCCACTCAACACGCTTCTTTTTCTTCGGCCACCGTTGCTCACACTGGTAATTCTACATTTTGTCTCTCTCAATCTGCATCTGTTGGATCCTGAATTTTAGACTCTGGTGCTTCTGATCACTTAGCTGGTAAATATTACTCTTGCCGATGGGTCTAAGGCATAGGCCGCTGGTATTGGTCAAGCTTCACCTCTTTCATCCTTTTAAATTGTTCCATAACCTTTAATTCTGATTCCTTTCTTATATAGGATCGAAGTACGGAACAGACAATTGGAGCTGGATCTGAATTACGAGGTCTCTACTACCTTCAACCTTCCTTTTCCACCATATGTGTTGTTTCAGAGTCTGCCGATCTCCTACATCGTCGTCTGGGTCATCCAAGTTTGGACAAGTTAAAGCAAATAGTCCCTTATCTTTCACATTCGAAGACCTTGAACTGTGAGTCGTGTCAACTTGGAAAACATGTTAGAGTATCTTTTCCTAGTAGTTTCAATAGTCGAACTATGTCTCCTTTTGATCTTGTTCATTCGGTTTCAGGATATAGGTATTATGTTACTTTCATTGATGATTTTTCAAGATGTACTTGGCTATTTTTAATAAAAGATTGTTCTGAGTTATTTGATGATTTTCAAACCTTTTGTTTCGAAATAAAGAATCAGTTTGGAAAAACAATTCATGTTTTGCGTAGTAATAATGCAAAAGAATAATTTTCTGCGTCTTTTCAATCCTTTCCGAGTTCTCATCGCATCATACATTAGTCCAGTTGTCCTCACACACCACAACAAAATGGTGCGGTTGAACGCAAACATCGTCATCTTGTTGATACAGCTCGGACTCTCTTAATAAATGCTAATACACCCTTGAAGTTTTGGGGTGACGCTGTTCTTACAGCTTGTTATCTGGTAAATCGAATGCCATCTTCTATTTTGGGTAATAAAATTCCTCATTATCTTTTATTACCTAAAGATCCTCTTTATGTTGTTCCCCCTCGTGTGTTTGGTTCCACTTGTTTTGTTCATGATCTCTCTCCTGGTCGTGATAAATTGTTTGTTCGGGCTGTTAAATGTATCTTTCTTGGGCATTCTCAAGTTCAGAAGGGATATCGATGTTATTCTCCCTCAACACATCGCTTTTATGTATCTACAGATGTTACATTCTTTGAGGATACCCCATTTTTTGTCACATCAGCTACATCTGACTCTACTCCATCTCAGTACTACCTATTCCTATTTTTGCAACACCTGTCTCTAATCCTCAAGCTCCACAGTCACAGGATGACCGTCCGTTGCGTCGATTTGGTATTACTTATGAGTGCCGGAATCCTTAAGTTCCCGAGATCACACCTGCTATTGATTCTCATGATTCAGCTCCCGCTCCAATTGCTTCTCCCACTGCAGTCCCACCTGACACTTCCGCTGATCTACCTATTGCACTCCGTAAAGGTAAATGCTTTACTCTCAATCCTCATCCGATGTACAGTTTTCTGAGTTACCATCAATTATCTCGTTCCCATTATGCCTTTGTGTTTGCTTTGTCATCTATTACCATTCCTAAGAATGTTCAGGAAGCACTATCCCATCCACAATGGTGACAGGCAATGATTGATGACATGACTACTTTGGAATATAATAATACATGGACCCTTGTTTCACCTCCTCCTAGAAAATCTACAGTTGGCTGTCGATGGGTATTTACTGTTAAATTTTGCCCTGATGGGCAAGTAGACCGATTGAAAGCCCGACCAGTAGCAAAGGGATACACTCAGATCTATGGTTGGGATTACAGTGATACATTTTCTCTTGTTAAGATGGCGTCTGTTCGTTTGTTCTTCTCTATAGCTGCCATGAGACGCTGGCCCTTATATCAGCTGGATATTAAAAATGTCTTCTTATATGGTGATCTGGCGGAGGAGATCTATATGGAGCAACCACCTGGGTTTGTTGCTCAGAGGGAATCGAGTCTTGTTTGCAGCCTACAAAAGTCCTTATATGGCTTAAAACAATCACTTCGCGCTTGGTTTGGGAAGTTTAGTAAAGTTATTCAGCAATTTGGCATGATTCGTTGCGAGGCAGACCATTCTGTATTCTTTAAATGTTCACCATTGAATAAACTTATTTATTTTGTAGTGTATGTGGATGATATTGTCATTACAGTTGATGATCAAAAAGGCATTAAGAAATTGAAGCATTACCTGTTTAAATATTTTAAAACCAAAGATTTTAGCCGATTGCGATACTTTCTCAGGATTGAAGTAGCCCAATCTCTCAAAGGAAATATGCCGTTGATATTCTGGAAGAAATAGGGATGCTTGATTGTAAACCTATAGATACTCCTATGGACCCAAATGTGAAGCATCTACCTAATCAAGGGGAGCCCTATCCTGACCCAGGAAGATATAGATTAGTTGGAAAGTTAAATTATCTCACCATGACTCAACCAGACCTTGCTTTTCCTGTCAGTGTTGTAAGTCAGTTTCTCAACTCACCATGTGACAGTCATTGGAATGCAGTTGTTCGGATCCTAAGATACATCAAGGGATCACTTGGTAAAGGGCTTGTTTATATGGGCAGGGGTCATACTAATATCATTGGATATACAGATGCAGATTGGGCAAGTGATGCTAGTGATGGGAGGTCCACTTCAGGTTACTGTGTCCGCATTAATGATGATAAGTTTGATGGGAAACACTATGCGGAATGGCGTAAAACTATCACCACGTTTCTCACTAGGATTGAGAAAGAAGATCATCTGACAGATGACCTACCAACATCCACAGCCAGGCATGATCGGTGGTTGCAGAAAAAAAACCGACTATTTGGTGTGATCAACAAAACCTTTGACACTTCCATTAAGCATGTTGTTTCTCACTGTGATACTGTGAAAGAATTATGGCAGTATATGAAGTTTCTTTATTCTGGGCAGGCCAACTTAACTCATCTTTATGAGGTGTCACAGGCGTTTCATAGATTGGCACAGCAAGATAAGTCCCTTCATGGGTATTTTACTGACTTTAAGCGTATCTATGAGGAATTGAATGACCTCCAACCTATCTCTACTAATGTTAAACAGATGCACCTACAGCAGGAACAGTTGCCAATTGTGAGTTTCTTGTCTAGATTATCCTCCAAGTTCAATGCCGCTCGTGATCAACTCTTGACTAGTTCTGATCATATGACTCTTGCTGATGTTTATCGCCACCTCATGCGCACTCATCATTAGTTGTGATTCTTCTTCTGGATCACCGGCTACTTTGGTTGGTCGCGGTGGTGGTAGAACAAGTAGAGGTGGAGGCCGCGGTAGTCGTGGTAGAATAGGTGGTCGTTCTGGTGGTCGTGATGGTAGCTTTCCTAGTGGCCGTGATGGTGGTTCTTATTTTTGTTATTGCCATGGGAAGGAAGGCCATATTAAGAAGAATTGTTGGAAGTTGAATGGGAAACCTGGTTCCTCCTAAGGTCAGTATTATGCTCACGCAACAACTCAAGAAGGTCTCTTGCCCACACCTGTCATTGCTCCTCAAACAAAAGGTCTCAGAACCATCACCATGTCTAGTGCTGAATTTGAGGCTTACACTCAGTTCTAGGCCTCATAGGGTATTGGTCCTTCTTCCACTGCTACTCTTGTCCAGTCAGGTAATCCCACTGCTTGTCTTACTTCTTCCTCCCATACCTAGGTCATTGATTCTGGTGCAACAAACCATATGATAGATAATACTGGTATTCTAACCTCTTTTTTTCTCACTTCTTCCTTACCAAATGTCACTCTTGCTAATGGTTCCTCAACCCTTGTTATAGGTAGTGAGGTTGTCAATCCTTCGTCCTCTCTTCCCTTACATTTTGTCTTATGTTTACCGCATTTTCCTTTTAATCTTTTGTCTGTCAATAAAATTACCAATAGTCTGAATTGTAGTGTTCACTTCTTTCCTACATATTGTTTATTTCAGGATCTTGGGATGAAGAAGGTGATTGGTATAGGTGGTGAATCCAATGGCTTATATGTTTTGGAGTCCACCAATCCGGGACCACTGTCGGTTGCTTGTTCTAGTTCCATTTCTCCGTTTCATCTTCATTGCCGGCTTGGACATCCACCCTTGCAGACATTGAAGAAGTTGTGTCCTAGTTTAGAGTCTTCCTTTGTTTTGAATTGCGAGTCTTGTTAATTTGCTAAACACCGTCGAGAATCTTTTCCTCTTCGGGTCAATATGCGTGTCACTTCTCCTTTTACTTTAGTTCATTCTAACATTTGGGGGCCTTGTCCCGTTGAGTCTAAGGCTAGTTTTCATTATTCTGTTACTTTTGTTGATGATTATGCTCGTGTTACTTGGCTTTATTTAATGAAAAATCATTCAGAGGTGTTTAATATATTTCGTTCCTTTTGTGCTGAAGTTCAAACTCAATTTAATATTACTATTCACACTCTTCGTAGTGATAATGCTAAAGAATACTTGTCTACCCCTTTTCTATCTTTCTTGCAAGAACATGGCATTATTCATGAAACCTCATACATTGTCACCTCTCAACAAAATGAGGTGGCGGAAAGAAAGAATCGACATTCACTTGAAGTTGTTCGTGCTCTTTTATTTGAAATGAAAGTTTCTAAACACTTTTGGGCTGATGTTGTGTCTATTGCATGTTATTTAACTAATCGTCTCCCTTCATCTATTTTTAATGGTCAAATCCCTCATTCCTTGCTCTTCCCCTCTCAATCTCTATTTGCTCTCCCTCCTAGAATTTTTGGTTGCACTTGTTTTGTGCAGGATGTTCGCTCTCAAGTCTCCAAGTTGGATCCTTGCTCCCTCAAATGTATCTTCCTTGGTTACTCTCGAAGTCAAAAACGGTACCGGTGTTACTCTCCTGATTTACGTCGGTATCTTATTTCCGCAAATGTGACATTTTTTGAAATAACTTCTTTCTCTTCTGGGTCTACCCCTTCCTCTCCCCCAGATAATGATGAGGGCTTTCTGGGATATTCTTTTCCTACTCCGAGTACCTCCTATTCTCCTTCTTCTTGGTATCGTCCCTTCCCTCGTCCTCCTTTGCTCCACCATTATGTTCGGCGGAACCAGCAACCTAGTGTGGCCGGTCCTACTACTCCAAATCCTATGGATTCATTGCTTGTTCCAGTTCCTACTTCGTCTCCAAATCCTACTCCTCCTGATTCGAATCGTGATCTCCTAATTGCTCTTCGAAAAGGTAAACATAGTTGTACTTATCCCATTTCTTCTTGTTTCTTATGCTGGTTTATCTAGTTCTAATCAGTCTTTTATTGTTTCTCTTGATTCTCTTACCCTTCCTAATATTGTTACTGAGGCCTTGTCTAATAAGGGGTGGCGTCAGGTTATGTTGGATAAGATGCATGCTCTTGAACACAATGACACTTGGGAGTTAGTTTCTCCACCTGCTGGTAACAGGCAATTGTTAAGTGGGTGTATGCTATGAAGGTTAATCCTGATGGCTCTGTGGCCCGTTTAAAAGCTCGTCTTGTTGCTAAGGGTTATGCTCAAGTTTATGGCATTGATTATTTTGATACCTTCTCTCCTGTTGCTAAACTTGCCTCTGTTTGTTTCTTTATTTCTCTTGCAGCTAGTCATCATTGGTCCTTGCACCAACTTGACGTCAAGAATGTTTTTCTCCATGGCGACCTACAGGAGGAGGTATACATGGAGCAACCTCCTGGGTTTGTTGCTCAGGGGGAGAATGGTAAAGTTTGAAGACTAAAGAAGTCATTATATGGTTTCAAACAAGCTCTACGGGCATGGTTTGGGCGCTTTAGTCAAGTTGTTCTGCAGTTTGGGCTACAAAGAAGTACTTTTGATCATTCAGTATTCTTTCAATGCTCTCAGGGTGGTTGTATTTTCTTGGTAGTTTATGTGGATGATATTATCATTACTGGGAGCTATGAGATTGGGATCACAAAGCTTAAGGACTTTCTTCAAACATAATTTCAGACTAAGGACCTGGGTGCTTTGAGATACTTCTTAGGCATTGAAGTGATGCTGAGTTCGAAGGGCATTTTTCTTACTCAGAGGAAGTATGTGCTTGATTTACTCAGAGAAACAAGTATGCTTGGAGCAAAACCTATTGAAGCACCTATGGTTCCTAATGTCAAACTCTTACCAGATGATGGAGATGTGCCTGACCCTGAACGATATAGAAAGTTAGTTGGCAAGCTTAACTACCTCACGGTTACTCGTCTTGATATTGCCTTCTCTGTCAGTGTGGTTAGTCAATTCATGTCACCTCCCCGAACCACTCATTGGGAGGTTGTTCTTCATGTATTGAGGTATCTAAAAAGGGCTCCAAGTCGTGGTGTCGTGTATAGAGATCATGGACATAACATGATAGAGGGGTTCTCTGATGCTGATTAGGCTGGTTCTCCCATAGATAGGAGATCTACTTCAGGTTATTGTGTTCTTGTTGGAGGTAACATTGTTTCTTGGAGGAGTAAGAAACAGAGTGTTGTTACTCGTTCTAGTGTCGAGTCAGAATATAGGGCCATGGCCCAAGCTACTTGTGAATTGGTGTGGATTCATCATCTTTTTAATGAGATTGGAGTTAAGAGTGTAATGCCTATGAAGTTGTGGTGTGACAATCAAGCTGCTATCCATATTGCCTCTAATCCTATTTTTTATGAACGAACAAATCACATTGAAGCTGATTGTCACTTTGTGTGAGAAAAGGTTCAACAGGGTCTTGTTTATTACTGGACCTATACGGACAAGAGAACAACTTGCAGATATCTTTACCAAAGCACTCAATTGAACAAGAGTTGACTATATTTGTAACAAGTTGGGCATGATCAATATCTATGCTCCAGCTTGAGGGGGAGTGTTAGTGAAACATTATTAGGATTGATGTATTGGGATGGGCCTTGCTTTTGTATATCAATACTTTCCTCTATTAGCTCTAATCGTTTAATATAAATATAGAGTTAGGGTGGCTAATCATAGTAAGTTAACTACTCCTTTTTTTCTATTTTACTTCCCATGCTTTTCTCCTTCTCCATCTCTCCTTTCTCATAACAAGTCTAAAATGAGATTCCATTCTCCTCTTCTCATAAACCCAATTATAAGCATTGATTTGGGCTTGGCCTATTAGGTCAAAAGAAAGATTCAATTTCTGTAACTCCATTCAGGCCTTTCCAGAACCCAGGTCCTCCTCTTCATTGTATTGGGCCTAGCCCATTAGGTTAAGAAGAGAACCAAGTTCCCATTTTGCCCTTCCTCCCCTCTCCAACCCAAGCAAGATACTCCTGGTGTGAGATCGTGATGTAGCAAGCAGCTCTGCCTGCACCTCAACTACAGTAGCCCCATCAGCCGTCGTGCGAGAATCTGGAACTAGTGTTTCCGGCAGTGGAAGCTTGACTGGCATGCATGAGACTAAGAACTCAATGGATAAGCCATCTGCCAAATGGTCTTCCTTTGACTCATCCAAGCTGCAACCCTCGCATCGGCTATCAACTCTGTTGCTCAAACTGTTGCCGTCTACTCCCTCCAACAACTCCTTCACTTCTAAGATCTCCAGCTTCTTTAACACAGAATTATTCTGCATCCCTGTTTCTGGTTCACATCTTTCTGTTTGCTCCTCCTAAATGAGAAGCAATTCTTCGCTCCCCTCGTCAAATGCCAACAATTCCAATTTTAGTTCCTCATCTTGGACAAAAGACCGATAAATCTGAGTCAAACTCAAGGTGGAATCGTTTGAGCAACGCCCTTCGAAAACTTTCCCAAGTTGCCTTAGGATTGTGAACCTCCCACCATTGGTACCAAATGTAGGCGCGTCCTACCAGAGCCTCCACAACCAGCAGCAGCTTCCCTTTGTTCATTCCTTTCGCATCAAAATGCTACTCGAAGCGGATCAGCCACCCATATGCATTATCTCCTACAAACACTAGAATCCCTAGTCGTTGCTCCTTGTATTCCTTCCTCCAACTCTAAAACGCCCTCCGCAAATCTTTAAGAATTTCAACTTGCCACTACTTCTCCACCTTTATCATCTTTGAATCAAGTACCCACATCTCCCAGATCGGGAGCTCTAATACCAAATGATAGAAACTGGAATTTCACTAGTAAAAAGTAAGGAAACTCAAGGAGCAGAACTCCAATTACACAGAAAATAGAAGAAAAGTGTAAAGACAAGTGAGGTAGAAGAGAGATAAAGAAGGAAAATCAGAGCTACAATTAGCAGTCTCTGCCCTATGGCCTAAGCCACCCCAAAACCTCCAATTTCCAGAATGCACTCCCTCCCATAACCAACTCCCTCTTATTCATGCCTATCTTTCCTTCATTCTTTCCACCCGGCCCATTCACTTGTGGCCCAATCTCTCTACATACACATGAGCCAGGGGCCTATCAAATATCAAATACCAAAGATAAAAACACTATATTATTGATATTAACAAGAGACACCTTCTCTGCTACTGATATTTGATGAATATCAGTGCGGAATGAAGACGAAATACACCCTGAAACAGGAAAGAGAGAAAAAGGAAACAAGTATAGATCCCAGCAGAACTTCGACGATCTGCCTCCTCCCCAAACCTTTCCTTACACACAACTAGCATGTCTCCTCCACTCTCCATTCCCCCTTTTAATTATCCCGCTATCCGAATCCCCTTCCTCTCTCTCTTTGTCACATCAACCATTCCATTATTTTCTCTCCGGCATGTATATTCCCCATAAGTCCCATATTATCCTTCTCACCCACATGGGATACTTCAGCTCCTCTTTTCCTACTCTCATAACCTTAGTAATAGGAGGTCTATCATACTATTTCCCTTCAATACATAACACAGTAACACCAAATTACGAACGAATGAAAAATTCAAACATTTCTTAGAATATGCTAATCATACTCTTGGATACCAAGGCTGAACTAACATCAAGTCAAAGATTATAAAGAATAAAAAGATAGGAATAGAATTGAAGTTAGGGTGGATACCCTTCACTTATTGCGAGATATATCTACTTGAAAGGAGGGCAATGTAACATCCTCTCCATTGATTAGAGGATGAAAGGGAAAGGTAGGATTAAAAGTCTTATTATTAGCCATATTCCCCTTCCCCATTGACATACAGGTGGGGCATGCGGGTGGAAGTGGAACATTGGATCTCAAAGGAGTGAAGGAAAAACCATGAAAATAGGAAAGTAGGCACACCTTTACTTGGAAGGGACTGGTCAAAATAAGAAATCATCCACTCAGCCTCCCATTCTCACAAAAAAAATAAGTGAAAAAATAGACTATAAATTTTACTAGCCTACTCTTCCCTTCCTTTCTTTGTCAACGACATCTTTATGGTTCCAATAACACCTAATTTCACACTAAAAAAGAACAAATATGACCACAGGCATCCAGTAAAAATACTGAGAAGACTACACTTCAGGTCTTCTTATCCATTCAGAACCACACAATACGTGGCCCCTCACTAGGATCTGAATTATGGATACTAAAATGACATTACACTCATCACAGAAAAATAACAGGCATCATTTCAGATCTTTCTCAATCATAGTAAAACTCAAAAACAATACGCGCTTTGGTTTAGAATTGGATAAGCTAACCATCCTAATTGTTCTATGAACTTGATATTATAATTTAGTGTTTAGAGTAAATTACTCTCCCCTCCCCTTGTACTTTGCATTCACTACACATAACATACCTTTCCTCTATTATGAAACCTTCACAAAACTCCTTTGTATTTATCAAAACATGCTACAACTCCAAAATGCTGTCAGACCAATATATTCTTTAACCTAACAATTATCTCGTGGATATTTGAAATGAACATTCATTTCAACTGCACCTAGTAGTAGTTTGACCACTTCATCAGATAAAAAGTGATCTACCATTAAATTCACACACAGAAAAAAGGTAAAACATCGTACAAGTTAAACACTCCTACAGCAAGTAAAGGCTTAATCTTACTAAGAAGCACTAATTAATTTCTTGCAGCAGATATAACTACTTAATAAATGTACAAGAAACACACAAAACAGGTGATCAATGACTACAGACCTTCTCCAATTCTCTGATTCCCTTGGCATATTCTTGTCTCTGTAGCAATGCAAGTCCCAACATATAGTGGGCCTGAAACATATACAAAAGAAAGTTCAGCTGGGAACAAGATAATCGAAACAAAGCACATAGCTGCTGACAATGAAAATATAAATAAACAAAGTGCAACAAATATCAGATATAAAATGCTGTAGCCAAAGACTCACATGCAGCCAGTGGTCTTAGTAAACTCTAGACAGCTCTCCCACAAACCAATACACAATATCCACCATGGATGAAAGTTGATACAAAATGTACTTCCAAAGTTAACCCATACACACACACACAGGATAAATATGCGTAATAATTATTGTTAGAATATCACAAATCTCATATGCATAATAACTACTAAGCTCGGCATCATACATATCCCACGAAAAGCATGACATGTTTTGCAGTTTTGCCCCATAAACAGCAAGTTAATGAAACAACAAGCATTTAGAATAACACAAGCCAGAATCATAAAATTACAAAAACATGTATTACAATCCCTGACTATATTTCTTGAAACATTGATTAGAACGGCAGAAAGGTAAAAAGACCAGACTGGCCGCCTTGCTTTGCAAACTAAGCCAACTTCTTGATCCTTTTATAAGTTTTGGCTAGTAGAGTTGAAAAATAACCAATGGAGATTTTAAAAAAAAAAAAATCAAACTATTGCTAACACAATCCAACCACTGAAGAAAAGGACTAGATGAGATTTCCCAAAAAGCCACTATGAAAAGAATAGATCCTCTTGCAACTATGACAAGGCTAGCAGGATTGGCCTCAAGAAACAATAGGATAAGAGAAATAGTAGAAATCATGGAATTGATTTAGAAAGCCATAATTGATGCAGCCCAGGAATTTACTTAAATTTTGGGTTGGACAGAAAGGGAAAATATGGAAATATGTTGAGTAGGCATTTGAGATAAAAGGATTTGTGTGGGAGAAATCCACCTCCTTGGATAGAAATATTAATAATCAGAATTCTTAAAATTGTCACTAATGAATGTTTTCCTAGTGAACTACTTTACATTTCAAGAAGCTATTGCCATTATAGAGTTTTGTATGCCATATATCGCCAAGCAAAAATAAATCTTTCCCAAGATACAGCTAAATCTGCATCACACTCAATTCAAAAGGAAATTCAAGAGACTTAACCAATGAAGCCATAGAAGCCAAATAGCTAATCAAACATGTAAGACAAAAGGAATTATAAAATTACAAGGAGATCGATCACAAAGACCTTAACCGAATTGCTGTCCAGCTGAATAGCTCTCCGACAGTCTTCCTCTACTCTCTCCCAGTCACTACAAACACCATAGACAAACGAAACACATTACAAAACAAATACCCAAAAGACAAAAATAATAAAAATAAATAAATGATAACAAAAAATCCAACACGAACAAACGAAGTGCAAAATCAAAATGGGTAGGTGCCCATACATACTTGCGCTTGAGATGGCACAGAGCACGATTCGTCCAATACACCGGAACATTGGGGCACAGCGTAATTGCCTTCAAACCCACACACCCCACCCCCAAAAAAAAATGAAAAAACCGTGTAAGAAACCCAACAAGTTTCAATCTTTAAGATAAAAACGAGGATAAATGAAAAGAGAAACGTTTCGAAAGAACCAAATCTCATGGTAACGGAACAATAACAAAGGAAGAATACCTCGGTGTAAGCATCGATGGCAGCTCCAAAACGGTCTTTCTTGAAGTAAGTGTTGCCGTCTATTCGCAGCTGCTCCGCCTGTTTCTCCGCCGCTGACAGAGAACCGGCATTTGGCCCCATTTCTCTTCTTCTCCCTAGAACTCTCTCTCTCTCTCTCTAAATCGCGTTTATATAGAATATATTTGTATACAAATATAGATAGATATAGATATAAATATCTGTATATAAAAATATAGAGATATAAATATGTGTATGTACAGGTAGGTTGTGGGTTGGAGAAGATAGAATGGGGAATGAGAATTGTCGAGAATTTTCAAGGTGAAGAAGAAGCGAAACCGAGACGAAAGAGGGCGATGAAGTTCGCTTTGACTCTCTTTTCTTTTCCTTTCGGTTTCGGGGTTAACATGAGCTGTGATAGTGACGGGTCGGGCACGGAATTAGTACAAGACAGTTTGGGTTGATAGGGCAATGCGGCTCCCTAGATTCGTAAACGATAACCGATAAGTAACGGCCAAAAAAATACGGTAAAGGATAGGCAATAGGGGAGAGGTAATATAAAGGCTAAATTACACGGATGGTTGTCTTGATTAGAGTTTTCAAATTTAGGATTGGGTAACTTAGTTTTATAAACTTAATTTTTGTTAAAAGTAAATTTGTAATAATGTAATTTATATTTGAGAATTATTCTAAACTAAATTTAGAGAAGTACTTAAATAAGTTGACAACGGTGGTTTCCTCCAATACACGCTGGTTGCAACGGTTGTGCGAAGAAGTAGATACCTGTAAAAGGTACTCTGACACTCAAGTTAAATTGTGCACAAGGTGAAGAGTGTTTGAAATTAGATACATACCTTTGAGACCTTGTGTGGTGTTTGTGTCTTGGTTGATAAGAATCATAATCAAATTTGAATTAAATGTTATTATTTAGGATAAAAATCTATGAGATTGTTATCTCTTATAACTAATTTCTCTATTTATGTGGGGTGTAATTAGTATTCATAACTATAAGAGATTCTGTGAGAGATTTGCTCCTCATAAATAAGTAGATGTACTTATCTAATAGCGCACATAACTATCTAGGATCCTATTCTAATATGTCATGTTGCTCCTGAACCACTAACCTGAAACTTGGTCTAGAATAGTTTCTCCCAATCTAGCGCTTAGATGTGACAGCTAAGTGTCAAGATATCCAAGTTCAATAAGAGCAAACAACACGCATGGGACAAAGGGTTCCAAGTCATAATATAAATGTCAGATCTCACGATGTTTTTACTAAAGGGCCGAGGTCCGTGATATATAGTAGAATGCCCCCAGTGTTAATGAATAAGGCCGGGGTCGGGAATTTGTCACTCTACTTAATAGCATTACACCATTATCTAGGATTCATAGTAGGTTTCCCCCATACATTTTGTTTGTGGGGCCCATTTAATTCTAAAAGTAATTTGACCTTGAATCAAGATCCGTATTATGATTTATCATAATATCATTATGCAAGTCCGTGATCCAGTTTATATATTCCTATACAACGTCATTCATCTTTTTAATTATGAGTGTTGCCTTTCAATTGCTCTGTCAGGTACTATACGCTTTCTTCCATAATCTTCCATTGTGAGAGAGAAAATGTCACAAAACAGTGATGAGGAGAGTATTTCCATAGAAATTATTAGTACTCTGTTGTCTCTATCGCCTTAAGGGCGGTGGAGACGTCATTCTAATAGTAGAGATTTTGATAGAGGTCCGAGGCCGATAACGGGGATGGATATCTTGGAGGCATTACAAAGGACAGATCGTGCCAAAGAACTTGTAAGGCAAAGATTAACACATCCGCTCTTCGAGCTCATGGTAGATTTAGGAAACCTGAATGAGTCCTCTTCTGATTCTAACATGAGTTTGGCCTCTGTAGGTAACGCTATCAACTTGGATATGGCACGTTGGAGAGCGGCTGCTTTAAAACCAAGGGAGCACATCTTCCCAAGAGATGTCGGCCTATATCAATGGGTTGACCTAGAAGTTTTAGGCATTCCTTCAAGCGTGGAGAACTCAGAGGACGCCCGTGCCAAACAAGAATACCTCCACTTAACGAAGAATAGATTATGGGACGGAGAGTACATTGCCCGAGCTCCCCCTGACCAGGAGAGAGTCTACTCAACGAGAACGAAAGGTGACCACTTCATATACAAGTATGATGCGTTGTTCACCCGCATCGGGGTCCGACTTCCATTCTCTGAGTTCGAGATCGAAGTCCTCAACCACTTGCGTGTGGCTCCATCCCAGCTACATCCAAATGCTTGGGGTTTTATTAGAACCTTTGAGCTCATCTGGAAGATCTTCGGATGGTCGTACTCCGTGAGGTCATTCTTGTTTCTCTTCATTTGATATTCAGCCTCCAGGAACAATTTTCAAAAAGGGTGGGTTACTTTACAAGCACAAATAGGGCAAAAAGTATTCAAACTATACCAAGAGTCCCTCAAGAACTTCAAGAAGGATTTCTTCTGAATTGAAGGAGCTCCAAGGTTCATGCCTTTTTTTGTTACCTTGGATGACGAACCATGAATGTATTTATACTAGACTCAAGCTGTGTAGGACCAGATCTTAGAAGAGATAGAGACTCCAATGTTCGCTCTGTCTGAAGATAAGGCCAACGTTCTCAACACTCTGTTTGAATGCTCATGTTTTTCCCAACCGAGATGGGTCCAATGCTCGATCTCAGTGTTTCTTTTACACCTACTGAACACTCAAAAATGTTTCTCCACTTTTGTTGACACGTAGTCAAAATTTTAAATGTGAAACTACAAAGTATGACTTTGACATGAAAGCTTCTTAGAGTGGCATACACATATCCCAGGCAATGGTCTAATACTCTTAACTACTTTAAACCTTTATTAGGCTTAAAAATATGAAATGACTTTGACACAGAAGCCTCTTGGTGTGGCGTCCACTATCCCGGGTAACAGTCAAATATGCTTAACCTCGTTAAACCTTTTTTTAGGCTTATGGGTAAGGTAAAAATATGAAATGACTTTGACACGGAAGCCTCTTGGTGTGGTGCCCACTATCCCAGGCTACGGTCGAATACGTTTAACCTTATTAAACCTTTTTTAAGGCTTATAGGTAAGGTAAAAATATGAAATATAACTTTGACATGGAAACTTCTTGGTGTGGTGTCCACTATCCCAAGCAACGATCTAATGCTCTTAACCACTTTAAACCTTTTTTCAGGTTTATAGGTTAGGTTTAATGCTAAAATTATAAAATACAATGTTGACACAAAAGCCTCTTGGTGTGGAGTCTACTGTCCGAGGCTACGGTCGTGTACGCTTAACCTCTGTAAAATTTTATGTTTATGGGTTAAGGTCAAGCTCATTAAGGTATGGGCTAAAATCCTTGAATGCACTCCTTGAACATGGATGCTAGTTAAGTGGATTCCCCTTTTTGGCCTTCATTTATTACTCGTGGACTCAAAGTCACGGCTGAGGTACTGGTTGGGATGGAAGTATGGACTGAAGTACTCATAGATTCAAAGTTACAACTGAGGTACTAGCTTAGATTAGAATTAGTCGAAGTACTCGTGGACTCAAAGTCACGACCGAGGTACTAGCTTAGATGATGTTGGGTTGAAGTACTCGTGGACTCAAAGTCACAGTTGAGGTACTAGCTTAGATGACAATGGGTCGAAGTACTAATGGACTCAAAGTCACAACCGAGGTACTTACTAAGAAGGGGTCCAAATTTGGATGGGAACCTTCATTGTTGGAGTATTTTTTTAACCTTGTGGAGTATGGTAGCTAGTTTTCCTTTTGAGATTTGTCCACTTGGAGTATGATTTGAGTGTCGAGCTCAACCAAATAACAAAATTTCAGTTATACTGATAAGTTGTAGCAAAAGGTAGCGAATCGAGTCATCTCTCGAGAATCTAGGTACCAATCAAAGCAAATCAAGGTTAAACAAAGGGGAATTGTGTATGCAGAATGTAAACTTAATAATTAAATGTAAGAAAAATCAAATTACAAAGTAACCAATCTAAGAAACCGTTAGAAACCTAGTTGGCTTGTCATCGATAACTAAACATGCATCTAGATTGAATTAATTAGTTAATATATGATTGACCAAAGTCTTTGCATCAAACACATAGAATTCAACACTAGATAATCACCTAGAATTTAACTAACAAACGATTCATAAACCTGTGATCGCTAGAATCATACAATTTATGCTATTTAACAACCAGAATTCAATTAACCCAAATTAACAAATCTGCTAATCTAACTATCTTCAATTCATGTGACTAAATCATAATTAACCAATCACTTAATCACAAATCTTGATTAGGATTAATGTTATGCTCAAATCACTCTCAATGGGTCTCTAGTCTCGTTATCTGACTTCACAAGGGTAAAAACACCATCAAAACATTGTATTTTCAATTAGTGGTCCTTGTAAGAGTTTGATTCTTGTGTGTAAGCTTTCGAATGACACTAGTTTTAGCTCCAAAAAACCCCTACAGCCCAAGTTATGGACCAATTAGTGCACGCTGCTCGGGTTCCAGTGACAGCACTCGTGTTCTGACTTTCAAGCCCAATTCGATCCACTAGATATTCGATTCATCTCTGGGGCTCTTCATGAAAGTTGTGGAACTCTCTCTTTTCTTTCCTGCAAGGCAATATACATAATTTTTAGATATCTAGAACTCAATATATGGCTGAAATACAAAAATAGTGTAAAATTCTAATAATGCTGGAAAGATCAATTAAGCCCAATTTAAGCCTAAACTTACAAAACATGGCCAAGATCAACCAATTAAGTACATAGAGAGTGTAAAGGACTAAAAATGGGAGTTTATTAATTATGAAATATGTGATTATTAGAATACAACAACCCTTCTAACATTGCAAGTGGATGCACTATGCCCTTTCTTACCACAATGAAAACATTTGACAAAGGGGCTATTTGAAGTTTTTGAGGAAACAAAGAAATTCTTGTAAGACTTTTGATGGTTATTTGGATTAAATCCCAAACTGGCCTTTTGAAAAACACATTTTTGTTTCCGTAACAGCACATTCAAGTTGTCTCTTCTAAAAGTGAATTTTGCAAGAGTGTTGTTCAAATCTTCAATTTCTTTTTCAAAAGCTTTGCATGATGAACAAGGTAATGATATAGATGTATTATCATGTGAGAAACAAGTCATGCATAATGAATTAGCATCAATGAGTCCTAAGGTCTCATTTTCAATCTTAAGCTCATTTATCTCTTTGCTTAAAATAGAGACTTTGTTTACCAATAAGGAGATTATTTTGTTAGAAGATAAAACTATTTTTGTGAGCCTCAAAGATTCATCATGCAATTCTTGAAAGCCTTCTTGCAATTCATCATAAGAAGGTTGAGATTCTCAGTTAGAAGAAGTTACCTCGGTATCGCTCTCTTCACTTTCTTCTCCTTGAGCCATGAGACAAAGATGGGCTTCTTCATTCTCTGAACTATCGGAAGAACTTATGTCAGTGTCCTCCCATGCTATGTATGCTCTCCTTCCTTTCTTCTCTTTGGAAGGCCTTTTCTCAAACTTCTCTGTCTTCTTGAGATACATAGGACACTCCATTTTCATGTGCCCTGATTTTTCACATTCATAGCATTTTGGAGGAGTAGAGGGTCCTTCTCCTTTGTGATACACTTTCTTTTGAGGAAAGGGTGGTCTTCTTTGAAATCATTTTTTCTTTAGGAATCTTCCAAACTTTCTCACAAGGAGACTAAGATTCTCCTCACTTAGCTCAACGTTTTCTGCATATTCTTCACTATCTTCATCATCATCTTCAATTATAGAAGAGGTGGCTTTGAGTGCAATTCCCTTCTTCTTTTTATCATACTCTTCATTTTGATTGAGCCTATTTAGTTCCAGCTCATGTTCTTGAAGCTTCCCAAATAAGGTGGCTAGAGACATTGTTGATAAATCTTTTGATTCCGCAATAGCCGTTACTTTGGGTTGCCAATTCCTGCTTAAACATCTCAATACTTTGTTAATAAGATCCTCATTAGGAAATGTCTTTCCCAATGAGATAAGATGATTAACAATATGAGTAAATCTCTTTTGCATATCTTGAATACTCTCACCTTGGTTCATTCTAAACAATTCGTATTCATGAGTAAGAGTGTTTATTCAAGATCGCTTTACCTCACTAGTACCTTCATGAGTTACTTGTAGGGTATCCCACATTTCTTTTGCGGTCTTGCAATTTGACACCCTAAAGAATCCATCATATCCCAAGGATGTGGTGATGATGTTCTTGGCTCTCAAATTGTATTAAACTTTCTTTTTATCATCATCGGTCCATTCATTTCTAGGTGTATTAATTTTCACACCATCTTTAGTTTGTGTGGGAACAAAAGCACCATTTTCAACGGCGTCCCACACATCTAAGTTAATAGCTTCAATGAAAATTTTTATCATTTTTTTCCAATAGGCATAACTATCCCCATTGAAATAAGGAGATCTGTTTATAGAAGAACTTTCATTTGAAAAACCATTTGAAGCCATCACTTCTCTTGAAGCTACTAAGCTCTCTATACAAGAGTCTAGCTCTGATACCACTTGTTACCAAGTGGCCTCAATACTCAAGAGGGGGGTGAATTGAGTATGTAAAACAAGTTCACAAATCTTTCGTAAATCATTTGATAAACAATTTTCGTTGAAGCTAATTGATGATTAGAGATGATTGGATATATGAGATAAACACTTTTACTTATAAATGCAATAGCCAAAGGGAACAATATTTAAGCAATTCAATAAAACAGTGCTCAATGTAAAGAGAAGGGTTTAGAGAAAACAAACACAATGATTTATCCTGGTTCGATCACCAATCCACTTGTGATCTACATCCAGTCCTCAAGCAACCGCTAGAGATTTTCCATTATTTCTTCAAGTTTCAATAGGTGCTTGACAACCTTTACAACTTTGAGTACTCAACACTTTGGGATACCTCACCCTTGGAGCTTGAGTCTCTTCAACTAAGGGATACCTCACCCTTTACACTTTTAGAGGGATGCCTCACCCTATTTACAAAGTAATATAGATTGATTGAATGAAACTCTCACAAGAGTAGATGATTACAAATTGAAGCTCTAATATGCTCTCAAATATTAACCCACATTTTTTGCAAAAAACAGAGCAAGGAAGGATTTGATGATTAAATCACATATTGAAGGATTGATAGTCAATTTTTGGTTCAAGGTCAACCTCTAATAAAGACCAAACATTGGTATTTATAAGTTTTACAATAAATGGAGCCGTTGGAGACTTTTAGCCAAGCATTAAATGCATTTAATATAGCCGTTGGACACTGTCAGGATGCGTGTAATCGATTACACAACAAATGTAATCGATTACATTATTGTTCCAACGTGTTCTTGGCTTTCTGGGCTCTGTGTAATCGATTACATTATTGGTGTAATCGATTACATGGCTTCTGACTTGCTTGTAATCGATTACAATATTCATGTAATCGATTACATGACTTCTGTCTTGCTGTGTAATCGATTATAATATCCATGTAATCGATTATAATATCCATGTAATCGATTACATGACTCTTTGAACATATTCTTGCCTTTCTGGGCTCATTGTAATCGATTACCAACTTGGTGTAATCGATTACATAGCCTCTGACTTTCTTGTAATCGATTACATTGATCATGTAATCGATTACAAGGCCTTTGTTTGCTGTGTAATCGATTACAAACATCATGTAATCGATTAGATTGGCATTTGAACACATTTTTTCAAGTCCAATAAAGCTTGTAAGCCATTTCTAACACCTCAAGACATTTGATTAAACATAAATCCTTTTATGAGTGTTAGATTTAAGATTTGAAACTCAAGTTTCTTGAAAAACATGTTTAGCTTTGAATTTTCTCACATATTTTGAAATGATATATTGAAAGACCATTTGAGAAATCTTGAGAGCATTTAACATTAATGTTCTAAGTCTTATAACTAAATAAACATCTTGACTTCTTTCTTTGATCTTGATCTTTTCTTTTGCACTTGATCTTCACTTTTGCACTTGATCTTCACTTTTGACTTTGTTATCATCAAAAACCATTTGACATGCTTTAAGTACATAAGCATTCACACCTACGCATAAGGTCGATAGTGTAAGGACCGAAACACCAAGGAATAACTGGTCTAATGAGGACAAAATAAAAATTCAATATAATTTAAAAGCCAAAAATATTATTACCACTGCTTTGGGATATGATGAGTTTTTTAGAATTTCAAATTGCAAAACTGCTAAAGAGATATGAGACACTTTACAAGTTACCCATGAGGGTACTAGTGAAGTGAGAGGTCGAGAATTAATTCTCTAACTCATGAATATGAATTATTCAGAATGAACCAAGGAGAAAGCATTCAGCAAATGCAAAAGAGATTCACCCACATCGTTAATCATCTTGCATCATTAGGTAAGAATTTTTCTAATAAAGATTTGATTAACAAAGTGTTGAGATGTCTTAGTAAGATTTGGCAATGTAACATCCTGAAAATTATCTATTTCATCATAAATCATCATTTTATAATATTGATGATTTTTGGAAATTTTTACGAATTTTTTTGAAAATGGTGAATATTTTAATATATTTTTTATTTTACGTGCACACTGAGCAGAGTTAGTGTAACACCCCGAAAATTGTTTATTTCATCATGAATAGTCATTTTCCATTATTTGTGATTTTTGAAAATTTTTCTGGAATTTTCTGGAAACATCAAATATTTTAATAATATTCCTCATTTTACGTGCACACTGAGCAGAGTTAGTGTAACACTCTAGAAATTATTTGTTTCATGATGAATAGTCATTTTTCAATATTTGTGATTTTTTAGAATCTTTGTGAATGTTTCTAAAAACATTGAATATTTTAGTATATTCCTCGTTTTGCATGCGCGCTAAGCGGAGCCGGGAAAAACGAAATGTTTTTCCTAAGGCTAGTAAACCTTAAACTGTGGAAACATTGACAGGGAATTTTACTAAACTCAAGGTCGGGCACATTTTATGAAATTTACATTTTTTGAGGTTTTATCTGATAAATAAAATCTGTGTACGCACTGTTAAATAAAATTTTACAGTACGCTCTATTATTTTATAGATAATTAATATTGGCTTGTGTACTATAACAATTATCCATTGGGTAATAACCTATAGCTAAAATCCTAATCACTTTATTATCCTATTATTTTAAATCACCTTATCTTATTCAAAGGTAATCTACTTTATGTCTAATCAAATCCTTTTTTTGAAAAAGCTACAAGCTTCTCAAGGAAGTTACACATTCTTCTCTCTCGTCTCCCTCCCTCACACGGCTGCATGCTCTCTCTTTGGAGCCAAAAGTGTGCTTCACTTAATTAATCATACTATCTAAATTCAAAAACCCTAAAAGCATCTTCCATCCTTACTATCACTTTCTCTCTCTACCTTCATCTTTCTCTCATTTTCTCCTCCTTCTCTCTACACTCCACTACTGCACCATCTCCTCCTTCCACCATTATTGATTTATTTCAAGCAACCACTTTGCTTGAATCCATCCCTCCATTGAAGCTTTTCTCTTCTTGTTAAAATCACCAACAAAGGAATCAACTTTTCTCTTCCCCTTTTCTCTCCAAAACCACCGGCCACACACCACCATCATCCTCCATTTTTCTTTTGTTTATTCCAAATAATCACATTTATTAAACCTTCTCATCACCATTAACCTTTTCTCTTTGGAAAGCATCACTTGGTTCATCCATTTTCGTTTTCTCCATCAAGCTTTAAAGTTGGAGACTTTGAGGTAAAAGTTCATAACTTTATCATCTTTCCATCCCATTTTCGTGATCCATGGTCATTATGGTGATCATGGATGCCTTTTTTAAGCTTTGATTGTGATTCTTGTGAGTTTGATGTTCTTAGGGTTTCCTTGAAGGGTGGAATCCGAATTTCACTTAGAGCTCCAAGGGAGTTCCATTGCTTATTTTCTTCTTTAGGTAAGAGGGAGATGATCGTCTTCAACCTCTCTTGGTAGTAGGGAACTTGATTTTGTATTGGTTGTGAGAAACCCCAATTTAGGGTCACTCTCTTTGTTGTATGACTTTTATGACTATGTATTGTTTTTAATTTGTTTGAGTTGTTTGGTTGATTGAATATGTATATTGGTGTGCTTGGATGGATTGGAACTTGAATGGAAGCAAAGTGACCCTTGCCCTTTTTCTAAGAGGCTCATGGCCATGAACCCAAAATTGGGTGTTCTTGGTGAAAATTTGTAACAAGTTGAAGATATGATTAATTAAAAGGATAACATGTAATCAATTGAAATGAAAATTTGGGAATCCAAATCTTAGAGAGGCTCACGGCCTCTAGGGTTAATTATGGCTCAATCCATGCAACTTTATGCAACTATAACATTTAGTTAATTAAGTGATTAAATAGTTAATAATGTAATGGAAGGAAATCAATTTGATAACCTAAAAGGAATCTTTGGACCTAAGAAGTAAATAAGGGTATGTGAGACTTAAGAAAAATCTTAGAAATAATTCTCTAAGTAAATATGGCTAAATCTAAAATAAGGAGCTTAATAAGCAAGAGAGATCTCACTAGAGAAGAATATCATAAGAAATATTAAATTGAAGTAAAACTTAATTAATTGGATAATTAGGAATCAATTAGGGACTCATAAAATAGAAAGAACTAAGAATGGAGTTTTATCCAAAAATTTAGAATAAATTTTAATTAAAGCAAGACCATGAGTGCAAGTAAGAATGACAAATAATTCAATGTAAATCAATCTAAGGGAATTAGGTTTAAAATTTAATGATGGACTTATGTAATTAAAATAATAATGATTAAATGAATAATGTGAGAATATTTCTCTAAAAGAGAAACTTATTAAGAAGAATGTAGAAATTTAGGCATAATTCCACAATGTACCCTAAAGGTGTAATGCATTATTTAAGGACTTAACAATATTTATTGTGGGTCCATGAGTGAATCAAGAATATGTTGATGCTTACCTTAGCCAAAATTATGGCATGTTATGGAAAGTATATTGTTGTTGAATATACATGATATATGCATTGAGTCATCATGCATTGTAGAAGTCTGATGGACTATTTGTTAAGGCTATGTTGCCTAGGAGTTGAATCACACCTTAGTGCGGGTGCAAATAGACTAGTGTAGGTCCTGCTGTTGACCTTGGGGGCGTCGAGGTGCGGGCGTCGAGGTGCGGGCGTCTCACTACAGACAGTAGGTAGCCCCTCTGGGCCGTGGGACAAACCGATGCAAGCGCACCGACGATCCTGACCGAGACACTGTCCTATATCGCGATCTTGTTAGAATGCCGCTGTATAAAGCCCCGTTGCACAAAACTATTATTTTTCTGGAAAGCACTTGATTTTAGGCTGATGAGATACTGGCATATCTCCCTAATCATTCTCTCCGATATTTGTGTCTAACTCCATGGAGTAGGATTTTGATATCATGTACATGTGCATAGTGAGTCAATATATTACTTGGCGTTTAATTTATATGATGACTGGAACTGCTATCTTTTTGATGTTATAATTGCTTGGGATTGTTAAGTTGTTTAATATCTGCTACTTGATACTGTTTATATTTCTTGTGATGCTACATGGGCGTCCTACACCGTTTATGTTTCTTACTGCCATAATTGGTAATGAAGTTGGATATCTCACCTCTTGTATGTATTATTCTTGTCCTATGTAATTCTTGGTTAAAGACTGTTGAGGGGACGCAGTTGATTCCTTCCGGATTTTACTTGGTTCGATCTCCTATACTTGGTAAATGTCGTCAAGAAGGGGTTCTATTGGGTTCGTTAGAATTGTGTTCACTGGTGGTGCCAGTGCGTGGCGAGTCGATTGGGCTAGAGAGCGTGTACGATACGTTGGAGACCTGATCTTGACTGTGAGGAGGACTCGTGATGGAGATCCTATCCTGACTCTTACTACATCGGTGCATCTGGAGTTTGCTCTGCCTATTCGGGAGCTATGGGGTGATCCGCTTCACACCCCTAGAGACAACGAGGATTCGATGGCATCAGTTGTTAGGGCACCTACTCGCGGGACTGCACTCTATCCTGTCTTTATGTCTTCAGGTGACCCGGGGGAGGATCCCAAAGTGGATCCGATGGAGTGCCCAACTCCTTAGACATGGATGTCTTTATGGATAGTTTATGTTTCCTTCTACATTACTTATATTAAGGTGTAATCCGAGTATACTTGTATTCTGAAGCCCAACTTGATGTATTTTATTTTTGAGCGTGATATGAAATGCACCGTGCTATGTATGCTTTAAATTAATTATCTAGTCCTATGAACCGTATTTTGATTTTGGCTTGTTGAATTATATGTGCTAATGACAGCTTATGTATTATTTCATCTGTGGCTCATATTTTCTATATATGCACAATGGTTTAATTTGGATAAATATTATTTGAAAGTTGTAGCATGCTAAAATTTAGTATCCGTGGTGTAATGACGATTATGCCGTGGCTATTAAATCAAGGGGTGTTATAGGCAAAACAAGGTAACAACTATATCAGAATCAAGGCATTTGTCAACAATGACATTAGCTACCCTCTTTGGAAAACTTCATGAGCATGAACTGGAACTAAGCAGATTAAGCCAAAGTGAAGAAAGTGACAAAAATAAAAAGGGGATAGCACTCAAAGCCATTTCCTCAACAATTGACAATGATGATGAAGAATATGAAGAAGGCTCAGAAAACATCGAGGTAAATGAAGAGAATCTCAGTTTTTTAGTTAAAAAATTCAGAAAATTTCTTAGGAAGAAAGGAACACAAAGAAGACCTCCTTTTCCTCCAAAGAAAACCCATCACAAAGGGGAAGGAACATCGTCAACTCCAATTTGCTATGAATGCGACAAATCAGGTCATATGAAAATGGAGTGCCCAGTCTACCAAAAGAAGAAGGAGAAATTTGAAAAGAAACCCTTTAAAGAAAGAAAAGGAAGAAAAGCCTACATTGCATGGGATGAAAACGACATGGATTCAACTGACAGCTCAGATAGCAAGGAAGCCCATCTATGTCTCATGGCCAAAGGAGAAGATGAAGAAAGCGAAAATGAGGTAAGTTCTAATACTACTTTATTACCTTCTTACGATGAGTTACAAGATGCCTTTGAAGAATTGTATAACGAATCTTTAAAACTCACAAAATTAATTTCTTCTTCTAAGAAAACAATCTCTTCTCTAGAAAATCAAATTCTTGTTCTAAACAAAGAAATAGAAGAATTAAAAATTAAGAATGAAACTTTGGGAATTATTGATGTATGCACAAATCATTTTTCACATGCTTCTACATCTTCATCTTGCTCTTCATGCCATTTACTTGAAAAAGAAATTGAAGATCTAAAGAATACTCTTTCTAAATTCACCTGTGGAAGGGACAATTTAAATATTTTATTAAGAAAACAAAGATTAATTTTTCAAAAGGCCGGGATAGGTTATAACTTGAAAAATCAACAAAAATTATATAAGAATTTCTTTGTGCATTCAAGTACTTCAAGTAGTCCTTTTTTAAAATATTTTTACTATGGAAAGAAAGGACATAGTGCATCAACATGCAATGCAAGGAAAAACATTAATACAAAAATTAGAACGAAGATGGTCTGGGTTCCCAAGGGTACTATACCCAAAACTGACACACAAGGACCTAATAAAATTTGGGTACCAAAAGTTAAAAATTGAACTTGTGTTGTAGGTGTGCTTGAAACCTAAAAGCTCAAATTAGTATTTCGATAGCGGTTGCTCCAAGCACATGACTAAGGACGACTCAAAATTCACTTTGCTTACTCCCAAGAATCATAGACACGTTACATACGGTGATAACAACAAAGGAAAAATTCTTGGAATCGGCAAAGTCGGTAAGAATCCAAATTCCTCTATTGATAATGTGTTGCTTATTGAAGGCTTGAAACATAACTTGCTTAGCATTAGCCAATTATGTGATAAAGGAAATAGAGTAATTTTTTATTCAAACAATTGCATAATTGAAGATAAAAATGATAAGCATGTTAAGTTTATTGGTCATAGAGTAAACAATATTTATATGATTAGTCTTGATGATATATCTTCAAATGATACGAAATGCCTTTTAAGTAAGAATGATGATTCATGGTTATGGCATAGGAGAATTGCACACATTCATATGGATCACTTAAAAAAGTTGGTCTCTAAAGAGCTAGTAATTGGACTACCCAAGCTTAATTTTATAAAAGATAAATTATATGATACATGTTAAAAGGAAAAATAAGTAAAGATCTCTTTTAAAGCTAAAAATGTTATTTCAACTTCTAGACCCTTACAACTTTTGCACATGGATCTTTTTGGACTCTCTAAAACTATGAGCTTTGGTGGGAATTACAATGCTTTGGTGATTGTGGACGATTTTTCTAGGTTCACATGGACTTTATTTCTTTCTCATAAAAGTGATGCATTTCTAGCCTTTAAGAAACTTGCCAAGGTTATCCAAAATGAAAAAGGTTTTTCAATTACATCCATAAGAAGTGACCATGGTGGTGAGTTTGAAAATCATGTTTTTGAAAATTTTTGTGATGAACATGGCATTGAGCATAATTTTTCTGCCCTTAGAACTCCACAACAAAATGGAGTTGTAGAAAGGAAAAATCGATATTTAGAAGAAATGACGAGAACTATGCTTAATGAAGCTTCTCTTCCTAAGTATTTCTGGGCTGATGCGGTTAATACCGCGTGTTATGTAATGAATAGGGCCCTGATAAGGCCAATTTTAAAGAAAACCCCATATGAATTATACAAGGGAAGAAAGTCAAATGTCTCACACTTTCATATTTTTGGTTGCAAATGTTTTGTTTTAAATAATGGCAAATATAACTTAGGCAAGTTTGATGTTAAGTCTGATGAAGGTATATTTCTTGGTTATTCAAATCATAGCAAGGCTTTTCATATTTATAATAAAAGAACTATGACTATTGAAGAGTCTATTCATGTTGCCTTTGACGAATCTAATCCAAATGAGCCGAGAAATGACTTTGTTGATGATATTGCAGAAATCTTAGCGGAAACACATTTGGATAGCAAAGAAAGAGAAGTCAAGAAGCAAG
Organism: Ormosia semicastrata; assembly: GCA_029884595.1. Classification (NCBI taxonomy): domain Eukaryota; kingdom Viridiplantae; phylum Streptophyta; class Magnoliopsida; order Fabales; family Fabaceae; genus Ormosia; species Ormosia semicastrata. The sequence goes on along the minus strand of JAQQTO010000060.1, from coordinate 37,284,811 downwards.
AAGAAACTCAAGAAGATAAGGAAAGACAAGAGGAATCACAAGTCTTGGACCTTCCCAAAGAATGGCGGACTTCAAAATATCACTATCTTGATCAAATTATAGGTGATGTGTCTAAAGGTGTAAGTACTCACAATTCCCTTAGAAATGTATGTAATTACTTAGCCTTTGTTTCTCAAATTGAACCTAAAGATATAATTGAAGCCTTTGATGATGAACATTGGTTTTTAGCTATGCAAGAAGAATTAAATCAATTTGAAAGAAATCAAGTTTGGGAATTAGTTTCTAGGCCTATCAATCATCCTATAATTGGCACTAAATGGGTTTTTAGAAACAAACTTGATGAAAATGGTTTAATAACCAGAAACAAAGCTAGGTTGGTCGCTAAAGATTATAATCAAGAAGAAGGAATAGATTATGAAGAAACCTATGCACCTGTAGCTAGATTAGAAGCTATTAGAATGTTACTTGCATATGCTTGCATCATGGATTTTAAATTATATCAAATGGATGTTAAAAGTTCTTTTCTAAATGGTTTTATTCAAGAGGAGGTATACGTTGAACAACCTCCAGGTTTTGAAAATCATGAACTACCCAACCATGTTTTTAAACTCAAAAAGGCCTTGTATGGCTTAAAACAAGCTCCTAGAGCTTGGTATGAAAGGTTGAGTAAGTTTCTTTTAGAAAATGATTTTTCAAGAGGAAAAGTTGATACTGTAACACCCCAAAATTTCCTACCTTGCAAACAGTAATTTTGACAGTTAACCAAATTTTACTGTTTAGTAATTTTTAGATGCTGTAAAATTATTTTATTTATTCCGTCAGCGTATTTGATCGTTTTGAGTGATTTATTTCGTGTCAGAAAAATAAAAACTTTTGGGCCGGGAAAAAATTTACGTAATTTAATTTTTACCATTAGGTTTTAATTAATTTACGTAATTTGATTTGATATTTGTGTGTTTTCTAATTTTTGTGATTTTATGTGTGATTTTGAAATTTTTTTTCTGTTTGTGGGCCCCACGAGGGGTATGTGGGTCCAGGTGGCCATACGTGGGCCCAGGTGGGTCCCGCAAAGTGAAAAAATTTTCTACGCATAGAAAAATTTGTACTGTTTAGACGGAGACAGGGGATCTTACTAAACCTGAATCCGTAAACAGTTTTAGAAAATTTGTTTTGTACTGTATTTATTTATCGGAAGATAAAAATACAGTAAATATATTCTTTCGTGGGGTTATAACAGTTAAAAATAAAATTCTATACTGTTAAGTCAACATTGGTGGTTTAGATATCCACCATTAATTTAATTAACAGTTAAGAAATAAATTTAATAAAGAAGTATAAGATAATCACCATTAATTTAATTAATGGTGTTAGAATAAAATTAGGCAAGCTTCAATATCAACCGTAGATTTAATCAACGGTGTAAAATTGATGATATAAGGTGACCATTTACAACCATTGGATTTAGACTAAATCAAAGGTGGAGATTTAGTCTTAAAAAGTGAAGAAGACCATTTATGACCATTGGATGAAGAATTAATCAAGGGGGGAGATTTGATCTTAAAAAGTAGCAAAAACTAATTATGACCCTTAGATTAAAAGTAAGAAGAAACAATCTTGACCCTTAATTTTAGAGACACATCTAATGACTAGAATTTAAAGGAGGAAGATCCAATGGCCTAGATTAAGTCTTCTAAAAAAAATTAAATTAAAAAGTCTACCTAAAATCATAACCATTGAATTAATCAATGGCTAGGAATGCTTCACATAATTGCATGGAAAAAGATGACCATATTATTGCATATAGCAAGGAGGGGGACGATTTTGGCTTGTTAGGCGACAAAGAAAAAGTTTTGATGACTAATAATAGTTACTTTATGTCATTGTTGCTTTATGTCATTGTTAAGAAGTCTTGATCAATATGTATTACATTGAATTATTTGCACACTTAGAATGCATGGAGGGGGGAGGCTACGGTGGTGGACATAGAAAAAAAGTTTGATGACTATATTATTTCTATTATTGATTTCCTTTGTCTTCTCCAAACACAATAACTCCTTAAGCTTTTCTCTTTACCTTCCTTTCATGGTGGTTTCAGCCATAACACCTAAGTGTGGCTTCCATCACTCTTTAATTTCATCCAAGCTTAGATCTTAAATCTACATGATATTCTAAGCAATTTTCATGTTGGAAACTTTTTCAAAATCCTTCATCTTCAACCTTATTCTTCAAACTCAAGATTGAAACTCTTAGAAAATTTTCTCTCCTTTCTCTCCATGATGGTTTCGGTCAAGCACCCTAGATGTGCCTCTCATCATTTTTAATTTTAACCAACCATAGATCTTAAATCCTTATCTTGTTCTAAACAACTTTCATGTTGGAGATTTTCTCTAAATCCTCCATCTTCATGGATTTTCTTCAAGGTCAAAGTTCTTGGGTATTTATGGTGAAGTTTACTAATCTTCACTTTTCTTTTGATTTTCAAAGTTTTAAACCATGTTTGATCCATGGTTCCTCTTAATCAAGCTTAGTATACTAATTTCTATGTATTTTGTTTTGAATTTGAGAAGCCCTTGGTGTTGAAGGACTTGGAAAGAGAAGCAAAATCAAGAAGCTTTGAGGATCTTCAAGAGGTAAGAGGGAGATCCATCTCACCAACCAATTATGGTGGTGGGAGATGGTCTTATATTTGATGGATTGTGAATTCATGTGAGAATTCCAATCCATGGTCATGTAATAATTAATTGTGTGTTTATGAGCTTTGATTTATTTTTTTATGCTTTGATTATTTTGTCTATGCTTGATATGCTTTGCATGATTTTATGGCTTTGATGATATGCTTATATTATGCATGATAAGTATATGGAATGCTTATAGTATTTATGATGAAATGTATATATGAGAATGTCATGATGTAGTGATGGAAGAGAAATCAATTTTTGGCTCCAATGGCCAAAAGAGAGGATTTGGTTTTGATGCCCTTAATTAGGGTTAATATTAAAATTTTTCAAGAACAAGGGAATTGATTTTTGGGTCCCTAGAACAATGAGAATTTTGATCAAGACACCTCAAAATAGGTGTTTACAAATTAATATTTTTATGAAGAATAAAATTGGATGGATTTGAGAAGTAAGGAAAATAAACTAAAGGTTTGTTTTTAGAAAAACATGAACACAAATTTTAGAATGGAATTTATTTAAGTTAGAAGAAAAATATTTCATGGTTCCAATGGTCATCTATAAGGTTTTGATAAATTAAAAAAATATTTTACGTATCTTTAAATTAATATGAAAAATGAAAATGAATTGAAGAGTATAGAAAAATAAACAAAGGGTTTGTTTTTCAAGAAAAACAAGAATACGGTATTTGAGGAATTTTATTGATTTATTTTGTGAAAAAAAAGATCCTAAGTGTTTTACTAAACATGAGTCTTAAATGAAAATGACAATGTTGATTTTAAGGACTTGCAAAGAAAGTGAAAAATAAAAATGAGCAAATGATTTGATTTCGAAGACTATAAGTCTTAAGTTTTGTAAAGGATTTTTAATGATTTTGTTTGTGTAAAACCATATCAATTTAGAAGGAAAAATATTTTGATGGTTTCAATAGTCATGTCCACGTTTTTGAAGGCTTGTAATGCCTTGATTTTTATGAACAAAGTGATTCTCCAAGTGAAAATATAATTAATTTAATATAAGGAAATTGAAAAGGGAATCAGAGTATTTTAGCACTTGAGAAATGAATTTTTATGTAAATGGAAAAGAGAGGTTGCAAGTGAGCCTCAATTTATTTTAAAAAGAATTTATTAAAATCCCGTTAGATTTTGGAAAGCATTAGTAATTTTTAAAGTTAGAAACATTGATTTAATTCAATGGAATTGTGAATTTGTGAAATATACTATGAAAAATGATTTCTTGAAATTAAGATTGATTTATTTAAGTCCAAAATAATGTTTGGAATATTGAGGAATTTGGAAATGGAATTAGAGCATTTATCACTTGAGAAATTAAGTTTTTGTAAACGAAAATATTTTTGAACTTCAATTTATTTTGAAGAAGGTTGTGTTTGGAAATGATTTGAGAAAAATGAAGAATATAGTAGTATTATGAAAATCTACTAACGTATAACTTATTTTTGAGTTTTGAAGTACGTTAGAAAATGCTAAGTTTTGAAACGTTAATTTATATCAATGAAAAAGTGAATTTGTGAATTATATTTTGGAAAAGGATTTCTTGAGTAAAGAAAGGTGAAAAAAGATTTTCTTGAGTAAAGAAAATGTGTCAAATGAAGTATAAAGTTATATTATTTTGAGAAAAGTGGAAATGGAATTTTTGAAGAAATGAGAAATATTTTTTGAAATGGAATTGTGGTGAAAAATAATTATTTACGTATCTTAAAAATGTAATTTTTAAAGTACGTGATTTGAAATATAGTAAAATATTTCCAAGTGTTTGGAAATACAGTAAAATATTTTTATGCGATTTGAAATATGATAAAATATTACTACGCGATTGGAGATGCGTTGAAACATTTTAAGTGATTTGAATTACGTTTAAATATTTCACGTAATTTGAACTACTGTTGAAAAATCACTATGTCATTTAAAAATGATAGAATATTTTTACGGTATTGTGAAAATATAACAGAAATGTTTCAGAATTTTGAAAACGTAACAGAAGTGTTACGATATTTTGAAACTGTAACAGAAACATTTTGGAATTGTGAAAATGAAATGAAAATGTTGTGCAATTTTGTGAAAACACGACGAAAGAATTTTATAACTATGAAAATATGATAACATGATTTTATGTTAAAAATATAGTATAATTACTGTTGAACCAAATTATATGGACACTATATGAGAAAATGACATGTTTTGCCTATGATTGGCATTTGGTGCATTTTATATGCATTGGAAAGAGATGCCCGTATTTGGATTTGGTGCATTATACATGCATTGAAAAGATTTGGCCCGTTGGGGTTGGACTTGCACTGATATACTCGTGCATTGTATAAATGAAATTGAAAAGATTTGGCCCGTTGGGGTTGGACTTGCACTGATAAATTCGTGCATTTTATAAAAGATAGCTAATAGCTATTATGGCCCTTGTGGTTGAAGAGGGAATGAGAATTGATAGTGAGGTCTATGATGGATCTTGGGGGCGTCAAGGCGCGGCGGTCGACCAGTGGACAGCTGGCGAGTACCCTGTGCCACTTGGCGATGCAGTCCGTTGCAACGCATTGACGATACCCGACAAGAACACGATTCTTTTCTACTACTGGAAGATTGTCTTTGGAGTAAGGCTGAATTGACCAGAGCATTCTTCTCGAAATTTGGAAAACCTCCATGGAGTTGTTTTTGAAAAACTGAGTCTTTGTGCACATGCATAATCTGAACATTTATATCTGTGATATATTAATTGAGGAATATTGGTTATGATGATTGTTATGAATACTTGGATGATGATGATGATAATGGTGAGAGCATTGTTCGTGATTATTGTTGATGATGATTGAACTGATAAATGATTAGATAATGATAGTTGATTAATGCTGATAGCATGATTATGGTATGATCTATCTGTATGAATTGCTGTTCATGTTATCTCTGTGCTGCCATGTTGGTATTGGTGTAGGTAATCTCACCTCTTTGTTATGTTGTCTTGCTGTGTATGTATTGTTAAAATTATACAGTAGAAGGAATGAGTTGTCTTAGACATAACGGGCGATGGATACACTGAGATTGGTGATAACAATAAAGAGTGAACATTCATGACTCGAAGGTGTGCAGTGTTGACAAAGGAACAGATGTCTGATGCATCAAGATGGACAGAAAAAGAAAGAAGTAGGTTAAGTTTTCTAGTTAGTGTTGTACCGTGCTATTAGGGAGGACCATCATTGGGTTACAATTGTTAGAAAAAAAAAATTGAGAAAAAGAGTCTGTTAGTTTTATATTTCTCTTTAAATTGTGAAATTTCAAAATATTAATCAGTGTCAGTATTGTATATTAAGCTCTTTAAATATATTGCTTGCAGTATGACCTATAAATTTCAGTAAGTTTATATTTCCATGAAAAGAAATTTTTAAAACCACCTTTTATAACTCAAACTTTGTGCAACTTATTTTCAGATTATGAGTCAGGAGTCAGACATGTGATACCCTAAGGAGGGTGTTGCAGATACAACCCTTTTCATTAAAAATAAAAAACATGATATTCTTATTGTACAAGTATATGTGGATGACATTATTTTTGGTACTACTAATGAATCCCTTTGCAAAGAATTTGCTAAGACAATGCAGAATGAATTTTAAAATGTCCATGATGGGAGAGCTTAATTTCTTCCTCGGACTTCAAATCAAACAAACAAAGGAAGGGCCCTTCATAAGTCAAACCAAATACTGCAAGGAATTGCTCAAGAGGTTCAAAATGGACAACGCTAAACACATGGCCACTCCAATGGGCACTTCTTGCTATTTGGACAAAGATGAAGGAGGTAAATCAGTAGAAATAACAAAATACAAATGTATGATTGGATCTCTCTTCTATCTTACTGCTAGTAGGCCAGATATTATGTTTAGTGTATGCATGTGTGCTAGATATCAGGAAAACCCTAAGGAATCTCATCTAACTGCTGTTAAACGAATAATGAAGTACCTAGTAGGCACTTCACAAATGGGGTTGTGGTACCCTAAGGGTGCCTCATGTAATCTAATAGGCTATTCCGACTCTGATTTTGCAAGATGCAAATTGGATAGGAAGAGTACTAGTGGGACATGCCACTTGCTTGGTAGTTCTTTAGTTTCTTGGCACAGCAAGAAACAAAATAGTGTGGCTTTGTCTACCGCTGAGGCTAAATACGTTGCAGTCGGGAGTTGTTGTGCTCAAATCCTATGGATGAAGCAACAACTTCTAGACTATGGTCTTCAGCTTGATCACATTCTGATAAAATGTGATAACACTTGTGCAATAAATCTCTCTAAGAATCCCATTCTGCATTCTAGAACAAAGCATATAGAGATAAGACATCACTTTATCAGAGATCATGTCCAAAAAGGAGATTGTATTCTTGAATTTATTGAAACATCTAAGCAACTTGTAGATATTTTCACTAAACCCCTAGCAAAAAAAGCATTCTTTTATATTAGAGGAGAATTGGGCATAATTGATCAATCCAATATATAAATGTTTGTAATTATTGCTTATTTATGGTTTTATCTCTCTCGAATTATTACTAACTTGAGCGTTGGAGATATCCCAAATCTTGTTTTTGCAGGTATATTATATTTGGGTAAGTTTTTCTCTCTTAAATTTCAATTCTGGACGTGTGTTTTACTGTGTTTCTAATAGTTTTATTCGAATAAATATAAGTTTATTCAAATGAAAATAAATCAACTTCTCAAAAATGTGTTGTGTATCAGTATTATTCGAATAACACTACATTTATTCGAATAAACTGACCCTTAGTAACTACAGTTTCTTTTTTTTTTTTAATCTCTGCTTATTCGAATAAAATCTAAGCTTATTCGAATAAACTGACTTCTATGTCAATCTTCCTTTTGCTGTAGCCTCATCTCTATTCGAATAAAGTTCAGCTTATTCGAATAACTTGAGACTTGTTTTTATCAGTCCTCTATATTGCTCTCTGACTATTCGAATAAAATCTGTTAAAAGGCCACAACACTTGGCTTTCCCTGATCCTCTATTCGAATAGATATTCATCCATTCGAATAAACCCTAGTAGGCACCCTTTGACCCTTGAGTTTCTACGAAGGGTTATTCGAATAACCCCCTTAGTCATTTGAATAAACTCGGGCCTCTTATTTAAAAGGCCCCCTTCTTGCTCAAATGTCTCACTCCTCTTCTCTCTGTTTCCTCTTCTGCTCTTCTCCTCCCCTGCCAACACCAACACCTCCACCATTTCCTTTTCTTTTTTTTTTTTTCTCTCTCTTCACTAACCCTCCAAACACCATGGCCTCTTCTTTTGGAAAATGTCCTCACACGAAGACTGCCCCTGCAACAACCCACTTGACTTGCGAAGGCTCTCCACCAATGAAGAACACCGTGGCCGCTTCATTACCTACTTCTGGGAGCGCAATCTTGTCCAACCCAAATACCTTGACCTCTCCTTCTTTCAGCAGAATAGGGTTTCGACTTTCTGACCCTGTTGCAAAATCAGGGAGTTCTGCAGCTCTATTCTCACCGAGCTGTTCTCTACCGTGCTCTACCCAAGATGTTTTACTGCAATTTAGTGATTGCTGGCCAGAACCTCCTCTCTGAGGTCTACAATCAGAATATCATCATCATTCTGCAAGACTGGAAGATAATGTTTGGGTTGCAGTTTGCTGGCATACCCATTGAAGAAGATGACAACCTTCTCCTCCTTGAGTTCGACAGAAATCAGACAATTGAAGATTTGCTGAAGCCTGGTCTTGCCTTGTCAGACAAGGGCCTTAAGGGAGGAATGCTGAAAAGCCAAGATAGGCTCTTGCATTATGCTTATGCACACATCCTGGCTCCACGTGGTGGGAATTATGCCTATATTGGTGAAGATGACATCTTTATGCTCTGGATCCTGAAGAGCGATCATAAAGTCAACTGGCCTGTGTTCATCATGAAGCATATGATGAAGGTCAAGGGCAAGGAAAAATCTGAATTGCCCTATGGTATTCTCATCACTACTTTGCTCGGCAAGTATCCTCAGGTGTTGGAGACTGAGCGTGCTATCGCCTTGACTTATCACAATGTCTTTAGATCCCACACCTTGCGCAAAATGAAGATGATCAAGACTGATGAAGGTTGGGTGTACCCAGATGAGGTTGATGATGAGTTCGACTCAGCGGATCCTGCTGCCCCTGCTGATGCCCTTGCTCCAGTCACTTTGGAGCAAATCATGGCTACCTTGCACGATAATCGTGCTTATATGGAACACACATTCTTTATTCTTTTTGACAGAATAGAAGGTGTTGAACGTAAGGTTGCTGCCTTACGAGCTGCATCACCTACTCCTGCACCTGCTTCTTCACCTCCGCCACCAGATGCCTATTTCTAGGAGCTTTAGTTCTTAGGATCTTTGTTTTGCCTGTGTTTTATTTATTTCAGGCTCTTGTAATTGCATCTTTTTTTGATTAATGAATAAATATTATTTTTGTGGCCTATTATCTTGTTTGTTCTGAGTATGATTTCTAGTTATTTATTTGATTCTTTTCGTGCTCTTATACTTGGAAATTTGTTTATGGGACTTACCCCTCCTTTTTGCTCATGATAAAAGGGGGAGAAAAATTTTTCTTTGAGAAAAGACAAGTAATTGAGAAAAGACAGGTAAAAATTAAAAAGAGATTGGATTCTAAATGAAAGGGGGAGCTGTGCGCACATCTCTGATATCTCTGAATACGTTACCTCTTATAATTAAAGAGGGGGAGTAAGCTTTTAATACCTCTTTGTGAATTCCAATTATATGCACTAACTCTTTTCTCATTGATAGTTTGTCATCATCAAAAAGGGGGAGAATATGATTGAACCTATGTCTTTGAAGAATTGTTTTGATAATAACAAACATGAAGACAAAAATGAAGATGAAGACCGAGTCCACGATCTTTTAAGGATAGCTTTAGGACTTAAAGTCTTGTTGTACGGAGGTTACTTTAATATCTCACTTTTTTGAAAGATAAGATAATTTGGCTTTAAAAAGGAACTAAAATATTTTTTGAAATGAATTTAAAACTATCTTCAAATTATTTTTTAATTGTCTTATTCGAATAATGTCACTTCTATTCGAATAAGCCCATCCAGTAGATTCTGGTTTTCAAACAGTTATTTGAATAACATCTATATTATTCGAATGAAAGCTATTCTAATCTTGCTGTGAGCTTTCTGTTTTCAAACAGTTATTCGAATAGCACATTAGCTATTCGAATAAAAGGGTTTTTCATAACTATTTTGATAAGTGCATTATTCGAATAATCCAGCTGTTATTCGAGTAAACCTTTTCTCTTAGAACTCTGTTTTCAACAGTGTTATTCGAATAATGAATAAAGCTATTCGAATGTCCCATATTAGACTGCTTTTTACGAAGGTTTTATAAAACGTGTTATTTGAATAACACATTGTCCATTCGAATAAACACGAACATATACGAACTCTGATATGGAAATAAACGGCCATATTTGTTTGAATTTACGAGTTTTAATTACACCCAACGACCATTTTCTTGATTTGCTCTATAAATAAAGGCTTTGGGTCACTTCTAAATTTGCCTAACCTTCTGAATAATTTTCTACTTGCTTTAACTCGTGAACTATATTTTCTACGCTCCTTTTCGATCAAAAACTGTGAGATATTCTGTGTGAGCTCCTTTAGCACTTCAATTTATATTATTTGCTCTGAGTGAGAGTTTCTCTTCATCTATTTTTGCTCTTCTGTATCGAGGGTGAGGTATCCCTCAAGGTTTGTATAAGGGTGAGGTATGTAACATCCTGAAAATAATCTATTTCATCATAAATAGTCGTTTTATAATATTTATGATTTTTGGAAATTTTTCTGGGTTTTTTTGAAAATGTTGAATATTTTAATATATTTCTCATTTTGCATGCACACTGAGCAAAGTCAGTGAAACACCCCAAAAATTGTTTGTTTCATGATGAATAGTCATTTTCTAATATTTGTGATTTTTGAGAATTTTTATGAATTTTTCTGGAAACATCGAATATTTTAATATATTCTTCATTTTACGTGCACGCTGAGCGGAGCCGAGAAAATGAAATGTTTTCCCTGAGACTGGTAAACTTTGAACTGTGGAAACGTCAATGGGGGATCTTACTAAACCTGAAGCTGGGCACAGTTTATGAGGTTTACGTTTTTTGAGATTTTATCTAATAAATAAAATCTCTGTACGTATCGTTAATTAAAATTTTGCAATACGCTTCATTATCCGTTGGATAATTAATACTGACTTTGTTCATTGTAACAATTATCCATTGGGTAATAGCTTGTAATAAAATCCTAATTACCTTATTATTTTAATACTTTATCACCTAATTATCTTATCTAAAGGTAATCTACTTTATGTCTAATCAAATCCTTCTTTATTGGAAAAGCTCCCAAGCTTCTCAAAGAAGCTAAACACCCTCTCTCTCTCCTCCCTTCCCACACGGCAGCAGCCCCCTCTTTTGGAGCCCAAAAATATGCTTCACTTCATTAACTATTCTATTCTAATTTCAAAATAAAAAACTTATCATCTTTTTCTACTATCTACTTCTCTCTCTACCTTCATCTTCCTCTTATTTTCTCCTCCTTCTCTCTACACTCCACACGGCTGCCCATCTCCTCCATGCACTCCACCATCACAAAATTTTCAACTAACTACATTTTCTTAATCTCCACTACATTCTAAACACCTTTCTAGTTGGAGATTTCTTGAAAAGCTTCCATCTTCATCATCTTCTTCAAACTTCAAGTTTGAGGCTTTAGGGTAAGATTCATGATCTCTTATCTTTTCTTCTTCATTTTCGTTTTCATGTCTTCACCATGACCATGGATCCATTATTTTTCAAGCCTTAGTGTTGATTTGATGAAGTTGTAATTTCTAGGATTTGTGGAGGAGTGAATCCGAATTTCACTAGGAGCTTCAAGGGAGTTTCATTGCTGTTTTCTCCTCTAGGTAAGAGGGAGATGATCCTCTTCAACCTCTCTTAGTAATAGGAAACTTGATTTTGTATTGGTTGTGAGGAACCGTAGTTAGGGTTACTCTCTTTGTTGTATGGTTTTTGTGGTTATGTGTTGATTTTGCTTTACTTAATCAATTTTGTTAATCTTATATATATATTGATGATATTGGATGGATTAGAATCATGAAATGGAAATAAAAGTCCCTTGCCTTCCTCATGGAGGCTCACGGCCATGACCCCCAATTTGAGGGATCATGATTGAAATTTTGTAATCAAGATGGAAACATAATTAATTCAAGTGATTATAGTGTAATGGAGTTAAGAAAAACTTAGGATTTTCCCCTTGGGAGGCCACGACCTCTAGGGCCAATTTAGGATCAAATTATGTAACAACATGCAACCTTGGACTTTAAGTGATCAAGTGATTAAATGGCTAATAATATAATGGATGGAAACCAATTTGATAACCTAAAGTAATTCTTTAGACTTAAGACAACAATGAGAGTGTGTGAGACTTGGAAAACTTAGAATAATTCTCTAAGTGAGTTTTGAATAAACTTAAAGTAAGGAACTTAACAATCAAGAGAATTCCTCTAGAGAAGAATTTCATAAGAAATATCAAATTGAAGTGAAACTTAATTAATTGAAATAATTAGGAATTAATTAGGGATTCATAAAATAGAAAGAACCAAGAATGGAGCTTTATCCAAAAACTTAGAATAAATTTTAATTGAAGCAAGACCATGAGTGCAAGTAAGAATGATAAATAATTCAATTTAAATCATTCTAAGGGAATTAGGTTTAAAATTTAATAATGGACTTATGTAATTAATATAACAATGATTAAATGAATAATGTGAGAGTATTTCTCTAAAAGAGAAACTTATTAAGAAGAATGTAGAAATTTAGGAATAATTCCATAATATACCCTAAAAGTGTAATGTATTATTTAATGGGTAATAATATTTATTGTGGGTCCATGAGTGAGATCAAGAATGTGTTGATGCTTATCTTGACTAAATTATGGCATGTTATGAAAAATTATATTATTGTTAAATATACATGAATAGACACTGTGCTTTGGAACTGAAATATCAGACCCAGAAACATCAGATGGACGATTTAGTCAGATGTGGTTTGCTCTTATAACCAGAAACATCAGGTAGATGATTTAGTCAGAAAGGATTGGTTATCAGAGGAAACCTAGATAACAGTGGTACTATGTAGCCATTTGGACGGTTATATAATATCACTGATGCAAATGGTATTGAAACAATTGTATGGATGATTGCTTTAATACCATTGGGAATGGTACAACAGAGGGTTGATCCCGATGAATATGTATTTGGGCATTATACATTTATGGCATTTTATGCCTAGGAGTGAACGAGAACTTACAGGATAGTGGGGCCTTGAATAGACCTATAGGGACATCAGGGCATGGTGATTCACTTGTGATTATGCTATCACATTGTATACCCCTGGCCGTGAACACTGTTGCAACGTACTGGCAGCCTAACAAACCACTATTGCTTTTCGTGGCCCGGCATAGACTGTCTATTGAGGGGGGACAGATCTTCTGCGACGTTCATCTCTGAAAACTTTGAGTCTAGCTCCATGGAGTAGGAAATGAGTACATTGTACATAAGTATGGTCAGCATACGCATTGAGTATATGCATGGTCAGTTCACATGTCGTCATGGCAGGGTCAACATACATATTGTGGAGACATGAATATTATTTATAGATCTATGGTGGATATCTGTTGTTATAGTGCTGTTAATATTTATAATATTGTGGCATATATTTTCTGATGATATATAAATGTGAAATTGATAACCTGAATATATTTGTAATATCTGTATGTATGGAATGACTACGTCATTCGTGTTATGTTCCTTTACTATCATAATTGGTAATAAAGTTGGATATCTCACCTCTTGCTTGCACTACTCTTGTTCTATATGATATTTGGTTAAAGACTGAGGAGGGGACGAGGTTGATTTTCCTAGATTTTACTTGGTATTGGTCTCCTGCTTTCGGTGATGGCATCCAGAAGGGGTTCTATTGGTTTCGTCAGGATTGTGTTCACCGGGGGCGTCAATGCTTGGCGAGTCGATTGGGCTGGCGAGCATATACGGTATGTCGGGGTTTTGATCTTGACCGTGAGGAGGACCTGGGATGGAGATCCTATACTGACTCTCATTGCATCAGTGCATCTGGAGTTTGCCTTGCCTATCCGGGAGCTATGAGGTGATTCGCTTCACACCCCTAGAGAGGACGAAGATTCTATGGCATTAGCTGCTAGGGCACCTACCCATGGGACCGCACTCAGTCCTGTCCTTGTGTCTTCAGACGAGCTGGGAGAGGATCCCGAGGTAGATTCGATGGAGTGCCCAGCTCCTTAGTCGTGTTATCGTTATGGGTAGTTTATGTTTCTTTTATATCATCTGTATAAGGGTCCTTTGGAGTATAACTGCATTTTGATGTATATTTAAGTGTTCTTGATTGGTAAAAGCAATGCGCCGCGTTATGTGTGTTTAAGGTAATTATCCTGTATTATGTACTGTATTTCAAATATATCTTATTAAATTATATTTTCAAATGACGGCATGTGTATATATTCATTCGCGGCTCATATTTTTTTTATATGCACAGTGTTTAATTTTTGGAAACTTGTTATTTGAAAGTCCTAGCACGCCAAAAATTTAGTGACCATAGTGGAATGACGATTGTGTCATGATTACTAAATTGAGGGGTGTTACATTAGGTGGTATTAGAGCGCAGTTCATCCTGTTGAGCTGGGGTATGAACTGACTATGCTTAGACATGTTAGAAGTTTCTTTGTATGTTGTGCACTTCCTTGTCTCTTGATGGAGATGTTTGGGAAAGGAAGGCATGGCTTGCCATAAGTTGAATGTTGGTAGCTACTGTTGCATAGTTACATGATATTGAGTATTGGCCCACTCAATGTGTAATGTTTTGTGTGGACGGGAAACTATGACTTCACCTAAGCGTATTAAGGGAATAAGAGTTCTTTTAATAAGAAGTTCAGCTGGTATAACTAAATTTATTTAGGATTCATTTGCATTTACACTCTTGTTGTGTTATCTCTAGTATTGTTTGAGCCGAAGGGTTAGAAAATGGTAGTTAAATAGGACTTGCAAGGTCTGTGGACTGAGGCGTCCAAGAGGTTTTGGAGAATCGATTTTCTTAGGAAAATAATATTTAGCGTAAGTGAGGTTCGAGGAGTTACTTGGGAGTAAAGGACTTACAGGAAATCGCGCCATAGAAGGCAGGATGAAGGAGCTCAAGTTAGAGTCCTTTGGGTTCATGAGTAGGTTGTCTTATTTGTGCAGTGTGTTTCTCTGAAGCTAAACTCAGAGGTGTATTGTTTAGTCTCCCAAAAAGGGACAATATTGTTTGAGATGGTCACTTCTTGTTTCCATTGTATTTGACTTGTCTAAGTTTCAAATGTAAGGCAATGGCTCGCGGCTATCGTATGCGAGGGAATGGGGAACGCAACAAAGAAGAGATGGCTGCGACTGTAGAAGTAATGCAAGGAATAGCAGAAGCAATAGTACAACAGAATCAGAGGATCGTGCGGCAACAGGAATTGATAGCCGAAGCTTAGATTTTACTGGAGTTGAATAAATCTCAATATATGGGACCATATGACGTCGGATCGTATTGGTTCCAAAAGAGGAGAAATCGTAAGGTCAAGTGACTCCAGCAAAAATTGTATTCGCAACCACCAGGAAATCAACAACAACAACAACCATATGAAGGTAGTGCTAGTGGTAGAAAACCCAGTAAACTCGCGACACTTTCACCAATATGTAAGAAGTGTGCAAAAAGTCATGCAACGAGAGACTGTACGATCGAGGGGATAGTTTGTTGCAAGTTTAGAAAGCTAGGACATGTGGCTAGGAATTGTACCTTGCAAAGGACGAAACCTTCTGTTAGTAAGGTACGTGCTTCAAAATCTTGTGAAGGAGAGAGAGTCAATTTCTCAAGCAGAACAAAGGCATCCCAGACTGAAGACCTAAACAAGGGAGATTGTAATACGATAGAGGACCCTGTGATTTTGCTGCATAATTCAAGGGGTAACCCATTTCTCTATGACATATGACTGTATGAGTCCATTAGGGTCGTTTGTGTCTTTGTCATCTTTTGTCTAAGTTATTTCTACTACGGCTACTAAGAACCTATTATTAATAGCCAAGTCGTTTAAATTATTCTATGACTTGTTAAAGACTGAATCTTTTCTATTGATTGGATTTGTTTGCCTTCTTCGTAAATTTGATGTGACCTTGAAAAAGGATTGGTTATTTTCCAACCATATCCTGTTAAATTATTCCAATCAAACTTTAGTGATTCTTGAGATAGAGATTTCTGGATTTGGATCCATGAAGCTCAGTCCTAAATTTTATTAAACCATGGTAGATTCTTCATCAGAAGGGTCCAGTAGTATACCAAGTGACTTCACCATCTTTTCTCCTAACCTTTATAACGTTTCTAGTGTACTTCGATTGAGGAAATGTGTTCCTGAATTCAGACATTTCTTGTTAAGATTGAGGATAAATGGTTTGATAGATCAACTGAAGGAAGCCACTATTTTCTCCAAGATCAACTTGTGTTTTGGATTATCATCAAGTTTGTTTGAAGGTAGAAGAATGTTTTCAAGACAGCTTTTCGGACATGTTATGGGTACTACAAGTGTTTGGTAGCGTCGTTCCGTGCAACAAACACTTCCGTAATATTCATCGATTTCGTGAATAGGATTTTCTTCCCTGTTGAAAACAGAATTGTCGTTGTCTTTGTTGATGACATTCTAATATATTCTTGGAGTCCAGAAGAACCACACTAAATCATACTGAACGTATCTTGTTGTTCTTCAAATTCTGAAGAAGAATGAGGGATTACGCGTGAAGTTGTCCAAGTGCAAATTTCGGGTAGAGGCAGTTTAACTTTTGAGACACGAGATCTCAAAAGAAGGAATTGTTAGAGATCCATCGAAAGTTGAAGCAGTTCTTCAAAGAGAAAGACCGACGACCATAACGAAGACTCGTAGCCATATGAGATTAGTTGGTTAATACGGGGGACTCGTCGTAGAATTTTTCAAGGGGCAAGACCTCTCATCTAACTCATATGAGAGAGTCAAGTTTTGTATGGACCGATGCATACAAGGGAAATTTTCAAGGGTTGAAGAGATACACAACTACTTCACCAGTGATGATTCTGCCTAATCTCAACGAACCTTTTGAGATACCTATTGATGCTTCGCGTTAGAATTTGGAATGTGAGCTTGTGCGGATAGAATGAGTAGTAGCCTATGCTTCAAGACAACTGAAAGCACATGAAAAGAGTTACTCTACACAAAAACTCAAAGTTAGCCATTGGGATTGCGTTAAAGATCTGGAAACATTCTACAAGGAACTATGTCCACATGTATTCTAAGATAGACCAAATTTCGAGGATGAAATTCCTTTTTGAAGGGGAGAGTTGTAACATCCCGAAAATCATCTATTTCATCATAAATAGTCATTTTATAATATTTATGATTTTTAAAATTTTTTTCAGATTTTTTTGAAAATGTTGAATATTTTAATATATTTCTCATTTTGCGTGCACACTGAATGGAGTCATTAAAACACCTTGAAAATTGTTTGTTTCATGATGAATAGTCATTTTTTAATATTTGTGATTTTTAAGAATTTTTGTGAATTTTTCTAGAAATGTCAAATATTTTAAGATATTCTTCGTTTTGCGTGTGCGCTGAGTGGAGCCTGGAAAATGTAAAGTTTTCCCTGAGGCTGGTAAACTTTGAACTATGAAAACTTTGATGGGGGATCTTACTAAACTTGAGGTGGGACACAGTTTACGAGACTTACATTTTTTGAGGTTTTATCTGATAAATAAAATCTCTGTACGTACCGTTAATTAAAATTTTGCTATACGCTTCATTATCTGTTGGATAATTAACACTGGCTTTGTTCATTGTAACATTTATTCATTAGGTAATAGCTTGTAGTAAAATTCTAATTACCTTATTATTTTAATACTTTATCACCTAATTATCTTATCTAAAGGTAATCTACTTTATGTCTAATCAAATCCTTCTTTATTGGAAAAGCTCCCAAGCTTCTCAAAGAAGCTAAACACCTTCTCTCTCTCCTCCCTTCCCATATGATAGCAGCCCCCTCTTTTGGAGCCCAAAAATGTGCTTCACTTAATTAACTATTCTATTCTAATTTCAAAATCACAAACTTATCATCTTTTTCTACTATCCACTTCTCTCTCTACCTTCATCTTCCTCTCATTTTCTCCTCCTTCTCTCTACACTCCACATGGCTGCCCATCTCCTCCATGCACTCCACCATCACAAAATTTTCAACCAACCACATTTTCTTAATCTCCACTTCATTCTAAACACCTTTCTAGTTGGAGATTTCTTGAAAAGCTTCCATTTTCATCATCTTCTTCAAGCTTCAAGTTTGAGGCTTTAGGATAAGATTCATGATCTCTTATCTTTTCTTCTTCATTTTTGTTTTCATGGTCTTCACCATAACCATGGATCCGTTATTTTTCAAGCCTTAGTGTTGATTTGATGAAGTTGTAATTTCTAAGGTTTGTGGAGGAGTGAATCCGAATTTCACAAGGAGCTTCAAGGGAGTTTCATTGCTTGTTTTTTCCTCTAGGTAAGAGGGAGATGATCCTCTTCAACTTCTCTTGGTAGTAGGGAACTTGATTTTGTATTGGTTGTGATGAACCCTAGTTAGGGTTACTCTCTTTGTTGTATGATTTTTGTGGTTATGTGTTGATTTTGCTTTACTTAATCTATTTTGTTAATCTTATATATATATTGATGATCTTGGATGGATTAGAATCATGAAATGGAAATAAAAGTCCATTACCTTCCTCATGGAGGCTCACGACCATGACCCCCAATTTGAGGGATCATGATTGAAATTTTATAATCAAGATGGAAACATAATTAATTCAAGTGATTAAAGTGTAATGGAGTTAAGAAAAACTTAGGATTTCCCCCTTGGGAGGCCACGACCTCTAGGGCCAATTTAGGATCAAATTATGTAACAACATGCAACCATGGACTTTAAGTGTTCAAGTGATTAAATGGCTAATAATATAATGGATGGAAACCAATTTGATAACCTAAAGTAATTCTTTAGACCTAAGACAACAATGAGAGTGTGTGAGACTTAGAAAACTTAGAATAATTCTCTAAGTGAGTTTTGAATAAACTTAAAGTAAGGAACTTAACAATCAAGAGAATTCCTCTAGAGAAGAATTTCATAAGAAATATCAAATTGAAGTGAAACTTAATTAATTAGAATAATTAGGAATTAATTAGGGATTCATAAAATAGAAAGAACTAAGAATGGAGCTTTATCCAAAAACTTAGAATAAATTTTAATTGAAGCAAGACCATGAGTGCAAGTAAGAATGATAAACAATTCAATTTAAATCATTCTAAGAGAATTAGGTTTAAAATTTAATGATGGATTTATGTAATTAACATAACAATGAGTAAATGAATAATGTGAGAGTATTTCTCTAAAAGAGAAACTTATTAAGAAGAATGTAGAAATTTAGGAATAATTCCATAATGTACCCTAAAAGTGTAATGTATTATTTAAGGAGTAATAATATTTATTATGGGTCCATGAGTGAGACCAAGAATGTGTTGATGCTTATCTTGGCTAAATTATGGCATGTTGTGGAAAATTATATTATTGTTAAATATATATGAATATACATTGTGCTTCAGAACCGAAAACTGTTGCAACGCACTGGCAACCTGACAAACCATTATTGCTTTTCGTGGCCTGGCGTAGACTGTCTATTGAGGGGGGACAGATCTTCTGAGACGTTCATCTCTGAAAACTTTGAGTCTAGCTCCATGGAGTAGGAAATGAGTACATTGTACATAAGTATAGTCAGCATACGCATTGAGCATATGCATGGTCAGTTCACATGTCATCATGGCAGGGTCAACATACATATTGTGGAGACATGAATATTATTTATAGATTTATGGTGGATATCTGTTGTTATAGTACTGTTAATATTTATAATATTGTGGCATATATTTTCTGATGATATATAAATGTGAAATTGATAACCTGAATATATTTATAATATCTGTATGTATGGAATGACTACGTCATTCGTGTTATGTTCCTTTACTGCCATAATTGGTAATGAAGTTGGATATCTCACCTCTTGCTTGCACTACTCTTGTTCTATGTGATATTTGGTTAAAGACTGAGGAGGGGACGAGGTTGATTTTTCTAGATTTTACTTGGTATTGGTCTCCTGCTTTCGGTGATGGCGTCCTGAAGGGGTTCTATTGGTTTCGTCAGGATTGTGTTCACCGGAGGCGTCAATGCTTGGTCAGTCGACTGGGCCGGCGAGTGTATACGGTATGTCGGGGATTTGATCTTGATCGTGAGGAGGACCTGTGATGGAGATCCTATACTAACTCTCGCTACATCAGTGCATCTGGAGTTTGCCTTGCCTATCCGGGAGCTATGGGGACACCCCTAGAGAGGACGAGGATTCTATGGCATCAGCTGCTAGGGCACCTGCCTGTGGGACCGCACTCGGTCCTGTCCTTGTGTCTTCAGACGAGCCGGGAGAGGATCCCGAGGTTGATCCGATGGAGTGCCTAACTCCTTAGTCGTGGTGTCGTTATGGGTAGTTTATGTTTCTTTTATATCATATGTATAAGGGTCCTTTGGAGTATAACTGCATTTTGATGTATGTTTATGTGTTCTTGAGCAGTAAGAGCAATGCGCCGTGTTATGTATGTTTAAGGTAATTATCCAGTATTATGTGCTGTATTTCGAATATATCTTATTAAATTACATTTTCAAATGACGGCATATGTATATATTCATTCGCGGCTCATATTTTCTTTATATGCACAGTGTTTAATTTTTGGAAACTTGTTATTTAAAAGTCGTAGAACGCCAAAAATTTAGTGACCATCGTGGAATGACGATTGTGTCGTGGTTACTAAATCGAGGGATGTTACAAGGTATCCCTGCAGGCTGAGGCTTTAGCACAAGGGTAGAGTTTTCCTGTGTGTAAAAAGTGTTCTATTTTGTAACGGTAGCAAGTACCTATTGAAGCTTGTATACATAGTGAAAAATTTCGAATTGTGTTTCAGGGACTGGACGTAAACCACAAGTGGTTGGTGGTCGAACCAAGATAAATATCGCGCCTGCTCTTCTTCTCTTTATTTAACGCAAATTTAATTTTATTGCATATTCATTTATTTGCGTTTCTTATTTTTTTTCTTCTTCTTCATCTTGCAATTTCTCCTTTTATTTAATAGCTTCTATATTTGTATTTATTTTAAAAGTGTTTGCGAAAAGTTTTTCTACTCAATTCACTCCCCTCTCGAGTACTGGAAGCCACTTGGTAACATCCTCTTTGATTCTCATTGAATGAGGTTTGGGATTTTGAGTAGAAATAGAGGTTTGGATAGCCAAATCCATGCTCTTGTCTTGGTTCTTGAATCCAAGGACTAGGTTAGGATAATTTAAGCTTAGTAAATGTAAGATGACCATTTATGGCTCAAGATCAACCATTAGGATTCATAGGAATGAATTTGGAAAATGGTTGGAGTTATGTGGTTTTGGACCTAAATCTATGCTTAAGAGAATCTATAGGTTGAATAAGAGTTACAACAAGTTTAGGGGTCTAGATTGGTGCTAGAAATCACAAGGAAGCCAATATTTGATGATTGGAAGTTAAGATGAGATTGTTAGAACAGTTAGAACAATCTGTAGAAATTCTGCAGAATTGCTGCCACTCAAAGAGCACCCAAACACTCTACATAGAGTGCCTAGACGCTCGTGTGCCAGGAAGTTTTCATGCACAACAGAGCGCAGAGCGCTTAGATACTCAGTCTAGAGTGCTTAGGTGTGTGATGTGAAAATAGCACAATGTTATGCTATGCCTAGTGAGCGCCCAGGTGCTCAAGGAGAGGGTATTTAGGTGCCCATCACAAAATTCAACAAATTGTTGTTTTTAATGTTTCAAGTTCCTTGCTAGATGGAATCATTATAAGTATGTTTCCTAAGGTGTTTGAGCACACAAATAGGGATATTTCAAGAGAGGAACTATCACCTAGAATGAATGAGAAAGCTTAGGCTTTAAGCATCCTAAAAGTAAAGGATTGTCCTAGGTATGGACAGAGCACCATAGGCAACCTAATGTTGCATTAGATATCATTCAAGATGTGATGAGATGGTGCACTAGAGAAGAGTGTACTAGGATGGATTATAGGATTCACTCTAGTAAGGATAATGAAAGTATGAGCCTTAGGATATCCAATAGTAATGGATTACCTTGGGAAGGTACCTAGAACCTTAAGCAACAAAGAGTTGCAAGTAAGAACCACTCTTGAGTTAGATTCACCTGAGTGGAGATACGATTGTATATTTAGTTCCGAAGAGGGGATGTTATGTACTAAGTCTCTAGTTAAACAGGACCTTGTGCATTGTAGAATACACAATAGGATGAATATTGACTAGTAAGCTTCTCACATTCATTAAGTATGCAAAATTTCTAGAGAAATGCTCATTTATTTCCTTAAGCAAGGTTGAGTGAGGCATTAGCTAAGATGAGCTCTTTAACTAGGATGAGCTGAGTTTATGAGAACGTTAAGAAGGTGTTTATGTAAGAGGTAAATATAACACTATGCTTTTTACACACTAGTTATTTAATCTAGCTTGTATGTGAAAGCTATGAGAACCTTAGTGTAACCAAGAGTAATGGTTTGCCATAGGTGAGTATCTAATACCTCAGCAACATAGTATTGCATAAGGATCACTTAAGAGTTATGAGTGATGAGGTGGTGTTTAGATATAAGTATGTATATCTGTGGAAATGGTCTAGTAGTATTGATCTTAGTGAGTATCCTTTGATGCCCATTCATGGAGGCCAAGGGAGATAGATGGGTGTCTGATAGACTTTTTTGAGGAATGATATAACCCTGATATCTCGATAGTGCCAAGGCCAAGGAAGATAAGTGGGGAGTCCATAAGTTTTTTTCGAACAAGGATTCACCCCAAACTTCTCAGTGTGCCAGGAAACGTGTGATGCGAGGATGAGCTTTTCCTCTATTCACCATGGGATAATATACTGAATTAGTTCCTAATGAACTTATTTGTATTCAAAATAAACCTCCGCATGTATTTCAAAACAAAACATTGCACAAGCGTATCTTTAGGATCTTTCCTTAGCATAATCATATTGCATATCATTCTCATTGCATTTATAGATAGTTGTGTGGGTATTGTCTGTTGCTGTTAGTATTTACAATTGTATGAGTAGTTGTTTATATCTAATGGTATGTAGGTTATCGGTTTAGATCACACTACTTAGTAGTGTTTAGTATGAGTAAAAGTGAAGGAAACTCCTATATTAGTAGTTATAACAATTGTTATATTTGCTATACAATGTTATAGCTAGCTGGTATTGGAATTACTTTTACTGAGAATTGTAATTCTCACCCCAGTTGTTCTTCCATGTAAATTGAGGTACAAAGGTACAGACCCTGTTAAGGGAATGAAGATGAAGCATGAAGACTAGTATAGTTTTTATATACTTTAGTAGACAAAGCTAATGTATAAGTTTATACTTGCTTTGTATGTTTTAAGTAGTATGTATTACAATATTCCCTTCTGCGGCTAGTGTTGTATATATATATATGTATGAGTTTAAGTTTTTCTGCATTCTTTTAAGGCTTTCTATAATTACTCAGTTATGATTATTGATATATGTTAGTATGTAGAAGTGCCGTCTCTAGTACTGGTTATCTTTATATATCTCTGTATATTTAGGATATATCTAGATATCTGTATTAGGATGTTACATGATTCATACGATTTTTCATAACACATATGGAATTTAGGAAACATAGATTTGTGAGATCAAAGTATTCCGAAGAGATATAAAGTTTCAGCTAAATATCTTAAGTACCAAAGCCTTAAGATATTTTGGCTTCTTTCTTTTCCCACATCTCTCTTTCTCTCTTGTCCGTTTTCTTTGACTTCCCTCACCCTCACTCTCTTATTTCTCACGTTCTAAGCTACAATAGAAAACAAAGGAAAGGAAGAAGAATAGAGAAAGAAGGAGGAAAAAGAGGAAAGCAAGAGGAAAGCAAAGGGGAAAGCTAGAGCTTGAGGAACATCGACCATAAAAGTGAGGTAGGGGTGATTGTTGTTTAACTTCTATCCTTTGTTTTTCTCTTCATGCTTGTGAACTACATGTTTGAGATAAAAAAAATGGGTTTTCTATGGGTTTTCCACGATTTGGGTTTGAGAAACATGTTGGAAATCTATTTTGAGTTTAAGTTTGAGTTAGTCTATGCATAGTTGTTGGTTTTGATCATAGGACTATTCATGAAACACCTTGAGTTAGGAGTTGAGAAATGGATATTTGAGGTTGTGGTTTTGTTCATAAATCCATGCTTAGATGAGTTGTGATTGTATATGAGGTATATATCATGTTTAGAGGCCATGATTATGGTTGGAAACCACTTAGAACCTGAGTTTGGAAAGTTAGAAACTAGTTTGGAGACCAATAGAATAGAGGACGTGTTTCTGGTGCACTGGCACTGATGCGGAATAAAAGTTGCAAACCCAAGTGCAGGTTATTTCAAGTAATAAATTCTCGGGAGTTCGAGGTCGATCCATAGGGAATTGATGAAGAAAAATTAATTAAGGTAAAGCAAATATTTTGTCACAAATAAAAAAAAAACTTACTTGGGTTAGGAGATCCAGTCTTGGTAAATAAAATAAGGGCAAGATTAATTCTTTTTATAACTCAATTAGAATCCACACATAATGGAGGTTCCAATCGAAAAATACAACATTCAAAGTTCAATAAAAATTATATATGTAATTATATTATGGTTCCTTTAATCATTTATTAACACCAACACTTATAAATGGGATCAAACATTCATTGTGCCAAAATCTTGTTTACAACAAATCAAGATCTCTACTTTACAAGGAGGGTTTCTAAATTGGTTGGAAACAAAATACAATATATATAATGGATACTTGAAAATATAACATTTAAGCACAAGAAAGGAATGAATCTGACCTTATTTTATTACCAAGAGCTTCACCCTTTACACCCAAGTAAAATGAAACTTAATTACACATAAACAAAAGAAAAAAAAACTAAAGAAGAAAAAGAAAGAAAAACTGAGGAGAGAAAGGAAAGAGGGAGCCTCCTGCTCCTTTCTCCCCGAAAAATTCTCGTTTGATGCATCTGATGCCTATTTATAGGCAATTTGGGATCCTACAGGAGACACGGCCGTGTCTCCCCTAGACCCGGCCGTGTCTCAAACTTAATCTGCAAGTTTTGACTTTGGGAGATAACGTGTTGAAAAAGTTTGGGAGACACGGCCGTGTGTCCAAGGGACACGGGGACACGACCGTGTCTCATGTTTTTTTGTCATTTTTTACTTGATTTGGGAGACACGGCCATGTAAGTATGAGACATGGTCGTGTCTCCTATCAGGAGCTATTTTCAAGTTAGATAGGGCACTGTCTAAGTCTTTAATCGCTTTTAAGCCGACACGGAACCCTGCTAAAACCAGAATGGATCTCTTTTGACTTCAAAACTCGGTATTTTCGCTTGTTTTTGTCCAACTACATTAAATCTTTCAATCCTTCAAATATGAAGATAATGATAAGTATCTAACTAAAACTCAATCATAATTGCAAGCAGTTAATCATTAAAAATGTATCAAAATTAACACTGATCAGACACCTAGGCGCTAGGAGTTGGGCGCCCAAGCGCTCATTGCCCAGAAGCACTACAGTATGATGCTGCGTGCGGGCCACTTGAGCCCCAGAGATTAAGCACCAGTGACCAAGGGAAACAGGGATGATTTTTTGGTGATTGGGCACCTAGGCGTCTAATGTTCACCTCCTGAGCACCAACAGCTGAGGAAACAGGGCAATGTCCCTACCATGCTAGCACCCAAGCATTGGAAGAGTGGCGCCTAAGCACGAAGTCTAGGAATTTGCAAGACATCAAAGTTGAGGAATAGGAGTTCCTTACTTGTAGGGATCTTTTATGCATGATTTTTAGTGAGTTAAGACACTATTAGGGATATTTCGTGGAGGAAATGAGTACCTAGTGCATGTGTAAAAGAATAAGTCTTTGTGTATCCAATGGTATTGGATTAACACAACTCGGGTGCTAATCATCGAGAGCAACGGTGTTGCACTTGATATCACTTGTGATGTGATGTTGTGGTGTACTAGGTGTAGTATACTGAGTTGTTTGGCATAGTTAGTCTATCTTTATGCATGAGTTGCTCCTTTAGGGTGAAGGTTATGCTTAAGGTGCATGAATGATAGTTGTTTTCCTTATTTGCTAAGGTTGAGCTGTGAAGATAACTTAGAAACATGAATAACTCCTTTGCGAGATAAAGTGAGTTGAGGGTGCATGTTCGCTAGTTCTTGTTAGTTCACTTGGTTAGTGTGGACCATGTGATATTGGATATGTGATGGGAATATTACATAGTGTAACACCCTAACCTTTAATACAGTAGTATATTCACAATATACCATAGTAAAGAGAGTTAAGCATGTTATTTTCACTTTAACACATCGATAAATTATTCCATAATAGCTATACAAGCTATTAAAGAGATCCAAGAGGGAAGAAAAGTTTAATATATACATCACTTACCACGAACGGGCTCATTGTCATGTACAAACTTTACATAAAAACAAGCAATATAAATAAATACACGTTTAGTTCCAAAAGAAACAAAATAAACTACTCTAAGTTTTTTGCTTCTTCTTTTTCTTCTTTCCCTTTTTAGGGTCTTGACATAGATTTACATGGAAACACAAATGAGGTGAGAATTCATAAATCCTCCGTATAAGTATCCCAAAACCAGCATTTATAACATTCACAATGTCTAAACATCTCAGTTACAACAGATTATTACCAACCAGAAAGGCAACTACCTATGCAATTATCCAATAATACAATTTATAATATATTATATGAATATGCCTAAGAAATGTGTTAATAGTATGCTTATACAATGCTTATGCAGGTTTTTATTTTAGAAAACACATGATACTTACTTAATTCTTAGGAATTGCGTTCCCTTGTATTTTTCTTAGTAGGATAGGAAAAAAAGCCTCTAAATTACCTGGCCATCGGTGGATTCCTTCCCCTCACGAAAATAAGAGTACTACTACCACCTCATGTACTGCTAACCCTAACCACAATAGCTCTCTAGCTACGAGAATATAGGAATAGTCCTTATTCTTTGGCCAAATGGTTATGCACACCATGTAGGGTCACAATATGTAGGAAAAACAAGTGTAAAAACATGCAAAGTCATTATCAGAACCCCCTCTTGAACTTCACAAGGTTCACACTAACTAAGTGAAAGAATATGGTCTAGCAAACATGTACTCTCAGCTCCATTTTATCTCATAAAAGAGCATTTTCATGCTTCTAGCATTTCTCACAACTCAACCTTAATAAACAAGGGAGTAAAATATAGTACACTTACTAAATAAACTCAACTTTACAACAAAGGAGCCAAGCTAAATCACTTCACAAGTGAAATAAGCATACAACCCTCAACAAGTGCATAACAACCTATTTTCACTAATAACTAATGCACAAATAGGCAATTCCTAGGTTAAATCACTCTCCCTAGTGAAAACCTTTGGAAACCCATCAATTAATTCCTTATAGAACCCTCAAATTCTATTTTTAGAAAGGGTTTATTCGAATAAACCTTAAGCTTATTTGAATAACACCTCAAAACCACCAGTTTAGTGTTTTCCTAGCTTGTGTTATTCGAATAACACAGAGGTTATTCGAATAACACTCACAAGTTTGTAGATTTCTGTAGCATTCTGTGATGCTTTATTCGAATAACACAGGGGTTATTCAAATAAGGCATTGTAGAGATGAATTCTCTAGTGCAACAAACGACCTTGTTTCTGTTGTATTCATTTCCTACTCATTTCCTTTACCACTTATACATGTTTCTATACACTTAACCAAGCAGTAAAGCATAGAAAAACCATCAACAATCAACATAGGTAATCATAACCATGCACACACAAGTTCATACTATTCTATGCCAAAAATCTTAACAAGACACCACTCTACAAACAACCATTATGTTTATATAGAGATTCTTGAAAGATTCAAACAAAAATCACTCCATGCAAAACCTCAAGAAGCAAAGAATGATAAGCATAGAAAAGAACTCAACAACCCCTACCTTAAAACCTTGAAAATGATGGTAAGTTATAGAGCTTCCAAACTTTTCTTCCCTTTCCTTTTCCTCTTCCTTTCTTCATTTTCTTTCTTTTTCTCTTCCTTCTCTGTTGCTTCTAGTTGCAAACATGAAGAAAAAGTGTGAGAGTGATTGAATAGTGAGATACGATGAAAGAAAAGAGTGAAAATCAATAGAACAATGGTTTAGGCGTAAGAAAAGATGAAAATACCAAAGAAATAGTCAAGAAAAGTATATGGAAATCGTAGGAAAACTTAAGGCCTTTTTAGATATTTTAAAGGAACATTATATCTCTTAGGAATACTTTAATCTACCAAAATCAAGTTTCCTAACTGCCATAGGCATTAAAATAAATCCTAAGATTCATCTTAATCCTAATTTCA
Organism: Ormosia semicastrata; assembly: GCA_029884595.1. Classification (NCBI taxonomy): domain Eukaryota; kingdom Viridiplantae; phylum Streptophyta; class Magnoliopsida; order Fabales; family Fabaceae; genus Ormosia; species Ormosia semicastrata. Next base: position 37,256,431 of record JAQQTO010000060.1, on the reverse strand, counting down.
CCATTTCTAAAAGTTTCCTTATCTGTAATTCATCAATCCGGTACTTAAACACTCATTTAGTGTACTTAAAAATATCAAACTGACTCAGTTAACTCTAAAAAATTAACCATATCACATTTCACACATTTATGACCTAGAGATACATTTTTCATATTTATTTCCATTAACTAAGCAATTTATGTCATTTCCTAAGCTAATAACAACTATTTTTCACAGTTACAGCAAAATGACTAAACTAATTCAGAACACCACAAAATTAAATAGGCATGTTAAGCAAGTATTATGCTACCTTTGTAACTATATACAAGTCTAACATGTTTAAGAGGATGCTATACATAGAGTAAGTATGAGAGTATTCCTATAGCAATGAGTGGAAACCTCGTGAAGCAGGATAGACTCGTGTTTGAATGTTGGATATAAACTCATATAGGAGAGTATCATTCATGTTGTTTAAATGTGTTTTAAAAATAACTTTGCATGTTTTCACACACTTGCTATTCCTACGTATTTGTAACTAAGGTTACCAGTATATGTGATGGTACCAGTACACTCATTGTTGTAAGTAGAAAGAGTCTATTCATTGCCAGATAGTGTTAAATGGTCGTAGTCGTACTACCCAGAAAGAATACAAGGAATCGAGTTCTTGGGAAAAGTCAAGTTTCATGACATTGCACTAACACTATTTTATTATATTTCATATTCATTATCTTAGGACATACCTTATGTAACACCCCGACTCCTCCTTGGGAGACCGGCGATGCTCATCTACTCAGTATTCCCAAGCAATGGGCACGAAATTCAATCCCCTCCTTCGATGTGTAGCCCTTCATGGGATCGAACCCACGACACCAAGGCCCTTTACATTCTCGAAGGAATTGCCTCTCTAAGCTCTTGACTCCTCTGTTTGTGGATAGTAAGCTGTACTAAAACATAACTTAGCTTTGAACTCCTTCTTGTAAGGCTTTCCAAAACCAACTGTGAAATCTAGTATTCCCTTCAGACACTACATTCACTGGATCTCTATGCATCTTAACTATTTCTTTCAAAAGTAGTTGAACCACTTTATCTAGAAAATAGCTAACTTCACTTGGTGAAAAGTGGGCAGATTACTTAATCTCTCCACTTTTACTTGCAGCTCAACTTATTCTGCTATGTTCGTTAACATACTAGGCCACCAAACATCTTTCTTAACTCTTGAAAAACCTTAGTAGCCTCTAGATAGATGGTACACTTTCTTTTGTAAGCTTCCTTCGGGATCCCTTTCTTGATTTTTGACCCTCTTGGAAAACAAAGTCTAGCTCTAAACTTCGTCATTCCCTTTTTGTCATAACAAAATCCTCTAGGGTTCCTTAGAAGATATGCTCACTCTTGTCCTTTAGAGTTTGATTCTCCTTCTGAGCTTCTAAAACTCTGAATCCTTAGGCCTCTTACTATGTCCACCTTGTTCACTGAGAGACTATCTAGAATCATAGTCACCGCGAGACTCAAATTTTTGAAACTCTCAAGAAATTCACTCTCTTGGACTATCATTTGGGACACTTGTAGGAGTTTCCTACCTAGTGCATCAACCACTACTTTGGTCTTACCCGAATGATATCATAACTCAAGGTTATAAGCCTTGAAAAACTCTACCCATCTATTCTGCTTTATGTTTAGCTTCCTCTGATCAACAAGCATTCTTGAGCTATCATGATCGCTCTGCGCCTCGAAATAGACTCCTTATGAGTTATGTCTCCAAAACTGTAAGGAATATACCACTGTGGCAATTTCTAAATCATACCTAGGGTAGTCTTTCTCGTGCAGGTTTAATTACCTCAATGCGTAGGCATCTACTTACTTCTAATGCATCCGAACACACCCTAGTCCCTTCTTCGAAGTATAACTGACTACCTCAAAGTTCTCACGGGAATCTAGAATTACTAACACTAATGTAGTAATCTACCTCCTCTACAACTATTAGAAACCATACTCACTCTCCAGAGTCCATTACTGAGTACTACCTTTCTTAGCTAGCCTAATTTGGGTAGCAGTAACTAAGAAAGTTCACTGATAAACTCTTTGTCTTTGGTCATAATGGTTACTCTTCCCATTGTACCTCTGCTTAAACTTTACTAGGGTTCTCTGCAATTTCTTCCTTGAGAAATTACATAGCCTTTAAACTGTACCACTTGTAACCCAAAACTGACTTTTGATTTACTTGGCACTTAACCACTTTCTTTTCCAAAAGTTTCCAAAACTCACCTTGGACATACTCTACATGTCCTTTCGTAATCCTAGAAAACTCTTAGAATATACTCTTCTTAACTTTACTTTACTGACAACCAGGTCTTCGATCATCTCGTGAGAAAATCCAAAGCTTTTCTCAACTATTCTACATGATCATCCTTTCTAGACAAAGACATTTAGTCTCGATAGTTCTCTTCATTTGACTGCCTAACATTAAGCACAGTCTCACATTTAAACTAAATAAGAACATAACATCATTTGTCTCTCTTAGCAACTAAACCGTACCAACTAGGTAAGTAAACTAGATTCACAAAGTAAACCAACATGATTTACAAAGTAAATCTATACTCTCTTCATACACACCTTAAAAGATTTCTCTTTACATGTGCTCTTACCTCATAAGTTAGAAGATTTCGTCGCCTCTACTACGCACTCTGATCTATATCCTATTTGCATATCTTAGTACTTTTGAGTATGATTTACCTCTTTCCTTTAAGGTTGCTCGTCTTGAAAGCACCCTACTCATACTTATCATCACCCCAAGCTACCACTTGAACCTGTGTTCCTTTGCCTGACAGAAATTGAGACCAAGAGGCACCTCACTGATCTCAACATCTGATCTTTTCCTCTTTATGGAACTTTCTAACTCTTGTTCCATCGAGGTTCTGAGATTATCTGCTTCTACAACTCTATACTCACTGACTAGAGCGAAGAAGTCTTTAACCTCCTTTTGCTTCGCAACTCTTCTAATGCCCTCACCAAGTTCCACTTCAAATTTTACTCACTTCTAGTCTTTATCTGGATTGGTCATAAAATAAGAAAAGAACTCCTGACATTCCTTGAATTGCTTCGCATATTGATCCTCAGTAATATCCCCTTGCTCAGACCTTAGAAATTTCCAAATTTCTCTTACATTCCATAACTCAAGGGAATAATACTTGTGTAAGAAAGTAGCTCTAAACACCTGCCAGGTGATTCGAGTACCAATCTATTCTAGTAACCTCTCTGCTTCATCTCAATAGCTTTTGGCTCTTCCTACTAACCCTTACAAAGCAAGGTCACTTTCTATCCATCAGTGCACGCCATGACCTCAAAGATCTCTTCCATCACATGAAGCTATCGTTCGGCTCTGACTGAACCAAACTCTCCCTTGGAAAACAAAGAAATAACTTTCCTGAACTTTGAGAAATACTGATCTCTCATAAGTTCCTTCTCGTTCCCGAAACTAACTATGCGAGTCCTATTCTATCACATTTGATAGACTTCTACAAATGGTATTCTGCTCTCTCAAAACAGCAGCCATTTCTCTAAGAGCTCTGGTTATCTCCTCCTTTACCAATCCCCTAGTCTCATAGGTTCGCCCGGTAGTTGCCATAGTTTCCTGTATACACAGAACATTACATATTAAGATAGCTAGGCTCAATATCATATAACTGTGTGACAATAACCAATAGCATCCATACCTAAAGCTAGTCATGCAATTCACTAACATATCTCACAAAGAAATAAAAGAATGTATAACTCTCTACTAAACTGCTTCTCATGCCTAAGCACAGTCAGTCTATACCCTCGGCTCAACAGGATGAATTGCTCTGATATCATAATGTAGTATCCTAATACAAATATCTAGATATATCCTAGATATATAGAGATATATAAAGATAACCAGTATTAGAGACGCCATTTCTACATACTGCATACTAACATATATCCATAATCACAACTGAGTAATTATAGAAAGCCTTGAGAGATTACAGAAAACATAAACTCATACATATACATATACAACACTTGCCACAGAAGAGCATATTGTAAAACATACAAAACAAATGTAAACTATATACATAAGCTCTGTCTACTAAAGCATATAAAAACTATACTAGTCTTTATGTTTTACCTTCTTTCCTTTAACAGGGTCTGTACCTGGATTTACGTGGAAGAACAATTAGGGTGAGAATTATAATTCTCAGTAAAAGCAATTCCAATGCCAGCTAGCTATAACATTATATAACAAATATAATAATTGCTATAACCACTAACATAGGAGTTTCCTCCACTAATACTCATAATTGCACACTACCTGTATAGTGTGATAAAAAACCGATAGCATATATACCGTTAAATATAAACAACTACCCATACAGCTGTAAATACCAACAACAACAGACAATGCCCATACAATTGTCTGTAAATGCAATGCAAATGATATGCATATGATTATGCTCAAGAAATATCTTAGAGCTATGTTCGTGCAATGCTTTGTTTTGAAATACTTGCAAATTTTTATACTTAAAACAAAGAAGATCATCAGGAACTGATTCAGTATATTATTCCGTGGTGAATGAGGTATCTCCTCACATCACACATATCCTAGCACGCTGAGAAGTTCGGTCTAAGTCTTGATTCCGTAGAACCTTGTGGACCTCTACTTATCTCCTTTGGCCTTGGCACTATCGAAATATCAGGGTTATATCCTTCCTCAATTGAGACTATCAGACACCCTTCAATCTGGATTGGCCTTCATAAATGCTGTCAAAGGATACTGACTAAGATCAATACTACTAGACCATTTTCATTTGCATACATACATTCTTATATCTAAACACCACCTTGATGCAGATTAAAAGTTGAAAACCTATGTATAGGTTGTTTCAAGTAATAAATTCTTGAGAGTCCGAGGTCGATCCACAGGGAATAGATGAAGAAAAATTCTTTAACGTAAAGTAAATATTTTATCACAATAATAAAAGTGATAAAACTTGGTCACAAATAAAAAAACCTTACTTGGGTTAGGAGATCCACTCTTGGTAAATAAATTAAGAACACGATTAATTCTTTTGATAACTAAATTAGAATCCACACATAATGGAGGTTCCAATCAGAAAATATAACATTCAAAGTTCATTAAAAATTATATATGTAATTATATTATGATTTCTTTAATCATCTATTAACATCACCACTTATAAATGGGCTCAAGCATTCATTGTGCCAACCTCTTGTCTATAATGAATCAAGATCTCCACTTTACAAGGAGGGTTTCTAAATTGATTGAAAACAAAATACAACACATATAATGACCACTTGAAAATATATCATTTAAGCACAAGAAAAAAATTAATCTAACCTTAACTTATTACCAAAAGCTTCACCCTTTCACCTAAGTAAAATAAAAATTAGTTATTCACAGACAAGAAGAAAGAAAGAGAGAAGAAGAAGAAGAAAAACATAACTTCAATTTAGAACAAAAGAAAACTACAACAATATAATCAAATAACAAAATAGCATGATCTTGATATCTAACACCAAGACTCTAAATGATCAGCCAAGGCTCCCTTTTATAAAGGATTAGGGATACAAAATGACAAGGGTACTGATTCATGAGTGGGTGGATGAGTGGAAAATGTCAAATGACTTTTGATGAGTAGAAAATTATGGAGATTCTTTGTCTCTGAAATCATTCAGTTCTGACGTCATTGAATGAGTCATAATATTAAAATGTGGTTTTCATGAAAGTTGTAGGCCTGAATCTTAGCTTTCAAATGCCATAAGAATCACCTCAAAATGCCATCTACAGCCCGAGATATGGCCCAATTGCTGCACAGTGTTCAGGCCCAGTTACAAATCCTCTATTCTGACTTCCAAGTCCAATATGACCTCTAAAGAGTTCGATCTCGGTCTTGTGTTCATCATGAAAGTTGTATATATGGGTCTTAACTTATAGATGCCAAAATGTCAGCCTAGTTTAGTTCTTACAGCCTGAGTTATGCTCTGATTACTGTACATTGTTTAGGTTCCAATCACAAAACCCGTGTTTTGACTTCCAAGACCAATTAACTCCACTAGATGTCTAATTTGACCTAGAGCTCTCTCTTATCTTTCCTACAAGGTAAAATACATAATTGTTAGAAATCTAAAACTTAAGATATGGCCAAAATACAAGGACAGTGTAAGACGTAAATTATGCTGAAAAAATCAATTAAGTCCAATTTGAGTCCAAACTTACAAAACATAACCAAGCTGAATCAATTAAGTACATGGAGAGTGTAAATGACTATAAATGAGGATTTATTAATGTATCAAATATGTGCTTATCAAATTCCCCCACACTTAGCTCTTTGCACTCCTATGCAAAACACATAAGACCAAAACTAGGGAACAAAGAAAAACAACACAAACTCAAAAGCTAGAAATTCTAAAAGACTTAATTTCTAATAATATTTAAGAATGAAGAGCAACCAATCATTTAAAGGATCAAAACATTTATGAGGTAACATTTCTTCACATCTCAAACTAACAAGCAAGGAAACTTCAATTGAAAAGCATGAGTTAAGAATGATAGATCCTCACAAGATTCACTCTCAATCCCTCAAGTGTTTAAAAGTTAGGTATTTCACTCAATTCAACCAATGAAAATTGCACTATCATAAGCTTGCTTATCTTCTACTTCTCCACTAAACAGAACACATGCACACACAAATCATGAGGACTTTGTTCAAGGTTATAATGAGGTCAAGGTAAAGAAGAAAGTAATATGGATATGACAAGTTAAATACCAAAGAGAATAAAGAGTATGAAAGCTGAGTTTAATTAACAAGCACGAAAGCTCATCCCAACTCCACCTATTACAAATTCCCTTTACATATTCTTTTCCTTTCCTTTATTACCTTGTTGGCCCTTCTTTACACTTTTTTTTGGTTATTTTTTTATTTTTTTATTTTTATAAGATGAACATAATATATATATTTAACAATTTTTTTCAACCATTTTGCACACACACCCCCATACTTGTTCAAGAACTCATCCAATGACAAAGCTAATGTTCTCTTATTCTCTAAGGCCGGGTAAGAACATGATTTTTCATTTAAGGCACATGATGAGTTCGAAACAAAGAATGGTCAAATAAGCTCAAAGGGGTTAAGCAATGGGAAATAGGTCATTTTCAATGCCTTACGTTGGCAGGAATCAGAGAATTTCCAAGAAGCCATAAGAGTGCTTGATATCATATTGAGACAATATGCTACTGAGCAAGGCTACCTATTTGTGCGCTAATCATTCATAGCTATTTGGTTAAAGTAGCTATTTCAAGAAAAATGTCTCAATCATGTTTATGTATGCATGTGAAAATGTAGTCTAAAAAAGAATCAAAGCAAGTTCTAGAGTAACAATTCCATGAGTGAAAATTACACAAGAAAGAAGAGAATGGTACAAATATTCAATCCATTCATCAATAGGCTCAAAATCTCACAAGGCATAATTCTATCATTCTCAGTCCACCAATTCAACATCCATAACCAAGCATATGATTTTTAAGAAAGATGATAATTTACTCAATCATGCAAATTTCCTTGAATTTAAATTGCTACTTCCACACAAACTAATTATTACCCCAAGTAAGATGTGTCTCAAGAGTAAAATTTACTCCTTACTCTGCCATCCTTAACTGGTTTTACTATGAGTAGGTTTCTGACAATCATATCAATAAACATACTCCCCAACTAAGATGCGTCTCAAGAGCATAATTTACTTTACTCTGCCATCCTTAACTGGTTTAGTAAGTTACTGACAATCATATCATACTTCCCAATTTTTTTGAACAACTATCCTTACCCCCCAACCAGATCATAACATTATCCGCAATGTTAAAATATAGATGAGTAAAGGATATAAGACATTACCTATTATAGCAATTACTGAAAAGAGAGACCTGACACAAATGTAAATAGAAACAAAGTATAATAAATAAAACTAAAGCTTGTAATTATTTAAATAGTTGGAGTGTCTGATCTGGCTTGCTTTTCATACTGCTTAGCTCACCGTTTCCTTCTGACCAATCTATCTGAGCAGTTACTGGATCAGGTTCATAAACAAAAGCTTCTAATTTATCAATCAACTTATCAACAGTGAAAGCAGAGATAAAGAGTCGTCTTGCTGAAGGTGTGATAAATTTCTGTTCCATAGCATGGTCAATAAAAGATAACAAATTATTAAAGAAATTATTAACATTCATCAAACCTATGGGTTTATGGTGGATGTTCAGTTGGGCCTAATAGATAATTTGAAAAACTTCTTCTAAAGTACCAAAACCACCCGGTAAGGCAATGAATGCATCAGAGTTTTCAAGTATTGCCTTCATTCGACCATGCATAGATGATACTTGAAGTTTCAGTCCAATTATCTTTCCAATGATGTTTCTTCAAGTTAAAGGTTCAGGAATGATGCCTAAAACTTGACCACCTCTTATATGTGCAGAAAGTGATACAGCCCCTATTAACCCAATGCTACCTCCCCCATATACTACACGAATGTTTCTCGCAGCAAGTGTTCTACCAATAGTGCTTGCTGCATTTACAAATTCTAAACCCTTCCCATAACTTATCCCACAAAATATACAAATATTGGTAAATCTACGAACAGAAGAAGAAGCTCCCTCCATTTCTACACTCACACTCCCTTTGAATGATTATGAGTTGGAGGAAAGTGAAGAAAATGAAGTGTTTAAATAAGGAAGAGAATAGAAAAAGTAATAATAGCTCTTGTATAAGTAGTTGGCTGTTGTTAGAAAAGTTTAAATTTAAAAAACTTTTTTTATTTTTTATTATTATTATTTTTAGACTTTAAGAAAATCATCAGGGTAAAGAAGTCTAGAAACCCTTAAAGGACCCCGCTTAGAGGATCATCTGTCCAAAACCAAAATATAACAAAATCATATAAAGATAAAATAATAATAACAAATTATGATATACCTTTAAGTACAGGTTTCATGGTGTATCTTTATACTACTCGTCATGAGTGTGGTAATACCAAGACGACTCAGCTAATCTTGGAATTCTTCTCCCTCCCACTTGTGGGATATTTTGGATTGAGCTACAACGTAACTAATTAAAGTACATAAATCTGACAGCTACCACCAACGACCACAACCAGTGAGAGGTCGCTGGAGAGCCCATGGCATTAAATCACAGGATCCAGCTCAGAGGCATTGTCACGTGAGAATGCAAGCACGGATGCTTCTATCTGTCCATCAGTAAACAGAGCCTATAGTTGAAACCTGTGAATGCATGCGCGGCTCTGTACAGAGCATGACACATGGACCTTATTTATGGAACGACGTGTGAAGGTTCACCTGAGTCAATGACGGGTCTGCCACTGGCAGGGGCTCCTAATCTAATTAATAACCAAGTACAACAGAAGTTTCGTCCTTTTTTATTTTTTTTATTTTTTTTATTTTTTCATTTTTTCATTTTTTTAGGAGATGTACAAGATAATATATACAAGTTGTTGCGATTGTGGCTCACATCTTTCTCTGGTTTCACATCCAGTAACGGCTTAAACGCCTTCTATGAGTCGAGGATAAGCTTTCTATCCAAATTTCTTATAAATTGGTAAACAGGGTCTTTTTGAGTCAGATTCCCAAGACTGTAACGCTCTTGCTTGTCTGAAGAGATTCCACAAACTAAGAAGTTCACACTGCACATATCCACAAGAATGCGTCTTAAGAGTTAATAAGATATTATCTAATGACTCCTTACTCAGTCCATTCTTAATGAAGAATATTTTATTTTCTCTATTTGCGAAAATCATTCCCAAAGAATGACATCATGTGTTACAATTCCATTGCACACACTTGTAACAAACTTTCATTTTTTTGCTCTTCTCCTTTTTGAATACGAACTTTTACTGAGACCCGACATATATAGGACAAATGAATTTGAAGATTCACTAGCTAAACGAACCTTTGCTTCGATTATCCAGCTTATATCTTCTGGGATGCCCTTGTACATTAATAGTCCCAGTCTTTCACACCTAGCTTCATAGATTTTTGTTAGAACATTTAGAGGGAGAGAAGGGAAATGTTTTCTTAGATTTGAGAGAATGACATCTATTTTAAAAGGACAAGAATAAGTTATTATGGAAAACTAAAAAACAAATTGACTTGAGAGTCACAGAGTACCGTTATCTGCCACTTAAACGGAAACACAAAGAACTGCAAAAAAAAGAATCAAAATTAAAATAAATTCTACTCATAACAAAGATTAGAAAGGGAGATGGATTCTACCTCAACAACTTGATGTTCCAAAAATGGTTTGAGTTTTTGTCCATTGACCTTAAATACATTACCATTCCTAGGGTTCTCAATGTCTATGGCCCCATGAGGATACACATGTTTAACAATAAAAAGACCAGTCCACCTAGATCTCAATTTTCTAGGGAATAGGTGAAGACGAGAATTATAAAGCAGAACTTTTTGACCAATTTCAAAAGATTTTCTCAAAATTGATTTGTCATGAAAAGCTTTTGTTCTAACTTTATAAATTTTTGAGTTTTCATATACATCATTTCTCAATTCCTCAAGTTCATTTAATTGTAATTTGCGTAACTTGGAAGCATCATCAAGATTTATGTTGAAAGCTTTAATGGCCCAAAATGCTTTATGCTCCAGTTCTACAAGCAAGTGACAAGGTTTTCCATAGACTAACCAATAAGGTGTCATGCCTAAAGATGTTTTGAAAGCAGTACGGTAAGCCCAAAGTGCATCGTTTAATCTTAAAGACCAATCTTTACGATTTGGGTTAACCAATTTTTTCAGAATTTGTTTAATCTCCCTATTTGCTAATTCTACTTGTCCACTTGTCTAAGGGTGATAAGGGGTGGCAATTTTGTGTGTGATGTCATATTTCCTCATTAAAGATTCAAATGGTTTATTACAAAAATGTGTTCCCCCATCACTGATGATAGCTCGAGGGATTCCAAATCGACTTAAAACATTTTCTTTTAAAAATTTAAGAACAGTTTTATGATCATTGTGTCGACATGGAATCGCCTTAATCCATTTTGAGACATAATCAACTGCAACCAAAATATACACAAATCCAAATAATGATGGAAATTGACCCATGAAATCAATTCTCCAACAATCAAAAATTTCAATGACAATGATAGGATTCAGAGGCATCATGTCTCGTTTAGAAATGGACCCTAATTTCTGACAATTTTCATAACTTTTATAAAAAGTATAGATGTCCTTAAATAAAGTGGGCCAATAAAATCCATACTACAAGATTTTCACATTTATTTTCTTTGAAGAAAAATGACCTCCACATGCTTCTGGATGACAAAATTTAATAGCACTACTTACCTCACTGTTGGGTACACATCTCTGAAAGATTTGATCAGGACTATATTTGAATAAATATAGGTCATCTTAATAGAAAATTTTCACCTCAATCAAATTTTTTTGTTTGTCTTGGTGCGTCCATTGAGGCGGCATCTTACCTGTTACAAGAAAATTGACAATATTAGTAAACCAAGGTATCGAATTGACAAAAAATAAAAATTCATCAGGAAAAGAATCATTGATGGGTGTGTTATCAAAAGATGAGCCTGTTGTAAGTCTGGACAAATGATCTGCAACAACATTTTTGGCTCCTTTCTTGTCTTTTATTGTGATGTTGAATTCTTGAAGCAACAAGATCCACCATATCAACCTAGGTTTGGCATCCTGCTTAGATATTAAATATCTAATAATAGCATAATTAGGGAAAACAACAATGGAAGAACCAATTAAATAAGTTCAAAATTTGTCCAATGCAAAAATTATAGCACGTAGTTCTTTTTCAGTAGTGGTGTAATTCATTTGTGTACTATTCAAAGTTTGACTTGCGTAATAAATTACATAAGGCTTACCTTCATTTCTCTGTCCTAAAACAGCACCAACAGCAAAATTACTAGCATTACACATCAACTCAAAAGGCAAAGATCAGTCAGGGGATTGCATGATAGGAGAAGATGTCAAAAGACATTAATTTTTCAAAAGATTTCTGACATTCTTGAGTCCAATCAAATGGTGCATCTTTTGTTAGAAGATTATATAATGGTCTAGATATGGCACTAAAGTCCTTAACGAATCTTCTATAAAATCCTGCATGTCCTAAAAAAGAACGAACTTCTCTGACTATCTTTAGGGAAGGCAAATGAGCAATTAATTCAACTTTAGCCTTATCAACTTCAATTCGCTTAGAAGATATCACATGACCTAACACTATTCCTGAGGTAGCCATGTAATGACATTTTTCCCAATTTATCATAAATTCTTTTTCTTCGCATCTTTTAAGAACTTTTTCCAAATTATCAAGATAATTTTCAAAAGAATTTCCAAAAACTATCAAGTCATCTATGAAAACCTCTAAATAACGCTCAATCATATCATTGAAAATACTTAGCATGCATCTTTGAAAAGTTATCGGAGCATTACAAAGACCAAAAGGCATTCTTCTATATGCAAAAGTGCCAAAGAGGCACGTAAAAGTAGTCTTTTCTTGATGCTCTAATACAATTGGTATTTGATTATACCCTGAATAACCATCAAGAAAATAATAGTAGGGATGTCCTGCTACTCTTTCTAGAATCTGATTAAGAAATGGCAAAGGGAAATGATCTTTCCCAGTGGTTGTATTCAATTTTCTAAAATTAACATACATACGCCAACTGGATGAGACTTGGGTAGGTATTAATTCTCTTTTTTCATTTTCAACCACTATTATTCTAGATTTCTTAGGCACAACTTGTGTAGGGTTTACCCATTGGCTATCAGAGATAGGATAGATAATTCCAACATCAAGTAATTTAAGAACTTCAGCTCTAACTACCTCTTTCATGTGTGGATTTAATCTTCCTTGAGGTTATTGAGATGTTTTAGCATTATCCTCTAAATGTATTCTATGTGTACAAATTAATGGATTAATGCCTTTTATGTCCTTTAATGTCCATCCAATTGTACTTTTATGCATTTTAAGTACTTCTATCAACATACCTTCTTGTTCTTTGGTCAGGGATGAGGAAATTACCACTGGAAAACTTTGTTCTTCTCCTAAAAACGTGTACTTCAACCCAGCAGGTAATGACTTTAGTTCCAGTGTGGGTACTTCTTCATGGGTATCATCATTCAAGGGTTTTAGCTCTTCGCATCTCGGCTTCCACCCTTTGAATTCCATTACCTGTGTACAGTCAAGCAAAGCATATTTCAAATACATCATCATCTAATTGTGTAGCTGAATCAAATGAATTAATTAAACAAATTTTTAATGGGTCAGAAGAACTCCTGGTTTGAAGATGATCATCAATAATGGCCTCAATCCCTTCAATTTCTTCCTTTCCATCATAAACTTCTTGTGGTTGCTTGCGCATGTTGAAAACATTAAGCTCCAGTGTCATATTTTTAAATGTTAACTTCACCACTCCATTTCTGTAATTTATCAAAGCATTAGATCTTGCTAAAAATGGGTAACCTAAAATAACAGAAATTGACTTGCTACTATTTTCCATAGGTTCAGTTTCTAAGACAATAAAATTCACAGGATATATGAATTTATTAACTTGTACCAACACATCTTCCACTATTCCTTTTGAAACGTTAATTAATCTATCAGTAAGTAAAATAGTTAAAAAATTTGGTTTTAACTCACCCAGGTTGAGTTGATGATAAACTAAATATGGAAGTAAATTAGCACTAGCACCAAGATCAAGTAAAACTCATTTAATTTTATGTTTACTAATAATACATGAAACTGTAGGATAACTAGGGGCTTTATATTTCAACGCATTATTGTTCTGAATAATGGAACTTACTTGTTCAGTCAAAAAGACATTCTTTTTCACATTATGTTTCCTTTTAACAGTGCACAAGTCTTTCAAAAATTTGACATAACAAAGAATATGTTTGATAGCATCTAACAGAGGAATATTGACCTTCACTTGTTTAAGGATTTCAAAAATATCACTATTATGGTTCACTTTACTTGAATTGTTTAATGCTTGAGGATATGGGGGTGAAGGCGAGGGTTTGGTCTCCGTTTGCCCGGGTGACTTATCAACTCCTTCCTCATCTTTGAGACTTGACTCATCATTTTTCTCATAAGATTTAGGAATTTATTTTTCAATAACATTTCCACTCCTAAGAGCTATCACTGACTTGACTTGATCTATTTGTTGGCTTTCAGAACTACCCTCATTTAGGCTGTGCTGACCTTTGGGATTTGGTTAAGGTTGAGAGGGAAAATTTCCTTTCTCGTGAATGGCGAGTGCAGAAGAAAGTTTAGTAAGAGTGTTTTTTATGTCAATCATGGCTTGAGTGTTTTGGTTATTAATGGCCTCTTACTTTTTCATGAATGCATGCAATGTTCCTTCAAGATTTTTTCTATATAGTGGGACATAAGGTGCATATCCTTGAGAATTTTAAGAGTCCTGCTGTTCCTGAGGAGGTGGTGGTTGCATAAATTGTGCCTGATTGTTATCCTCTAACTTAAGTTCAGGTGATTTCTGTAACACCCCTTGATTTAGTAACCACAGCATAATCGTCATTATACTACGGTCACTAAATTTTTGGCGTGCTACGACTCAAATAACAAGTTTCCAAAATTTAATCATTGTGCATATAAAGAAAATATGAGCCACGAATGAATAGATACATATGCCATCATTTGAAAATATAATTTAACAAGATATACTCAAAATATAGCACATAAGACTGGATAATTACCTTAAAACATACATAGCGTGACGTATTGCTCATACTGCTCAAAAACACTTAGATATACATCAAAATGCAGTTATACTCAAAGGAACCCTTATACAGATAATGCAAAAGAAACATAAACTACCCATAATGACACCACGACTAAGGAGTTGGGCACTCCATCGGATCCACCTCAGGATCCTCTCCCGGCTCATTTGAAGACACAAGGACAGGACACAGTGCGGTCTCACGGGCAGGTGCCCTAGCAGCTGATGCTATAGAATCCTCATCCTCTTTGGGGGTGTGAAGCGGATCACCCTAAAGCTCCCGAATGGGCAAGGCAAACTCCAAATGCACTGATGTAATGAGAGTTAAAATAGGATCTCCATCGCAGGTCCTCCTCATGGTCAAAATCAAATCCCCAACATACCGTATATGCTCGCCAGCCCAGTCGACTCGCCAAGCATTGGCACCCCTGGTGAACACAATCCTGACGAAACCAATAGAATCCCTTCTTGTTGCCCTCATCGAACGCAGGGGATCAAATCAAGTCAAATCTAAGAGAATCAACCTCGTCTCCTTTACCGTTCTTTAACAAAAAATCTCATAGAATAAGAATAGTGCAAGCAAAAGGTGAGATATCTTACATTATTAACAACATGCTAGCGAAGGAAAAATAATACGAATGACGGAGTCATTCCATACATACAGATATTGCAGATATATTCAAGTTATCAATTTCACATATAAATATATCATCAAAAAAGCATATCCCACAATAATATAAATATTAACAGCACTATAACAATAGATATCCACCATAGATATATAAACAATAAATTATGTCACCACAATATGTATGTTGACCATGCTATGACAATTATGTGAACTGACCATGCATATGCACAATGCGTATGCTGACCATCCTCATGTACAATGTACTTATTTCTTACTCCATGGAGCTAGACTCAGTTTTTAGAGATGAACGTCCCAGAAGATCTGTCCCCCCTCAATAGACAGTCTACGCCGGGCCACAAAAAGCAATAGTGGATTGTCAGGCTTCCAGTGCATTGCAACAGTGTTCACAGCCAGGGGTATACAATGTGATAACATAATCACAAGTGAATCACCATGCCCTGACGTCCTCATAGGTCTATTCAAGGCCCCACTATCCTGTAAGTTCTCGTCCACTCCTAGGCCTAAAATGTCATAATTGTATAATGCACAAATACATATTCAACGGGATTAACCCTCCATTGTACCATTCTCGATGGTATTAAAGCAACCGTCCATACAATTATTTCAATACCATTTGCATCAATGATATTATATAACCGTCCATACAACTACATAGTACCACCGATATTTGGGTTTCCTCTAATAACCAGTCCTTTCTGACTAAATCGTCTACCTGATATTTCTCGTTATAAGAGTAAACTATATTTGACTAAATCATCCATCTGATGTTTCTGGGTCTGGTACTTCGGTTCCAAAAGCACAATGTTGATGCATGCTTATCATGTTAGACTTTCTCAATTATGCCTTAATGCATGTGGATTCAATGCATACATGTATAATAAAAAATAATATACCTTTCTATAACATGCCATAATTTGACTAAGATAAGCATCAACACATTCTTGGTCCCACTCATGGACCCACAATAAATATTATCAAGTCCTCAAATAAGACATTACACTTTTAGGGTACATTATGGAATCATGCCTTAATTTCTACATTATTCTCAATAAGTTTCTATTTAGAGAAATTCTCTCACATTATTCATTTAATCTTTATTATATTAATTAAACAAGTTCATCAATTAATTTTAGACTTAATTCCCTTAAGATAATTTAAATTGAGTTATTCAACATTCTTATTTACACTCATGATCTTCCTTTAATTAAGAATTACTCTTAGTTTTAGGATAAGATCTCATTCTTGATTCTTTTCCATTTTTATGACTTTCTAATTAATTTCTAATTATTTAATTAACTAAGTTTCACTTTAATTTAGCATTTCTTATGAAATCCTTCTCTAGAGGAATTTTCTTGATTATTAAATTCCTCACTTTAAGTTTATTTATACTCACTTAGAAAATTAATTTAAGGTTTTTCAAGTCTCACACACTCTTATTCTTTTTTTAGGTCTAAAGAATCACTTTAAGTTACCAATTAGATTTCTTTCTATCATATTGTTAACTACTTAATCACTTGTTTATTTAAATGCTAAGGTTTTATAAAGTTACATGGTTGGACCCCAAAATGGCCCTAGAGGCCGTGGGCCTCCCAAAGGTAGAAACCCTAAATTTTCCTTTACTCTATTACATTTTATTTACTTAATTAATTATGTCTCCATTTTAGTTACAAAATTTTAACCATGACCACCCTATTTGAGGGTCATGGCTGTGAGCCTCTATGAGGAAAGCAAGGAGCCCTTGCTTCCATTTCACATTTCCAATCCATCCAAGGTCATCAATATACATATATATTCAATCAAATAAATCATACAAGGCAAAATAAACACTTAGCCATCAAAATCACACATCCAAGAGAGTAACCCTAACAAGGATTTCTCACAACCAACATAAAATCAAGTCCCTCACTACCAATAGAGGTTGAAGTGGACCATCTCCCTCTTACCTAAGAGAAAACAAGAAAAGAAATCTCCTTGTTTGCTCCTTGTGAAATTCGGCCAAGCTTCACCAAAAACCCTAGAAATTACAACTTCATCAAATCAACACCAAGACTTGAGAAAAGAAGATAAATAGTCATGATGAAGATCATTAAAACGAAAATGAAGAAGAGAAGATGAGAGATCAAGAATCTTACCCTAAAGCTTCAAACTTTAAAGCTTGAAGAAGATGATGAAGATGAAAGTTTTTCAAGCAGATTCAAACTAGAAAGGTGTTTAGAATGTGATGGAGGTTAGGAAAATATAGTTACTTGAAATTTTTACAATCTTTGGAGGCTTGGAGGAAGTGTGGCCGTGTGGGGGGTAGAGAGAAGGAAGAGAAAATGTGAAGAGAAGATGAGTGTAGAGAGAGAAAGTGATAGTAGAAAATGAAATGAACTTTTAGGGTTTGAAAATAGAATAAAAAAATTAATTAAGTGAAAGCAAATTTTTTGGCTCCAAGTAGGCCTCATGGCCGTGTAGTGTGAGAGAGAAATGGGAGGGAAAATTGTCACCAAAAATTAAGGTTAGCTTGTTGGATTTTTCAAGAGTAGATTTGATTAGATATAAAGTGGATTTCATTTAGATAAGATGATTAGGTGATAAAGTGATAAAATAATAAGGTGATTCGGATTTTAACTATAAGTTATTACCCAATGGATAATTATTACAATTCACAAAGCTAGTACCTATTGTCCAACGGACAATAGAGCGTACCAAAAAATTTTATTTAACAGTGCGTACTGTAATTTTATTTATCAGATAAAATCTCAAAAAATATAAACCTCGTAAATTATGCCCGACCTCAGGTTTAGTAAGATCCCCCATCGATGTTTCCATAGTTCAAAGTTTACCAGCCTCAGGGAAAATATTTTATTTTCCCAGCTCCGCTCAGCACACATTGTAACACCCACCATAAGGTATCATATTTAAGACTAATCCTAATAGAACTTACCCAAGTTGTAAAAGAATTAATCTTGTGAAAACGTCAATTTTTAAAATTTCATTTGCGGAATAAAATGAAATAAGTAAACTAAATTAAAACATTAGTAAGGCTTGTAATAAACACACCAAAATATATTTATACATTATGTTACAAATTTTGTCCGAATAATTTATATAATTACAACCTTGCTTCAAAAGTAAAATACAAACATAACTACTAAGCAGTACTCTAAAAACAAACCTAAGGATTTGGTTCCTTAGAAGGATCCTCTTCCTTCTCTACATTATCATCGAAGAACCCAAGCAGATACAGACGCCTCATAGGGGTTCTTGCCGACAATACTACAGAATTCTCTTAGGGTGTATAGACAGACACAACTCCACCGCAGAGTTCACGAATAGGCATCGTGAATTCCAAACGCACAGTTGCATGTTGAGTCAACACGGAAATCCCATCCAGGGTTCCACTCAAGCTCATAGTCAAGTCCCCGGTGTAAACAAACCTCTTATTATTATAGTTAAACCTCCAGGCGTCAGTTTCGCTGTAACACCCCAAACTTTCTAACTATTTGACAGTAATAACAAAATTCTATTGTTTAGTGATTTCTGTGCACTGTAAAATAATTTTGAGTATTCCGTGAATGTATTTGATCATTTTGTGTGATTTACTCTGTGTCAGGAAAATAATAATTTTTGAGCCGGGAAAAATCTACAATAATTTATTTATTACTGTTGATTCTTAATTCTTTTTGCTAATCTGATTTGATTTTCATAAGTTTATAATTTTTATGATTTTATGGATTATTATGAGATTTTTATATTTTTTGATTATTTTAATATTATTCTGGGCTGTTTGTGGGCCTAGGGTCAGATATGGGCCCGAGGCGAGTAATGAAAAAAGTAAAAAATTTTCAGAGCCAGAAAATTTTGTACTGTTGAGACGGGGACGGGGGATCTTACTAAACCCGAATTCGAAAACAGTTTTGGAAATTTTATTTTACTGTGTTTTGTACTGTATTTAATTATCAGGCGATAAAAATTACAATTAACTGCGTTCGTAGGGTAATAGCAGATAAAAATAAATATTATACTACTTACTCAATATTAGTGGTTATGACGACTTTATGACAGACCAATAAGAAGCAAGCTTAATGTTGAAGCCTTTGGATATCCACCATTGATTTAATCAAGGATGGAGATTTGGTCTTACAAAGTGGCTATGACCATTTGTAACCCTTGGATGTAAAGTATGAAGAGGAGATCTTGACCATTCATTTTGGAGATACATCTAATGGCTAGGATTTCAAGGAGAAAGATCCAATGGCCTAGATTTAGTCTTATCAATATAGAAGCTATACTTAGAAGCTACATTAATATTAACCATTGATCTAATCAATGGCTAACAATGCCCAAAATGGTGGCTAGTGAAAATTGCCACTCATTGAGTGTACAAGAGGGGGGGACGATTTTGTGATGGCTTAAGGCCATAGGAATTTCAAGACCACTTCATTATTCATCTTTGTCTTCTCCAAAATCCTAAAGCTTTTACAAAATTTTCTCTCCTTTCTCTCCATGGTAGCTTCGGCCAAGGCACCCAATTGTCCTTTCATCACTCAATAATTTTAACCAACCACATATCTTGCAACCACATATCTTGCATCCTTACATCAATCTAAGAACCTTTGTAGTTAAGTCCAAGCTCTAAATCTTTCATCTTCAAGGATTTTCTTCAAAATCAAGTTCTAGGTTTTTGAGGTGAAGTATAAGGAAACTTCACTACTTGTCTTATTTTCATGTTCTAAGTTATGTTTGATACATGGTTCTCCTTGTTCAAGCTTAATATGCTAATAAACTTGTGTTTTATTTTGTGTTTCAGAAGTTTTTGGTGGTGAATCACTTACTCAAGGAGCAAACCAAGGAGCTTAGGAGGTTCTTCAAGATGTAAGAGGGAGATCTATCTCACCAACCAAGTATGGTGGTGAGAGATGAATCTTGTATTTGATGGATGGTGAATTCATGTGAGGATTCATATCCTTAGTTGTGTAATTATGTGTGAGTGTTTATGTGCTTTAAATTATTTATTTGTGTTTACATGCTTTATGTGATTTTTATTGCTTTAAGGCATGCTTGATTATATGATATGATGAATATATACATGTATGCCATGATTTGATGATGAAAGGAAAATAAATTTTGGGTTCCAATGACCATGAGGATTTCGGCCTCAACACCTCAAAATAGGTGTTTCCAAACTAAAATTTTCATGAATAGTAAAATTGAATGATTAGAAAGAAAGGGAAAAAGAAAAGATGGATTGGTTTCAAAGACCAAGTGTTCATGGTTTTTGAAGGCTTGCATTGCCTTGGTTTTGTGAGACAAAGTGATTTCAAAATGGAAGTATAATTGATTTAGTAGAAGGATTAAAGAAATGGAAACAAAATGTTTTGTCACTTGAAAAAAATTGGAATTTTCGTATATGAATGGAAAAGAGAGGTTGAAAGTGTTTAAACCTCAAGTTATTTTAAAGAGGACTGATTTTTAGAATTGTTTTGAGAATTAAGAAGAATATGTTGGTAACTTGAAATTTACTGACGTATAGCTCACTCTCTGGGTTTTGAAGCGCGTTAGGAAATTTTGAGCTGTAATATCTCAAGTAACTGTACGAAATACAATTTTCTGAGAAATAGTAGAAATACTGATTTTTAGAGGGACTATATTGAAAATACTAATTTTTAGAGGGACTATATTAAAAATATTCTTTGAAAATAGACTTTATTACAAATATTATTTAATGAAGGACTATTTTGAAAATATTATTTGAAGAGGGGCTATTATGTAAATATTATTCTATGAAAAAGGGCTATAATGTAATTATTATTTTATGGAAGGTCTAATATGCAAATAATGAAAATAAGGTTGAAATGAAATTTTTGGAAGGTTCAAAAATCAATATGTGATTTAAAAATGTGACAAAAATGTTACGCGAATGAGAAAACACGAAAATATGATTACGCGATGAAAATACAATAAAGATACTGTTGGACCAATGTGTGAACCCTGAATATGAGATTATGAATTTGAACTAAGTATGGTGCATTGTACATGCATTGAGAAGGTCCGATGGACTGGATAAGGCTAATTGCCTAGGAGAGAATACACATCTTGAGTGGGTGCGATATGCATAATGTAAGTCAATTGTTGACCTTGGGGGCATTGGGGTGCAGGTTGCCTATAATGGGCAATTGGTAGCTCTTCAGTACCGTGGGTTTGATCGATGCAACACACCGATGATCCTGACCAAGACACTATTCTTAATCAAGATTTGATAAAGGTTGTAGTGTTAATGCTAGATGTGCAAATACATATGAGAATTGTAGCACGTGGTCTGAGGCATGTTGGTACAGACAGATCTTTTCGATCACTCTCTCCGACCTGAGTTTTAGCTCCATGGAGTAGGAAATTGAGTCTATGTGCACATGCATAATTATTGAGTGTTGATTGAGTATTGATATCGATGTGATATTTGAACTATTGAATATTTGAAAAATATTGAGGACATTATCGTAATTATTATTTATGATAATTAAATTGTTGAATAATTGGATATTGTTGAGGGCATGATCATAATTATTATTTATTACATCTGTTATGATGATAAATAATGTTGATGGCATAATTGTAATTATGGTATGATGTATCTGTATGGTATATTGTATGTGTTATCTCCATGCTACCATGTTGTTATTGGCGTAGGTGATATCACCTCTTTATATACCTATTTTGTGTTGTATTTATATTTGTAAAGATGTTAAGCAAGTAATCGAACAAGAAGGTGAAGAGGAGCAGATTCCTGTGGAAGGAGTTGAATTCTAAGAAGATGGCGATGCCCAGTTTCCTAGGTATATGAGGTTGAAATTTCGTGGAGGACCAGAAGCGTGGCATGTTGACCTAGATAGAGCGTGTATTTACTATATAGGAGACTTGAAGATTACCCTAAGTAGGCTTTATCGAGGGAACCCTTATTTCAGTGTAAATGTTTAGGTACACTTAGAGTTTCCGTTGTCCATTAGGTAGTACCGGGGAGCTCACTACCGTACTCCTAGTGAGATTAGTATCGTGTCGTCTGCACAAACATCTGTCCGTAGGACTTCGCATCAAGTTGGATTCCTACTTGCTGAGGAATCTGAGGAGGACCCGTCTGAGGGTTCTGCTATTTAGTAGTACTTGAGCAGTATGCTAGTTTTAAAAAATGTTCAAATACTTTGAGAACCTAGTCTGTAAATATTTAAGTATGACAGTACTAAGACTTGTATGTATATGATGTAAATTATTTATGATGATGTTGTAATATTTTTATTTTCCGCTAAGTTTATCTTATTGATATTAAGAAATTTTACAACTCGTATTTACATTAAAAAGCATATTTTATAATGAAGGGGTAATTTGGTAATTAAGTAACATAAATGTGATACCCTACGGTGGGTGTTACATTCGCCGTGGATCTGGACCCTGACAAAACCTTAAACCTGTCGTCTTGTCGTCATTACAGCTAATAAACAAACAAACAGCTACTGATGGTAAATAGATTTACCGGCTTCTTTGTCTTCTCGGTCTTTATCAAACATACACAAATAAACAGACACAATATAATAACGAGGTGAGATCCCCTACATCAATACTAGTATGACAGTAAAGGAAACAACAACAAATAAACAAAGTATAATATCAAGACAATAAATCATGTTATCATATCACGGATAATAAATCAAATAATCATGAATCAGATAATTATAAATTTCATGTTATTATGCTGACCCACTATGCATATACACACCAACCAATTCCTACTCCATAGAGCTAAACACAATTTCGGAGAGAAGATCTAGAAGATATGTTTGTCACTCGGCTGCCGTGACCAAAAGTGCTATAATATATCAATTTTGTCAAAAGTGCACGTCAGGCATTGGACAAGACATTCTACTCCAGATCACGATATAGGATAGTGTCTCAGTCCAGATCATCGGTGCGTTTGCATCGGTCTGCCCCACGGACAGAAGAGCTACCAACCATCCATTGCGAGGTACCCACACCCCGATGCCCCCAAGGTCAACAAGTGACCTACACTTGTCTACTCGCACCCGCACTTAGGTGTAATTCATCTCCTAGGCATACAGCCTTAACCAAACAAGTGAATATGCTTTTCTATGCATGATATATGATTCAAACACACATACCATTATTATTTTTACAGTACCTCATATATCCTCACCTTTCCTTGGTGGTATCAAGATTCAACACAACCGGACCCACCACAACTGCCTGACAGCAAACTGCTGTTTACGCTTAATCGCATAGCGATATTATCATATTTTTGAAATCGCAGAACATTTTTCTTACTTTTTAAATTGCATAAGGATTTTCCAACATTTTCCAAATCGCGTAAACATTTTATTACATTTTCTCAATCGGGTAGCCTAAAATTGCTATTTTTAAGTTGCGTAAATATTTTTTGACATATTTTCAATTACGTAAAATGTTTCTAACATATTTAAACCAAAAATAATGTTTTTCTAAAAAATTTGATTTTATTTCCACTATTTGCATAATAGTCCCTCATTAAATAATATTTACATAATAATCCTTGTTTAAATAATATTTTCATAATAGTTCCTCCTAAAATAATATTTGCAAAACAGTCCTTCTTTAGATAATATTTACAATATTGTCCCTCTAAAAATTAGTATTTCTGCTATTTCTTAGAAAATTTATGTTTCTTTGATTTACTTAAGATATTATAGCTCAAATTTTCCTAACGCGCTTCAAAACCTACCAAAATAGTTTCCTTCTAAAAGTATATTGCTTTGATTTTAGGTTCAAAACCTACCAAAATAATTTCCTTCTCATTTAAACACCTAAGTCTACACTTAGT
This sequence comes from Ormosia semicastrata, assembly GCA_029884595.1. Classification (NCBI taxonomy): domain Eukaryota; kingdom Viridiplantae; phylum Streptophyta; class Magnoliopsida; order Fabales; family Fabaceae; genus Ormosia; species Ormosia semicastrata. The sequence goes on along the minus strand of JAQQTO010000060.1, from coordinate 37,232,144 downwards.
AAAATAACTTTGGATCTAAGTTATGAAAAATGGCATGTTGGCTGAAATCCATTTAGGGTTTCATAATCCATCATTTAGTTCCTTTTAGCATTTATTCCTTGCAAAAACTCTTAATTTATTTTTCTTGTCATAAAATCATTTACTCCTTGGTTAGGAAAATAATTTAGAACCTTAGGTTCCTTTTGAAGTGTGGAGGCCGTGTGCCTCATAGGTCCTTTGGGACCTTCATACAACAAATCCTTCATGTGATTCACATCTTATATTACACATAAATTTTTCATGCTTTCTAAATCAGACATACAAGCATATTATCAAAGCTATAGGCATACAAATACACATGCAATCATATTTTCAAAGCCAAAAGCATAACAAACACAAGCAAAGAAAGCATAGAAAATTAAGTAAATAAATCCTTATAGATTTTTCACCACAAACAACCCATTTCCTTACCACCAACACATAGTTGATGAGGTTAATCTCCCTCTTACCTCAAGGGAGATAAAATCTTCAAGTTCCTCCTTCCTCTTGAATTCATGAGCTTCAAACAAAAATCCCTAAAAATCTTAAACAAATTCTAAAGTCATAAACAAAGCTTAAGAATAAAGAACCATGGATCAATCATGGTCTAGAAAATCAAAAATCTATCTTAGGATCAAAGAATCAAAAGATTACCTTTGGAGTAGTAAGCTAAAGCTTAGTTTTTGATGCACTTAGAGTAGGATTTTGATAAAACTTACTAAAAGAAAAGTGTTTAGAATGAGGTTTAGCTTTAGAAAGTAGGAAGAAATGAAATTTTAGAAGTGGAGAGGTAGAGTTTGGAGTAGTAGGCCGTGGGGTTCAACAAGAAAAAGGAAAGAAAAGTAGTTGGGTGTTCTTGAGTGTTCTTGAATATTTGAGAGAAAAAGATGAAGGCTTGTCACAAAGTGAAGTGAAAAATGAAATTGGATAGCTATATTGAAGTGTGTGGCTATGTGGTTGCCTGGAGAGTAACTTAATGTGATAGAAATTCACTCACATGGTCTCACATGGTGTGCACATGGCTTAGGTCACACAATAGTCATCAAGTGGTCATTTAGATGAACCTAGAACATGGTAGAAAGGCCTTTATGGCCGTGCGGCTCTAGGACATTAGTAACTAGGTTTGACTTCAATTAGGTTTTAATTACATCTTAATTAGATAGTAAGCTAATTAGGTTAGGTTATTTAGTTACAAATTAAACTATTTAAAGTAACTTAGTTATTCTAGTTACTTAGTAACTAGTCCAACCATTTATTTTGACTATTTTCTATTAGTCTAGAAAAGTCTAACCATCTTTGTTGACTCATTTTCATTGGCCCATTTTAAAATAGTTTGCAGAAATTATTCTCAATCTATTTTCTGACAAATAAAAATATACCAGGTCCATTACTTGCTAACAGAAACTGCTATTAATAAAACAACAGATATTTTTTTTCACAAAATATTTTTATTTCACTGGTAAATTCTAAAAATTAAAAGATTAGCTTTCGTGTCTCTCAGATTCGGGTTTAGTAAGATCTTCTGTCTCCGAATAAATCAAATAAGATTTTCCTCGGCCCGAAAATTATTACTTTCCTGACTCGGAGTAAATCTCATACAACGATCAAAAGTAGTCTCAGAACAGTCAAAATAATTTTTTGTAACACATAAAACACAAAACAGTACACTTTAGTCATTATTGTAAAATAGCCAAAATCTGGGGTGTTACATGCACGCAAAATGAGAAATATATTAAAATATTCAACATTTCTGAACAGATCGACAAAAGTTCTAAAAAATTACCAATATTAGAAAATGACTATTTATCATGAAACAAATAATTTCTGGGGTGTTACACTGATTTTGTTCAATGTGCACGTAAAATGAGAAATATATTAAAATATTCAATATTTTTGAAAAAATCCACAAAAAATTCTCAAAAATCATAAATATTATAAAATAATTATTTATGATGAAACAAATAATTTTTGGGATGTTACAATTTCTCCATCCCGGATTGTATGTATCTGAAAAAGAAGAAGTGAATGGCTTTTTAAAATTGTTCATTGCATTTACTTGCTCATGCACAACTTCTTTAAAAACAGGAATTTTTGGACATTCATTTGTTGAGTGTCCCAATTCATCACAAATGCTACAAATTTCTTCATTTTGCACAGATTTGATTTCTTTTACTTTCCCTGATTCCATGGCTTCAACCTTTTTAGCCAAACTAGCAAACCTAGCATTTAGATCTTCTTCTTGACTAAGATGATATTTTCCTTTACTAGCATTTGCAAGGTTATATCTAATTGAATTTTCAGAAGGATTAGTATCATGCCAAGATTGAGAATTTTCAGCCAAATGGTCTAAATAGTCTAAAGCTTCTCCAGGTTCTTTATCAAGAAACTCACCATTGCACATTATTTCCATAAATTGTTTAGTTTCAGGTGTTAATCCTTCATAAAAGAAGCTTATAGTGCGCCATTTTTCAAAACCATGATGTGGGCAAGAATTGAATAAATCTTTAAAACATTCCTAACTTTGAAAATATGCTTCATTTGAATTTTGGGAAAAATTTTGGATTTGTCTTTTCAAAGCATTGGTTTTATGTGTTGGAAAAAATTTCTTTAAAAAATTACCTTGCATTTCTTGCCATGTGCTAATTGATCTTAGTTTTAAAGTGTTAAGCCAAGTTTTTGCTTTATCTTTCAAAGAAAAAGGAAACAATTTAAGCTTAACAATCTCTTCAGTGCAAGTTTGGTCATTAAAAGCGGTACATACTTCTTGAAATTCTTTTAGATGTAAATATGAGCTTTCAGATTCTAAACCATGGAAATTAAGAAGTAATGAAATCATACCTGACTTGAATCTAAAATTGTTAACATTGAGTGTAAAGATAAAATATGATGGACTGAAATTTCGAGATGGTTGCAAATACTCATGTATGGTTCACAACGGTTGATTTTTATGTTCATCATGCACACTTTCATTTTTAGCCATTGTGTTTAATGTTTGTGATTGTGATTCAGACAAATCAATATGTAAAGTACCAGGATTAATTTTAATCAAATGACCAGAAATTGAATTACGATACCAATTAAGCATAAATAAGTAACTTAAAATATAAAATAAAATATACAAGCTAGCGGTATAAACCGTCCATTAAATATTAACAAAGATGTGGTATAAACCAGCCACCAAATATATATTAACACTTAGTAAATAAATATTAACAAAGGTGTGGTATAAACTAACCACCAAATAAGTTAATAAGAAGATAAATTAAAAAGTTAGTATGCAGATAAATTAAAATGTTAGAAGCAAGTAAGGTAAAAAGTTAGATAACTGATAAAGTAAAAAGTTAGATAGTTAGTAAGTTAGTAAGCAAGAAAATTAAAAGGTTAGTAGGTTATTAAGTTAGAATGTTAGAAATAACATACAGAAAGTAAAATACAGAAAATAAAGTGCAGAATGTAAATTATAGAAAATAAAGTACAGAAAGTAAATTTAAAATATGAAAATTAGAGAATCGGCAAGCCGATTTTTTGCTCTGGCGAGAGAGAAGAAAAGAAGAAAGATTATTTCATTAATGATTAAAGATTACAGAGAGATAAAGGAGAGTTTCTCCCACTAAGTTAGTACGTTAGTATGTACAAAGAAAAAAAATTGAAAGAGTAGAAAAAATATATATACAAGATCCACAGGAAAAAAATATAAATATATGCAAAATATTTACACCAAAAATTTGTTCTTTAAATCAAGTCCCCAGTAACGGCGCCAAAAACTTGATACGGATTAAAAGTTGCAAACCCAAGTACAAGTTGTTTCAAGTAATAAATTCTCGGGAGTCCGAAGTCGATCCACAGGGAATTGATGAAGAAAAATTCTTTGACGTAAAGTAAATATTTTGTCACAACAATAGAAGTATTAAAACTTAGTCACAAATAAAAAAACCTTACTTGGGTTAGGAGATCCACTCTTAGTAAATAAATTAAGGATAAGATTAATACTTTTGATAACTCAATTAGAATCCACACATAATGGAGGTTCCAATCAAAAAATACAACATTGAAAGTTCATTAAAAATTATATATGTAATTATATTATGATTCCTTTAATCATCTATTAACACCACCACTTATAAATGGGCTCAAGCATTCATTGTGCCAACCTCTTATCTACAATGAATCAAGATCTCTACTTTACAAGGAGAGTTTCTAAATTGATTGAAAATAAAATACAATAAGTATAATGATCACTTAAAAATATATCATTTAAGCACAAGAAAGAAATTAATCTAACATTAAATTATTACCAAAAGCTTCACCCTTTCACCTAAGTAAAATAAAAATTATTTACTCATAGACAAGAAGAAAGAAAGAGAGAAGAAGAAGAAGAAGAACATAACTTCAATTTAGAACAAAAGAAAACTACAACAAGATAATCAAACAACAAAATAGCATGATCTTGATATCTAACACCAAGACTCTACATGATCAGCCAAGGCTCCCTTTTATAGAGGATTAGGGATACAAAATGATAAGGGGGCTGATTCATGAGTGGGTGGATGAATGGAAAATGAGTGGAAAATTTCAAATGACTTTTGATGAGTAGAAAATTATGAAGATTATTTGTCTCTAAAATCATGCAGTTCTGAAGTCATTGAATGCGTCAGAATATTGAAATGTAGTATTCATAAAAGTTGTAGGCCTGGATCTTAGCTTTCAAATGCCATAAGAATCACCTCAAAAGGCCACCTATAGCTCGAGATATGGCCCAATTACTGCACAGTGTTCAGGCCCAGTTATAGATCCTCTATTCTAACTTCCAAGCCCAATATGACCTCCAAAGAGTCCGATATGGGTCTTGTGTTCATGAAAGTTGTAGATATGGGTCTTAACTTGCAGATGCCAAAATTTTAGCCCAATTCAGTTCTTACAACCCGAGTTATGCTCTGATTATTGTACATTCTTCAAGTTCCAATCACAAAACCCGTGTTCTGACTTCCAAGACCAATTAGCTCCACTAGATGTCTGATTTTGACCTAGAGCTCTTCATGTCTGATTTCCTACAAGGTAAATACATAATTATTAGTCATCTAAAACTCAAGATATGGCCAAAATACAGAGACAATATAAGACGTAAATCATGCTGAAAAAATCAATTATGTCCAATTTGAGTCCAAATTTACAAAACATAATCAAGCTCAGTCAATTAAGTACATGGAGAGTGTAAATGACTAAAAATGAGGGTTTATTAATGTATCAAATATTTGCTTATCACATCTCATCACTATGTTGCTGAAGTGTTAGATATTCACCTATGGCAAACCATTACTCTTGGTTGCACAAAGGTTCTCATAACTTTCACATACAAGCTAGATTAACTAAATAGTGTGTAAAAAGCATAGTGTTATGTTTATCTCTTACATGAACACCATCTAAACATTTTTATAGACTCAACTCATCCTAGTGAAAGAGCCTATCATAGCTAATGCCTCATTCTGTAACACCCCAATTTTTGAAAAAATGTCCCGAATATTCTATTTGCTGTTTTTCAAACTTTTGGGTGAATGACTGTTTAGTCCCTGTTTTACTGTTTCTTGTTTTTCTGTATGAAATATATATATATAATACTGTCTGTAATTTTATTTGAGCGTTTTGGATGATTTGCTTCGTGATGGGAAAAAATAGAAAAATGACCATTACGTCCCGAATGTACTGTTTTTGGTTTTTCTATATGATACAGTGTTTGATATTACTGTCTGTGATTTTATTTGGACTTTTTGTGTGATTTGCTCCGGGACAGGAGAATAATAATTTTTCGGACCGGGAAAATCTTATTTTAATTATTTGGAACTGGGGGATCTTACTAAACCCAATTCTGAATGATACTATAATTAATCTTTTAATTTTTTGGATTTAACTGTCAAATAAAATAATTTTATATTATTATAATATTATTTTTTTAGTCAGTATAATTAAAGTGACAATGGACCCAGAAATGTTATGTGGGACCCACGTTTAGCAAAACAGTTAGTTTAGTAGCTTAATTAAACCTCATTAGTGATGGAACTTTCTTGAACATGGTGACTGAGCATAATGACTAGGCTTAAGTGGTGACAAGGCTTAATGACAAGGTTAGGATTGACCAATGAGAGCCAAGCTTGTTAAACAAGTTTTAATCTTGACCTTTGATCCATTCTAAGGCTAGGATGAAGCCAAGCCATGGACACCTTGCATGGCATTGAAGTCCACGGCCATTCACTCCAAAATGGCCATAATTACTTGCTTTTCATGCAAATTTTCTCTCTTCTCTCTCTTCCAAAAACACAAAAACTCCATTGAAGTTCTTGAAGCTCCATTCGCCAACCACCATCCAAGACCATCCAACCACTCAAAAATTTATCCAACCAAGTTTTCTAAACCTAAACCTAATTCTAAAAACATCTCTAGTTGGGAGTTCATGCAAAATCTTTCATTTGAAGCTTGAAAATCTACTTGGAAGATTTTACCTAGAAGGTGAAATTTCTTGTTTCTCTTTTCTAAATTTTTTTTCAATATTCTACACCATGATTTATCCATGGTTTAGGTTTTCTTTAGTATTAGTAACTTGTAGAAATTTATTTAAGCTTGTTAGGATCTTGGAGGAGGAAAACGAAAGCCCTAGAAGGAGTGAAAGCATATTTGTCTTCATTAAAGGTAAGAGGAAGACTTAGGTCTTATCATCCTTGTGTGGTGGTAAGAAAATGGAGACTTGTTTGTGATTGTAGAATCCATAAGGATTCCTTTGGTGTGTTTGTTATTATTTGTTAATAGCTTTCCTATTTGTTATTAGCTTTCTTAATTGTTATTTGTAATAAATTGCATGCCTAAAAGCTTTGATAATATTGTATGTGTTAGAAATGCATGATAAAATATAGGATGTGAATAACATGTCAAGTTTTGCATGAGTGTTCCAAAGAACACAACCACAAGGCTCACGGCCATCAACTAAAATGGGAACCAAAATGTTCTCTTTAATTTTACTAAATTGCGATTTAATTAATCTAAGAGAATTAACAAGATATACCATTGTTTAGTTTATGGAAAATGAATTTAGAAATTCAATAGCAAAGTTAAGTATTTTGGCCAACATGCCAAACCAAGTATTCATGATTGTTAATATTAAATTCAAACTATTTTCAATTAAAAAGAAACAATATATGTTAAAAAAGAAATTTTCTATAATGAGTTTTAAAGAAATAAATTTGATTAGAACTAAGTTCAAGAAATTAAAATTTATGATTTTAATGATAGAAATGAAATACAGTGACTTTTAAAAATTTCTAACATATAGCTCACTTTATGTTTTGAAGCGTGTTAGAGGTTTTCAAAAGGATTAATTTATACGGTTAAAAATTAAGTAAACCGAAATTTTATGGAAAAATTAGGAAACCATTATTATAATTTTCTAAAACAAAATGTCTGTCAATTTTTATTAAAAATAAGATAGAGAAAATATCCAAAAGACAAGATATACGGTATGAAAAATATTCTACGTAGTTTAAACGTAATATATATTATTTCTTTTTATTTAAAAAGTAATTTCTAAGGAAATTGGACAAGAAAATGATTTAAAAATCTTACGTGATTGAGAAAACGTATTAAAAATACTATACGATTTTACAAACAGAAAAATAAATTTTTACGCGATTTATAAATGTTTGTAAGAAAATGGAATTGTGAAAATGCGATAAAATTTCTACGCAATTGACCGTTAATGTATATTTCACTGTCGGGAAAATATGAACCCGTACAGGCTTTTTTTTTTTTATGTTGTTGCTAATGAGGGCAAGCTTTCACTGTCGGGCTATGAGGTGAACCCGTACAGGCTTGAAAAAATAGTATTTGTCCGGTGGGACATATTCTTTATTTTTGTGCCATTGAGAGTATTCTGGTAATTTTCTCATGCATTGTGTCAATGCCAATTTTGGTGGATTGATTGACGAGATGAATCACATCGGGTAGTCGGTGCGATAAAAGTAGTGTGGTTCATTTTCTTTATGAACTTGGAGACATTAGTGTGCGGAATTCCATATGTGGACAGTTGGTCGCTCCGCTTTGGGCCATGGTAACCCAGTAACACTCTAATGGACTCGACACGCACTATATTTAATCAAGATCATGTAAAGTCTAATAGTACATTGCCTGTAGTGTCACAACGTGAGACCGTGAACTACACCACGCCGTGAAATAAAGGGGTTCCATGTGATGGTGGGCTATAAACGCAACGTATGACAGCGCAATAGTTTGGTTGGGCAGCCGTGGTACTAGAGGATTTTGCAGGCCATTCTCTCTGATATCTGTTGTTTGTAGGTGTCTAGCTCCATGGAGTAGGTTTGTGTCATATTGCATATGTTTATATATGATAATTGGTTTGTTTATAGTTTATCTGTTCTTTATTATATTTTAGCTGCTATATTATATGTTGTTATGGGATTTAAATGTTTACCTTATTTTATTGTTATAGTTTTTCATATTGTATTGTTGTAGCATTTTATATTACATTCGTTGTATATTTGTTGTATAAACTGTATGTTTGCTGTATTTGACGTTTTCTTATTTACCATGTTTGTGATGAATGAGACTGTCTTACCTCTTTATTGTATATGTTTTCTGTATATATAAATTATGTGGTAAAGAGTTTGAAGAAGAGGAACAGCCTCCTGAGATTGTATATACTGAAGAGGAGGAAGAACAGCAAGTGGAAGACCAGTACTACGATCAAGAACCATCAGATCATCCCTATCCATTGGATTGACTGTTGGATATGGCGGTGCCAGGATTCTTAGGTTTTGTGAGGATAGAGTTTCATAGAGGGATCGAGGGCTGGCGTACTCGTGAAGAGAATGGTGTTGTAGCATACATGGGGACTATTACTTTATCTTTACGTCCGGAATATGATTCTGATCCTGTTGTTACTGTTGATTTGTATGTACAGTTAGAGTTGCCTTTGGGAATCCGACGTCATTGGAATGGACTTTTCCAAGTTCCCAATGACAACAGTGTAGTATCAACATCCCGGACTCCAGTTCGTAGAACAGCCCGGATTTCTGTTCGCAGAACTGCTGTGAGACATCCTGGATATCTGTCACCTGAGGAGTCATCTGGGAATGATGCCCCAGTGGATTAGATACTAATGATGTGCACTTGGGCACTTTTTGCTTTTTGGTGTGGTACTGTATTTTAAAACCTTATGTTTATCTTTTGTCAGTTGTTATAAATATTTTAGGTATGTATTTTCTTCTTTTGTAAGTTATTTGTATATTATTGGTACAACTTATGACGAACCATATGTATATTATGTGTGACGTTTTTTTTTATTTGGTATTTCCGCATTATTTTATTATACAATATTCTGTTTAACAGGAATAATTTTATAACCCGTCTTATTAAATAATAAATGTTTTACAACTTGGGTAGGTTTTATTTATCTTTCTTTTATTTTCTTTATAAATGTGACATTCTCACAAAGGGTGTTACACATTCAACCTTGCCTAAGGAAACAAATGAGCATTTCACTATAACTTTGCATACTTAATGAATTTAACAAGCTTACAAGTCAACATTCATCCTATTATGTATTCTACAATGCACAAGGTCCCATTTAACTAGAGACTTAATACATAACATCCCCTCTTTGGAACTAAATACACAATCTCATCCCACTCAAGTGAATCTAACACAAAGTGGTTCTTACTTACAACTCTTTATTGTTTAAGGTTCTAGGTACCTTCCAAAGGTAATTACTCTTGGATATCATAAGGCTCATACCTTCCTTATTCTTACTAGAGTGAACCCTATAATCCATCCTAGTATGCTCATCTCCATTGCACCATCTCATCACATCTTGAGTGATATCTAATGCAACACTAGGTTGCCTATGGTGCTATGTCCTTACCTAGGGCAATCCTTCACTTTTGGATGCTCAAAGGCTTAAGATTTCTCATACATGCTAGGTGATAGTTCCTCTCTTAAAAATATCCTTATTTGTACCTTAACACATCTTAAGAAACATATACTACTTATCCCATCTAATCCATAGCTTCAAAACATCATCAATGACATTTTTAGCCATTTTGGGCCTCATGCCGTGGCACTGACCAGGGCATGGATTCATGTAGCATCTCCTTCACGCCATGGCACGGCGTTACTCACGCCGTGACGCATGCTATAAAATTGGCCTTACACTGCGGTGTAACCTTCCCCACACCGTGGCATTCAAGTCGTTCATCCTCACGCTTTGGCACGATGTCTCTCATGCCATGGTGTTCATAGTAGAATCCAAGTTCTGCATAATTCTGCAGAACCGTGGTATTGTTCCATTAGTTCTTTTCTTAGATTTTGGCCATTCCAACTGAGTTTCTAGGTGATTCTTAGTTCCCAGTCAGTTCAATAACACATAAGAATCATCAATCACTAACTTAAACCTCTTAATTTGGATTATGGATCAAAATCACACATATAATGACCTAGCCCCTCTTTTGGGTATCCAAGGTCCAATTCTTACTTCTAATCATCTAAAATTAGTTTCTTAGTGATTTCTTACACTCATCCATGCCCCTAAACTTGTTGTAACTCAAATACAATCTATAGATTCTCTTAGACACAGATTTAGGTCTAAAACCACAAAACTCCAACCATTGTCCAAAACTTAAATTTATGGATCCTAATGGTTGATCTTGAGCCATAAGTGACTATCTTACACCCACTAAGCTCAAAATAACTTAACATAACCCTTGGAATCAATAACTAAGCTAAGAACATGGATTTGGCTATTCAAACCCCTATTTCCATTCAAAAACCCCAAACTCATTCAATGAGAATCAAGAAGAGATTGATGAATAGAAACCCCTTACCTTTTGATTGGATGATCAATCTTCAAGCTCCTTGCTTTGATCTTGATCTTCCCTTGGTCTTCCTCTCTGTCTTCCCCTTCTTCCTCTTCTTTTCTCCCATTTTTTCTCTTCCCTTCATTTTTCTCTTCTTTATTTCTCTGTTTCTTTTCTTTGTCGAGAGAAAGGAATAAGAAGGAAAATAACATAAGTTCCTGTGTTGGAACTTATCTGCTAAGGATACCTGAATTATACTAATTCAAGTTTTCTAGCTTCCAACAACTTTAGAATAAATCATGAGATTCATCTAAATTATTGTTTCACCATTTTCATGATTTTCTATATCTGCTAGTAGTCAATCCGGTATTAAAAGCACAATCAATATGCCTAAAAATACCAAACTAACTCAGATTCTCTTGAAACTTTAACTGCATCTTACTTAGCTTATTTGTGACCTAGAAACAAACTCTCTATGTTTATTTCCCTCAACTTAGTAACTTATGCTATTATTTGAGTCATTTTAAGCTACTTTTCAACTTCTATATTGCAACTAAGTGCCTAAACGAACTCATCTTGTCACAAAAACTTCACTGGCATGTTAAGCAAGTTATAGGCTACCTTTTGTAACCATATACAAGTCTAACATGTGATTCAGGGTATTACACCTTAGGCATAGTCGTACGACATAACATGAGCATTTGCCTTTGATGACAATTGTATGATGATTGTCTTATCCTTAAGATATTGTTTGCTTGGGAATAATACATATTATTAGTATGTGAATATTCTTTTGGTAATTAGTAGTGGCTCATATACCTACTGCGAACATATTCTCATGTAAATGATTTGTTTATTCATTTATAAATGTTATAAATGCTGGTTTTGGAATTAAATTTACTGAGAATTTGTGAATTCTCATCTTATTGTGTTTTCATGTAAAACCAGGTCAAGACCTTTCAAAGGGAAAGAAGACGAAGCGAAAAGACTAGTGTAGTTCTTTTGTTTTTAGAGACAAAGCTTATGTATTTATTTACATTTGCTTTGAGTTTTTATAAAGTTTATGTATTACAATATGGCATGTTGAGGCTAAGTGTAACATCCTTAATACAATTACTAATAACGTATCTAAAATTACATATTAGTAATTAGAATTAAGCATGACACTTATAATTAACATAATATATTTGAAAATAAATATAAGAGATATACAAAATATGAGCCTGTTGTGGTTGGGATTATACATATAACGTATAAGACATTATATAAATAACATGCATCAATGTACAAAATTATATAACATGTCTCTAAGTCATTATAAATAAATCCAAAATTACAAAACTTCTAAAACCAAACAACTTGCACTATTCTTTGTCTTCATGTATTGTCTTTTGGCGCTTGGTGCACTCCTTGGAAATATTATGAAAAATAATAAAATAGGGGTGAGAATTCTAAGAATTCTCAATAGTACTATTAAAAATATGTGTCATCATAATACTTCCAGCTACTTCAGGGAAAAATCATTTCAAAAATCATTTTATAAAGTAGGAAGGTGGGCAAAAGTCAAATCAAGTACTTCCTCTTCCCGAAATAGAATTCCATTTATAATAGTTTCTGAAAACATTATTGTCAAGCATTAGAAATCATATCCATAAACACTTTTAGTAACAATTTCCAAACAAAAACCATGATCTCAAATTCATTCAGTGGTTCTTATATTATAAGTAAATCATAATATGAATATTAAATTCAAATTCATCTCAGTACTCATTCATCATATATCATAATCATCAAATATCATTTTTCATCATATATCATGATTCATTAAATGCATTTATTCATCTTATATTATTATTTATCATACCTCAAATATTAAATATCAATCATCATATCTCATAAATCATGTCTCAAGTGGAGAGGGAATATATCAACCTCAATTTACTGTAACACAAACAAGTGTGGTACCTCTATCTACTATATCACAATCTCAAGTATTCAACAATACTCCCTACCTGGAATTTAATCTAGATTACTCCCTTCCCAAAGTATATTCAAGATTACTCCCTACCCAGAGTATATTCAAGATTACTCCCTACTCGAAGTATATTCAAGATTACTCCCTACTCGAAGTATATTCCAGATTATTCCCTACTCAGAGTATATTCCAGATTACTCCCTAATCGGAGTATATTCAATCACAAGCACAAATTACTATTCTACCTCAACCATAAAGAATTAAGGAAGCAATGCAAATCCAGATTTCTTAGCTCAACTTGATTACTCGAGGAGCAATATAATCTTCACTACATAACAAGTGCACAACTTTATTTCATACATCATATTCCACAAGTTCTCAACAAGTGAACTATACCAAAAACATCCAATCCTTAATTGAGCATCAAATTGAGCATAAACAAGCACATTTATTATACGGTCAATTCAAGACCTAAATAGCCAATTCAAGAGTTCTAGTGCTAGGATTTCTCCATAAACCCTTAGCAACTCAATGATCAACATCAAACATAACTAGCCATAATTAAGTCATGTAACATGAAAATTCACGCACTTTCTATTCTTACATATTAAATCTTTTAACAAAGTCCTCAAAATCAAAGAGACAAGATGAAAACATAGATTAAGAAATGTTCTTTTTTTGTTTGGCCGTGAGCTTGATTATGGCAAAACTTAATCATGATTTTCATAAAAATAAGTCACAAACTTAATTCAACATTCATTTTTAATCACTAAACATTTAATTAAAGATATGTGATAAGAATACTCAAGTATTTTTCTTCCTTTAAAACACTTGACCAAAACCACCATAGAACTCAAAACTAAGTATTTTCTAACATTACATATTAAATCCTTTCATAAAAATTTTACCAACAACAATATAGCAGTAATAATGAATTAAAAAGAACAACACAACATCAACAATACAACAGCAACAACAATATAGCAACAACAACAACAACACAGCAACAACAACAACACAGCAGCAACAATAACACAGCAGCAACAATAACACGACAACATCAACAACTCAACAACAATAAGGAAATAAAAAAGAGCATGGAACCTCTACTAAATCATGGGTTGGCTGTGACTTTCACCACCCAAAGTCAAGCCAATACTATAATTTTTCATTCAAGAATTCATGAAAGAAAAATAACTAGATGAAAGTAAAGAAAAAAAATCATAAAACAATAAGAATTTCCTCCTTCCTTTTATCTTTCAGTCATGACCAACACAAGCTACAAAAATAGAATTTTGATTCAAAACAATGGATGGAGGAGAACAAAATAGAGATGAACAGCCCCTACCTCAATTTCCTAGCTTGTTGGAACTTTGTTTTCTTTATTTTTCTCCCTTTTTCCTTTCGCTTTCTCCTCCTTGCTTTCTCCCCTTTCTCTTTCACGTTGTTGCTGCCCTATTTTTGCTATGTTTTCCATGTGAGAAAATTGAACAAAGAGTGAGGAAAAGTCTAGATAAAACTAGACAAAGTTTGGGCGGTGGAGTGGTTAAAAAGATAGCTAAACAATTCATGTAGAAACTTTTGTATCTGTTACATACACTTTAATCTTCCAAAGCTAAATTTTTAAGTGTCCATATGTGTTATAAAAAATTTTAGGACTCAACTTAGTCCTCGAATCTATTTTTCCATAATTTTTCATATACTGTTATTTATTAGTTAAGCTTCATTACTCTTCCTTGAGTTAAGTTATACTTAAGAATTAAGTAAAGGGGCTTACTGATGTTCACCTTAACTGATATTTCTTATCAAAATATTCTCCATATCTTACTTATCATCTCCATGTAATTTCACAATTTTTTGAACTACTTAACTGTCTAATTGGTCTTCTAAACTCTTATTCAGTATCGTTAAAAATACCAGATCAATTCTTCTGATTCTCCAAAATTTACTACAACTTTTATTAACTGTTTATAGCTAGGAAATAAAATTTTTCATATTTATTTCCATCATATCAGCTATTTATGTAGAAATTTTAGCCAATTTTTCACATTCGTGGTTATAGAATTACACTCAAACTGATCCAAAATTTAATTGATAACTTATACTAATATTACTGAGCTTCTATAACCCTGATTAGAAGAATTGGGTTAAGGAGAATGTTACAACAAGGTTGTATATATATAATCTTTTATTCCCTCTTAGCTCTCTATAATAGCATGAATAGTTATTATGGATTAGTTTTGTCATTGTTTTAAGTGAAAGTAACATGTTTGACTCTCTTTACTTTAGTATATTGTGAATATACTACTGTATTAGGGTTTGGGTGTTAGATTATAGTATCAGAGTAGTTCATTCTATTGAGTTGAGGTATGGACTGACTATGCTTAGGCATGTTTAGGAGTACGTTCCTTTATGTGTTGTGTATTTCCTTGTCTCGTAATTAGATGTTTGAATAAAATTGCATGACTTGCCTTTGATATGATTGTTCTTAGTTATTATCACACTGTTACATGATATTGAGACTAATTAACTCAATATGTATTGTTTTGTGTGTATAGGACACTATGACACCTCCAAGGTGAACCCGAGGGAATAGGAACTCATCTGATGAAGGCCTAGATATGGCTAGAGCCTTTATGGCAATAGCATATACGATAAGGGAGCAAACTGTTATGAATGTAAGAATGCTTGAGAGGATGGGAGCAATTTCACCTCAGCAACTTGCACCACCACCACCTGTACAACCGGTACAACTTGTATAAGAAGTACAAGTTGCAATGAACCAAGATTTTCAAGATCTCTCAGCATTTAGACAAATGAACCCCTCACCATTCAGGGTCGAGTACAGCCTAGTGAAAGCTGAGGAATAGTTGAGTAAGATAGAGAAGAATTTTGAGATGATGGTTTATGCTGATGAGTAAAAAGTCTCCTTTGCCTATTTTATGCTAAAAAGAGAGGTAGAGCAATGGTGGAAGAGTACAAAAAGGTTAATGGAGGTAGCTGAAATCCAATTATCATAGGAGATGTTTAGGATAACTTTCTTGGAGAAGTACTTTCCATAAACTTTACAAGATTAAAAAGAGGTAGAGTTTATGAGGCTTGAAAAAGGAAGTTTGTCAGTTGGCCAGTATGTGGCCAAATTTGAAGAGTTGTCGAAGTTTTCCTCTCATTTCAGACACGACCCAGATGAGAACTAGAGATGTGTGAAGTTTAAGTCTAGTTTGGGATCAAAGATTTTCCCTCTTTGGTCAACAAGTGCAGAATAATGGAGTTTGGTGATTTTACACCTCAATCAAAGGATAGAACACAAGATTTCCAAAAGAGAAAAAAAGAGAATGAAAAGTATAAGAAGGGTAAGAAAAGCACTTCTAAGTCTGGTTATCCTCAAGATGAAGATAAGCAAGTTTAGACAGAGACTGTGGAGCTTGAATGCTCTAAGTGCGGGAGGTCACATGGTGACAGACCTTGTGCGGTTTGTTTTGTGTGTGGTCAACCAGGACACTTTGCGAGGAAATGTCCATGTAGACAAGGAGATACACTTAACCCTAGACCACAAGCAATAAGGAGGGTGTATATTCTAAGAGAGAAAGAAGAGGCTCAATCTTTCGACCCTATGGAAGGTATCTTTTTGTGTATACCAATAAATAGAGATCTCAGAATTGTAGTAGTGAGAGACTAAATTTTGGAGACAAAATTTTAAAAAAAAGGGGAGAAATATAACATTCACTTAAACATTTTAGACTTGTATATGGTTACCAAGATAGCATAATACTTGCATAACATGCTTGTTTAATTTTGTAACTTTCTGAGTTAGTTTACTCAATTTGTTGTAACATATGTGAAAAATAACTGTTGTTAGCTCAGGAGATGACTTAAACTACTGAGTTAATGGAAATAAATATGGAGAATTTGTTTCTAGTTCACTAATGTGTGAAATCTCTTGTAGTTAAAGTGTGAGGATAAACTGAGTTAGTTTGGTATTTTTAAGTACATTGAGTGAGTGTTTTAATATCGAATTGACTTAGCAGATATATAGAAGTTTATGGAAATAATGAGAATAGGATTAAGATGAATCGTAGGATTTTTCATAACACCTATGGAAGTTAGGAAACTTAGATTTGTGAGATCAAAGTATTAGCTAAATATCTTAAGTACCAAAGCCTTAAGAAATTTTGGCTTCTTTCTTTTCCCATGTCTCTATTTCTCTCTTTGTCTCTTTCTTTGACTTCCCTCACCCTCACTCTCTCATTTTTCACATTCCAAGCTGTAGCAGAAAACAAAGGAAAGGAAGGAGAAGAGAGAAAGAAGGAGGAAGAAAAGGAAAGGAAGAGGTGTTAGCCAAGTGGCCTCTAACTCAAGAGGGGAGGGGTGAATTGAGTTTATGAAATATTTTCGCAAATCTTTCGTAAAATGTTTGTTAAACAATTTTTGTTGAAGCTATTGGATAATTGAAGTGAATAGATAAATGAGATTGAATACTTCACTCACAAATTAAATAAACCAAGATGAATAATATTCAAGCAAGCATATAAAGTAAATGCACAAATGTAAAGAGATAGGGTTGAGAGAATCAAACACAAGGATTTATCCTGGTTCAGCCACCCCTTGTGACCTACGTCCAGTCCTCAAGCGAACCACTCGAGATTTTCCACTAAACTTCAAGCTTGAACGGGTGCTTGAAAAACCTTTACAGATTGGAGCACTCAACAACACCTTGGGATACCTCACCCTTGTGCTTTGAGCCTCAAAACAGGGATGCCTCACCCTATACAACCTTTGAGGGATACCCCACCCTCTTTACACCTTTGAAGGATACCTCACCTTCTTCTCAACAAGGGATACCTCACCCTTTTTCACTAGAGGGATACCTCACCCTTTTTCACTAGAGGGATACCTCACCCTCTTTACACAGCAATAATGATAGATAGAATGAAGCTCTTAATAGAGCAGATGAATACAAATTGAAGCTCTAATATGCTCTCAAAGATTTTTCACGTTTTTGACAGAAAACAGAGCAAGAAAATGATTTGAGGATTGATTCACATTTGGACGTATTGGTAATCAGTTTTTAGTTCAAGGTCAACCTCAAATAAAGACCCAACTTTGGTATTTATAAGTTTCTCAATTAATAGAGCCGTTGGGGTGGTTTGGGCATGCATTTAATGCATTAAATATAGCCGTTGGACGTTGTCAGGATTCTTGTAATCGATTACTCAACTTATGTAATCGATTACATATGTTGTTCTAACGTGTTCTTGACTTTCTGGGCTCTGTGTAATCGATTACATTCTTGGTGTAATCGATTACATGACTTCTGACTTGTGTGTAATCGATTACAATATCTGTGTAATCGATTACATGACTTCTGACTTGCTGTGTAATCGATTACAATATCCATGTAATCGATTACATGACTCTTTGAACGTGTTCATGCTTTTCTGGGCTTGATGTAATCGATTACATATATTGTGTAATCGATTACATGGCCTCTGACTTGCTTGTAATCGATTACATTGCTCATGTAATCGATTACATGCCTTCTGTTTGCTGTGTAATCAATTACAAACGTCGTGTAATCGATTACATTGGCCATTGAACACATTTTTCAAGTCCAATAAATCTTGTAAGTCATTTCTAACACCTCAAGACACTTGATTAAACATAAATCCTTTTAAGAGTGTTAGATTTAAGATTGAAACTCAAGTTTTATTGAAAGCCATGTTTAACTTTGAAATTTCCCACTTATTTTGAAATCATATATTGAAAAACCATTTGAGAAATCTTGAGAGCATTTAACATTAATGTTCTAAGTCTTATAACTAAATAAACTTTCTTGTCTTCTTTCTTTGATCTTGATTTTTCCTTTTGCGCTTGATCTTCACTATTGCACTTGAACTTCACTTTGGTCTTTGTTATCATCAAAAACCCATTTGATATGCTTCAAGACATAAGCATTCACAAGAGGAAGGCAAAGGGGAAAGCCAGAGTTTGAGGAACATCAACCATACAAGTGAGATAGGGATGATTGTTGTTTCTATTCTTTTTTTTCTCTTCATGCTTGTGAGCTGTATGTTTGACATAAAAAAATGGGTTTTCTATGATTTTTCCACGGTTTGGGTTGGAGGAACATGTTGGAAATCTATTTTGAGTTTAAGTTAGTCTATGCATGGTTATTGGTTTTGATCATAGGAATATCCATGAAACACCCTGAGTTAGGAGTTAAGAAATGGGTGATTTTACGTTATTTCCTTTAAAAGAGAAAGATTTTGAAACTCGGACTTTATAGTGTTGATTATTTTATAGTTGAGCAAAGTTTTAATTTCTTTTTTGGAAAAGAATGAAGTGAGTCTAAAACGTAACGCCTTTCTTTTCTTTTTTTCTTTCGGGAGAGAGGAAGGGGTGTTACACATTCAGGGGTAGTAACTGGCACCTTAAGCAAAGACAAGTCATTAATGCTTGCAAAAATGACTTAAGAATACAAAACTTGTTTAAGAGAATATAGTCTAGTTGGTTTCTTGTTACCTCCTTGTGTTACAGTTGTTGGAGCCTCAGGCTTAGTTGTGCCAGAGATAAAATTCATAGTGCCTTTGATACCTTTGGTTTTCTTGGAGGGTGCTTGGACTATAGATTTTATTTCACCAATCATCAATAGTAGTAAATATATGCATCTCCTCCTACTTCTTCATCACCTATATAAGAAATTATTCTTATAATAAGATGGATAGCCTTAAATTTGACTCCTCAATCTATCACAAAGAAAAAGAACATATCACATCTCAATTCTAAAGCTAGGTTGAGGTTTCAATAAATAATATAATTCAACATAATCACCTGCACTTGCTTAGCTCTTTTTAGGAACGACAATCATAGTGTTTTCTATTTTTATTTCCCCATCTTTAAAGCTCTTCCACAGATTCCTTGCAGTGTTGAGTTGAAACTACAAATCCATTATTTTAGCACCAAGTCCATGCTTAAACTACATCTAATTACATTTCATTTTCTTTAGCGAAACAATCCTATGTAAATAGATTTCTTGAATTAATATGGGTTAGGACAAGTATTATTAAAAAATGAGGAATACATATCATATCAGTAAGCTAAAGAAATAATAATAGTAACTTGATTTAGAATACAAGAATATCTTCAATTTTATTTTAACTTTTGGTTTTTTTATCGTCTTCAAAATTGAAGACCCTATAACTACATGCATGAATGCCTTCTAGTTGGTTGCAGCTAAAGCACCTAAATACAGAGCTAAACTTAATAACTTTTCCTACATTCTACAGCCCAAAAAACATAAACTCCTTCCAACCCCACAAATTGATGATCAAAAGTGGCAAAAAAACAAAAATAAAATGAAAACCAAAACCAAAAACAAATATCAAGCTCACTAGCCAGAGAAAAGGGAGAAAAAAAGAATAACTCAAAAAGGGGGAAAATGGAAGATGGAGCTGGAGTTTGTACCAACCTTCTAACTTGGAGGGACTAGATCTACAAGGGACCACAAGAGAAAACCTCGGATCAGATAGGAAAACTTTCAAACCTCAAGCTTGGAAAAAATGGACCACAATAGAGAAGCTTGTATCAGACCCTAACCTTCTATCCTGTTGAAGGTTAAAAATGTCTTTGAAGGTAGTTGAGAATTAAATTTTCCCATTCAATTCTCCAACAGCCAAAATTATAATGCAAAAGCAAGATTTTCTTTACTTTAGCTCAAACGGAGCTTAAAAAGAAGAATTACGTTGAAGTGGAGCAAATGGGAAAATACCCAAATGAACTTGGACTAACATTCGAGGAAGACGAACGTCCATTTGGGACTAGAAATGGAAAACCAAACACACTCTTACAATTTTGTTTGTCTTTTCTTAATTAATAACTAGTGTTTAAAAATTATATATAATGTAGAAAAGACATAAAGATACGTTTGGTGTAAAGAATGAAATTTCATAGAATAAGAATAGAAATAGAAATGAGAATTAATAAATTGGAATGAGAATCCTATTCCAGTTTCACAGTTTGGTACGATGTTATACAATATGAATGGAAAACAATTCTACTATTTGGTATGTGAGATATAATATGAAATAGAATTTAAATTGATGTAAATGATATAATTATCCTTAATGAGAAAATTAAAAATTTACTTTTTTCTTCTATATTATATATAAATTTTACTTTTTAAACAGATTTAAGATTAATATTTTTTATAAAAAAATCATGATAATATTTTTTTCATCAATTTTGATAATATCATTTTACTCTCCCATGCAAGAGTAGAAACTTCTATCGTCTCCTTCAGATGCGAGATACATTAAGTTTGAAAGCTGGTTTTAAGTCACATGGAGTTAAATAAGTTAAGGTTAGGTAGATTATTGAAGGGTAATCCTTGTCAGTTTATAAATTGAATAAGGGCATATTAGGTAAAAAATGAAGAATTATATTCCACAAAAATATAGAATCTCATTCCTTTATTTTTTTTAAGGAATGGAATTCCACAAATTTGTGGACTAAAATTTGGAATAGGAATGCTAATCCATACTTATTTTATTAACAAACGCAAAAATCCTTTGATTCCAAGATTAAATGTGGAATGATATTTTATTCCTTCACACCAAACATAACATAAGATTAATTTAACTAAAAAAAGTGAAATGGATTTGAGTAATAAATAAACATTTTATATACCACCCAGATAAAAAAAAATAAGGAAACAAATTGCTATTTACCAATGTAGATTTGTAGGAACAAAAATAACATATTATCGCAACTACAATTTCAATAATTTTAAACCTAGCTTTTGTAGGACAGCAAAATCAAAGTATTAGAGAGAGGCACAACCTTCTTACATCAATATACCAAGATAGTACAGTCATGTGATAACAATCCCATGTTGGTAGCTGTAACACCTTAATACAATTATCGTAAAATAAACAAAATATTTCAAGATAAATCACATTAAGCATGGGACTTCTAAAAATGCATAAAACATAAATCCATAATGACCAATGTAGTCATTATAGAGAGCCACGAATGATAAAAAGATCATATATACATACATCACTGGCTAACAAGCCATACTGTATACATAAAATGTTACAAAAACACAGAAGAGTACAAATATACAATCTAATTTAAAAAGAAATAAAGTTTCTAAACTAAGCCTTCTGCTTCTTCTTTTTCTTTCCCTTTCCCTTTGGAGGGACTTCACCTAGATTTACATGGAACACACAGGGGTGAGAAGTCACATTTTCTCAGTATAAGTATACCAAGACCAGCAGTTAATCATTTACAACAAATAAATCAACTGTAAACGTATATACACACAATGTAACCAATTATCCGATAATCAACAATATCAAGGAATCACCCATTTTATCCTAAGATACTATCGAACAAGCAACCAAGCAACTAATCCATCAAGCAAGACAACTGCCCATACAATTATCAACAATGCAATGTTTTATGTTATGAGGTATGATTATGCTCAAACAAAGTCCTAATATTATGAATATGCAATGCTAATGCAGGTTTTAAATTTTGAAAACACAAGCTACTTACTTATTTCCTAGAAACCTCTGTTTCTTATATATACAAAGTAGGATAAGCCTAAAAGCCTAAATCCACTTGGTAATAGGTAGACACTTTTCCTTGACCAACATAAGAGTACTATTGTCAATCCCATACTAGTAACCCTAACCATGCAAGCATAAATGCAAGGAGAATTTAGATCCAACACCTTATTCTTAGGTCATATGGTTGTGCACACCATCAAAGGTCACAATACATAGGAAATTAGCAAATACCAAGTTTGAAAGCCAAATATCCAAGAGTAAGTTTAATTCACAATTGTCACAAAATTAAACAGGCATATTAAGCAAATATTAAGCTACCTTTGTAACTATTTACAAGTCTAACATGTTGAAGAGGATGTTATAGTAGGTCAATTGGTAAGAGTTGAGGACATGCACAGAAAGTAGAAAGGGTTTGATCCCCACAGGTGCTCTCCAACCCAATTTCCCTTCCCTTATCCCTCATCCCCACCCCCAGGCCCTATTAGGGGGCCATCTAGGGCCCTCATTAAAAGGCCCCTCCACTAGGCCCACATAATGGGTCTAGGCCTTACCCCCCAAAAAAAAAGTCATGTGTTGACAATTGTATCAAATCCCTCAATTTCTATTCTCGAAACCAAATCCTTGACATCTTGAACGGAAAAGCACTATGTTATTGGACATTTGAAGATCCAAAACAATAGTAATAATAATTGGAGAGTACACTTTTGATTATAATTATATGGAACAGAAAAGCACTATGTTATTGGAGAGTAAACTTTCAATTATAATTATATGGAAATAGATAATTATCATGCCTTTAAAATAGGTAAACTTACATCTAGAATATGTGTCCTGTAATATCCCCAATAACATGTTAGGATTGTTATGGTTACAAAGGTAACATATTACTTGCTTAACATGTCAGTGAAGTTTTATGACTAACTGAGTTTGTTTAGGCACTTAGTTGCAACCCAGAAGTTGAAAAGTTGCTTAAAATGACTCAAAAATTGACATAAGTTGTAACACCCTAATACCAATAACCTAGTATATCATGCATACTCTAGGATACACAGTACTAGTTATGCTACTTCTAACTTAAGATCATACATATCCATATCATTTTAGCAAATAATAAAGGAGAGTCTTGCGAAAAACTAAAAGTCATATACATACACCTTTGCCACAAAAGGGCTCATTGTATATATAAACTTTATATAAGCTAAAAGCACATAAATAAATATAAGCTTTAAGCTACTAAACATAAAAACTATCCTAGTCTTCATACTTTTTCTTCTTGCTCTTGGATGAACTTCCACCTGGATTTACATGGTAACAAACAGGGTGAGAAACTACATTTTTTAGTATAAGTAACCAAAACCAGTAGTCTAAACATTCGAAAATGAATAAACCCTACTTAAACTGATTGATGTGAATTAATATTGTTGCAAACTCAAGTGCAGGCTGTCTCAAGTAATAAATTCTCAGGAGTTCGAGATCGATCCACAGGGAATTGATGAAGAAAAATTCTTTGAGGTAAAGAAATGATTTGTCATAACAATAAATGTGATAAAACTTGTTCACAATTAAAAAGGATTTGCTCAGGCTAGGTGATCCACTCTTGGTATATAAATTAAGATCAAGATTATTTCTTTTTATAACTCAATTAGAATCCACGCATAACAGAGGTTCCAATCGAAAAATACAACATTCAAAGTTCTTTTAAAGATATATATGTAGTTATATTATGGTTCCTTTAATTATCCACTAATGCTAACACTTATAAATAGGTTCAAGCATTTATTGTGCCAATCTCTTATCTACAACAAATCAAGATTTCCACTTTACAAGGAGGGTTAATAACGACAACACTTGTAAATGGGTTCAAGCATTCATTGTGCTAATCTCTTATCTACAACAAATCAAGATCTCCACTTTACAAGGAGGGTTTCTAAATTGATTGGAAACAAAATATAACATATATAATGATCACTGATAATCACATATTTTATTCATTAAGAAACCCTTATGTTTAGCCATTTACACTCTCCATATTCTTAATCGATTGAGTTTGATATGATTTTGTGAGTTTGAGCTCAAATTGGTCCTAATTGAATATTTTTAGCATTATTGAGATTTGACACTGATTCTGTATTTTGGCCATAACTTGAGTTTCTGATATCTGATAATCATGAATTTTACCTTGTAGGAAAGTTAAGAGGAAGCTCTACAACTTTGATGAAGAGCTCGAAGTCCTAAACAGATGTTTAAGGGACCTAAGTTTACATGGAAGGCAGAATACGGGTTCTGTCACTAGAATCCGAATGGTGTGCACTCATAAAATCATATCTCAAGCTGTAATAATGGAGATGGGCTGAAATTTGGATAGTTGATAATCAAGATCCAAATAAACAACTTTCATGAAGAACACCTTCTGAAAAAATGAAGTCTAATGGGTCAGCTTGAGCTTGCAAGTTGGAACAGAGATGCTGAAGTTGGGTTTGAGCAACCGCGATATTTGGGTCATATCTTGGGCTGTAGGAAGCCAAATTGGACAATCCAGATATGTATGTTATAGCCAAGACAAAGATCTACGACTTTCATGAAGAGTACTTTTCATGGGTCTGAAGTATAGTCAGTCATTTTTGGCTTCCAAGTCAGATAAGAAATTTTTGCACTTACCAACCCATTCAACTACTTCACTCACCAACCCATTCACCTACTTCACTCACCAACCCATTCACCTACTTCACTCACTAACCCTCTCAACTACTTCACTCACCAACCCATTCAACAACCCCATTCACCAACCCACTCCCCTTTGTCATTTTGCTACCCTAGACTTCTATAAAAGGCATCATCGGTTATCATGAAAAACACAAGTTGGACTCTCCTTCATTTTCTCTCATAGTTTCTTCTTGTTTCTTCATAGTTTTTCTTGTGTTTTCCTTCTAGTTATGTGTAACTAAACCTCCCTTGGTTAAGGGAATGATGAAACCACTAGTATTAATCTTGTGAACCTTGCATATTTGATTATTTCAACACAGTTATGTTTTTATTCATATATTTCTGAATCTATTGTTGGTATGAAGGTTTTTATACTTGTTTCCACTTTCAAAGTAGTAGATCTGGGTTTATTATGCACGGTTGTGGTAGTAGATCTAGTGGGATGTATGATGTTCATGTGGGTATAATTATCTTTGTGCTATTTGCCAGTTATAAAAGTGGCAGATCTAGATTTATTATACACGGTTGTGGTAGTAGATCTAGAGAAATATATGTTTTAAGTAATTTAATCCCGATGTGTGATTAGATCTTAGTGTAATTGGTTTTCTAAATCTTAATACAATTGTTGGATAGTTGTAAGAGCGGTTGCTTTATGACTAATCAGTGATTAGGAGTTGATTTGAGCGGTTGCTAAATTGGCCAACACGTAAGGAAAACAGAGATTTACTCTCACAATTGCATAAAAACATAATTGAGCATGTTGGAATAAAATGATATGTGAATTTACATTATCATATAAATCTAGTGGTGGAATCAATCTCTTAACCAATTTTCTTATATTGTTGATTTCAGGTTTGTTTATTGTTATTGTCTTTGAAGTCGTTCATTGTTCATCAAAACTCCAAAACCCCTATTTTGTTTATTATTAATCGAGTTTACATTGGGAATTATTTAATAGTGTTAATTTAATTGGTTCTCTATGGATCGACCCTTACTAACTACAACTAGTTGTAAGGTTCTTATTTTCTGGTGGGCCTGACAACTGATTTTTATCTAAATTTTAATCACTACATCCGCACGCATCATAATTTTGGCACCATTGCCGGGGAGCCAATTTTTCAATTACACTATTAATTTATTTTCTATTTTTACTCTGTTTTTATTTTTGTTTTTATTTTTGAATCTTTCTTTCTGAGTGTTTTGTAGGTGTTGATGTCCATTGAATGGGTAGACAAAGGATTGCTAAATTTGAGGAACTATATTGATCAACTCACTTCACATCCTCAATTTCCCTTCCATCCGGATAATTTCCACTTCACACCTGCTGACATTGAAGCTGCCCGTTACATTGATCTATCAAGTTCAGAGACATCTGAAATATCTGAAGAAGTGACGATGGCAGAAAACACTTTAAGGGCATTAGGTGCTCTAGATCTAGATCAACAACCTCTGTGCATAGACATGCTTGAAAATGAAGAGGCATTTGAATTGAAATCCGGCTTAATCCATCTCTTACCATCTTTCAATGGATTACCCGGAGAGGACCCCAACAAGCACTTGAAGGAAATTCATGTGGTATGTTCTAGCATGAAACCTGTAGGAATTCATGTAGAGCAAGTCAAATTGAGAGCTTTTCCATTCTCATTGAAAGACTCAGCAAAGGAGTGGCTTTACTACTTGCCACCCGGATCCATCCAATCATGGCAGGACATGGCCCGAACTTTCCTAGACAGATACTTCCCTGCCTCAAAAGCTGCAACAATCAGAAAAGAAATCATGGTATTCAACAAAGGCATGGAGAATCACTCCATGACTACTTGGGAGAGATTTAAGAAGCTATGTTTCAGCCTGCCCACATCATCAAATAAGTGAGCACTCTTAATTCAAGATTTCTATGAAGGCTTACAAGTGATGGATCGCAACATGATTGATCTTTGCTAGCGGAGGAGCATTGGTTGATAAAACTCCTCAAGAAGCTAGAAACTTGATCTCAAGAATGGCTGCCAATACTCAATAATTCTACTCTAGAAATGACACTTTGGTAAGAGCGATGAAAAGTAGAGACAACCGGTCTACAAAGACAAATGACTCAATTGATCGCTATGGTTCACGGTTAATGGATACAGTAAAGCACCGCTCATGCTTGTGGGATCTGTTGTTCATCTGGACATCCCATCGATATGTGTCCCACTCTCCAAGAGGACACAAATGAGGAGGTAAGAGCAGTAGGGGGATATCTTTGGACTTTCAAAAAATTACAACCCCTACTCAAACACATATAATCCAGGTTGGAGGGATCATCCTAATTTCAGCTATGCAAAGTAACCTCAAAATCAACCTCCAACTTATGGACCTCCAGGATTCCAACAAAGGCAAGCACATTCCCTCGAGACAAGGCAAGTTCAAGCTCCTAAGCAACCTGAGCCTTCACTAGAGGAGCTAGTGAAGCAAATGGCTACTAATAATTCACAGTTCCAACAAGAAACAAGGACTGCAATCAATAACTTGCAGAATCAGATAGGACAGCTGTCCACAGAATTCAACAAGTTTCAAAGCCAAGCTTCAGGAAAACTACCTTCACAGCCAGAAGTAAATCCGAGGGAAAATGCTAGTGCTGTCACGTTGAGAAGCGGAAAGACGATGGATGAGCCTACATCTCCTCTACCAATCACTCAAGAGAAAGATGAACCACCCAAAGAAGCAAATGATAAGGGGCAAACTTCCAAAGCCCCTAAGGTAAGTATTTTTGAACCCCTTCCTAAATATGTTACTAAAGCTCCTTTTCCTAGTAGGTTGGTTAAAACCAAGAAAGAAGAAGTAGAAAAAGAAATACTTGAGACTTTTAGGAAGGTAGAGGTTAATATCCCTTTGTTAGATGCCATTAAGCAGGTACCTAGATATGCAAAATTTCTGAAAGAATTATGCACTAACAAGAGGAAGTTAAAAGGAAATGAAAAGGTCCAAGTGGGAGAAAATGTTTCAGCTGTAATTAAAAAGAAACTCCCAACCAAATGTAAGGACCATAGCACATTCACCATTCCATGCACTATAGGTAACACAAGGTTTGAAAGGGCAATGCTTGATTTAGGTGCATCTATAAATGTCATGTCATATTCTATTTATGCATCTTTATACTTGGGTCCTTTGGAACCTACTTGGTGTTGTTATTCAATTGGTGATAGATCTAATGCATACCCTAAGGGTGTGGTTGAAGATGTTTTGGTGCGGTGAATGAATTCGTGTTTCAATGGAGACTTCTATGTTTTGGACATGGAAGAGGATGAGTCTCCCAAATCTGCTCCTATCTTGTTAGGGAGACCATTTTTGAAGACTAACGCGGACAAAAATTAATGTGCACTCGGGAACTCTAACAATGGAATTTGATGGGGAATTAATTAGATTCAATATTTTTGAAGCTATGAGATACCCAAGTGATGTGCACTCGCTTGTTTAATTGATTCTTTTGATCCTTTTGATTCTTTAATTTCTGCAGCTTTTGATACTAACCATTTTGATGCTCTTGATACAATTCTAACTCATAGCTTAGATGTACGGGAGGAAAAGAAAAAGAGTGAAAAGAGCCATGGAGTGAAGACATTGATGAAATTGTTCTTTGCCTTACAAGAGCTCTCTTCCACTCCCGAAAAACACGAGGTAACTTTTGTTGATTTACACTTACTACCGATATACCTCAACCTTCACAACGTGCACACTGAATTGGAACTTAAAGCACTACCTGATCATCTTAAATACATCTTCTTGGGGGAGAAGGACACCCTTCCAGTAATAATTGCAAAGTCACTCACCCAAGAACAAGAAGAGAAACTGGTAGCTGTTTTGCAGGAACATAAAACAGTCATTGGTTGGTCAATAGCTGATATCAAGGGTATTAGTCCCTCCATTTGTATGCACAGGATATTAATGGAGGAGGATACTAAACCTGTGAGAGACCCTCAGCGGAGGTTGAATCCTCCCATGATGGAAGTTGTGAAAAAGGAGATATTGAAGCTCCTAAGTGTGGGGGTGATCTACCCCATTTCGACAAAGAAGTGGGTAAGCCCAGTCCAGTGTAGTACCAAAGAAATCTAGAATTACTGTGGTAAGAAATGCTGAAAATGAGCTTATTCCCACAAGGTTACAGACAGGGTGGCATGTTTGTATTGATTACAGGAAGTTGAATGCCGCCACGAGAAAAGACCACTTTCCTTTACCTTTCATTGATCAAATGTTAGAAAGATTAGCTGGTCATTCTCATTATTGTTTTCTGGATGGTTTTTCAGGTTACAATTAGATTGCCATAGCTCTAGAAGACCAAGACAAGACTACATTCACTTGTCCATTTGGTACCTTTGCATATCGGTGAATGCCTTTTGGACTCTGCAATGCACTAGGAACTTTCCAAAGATGCATGATGAGTTTATTTTCTAATTACATTGAAAACATCATTGAGATTTTTATGGATGACTTTAGTGTCTTTGGAAATGATTTTGAAAATTGCCTGGAACATTTAACATTGGTTCTTAAAAGATGCATTGACACTAACCTGGTACTGAATTGGGAAAAATGTCATTTCATGGTGAATGAAGGTATTGTGTTAGGTCGTGTAATTTCTGCTAGGGGAATTGAAGTAGATAAAGCTAAGGTAGAACTCATGCATTCTTTGCCACCACCCACTAGTGTGCGGGAGATTCGTTCTTTTATTGGTCATACAGGTTTCTATCGGAGATTCATTAAAGACTTTTCTAAAGTCTCATTGCCCCTTTGCAAACTTCTTCAAAAAGATGTTAATTTTAACTTTGATAAGAAATGTATGGAAGCTTTCAATAAACTCAAGAAGTTGTTAACTGTTGCGCCTATCATCAGGCCACCCAACTGGGAGTTACCTTTTGAACTAATGTGTGATGCCAGTG
Source organism: Ormosia semicastrata (assembly GCA_029884595.1). Classification (NCBI taxonomy): domain Eukaryota; kingdom Viridiplantae; phylum Streptophyta; class Magnoliopsida; order Fabales; family Fabaceae; genus Ormosia; species Ormosia semicastrata. The sequence goes on along the minus strand of JAQQTO010000060.1, from coordinate 37,202,113 downwards.
ACTTTGCAGTAGGAGCTGTCTTGGGGCAACGAGTTGATAGAGTTCCTTATGCCATTTACTATGCATCAAGGACTCTAAATGATGCCCAACTTAATTACTCAACCACAGAAAAGGAACTTCTAGCTGTTGTATTTACTTTAGAAAAATTTAGATCATATCTAATTGGTTCTAAAGTGATTGTGTTTTCAGATAATGCAACCTTGAAGTATCTTCTAACAAAGAAAGAAGCAAAGCCTAGATTGCTCCGATGGATTTTATTGCTCCAGGAATTTGACTTGGAGATTAAAGACAAGAAAGGGAGCGAAAACTTGGTGGCCGATCACTTGAGTAGATTGATAACTGAAGAGGAAGAAATGCCTATCATGGAGACTTTTTCGGATGAATATTTGATGGTTACCAACACCATAATCCCTTGGTATGCTGACATTGTTAACTACCTGGTTACTAAGGACTTTCTGGAGGGTTTGAACAAGGCCCAAAGAAATAAATTAAGGAGTGACTGTAAATATTATATTTGGGATGACCCGTACTTATGGAAGCATTATGCAGATCAAGTCATTAGGAGGTGCATTCCTGATTCTGAGACACACTCCATCCTCTCCTTTTGCCACACCTATGCATGTGGAGGACACTTTGGCAGTAAAAGGACAGCCAATAAAGTGCTTGATAGTGGTTTCTATTGGCCTTCAATTTTCAAAGACGCTTACAACTTCTGTAAGTCTTGTGACCGCTGTTAGAGAACAGGTAATATTGGTCCTTGTAATCAAATGCCTCAGACTCCGATCATTTTTGTGGAACTCTTTGATGTGTGGGGTATTGATTTCATGGGACCATTCCCTCCTTCATTTGGTTTCACATACATTCTTTTATCTGTTGATTATGTGTCTAAATGGGTGGAAGCAAAAGCCACCGATCGATGATTCTAAAACTCTTGCATTTTGTTAGAACACATATTTTCTCCAGGTTTGGGACCCCAAGGGCTATCATCAGTGACCAAGGGACTCATTTTTGCAACAGAACCTTTGATGCTCTATTGAAAAGATATGGAGTTATGCACAGAATCTCCACTCTTTACCATCCACAGACAAATGGGCAAACTAAAGTGTCCAACCGGGAGATTAAGTCAATCCTTGAAAAGATAGTGAATCCCTCAAGAAAGGATTGGAGCACTCGACTTGAAGACGCTTTATGGGCTTATAGGACTGCCTATAAGACTCCCATTGGCATGTCACCATTTCGGTTGGTGTATGGAAAGCCCTGTCATTTGCCCGTTGAGTTGCAACATCGCTCTTACTGGGCCATTAAATAAGTAAATATGGAATTGGAAGGAGCTGGAAAGCAAAGGAAGTTCCAAGCATTCGAACTGGAAGAATTAAGAAATGAGGCCTTCGAGAATGCCCTGATTTATAAGACTAAAGCTAAGGCATTCCATGACCAGTTAATTTCCAGAAAGAAATTTCACAGAAGGCAAAAAGTTCTGCTTTTTCAATCAAGACTCAAATTGTTTCCAGGTAAACTACGTTCTAAGTGGATTGGGCCATTTGTGGTAACTAATGTTTTTCCTTTTAGTGCAGTTGAGATCAAAAGTGAAATTTCAGGCAAAACATTTAAGATCAATGGTCATCGTCTCAAACCTTATTATGAACTTCCAGAGAATGCAGAAGTGGAGGTGATGAACCTTCTCCATCCGCATTATGAATAAAAAAAAGAAAAAAAAGAAAAAAAAACAGCTGTATGCCCGACAATAAGCGACAACAATTGCAAAAATCTTGCAGTATGAATTTTATTGGCCTACTTTATTCAAGGTCTGCAAAAGCTGCGGAAATTGGTCAAAAAAGTTCTGCTTTGAGATTATCATCTACACCTACTTCTTGGAAAATTGAGATCTAGGAGGCGCGGTTCTTTGGTTGTCAAACACGTGGGGCCGTAGATATGGGATCCTAGGAATGGTAATGCGCTTAAAGTTAATGGACAAAGACTCAACCATTCCTGGAAAACCAAGTTCTTGAGTTCTTTTGTGTTGCCGGTTAAGTGGCGGATACGGTACTCTGTGACTCTCAAGTCGATTTATTTTCAGTTTCCCAAAATAACTGAACTCTTCTTCTCCTTCAAAATGGATGTCATTCTTTCAAACCTGAGCAAATATTTTCCTTCTCTTCCTCAAAATGCTCTGAGAACAATCTAAAAAGTTCGATGTGAAAGATTGAGACTGTTAATGCACAAAGGTATGCCAGAAGATGTACGCTGGATAATTGAAGCAAAGGTCTGATTAGCAGGTGAGTCCTCAATTTCATTTAACTCATATATGCCTGGTCTTGGAAGAAGTTCATAGTCTAAAAGGAGAAGAGCAAAAAGGTTACAAGTTTGTCACAAATGTGGACGATGGAACTGTAACAAGCGATGTCGTACTTTGGGGATAGTTTTCACAAATAGAGAAGATAAAATTTTCTTCATTAAGAATGGACTGAGTAAGGAGTCATTAGATGATATCTTATTGACTCTTGAGACGCATTCTTGTGGATTGGTGCATCGTGAAATTCTTAAATTGTGGAATCTCTTCAAGGATGAAGAAAAATGCTACGATCTTGGGAATCGACTCTAAAAGACCACATTTGCCAATTTATAAGAAAATTGGATGGGAAGCTTATCCTCGACTCATAGAAGACGTTTAAGCCATTACTGGACGTTAAACCAGAGGCAGATGGGAGCTATATCCACAAACAATCTGTACGTATCATCATCATCATCTTCTTCTTCTTCATGTCATCTTTCAAAAAAAACAAAAACAAAAACAAAAAAAACAAAAAAACAAAAAACAAAAAACAAATAAAAAAAAGAAAGAAAAGATTCTGTGTTTCTTAATTTCAACCTTTTCTGACAACAGCCAACCTACCCTCATAGGTACAATTATTTCCCTTCCTATTCTTTTTCTTATTTAAACACTCCATTTTCTCCACTAACCTTCAACTCAGAAACACTCAAAGAGAGGAAGAGTATAGAATGGGGCCTTCTATTCGTAACCTCAAAAATGTCTATGTTTTTTGTGGGTCGCGTTATGGGAAGGGATTAGAATTTGTAAACGCAGCTAGCACTCTTGGTCGATCACTTGCTGCGAGGAATATTCATCTTGTATATGGGGGAGGTTGTCGTGGGTTAATGGGGGCTGTATCACTTTCTACTTTTATAGGAGGCAGTCAGGTTTTAGGTGTTATTCCTAAACCTTTAGCTGAAAATAACATCACTGTGGAAACACCGTTAGAGAAAAATTTGGGATAACATCCATGCATGGACGAATAAAAACAATGGTTGAAAATTGAATGCATTTCTTGTCTTACCAGGTGATTTTGGTACTTTGGAAGAAATTTTTCAAATTGTCTCTTGGGCCGAACTGAACATCCACCATAAACCCATTGGTTTGTTGAATGTTAATAATTTCTTTGATCTTTTGTTATTTTTTCTTGACAATGTTGTGGAACAGAAATTTATCACTCCTTCGGCAAGACAACTTCTTATCTCTGCCTCCACTATTGATGAGCTCATTGATAAATTAGAAGCTTTTGAGTATATACCTGATAAGGTATTAGCTTAGATAGATTGGTCAACAGGAAGCAGCGAAGGAAGTGACAAGAAAAGAAAGCCAGATCTGACACTTTCTCTTTAGTCGGTTTGATTTTATTGTACTTTGTTTCTATTTAAATTTGTGCCAGCTTTCTCCAACAGGTAATATCTTCTATCCTTTACTCATCTATATTTTAACATTAGGGACAATGTTGTGATCTAGTTGGGGGGGAAGGATAGTTGACCTAAAAAAAATTTTTTTGTTTTTGTTTTGTTTGGAAAGTATGATATGATTGTCATGGACTTATTAAACCAATTAGTGATGGCAGAGTAAGGAGTAATTTTACTCTTGAGACGTATCTTAATTGGTGGCAGAGTAAGGAGTTTGTTTTTAGGTAGTAATTAATTAGTATTAAATTGTGGAAGTACTAAAGTTTTATTATTTGATTTCTTTTCAGGGTCTGATGCGACACTGATAGTGTGTTTCTTTTCCTGCTTGGCGTTGATTCACTTCTTATCAGGTTGTGTTGCTCTTTTCTATCTCTCTCTTTCACATTGAGGGCAATGTTATATTAAGTGTGGGGGAGAGATTTTAGCATTTTTTTTTGTTGTTTAAAAGAAAATAAATTAAAAAAAAGGGTTCATTGCATGATTGAATAACTTTTCTCCCTTCTTGAACTGATGTGCTTGGTGATGGATGATTGAATTGATGAATTGAGTTTGATGGATGCATACCTTGTGAGATTTTGAGCCTAATGGATGGATTCAACATTTATGCCATTCTCTTCTTTCTTGTGTGACTTTCACTCATGTTAATGACCACTCTAGAACTTGCTTTGATTCTTTTTAAGGCTACATTTCACTTGCATGCATGAACATGATTGAGGCCCTCTTTCTTAATTAGCTAGTTTAATCAAATATCCAACCTTGTTTTCAATATGATATCAAGTACTCTTTTGACTTCTTGAAAATTCTCTGATTCCTGCCAACCTTATATATTTTCCTTTACTTAACCCCTTTGAGCTTATTTGACCATTCCTTGTTTCTAGCTCATTATGTACCTTAAATGAAAAATCATGTTCTTATTTTACCTTAAGGAATAAAAGAACATTAGCTTGGTTAATGGATGAGTTTTTGAACAAGTGTGGGGGTGTGTGTACAAAATGGTTGTTGAAAAAGGAAAGAGTGCCTAAAAAAAACAAAAAGAAAAAAAAATGTATGTATAGAGTTATGTTCATATATATAAAAAAAAAGGATTGAGAAATGAATATGTAAAGGGTTATACATTAGAGTTGGGATGAACTTTTATGCTTGTTATTTGAACTCAGCTCTCATTTACTTTTATTCTCTTTGGTATTTATCCTCTCATATCCATTTTACCCTCTTCTGTTACCTTGACCTCATTACAACCTTGAATAAAGTCCTCATGATTTGTGTATACATGTGTTTTGAGTAGTGGAGAAGTAAAAGATAAGCAAGCTTATGGTAGTGCAATTTTCATGGTTGAATTGAGTGAAATACCTACCTTTTAAATACTTGAGAGATTGAGAGGGAATCTTGTGAAGATCTATCATTCTCGATTCATATTGAAGATACCTTGCTTGTTGGTTTGAGATGTGGAGAATTGTTAACTCATGAATGTTTTGATCCCTTGAACCTTTGGTTGTTCTTCTTGATTGTAAAATTTTGGGCTCTTGAATGTCGTTGGAATTTAAATTTTTAATCTCTTATATCCTTGTTTTGGTCTTGAGTTTTGCCCAGGAGTGCAAAAAGCTAAGTGTGGAGGAATTTGATAATCACATATTTTATTCATTAAGAAACCCTTATGTTTAGTCATTTATACTCTCCATATTCTTAATCGATTGAGTTTGGTATGATTTTGTGAGTTTGAGCTCAAATTGGTCCTAATTGAATATTTTCAGCATTATTGAGATTTCACACTGATTCTGTATTTTGGCCATAACTTGAGTTCCTGATATCTGATAATCATGAATTTTACCTTGTAGGAAAGCTAAGAGGAAGCTCTACAACTTTGATGCAGAGCTCGAAGTCCTAAATAGATGTCTAAGGGACCTAAGTTTACATGGAAGGCAGAATACGGGTTCTGTCACTAGAATCCGAATGGTGTGCACTCATAAAATCATATCTCAAGCTGTAATAATGGAAATGGGCTGAAATTTGGATAGTTGATAATCAAGATCCAAATAAACAACTTTCATAAAGAACACCTTTTGAAAACATGAAGTCTAATGGGTCAGCTTGAGCTTGCAAGTTGGAACAGAGATGCTGAAGTTGGGTTTGAGTAACCGCGGTATTTGGGTCATATCTTGGATTGTAGGAAGCCAAATTGGACAATCCAGATATGCATGTTATAGCCAAGACAAAGATCTACGACTTTCATGAAGAGTACTTTTCATGGGTCTGAAGTATAGTTGGTCGTTTTTGGCTTCCAAGTCAGACAAGAAATTTTTGCACTCACCAACCCATTCACCTACTTCACTCACCAACCCTCTCAACTACTTCACTCACCAACCCATTCAACTACCCCATTCACCAACCCACTCCCCTTTGTCATTTTGCTACCCTAGACTTCTATAAAAGGCACCATCGGTTATCATGAAAAACACAAGTTGGACTCTCCTTCATTTTCTCTCATAGTTTCTTCTTGTTTCTTCATAGTTTTTCTTGTGTTTTCCTTCTAGTTATGTGTAACTAAACCTCCTTGTTAAGGGAGTGATGAAACCACTAGTATTAATGTTGTGAACCTTGCATATTTGATTATTTCAACACGCTTATGTTTTTATTCATATATTTCTGAATCTATTGTTGGTATGAAGGTTTTTATACTTGTTTCCACTTTCAAAGTGGTAGATCTGGGTTTATTATGCACGGTTGTGGTAGTAGATCTAGTGGGATGTATGATGTTCATGTGGGTATAATTATCTTTGTGCTATTTGCCAGTTATAAAAGTGGTAGATCTGGATTTATTATACACGGTTGTGGTAGTAGATCTAGAGAAATATATGTTCTAAGTAATTTAATCCCGGTGTGTGATTAGATCTTAGTGTAATTGGTTTTCTAAATCTTAATACAATTGTTGGATAATTGTAAGAGCGGTTGCTTTATGACTAATTAGTGATTAGGAGTTGATTTGAGCGGTTGCTAAATTGGCCAACACGTAAGGAAAATAGAGATTTACTCTCACAATTGCATAAAAACATAATTGAGCATGTTGGAATAAAATGATATGTGAATTTACATTATCATATAAATCTAGTGGTGGAATCAATCTCTTAACCAATTTTCTTATATTGTTGATTTCAGTTTGTTTATTGTTATTGTCTTTAAAGCTGTTCATTGTTCATCAAAACTCCAAAACCCCCTATTTACTGTTTATTATTAATCAGAGTTTACATTGGGAATTACTTAATAGTGTTAATTGAATTGATTCTCTGTGGATCGACCCTTACTAACTACAACTAGTTGTAAGGTTTTTATTTTCTGGTAGGCCTGACAACTGATTTTTATCTAAATTTTAATCACTACATCCGCACGCATCAATCACTTGATAATATATCATTTAAGCACAAGAAAGAGATTTAATCTAACTTTATTTCATTACCAAAAGCTTCACCCTTTCACCTAAGCAAAATGAAAATTAGTTACTCATAAACAAGAAGAAAGAAAGTGAAAATAAGAAGGAGATGAACATAATTTCTATTTAGAACAAAAGAAAACTACGACAAGAGAAACAAATAATACAAGAACAAGATCTTGATCTCTAAACCAAGATGTTTCTAATGAGTAACCAATAGTGCTTTTTATAGAGCATGAATGATACAAAATGACAAGGGAGTTGTTTAATGAGTGGGTGGATGAGTGAAAAATGACAATAAAGTTGTTTAATGAGTAGGTGGATGAGTGAAAAATTATTGCCATGCTTGTCTCCCCACTCAACCAATTCAACTATCTGTAGACTACTATAACTCTATCATAACGTCACCTATTACTTAAGTGATCTTCATGAAAGTTGAAGGGTTTTGTCTCAGCTTTCCAATGCCATTAGTTTAAGCACAATCTGACTCCTATAGCCTAAGACATAGCCTAATCTTTGCACAGTGTTTGGGTTCCAACAACAGCACCTCTGTTCTGACTTCTAGGCCCAATATGACCTACTAGACATCCGATTCCACTCTTATGTTCTTCATGAAAGTTGTAGATTTTGGTCTTAGCTTTCATTTAGACTAGTTCGGTGTCAATTGAACTCCTATAGCTCAAGAAATGGGCTGATGAGTGTATAGAAGTCAAGCTGTCAGGATCAACATTCTAGCTCTTACTTTCTCTTCAATTTAAATTATCCAAACGTGTGATTCATCTCTTGAGGTCTTCACAAAACTTGTAGAGAATTGTCTTAGCTTTCCTACAAGACTAGAATAACATCAATCAAATATTTGAAACTCAGATTATAGCCAATTTACTGAATGCTGCCAAATAGACAAATTAAGGCTAATTCATGCAATAATTCCTTCAATGATCTAATTAGGCCCAATATCATAAAATGTGACAAAATTAACTTAATTAAGCCTAATTGAACCTTAAGAAGCCCAGTGATAGGATTATTAAATGAATAAAATATATTGCTATCAAATTCCCCCACACTTAGCTTTTGCACTCTCGGACAAAAGACATAAGACCAAAACTAGGGAACAAGGAAAAACGACAAAAACTCAAAAGCTAAAAACTCTAAAAGACTTAATTTCAAATGATATTCAAGAATGCAAAAGTTTATAATCAAGAAGAGCAACCAAAGATTCAAAGGATCAAAACATTTATGAGGTAACGTTTCTTCACATCTCAAACCAACACGCAAGGAAACTTCAATTGAAAAGCATGAGTCAAGAATGATAGATCCTCACAAAATTCACTCTCAATCCGTCACATGTTTGAAGGGTAGGTATTTCACTCAATTTAACCCATGAAAAACTGTACTACCATAAGCTTACTTATCTTCTACTTATCCACTACTCAAAACACATGCACATAAAAATCAAGAGGACTTTATTCAAAGTTGTAATGGGGTGAAGGTAAAGGAAGGGGTAATATGAATATGACAAGTTAAATACTAAAGAGAATAAAAGAGCATTAGGGTTGAATTCAAATAACTGGCATGAAAGTTCATGCCAACTCTACCTAATGTAAATTCCCTTTGCTTCCCCTTTTTACCTTGTTGACCTTTCTTTACACTTTGTTTTTTTTTAACATGGCTACTTTTTCCTTTTTCATCAACCGTTTTGCACACATACCCCCACACTTGTTCAAGAACTTATCCAATGTCAATGCTTTCTTATTCCCTAAGGTTGGGTAAGAACATTTTTATTATTATTAGGTTTAAGGCATGTAATGAGCTAAAAATAAGGAATGGTCAAATAAGCTCAAAGGGGTTAAGTAAGGAAAAATATGCAAGGTTGACTATTTAGTTAAAGTAGCTATTTCAAGAAAAATGTCTTAATCATGTTTATGTATGCATGTAAAAATGTAGCCTCAAATAGAGTCAAACTAAGTTCTAGAGTAACAATTCCATGAGTGAAAATCACACAAGAAAGAAGAGAATGGTACAAATGTTTAATCCATTCATCAATAGGCTCAAAATCTCACAAGGCATACATCTGTCATTCTTAATCCACCAATTCAATATCCATAACCAAGCATGTGAAATTTAAGAAAGAAGACAATTTATTCAATCATGCTATAATCCCTGAATTTCAGTTGCTTCAAAGGATGTGAAAGTGCATTCACTTGAATCTTTCAAAGGAAATCAAACTATAAAACTTCGTTACTTCCACAAATCAACACAAAATAATTACTTCCCCAATTTAGATGCGTCTCAAGAGTAAAATTACTTCAAGAGTAAAATTACTCTGCCATACTTAATTGGTTTTGTTGTTAGTAAATTACTGATAATCATTCTTACAAACATACGTCCCCAATTTTTTTTTCATTTTATGTCAATTATCCTCCCCCCTAACTAGATCACAACATTGTTCGCAATGTTAAAACATAGATGAGTAAAGAATAGAAGATATTACCTGTTGTGGCTATTATGGAAAAGAGAAACTTGACACAAATTTAAATAGAAACAAAGTACGATAAATAAAACCAAAGGTAAAGGTAAGTTACAGATGGAGTGTCAGATCAAATCCACGTTCCTTGCTGCTTCCCTCTGACCAATCTATCTGAGCTATTACTGGATCAGGTTTATAAACAAAAGCTTATAATTTATCAATTAACTCATCGACAGTGGAGGTAGAGACAAGAATCTGCCTGGCCGAATGTGTGATAAAGTTTTATTCCACAGCATGGTCAAGAAAAGATAACAAACCATCAAAGAAATTATTAACATTCAACAAACCTATGAGTTTATGGTGGATGTTTAGTTGGGCCCAAAAGACAATTTGAAAAACTTCAGTCAAAGTACCATAGCCACTTGTTAAGGCAATAAATGCATTAGAATTGTCAAGCATTTTAGCCATTTGTCCATGCATAGTTGATACTCGTAGTTCCTCTCCAATTGTCTTTCTAGTGATGTTCCTATGAGTTAAAACTTTAGGAATGATACATAAAACTTGACTACCTCCTAGATGTGCAGTGATTGATACAACCCCCATTAACCCAATGCTACATCCCCCATATACTACATGAATTTTTCTCACAACAAGTGCTCGACCAAGAGTGCCTGTTGCTTCTACAAACTTTGTAACTTTCCCAAAACTTGATCCACAAAATACATCGATATTTGTAAATTGACGAACAGAAGCTCCCTCCATTTCTACACTCACCCTCCCTTTGAATGATTATGAGTTGGACGAAAATGAAGAAAATGGAGTGTTTAAATAGGGAAAAGAATGGAAAATGTAATGATAGCACCTATATGGGTACGCTGGCTATTGAGGTCGTCACAAAACTTATAGAGAATTGTCTTAACTTTCCTACAAGACTAGAATAACATCAATCAAATATTTACAACTCAGATTATAGCCAATTTACTGAACGCTGCCAAATAGACAAATTAAGGCTAATTCATGCAATAATTCCTTCAATGATCCAGTTAGGCCCAATATCATAAAATGTGACAAAACCAACTTAATTAAGCCTAATTGAACTTAAGAAGCCCAGTGAGAGGATTATTAAATGAATAAAATATATTGTTATCACTGATAAACATACTAAAAACTCATTGCATAAGAACCATTACAAAACTTCCTTTCTCTATGTAACATTCCTAAACAGTTCTATACTTCTAATCTGATAATCGAAACCACGATGATAATAAACAACTGCCCATACAATCATTTGGAAATCATTGACCAGACAACTGCCCATACAGCTGTCACCGAAGGCACAATGCAATAATAAAACATACACAAATCAAACACAAATTCGAATCTAAACAAATAATAAATAATGTAGAGATGAAATTATGTATGCTCACAAAAAGTATGTGCAGTGTAAGTGTAGTGTCGTGATACTTAACTATTCCCCCTGCTTAAGGAAATACTCTACCATAATAACATGCCACCTCTTATAGCCTACCTAGCAGGGGCAAAGTTTGTTACCATAACAGGTATCCTCCTTATACTACTAAGTAGTCTAACAAGTAGTCTACTGTAAACTAGGTGGATATCGCCACCAAAATGAGTGGATGCCTCCATTATTTGATTTTTAGGGATAGTAAGTATATGTGAAGTGAAGTGTGTGAAAATGTAGAGTTATGTCATAACTTTAACATAACTACCACATAACTCTATACTAAGCCCATCTTGCATTACTAAGACTACCTCATCTCTATAAGAACAGTTCATGCACTACGACACTTATCCAAATGCTGACTAGGCTTAATACACTTTCTAACTTTGCATTACTAACTCTATTTCTCTCTTTCACGCACTATAGCATTCACCCTTGCCAACTAGGGTCTATGGCACTTAACTTTTGCCATCTAGCCTATACACTTGTTTCTCACTTTCTCATCACTTCCAAAGTGACATCTAAGCAACACTTTGTCACTCATAAGCTGAACTTTCATCTATGACAATCCATACTTAATAAATTGTACAACTTTTCCTTTACCTTCCCTTGTATGCCACTAGGTCTTTCTCTCTAAGAAATACCCTCTCTAGTGCCTCAATACTCTTAAAAAGGCATAAACAAAGGATTCTAACAACTAGGGAACTTAACTCATCAAAATCAGCATCTTGGTGAGTTTCAGAATCTCACGTCGTGACATTCCTTTTGCACGCCACGACGCCCTACTCTCGGGTGCCCAGATGATGCACCCCACGCCACGGCACGACCTCTTCACGTCGTGGCACTCAAAGCCAAACTAGTCTCACGCCTCGGCGTGACCCTTACACGTCGCAGCGCACACTAGTTTTCTATAGAATTCTGCAGAAAACTCACGGTTCTACATTGTTCCAAAAATCCATCTCAGCTTCCAAACATCTAAACTTGGTTTCTAGGTGATTTCTGGCACCGTCAACAACTTCTAAACATGTTGCAATCCTCTTATAATCCATTAATTCACCTATATATGTTTTTAGATCAAAAATCACACTAACTTATCTCTTTACATTGGCTCCTCATCAATGAACCAAAACTAGCTATCTTAAGCCACAAATGGCTATCTAGATCTTACTAAGTTAAAACTATCTTAACCTAATCCTTGAAACTCAAGAATCAAGCCAAGAACTCAATTTGGCCTAACTAAAACCCTACTTCTATTCATAAACCACCAAGTTCATACAAGATGAACAACAAGGAAAAGAGATGAATAGAACCCCTACCTCTGATCTTGGATAGAGATCTTCAACCTTGGCCTTTGTCCTTGAGCTTCTCCTCTTCCTCTTTCTCTCCTACAGTTGTTGCCTCTTCTTTCTCTCTTCCTCTCTTCTCTTTTCGTTTTCGCTCTCTGCCATGAAGAGGGAAAACAATATAAGAAACAAATTCTAATTTTGCTTCTTATAAGATAACCACTAATATGGTACTAGAAATCCCGATCTACTATGAACACTTAGATTCCTCCGAATCAAGGTTCCAAACCTACAATAGACTCAAAATAAATTTTAAGATTCATTAAAAATCCTGTTACACTTTTTCTCTATTTTTTCATATCTGCTAAGGGTCAATCTGACATTAAAAGCACAACCAGTATGCCTAAAAATATCAAATTAACTCTGATTGTCCTAAAACTTTAACCACACCTTACTTAGCTCATTTTTTACCTAGAAACAAGTTATCCATACTTATTTCCATTCAAATAGTAGTTTATGCTATTTTCTGAGTCATTTTAGGCTATTTATCACCTTCTGTGTTGCAGCAAAATGCCTAAACTAACTTAATTTATCACGAAACTTAACTGACATGCTAAACAAGTATCAAACTACCTATGTAACCTTGTACAAGCCTAACTTGATTCTCTGGGATGTTACATAAGTTGATAAGTTAAGAGAAATAAATATGGATAATTTATTTTTTAAGGTCACAAATGTATGAAATAATATGTAGTTAAAGTTTCAAGTTAATCAAAGTTAGTTTGATATTTTTAAGCATACTGGTTATGTGCTTTAATGCCGGATTGACTAGCAGCAGATATGAAAATGGGGAAACAATAATTTAGATGAATCCTATGATTTATTCTAAAGTTGTTGGAAGTTAGGAAACTCAATTTAGCACAATCTTAAGTGTTCTTAGTAGATAAGGAAGTTCCAGTAAAATATCCTAGGTATATTTTGATCACTATTTTCTCTTTCTCACGGTTAAAAGCAGCAAGTGCTACTAAAAAGAAGAAAGAAACAGAAAACAAAAGAAAGAAAAGAAAGAGGAATCGAATGGGAGAGGAAGGAAAGGTGAAAAGCTAAAGGAGCAATGTTAAAGCTTGAAGGAGGATCAAAGAACATGTTTAAGGCTTCAAGATCATCTTCTATACAAGAGGTAGGGGTGTTCTTTCCTAAAACCCAACTTTCCTCTCCATCTCTTGTAGTTTATGTGTAACATCCCGATTTTTTGTTTTCCTTGAAATAAATACGTTTTATAATATTTATGAGTTTTGTGAATTTATGAGAATTTTTAATTATTTTGAATATTTTAATTTTATTTTGATTATTTTAATATTATTTTTGAAATATATGTCCGAATTTAGTTTTTTTTTAAAATATATGAGTTTTATAATTTTTATGATATTTGAGAATTTTTGTGAAATTTTCTGAGTTAGTGATTATTTTAATATTATTTTGAGCTATATGTGTGTTTGAGGCGGACCCAGAAAAATAAAATTTTTTCTTAGACCAGAAAGTTTCGGACTGTCAAGGCAGGATCGGGGGATCTTACTAAACTCGAAACCGGGAACAGTTGACGAAGATTTTCTATATCTGAGTTTTCTATTATTCATTGAGTAATAATAACTGTATGTGTGTTTGAGGCAGGCCCAGAAATTTTTTTTTTCTTGGACCAGAAAGTTTTAGACTGTCAAGGCGGGATCGGGGGATCTTACTAAACCAGAAATCAGGAACAGTTGAAGAAGATTTTTTATATCTGAGTTTTCTATTATTCATTGAGTAGTAATAGCAGTAGTTATTGTCCATTGGGTAATATCTGATAGAAAATATCTAAGTTAAATATCTTAAGGGTAATCATGAACCATCATTACTAAGCTTTATGACTAACTAATAGGAATTGGTCAAACATAGTGGTTTGGACTTTGTTATGAACTGTTAGATGGAAAACTTGATGAAGAAGCCTTAGATCATCACCATCGATCTAATCAATGGTGTGAGAGCAATCTTGATAAAGAAGCTTATGATATCCACCTTAGATTTAATCAATGGTTAGGAGATGAAGTCAATATTAATGGTTAGATTAGTTGGTTAAGTGACTAGAAGTTAGAATGAAATCAAACTTAATTACTACCCTTCATGAGTCACACGGCCAACAAGGCCATTCTAGCATATTCTTTGAAGTTTTCTAATGACCAAAGGATGACCACTTTGTGACCAGAGCCATGTGAAACCCATGTGAAGTGCATGTGATGTTTTAATCTTGTCAAACAAGTCTTAAGTCTCCTACACACTCCTTCACACGGCCATTCACTCCACAATGGCTATCCAATTTCATTTTTACTCCACTTTGTTACAAGCCTTCATCATTTTCTCTCAAATACTCAAGAACACCAAGAACACTTCTTCTCCTTCTTCCTAAAGCACATGGCCTCCCTACCAAAACCCAACCTCCACTCTTCTATAATTTCATCTCTTCGTACTTTCTAAACCCAAACATTATTCTAAACACATTTCCTTTAGTGAGTTTTGTCTAAATCTCTCTCTAAGTGCATCAAAAACCAAGCTTTAGTTTACTACTCCAAAGGTAATCTTTTGATTCTTTGATCCTAAGTTGGATTTTTGATTTTTTAGACCATGATTGATCCATGGTTCTTTGTTCTTAAGCTTTGTTTATGACTTTAGAATTTTTTTAAGTTTGATTAGGGTTTTGTTTGGTGCCACACAAATTCAAGAGGAGAAGAAAGCTTGAAGTTTTTGTCTTCCTTGAGGTAAGAGGAAGATTAACCTCATCAACCAAGTGTTGGTGGTGAGGGAATGGCTTGTTTGTGGTGAAAAATCCATAAGGATTTATTCACTTGCTTGTTTAAGCTCTCTTTGTTTGTGCTTGTTATGTTTATAGTTTTGAAATTATGCTTGCATATGTGTTGGTATGATTATAGCTTTGATAATATGCTTGTATGTGTGAATTATAAAGCATACAAATTTATGTGTAATTTAGGATGTGAATAATATGATGAGAAAAATTATATGAAGGCCCCAAAGAGCCTAGAGGCACATGGCCTCATCACCAAAAAGGGGACCAAGAGTCCTAAATTATTTTCCTAATTGAGGATTAAAGGATTTTGTGACAAGAAATTCGATTAAGTGAGTGTATAAGGATTAAAGTGTTAGAAAATGATTTATATATGAATTTTGAAGCACTATATAAATTCGGCCAACATGCCAATTTTTGATGATCAAGATCCAAAATTATTTTACTAAGTGTAAATTTAGGTGTTTTAATAGTAAGAACTCAATTTGGTAAGTTTTGAAAGTTAAATGAAAGTAATTTAATTTTTAAAACTAAAATTGGCCTAATTAAGCTATGTAGTAAAGTAAAAGCCAATACTTGAAATTTACTGACGTATAGCTCACCCTATGGGTTTTGAAGCACGTTAGAAAATTTTGAGCTGTAATATCCCAAATAAATTAAAGAAACATAATTTTCTGGGAAATGGTAGAAATACTGATTTTTAGAGGGACTATATAGAAAATATTATTTAAAGATGGACTATATTGAAAATATTCCTTAAAGATGGACTATATTGCAAATATTATTTAAAGAAGGACTACTTTGGAAATATTATTTATAGAAGGACTATTATGTAAACAGAAGGACTGTTATGCATATAATGAAAATAAAGTAAATTTTTGGTATTAAAATGAGAAAAATCTTATTTTGGACTTAAAATATGTTAGAAGTATTTTATGCAATTGAAAATAGGTTAAAAAATTTGTGCGACTTAAAAATAGTAAATTTTGGCTATGCGATTGAGAAAATGCGACAAAATATTTATGCGATTTAGAAAACGATGGAAAATATTTATGCGATTTGAAAACATAACAAAAATGTTACGTGATTGTGAAAACACGATAATATTGCTGTGCGATTGAGAGGAACAACGAGTTTTGCTGTAGGACCAAGGAACTGGACCCGAGTGGATCATTAATATTATGTAATTGTATGGGCGATTATATAATATCATTGATATTAATGGCATTAGACAATTGTATGGGCGGTTGATTTAATACCATTGGAAACGGTTCAACGGTGATTGACCCAGTTATGTTGAATAATGATATCGCCAAGTAACGATGTGTGAATATGAAATACTGTGTGATTAATGACAGTATGTGTATTTGGATCTTACATCATGCATAGAAAAGCGTATTCGCTTATTGATTAAGGCTATATGCCTAGGAGATTGATTTACACCTAAAGTGCGGGTGCGAGTAGACAAGTGTCGGTCACTCGTTGACCTTAGGGGCATTGGGGTGCAGGTACCTCACAATGGGCAGTTGGTAGCTCTCCTGTCCGTGGGGCAGACTGATGCAAACGCACTAACGATCCAGACCGAGACACTGTCCTATATCGTGATCTAATGTAGAATGTCTTGTCCAATGCCTGATGTACATTTTGATAAATTAATAAATTATAGCACTTTTGGCCACAGCAGCCAAGTGACAGACATATCTTCTAGATCTTCTCTCTGAAATTGTGTTTAGCTCCATGGAGTAGGAATGAGTTTGTGTGCATATGCATAGTCAGTATTTATACTATTGTGACATCGTCTTATTGTGAATAATATGATTGTGGTGTTATCATTATGCCTGATATTGTGTTGCGAGTTTATTAGATTGTTTATCTATTTAATATTATGAATATGTCTACTAATTTTATATTAATATATGGATTGTATGTATGGAACAACATTGTTGTTCGTATCGTTTCTTTGCTACCAAACTGGTATTGATGTAGGGGATCTCACCTCTTTGCTATATTTTTCTGTCTATTTCTATTTTATGCTTACATCTTTGAAGACTACGATGACAGCAAGAAGGGGTCAATTAGGTTTCTTTAGACTACAGTTTCTTGAAGGCGCTGAGGCTTGGCGTGTCCATTGGAACTCCGAGTATATAGAGTATTGTGGTGACATTTCTTTATCCGCAAGTAGGACTCGCAATGGGGTCATTACTACATCTTTTACGGTTGCTTATGCAGAGTTTGTTTTACCTATCAGGGAGTTGTGGAATGATTTCCTCTATACTCCTAGAGGAAACTTTGATTTATCATTGGCTCGGATTTCTATCCATTGAGACATTCCCAGCTAAGGAATTTGTCTTCTGACAAGGGCTTATATATTAGGTGTTATGTTTTTGGGTATGTAAAGATAATGAATGAATATTTGTAGTAAACTCTGTTTATATGAAAAGTATATTTATTTAGTTTTTATATTTTGAGTTACCTTAATTTGATCAATTGATGTTTTCCACGAAAAATAAATTTTGAAACTCATATTTAATTAAGATTAAATATTTTATAACTTGGGAAATTAATTATTTATAAGAAGTTAGTATGAAATATGATACCCTTCGGAGGGTGTTACATTATGCATGTATGTATGGTTTGGGGAAAAATGGCTATTTGAGGTAAAGATAGTTTCTTTTGCTAGTTCCTAGTTTTAATGGCTGAGTTTAGTTTAGTTCTAGCTTGACCTATGCTTGTGTGTTGATAGTGAGGTTAGAAACACTCTCTTGAGTGTTTGAATCAAAAGTTGAGAATTAGGTTTTGAATGATTAAGTTTTGTTCCTAATCTAAGTTTAATGAGTTAAAGTTAGAGTTTGATTATTCTAATATGATTAGACATCATATTTAGGATTGGAAATCACTTAGAATCCAGGATTTGAGGATTAGGACTTGGTTAGAAACCAAGATTATGCAGAACTCGATTTTGCAGAAATAGGGTAGCATCTTGATAGCTTGTGATTTTAGTTGTATAACTTGAGCTGTAGTCATTGGATTGACCTAATTCTTGTTTCATTTTAAAGATAATACATAAGGATTCATGTAGTAAAAAATTCAGATTTTTATCACAACCCAAGTAGCCCCAATTTAGGTTTGAATTTGAGTTAGATTATGTAGAAACAAGTAGATTGACACTTGTTAAACCAGATTGCATAACTTCTTGCTCAGAGGTCGTATTTACATGAGACTAGTGGCATTTTGAAGCTAACATGTAAGGCTATAAGGGATAAAAATTCAATAATTTTAGCACTCCTCATGCGTTCCCAGTTTCAGTTTAAAGTAAGGTCAGATTCTAGGAAAATAGGTGGTTATCTTGTTTCAGCCTCTGCATTTTGATGCATAACTTTGGTTACACTAAGTCAAATGAAGTGAGGTTTATTGCATTTGAAATATATGAGATAATGCTATTTTCTTGTAAAATTTTAGAATTTTATAAGTTAGGATGTACATTTGGTGCATTCATGAAAATTAGCCTTTTTAGGTGACAAACTAGAAAATGTCAAGATGTGATCTTGTTGAAATAGGGTTTCCTACTTGATATGTCCTCTTATATATGCTTTTTAGTGTATGTTAAGGTACTACTAGGGGTAATTTAAGATAAGAATGACCATCTAGTAAGTTTATGAATGGTATGAACCTTAGAGCAACCAGAGGTAGTAGATTGCCTTGGGAAGGTACCTAGAACCTTAAGCCACAAAGTGTTGCATTTACTTGAGTGGAAATAGAGTTATGTATTTAGTCTCTAAGTGAGTGGATGTTTTATGTATTAATTTCTCTAGGAAAGTGGGATATTATGCATTACTAAATACACAATAGGATGAATTATGACTAGTAAGTTTGTCATATTCATGAAGTATACCAGAAATATGCAATAACTCCTTTATTAGTAGAGTTGAGTTAAAATTGCAAGATGAGTGGGATTTACTATCCTTAAATACGAAGTTAAGTATGGGAGTTGAAGTCCGTATGCATTCCAGAAGTTAGGAATTGCTAAATAGGTATCTGGAACGTTAAACACTCTAGTGTAGCTTAGGTTATTACTAGAGATGTGATAATAAGGAAAACTAGATACAACCAAGATATGTACTTTCTACTTATCTGGATGCATTTATAGGGAATGGTCTAGTAGTATTATTCATTGTGAGTATCCTTTGATGATGTGCACAATCATTTAGGCTAAGGGAGATAATTGGAGAGTTCGAAAGGTTCTTTTGAACAAGGATTCAGCCCTAGCTTCTCGATAGTGTCAGGGTACGTGTAATGTGAGGATGAGCTTTCCCTCTATTTACCACAAGATAATACACTAAACCAGTATTCCTAGTAAACATGTTGGTTCTTAATTGAGCTAAGTATGTATATATGATGTTTTGCTTGCCTTTCCAATGTATTTGTAACCTATATGATGTGCATCATTTTTGACCAAATGAAATAATGAGAAAGTCCAAAAGTTCCTTCGGATGAGGACTAGTACTAGATTCTCAGAGAGCTAGGGTTACAGGTAGAGTGAGGATGAGCTTTCCCTCCCTACCATAGAAGAAATACATGGAGCATTCAAGTTCCCGGAATGAACAAGTATTATTAGTTTTCAAAATAAAACTCTGCATGTATTTCAAAACAAAACCTTGCATAAGCATATATTTAGGACATTTTTTAGGCATAACCATATTGCATATCATTAGCATTGCATTTAAAGACAGTTGTATGGGCAATTGTATGTTACTGTTGATATTTACAATTGTATAGGCGGTTGTTTATATTTGTCAGTATGTAGGCTATTGGTTTAGACCACACCACAAGGTAGTGTGCAGTTATGAGTAATAGTGGAGGAAACTCCTATGTTGGTTATTAGAGAATTATTTATACAATGTTATAACTAACTGGTATTCGAATTGCTTTTACTGAGAATTATAATTCTCAATCTAATTGTGTTTCCATGTAAATCCAAGTAAAGACTCTACTAAGGGAAAGAAGATGAAGCAAGAAAACTAGTATAGTTTTATATGCTTTTATAGACAGAACTTATGTATATAGTTTATATTTGCTTTGTATGTTTTAAAGAGATATGTATTACAATATGCCTTTTTGTGGCTAGTGTTGTACTTATATGTTTGAGGTTTAAGTTTTTCCACAATCTCTCAAGGCTCTCTATAATTACTAGATTGTGATTATGAATATATGTTACTATGTTTATGTAGAAGTGACGTATCTAATGTTGTATATCTTTGTATATCTATGATATATCTAGATATATGTATTTAGGCGTTACATGTCACAATTATTTACCCCGTATAAGTTGAGAAGATAAAAGTACATGAGAAATAGAATATATCCAATAAAGAATAATTGTATATAACCTTTTTAAGTAAATATCATACTTAAATGAATTCATAAGTAAACGTATTTGTTGTAGTTACCAATCATATTTTTTTAAATACTTTTTTGTACACAATATTGTTGGTTATGTTTGATGATTCATTGTTGTCTAATTTGATGAAAATCTTGATACTGTTCTTGCTTTTAACTCTTGACAGTGGCACATATTGTTGACCATGACTGAAAACAATCTTTGGATCCCACATGTGAAAGGTTTGACCTTGACTTTTGTTGATTGTCATGGCAAATGAAATTACTAAAGAAAATTGTATTCTTAGAAATCTTATCGGTAGGATGGTATTAGATGGAACCAATGTCATTTGAGTTATGAAAACCATATCCCCAAGATGTTTACCAGAAAGAATCTTGTTGTTAAAGACATGAATACCAAATCTCGTAATCTAAAGTCTTGTACTGTTGCAAAGCCCCCTTGATTGGTTAATATTCCTAATTAGCATAATAGGAGCACCAATCTTGAATGTAATCTATGAATTGGATGGCCAGAGCATAAGATGTTATTCAAGAATTTTATTGATAGATTTCTTCATTCACTTCAGAACTTACATCTTCCTTGCACATAGTATCTAAGCTCAAATATACTTTATCTTCTCCATGAATTAATGACAACAAATGATAATTTATGAATTCAACACTTTCATTAGTTGGGGCAAGAATTACCTCTTTCAAAAGTAATTTGCATGTGATATGTTATTTAGCACATTGGGATAACAAATTATAGCAACTCTGAGAATAGATCTTTCGAATGTTGAATTAGCATTTCATCCAGAATTTGCATTGCGCCTTCACCATCATAAGGTTCTCCCGCATTGCCATTACTAACTTTCAAAATCCACTTTAAGAATTCCCAAGTTTCTTCTAAATTAGAGGAAGGAAAACATGATTGGAGTCTTAAGTTTTTTGTTAAAATCAAAACATGGCAATATTTCCACAATGGAGAAGAGTTAATTATAGCATGAACAATGTTTTGTCTATAAGCTTTTTGAATAATATGCAAGATTTGCTTGAAATCTCCCCCAAGTACAATAACCTTACCACCAAACGATTTATTCAATCTGAGGATATCTTGCAAAGTTCTGTCTAATACTTCAAAGCAATGCTTATGCATCTCGACGCCTCATCCCATATTAGTTTTTCCTACCATCATTTCTCCTTTTATATAAAGGATATCCTTTATCATCAGCCATTGTATTGTCAACGAACTTCTTTGGAAATTGCTTTGAGCAAATCCCATTTTTCATACATGGGGACTTCACATTAGTTTGACCATAAGGACCATAAATCATGTTCTTTTTCACTAACTTATACATTTTCCTATTAGTTTGTTTGTCAGGAATTTATGAACATATAATCTTATCGATGTCCTCTAAGCATTTAGGCATATCCTCATCATACAACCAAAGTGAAACATGAGCATGCGACAAACCACATTTCAAAAACTCATTATGCACACATCTGTGAAGTATTTCAAAATAAAATTATCAAATGAGGATACATACAAAAAATCAAATATAATACACAACATGATAAGTTGTTTTCAAGCAAAGTATATGAGTAATGTGGACTTACTTCTAATAGAAGTTTTGATTTTAGAAAACAAAAATTGATGTCTAGATATGTAGTGCAATTTAATTTCATACTTACATGATTTAAGTTTTCCAAAAATGTTGCCATTTTTTAAGTCTTTCATCATCGTGTCAAATTTCATCTTAAACATTTAGGTCAAAATACCAAGGTGATCTTCTAGTCTTGAATTTGATTGTTTTAAGACTCTCTGTATTTCTAGCTACTTTGGATTGCATTTTGTGATGAACAAAGAAGGGAAACCAACCCAGTTGCATATTTGCAAAGCATTAACAAAATTATTAAACATATATCTTGGATCTCCCGTTAAAGTTCCTGGTAGAATAATATGCTTACTAGTAGATGTAGCATCATTATCTCCTCTTAGGATTTTATTGTGGATGCCCTTGTACAAGTCCACCCTTAGTTGATCCTGATTATTTCTAATGAAATTTATTCTTGATGATTCTATCACAAATATCCATCTACCATGAATTGCTAAAATAACTTTCTTGACTTCAAGAGAATTGCATTTTTGCCATTTCCCATTTGAATCTTGTATGCAAAAAGTTCCCTTATGCTGAAGGTTTTTCTTTTTCCCAGATGTCAATGGTAAGATATCTTCCAAAAAAATATTCTCTAAAACCATCTTCACCATAGGGAAATAATAGAGGTACTGTAAAGGAAGGTAAAGTGGATGCAACTCACTGATACGTTGCATCTTTTTAGATCTAATCTCCACCACAATGTCCCTCATACCTTCATGATTGTCAAAGTCTCCAATAATTAGTGCTGTGATTTAATTTGCATTGGGAAGATTATATGTCCTCCCATTGGTGCTCCAACTTTTTATTAGTTTTAATTTAAAACCTTCTAAGCCATGTCTGGAAAAATGATCCCAAGCAACTCTATATGTTTGAGCAAGTACATTGAACTCATCAACCATGTCTTTCTGTAAAGAAATGGTATCCAAATTAAGGTCCTTTGTATTATGTCATGACTTGAAATGGCAATTAATTTGACTAATTAATCTTATTGCCAAATAATAACTATATGACCTGTTCAAAAATTTAAAACATGTAAATTTAAGAAATAAACTAATACTTGACAGAATTTATTCTATTTTGTGCTTTATTTTCTATGAAAATATTCAACTACGAAAATTTAGGTGTCAATTGTAACACCCTTACTACTAACACTAATAGTTTATCCGGAATTACACCTCAGTAATTAACAGTAAGCGCATCACTTAAAAATTTACAATAAATAATTCAAATATAATTTATTTAATATATAAAAAATATGAGTCTGGACGGGTGAAATAATATACATATGCTGAAAGGATGTCTATACAAATGTATATTAAAATACAATTATACATCAAATGCTCCCATGGAAATATCCATACATCCTTTACATGAAGCTTCAAATCAAAAATTAAACTTCAACTTCTGCTTTGATCGTAGTGCTGTGAGATTTGATCCTGAAATTATCATGGAATATAATATAGAAATGGGGTGAGAATACTAATTCTTAGTAGTTCTATTATGAAAATATGTCATCACAATAATTCTAGTTGTTTCGAGGAAAAATACAGTTCTAAAAAAATTAGTTTGAATATATAAATAAATATATATATATATATAAAGAGAGAGAGAGAGAGAGAGAGAAGAAAGGTGGCAAAAATGCCAAATCTGGTCCTTTCTCTTCCTAAAATAGAGTTCCATTTAACAGTTTCCAAAAATATCCATCTTCAATATTACAAATTTCAATCACAAATAATTTCAGAAATCATCTCCAAATACTAATAGTATAATACCAAGTTCATTCAAAAATTCAAATACATATTGAAGTCATTACATGAGATACAAATTCAATTCAAATTTTAGTGCTCATTCAAATACTCGCTATTCATTATCCAAGATACTTTCTCACTTCTCAAGTATTCAAGAAATATTCATACTCAGAATTTATTCTAAATTACTTCGTTCTCGGAGTATATTCAAGATTACACTCTACCTGGAGTACATTCAAACTTACTCCCTACCCCTTACCCAGAGTATATTTAAAATTACTCCCTACCCGAAGTATATTCAAGATTACTCCCTACTCAGAGTATATTCAAGATTACTCCCTACTTGGAGTATATTCAAGATTACTCCCTACCCAGAGTATATTCAAAATTATCCCCTACCCGGAGCATATTCAAGCTCAAGCACAAATTACTATTCTAACTCAACCTTAAAGAATTAAGGGAGCAATACATTTCACATTCTAGCTCAACTTGAATAATCAAGGAGCAATATAATCTTTAATACATAGCAAGTGTACAACTTGGTTCCATTCATCACATTCCACAACTTCACATAAGTGGACCATACCAATGACATCCAAACATCAATTGAACATCAAATCAAATATAATCAAGAGGCATGATAGTCTCATATATACAACAACAAGTGTGTAGTCCACTTCATTCATCACATTCTATGGATATGCAATACACTTTTATTCAAGTACACTATAACTATATTCATTAATGAATCAATTGCTATGAATACCCAATACCAAGTTCATCCAATTAGAGCTATAATAAGCATGAACACATCAAAATTTTAACTATAAAAAGAGCAGCACCCTGCCACAATTAGTTATCAACGTTCTAATCACAATCTCAAGCACACAAATAATCAAATTCTATTTAGAAAAATAGTAGTGGCACAATAAAGACTGCAGTAGCAAAATAAAAATAGCAATAGCAGCACAATAAAAATAGCTACTGCACAATAGAAATAACAGCAGCACAATAAAGATAATAGCAGCATTAATATAGTAGTAAAATACCAGCAAAAACAATAGCAGAATAGCAGCAAAAATAGAAGAACAACAACAGCAACAACACAACAGTAAAATAGTGGTAAAATAGCAGCAAATCTGTAGCAAAAATAGCAGCAAGATAGCAGTAAAAATAGTAGCCAAAATAGTAGCATGACAGCCATAAAAACAACAACAAAAATAGCATAAAAATTGAACCTTTACAATTTAAAATTTTAACCTTAAGCCTCACTAAAGCATGGTTTAGTCATGATTCTCTTAAAATCAAATCATAAACTCAAATCATCATTCATTAGATAAGCAAGATCAATTTCAAAACAAAGAACTCCTATTCCTCTCGAATTCAGTCGTGAGTTCGATAAGCTCAAAGGTCACTAAATTAAGTAAAAAATCCACAGAAAGAGAACATGATAAAAATAGGAACAAAGAACATAAATTAATAAGAAATTTCTCTTCTTTTTCTTTTGGCTGGTCGTGGCACCATGGGCTTGAAAGATCATATTTCAAATTCAAAAACAACAAATAAAGAAGAATAGGTTGATGGTAAGAACCCCTACCTCACTCCCAAGCCTTAGTTACTTATTTTCCCTCACTTCCTTTCTCCTTTTTCTCCTTTCTTAACTGTGCTTCATTCCCCTATTTCAGCTACTGTGTGCGTGTAGGAATGAAGAAAAAATTGCGTGATATTTGGAGAATAATTTATAAAAAGAGGGAGAAGTCAAAAGAGGAAATAAAGGTGAAATTAGCTTCATGTTTCTCTTCATTTTTATTGTTCTTCTTGGATATTGCTATTGGACGAACACAGGGGAGAGAAATGAAGATAGTGAGATGAAAAGATGAAGAAAAATGAGTGATAAAAGAGTGGAACACTCTAGAGTTTGGACGGTGGTTTACTTGAATAAAGTTTATGACCAAATTTATGCTGAAATTTTTGTATCTGTTACGCACATTCTAATATTTCAAAGTTGAGTTTTCAAGTATTCATAAGTATTAGGAAATTTTCAAGACTTGTATTAGTCCTTATATTTTCATATACTGCTTTTTATCAATTAAGTTGCATTAGTTTTCTCAAATTAAATTGTACCTGTAAAATAAGTAAACATGTCTTCCTTAAATTATTTTTCATACCAAAATATTCTTCATATTCTACTTATCACCTCTATGAAATTTCATAATTTTCTGAGCTGCTTAATTGTTCTGGCTATTTCTCAGCAGTATCCTTAAAAATACCAAACTTGCTCTGTTGATTCTTCAAAAATTTTTTCATCTTTTATCAATAGTTTTTAGTTAGGAAATAAATTTTTCATATTTATTTTCATTATATCAACTGATTCTGTAGATACCTTAATTATTCCCTTGTACTCAATGTTACAAAATTACGCTCAAACTAGATCAAAAACTTATCCGAATTAACAGATAATTCTTACCAGTATTACTAAGCTTCTATAACTCTGATTAGGACTGTTAGGTTAGGAAGGATGTTAGAATTCTCTCTCTTTTTTATAAATTTTTTCCTCAAAATTTACTTGCCTTTTTCAAAAGCTCCAAATAACTTTACATCATTTCGGGTTTAAGTCCCTACCATTCCATAACATCTTCACTTGAGGGATTTGTTCTCTTCTATCTCATATTCAACATATTACATCATTCTTTTATTCTTTGCTATATCTTATTTTATTCATATCTCATGATTATTAAAAGGGTATGAAGGGAATTGTTCATCTTCACAGTACTATTCTATTCTCATTCGTATTCTCTTGGTAATATTCTACTTTCAAGTTAGTGCACTTCAACCTATTCATGAACATTCACTAGTCACGCAGAGCTATTTCTTATTCTGAGTAACCCAAACCACATCTTTTGAAGGACTGTTCATCCTCATTTCAAAGTTGTGGGTATGAGGAAAATACCATCCTTATATACTATGATAGGGAGGGAAATACCATCCTCACACTATCATTTCATTCTCATTCATATTCGGTGGTAGATGAGGGAAATACCATCCTCATAATACCCTTCATTCTAGGATCACCTCTGCCAACTAGGAAGAACTTGAGTGAAGAGGAAGAGGGCATAATCCATCCTCAACCTCAACTACTCCGGAAGGGAGGGTCTATCCTCCACCTTCCATTCTAACCTAGAATGAGGACCCTTTCCTTATTCTATCATCCATCCAAGATTACCTCCAGTAGAAGAGGAAATGTCCTTCCTCGACTACCTTTCACTTAGGGAGAAAATTAAGGTAAAGGGAGGGAATGTGATTCAAGTGTCGAGCTCAACTAAATAATAAAATTCCAGTTCTATCGATAACTTGTACTACAAGGCAATGAACTGAGTCGTCTCTTGAGGATCAAGATACTAATCAAACCAAATCAAGATCACATAAGGGGGATTGTGCATGCAGAATGTAAACATAATAATTAAGTATAAGAAAGAAAATCAAATTGCAAAGCAACCAATCTAAGAAACCATCAGAAATCTAGTTGGCTTGTCATTGATCACTAAACATGCATCTTGATTGAATTAATTAGTTAATCTATGATTGACTGAAATCTCTGTGATTACCATGCAGCATTGATGATGAGTTTTGATGATAACAAATATGGAGATGATGAGAAGATCAAGTCCAAGTTCTTCAAGTTTAGCTTTAGGACTTAGGATCTCTCTTGTACAGAGCTCTCATAGGATATCTCAGTGTTTAACTCAAAAGATCTAAGAACGTGTTTTTCTACAAACTAAATTAAAGTTTTAATGTGGGTTTGATAATCAAAGAGTTTGTGGTTTTTTTTCTAAACTTACATAAACTGGTTCCCAAACGTGTTTCTGATAATTTGAACAGAGGCATTCGAATACCATTAAAGGCATTCGAATACAATCCCTCTAAAAATGCTTTTATAAACGTATTTTAAGCAGTGGTATTCGAATACCATATTGTGGCATTCAAATACTTTGGGTCTGAACTGTTTTTTATATACTGATATCAGTGGCATTCGAATACCTCACAATGTTATTCGAATAACCTAAGTCTGAACCGTTTTTATATATATTGATATCAGTGGTATTCGAATAACCCACGAGTTTCTGCTTCTGGTTTTGGAATTTGATACGCAAACGGATTTGCATTTATTATGTCATTAATTCCCTCAACGATAATTTCTGATCAAAGGCTCTATAAATAGAGACCTTGCCTCACGGCTGAAACACACGAATCCTTGAAATTATTTTTGGCTGTGCTAAAACGCTGTTTACATAATTTTCTCTTTCTTTCTGTGCTCTTTTGGTAAAATTCTGAGATATTCTTAGAGAGCTCTATAGTGCTTCAATTTGTATAATTTACTCTGAGTAAGAGTTTCTTTTCATCTACTTTCTTTTATTCTACTTCGAGGGTGAGGTATCCCTCAAGGTTTGTATAAAGGGTGAGGTATCCCTGCAGGCTGAGACTTTAGCACAAGGGTAGAGTTTCCCTGTGTGTGAAAAGTGCTCTTTTGTGTAACAGTAGCAAGCACCTATTGAAGCTTGTATGCTTAGTGAAAAATCTCAGCTTTCGAGGACTGGACGTAGACCACAAGTGGGTTAGTGGTCGAACCAGGATAAATACTGTGCCTGCTTCTCTTTTCTTAATCTCTTTATTTTATGCAATTTTAATTTACTGCATATTTATTTTTTTCTATTTTTTATTGTTTCTTTTCTACTTCCCTTTCCTTTTGTGCTTTTATTTATTAAGTTTTTAATATTAGCTTTTGCTAAAAAGAGGTTTTGTAAAAAAAAAATTATACTCAATTCACCCCCCCTCTTGAATACTGGAAGCCACTTGGTAACAAGTGGTATCAGAGCTAGACTCTTGTATAAAGAGCTTAGCAGCTTCAAGAGAACATGGCTTCTTCAAATGGTTTTTCAGAAGGATCTTCCATAAACTGACCACCCTTTTTCAATGGGGATGGTTATGTATATTAGAAGGAAAGAATGAAAATCTTCATCGAAGCTATTGATCTAGATGTATGGGATGCTGTCGAAAACGGTGCTTTTATACCCACACATGAGGTCGATGGTGTAAGGACCGAAACACCACGAAATAAATGGTGTGATGAAGACAAAAGAAAAGTTCAATTTAATTTAAAAGCCAAAAATATTATTATTACTGCTTTGGGATATGATGAGTTTTTTAGAATTTTAAATTGCAAAACTGCTAAAGAAATGTGGGACACTTTACAAGTTACCCATGAGGGTACTAGTGAAGTTAAGAGGTCGAGAATCAATTCTCTAACTCGTGAATATGAATTATTCAGAATGAACCAAGGAGAAAGCATTCAGGAAATGCAAAAGAGGTTCACCCACATAGTTAATCATCTTGCATCTTTAGGCAAAAGTTTTTCTAACAAAGATTTGATTAACAAGGTTTTGAGATGTCTTAGCAGGATTTGACAACCTAAGTTAATAGCTATCTTAGAATCGAGGGACTTGTCTACAATGACTCTAGCTACACTATTTGGAAAACTTCATGAGCACGAACTGGAACTGAGCAGATTAAGTCAAAGCGAAGAAAACGATAAAAAGAAAAAAGGGATAGCGCTCAAAGCCACTTCCTCAACATTTGACAATGATGATGAAGAAAATGAAAAAAGCTCAGAGAGCATCGAGGTAAGTGAAGAAAATCTTAGTTTGTTAGTTAAAAAGTTTGGTAAATTTCTCAAGAAAAAGGGAACGCAAAGAAGACCTCCCTTCCCTCCGAAGAAGAATCATTACAAAGGTGAAGGAGCTTCATCGACTCCAACTTGCTATGAATGTGGCAAACCTGGTCACATGAAAATGGAGTGCCCAATTTACCAAAAGAAAAAGGAGAAATTTGAAAAGAAGCCCTTCAAGGAAAGAAAAGGAAGAAAAACCTATATAGCATGGGATGAGAACGACATGAACTCAACTGACAGCTCAGATAGCGAGGAAGCTCAACTATGTCTCATGGCAAAAGGAGAAGAAGAAGAAAGCAAAAATGAGGTAAGTTCTAATACTACTTTATTACCTTCTTACGATGAGTTACATGACGCTTTTGAAGAATTGCATGAAGAATCTTTAAAATTGACAAAAATTATTTCTTATTCTAAGAAAACAATTTCTTCTTTAGAAAATCAAATTCTTGTTTTAAATAAAGAAATAGAAGAATTGAAAATTGAAAATGAAACTTTGGGAATCATTGATGCATGCACAGATCATTCTTCACATGCTTCTACCTCTTCATCTTGTTCTTCATGTCATATGCTTGAAAAAGAAATTGAAGACTTAAAGAACACTCTTTCTAAATTCACCTTTGGAAGGGATAACTTAAAGATTTTATTAGGAAGACAAAGAGTGGTTTTTCAAAAAGCCGGGATAGGTTATAACCCGAAAAATCAACAAAAACTTTATAAAAAAATTTTTGTGCATTCTAGTGTTTCAAGTAGTCCTTTTATTAAATGTTTCTACTGTGGAAGGAAAGGACATAGTGCATCAACATGTAATGCAAGGAAAAACATAAATACAAAAATTGGAACAAAAATGGTTTGGGTTCCCAAAGGTACTATACCCAAAACTGACACACAAGGACCCAAGAAAGTTTGGGTATCAAAAGTTAAAAACTAAACTTGTGCTGTAGGTGTGCTTGAAAGCCAGGAGTTCAAATTGGTATCTCGATAGCGGCTGCTCCAAGCACATGACCGGGGACGACTCAAAATTCACCATGCTTATTCCCAAGAATCATGGACACGTTACTTATGGTGATAACAACAAGGGAAAAATTCTTGGAATCGGTAAAGTCGGTAAGAACCCTAACTCCTCTATTGAAAATGTGCTGCTTATTGAAGGCTTGAAACATAACTTGCTTAGTATTAGCCAATTATGTGATAAAGGAAATAAGGTTATATTTGATTCAAATTGTTGCATAATTGAAGATAAAAATGATAAACATGTTAAATTCATTGGTCATAGAGTAAACAACATCTATATGATTAGTCTTGATGATATATCTTCAAATGATGCGAAATGCCTTTTAAGTAAGAATGATGATTCATGGTTATGGCACAGGAGAATTGCACACATTCACATGGATCACTTAAAGAAGTTAGTCTCTAAAGAGCTAGTAATTTGTCTACCTAAGCTTAGTTTTGTAAAAGATAAATTATGTGATGCATGTCAAAAGGGTAAACAAATAAAGGTCTCTTTTAAAGCAAAAAATATAGTTTCAACTACTAGACCTTCACAACTTTTGCACATGGATCTGTTTGGACCTTCTAGAACTATGAGCTTTGGTGGGAATTACTATGCTTTAGTGATTGTGGATGATTTTTCTAGGTTTACATGGACTTTATTTCTTGCAAATAAAAATGATGCATTTCTAGCTTTTTAAAAGACTTGCCAAAGTTATTCAAAATGAAAAAAGTTTTCAAATCTCTTCTATAAGAAGTGATCATGGTGGCGAATTTGAAAATAATGTTTTTGAAAATTACTGTGATGAACATGGCATTAATCATAATTTCTCTGCCCCTAGAACTCCACAACAAAATGGAGTTTCAGAAAGGAAAAATTGTTCTTTAAAAGAAATGGCGAGAACTATACTTAATGAGGCTGCTCTTCCCAAATACTTTTGGGCGGATGCTGTAAGTACAGCTTGTTATGTAATGAACAGGGCCCTTATAAGGCCTATTTTAAAGAAAACCCCATATGAGTTGTATAAGGGAAGAAAGCCAAATGTCTCACACTTTCATATTTTTGGATGCAAATGTTTTGTTTTAAATAATGGAAAAGATAACTTAGGCAAGTTTGATGCTAAGTCTGATGAAGATATATTTCTTGGTTATTCAAATCATAGTAAAGCTTTTCGTATATATAATAAAAGAACTATGACTATTGAAGAATCTATACATGTTGTATTTGATGAAACTGACCCAAATGGATCGAGAAAGGATCTTGTTATTGATGATGTTGCAGAGGTCTTGGCGGAAACACATTTGGATAGTAAAGAAAAAGAAATCAAGGAGCAAGAGGATAAACAAAGACAAGAAGATTCGCAAGCTTTGGAACTTCCCAAAGAATAGTGAACTTCAAAATACCATTCCCTTGATCAGATTATCGGTGATGTATCTAAAGGTGTAAGTACTCGTAACTCTCTTAGAAATACTTGTAATCACTTAGCGTTTGTTTCTCAAATTGAACCTAAAGATTTAATTGAAGCTTTTGATGATGAATATTGGATCTTAGCTATGCATGTGGAATTAAATCAGTTTGAAAGAAATCAAGTTTGGAACTAAATGGGTTTTTAGAAATAAACTTGATGAAAATGGGTTAATAACTAGAAATAAAGCTAGATTGGTTGCTAAATGATATAATCAAGAAGAAGAAATAGATTATGAATAAACCTATGCACCTGTAGCTAGATTAGAAGCTATTAGAATGTTACTTGCCTATGCTTGCATCATGGATTTCAAATTATGTCAAATGGATGTCAAGAGTGCTTTTCTAAATGGTTTTATTCAAGAGGAGGTATACGTTGAACAACCTCCGGATTTTGAAAATCATGAACTACCCAACCATGTTTTTAAACTTAAAAAAGCTTTATATGGTTTAAAGCAAGCTCTTAGAGCTTGGTATGAAAGGTTGAGTAAGTTCCTTTTAGAAAATGGTTTTTCAAGAGGAAAAGTCGATAATACTCTTTTTATTAAAAATAAAAAGCATGATATTCTTCTTGTGCAAGTATATGTGGATGATATTATCTTTGGTACTACTAATGAATCCCTTTGCAAAGAATTTACTAAGACAATGCAGAATGAATTTGAAATGTCAATGATGGGAGAATTAAATTTCTTCCTCGGACTTCAAATTAAAGAAACGAACGAAGGGACTTTCATAAGTCAAACCAAATACTGCAAGGAATTGTTCAAGAGATTTGAAATGGAAAACACTAAACACATGGCCACTCCGATGGGCACTTCTTGCTACTTGGACAAAGATGAAGGAGGTAAATCAGTAGAAATAACGAAATATAGAGGTATGATTGGATCTCTTCTTTATCTTACTGCTAGTAGGCCAGATATTATGTTTAGTGTATGCATGTGTGCTAGATATCAGGCAAACCCTAAGGAATCTCATTTAAGTGCTGTTAAACGAATAATGAAATACCTAGTAGGCACTTCACAAATGGGCTTGTGGTACCCTAAGGGTGCCTCATGTAGCCTAATAGGCTATTCTGACTCTGATTTTGCTGGGTGCAAATTGGATAGAAAAAGTACTAGTGGGACATGTCACTTGCTTGGTAGTTCTTTAGTTTCTTGGCATAGCAAGAAACAAAATAGTGTGGCTCTGTCCACCGCTGAGGCTGAATATGTTGCAGCCGGTAGTTGTTGTGCTCAAATCCTATGGATGAAGCAACAACTTTTAGACTACGATCTTCAGCTTGATCACATCCCGATAAGATGTGATAACACTAGTGCAATAAATATCTCTAAGAATCCGATTTTGCATTCCAGAACAAAGCATATAGAGATAAGACATCACTTTATCAGAGATCACGTACAAAAAGGGGATTGCATTCTTGAATTTGTTGAAACATCTAAGCAACTTGCAGATATCTTCACTAAACCCCTAGCAAAAGAAGCATTCTTTTATATAAGAGGAGAATTAGGCATAATTGATCAATCCAACATATAAATGCTTGTTATTTGCTTAAATTTGTTTTTAATCCTTCTTGAATTATTACTGACTTGAGCATCGGAGTTATCCCGAAATCTTTTTTGCAGGTACTCCATCAACAGGTATGCTTTTGTCTCTCAAAAATGCTTTTTCTGGACATATATATGTGTTTTTATTGTTTAGTTATTCGAATACCTCCATATGGTATTCGAATACCCTTGCTGCTTTACGAGAAAACTTGTGTTTTTTTTTTTTGTTAAGGCATTCGAATACCATCAAGATTATTCGAATACCCAGAGGCATTCTGTTTCAGTTTCTCTCACAGGTCTCTGGAGTATTCGAATACCATCAAGTTCTCTCCGGAGTATTTGAATACTTTGTGAATATTCGAATACCATTAAAAGCATTCGAATACCATCGTTTGGCAGCCAAGCTTAATCTGGTAATCTATTCGAATACCTGGTGTGGTATTCGAATACCCTTTGTCTGAAGGCTGCGTCTTTTGAACTTACCCAAATGCTGTATTCGAATGCCTACTCATGGTATTCGAATAAGGTCTGGACATTCCTTAAATACCCCACCCCCCCTCTCCTGCGTATCTGAATACACCTTTCTCTCTTCTCTTCACTTTCAAAAACTCTTTGCTTTCCCTCCTCCAAAAACCTTCCTTTCTCACGGTCTCCACCCCTCATTTCTCCTTCTCCTCCATTGTTTCCCTTCCATGGCCTCATACTCCTCTAACTCTAAGCATCCTCGTACAAAGACGGCTCCATGCAATAATCCGCTGGACCTTCGCAGGCTTTCCTCCAATAAGCAACAGCTTGGGCGCTTCATCACACACTTTCGAGAGCGTAACTTGGTGCATCCAAAGTACCTCGACTTGGGGTTCTTTGAAGGAGAAGGTGGTTTTGACTTTCTGAACCGGCTAAATCACCAAGGCGTACTTCGCTTCTGCTCTTTCTCTGCTGCTTTGTATCCTGACTTGGTCAAGATGTTCTATTACAACCTGAAGATTGAAGGTCAGGAGCTACACTCCAGTGTCTGGGATCAAAATATTGTGATCACACTAAGCGATTGGGTTTAGATGTTTGGCTTGCAGTCAACTGGCCGCTTTGCTGAAGAAGTTTCACTCCTCCAGCTCTTCGACAAGAACAGAGCAATTGAAGATGTTCTTCGCCCTGGGTTGGCTTTACCTTCGACTCAAAAGGGAGTCAAGGGGGGCATGATGAAGAGCTAGGACAGGCTCCTACACTATGGTTATGCCCACATCCTAGCTCCTAGAGGTGGGAACTACGCCTACATGAGTGAAGATGATGCGTTCATGCTGTGGATTCTAAAGCAAGGCCATCAGATTAACTGGCCCGTCTTCATTATGAAGCACATGATGAGGGCAAAAAGTAAAGAGCGGTGTGAACTTCCCTATGGCGTGATCATTACTGCCTTTTTAGGTAAGTGTCCACATATTCTGGAAACCGAGCGAGCGACCCCGCTAACCCATCATCACATTTTTGGGTCCTTTACCCTTAACAAAATGAAGATGATCAGGACCGATGAAGGCTGGGTGTTCCCAGTGGAAGTTGATGATGATGAGGACGACCCTCAAGGCATTCCTGCTACCCCTGCTGCTGCTGCTGCTGATATCCCTACTCCTGCTCCTGTCACGAATGAGCAAATCCTGGCTTCTCTATTGGATAACAGAAACTACATGGAAAACACCTTCACTATTCTGTTTGACAGAATCGCTGGTGTTGAGCGTGAACAGGCTGCCCTTCGAGCTCTGCTGACCGACAACAACCCTGCCTCTCCTCCTCCACCACCTGATGCCTACTTCTAGAGCTTGCTTAGTCTTAGGATCAGTTGCTTATGTTCTGTTTTTTAGTTGTTTATTGTATTGATTATCTTTTAAATTACAATTGTATATGCACTTGGCCACTTATATTTAATGCAATGAGTATTTTCATTAATCTATTGTCAATTACAAACGCTTATTATTTATCTCATACATATTTATCAATGTGCTTTATTGAATGTATGCATCCTTTTTGATCATGCCAAAAGGGGGAGAAAAATAATCAATCTTATTTGAGAAAAGACGGGTTAAAATTAGATTAATAGTGGCTCTTGGATTCCAAAAGAAAGGGGGAGAATATGCTTGTTTTATTATTAAATTACCTTTGAGAGTAAGTCTCCTATCTCTTTGAATTCCAATTTATATGAACTAATGCTTTTCTCAATGATAGTTTGTCATCATCAAAAAGGGGGAGAATGTGATTACCATGCATCATTGATGATGAGTTTTGATGATAACAAATATGGAGATGATGAGAAGATCAAGTCCAAGTTCTTCAAGTTTAGCTTTAGGACTTAGGATCTCTCTTGTACAGAGCTCTCATAGGATATCTCAGTGTTTAACTCAAAAGATCTAAGAACGTGTTTTTCTACAAACTAAATTAAAGTTTTAATGTGACTTTGATAATCAAAGAGTTTGTGGTTTTTTTTTCTAAACTTACATAAACTGGTTCCCAAACGTGTTTTTGATAATTTGAACAGAGGCATTTGAATACCATTAAAGGCATTCGAATACAATCCCTCTAAAAATGCTTTCATAAACGTATTTTAAGCAGTGGTATTCAAATACCATATTGTGGCATTCGAATACTTTGGGTTTGAACTGTTTTTTATATACTGATATCAGTGGCATTCAAATACCTCACAATGGTATTCGAATAACCTAAGTCTAAACCGTTTTTATATATATTGATATTAGTGGTATTCGAATACCACAATAAGGTATTCGAATAACCCATGAGTTTCTGCTTCTGGTTTTGGAATTTGATACGCAAACGGATTTGCATTTATTATGTCATTAATTCCCTCAACGATAATTTCTGATCAAAGGCTCTATAAATAGAGACCTTGCCTCACTACCAAACACACGAATCCTTGAAATTATTTTTGGTACGTGCTAAAATGTCATTTTACATAATTCTCTCTTTCTTTCTATGCTCTTTTGGTAAAATTCTGAGATATTCTTAGAGAGCTCTATAGTGCTTCAATTTGTATAATTTAATCTGAGTGAGAGTTTCTTTTCATCTACTTTCTTTTATTCTGCTTCGAAGGTGAGGTATCCTTCAAGATTTGTATAAAGGGTGAGGTATCCCTGCAGGCTGAGACTTTAGCACAAGGGTAGAGTTTCCCTGTATGTGAAAAGTGCTCTTTTGTGTAACGGTAGCAAGCACCTATTGAAGCTTGTATACTTAGTGAAAAATCTCAGCTTTTGAGGACTGGATGTAGACCACAAGTGGGCTAGTGGTCGAATCAGGATAAATACTGTGTCTGCTTCTCTTTTCTTAATCTCTTTATTTTATGTAATTTTAATTTACTGCATATTTATTTTCTGCTATTTTTTTATTATTTCTTTTCTACTTCCCTTTCCTTCTGTGCTTTTATTTATTAAGTTTTTAATATTAGCTTTTGTTAAAAAGAGGTTTTGTAAAAAAAGTTTTATACTCAATTCACCCCCCTCTTGAGTACTGGAAGCCACTTGGTAACAATCTCTGCATCAAACACATAGAACTCAACACTAGATAATCACCTATAATTTAACTAGCAAATAATTCATAAATTCGCAATTGCTAAAATCATGCCACCTATGTTAGTTTAACAACTAGAATTCAATTAACTCAGATTAACAAATTTGTCAACCTAAGCTGTTACCAATTGGCTTCCAGTACTCAAGAGGGGGGTGAATTGAGTAGAATAACTTTTTGCAAACACTTTTAAAATAAATACAAATATAGAAGCTATTAAATAAAAAGAGAAAAGGCCAGATGAACAAGAAGAAAATTAAGAAACGTAAATAAATAAATGTGGAATAAAATTAAATTTGCATTAAATAAAGAGATAAAGAGAAGAAGAGCAGGCACGATATTTATCCTGGTTCGACCACCAACCACTTGTGGTCTACGTCCAGTCCCCAAAACACAATTCGAGATTTTTCACTATGTATACAAGCTTCAATAGGTGCCTACTACCGTTACAAAATAGAGCACTTTTCACACAGAGGGAAACTCTACCCTTGTGCTAAAGCCTCAGCCTGCAGGGATACCTCACCCTTATACAAACCTTGAGGGATACCTCACCCTCAATACAGAAGAGCAGGAATAGATGAAGAGAAACTCTCACTTAGAGTAAATAATACAAATTAAAGTACTAAAGGAACTCATACAAAATATCTCATAGTTTTTTATCGAAAAGGAGTGTAGAAAATATAGTTCACGAGTTAGAGCAAGTAGAAAATTATTCAGAAGGTTAGGCAATTTTAGAAATGACCCAAAGTCTGTATTTATAGAGAAATTCAATCAAAATAGTCGTTGGGTGTAATAAATGGCCATTATGAAGACGTATACGAGCTTCTGATTCTATTTCAGAAATAGGGGTTATTCGAATAACACGTTCTCGTGAAAAACATTTTTAAAAGAGGTTATTCGAATAACATATGTGTTATTCGAATAACACAGATAAAAACTGTGTTATGTGAAAACCAGTCTATTCGAATAACCTTGTGTTATTCGAATAGCTTTCATATAAAAGCTTTTCTGAAAAAACTTTGTTATTCGAATAGCTAATGTGCTATTCGAATAGCACTTTTGAAAAACAGAGGTGCGTAGGAAAGATTTTAAAACTCTATTCGAATAACTCAATGTTATTCGAATAATTCTGTTGCAAACAAACAGATCTTGGCTTACTTTATTCGAATAACATTACCTTTATTTGAATAACTATGTTTGAAAAATAGTTTTAAACTTTCTAAAAACTTTCAGATTTATTTGTTAAATTATTAAAACCAATTTTCTCTTTTCTTGCAAAAACGGTGAGATACTAAGAGAGCTCCTTATACAAAGACTCTAAGTCCTAAAACTATTCTTAAAAGATCTTGGACTTGGTCTTCCCGTCATCTTCATTTTGTCTTCATGTTTGTTATCATCAAAAACATTCTTCAAAGACATATGTTCAATCACATTCTCCCCCTTTTGATGATGACAAACTAGCAATGAGAAAAGAATTAGTGCATATAATTGGAATTCACAAAGAGGTATTAAAAGCTTACTCCCCCTCTTTAATTATAAGAGGTAACATATATCAGAGATATGCGTAGCTCCCCCTTTCTTTTGGAATCCAATTTCTCTTGTTAATTTTCCCCCTTTCTTTTGAAATCCAATTTCTCTTGTTAAATTTACCTGTCTTTTCTCAAATAAATTCACAAAATTTTCTCCCCCTTTTGTCATGAGCAAAAAGAAGGGGTTAATCCCATAAAATCATGCAATTTATAAGGCAGGGAAAATAATAAAGAACTGTAAATCACATTGAATAGGCACAAAAACATCATTTATTCATTTATCAATGGTGATGCAAGTACACAGGCAAATAAATAAGACAAAACAAAAGTAAAGATCCTAAGATCTAAAGCTCCTAGAAATAAGCATCCGGTGGCGGAGGTAGAGAAGCAGGTGTAGGAGCAGGTGATGCAACTCGTAAGGCTGCAACCTCACGTTCAACACCTTCTATTTTGTCAAAATAAATAGAGAATGTGTATTCCATATAAGCACGATTATCGTGCAAAGTAGCCATGATCTGCTCCAAACTGACAGGGGCAGCAGCAGGTGCATTAGCAGGGGCAGCAAGGTACGCTGGGTCAAACTCATCATCAACCTCATCTGGGTACACCCAGCCTTCATCAGTCTTGATCATCTTCATTTTGCGCAAAGTGTGGGCTCCGAAGACATTGTGATGAGTCAAGGCGATAGCACGCTCAGTCTCCAATACCTGAGGATACTTGCTGAGCATGGTAGTGATAAGAATACCATAAGGCAATTCAGATTTTTCCTTGCCCTTTGCCTTCATCATATACTTCATGATGAATATAGGCCAGTTGATTTTATGACCACTCTTCAGGATCCAAAGCATGAAGATATCATCTTCACCAATATAGGCATAATTTTCACCACGTGGAGCTAGGATATATGCATAAGCATAATGCAAGAGCCTATCTTGGCTTTTCAGCATTCCTCCCTTAAGGCCCTTGTCTGGCAAGGCAATACTAAGCGTTAGCAAGTCTTCAATTGTTCGATTTCTGTCGAACTCAAGGAGGAGAGGGTTATCATCTTCTTTAATGGGTGTGCCAGCGAACTGCAACCCAAACATTGTCTGCCAGTCTTGCGGAGTGATGATGATATTCTGATCACAGACTTCAGAAAGAAGGTCCTGACCAACAATCGCCAGATTATAGTAGAACAACTTGACCAGAGTAGGGTAGAGG
Source organism: Ormosia semicastrata (assembly GCA_029884595.1). Classification (NCBI taxonomy): domain Eukaryota; kingdom Viridiplantae; phylum Streptophyta; class Magnoliopsida; order Fabales; family Fabaceae; genus Ormosia; species Ormosia semicastrata. The sequence continues at coordinate 37,162,116 of JAQQTO010000060.1, read as the reverse complement.
ACATCCTGATGAGAACAGAGCTGTAGGACTCCCTGATTTTGCAGCAGGGTCAGAAAATCAAAACCTCCATTCTACTGGAAGAAAGAGAGCTGAAGGTATTTGGGCTAGACAAGATTTCTCTCCCAAAAGTGTGTGATGAAGCGACCACATTGTTCTTCGTTGGTGGAGAGCCTTCGCAAGTCGAGTGGATTGTTGCAGGGGGGCATTCTTCGTGCGAAGACGCTTTCCACGAGATGAAGAGGAGGCCATGGTGATTTGGAGGTTTAGAAGAAAATGAGAGAGAGAAAGAGAGAGAGAGAGAGAGAGAGAACAATGGTGGAGGTGAGCAAGGAGATGGTGGCGGCGTGGGCAGGGGAGAGAACCAGAGAGAAGAAACAGAGAGAAAAGAAGAATGAAGCAGCTTAAATGCGTTGTGGGCTTTAAATAGGAGGCTTGATATTATTCGAATAACCAAGGGGGTTATTCGAATAACCCTATATAACAAGTCATTGGCTACACCATCTGATGAAAAGGAAAAGGCTCTTAGCTTAATGTGTTCCTCTACAATTCCTTGTGGTTTCATGGTAGAACAGACCACATGGAACTCCTTTAAGTGCTTGTGAGGGCCCTCTCCTGCAAGGCTATGAAACTTAGGCAGCAAGTGAATTAAATCAGATTTATGTTCAAAATCAGTATCCAAATCACGATATTGAATGCACAATGGTTAATAGTTCACATCAAGTGCAGCTAGTTCCTTTAAGGTCCTATTTTGCATGTTATCAATAGTGTTATCAGCCATAATTGTAAAATTACTTAAACTTTCAAGTTCATTTATAGATCTAATGTCAAAATCAAATTCAGAAGCAATTTTTTTCATTAAGTCTACGAGCTCTAATCAATGTATGCAAGGTCCTATTAATCTCAGGATCAAAATCAAGTAAAGAATTAGTTTGAGACCTAGTCATGCATCATTCACGGCTAAAACAAAAACACAAAAACACCAAACAAGCAAAATGAACTACACAACACTAAAAATGTACCAAAATAAATCTAATTAACCTATCAAATGATTTTTAAAAATTATGGGACTACCATAGCATGAAAACTACACAAAAATAAAACCAAAAAATGCAATAAAAAATCTTTAAAAATTAAAGAAGTTGTCTACACGATGAAATTTGGGAAAACTAGGGGTGGCCCTATAAGCCTTGTTTATTAGGCTGTTTTCCTTTAACTAACCAAGTTTCAGTTCATTCTGGGCATATTTGTCTGTATCAAATTCTACAAAGTGACCCGTAATCACCCATTTTTTCCTGAAAATAACAAAACACAACAACAAAGAGGTTAGTGAAGGATTAGTAGTCAAATATACCTTTAATAATATTGAACAAAATTAGAATGATCCCCGGCAACGGCGCCAAAAATTTGATAACTGTCGAGGCTACCAAATTTAAATCAATTTATAACTAGTTTACCAAAATTACTTGCAGCATAAAGTAACACTGGGTCGGGCCCACAGATCACTTTAATTATAATCACGAAATCAAATTAAGATGTTAGTGAACAAGGGGGAAAGGGGTTTGTAAGATCAATTAACAGAAACAGAAAGCAATTAAAGAACAGAAAACAAAGTTAAGAAATAACCAATCCAAGAGACCTAACTAATCTTAATCTTAATCTACCATTGATCACTAAAGATCTATTCAATTATCAACCAAATCATTGGTCTTAGATCACATCAAGATGTCTCTCAATGATCCACGGAACTTCTACTAGAAATGCTTCTAGAATTCAATTAATTAAGGTTAGACAAATTAAGCATCCATCCAAAATCCAAATTAACTTAAAAAATAAGATCCAACCAAGCTAAACAATTTATCAAACACCTTTGATGTCTTGTTTAATCTCTGGAATCCTCTCTCAGCATATGATAATTACGCAATTAACATATAAAAATCCCAATCAAATTAAGTATTCAATCAGAATCAAACAAAGAGAAGAAGAATAAGAAGAGAAACTTGATTAGTAATCGAATGTATAACAATTAAAACAGAATCTCAAGATTAATCATCAAGAATGTCAATTCCTTGGATTGGTTAAAGGCTCTACCCCTCCATGAATGGGAGGGAAGAACTTAGAAAAAAAAGAGAACAAGATGAAAATCTAAAGAGAAGGGAGAAAACTCTAGGAAGAATAATCAAGTAAAACAGCTAGGGTTTTTCTCTATCTCGGATTCCCTCTTTATAAAAAAATGACTGACTTCAAAATTAAAAATACTAATTTGCCCCTTAGTTAAAGTTAATTTTTGACCTCTTAACTTTCATTGGCCACCGAAATCACTTCAATTGGGTTTAATATGAGAGTTATGCTCAATTCACTCTTAATAGGTCTCAATTCACTCTTAACAGCTCTCTGATCCCATCATCCGACTTCACAGGGGTGAAACACCATTAAAACATTGTATTTTCAATTTGTGGTCTCATAAGATTTTGAGCTTTGTGTGTAAGCTTTCCAATGCCACCATTTCAGGTCCAAATCTCACCTACAGCTCAAGTTATGGACCAATTAGTGCACACAACTTGGGTTACGCGATAGAACCCGAGTTCTGACTTCCAAGACCAATTCGGTCCACTAGACATCTGATTGAAATTTCGAGCTCTGCATAAAAGTTGTAGAGCTTTCTCTTAGCTTTCCTATAATGTTAAATTTATAATTATTAGATATCTAAATCTCAAGATATGACTGAAATATAGAAATAGTGTAAAATGTTAATAATGCTGAAAAAATCAATTAAGTCCAATTTGAACCCAAACTTATAAATTGTGACCAAAACCAATCAATTAAGTATATAAGAGGCCCAAGAGATTAAATATGAGGATTAACTAATGTATAAAAATCATGTTTATCAGCTATTAGGTTAGGGAGGCTATTACATCAATCCTTCTTCCAATAGTATACTTCCGATCAAATGGTAATTCTGATCATGTAGAAGAAATGTGTACGAAGCCAAACCATTATTTATTCGAGACTATATCTTTCCACCATGAGATGTAAAAGCAAACATCATATTATAAGATCCGATATTCTCTTGGAAGTTTGTACTACTTCTATCATTCCCAAACAACAAATGTAGCAGCACATCTGGAGCATCCTTTAAGTTTGGTAATTGAACTTTCCCATTCAAACAATATTTCGAAAAGTGGAGAGTTGTTATGTATATGGATTTAATCATCCTTTCATTGTACCACATCATTACATTACATGATTCAGAAAGGTACTGTAAGAGTATGGAATTATGAATAAATTTCAGGAAATGAACAATTAGATTTAAGGTGCCAACCTAGTTAGGATTTCTCTTCTTATTGTGATGCCTTTGCATGCCAAGTTTGATAAAATAAAATAAAATAAAATAATAACAACCATTGAAATTGAATTATTTTAATGTCATAGTTTTCCAAAAAAAACGTGTTAGTACCATCGTCTTCTTTAGAATCTTCACTCATGTCATCATTAGAGACACAATCATAATTTGTAAATTGTATATATTCGTATAAGATAATTTATTAAATATAATTCAATAGAAAAAAATTTAAGGACATTATTTTTGGAATTTTTTAAAAGATATATCCTAGGTGTCTAAATCAACTTGTATTAATTCCGTATTATTTATAGGATTGCCATTCTCATTAGCAATGATATTTCTTTCTGGTCCTATTTTTGTTTCATCCCATGCAATAGACTGTATAACTTTTCTACTTTTGGTGATCCTATTCCAAACTCTTACGGAACAACTGAAAATTTGTCAAATATTACATGTAAGAAAATTTAAATTTAGTTAACTAAATTGCATCTGTGATAATATAGTTATGAGTACATAAAGAAAAATATTTTAACTATATTGTAATATATTACCTTGGGTCTAATAAAATATTTGAATTTGTAGTAGCTCTTGCACTTTACTTGTGTGTTACTTGTGTGTTGTTCGAGCAGAGCTAGAGTGCCAACAACTTTTGTTAATAATTAGGAAATTCAAATTTTAAAAATAATTTTTCAAGCATTAGAAAAAAATATTGTATTCCTCATACTTACTTTCACATCCAAATATTTCTGTGCTGGCAATTGTTTGGTTGATTCTCTTACGATCTCTACTTTGGGAATTTAAATTCCATTGCATAAAAGAATGGGGCAGTGGTGTTCTTTTATTATCCATTATAGTTCTTCTTGTATCTCTTGCTACCTTTTGATTGATAAAGTTGTCATTAAAATCTGTCTCAAAACAGCATAAAATATCAAATAGATTATAAATCAAGAAGTATATAATCAAATGAAAAATTAATTTTGAATATATCTTATGCATTTGAAAGAAAAAAAAAACTTACCGGTAGATATATATATATATATATATATATATATATATATATATATATATATATGTTAGACTACAACTTCTTGGAGTTTGAGTAGAATTATGAACCATAAAATACTCATTTAAAGGGGTATCCAAATTATGTACAATCGCCTTTCCTTCATCTATTTTGTTGAGATTTGCAGGATTTGGTGCCAAAGCTCCAATGACACCTATAAAAAGGGTTAACAAATCACTAATGAAATTAACTATATAAAAATACTAATAAGTATTTTTTTGAAAAATAAAAATATTCTTTAAAAGATAGGGAAAATATAACACAACATTTGTTGTAGAAGGGCACTAGTAGGGACTTTTATTTCATTGGAATTGTTACGATAATGATTGATTTGTTGTTGTTTTGTTACGATTGTAAATGATTTGTTGTTTATTTGTTATTATCTTGTAATCATATTAATTAGACTTTATGTATAGGATTGATTCCGATTTTGTTTTATTCTCTCCTACCCTATAAATAGGAGCACCTCATTGTACATTGACACTCAAAAAATATACAAAACATTTTATCATATTCTTGTGTTTCTACATGGTATCAACTTAGGTCTCTGTCTCTCTTCCAGTGATTTTTTTGGTATTTTTTGGTTGGTTCCCAAGGTCCACCGTTGGCCCTCTTCCATTCTGATCCTTCTAGCTACCTCTAAGTCTCACCTCCCTAACTGCTGCAACCTCCGTCTGCCGATCTGATCACCGGTGAAATTTCACCGCCAACTGCCGCTAGACGCGCTCCCAAGCGTCGCCTCTCCCATCTGCGTGTGTGATCCACGCGCCCCTGGTCCAGACGTGCGCCCGTGTGTTGACCATTGACCAAAATGTTGACTGTGTGTTTGACTCTGTTGATTGCGTGTTGACTATCCCTTGTGGACCCTTTCTTAAGTATTTAAGTGAGATCTTTCTATTTTTGCACTCAGTTTTCATCAATTCTGCTCCAATAATGCTATTTTTTGAATTTATTGTGCTATAATGGAAAAATTCGATGTCTCGCTTCTTATTCCAATTGTTCTTAATGGCTCAAATTATTCCCATTGGGTTGAAGCAATGCGCAATTTTTTGAAAGGCCGCAGACTCTGATGATATGTGACAGGTGATATAAAGAGCCCCACCAAAAGCGCTATTGATACTGCTGAAGCCTATGCTAATAAATTAAAGGAATGGGATAGCAAGAACCATCAGATCTTTACCTGGTTTCGCAATACATCTACTCCTAGTATTCATCTGTTTGGGCATTATGGGAATGCCAAAGAGGTATGAGATCATTTAAAGCAATGCTAATTATCTTTGATTTATCACATCAGTATCAACTGTTGAAGGAACTTAATACTTTGAAACAACAAACTGGTCAACCTGCTTATGAGTTTTTAGCACAGATGGAAGTTATTTGGGATCAGTTGACCTCATGTGAGCCTTCTCTGAAAGATGCAACTGATTTAAAACGTATGAGACTCATCAAAATCGTACTCATCTTATCCAATTTTTAATGGCTCTTGCTGATGATTATGAACCTGTCCGTGCATCCTTACTACTTCAAAATCCTTTGCCCACACTTGAGGATGCCCTTCCACGTCTCAAGTCTGAAGAAACTAGATTGGGTCTTGTTCGTCCCAAAGCTGATCGCCTTTGCCGTTGTAGATAAAGCAGCCAAATTTTGCCATCACTGTCGAAAGTCAGGGCATTCCTACTCCGATTGCCTCACTATTGAATGTCACAATTGCAAGCAAAGGGGTTATATTGCTTCAAATTATTGTCGATATTGCAAGAAACCAAGACATTTAATTCAGAATTGTCCCACTCATCATCCCCCACGAGACCAGAACAGGAATCAACCTCGTCCCAGTTCTTCTAGGCCTGTATTTGCCACCACTGCTGCTGCTAATGAATCTCCTGAATCTTCTCAGTCTGCCTTCTCCGCCAGTGATCTTGAGTCCCTCCTTAAACAACTTCTTTCTTCTTCTAGTAATGGCAATACTCTTGCAGCCCTTTCCACCACACCAGGTAAACCTACATGGTATTTAGATTCTGCCTGTTGTAACCACATGACCTCTACATTTCATTTCTTTTCATCCATATCTAAAAATGACACTGCTCGTTCTATCCACATTACTGATGGATCTCTTATGCATATAAGTCATAAGGTTTCTATCTCCCTGTCCAATTTATGTTTACTTGACACCTATCTCATTCCTAAACTAAATTTTAACCTTATCTCTGTTAGTCAATTATGTGATCTTGGTTATGAACTTACTTTTTCTTCCTCTAGTTATCGTGTGCAGGACCCACGTGTAACACCTCAAATTTCCTATCTCTTAAACAGTAATTTTGACAGTTAACAGAATTTTACTGTTTAGTGATCTCTGTGTACTGTAAAATTATTTTGATTATTCTGTCAGCATATTTGATCGTTTTAAGTGATTTACTCTATGTTAGGAAAATAATAATTTTTGGGCCGGGAAAAATCTTTTTGTATTTATTTCTCTTGACTGTTAATTATTTTTAACAATCTGACTTGATTTTCATATGTTTTCTAATAATTGTGATTTTTGTGGATGATTATGAATTTTTTTGACTATATATGGGCCCAGGTGGTCCTAGGTGGGCCCAAGTGACCTTACGTGGGCCCAGGTGGGTCCCACAAAGTGAAAATTTTTCTACGCATGGAAAAATTTGTACTGTTTAGATGGAGACAGGGGATCTTACTAAACCTGAATCCGGAAACAGTTTTAGAAATTTTCTTGTTTTGTGTTTGTACATCGTATTTAATTATCTACGATAAAAATACAGTAAATATATTCTTTCGTGGGGTTTTTAGTAGATAAAAATAAAAATTATATTGCTTAAGTCAACATTTGTGGTTTGGATATCCACCATTGATTTATTTAACGGTGAAGACTTGATCTTGATTTAATTAACGGTCAAGAAATAAATTTAATAAAGAAGCATTGGATAATCACCATTGATTTAATCAATGGTGTGAGAATAAACTTAATTAGGCAAGCTTCAATATCAACCGTAGATTTAATCAATGGTGTAAATTTGATTATATAAAGTGACCATTTACAACCATTGGATTTGGAATTGATCAAGGGTGGAGATTTAGTCTTAAAAAGTGACAAAGACCATTTATGACCATTGGATGAAGAATTAATCAAAGGTGGAGATTTGGTCTTCTAAAAAGGTTATGACTAATTATAACCCTTGGATTTAAAGTTTGAAGGAGCAATCTTGACCCTTTACTTTGTGCATGCATTTTCACTTTTTTCTCCCACCCAAAAAGCCTCCATCTTATTCTCTCAAAATTCCAAGAACCAAGCAACCATTCCTTCCTTCCTTTTTCTCTCCATTGGTTCGGCCTCCTCACCCAAAAACACCTTCCATCAATTTTAATTTCATCCAACCATAGATCTTGAATCTATATGATATTCTAAGCAACTTTCATGTTAGAGACTTTCTCTAAATCATTCATCTTCATGGACTTCCTTCAAGATCAAAATTATTGGGTTTTTGAGGTGAAGTATAAGAAGACTTCATTTCTTCTCTTCTTTTTCATGATCTAAATCATATTTGATCCATGGTTCCTCTTAATCAAGCTTAGTATACTAATTTTTATATATTTTGTTTTGTATTTGAGAAGCACTTGGTGGTGAAGGACTTGGAAAAGGAAGCAAAACAAGGAGTTTTTGAGGATCTTCAAGAGGTAAGAGGGAGATCCATCTCACCAACCAAGTATGGTGGTGAGAGATGGTCTTATATTTGATGGATAGTGAATCCATGTGAGGATTCCAATCCATGGTCATGTAATAATTAATTTTATGTTTATGAGCTTTAGTTTATTTTCTTATGCTTTGATTATTTTTGTCTATACTTAATATGCTTTGCATGATTTTATGGCTTTGATAGTATACTTATAATATGCATGACGAGTATATGGCATGTTTGTGATATTTATGATGAAATATATATATGTATGCCATGATGTGTGGATGGAAAGAAAACTAATATTGGTCCCAATGGCCAAAGAAGAGTTATGGTTTTGATGCCCTTGATTTGGGTCAATGTGGAAATTTTTCAAGAACAAGGAAATTAAATTTTGATCCCTAGAATAATGAGAATTTCGATCAAGACACCTCAAAATAGGTGTTCACAAATTTATATTTTCATGAATGATGAAAATGAATGTTTAGAAAAATAAGAAAAATAAACAAAGAATTTATTTTTCAAAGAGTACAAGAACATGGTTTTAGAGGAATTTTTTTTTTGATTTATTTTGTGTAAAAAGTTTCTAAGTGTTTTACAAAACATGAGATTTAAATGAAAATAGCAATGATGATTTTAAGAATTAGCAAAGAAAGTGAAAAAGGATTTGCAAAGAAAGTGAAAAAGGATTTGCAAAGAAAATAAAAATGAATTTGAACAAATGGGTTTGGTTTTATAACCATAAGTCCTTCGGTTTTGAAAATAAAATTTTAATGATTTTGTTTGTGTAAAACCATATCAATTTAGAAGGAAAAATGTTTTGATAATTTTCAATAGTCATGTCCACATTTTTGAAGGCTTGTAATGCATTGATTTTAATGAAACAAAGTGATTTTCCAAATGAAAATATAATTAACTTAATACACGAAATTTGAAAAGGGAATCAGAGTATCTTAGCACTTGAGAAATGATTTGGGAAAAATGGAGAATATAATGGTATTATGAAAATCTACTAACGTATAACTTATTTTTGAGTGTTGAAGTACATTAGAAAATGTTAAGTTTTGAAACATTGATGGAAAGGTAATTTTGTGGATTATATTTGAAAAAGAATTTCTTGAGTAAAGAAACGTGGAAAAAGATTTTCTTGAGTAAGAAAATGTGAAAAATGAAATATAAAGTCATAATATTTTGAGAAAAGATGAAATGGAATTTTTGAAGGTTGAGAAATATTTTTCGTAATAGAATTGTGGTGAAAAATGATTTACGTATCTTAAAAATGTAATTTTTAAAATACATGGTTTGAAATGCAGTAAAATATTTCTAAGTGTTTGGAAATATAGTAAAATATTTTTACACGATTTGAAAAATGTTAAAATATTTCTACGCGATTTGGGAAGCGTTTAAATATTTTACACTATTAAAAATATTATTAAAAAATCACTACGTGATTAAATAATGATAGAATATTTTTACGTAATTGTGAAAATGACAGAAAATCTTATGTGATTTGGAAAGTGTTTTAAATATTTTGAGAATGATGAAAAATGATTTACGCAATTTAAAAGAATGATTTTTAAGTTATGCGAGTTTGAAAATGGTGGAAAATCGTTACGTAATTTGAGAAATGTATATTTTTATGTGATTGAGAAAAATGTTAAAAAAATTAAATACGTGATTTAAAAGTGCAACAAAAGTGTTGCAGTATTTTGAAAACGTAACAAAAACATTTTTGAATTGTAAAAATGTAACAAAATTGTTACGCAATTGTGAAAATATGGCAGAAGTGTTTTATGACTATAAAAATATGATAACATGATGATTACTGCCAAAATAGTGTATGAACACTGTGTGAGAAAATGTCGAGTTGCCTATGATTGGCTTTTGATGTATTTCATATGCATTGGAAAGAGATGCCTGTATTTGGTATTTAGGGCACTTTACGTATTGGAAAAAAAAAATATGCGTTGAAGCATATGATATAAATTGAACAAATGAAATTGAAAAGTATGGCCTTTGTGGTTGGACTTGCACTAAGATATTAGTGCATTGTATAAAATATATTTTGAAAAATTATGAGTTAAACCTGTGATTGATATTCTATCTATGATTTGATTTTTGGTGCATTATACATGCATTGGAATGGTCCGAGGGATTGGATGTAACATCCCGAAAATTGCTTATTTCATTATAAATAATCATTTTATAATATTTGTGATTTTTTGGTGATTTTTGTGAAATTTTCTGGAAACGTTGAATATTTTAATATATTCCTCGTTTTGCGTGTGCACTGAGCGGAGCCGGGATAACGAAATGTTCTCCTTGAGGCTGGTAAACCTTGAACTGTCAACGTGTCAACGGGGGATCTTACTAAACCCGAGGCCAGGCACAGTTTGCAAGGTTTGCATTTTTTCAAGGTTTTATCTGCTAGATAAAATCGCTGCATCATAAAATTATCGGATGAATAATAAAATATTATTTTCATCACTTGTAATTTTATTCACTGAGAAAATAATTCTACTGCGTAATTGATCATCTATCAGATGTATTTAATTTGGAGACTAGCTTACCATACACTTTATCGAGGAGCGTGCGAAGCTTCTCAAGGAAGCTTCTTCCAACTATTATTTTATTATTTCTCTCTCCCCCTATTTTGTGCTGCACATTTGAATTAAGGGATCCAATTCATTTTTCATCCACACATTTTCCTCCTCCTGTACGTAGCAGATCACTATTCACTCATCTTTCTCTCTTTCCATTTCTCCTTACAAAGAACACCATCCACCCACATTCACATTTTTATATTTCAAAAACCGTCACACTCCTAGCACTATTTTGTGTTTGGAGAAACACCATATCAGAAGGAATCATCTTCAAAGTTCTACATTTTCTTCATCTTCATTTTCCTCCACGGTTGAAGCTTAAAGGTTGGAACTTTAAGGTAAAGTCCTTAGCTTTTTCCTCATCTCTTCTCATTTTCGTAACCCACTTTGTCATTTTGATGACCATGGGTATCCATTTCAACACTTGATTCTGATTTTGGTGAGCTCGAATGTTTAAGGATCTCCTGGAAACTGAAAACGTGATTTCTGACCAAAAAGGAGCAGCCTTTCTTTGTGCTTCTCCAAGGTAAGAGGAAGACACTCCTCCTCAACCTCTTCTAGCATTAAGGATCTCCTTTGTTGCTTGGTTTTTATGATTCTGTGCTGTGCTGTATTTAGTTGTTTACGCTGTTTGCATGATTTGTTAAGTTTGATAATATATTTGACAGAGTAGAATGCATGATGTTTTGGTTTGACAATTCTGCATGTTAGTATGTTCACATGTTCGACTGAAAATTAGAAAGCATGGTACTTGGGTGATTTTGCATGTCAATATATATATTCGACGAATGCATGAGAGTGGAAGGAAATGACGTCGGATTCATCCCTGGGATGGCCATGGTATTGAGGCCCAGAATCTGGGATTCTGAGTGAACTAAGATAATAAATGGAATTTAAATCAATTAGGTATCCAATCTTTGTAAGCCGTGAATTCAACTATTCGACACTGAACCTTGTCCAACTTTTGACAACCAACTTCTAAACCTTTAATGCTTCCGTCGAATAGACACATGGGGCCCTTTACAATGTCAAAATTTGTCGAGCTAGTGACCCCTTAACACCTCCGTCGGTTTGACATGCGAGAAAACTGATTTATGACTCAAAATCCGTCGGATTAGAACTTGTGACCCTTTGGCACCACCTTTGGTCGAACATGAATGAAACTTCTCCAATAACACAATTCGTGGACTTTAAATTTATGACTCTTAGCATTTCCGTCGGATCAGTATGAGTGAGAATCTTCCCTATTATTCCAGAAACCTGTCGAATGTGATAACCTAATCACTTAATAAAATGTTAAAATCCGTCGAGTAAGGACTCATGGCCAAACCTGTCGAATGTGATAACCTAATCACTTAATAAAATGTTAAAATCCGTCGAGTAAGGACTCATGGCCAAACCTGTCGAATGTGATAACCTAATCACTTAATAAAATGTTAAAATCCGTCGAGTAAGGACTCATGGCCAAACCTGTCGAATGTGATAACCTAATCACTTAATAAAATGTTAAAATCCGTCGAGTAAGGACTTCTGACCATTTCCGTCGAATGTCAAAACCCGTCGAGTTTAGATCTTCGACCACTAAACACAATGTCAAAATCCGTCGAGTATGAACCCCGATCATACCCGTCGGGATTGATCTTCCGACCAAGACCCGTCGAATAGAGTCCCTGGACACTTAGGAGAACTGCCCCAAAGTCAATAATCGTCGAGTTTGAGAGACAATGCCTGTCGAGTAGATGAATTTCTCCAGACCCGTCGAAATTGGAGATTTCGACCAGTGTCTCGTCGGTTCGACACTTGGGAGACTTTCTCCAATGTCGACACCCATACCCGTCGAATTGAGGTTTTTGCTGACCTTCTGGAGGATTCGACAGTCCTAATCTTTGTTCGACAGAACCCCCATCCAATCCGACAGAAATTTACTTCTTGCCAATCCTATTATAAAATGTTCTCCCCATTCTTTCCTCCTCCTGTTACACTATTTTCCGTCGAATGGCAGCTTCAATTATTCATAAAACGTGTTATTCTTGTCGAATTCAAAAGTATACCTATCACCCAACACCTAGTAATTGAAATCTGTGACTCAGTTTGTGATTCCGACCGTGTATTTCCCTGGACCCAAAACCTTGGGACTAATAGAGGCATATTTATTATAAATAAATGGGATGACTAGAAATTACTTAGGGATGCATAAACAGGGAAGAACATGAGAGTGTGAGATTTTGAGATCTTAGAATAACCTTCTAAGGGCATATGAATAAATTACCTAAGAGGATTCAAGTCAACTAAGAGAATTCCTTTAGAGACAAACTCTGTAAGTAAAGCTAAACCTAAGTAAGAATTCATAATACGCTTTAAAATGTATTAATTTATTTAACAACAATATCATGCTATTGTGGGTCTATGTGGGTGACCATTGATTGGGTTAATTCTTACTTGGGCAAATTGTGACGTATGATGGAATAGTATGTAATGATGATCATACATGATTATGCATAGAGTCTGTATGCATTGTGGATAAATCATATGACATGCATTTGAGGCATGATTGACCGAGTTGTCATGAGAGGCATGATAGAGTCTTGCATTGCACAAAAGAACGAGGATGTCCGTTGGACTTTGTTAAGGTCGAGTTGCCTAGGAGTTGAATCACACCTTAGTGCGGGTGCGAATAGATACGTGGGGTCCTGTAGATGACCTTGAGGGCGTCGGGGCGCGGGCGTCTCGCAGAGGGCAGTGGTAGCTCCTCTGGACCGTGGAGACAGACCGATACACACGCACCGACGATCCTAACTGGCCACAGTCCTATATCGAGATCTTGTGAGAATGCCGCTGTATAAAGCCTTGTTGCGCAAAATGACTGACTATTTTTCTGGAAAGCACTTGTTTTTATGGCTGACGAGATACTGGCATGTCTCCCTGATCATTCTCTCCGAGTGTTTTTGTGTCTAGCTCCATGGAGTAGGATCTTGATTATTGAGGGCACATGTGCATAGTGAGTCCATGAATTATCTGGCATACATTGTTATTATAATTGGAACTGTTGTATTTCTGATATATCCATACATATATATATGATTGCTTGAAACTGTCTGGTTGATTATAACTGCTACTAAATGTTTATTACCATTATTGCTATCATAAATGCTATGTGGGCGCCTTGCGCCGTTTGGTTTCTTGATGCTATGACTGGTAATGATGGTAGGATGTCTTACCTCTTTCTTGTACTTTTCTTGCTCTATGTTAATTTTTGGTTAAAGACTATAAGTGGGAACGAAGTTGGATTCTTTTGGATTTTATTGGTTTGACCTACTGCATTCGGTGATGCCGTCGCGAAGGGAGCTCTTTTTGGGGTTTGTTCGAATTGTGTTCGCTTTGATACCAAGACCAGTAGAGTCGACTGGACCGACAAGCGTATGTGACATGCTTTGGGGATCGACTTTGACCATGAAGAGGACTGTGATTGAAGACCTTATCTTGTATTTCTCACTACACCGGTGAACCCGAAATTGCCTCACGCATTCGGGATACGATGGAGTGCCCAACTCCTTAGTCGTAGATATATTATGGGTAGTTTATATTTTATTTTGCATTACCTATATAAAGTGTATTTTTGAGTACATGTATGCTTCAAGGAAATTATCCAGACTTAAATGTTGTAAATTGAGTACATATTATAATTCATAATTTAACTGGTTGTATATGTAACTACTCATTCGTGGCTCTTATTTTCCTCATATGAGAAATGTTTTTAATATTTATGGTAAATTTGTTATTTGACAATGTTAGCACGCCGACATTTAGTGACCGTGACATAATGACGATTGTGCATTGGTTATTAAATCGAGGGGTGTTACATTTTATGGTATCAGAGCAGTTCATCCTGTTGAGCCGGGGTATGGACTGACTATGCTTAGACATATTAGAAGTTGTTGTGTACTTCCTTGTCTCTTGATTGAGATGTTGGGAAAGGAAGGCATGGCTTGCCGTAGGTTGAGTATTGGTAGCTACTGTTGCACAATTATGTGACATTGAGTACTGGCCCACTCAATGTGTAATGTTTTGTGACTACAGGAAACTATGATTTCACCTTGGCATATTAAGGTAATAGGAGTTCTTTAGAAAGAAGCTCAGCTAAGATGACTGAACTTGCTTAGGACTTGTTTGCATTTATACCCTTGTAGTGTTACCTCTAGAATTGTTTGAGCCTATGGGTTAGAAAAAGGGTAATTGAATAAGACTTGCATGGTTAGTGGACTGAGGTGCCCAAGAGGTTTTCGAAAACCGATTCTTTTTGGAAAGGAGTATCTGGCATAAGTTTGGTTCGAGAAGCTGCATAGGAGTCAAAGACTTACTGGAGATCGCGCCGCGAAAGGCAGAATGAAGGAGCTCGAATTATAGTCTTTTGGGTTGTCTTGATTGGGTTATGTGACTTTTGTGCTTGGTTTCCAAAAAGAGATAATATTGTTTGGAATGAATGCTTTTGATTTTCCCTTATTACTTGACTTGTTTGTTCTTGAAGGAAGACAATGACTCGAGGTAAATATAAGCGCGTGAACGCAGGGAGTGACAATGATGACACGACTGAGGCAACCGAAGAAATACAAAGAATGGTTAATGTAACTACACGCCAAGATCGTAGAGCCGCACAACAAAGAATTGGAAGTTGAGGTTCGAAATTTGAAGGAAGAAAGTCGATTTTGGGGTAACTCTGGATTACCGAAGTTCCAAAGGAGGAACCGTGGGAAGGCCAAACAGTTTAAGCAGAAACCGTATATACTACGACCAAGGGGACAACAGCGACAACCAATACCTGAAGGAGGTACGAGTGGTACTAAGTCCAATCCAACTGTGGTACCATGGTCAATGTGTAAGAAGTGCGGAAAGGACCACTTCACGAGGGACTGTAAGATCGAAGGAAGAATTTGTTTCAAGTGCAGAAAACCAGGACATGTGTCAAGAGATTGTGTTTTGTATGAGACAAAGCCTCCAAATGCGATCAAAAGGGCAATCTGCTTCAAATGTGGAAAGGACCATTTAACCAAGGACTGTACGAACGATGGGATAATTTGTTTCAAATGCAGAGAGCTAGGACATGTGGCTAAGAATTGTACTTCGCAAAGGACGAAGCCTTTTGTTGGTGATGCACGCACTTCACAATCTCACGAAGAAAGGAGAGTTAATTTCTCAAGTGGAGTGGAAACGTTCAAGACTGACGGCCTAAGCGAGGAAGCTTGTACTACGGTGGATGACCCTGTAATTATACTGTATAATTCCGGGGGTAACCCGTTTCTTTATGACGTATGAATGTATGAATTCAATAGGGATATTCATACCCTCGTTATCTTTTGACTAAGTTATTCCTATTTTTGGCTACTAAGAACTTGTTGATGGTAGCCAAGTTGTTTAAATTATTCAATGACTTGTTAAAGACTGAATCTTTTGGTGATCTGATTTGTTTACTTCTCTTACAAATTAGATGTAATGTTAACAAAAGGGATTGGTTATCTTTCAACCATATCCTATTGAAATATTCCAATGAAATTCTAAGAGTTCGTTTATGGCATTGAGTTATCTGTGTATTTATTTCCTTTCAATCCGAATGATACTATTCTCGTTTGTAAGACTATTTTCATTACAATAGGTCTGTTTAGAACTATCCTATTGTTGTTAGACATTAGAACCTTTTTACCAATTCAATCACCTACTCTCTTCATGAATAGGCTTGATCTCAGGAAAGAGATTGATCGTTTTTAAAATGGGTCTCGTCATTCAGTTTCAACGGAAACTTAGTGTTTCTTGAGACAGAAATTTCCTAGATGTAAATCCATGAAACTCGCTCCTAAGTTTTATTGGACCATATCATACTCTTCGTTAGGCGGGCCCAGTGGTAAATCAAGTAACTTCCCTATTTTTCTTCTGACCTTTATAACGTTTCTAGTATACTTCGATTGAGTAAATGTGTTCCCGAATCTGAACCATAACAATGTGCTAATCGTAGCACGATAAAGTGAGAACTTACCCTATGAGACATTTGTTCGAATCAAGGAAAGACGATTTGGCAAATCAATTGAAGGACGC
This sequence comes from Ormosia semicastrata, assembly GCA_029884595.1. NCBI lineage: Eukaryota > Viridiplantae > Streptophyta > Magnoliopsida > Fabales > Fabaceae > Ormosia > Ormosia semicastrata. Next base: position 37,145,337 of record JAQQTO010000060.1, on the reverse strand, counting down.
CGTTATTTTCTCCAATATCATTTTGGGTTCTCAATTATCATTAAGATCATTTGAGAGAAGGGTATATTTCCAAGGTAACTTTCTCTGATACGTAGTAAATACCACGGGTATTTTGTAATGTCGTTCCAAGTAATGAACACTTCGGTAGTAACCATCGACTACACAAACAAGACCTTTCTTCCCTATTGAGACAGAATTGTCATGTTGTTCTTCAAATTCAGAAGAAGAACGAGGAGTTACGCTAGAAAGTCCGTTCAAGTGTGAATTTCGGTTTGAGGCGCTTAACTTTTGAGTCAAGTGATCTTTAAAAGAAGGAACTATCGAAGATTCGTCATGAGTTGGAGCAATTCTTCAATGGGACAGACCAAAGATCAGTATTGCATTTGTAACTTTAAAGGATCAGCTGAATAGTACGGGGAACTCACTGTAGAATTCTTTAAAATGGCAAGACTTCTCATCTAACTCATGTATGAGGGTCAAGTTTTGTATGGACTGATGTATACGAGGAAAGATTTTCAAAGATTGAAGAGACACTCGATTTCTTCGCCAAAGGTGATTCTGCCCAACCCCAATGAACTTTTGAGATACCTAGTGAGGCTTCGCATTGAAAGTTTAGAACGTCCGCTTGATCAGAATAGAAGGAATGGTAATGTACGCTTAGCGACAATCAAGAATACATGAGAAGGATTACCTTACACCAACTCAGAATTAGCTTTGTAGTTGCATTGAAGGTCTAGAGGCATTTTCTACAAGGAGAAATTCTCAATGCCTATAGTAATCTTAAGAGCCAAAGGTATTTCGGTTTATTAGAATGAGTTGAATATAAGGCAGAAACGATGATTAGAAGTTCCAAAAGATTTTGATTTTTGTTTTGGTATAATATCAGAAGAGGTGAATGTCGTAGAGGACGCCTTAGGAAGAAAATACGTTTAGTTGTCTACAACAGTGAGCAAGAAGAGGAAGTTCGATAGAGACACTCAGCGGTGTACAATTGTTTTGGGAGTTGGCTGTTGGATGGCTGAAGACTCAAGGAGCGTAAAATCTTTTGTTGATCGGCCTACGACGTCAACGCATTTTTGCTCGTTAATATAAGATGCTCAGGGGAAGGAAGCAACCTTTTTGCCTATGATTTGGATTGATGCAACTGAAGATACAACACGAGAACCAAGAGACGAAATGAAAGAAACACAGATGCGTTTGTTCTAAGATATGATGAATTTCGAGGACGAAATTCCTTTTTAGAAGGGGAGTGTTGTAACATCCCGAAAATTGCTTATTTCATTATAAATAATCATTTAATAATATTTGTGATTTTTTGGTGATTTTTGTGAAATTTTCTGGAAATGTTGAATATTTTAATATATTCCTCGTTTTGCGTGTGCACTGAGCGGAGCCGGGATAACGAAATGTTCTTCTTGAGGCTGGTAAACCTTGAACTGTCAACGTGTCAACGGGGGATCTTACTAAACCCGAGGCCAGGCACAGTTTGCAAGGTTTGCATTTTTTCAAGGTTTTATCTGCTAGATAAAATCGCTGCATCATAAAATTATCGGATGAATAATAAAATATTATTTTCATCACTTGTAATTTTATTCACTGAGAAAATAATTCTACTGCGTAATTGATCATCTATCGATGTATTTAATTTGGAGACTAGCTTACCATACACTTTATCGAGGAGCGTGCGAAGCTTCTCAAGGAAGCTTCTTCCAACTATTATTTTATTATTTCTCTCTCCCCTATTTTGTGTCGCACATTTGAATTAAGGGATCCAATTCATTTTTCATCCACACATTTTCCTCCTCCCGTACGTAGCAGATCACTATTCACTCATCTTTCTCTCTTTCCATTTCTCCTTACAGCAGCACCATCCACCCACATTCACATTTTTATATTTCAAAAACCGTCACACTCCTAGCACTATTTTGTGTTTGGAGAAACACCATATCAGAAGGAATCATCTTCAAAGTTCTACATTTTCTTCATCTTCATTTTCCTCCACGGTTGAAGCTTAAAGGTTGGAACTTTAAGGTAAAGTCCTTAGCTTTTTCCTCATCTCTTCTCATTTTCGTAACCCACTGTCATTTTGATGACCATGGGTATCCATTTCAACACTTGATTCTGATTTTGGTGAGCTCGAATGTTTAAGGATCTCCTGGAAACTGAAAACGTGATTTCTGACCAAAAAGGAGCAGCCTTTCTTTGTGCTTCTCCAAGGTAAGAGGAAGACATTCCTCCTCAACCTCTTCTAGCATTAAGGATCTCCTTTGTTGCTTGGTTTTTATGATTCTGTGCTGTGCTGTATTTAGTTGTTTACGCTGTTTGCATGATTTGTTAAGTTTGATAATATATTCGACAGAGTAGAATGCATGATGTTTTGGTTTGACAATTCTGCATGTTAGTATGTTCACATGTTCGACTGAAAATTAGAAAGCATGGTACTTGGGTGATTTTGCATGTCAATATATATATTCGACGAATGCATGAGAGTGGAAGGAAATGACGTCGGATTCATCCCTGGGATGGCCATGGTATTGAGGCCCAGAATCTGGGATTCTGAGTGAACTAAGATAATAAATGGAATTTAAATCAATTAGGTATCCAATCTTTGTAAGCCGTGAATTCAACTATTCGACACTGAACCTTGTCCAACTTTTGACAACCAACTTCTAAACCTTTAATGCTTCCGTCGAATAGACACATGGGGCCCTTTACAATGTCAAAATTTGTCGAGCTAGTGACCCCTTAACACCTCCGTCGGTTTGACATGCGAGAAAACTGATTTATGACTCAAAATCCGTCGGATTAGAACTTGTGACCCTTTGGCACCACCTTTGGTCGAACATGAATGAAACTTCTCCAATAACACAATTCGTGGACTTTAAATTTATGACTCTTAGCATTTCCGTCGGATCAGTATGAGTGAGAATCTTCCCTATTATTCCAGAAACCTGTCGAATGTGATAACCTAATCACTTAATAAAATGTTAAAATCCGTCGAGTAAGGACTCATGGCCAAACCTCGTCGAATGTGATAACCTAATCACTTAATAAAATGTTAAAATCCGTCGAGTAAGGACTCATGGCCAAACCTCGTCGAATGTGATAACCTAATCACTTAATAAAATGTTAAAATCCGTCGAGTAAGGACTCATGGCCAAACTGTCGAATGTGATAACCTAATCACTTAATAAAATGTTAAAATCCGTCGAATAAGGACTTCGAATTTCCGTCGAATGTCAAAACCCGTCGAGTTTAGATCTTCGACCACTAAACACAATGTCAAAATTGTCGAGTATGAACCCCGATCATACCCGTCGGGATTGATCTTCCGACCAAGACCCGTCGAATAGAGTCCCTGGACACTTAGGAGAACTGCCCCAAAGTCAATAATCGTCGAGTTTGAGAGACAATGCCTGTCGAGTAAATGAATTTCTCCAGACCCGTCGAAATTGGAGATTTCGACCAGTGTCTCGTCGGTTCGACACTTGGGAGACTTTCTCCAATGTCGACACCCATACCCGTCGAATTGAGGTTTTTGCTGACCTTCTGGAGGATTCGACAGTCCTGATCTTTGTTCGACAGAACCCCCATCCAATCCGACAGAAATTTACTTCTTGCCAATCCTATTATAAAATGTTCTCCCCATTCTTTCCTCCTCCTGTTACACTATTTTCCGTCGAATGGCAGCTTCAATTATTCATAAAACGTGTTATTCTTGTCGAATTCAAAAGTATACCTATCACCCAACACCTAGTAATTGAAATCTGTGACTCAGTTTGTGATTCCGACCGTGTATTTCCCTGGACCCAAAACCTTGGGACTAATAGAGGCATATTTATTATAAATAAAATGGGATGACTAGAAATTACTTAGGGATGCATAAACAGGGAAGAACATGAGAGTGTGAGATTTTGAGATCTTAGAATAACCTTCTAAGGGCATATGAATAAATTACCTAAGAGGATTCAAGTCAACTAAGAGAATTCCTTTAGAGACAAACTCTGTAAGTAAAGCTAAACCTAAGTAAGAATTCATAATACGCTTTAAAATGTATTAATTTATTTAACAACAATATCATGCTATTGTGGGTCTATGTGGGTGACCATTGATTGGGTTAATTCTTACTTGGGCAAATTGTGACGTATGATGGAATAGTATGTAATGATGATCATACATGATTATGCATGAGTCTGTATGCATTGTGGATAAATCATATGACATGCATTTGAGGCATGATTGACCGAGTTGTCATGAGAGGCATGATAGAGTCTTGCATTGCACAAAAGAACAAGGATGTCCGTTGGACTTTGTTAAGGTCGAGTTGCCTAGGAGTTGAATCACACCTTAGTCGGGTGCGAATAGATACGTGGGGTCCCGAGATGACCTTGAGGGCGTCGGGCGCGGGCGTCTCGCAGAGGGCGTGGTAGCTCCTCCGGGCCGTGGAGACAGACCGATACACACGCACCGACGATCCTAACTGGCCACAGCCCTATATCGAGATCTTGTGAGAATGCCGCTGTATAAAGCCTTGTTGCGCAAAATGACTGACTATTTTTCTGGAAAGCACTTGTTTTTATGGCTGACGAGATACTGGCATGTCTCCCTGATCATTCTCTCCGAGTGTTTTTGTGTCTAGCTCCATGGAGTAGGATCTTGATTATTGAGGGCACATGTGCATAGTGAGTCCATGAATTATCTGGCATACATTGTTATTATAATTGGAACTGTTGTATTTCTGATATATCCATACATATATATATGATTGCTTGAAACTGTCTGGTTGATTATAACTGCTACTAAATGTTTATTACCATTATTGCTATCATAAATGCTATGTGGGCGCCTTGCGCCGTTTGGTTTCTTGATGCTATGACTGGTAATGATGGTAGGATGTCTTACCTCTTTCTTGTACTTTTCTTGCTCTATGTTAATTTTTGGTTAAAGACTATAAGTGGGAACGAAGTTGGATTCTTTTGGATTTTATTGGTTTGACCTACTGCATTCGGTGATGCCGTCGCGAAGGGAGCTCTTTTTGGGGTTTGTTCGAATTGTGTTCGCTTTGATACCAAGACCTGTAGAGTCGACTGGATCGACAAGCGTATGTGACATGTTGGGGATCTGACTTTGACCATGAAGAGGACTGTGATTGAAGACCTTATCTTGTATTTCTCACTACACCGGTGAACCCGAAATTGCCTCACGCATTCGAGATACGATGGAGTGCCCAACTCCTTAGTCGTAGATATATTATGGGTAGTTTATATTTTATTTTGCATTACCTATATAAAGTGTATTTTTGAGTACATGTATGCTTCAAGGAAATTATCCAGACTTAAATGTTGTAAATTGAGTACATATTATAATTCATAATTTAACTGGTTGTATATGTAACTACTCATTCGTGGCTCTTATTTTCCTCATATGAGAAATGTTTTTAATATTTATGGTAAATTTGTTATTTGACAATGTTAGCACGCCGACATTTAGTGACCGTGACATAATGACGATTGTGCATTGGTTATTAAATCGAGGGGTGTTACACTGGATAAGGCTAATTGCCTAGGAGGAACGTACACCTCTTGAGTGGGTGCGATATGCGTAGTGTAGGTCACTCGTTGACCTTGGGGGCATCGGGGTGCGGGTTGCCTACAGTGGGCAGTGAGTCACTCTACTGTAATTGTGGGTTAGACTAATGCGACACACCGATGATCCTGACCGAGACACTATTCTTAATCAAGATCTGATAAAGAATGTCGTGTATATGCTAGATGTGCAAAAATCAAAATGAGGATTTTAGCACGTGGTCTGAGGCATGTGGTACCGACAGATCTTTTTGATCATTTCTCCGACCTGAGTTTTAGCTCCATGGAGTAGGAAATCGAGTCTTGTGCATATGCATAATCTGCACATTTATATCTGTATGATATATTAATTGAGGAATGTTGGCTATGACAATTATTTTGAGTACTTGGATGATGATTGAACTGATAAATGATTAGATGATGATAGTTGATTAATGCTGATAGCATGATTATGGTATGATCTATCTGTATGATATTGCTTGTTTGTGTTATCTCTCAGGCTTTGCCATGTTGGTATTGGTGTAGGTGATCTCACCTCTTTGTTATCCCGTTTTGTCTTTGTCTCAGACTTTGTTAAAATCAAATAATGGAAGGATCGAGTTGTCTTAGACATAACGGGTGACGGATATTCTGAGATTGGTGACAACAATAAGGAGTGGACATTCAGGACTCGAAGGTGTGCAGTGTTGACAAAGGAACAGATGTTTGATGCATCAAGATGGACAGAAAAAGGAATTAGTATGTTAAAGTTTCTCGTTAACGTTGTACTGTGCTATTAAGTAGGACCTGCCATGGGGTTTGCTACTGTCAAAAAAAAATAAGTCTGTTAATTTTATATTTCTCTTTAAATTGTGATATTAATTGGTGTCAATATTGCATAATGAATAGTTGAAATATGATTTTCAATGTTACCTAATATTTTCAGTAAATTTACATTTCAGTAAAGAAGAAATTTTAAAACCCATCTTTTATAACTCAAACTTTGTGCGAACTTCTTTTCACATTATGAGTCGGAAGTCAGACATGTGATACCCTGAGGAGGGTGTTACATTAGTTGGTATCAGAGCACAGTTTGAGTCTTTTGGGGTTTGTGGTTAGGTCTATTTTGCTTGTGTTGTGTTCTCTGTGTTTGTTTTTCCGAAAGGAAATAATGTTGTTTATAATGGATATTCGATCCATTGTATTTCGATCTGCACTCCTTGAGAAAAAAAAAGGGAATGGCTCGGGATAGTTATACTTGTGTGGAAGTGAAACATGTTACTAGTAATGCAGTTGTAGCTACGGGAGCAACGGGAGCAATGTGGAAAGACGACTGCATAAACAAAGGACCGCTGTTCAGTGGAAACTGGAATTTGAAGTTCAGGATCTAATGGAAGAGAATCAGTCTTGGAATATAAGATTTCGTAATTTTGGAACCTGTTAATTTTTTTAGGATATTGAGAAAGTAATTGATTTCGACGGAGGATGTATTTATAACCATTGAGGAAACCAAAAACAGTAAAGGATGTGAAAGAAAGTACTTAAATGAAGGAATGTACGTCAAGGAAACAAATTATGAAAAAGTTGGACACATTTTCCCAGAGATTATGCTCTTTGAAAATAGAGTTTTCTATTAGTAAAAATTTTAGATAGTAAGGGGAGTTATTACTCTGAATGGAACGGGAGTGTTCTGAGCGGAAGATTTAAACAATGGAGATTGTGTCATTGGAGCTAATCCTATAAACCATACTGAATATTTCTGTGAGTGACCTATTCTTTATAACATATGATTAAGTAGATCAATTATATGTTAGAGTTATTCGTTATCCTTTGATTTGTTTACTTCTGTTTCTATTCTTAGCTAATCGAGCTATTCAAGTTATTCAAATTGTTGTTATAGATCAAATCTTTGTATTAGTTTGATCTGTTGTTCAAAATTTTTGTGTTAGTTTGATCTGTTTCATAAACAGACGTGATCTTTGAAAATGGATTGGTTATTTTCCAACCATATCCAATGAGATTATTTCAACAGAGTGTGAGTAATCCAAAGAAAATTTATTCTTAAAAATCGGATTATATCCAATTCTTTACTGGATATGTTTGATAACAGGTTTGATTCATTTTGTAAATCTTCCATGATGTTTTCTATCATCTCCTGCAATTGAACAAACAAGAAATGATATTCCTATTTAACTCTATGTCATAGTGTTTGGTATAGTACTATGAAAAGGAGAACTCAGTTAGTGAGACATTTCTTGTTAAAAGCAAAAATCTAGAATATGTAGTGATACGAAGATAAGGAAATTTTAAGTAATACATTACATTAGCTGAACATTACATTACATTAGTTAGAAGTTATCTGAGAAAAACTATTCTAGACATGAATGAAGATCGGTTGTTGTTATGTTGGTATCAGAGATATGGAGATTCTTTCTTTCTGGAGTAACATTCAACATCTTCAGTAATTATAGGAGTCTGAGATATCTATTTGATCAGAAGAAGTTGAACATCAGCAAAGAGATTTTGTTGGTTAGAATAGTATAGCAAGATGTAAGATAGGAAGCTTCATGGGAATTAAAAAATAAGATAAAGGAGGAATAATGTCATTATTTATTCCGAGGGTGTGAAATCATGTTTCTCAAATTCGAGGACGAAATTTCTTTTTAGAGGGGGAGTATTGTAACACCCCAAATTTCCTATCTCTTAAACAGTAATTTTGACAGTTAATAGAATTTTACTGTTTAGTGATCTCTGTGTGCTGTAAAATTATTTTGATTATTCCATCAGCATATTTGATCGTTTTGAGTGATTTACTCTGTGTCAGGAAAATAATAATTTTCGGGCCAGGGAAAATCTTTCTGTATTTATTTCTCTTGACTGTTAATTATTTTTAACAATCTGACTTGATTTTTATAAGTTTTCTAATATTTGTGATTTTTGTAGATGATTATGAATTTTTTTGACTATATATGGGCCCAGATGGTCCTAGGTGGGCCTAGGTGACCTTACGTGGGCCCAGGTGGGTCCCACAAAGTGAAAAAAAATTTATGCATAGAAAAATTTATACTGTTTAGACGGAGACAGGGGATCTTACTAAACCTGAATCCGGAAACAGTTTTAGAAATTTTCTTATTTTGTGTTTGGCACTGTATTTAATTATCGGGCGATAAAAATACAGTAAATATATTCTTTCGTGGGGTTTTTAGTAGATAAAAATAAAAATTATATTGCTTAAGTCAACATTGGTGGTTTGGGTATCCACCATTGATTTATTTAACGGTGAAGACTTGATCTTGATTTAATTAACGATTAAGAAATAAATTTAATAAAGAAGCATTGGATAATCACCATTGATTTAATCAATGGTGTGAGAATAAACTTAGTTAGGTAAGCTTCAATATCAACCGTAGATTTAATCAACGGTGTAAATTTGATTATATAAAGTGACCATTTACAACCATTGGATTTGGAATTGATCAAGGGTGGAGATTTAGTCTTAAAAAGTGACAAAGACCATTTATGACCATTGGATGAAGAATTAATCAAAGGTGGAGATTTGGTCTTCTAAAAAGGTTATGACTAATTATAACCCTTGGATTTAAAGTTTGAAGGAGCAATCTTGACCCTTTACTTTGTGCATGCATTTTCACTTTTTTCTCCCACCCAAAAAGCCTCCATCTTATTCTCTCAAAATTCCAAGAACCAAGCAACCATTCCTTCCTTCCTTTTTCTCTCCATTGGTTCGGCCTCCTCACCCAAAAACACCTTCCATCACTTTTAATTTCATCCAACCATAGATCTTGAATCTATATGATATTCTAAGCAACTTTCATGTTGGAGACTTTCTCTAAATCATTCATCTTCATGGACTTCCTTCAAGATCAAAATTATTGGGTTTTTGAGGTGAAGTATAAGAAGACTTCATTTCTTCTCTTCTTTTTCATGATCTAAACCATATTTGATCCATGGTTCCTCTTAATCAAGCTTAGTATACTAATTTTTATATATTTTGTTTTGTATTTGAGAAGCCCTTGGTGGTGAAGGACTTGGAAAAAGAAGCAAAACAAGGAGTTTTTGAGGATCTTCAAGAGGTAAGAGGGAGATCCATCTCACCAACCAAGTATGGTGGTGAGAGATGGTCTTATATTTGATGGATGGTGAATCCATGTGAGGATTCCAATCCATGGTCATGTAATAATTAATTTTATGTTTATGAGCTTTAGTTTATTTTCTTATGCTTTGATTATTTTTGTCTATACTTAATATGCTTTGCATGATTTTATGGCTTTGATAGTATACTTATAATATGCATGACAAGTATATGACATGTTTGTGATATTTATGATGAAATATATATATGTATGCCATGATGTGTGGATGGAAAGAAAACTAATCTTGGTCCCAATGGCCAAAGAAGAGTTACGGTTTTGATGCCCTTGATTTGGGTCAATGTGGAAATTTTTCAAGAACAAGGAAATTAAATTTTGATCCCTAGAATAATGAGAATTTCGATCAAGACACCTCAAAATAGGTGTTCACAAATTTATATTTTCATGAATGATGAAAATGAATGTTTAGAAAAATAAGAAAAATAAACAAAGAATTTATTTTTCAAAGAGTACAAGAACATGGTTTTTGAGGATTTTTTTTTTATTTATTTTGTGTAAAATGTTTCTAAGTGTTTTACAAAACATGAGATTTAAATGAAAATAGCAATGATGATTTTAAGAATTAGCAAAGAAAGTGAAAAAGGATTTGCAAAGAAAATAAAAATGAATTTGAACAAATGGGTTTGGTTTTATAACCATAAGTCCTTCGATTTTGAAAATAAAATTTTAATGATTTTGTTTGTGTAAAACCATATCAATTTAGAAGGAAAAATGTTTTGATAATTTTCAATAGTCATGTCCACATTTTCGAAGGCTTGTAATGCATTGATTTTAATGAAACAAAGTGATTTTCCAAGTGAAAATATAATTAATTTAATACAAAAAATTTGAAAAGGGAATCAGAGTATTTTAGCACTTGAGAAATGATTCGGGAAAAATGGAGAATATAATGGTATTATGAAAATCTACTAACGTATAACTTATTTTTGAGTTTTGAAGTACGTTAGAAAATGTTAAATTTTGAAACATTGATGGAAAGGTAATTTTATGGATTATATTTGAAAAAGAATTTCTTGAGTAAGAAAATGTGAAAAATGAAATATAAAGTCATAATATTTTAAAAAAAGATGAAATGGAATTTTTGAAGGTTGAGATAGAATTGTGGTAAAAAATGATTTACGTATCTTAAAAATGTAATTTTTAAAATACATGGTTTGAAATACAGTAAAATATTTCTAAGTGTTTGGAAATATAGTAAAATATTTTCACGTGATTTGAAAAATGTTAAAATATTTCTACGCGATTTGGGAAGCGTTTAAATATTTTACACTATTGAAAATATTATTGAAAAATCACTACGTGATTAAATAATGATAGAATATTTTTATGTAATTGTGAAAATGACAGAAAATTTTATGTGATTTGGAAAGTGTTTTAAATATTTTGAGAATGATGGAAAATGATTTACGCAACTTAAAAGAATGATTTTTAAGTTATGCGAGTTTGAAAATGGTGGAAAATCGTTACGCAATTTGAGAAATGTATATTTTTATGTGATTGAGAAAAACGTTAATAAAAATAAAATACGTGATTTAAAAGTGCAACAGAAGTGTTGCAGTATTTTGAAAACGTAACAGAAACATTTTTGAATTGTAAAAATGTAACAAAATTGTTACGAGATTGTGAAAATACGGCAAAAGTGTTTTATGACTATAAAAACATGATAACATGATGATTACTGCCAAAATAATGTATGAACACTGTGTGAGAAAATGTCGAGTTGCCTATGATTGACTTTTGATGTATTTTATATGCATTGGAAAGAGATGCCTGTATTTGGTATTTAGGGCACTTTACGTATTGGAAAAAAAAAATGCATTGAAGCATATGATATAAATTGAACAAATGAAATTGAAAAGTATGGCCCTTGTGGTTGGACTTGCACTAAGATATTAGTGCATTGTATAAAATATATTTTGAAAAATTATGAGTTAAACCTGTGATTGATATTCTATCTATGATTTGGTTTTTGGTGCATTATACATGCATTGGAATGGTCCGAGGGACTGGATAAGGCTAATTGCCTAGGAGAAACGTACACCTCTTGAGTGGGTGCGATATGCGTAGTGTAGGTCACTCGTTGACCTTGGGGGCATCGGGGTGCGGGTTGCCTATAGTGGGCAGTGAGTCGCTCTACTGTAACCGTGGGTTAGACCGATGCGACACACCGATGATCCTGACCGAGACACTATTCTTAATCAAGATCTGATAAAGAATGTCATGTATATGCTAGATGTGCAAAAATCAAAATGAGGATTTTAGCACGTGGTCTGAGGCATGTGATACCGACAGATCTTTTCGATCATTTCTCCGACCTAAGTTTTAGCTCCATGGAGTATGAAATCGAGTCTTGTGCATATGCATAATCTGAACATTTATATCTGTATGATATATTAATTGAGGAATGTTAGCTATGACAATTATTTTGAGTACTTGGATGATGATTGAACTGATAAATGATTAGATGATGATAGTTGATTAATGTTGATAGCATGATTATGGTATGATCTATCTGTATGATATTGCTGTTTGTGTTATCTCTGTGCTGCCATGTTGGTATTGGTGTAGGTGATCTCACCTCTTTGTTATCCTATTTTGCTGTGTCTGTACTGTTAAAATCAAATAATAGAAGGATTGAGTTGTCTTAGACATAACGGGCGATGGATATTCTGAGATTGGTGACAACAATAAGGAGTGGACATTCAGGACTCGAAGGTGTGCAGTGTTGACAAAGGAACAGATGTCTGATGCATCAAGATGGACAGAAAAAGGAATAAGTATGTTAAAGTTTCTCGTTAACGTTGTACCGTGCTATTAAGTAGGACCCGTCATGGGGTTTGCTACTGTAAAAAAAAAAGTCTGTTAATTTTATATTTCTCTTTAAATTGTGATATTAATTGGTGTCAATATTGCATAATGAATAGTTGAAATATGATTTTCAATGTTACCTAATATTTTCAGTAAATTTACGTTTCAGTAATGAAGAAATTTTAAAACCCATCTTTTATAACTCAAACTTTGTGCGAACTTCTTTTCAGATTATGAGTCGGAAGTCAGACATATGATACCCTGAGGAGGGTGTTACACCACGGACGTGACAACTCATAGGGACTACATGTAAGATTGGAAGGCTATTTGAGCTCACTCAACTGCATATTCCCTAAGTGTCCAACATTTGCCCTGCTTCCACCACCTCTTCCATTCAGATTTGGCATCAACGTCTTGCTCATAGTTCTCTTGGCAAACTGCGTCCTCTTGTGTCTCGGGATCTTTTAGGATCTGTTACTAACGAGTCTCTTGATTGTACTGCTTGTCAAACTGCTAAACAACTAGCTTTATCATTTCATAAAAGTACTTCTATTTCTGCTTCACCATTTGATATTGTGTATTCTGATATTTGGGACCCTGTTCCCACACCTACCATGGGAGGTTCTCGGTATTTTGTATTATTTATTGATGATTATTCTCGCTTTACTTGGATATATTTGATGAAAATTCGTGATGAACTTCCTCAAATTTACATTAACTTTACCAATATGATTGAAACACAATTCTCTAAAGTCATTAAAGTTTTTCGCCAAGATAATGCCATGGAATACTGTGATTCTAAACTCTTATCTTTTCTTGGTGCATAGGGTACCTTGTTTGAGTTCTCATGTCCATATATCTCTCAACAGAATGGTCGCACTGAGAGAAAGTACCGTCACATTCTTAACTCAGTCCATGCCTTGCTTCTCTCAGGCTCTTATCCCGAACGTGCCTGGGGTGAAGCTGCTCTTACTACTGTCCATGTTATTAATCATCTCCCTTCCTCTATCCTTGGAAATGTCTCTCCTTTTGAGCGTCTTTATCACACTACACTAGATTATCACTCACTTAAGGTGTTTAGTTGTGCTTGTTTTGTCCTCCTCCAACCTCATGAATATACTAAACTTAAGCCTCGCACCCGTCTTTGTTGTTTTCTTGGGTATGGCACAAAGCACAAAGGTTACTGTTGTTGGGATCCGATATCTCAGCATATTCGTATCTCCCGTCATGTTGTCTTCTGGGAACATATAATGTTCTCTTCATTATCAAAGTTTACGTCAATTCTGTCCACTTCTACTCCTCTTTTTACTAACCCCGATGTTGATTACTTCCCTTAGTGACACAGATGCAAGTACCTCTAGTGAGCTCCCAGCCTCTTCCGATGTTCCCTCTGCTTCCGATGATGTTGTTCTGACCATTGATCCTGCACCTCCCACCATTGAGCGTCCTCATAGGGTAAGAACTCTGTAACATCCCGAAAATTCATTATTTTGTTAAAAATGATCATTTTATAATATTTGCAATTTTTAAGAATTTTTGTGGAATTTTCTGGAGATGATGAATATTTTAATATATTCTTCGTTTTATGTGTGTGCTGAGTGGAGCCGGGAGAATAGAATATTTTCCCTGAGGCTGGTAAACCTTGGACTGTCAACGTGTCAACGGGGGATCTTACTAAACCCGAGTCCCAGTACGCTTACTGAGGTCTACATTTTTGAGGTTTTATCTGCTAGTGTAATAAATCATCTGTCAGAGGTATTTAATCAAGGAGACAAGCTTACTATGCACTTCGTAGAGAAGCGTGCGAAGCTTCTCAAGGAAGCTTCTTTGAATCATTTTTTATTATTTCTCTCTCCTCCCATTTTTGTGCTGCACATTTGAATTAAGGGACTTAATTCAATCTTCAATCCCCACATTTTCCTCCTCCTGTACGTAGCACTCATCTTTCTCTCTTTCCATTTCTCCTTACAGCAGCACCATCCACCCACCTTCATATTTTCATTCTCCAATACCGTCACACTCCTAGCACCATTTCGTGTCTGGAGAAACACCATACCTGAGGGAATCATCTTCAAAGCTCTACGTTTTCTTCATCTTCTTTTCCTCCACGGTTGAAGCTTAAAGGCTGGAACTTTAAGGTAAAGTCCTTAGCTTTTTCCTCATCTCTCCTCATTTTCGTAACCCACTGTCATTTTGATGACCATGGGTATCCATTTCAACACTTGATTCTGATTTTGGTGAGCTTGAATATTCAAGGATCTCTGGGAGCTGAAAATATAATTTCTGACCAAAAGGAGCAGCCTTTCTTTGTGCTTCTCTAAGGTAAGAGGAAGACACTCCTCCTCAACCTCTCTTAGCATTTAGGAACGTCTGTGATTTTGTTGAGGGTCTTTCTGCTTTTGTATGTTGTTTGTATTGTATATGTGCTATTTAATTGTTTGAGTTTTGAATGTATATATGTATATATATATAACTGGATGTACTGGAATGTGTAATATTGAAGGGAATGAGTTCCAATTTGTTCTCGGATAGTTACGATGTTGAGCCCAGAATGTGGAAAATTCATGTGGAAATTAGTAATAGTATGAAATCTGGCCAAACTCGTCGAATACAATAACCTGATCTTTTGGTGATATGTCAAAATCCGTCGAATGAAGATTTCTGACCATTTTCGTCGAATGATAAAATCCGTCGAGTAAGGACTCATGGCCAAACCTGTCGAACGTGATAACCTAATCACTTAATAAAATGTTAAAATCCGTCGAGTAAGGACCCATAGCCAAACCTGTCGAATTTGATAACCTAATTATTTAGTAAAATGTTAAAATCCGTCGAGTAAGGACCCATAGCCAAACCTGTCGAATTTGATATCTTGATCACTTAGTAAAATGTTAAAATCCGTCGAGTTTAGACTCCTGACCCTTTCCGTCGAATGTCAAACCCGTCGAATTTAGATTTCTGACCAGCAAACACTAAGTGAAAATCCGTCGAGTTTAGATCTTCAACCACTAAACACAATGTCAATATTCGTCGAGTATGAACCTCGATCATGTCCGTCGAGATTGATCTTCCGACCAACAACCCGTCGAATAGAGTCCTTGGACACTTACAAGAAAATGCCCCAAAGTCAATAATCGTCGAATTTGAGAGACAATGCCTGTCGAGTAGATGAATTTCTCCAGACCCGTCGAAATTAGAGATTTCGACCAGTGTTCGTCGGTTCGACACTTAGGAGATTTTCTCCAACGTCGACACCTATACCCGTCGAATTGAGGCTTTTGCTGACCATCTGGAGGGTCCGACAGCTTTGATCTTCGTCCGACGTAACCCCCATCCGACAAAGAATGATTTCTTCGTCCGACGTAACCCCTATCCGACAAAGAAATGATTTCTTCGTCCGACGTGTAACCCCCATCCGACGTAAAATGATTTCTTACCAATCCTATTATAAAAATGTTTTCCCATTCTTTCCTCCTCCCGTTACATTATTCTTCGTCGAATAGCAACTTCAATTATTCATAAAACGTAGTCTCTGTCGAATTCAAATGTATACCTATCACCCAACACCTAGTAATTGAAATCTGTGACTCAATTTGTGATTCCGACCGTGTAGTTTCCTGGACCTAAAACCTTGGGACTAATAGAGGAATATTGATCATAAATAAATGGGATGACTAGAAATTACTTAGGGATGCATAAACAGGGAAGAACATGAGAGTGTGAGATTTTGAGATCTTAGAATAACCTTCTAAGGGCATATGAATAAATTACCTAAGAGGAATTAAGTTAACTAAGAGAATTCCTTTAGAGACAAACCCTGTAAGTAAAGCTAAACCTAAGCAAGAATTCATAATACGTTTTGAAAAGGTATTGATCTATTTAATGACAATATTATGCTATCGTGGGTCCATGTGAGAGACCATTGATCGTATTAATTCTTACTTTGGCAAATTGTGACATATGATGGAATAGTATGTAATAATGATCATACATGATTATGCATAGAGTCTCGTATGCATTGTGATTTGTCCGTTGGACTGTCGTAAGGCCTAGTTGCCTAGGAGTTGAACACACCTTAGTGCGGGTGCGAATAGACAAGTGGGGTCCCGTAGTTGGCCTTGAGGGCGTTGGGGCGCGGTGTTTCACAAAGGGCGTGGTAGCCCCTCCGGGCCGTGAGACAAACCGATGCAAACGCACCAACGATCCCGACCGGCCACGGCCACAAATCCTATATCGAGATCTTGTGAGAATGCTACTTGTATAAAGCCTTGTTGCGCAAAATGACCGATTATTTTCTCGGAAAGCACTTGTTTTATGGCCGACGAGATACTTGGCATGTCTCCTCGATCATTCTCTCCGAGTGTTTTGTGTCTAGCTCCATGGAGTAGGATCTTGGTTATTGAGGGCTCATGTGTATAGAGTCCGTGCATTATTTGCATTTATCATTATTATGGTCCGGCATTGATATATTGTTGATATACCTATGACCGCTGGAACTGTTTGCTTGATCATAACTCGCTCTTGAATGTCTATTACTATTACTTGTTGTTGTAAATGCTATGTGGGCGCTTTGCGCCGTTTGGTTTCTTGATGCTATAATTGGTAATGACGGAAGGATGTCTTACCTCTTTTCCTTCCCGTCTCTCCATTTCTCGTTTATCCGTACATTGCGTCTCATCGAAGACAACCGTGAGGACCCTAAGCTCCCAACTTCCCCGGTTTTTGGCCTTATCTTGACCGAGCGACCACGAAGACTATGGAGCCCCGTACGCACGCATTTTTTTGGGAGATGTACGTCCGACTTTCTTAGGAGGGCCGAGTCTTTGGTATATCAACTATAGTTCTCGAACGCTGTGTCTACACGGGAGATGTCTCGATATCACTAGCCTGGAGGTGCCACGAACCACCTGTCTTCACCTGCTGTATTAGCCTACGCTTGGAGTTTCAGCTACCGATACGTGAGATGTGGGGCGATCATTACTTCACTCCGAGAGAGGACTCTTTTCGCTCTACAGCCTCGGGCCCCGTCCCGTGTCTCTGCTATTCCTATGGTGATTTCCTCTGATGATGAGGAAGATCCTGAGGAAGATCCCGAGGAAGTCCCTGAGGACGACCCCGAAGAGGACCCTGAAGAGGATCCTGACACGATTCCTCCTCACTTGAGGGATTGATGTTACTCGTAGCTACTGAAGGCTACCGATTTTATTTTGGGGGCCCGATGTTTTGTTTGTAGTGGGTCATGTAAATTCGATACCGTGGGGATGTGTATGTAATACTTTGGGGGCAGGTATAGCTTTGCTTTTTTTGATGTACCAGGCTTGTAACTAAATGTTTTGATAAACCTATATATATATATATGATGATGCAGATGTTAATTCCTATGCATATTTTACTTCTATTTGATCTTTTATTCCCATTGATGTCTCGTCAACATGGTTACTAATTAAAAAGAAAAAAAAAGGGATATATATATATATAACATAACCGCCAATTAAAATACCCAACTATAATCTAGTGAATATACGCGTCTTATTAAAATGAACCGGGTCTCAACTCACCTAACTTTATTTCCGCATTGTAATCGACCATGTGACGTTCCCTTGGAAGAGGGCGTTACATTTTTGTATCAGAGCCCCGATTTATGTTTCTTTGGGTTTTGTGGTTGAGTCTGTCTTGTTTGTGCTGTGTGTTCTCTAAATGGTATTCGTAAAGGAGTAGTGTTTGGTATTCTTAGTGAATGCAATCGACTTTTCTGTGTTTTCGAGATAATTTGAATCGAGAAAGTGAGATGGCACGAAGGGAAGACATGGCAAGAAATATTACAACGATGCAAAGGATGGTGAGGTCATCGCACAACAACCGAGCAAGCCGCACGACAAGAAGAGAGAGTTACGCAACAACAAGAGCGAGCCGCTCAACGCTTAGAGGCTACTGCGATGCTCGAATTTAGCAGAGTTTCGACGCCATAATCCTCCTCAATTTAAAGGAGAATTTGATCCTGACAAAGCTAGTCTGTGGATCAAGGAGTTGGAGAAGGTATTTCGAGGAATGAATTGCGCCGAGGGTAAGAAGGTGGATTATGCTACTTTTATCTTTGGTAGGCAACGCCGAGAACCGGTGGAACGGAGTGCGGAGGATGCTAGAAGTCAGAACCGAGATATTACTTGGGAGTTGTTCAAAGAAAAGTTCTTGGACAAATATTTTCCTACGAGTGCAAGGCATGCGAAGGAGTCGGAATTCCTCAACCTGCGACAGGGGAATATGACTGTTAGCGAGTACGCAGCGAGATTCGAAAACTTGTCACAGTTTTCGACCTACTTTCGAACCAACCGATGAGGCTTGGAAGTGCCGAAGATTCACGGAAGGATTGAGGTACGAATCGAGGAAAGCCGTGATCACCTTGAGGATCAATGAATTCTCACAACCGCCGGATACTTGCTTTGTGATGTAGAGGCTCGGAGCAATCTAGAGATATGAGGAATAGAAACTTTGGGCCTGCGAGATTCCAGAGGCGGCAATAACAGTGCTAACCGCTTCCCGGAAGAAGCCATACTCTCGACCAACGGGAAGTCACCAACAAGCCATGGGTGGAAGTTCAAGTGGAGGTTCTAGTGGGAACCGGACTGGCCAAAACTTGGCATATCCCTCCAAATGCCGGAAGTGTGGAAAAGATCATCTGACAAGGGATTGTCCTATCAAAGGAATTATCTGTTTTCGATGTGGGAAACCTGGACACATCTACAGAGACTGCAATCAAGCGAAGGTCGAACCTTCAATGAATGTTGCGAAAGCCAAGAAACCGCAAGCTGGAGGACGAGTTTACACTATGAGCGGAGCTGAAGCCTCCGAATCCGAAGATTTGATACAAGGAGAAGGCATCATAGAAGGTAATCTTTTAACTGTACTGTATGACTCTGGGGCAACCCATTCTTTTATATCGTATGACTGTGTGCAAAAACTGAGTCTACCTGTGTCGTCCTTACCTTTTGACTTAACCGTTTCTACCCCCACTGATAAACCGGTAGTTACTACCAAAGTTTGTCTAAACTGTCCATTGATTGTTGAAGGTTGATCCTTTTTGGTCGATCTGATTTGTTTACCTCTTTCCCAATTAGATATTATCCTAGGGATGGACTAGTTGTCTTCTAACCATGTTCTGTTAGACTGTTCCAGAAAGACCATAGTTTTTCCCATAAATGAGAATTCTAGATTTCTGACGGCCAACCGAGTTCAAGCTCTCTTGAAAGAAGGAGCTCACGGATACATGCTACTGTCTTCTTTGAAAATCGAGAACGAGGTTGATGTGGACACAATTCCAGTGGTGAATGAGTTTCCCGAAGTCTTTCCTGAGAGTGTGCCTGGTTTACCACCGGCTCGAGAGATAGAGTTTGCTATCGACTTAGTACCGGGAGCTGGTCCTGTGTCTATAACACCGTACCGGATGGCACCAACAGAGTTAGCCGAGCTAAAGAAACAGCTAGAAGAGCTTTTGGAAAAGCAATTTGTCAGGCCAAGTGTGTCACCATGGGGAGCACCAGTGCTGTTAGTTCGCAAGAAGGATGGCACCTCAAGGTTATGTGTGGACTATCGGCAGCTGAACAAAGTGACGATTAAGAACAAATATCCACTCCCGAGGATTGACGACTTGATGGACCAACTGAAGGGAGCGGCAGTGTTTTCCAAGATTGATCTGCGATCTGGGTATCATCAGATACGAGTGAAGACAGAGGATGTGCCCAAGACGCTTTTCGCACCCGATACGGTCACTACGAGTATTTGGTGATGCCGTTTGGTGTGACGAATGCACCAGCTATCTTCATGGACTACATGAACCGAATCTTTCGACCTTACTTGGATAAATTCGTTGTGGTCTTCATTGATGACATTCTGGTATACTCTCAAAGTCGGGAGGACCATGCTGAACACCTCAGTATAGTTCTTCAGATTCTCAAGGAGAAGGAATTGTATGCCAAACTCGTCAAAATGTGAGTTTTGGCTGGAAGAAGTCAAGTTTCTAGGTCACGTGATCTCAAAGAGTGGGATTGTTGTGGATCCATCGAAAGTGGAGGCAAGACTACGATGGGAAAGGCCGAAGTCGAAATGTAGATTCGAAGCTTTGTGGGTTTAGCGGGATATTACCGGAGGTTCATTGAGGATTCTCCAAGATTGTTTGGACCACTTACACAACTCACAAGGAAAAACCAAACTTTTGAGTGGACCGACAAATGTGAGCGAAGTTTCCAAGAGTTGAAGAATCGACCGACTACCTCACCGGTGTTAGTGCTACCCGATCCGAATGAACAGCTTGAAGTGTACTTGTGACGCTTCATACCAAGGGCTAGGATCCGTACTTATGCAACATGGAAGAGTGGTGGCTTATGCTTCAAGGCGGTTGCGAGTGCACGAGAAGAATTATCCGACGCACGACCCGGAGCTAGCGACCGTAGTTTTTGCTCGAAAATATGGAGGCATTTTCTCTACGAGCAACGTTCGACATTTTCAAGTGATCACAAGAGTCGAAGTATTTGTATGATCGAAGGAGTTGAACATGAGGCAACGGAGGTGGTTAGAATTCCCGAAGGATTACGATTTCCAACTTCGTATCATCCTGGCAAGGCAAATGTTGTGGCGTACGCTCTAAGTAGGAAGATGATCGGTGTCTCGCCCGATGATCAAGGAAAAGGATCTAATAGAGCAATTCGAGAGATGTATGGTCTTTTGTGAAGTTAGAACCTGGAAAGATTTGCATGAATATGGTTACCATCTCGAGCGAGTTGATGGACAACATAAGAAAAGAGCAGAAGAAGGACAAATTCTTACAAGAAGTGAGGGAACAGATGAAGCAAGGAAATGAAACAGAGTTTGCAGAGGGAACGGATGGAATTTTGAGATTCCATGGGAGAGTTTGTGTCCCTCGGAATCAAGAACTTAGAGAATACATCATTAATCATGCTCACACAAGCCAACTGAGTATGCACCGGGCATGACAAAGATGTATCAAGACTTGAAGAAGTTGTTCGGTGGCACGGAATGAAGAGTGACGTTACTAGACGTGTATCTACTTGTCTGGTTTGTCAAAAAGCTAAAGTGGAACATCAGAGACCAGCAGGATTGTTGCAACCGTTATCTATTCCTAATGGAAGTGGGACAGGATTTGCAATGGACTTTGTAGTCGGATTACCAAGGACAAGAAAAGGTCATGATTCGATTTGGGTAATTGTGGACCGACTCACGAAATCAGCACATTTTCTTCCGATCGACATCAAGTACAAGCTAGAGAGATTGACTCAGATCTATATTGGAGAGATTGTCAGACTGCACGGTGTGCCTACAAGTATTGTTTCAGATAGAGATCCGAGGTTTACTTCAAATTTCTGGGAGAGTTTGCAAGAAGCATTGGGGACAAAATTACAACTTAGTTCTGCTTATCATCCGCAGACCGACGGTCAGTCGGAGAGAACAATCCAATCTTTGGAAGATTTGCTTAGAGCTTGCACCATAGAGCAAACTGGGAGTTGGGATGACATTCTACCCTTGATAGAATTCACCTACAACAACAGTTATCATTCGAGCATAGGGATGGCACCCTATGAAGCTCTGTATGGACGACGATGTCGAACACCTATGTGTTGGTACCAAGACGGCGAGCGCCTTACTATTGGACCCGAGATTATACAACAGACAACTGAGAAGGTTAAAATGATTCAGGAAAAGATGAGGACGGCTCAGAGTCGACAAAAGAGTTATGCAGACCGAAGGAGAAAACCTCTTGAGTTTGAGGAAGGTGAGCATGTATTCCTGAAAGTCACACCTACGACTGGGGTGGGCCGGCTTTAAAATCTAGAAAACTCACTCCTAAATTCCTTGGACCATACCAAATCATTGCTCGTGTAGGTCCCGTAGCATACCAAATATCCTTACCTCCTTTTCTTTCAAACATTCATAATGTTTTCCATGTGTCACAACTTCGAAATACCTTCCGACCCAAGTCATATCATAGCACCGTATACAGGACAACTAAAAGAAAACTTGACTTATGAGACGTCTCCTATAAGAATCGAGGATAGCAGGATAAAGCAATTAAGAGGCAAGGAGATCGCATTGGTGAAAGTGATCTGGAACGAGGTGACTGGAGATGCAACCTGGGAGTTAGAAGACAAGATGAGAGAGCAATACCCACAGTTATTCTAAGGTATGCAAATTTCGAGGACGAAATTTCTTTTTAGAAGGGGAGTGTTGTAACATCCCGAAAATTCATTATTTTGTTAAAAATGATCATTTTATAATATTTGCAATTTTTAAGAATTTTTGTGGAATTTTTTGGAGATGATGAATATTTTAATATATTCTTCGTTTTATGTGTGTGCTGAGTGGAGCCGGGAGAATAGAATATTTTCCCTGAGGCTGGTAAACCTTGGACTGTCAACGTGTCAACAGGGGATCTTACTAAACCCGAGTCCCAGTACACGCTTTACGAGGTCTACATTTTTGAGGTTTTATCTGCTAGTGTAATAAATCATCTGTCGAGGTATTTAATCAAGGAGACAAGCTTACTATGCACTTCGTAGAGAAGCGTGCGAAGCTTCTCAAGGAAGCTTCTTTGAATCATTTTTTATTATTTCTCTCTCCTCCCATTTTTGTGCTGCACATTTGAATTAAGGGACTTAATTCAATCTTCAATCCCCACATTTTCCTCCTCCTGTACGTAGCACTCATCTTTCTCTCTTTCCATTTCTCCTTACAAAGAAGACCATCCACCCACCTTCATATTTTCATTCTCCAATACCGTCACACTCCTAGCACCATTTCGTGTCTGGAGAAACACCATACCTGAGGGGAATCATCTTCAAAGCTCTACGTTTTCTTCATCTTCTTTTCCTCCACGGTTGAAGCTTAAAGGCTGGAACTTTAAGGTAAAGTCCTTAGCTTTTTCCTCATCTCTCCTCATTTTCGTAACCCACTCATTTTGATGACCATGGGTATCCATTTCAACACTTGATTCTGATTTTGGTGAGCTTGAATATTCAAGGATCTCTGGGAGCTGAAAATATAATTTCTGACCAAAAGGAGCAGCCTTTCTTTGTGCTTCTCTAAGGTAAGAGGAAGACACTCCTCCTCAACCTCTCTTAGCATTTAGGAACGTCTGTGATTTTGTTGAGGGTCTTTCTGCTTTTGTATGTTGTTTGTATTGTATATGTGCTATTTAATTGTTTGAGTTTTGAATGTATATATGTATATATATATAACGGATGTACTTGGAATGTGTAATATTGAAGGGAATGAGTTCCAATTTGTTCTCGGATAGTTACGATGTTGAGCCCGAAATGTGGAAACTTCATGTGGAAATTAGTAATAGTATGAAATCGCCAAACTCGTCGAATACAATAACTGATCTTTTGGTGATATGTCAAAATCCGTCGAATGAAGATTTCTGACCATTTTCGTCGAATGATAAAATCCGTCGAGTAAGGACTCATGGCCAAACCTGTCGAACGTGATAACCTAATCACTTAATAAAATGTTAAAATCCGTCGAGTAAGGACCCATAGCCAAACCTGTCGAATTTGATAACCTAATTATTTAGTAAAATGTTAAAATCCGTCGAGTAAGGACCCATAGCCAAACCTCGTCGAATTTGATATCTTGATCACTTAGTAAAATGTTAAAATCCGTCGAGTTTAGACTCCACGACCCTTTTTCCGTCGAATGTCAAACCCGTCGAATTTAGATTTCGACCAAAAAACACTAAGTGAAAATCCGTCGAGTTTAGATCTTCGACCACTAAACACAATGTCAATATTCGTCGAGTATGAACCTCGATCATGTCCGTCGAGATTGATCTTCCGACCAACAACCCGTCGAATAGAGTCCCCGGACACTTACAAGAAAATGCCCCAAAGTCAATAATCGTCGAATTTGAGAGACAATGCCCGTCGAGTAGATGAATTTCTCCGCACTGTCGAAATTAGAGATTTCGACCGGTGTTCGTCGGTTCGACACTTAGGAGATTTTCTCCAACGTCGACACCTATACCCGTCGAATTGAGGCTTTTGCTTGACCATCCGGAGGGTCCGACAGCTTTTGATCTTCGTCCGACGAACCCCCATCCGACAAAATGATTTCTTCGTCCGACGTAACCCCCATCCGACAAAAATGATTTCTTCGTCCGACGTAACCCCCATCCGACAACAAATGATTTCTTCGTCCGACGTAACCCCCATCCGACGTAAAATGATTTCTTACCAATCCTATTATAAAAATGTTTTCCCATTCTTTCCTCCTCCTCGTTACATTATTCTTCGTCGAATAGCAACTTCAATTATTCATAAAACGTAGTCTCTGTCGAATTCAAATGTATACCTATCACCCAACACCTAGTAATTGAAATCTGACTCAATTTGTGATTCCGACCGTGTAGTTTCCTGGACCTAAAACCTTGGGACTAATAGAGGAATATTGATCATAAATAAATGGGATGACTAGAAATTACTTAGGGATGCATAAACAGGGAAGAACATGAGAGTGTGAGATTTTGAGATCTTAAAATAACCTTCTAAGGGCATATGAATAAATTACCTAAGAGGAATTAAGTTAACTAAGAGAATTCCTTTAGAGACAAACCCTGTAAGTAAAGCTAAACCTAAGCAAGAATTCATAATACGTTTTGAAAAGGTATTGATCTATTTAATGACAATATTATGCTATCGTGGGTCCATGTGAGAGACCATTGACTGTATTAATTCTTACTTTGGCAAATTGTGACATATGATGGAATAGTATGTAATAATAATGATCATACATGATTATGCATAGAGTCTCGTATGCATTGTGATTTGTCCGTTGAACTGTCGTAAGGCCTAGTTGCCTAGGAGTTGAACACACCTTAGTGCGGGTGCGAATAGACAAGTGGGGTCCCGTAGTTGGCCTTGAGGGCGTTAGGGCGCGGGTGTTTCACAAAGGGCGTGGTAGCCCCTCCGGGACCGTGAGACAAACCGATGCAAACGCACCAACGATCCCGACCGGCCACACGATCCTATATCGAGATCTTGTGAGAATGTTTCTTTGTATAAAGCCTTGTTGCGCAAAATGACTGATTATTTTCTGGAAAGCACTTGTTTTATGGCTGACGAGATACTGGCATGTCTCCCTGATCATTCTCTCTGAGTGTTTTGTGTCTAGCTCCATGGAGTAGGATCTTGGTTATTGAGGGCTCATGTGTATAGAGTCCGTGCATTATTTGCATTTATCATTATTATGGTCTGGCATTGATATATTGTTGATATACCTATGACTGCCTGGAACTGCTTTGCTTGATCATAACTCGCTCTTGAATGTCTATTACTATTACTTGTTGTTGTAAATGCTATGTGGGCGCTTTGCGCCGTTTGGTTTCTTGATGCTATAATTGGTAATGACGGAAGGATGTCTTACCTCTTTTCCTTCCCGTCTCTCCATTTCGTTTATCCGTACATTGCGTCTCATCGAAGACAACCGTGAGGACCCTAAGCTCCCAACTTCCCCGGTTTTTGGCCTTATCTTGACCGAGCGACCACGAAGACTATGGAGCCCCGTACGCACGTATTTTTGGGAGATGTACGTCCGACTTTCTTAGGAGGGCCGAGTCTTTGGTATATCAACTATAGTTCGAAACGCCGTGTCTACACGGGAGATGTCTCGATATCACTAGCCCGGAGGCGCCACGAACCACCTGTCTTCACCGTCGTATTAGCCTACGCTTGGAGTTTCACCACCGATACGTGAGATGTGGGGCGATCGTTACTTCACTCCGAGAGAGGACTCTTTTCGCTCTACGGCTCGGGCCCCGTCCCGTGTCTCTCGCTATTCCTATGGTGATTTCCTCGATGATGAGGAAGATCCTGAGGAAGATCCCGAGGAAGTCCCTGAGGACGACCCCGAAGAGGACCCTGAAGAGGATCCTGACACGATTCCTCCTCACTTGAGGGATTGATGTTACTCGTAGCTACTGAAGGCTACCAGTATTTTATTTTGGGGGCCCGATGTTTTGTTTGTAGTGGGCTGTAAATTCTGATACCGTGGGGATGTGTATGTAATACTTTGGGGGCAGGTATAGCTTTGCTTTTTTTTGATGTACCAGGCTTGTAACTAAATGTTTTGATAAACCTATATATATATATATGATGATGCAGATGTTAATTCCTATGCATATTTTACTTCTATTTGATCTTTTATTCCCATTGATGTCTCGTCAACATGGTTACTAATTAAAAAGAAAAAAAAAAGGGATATATATATATATAACATAACCGCCAATTAAAATACCCAACTATAATCTAGTGAATATACGCGTCTTATTAAAATGAACCGGGTCTCAACTCACCTAACTTTATTTCCGCATTGTAATCGACCATGTGACGTTCCCTTGGAAGAGGGGCGTTACAAACTCCACCTACTTATCTTCGTGATTACTATTATTTTTCTACTATGCTTCACCTTCATGAACCACAATCCTATAAGGAAGCCTCTACCGACCCTCATTGGCAGCAAGCTATGCAGGAGGAATTACAAGCATTGGAGAATACTCACACCTGGGACCTTGTTGATCCTCTTTCTGGTAAGCCTCTTGTAGGATGCAAGTGGGTTTATAAAATCAAAACTCTTTCTGATGGTTCTATTAAGCGGTACAAAGCTCGTCTAGTGGCAAAAGGGTTCACTCAGGAGTATAGTATTGTTTATGAAGAAACTTTTGCCCCTGTTGCACGCATCACCGCTGTTCGAACTCTTCTTGCCATTGCAGCCACTCGACAATTACACAAATGGATGTTAAAAATGTCTTCCTTAATGGTGAGTTAGAAGAAGAGGTTTATATGCGTGCTCCTCTGGAATACACTTGTCTGGCTAACAAGCTTTGTCGTCTTCGTAAGGCTCTTTATGGTCTCAAACAAGCACCTCGGGCTTGATTTGCTAAATTTCACAACATTATCAGTCAATTCGGGTTCTCTTCCAGTGCTCATGATTCTGCTCTTTTTACTCGAACAATAGAAAATGGTACTATTGTCTTGCTTCTTTATGTCAATGATATGATTATTACTAGCAATGATTCTACTAGTATTACTGAGCTCAAACAGTTCTTATGTCAATATTTTGAGATGAAAGATCTTAGACCTTTAAGTTACTTTCTGGGGCTTGAAGTTCTATCTTCCTACGATGGCTTATTTCTCTCACAAGCTAAGTATGTTTTTTATCTTGTCTCTCGTGCAAGCCTCACTGATTGCAAAATCGAACACACTCCTCTTGAACCCAACATTCGGTTTACTCCTCAGGATGGTACTTTGTTGAATGATGCCACTCTCTATCGTCAACTAGTAGGCAGCCTGATCTATCTTGCAGTTACTCGACTGGATATCTCCTATGTTGTTCATCTGGTTAGTCAGTTCATGGCTGCCCCTCGTACCACCCATTATGCTGTTGTCCTTTGCATTATTTGGTATATCAAGGGTACCTTGTTTTATGGTCTTCATTATTCCGTTGCATCCCCTTTGACTCTTCGAGCCTACTCTGATGCCGATTGAGCCGATGATCCTAGTGACCGTCGCTCCACCACTGGCTTTTGCATTTTTCTTGGAGATTCTCTTATTTCTTGGCGGAATAAGAAACAAACTCTGACAGCTCGCTCTAGCACTGAAGCAGAATATCGCGCCCTTGCTGATACTACTTCTGAAATATTGTGGCTTCGTTGGCTTGTTGCTGATTTAGAGATACCCCAGTGTTCCTCCACAGATCTTCATTGTGACAACCGTAGTGCTATCCAACTTGCACACAACGATGTTTTCCACGAGCGCACCAAATATATTGAGATTGATTGTAACTTCATTCGTCAACATCTTCTATGTGGTGATATTTATATTGTCTTGATTGACACTCTTGATTAGCCAGCTGATTTGTTCACCAAACCTTCCTAGTCGCTTCTGCACTTTATTATCCAAACTCAAGTTGGTTTCTGTTGCACCTACTTGAGTTTGAGGGGGGATGTTACGATAGTGATTGATTTGTTATTAATTTGTTACGATTGTAAATGATTTGCTGTTTATTTGTTATTATCTTGTAATCAGATTAGGATTAATTAGACTTTATGTATAGGATTGATTCCGATTTTGTTTTATTCTCTCCTATCCTATAAATAGGAGCACCTCATTATACATTAACACTTAGAAAATATACAAAACATTTTTTTATCTTCCTGTGTTTCTACTCTGTGTTTCTATAGGAATTTTCATTTCTAGTCTTAAAAATGTGTCAAGCACTACCAATAACTTGTATGAAACTATGACATATTTATTATTGAAAGTATCATGAATGAAAATTGTTTAAAACACAAACATAAAATAACTGAGATTATAGCATGATACTTGAGGATGATTTAAATGAATATGTTTAAGGGAGACATTCGTATGATAAAATTTTAATGAAATTTACTTGAGAGCAAGTTTGTCGAAAACCTACTTTTTTTTTACCACTTGTTGTTTTATTAAAATATGTCTTTTGATCAATACAATTATTATTAAAATTTGTGTTTTTATCTCTAAAGTTATTATTAAAATCTGTCTCATAACACCATCAAAGATCAAATACATTATAAAATAAGAATCATATAATCAAAGGATAAATGAATTTTGAATAAATCTTACACAATTTAAATTATATCATTGGTCAACCCATTTAGACCATTCATGGTTCTCACGATTGAATCAGACCAGCTTGTATCACGTTCCCATGGATTAACCCGACATGCTGTACATTGTTGTTCGTCGTAAATGCCCTCAACAGGAGTTTGCTTAAGACATGCGGATGAGATCTTGGATGTATGCAAGTCGGACCACGACACTGGGTAACAACAGCTTTGCCGCGAGATTTGCGTAATGGATAAATCCTAAGAATATCTATTATTGTCGATCATGATCTTGCGGAATAATAGCACCCATAATTGCCTCTAACTGTCCATAATGGCAATATCTATATTCCGATCTTATAGGGATCATCTGCTACTAAATAAGGAACATATCTCTTCCTGTTACTATTACGAGAACGTATCTTTTCATTATGGGAACGTATCTATGCAACATCTATAAATGTCATACTTATTCATCTCCTCAAATAACTTATCACTCATTATATAACCTTACTTGTGCATAACCTGACTTGAGCGTTAGAGTCCCTTTGCAAGTACTAATCCCCTGTCTCAACAAGCTTTGCTGCAGCTACATAAGGAGAAAACTACTGAAACGTACCTATCTCAAGTACACATCTAAATCTACTTCAAAACAACAAGACTATTTTTCTTGATTCTCAATTTATAACCAAGACTCAGCCTCCTATTAATTAGTCTAGTGTGGGTCAAATTAGAGCATATAATGCAAGAATGGTTTGGCTCTTACTTATATTAAAAAGCCCTATCTCTTCTCCTTTTACTTTTTCTATTGGGATTAGCATTAAGATGAGAAGATTTGCCTCTCTCCCTTTACTTATTTGATGTGAAAATAACATAGGTTTAAAAAATATATTGGTAAAATATTCTTAGTTTAATACTTATTATATATGCTAAATCAATTTAATTATGTTAAAAGTATATTTCATAATTCTTTTCATGATTTTATTTATACACTTAACATATGCATACATTTTGTCACATATTTACCATATATGAAAAAATTAGACTGGACAGACCGGTCTAATCAGAAAATAGGCGAACCGGCCAAGTGTTCATTCCATTCGAACCATGAAACCAGGGATGCGGAAAACTAGATGAAAACTGGACGAGCCGATAGAAAATCAGAAAAATCGATAAAAACTGATGATTTACCGGTTACAACAAATTTCCCTTATTCCTTGTTTCTATCATCTCTCTCGTGTAGTTCTTTGTTGCACCACCACAATAGCTGCCGTTGTGAGGTTCTGCCATGTTGTCACAAGGTTTGTCGCCGGCTGCACCACCACAACGTCTCAGATTTCGTTTCTCGTTGTGCTGTGCTGTTGCCAACTTTGCATAACGTGATGTCTTCTTCCTATTATCTAGAAGCAGCACAACTCTTATTTTGTAACTGGTGATGTGCCAGCCACCCCTAGGTTTTTGTTTCTCATTTCTAAGCGCACCGTTTCATATTACTCACCCTTCATTCTCTAGACTTCAACTGTGAGGGTTTGGGCTACTTGTGAGGCCAGCTGCCTCTTTTTTGTACGTTGGGTCAAAACCTTTTAGTTTTATTTGTTTAATTTATTCAACCGTGGGCCCAGTAGCATGTATTCTTATGCATTTGATTCCTCCATCGAGCTTTCAACTTGTGTGGCCCATCATGAACATTATTCTTAGCGTTTTGTAATGATGATATAAGCCAACACAAGTCATAAGAAAAACTCAAGTCTCAAGCACATAATAATCATGTAAGATGCAATTGTGAAAATTAATTGGTAAGAAAATTTCTCCCAAAACAGTAAATAATAGTGTCATAATTACTAAAATTACTTGGATAATATAATAAACATTTTTTTTATATAAAAACAAATAATCAGATTATTATCATTATGTTTGTGTTACATTTTCTAATTATGAGTTATTTATATTTTATTAGTATGTTAATTTATTATTTAATATATTTATAAAATTAAAATATTAATATATATTTAATTATTATCAATTCGACTATGATTCAATACGATTAAACTAGTGAACTGTGAATCAATACTTTAACCGATTTAATAATCAGTTTAATTTTTAAAACATTAATATTTACATAACATATAGGTATGTACAAAACTCCAGTTTGATCCCAATTGGACCGGTTCAGTTTTAAAAACATTAGTTTTTAATAGATCATATCATTATGAAGGAGGAAAAAGAACAACAAATGGAGATGGAGTTGTGCTACTGCTGACGTTATATTTAAAGTTCTCAACCTAATATTGGTGAAAACCTATGGTTCAATGGTAGGATTTACTAAATTGTAGAATCAAAGATTTTTAGTTTCTTTTTTCCATTTATTTTATTTTTCCTAATAATATTTCATGTTTAAAATGATTATTGATCCAATGCAAGCAACTTTGTAAGCTAAGAATATGTGGCATTTATCTTTTCACCATTAAAATGTTTCCAATTTTTCTTATGTCATTATAGAAATTTAAAGTAAATGTGATACTATAAGAATCATGGTTCTGAGAATTAGACCGGACCGGTCAGTCGGATTGGTTCAACCATGGTTCATTAAGAGGTTTTAATATTAAGAGTTTTTGCAATTTTCTTCTTTTATTTATTTATTAATACTTCATTATTTTAATATTACTTATCAATAGTATTCATAATAATATAATAACGTTTTAATTCTAAATTAATAAAAATTTATTTAAAATATTAAACTCATATGTATAAAAATATATATTTTTTTAAAAAAATTATGTTCTGTTTCAACCATGATTTGACCATGGTTGAATCATTGAACCATGAGTCAACTCCTTCATCGTTTCAATAGCCGGTCTAGTTTTCAAAACCTTGATAAGAATGTGATTCAACTTTTTATAATAACTATATAAAATATACACTACAATAATCATATTTTATGAATTTAATTATTTTAATCAATATAAAAATCACTGAGATAAACTATATATGATTGTTTACTAGAAAAAAAAGGAATAAATAAAGTTTATATTGTGAACATCATAATAAAATTGTAATACCCTAATATAGGATTTTCAAGTTACATATATTTTTTTTTGTGTTATCTTGAACTTTTAAGATTGACCTTGTCAGCCACTCTACCTTAATTTAAACCTCTTAGTTAAATTTACATGCTAAATATTTTTTTTACAAGTCAAATGAAAATAAAAATAAAGATCAAAGTCTAAATTACAAAATGAATAAGTTTGGCTTGACTAAAAATTTTGGTCCAACATATCTCCTAACTACAATAAAGAATTCAAAACCATACTGTTCTTTAAAAATAATTATGAATTGGTTAATTTTAATCATAGAAAAGATTGAATAACTTAAAGAAAAATTGATATGATCGATCAAATATTAAAAACTCACTATTGTACATGATTCAATATAGCACTAGGCAATACTTAAATCTTTCAACTCAAAAAGCACTAAAGATAGTACCAGACTATAGAATCATCATCATTGGTGATTGCATAGATAAAAAGAGAATTTTTAGGGAAAAATGATTTAATTAATTAGTTATAACAAATGACAAGTAATGAACATCAAGAATAA
Organism: Ormosia semicastrata; assembly: GCA_029884595.1. Taxonomy (NCBI): domain Eukaryota; kingdom Viridiplantae; phylum Streptophyta; class Magnoliopsida; order Fabales; family Fabaceae; genus Ormosia; species Ormosia semicastrata. The sequence continues at coordinate 37,112,551 of JAQQTO010000060.1, read as the reverse complement.
GCCAAATAGCATAATCAATCAAGCTAATAGATAAGCACAAATCGAATGATTAGTCAAAGAAAAAAAAACTAAACTCTAATCAGGGGTGGGCATGGCACGGTCCAGATTAGAAAACTAAACCGATTTGCAATGAACCGAAAATGCAATTTGATTCTGATATAAGGCATAAAAGTTTGATATGTATCTAGTTTATTTTGGTTTGGATAATCAGTTACCAGTTAACCATTAAGACTTGGGCACAATTACTTTTTTTCAGGGGTCTCGCTGGGAGATTGAAGCACACCAATAAGCAAAAACGCACAAAAATGCAACAATAATCTTATACGACCATAAAAAATGTAGCTGAACTGCGACAATGGATAGTGATGCAAGGTTGAATAGCAATGCAGTACGACTCAAGAACGCGAGGCTCAACAGCAACACAACATCACTAGACAAAATGCAAGGCTGGACTTGCGATAGCGGCTTCGAATAGTTGAACAGTGACGTTGAGGGCTTTAAATGATTGAACACCAGTGGTGGTGGCTTTGAACAATTGAACCATGGTGGCAGTGGCTTCAAACGATTAAACACGGAAGTGACAGCTCTAAAATGTTGAACAGTGAGAATGGCTTCGATCCACTCAGCAACACTGAGACGAAAAAAAGAGAAAATTTGGTGGGTGGTGAGTTTTGTGTCCTTGTGATAGAAAGAGATTCATTTTATGCTTTTATAAATGATAAACTTGGTGCAGTTTGGTTAACCGTGGATAACTTAACTGCACCACTTTGTTGCAAAGAGAACCAAATTGGTTGGAAACTGGTTTGATGAATACAACCGTTTTTGGTTCAATTTGAATCAATTCAATAATTTGGTTCGCTTTGCGGGTTTTTTTTTTTTCCACTCCTAACTCTAATCAAGCCAACTAAAGAACTCAAAAGGTTTTTGTTTTGGCATTTTTTATATTTGATATTTTTTTGGCAATTTTGCTGTATTTTTTATAAAAAATGAAGAGTTACCAAACTAAGAGGATGTGTGATTACCAATTTTTACTTTATTTTTTACAAGCCAACTTGTTTGTATTTTTTTTTTGTTCAAGTTGAATCACTTCAACCATTTGATGTTTTTTATATCGTTCCATGAGGATTATGTGATTACCAAACTACGACAATTCAAATTATTTAAGAAAATGAAAATAACAATAAAAAATAAATTGAAAAAAAATTAAAAGTAACAAAACTACTAATAAAATTAATAAGAATAAAGAGATATAGTTAAACCTCTATTAAAGACCTATGATTAGGAATCTACTGCAATTACTTATTATGATGAACATTGAGCTCCTTTATTAATGATTAACTATGTTTTTAAATGAGATCTATCTAAATTATTTAAAACTCAATCTCTTGATACTAAAAATGAGATAAAACTAAATCAACCCCATTCTCACGGCTACTAAATTAGTTAAAACCCATTAAATTCTATGATACCCATTAACCCTCGATGGATCAACCCTATGTTGGTGTATACCCTAGAGGCCGATACATTTTTTGTATTTACATACATTCTATTATGCTATTTTAATATATGAGGCATTTCATTTATTATGTTCTTTTTAATAAACATAATAAAGTCTTTAGAATAGTAAGTTTGTTGCCATAGGACATCAAGTGGATGACTTGATCGTGAGATCCTTTTGGTTATAATACTATTCTTAAATGTCCTTAGTCAAGTATTATTGTTAATTAGGACAATAATAATGCATTGAAACTAGTATGTGCATAGACTGATGACCACATCTCACGGGTCATGGATATGAGATATCAAGTCTTCACATGGGTACATATTAGAGTGTGAACACCCAATTTTGACCGGGCTAAAAAAAAGTAAAAGGTAAAAAATAAATAATAAATAAAATAATAATAAAAAAACAAAACAAAAATAGAGAAACAAAACAAAATAGTCACACTCACTTTTTTTCCCTCACCTGCACACACTCAGGTGGCTCACCTGCACACACTTTGCACGCTTCACGCTTCACTCTCTGCACACACTTTCACTCCCCTCACACGCAATCCCTGCACACATAACTTTTTCTTTTTTTGGATCTCACGTAATAAAAAAAAGAGGGGGCAGCAGAAAGCAGTGAGGGGCTCAATGTAGGAAGGGTTGACATAAAGAGAAAAAAGAAGGAAATGTCAGCTGAAAAAATGGAAAAGGGGGGGTGACTTGGATACGGGAAATGTTACAAAAAGGGGACTTTTGGAGACTGCTAGGGAGGGATAAAGATTTCAAGGAAAAGGCCAACCTCCCAGACGGTGAGCACCCGGCAGCCCAAAGACAGAACCACAACTCCTTCCTCCAAGCTCGAACCGTGAATGATCCCTCCATAACTCCTCTGCCATCACTTCTTCCACGATTCCACCTTTAATCTCCACCATCAACACACACCCACCAGAAACCACCCATAAAACCACAGCAACCATCAACCCAAACCGTGAACCATCATTTCGTCCACCATTCCACCCTTCATCTCAACCATCAACCCAAGCAACACTTTACCCAACCACCACACCCTCCAAGACCGTGAGAACCCATCGCTACCTACCATCAACCTCCACAACCAACCCTCACCATTTCCCCTCCACCACATCATAAAAACCAATCTCACCCTCTTCACTCAAGAACCCCCCCCATAAACCTTTTATATTCCGGATTCATCTTCCATAATCACCCACAAACTCACACCACTATCTTCATTTTTTCAACCACCAACTTCATCATCAAGTTCATCTCCAGGTCCCTCACCATTCCAACACTCCATCACCCACCGAAACCACCATCACCCCGCTTTGCCCTCCCAAACCGTGAACCATCTTTCACTAACCTTCATCGTCCCCACTTCCACCAAAATAGCGGCTTGACCAACTTCACCAACACCAGTCCACCATCCCCTCACCGACCGTCAAACCACACCACCGTGACCTTCACCGACCAACTTCACCAACACTAGTCACCATCCCCTCACCAACCGTCGAACCTCAGCTAGATCTCCCCTCACCGACCGTCGGACCTCAGAAGCCAGATCCTTCCCCTCACCGACCTTTAAACCTTCCAAACCCAACCAAATCCATCTTTCCACCGACCGTCGAACCCCACAAGATCCATCTCCGAACCGACCGTCGAACGCAACAAGATCCATCTTTCCACCGACCGTCGGACCTCAGAGGCCAGCTCTCGACCGTCAGACCTTAGGAACCATTTCCCGACCGTCAGAGGCAGTTCCTGACCGTCGGACATCAAAAGTCAGCTCCCGACCGTCGGACCTCAGAATCCAGGTCTCCCCAAACTGACCGTCGAGCCTCAGGATCCAGACCCCTCCAGCATCGACTGTCGGACCTCAGGATCCAGATCCCTCCAGCACTGACCGTCGGACCTCAGAGTCCAGATACCTTCAACCGACCGTTGAACCTCAGACTAGATCCTTCCACAAACGTCCCCTGGTGTGTGCTCTGTTATTGTTGCCAAAGTCTCCAAACTTTTATTTCTTTAAATTCAATTGTGATTGTCTTTTTGGGTGTGAGGTTGAATCACGTGGGCTGCTGTCCATTTCACATTAAGGCAATAATGATGCATTTTGGTAAGAAGGGAGAAGGGTAAAGAATATAAAAATGGCAAATAAAAAATGAAAATAAGAATAAAAAAAAAGGTTTTAATCCATGCGATGACCAATGATATTGATTGACTAACGAATGTTATCTTCAATGTCGTTTGGATCATAAGGGTTTATTGAGTAGCCTTGTGCTAACTTGAACCTTGTGCAATAATGAATTTGTTTCCAAATAAACTCCCTCTTTTTTAATTAAAAACAATTAACCCAGACTTATTTTATAAAGAACTACGTAACTTTGAGTTCCCCATTGCACCAGGGGATACGTAGGAGCAGAATTTCATTTCTGTCAAGCCAAAATTAAATTTTCATAATTTTGTGGTTTCCTTTTTATAAATAGTTACAATATTTTGCAAAATGGGGTAAAATAAATATTTCCAAGGATTATTAAAAATTTGTACAATTAACTTAAGGTATCGTTTTAGAATAGGTGTGTTAGGGGTGCTGTGGGATTAAGTTTCCACCCTTCCCTATCCATAACCGACTCCCAAATCCAATCTGGTTTCAAAGATCGTTTTCAAAGAAAGGTTTTCCAATTTTTCCTAAGTTAAAATAAAATTAGTGGCGACTCCATTTTCCATTTCCATATTTCTAAAATCCTTTGAGTTGCTATTTTTCGCCGCGATCCCAGTCGCGACAGATGGCGACTCCACTGGGGACCTTTGGAGAGTCAGGCCTGTTATTGTTAGTTGTGCAAATTATTAATAATCTCTATTTATTTATTTTACCCAATTTTGTCCTTTTTTTATTTGTTTGTAAATAGATTTTATTTAGTATTTTTATGTAAATATCTGATAGCATTATTTTGTATTTCTTTTGACATGATTTACATGTATATATTTTGTGTTTAATTGTTGAAACCCTAGGGTAGATGATTGCTGCCTGGCTATTGTATATATGCTTTTGCAGGTTTGGGATATTTTGGTCTTTTAAATTTTTGTACAGGTTGGTATGCTCCCTCTCACACGTCACTATCACGTACCTCACACACTTTTTGGGCTCTATACCCGAGTCTGTGCGAACCCGAGGAATAGGAGGGGTCTCAGCTTTTGTTATTGAGGGGCTTTATGCTCACTTGACATTTGTTGAGACACCATTCAGATTGTTACCATTATCATGGATGAATCATATTGAGAGGGTTTATCCCAACTTGTGATTAATTCATAAATTGGGTCCTTGTCTTTCAAGATAAGGGCAATCTAAGAACCATGAATTTTTAGAAGTTTAGACTGTCCTGAAAAATCTTACACTGATAGATTGAACATATAGGTTCCACTAGACTAGGGCACAAAAGGGAGCGTACTTCTTTTTATTTATTTATTTATTTATTTCTCATATCATTCATTCTTGCATTTAAAAAAAATCAAAAAGAAAAGAAAAGAAAAAGCTATTCATCGCTTGCATTTTCATAACATGCTTAGCATTATAAAAAAAAATCATACACTTTCATGACATTTCTAGTATTAAAAAAAATAGCATCTTACATTTTCATAGCATTCTAAAAAAAAAAACAAACAAACATTGTGCATTTTCATAGCATCCCTAGCATTCAAATAAAAAAAAAGAAGAGAAAAAAGCATCTTGCATTTTCATGACATAGCATTTAAGAAAAAAAGAGGAAAGAAAAATGGAAAAAGTGTTTTCAAAGTTCATTCATTTTGTGCATCTCATGCATTTCATCCCATTCTTTGATAAATGTTATTTTGTTTTAATAAATCAAATTGGTTTGAACCAGAGAGAGCCTAGGAAGGAAGAGACCAATCAAATCCAAACTCACAAGCCTAGATCTCAGACTAGAATGGCTGCTGATAACCCTGAGGATGAAGGAAGAAATCTGAGTATGTAAGTAGATGAGATGAAAGAGATGATGATTGAAATGGCAAAATCTCAGAGAAGAATGGAGGAAATGTTGTTGGCCATGAGGGAGACTATCAACTTGATTGGGGCTACTGGAAGTGCAAGAGTGACTGGGGCACATTCGCACCTGCCGACTATCACTTCCATAAGGACAAACCCCAGGACCACCACTGAGATTCCTGTTGTGGGAAGGACCTCGAACACTGCACCGCTAGGGCTTCCTATCAGAGAAGAGTGTCGTCTTTCAAAGGATGCTCGAAATGAGGTCCACGGTAATGTCGGATTCATGGGGGAGCAACCACCATATAACCCTAACCTTCACTTTCCATACCAAACACCTACGCCTACATTTCCTTATTACCCCTCCCACCAATTTGTTCCAACCACAAATAGCACCCCAACTCCATAATTCCAAACCAATAATGGCCCCATGCCATCACCATATGTACCAACTCGCCCATCTCATATTCGATATCCACCTGTACCTCCACAAAGTTACTCAAACCTCAAACAGCCTCTACCGAACTGCCAAAATCGAGGTCGCTTCCATCCTCAAAACCTACCTCCTTTCCCAAGATTATCCATGTCAAACGCAGACTTATTCCAAAGGCTGTTCGATGCTCACCTCATGTCGGAAAGTCCTGTACGTCCTTTAGAACCACCATTCCCAGCATGGTATAATCTGAGTTTTACTTGCAAATACCACAGGGACGTCCCAGGGCATTCAATTGAAGATTGTGAATCTTTCAAGATTGCAGTAAGGAAGCTAATAGCTTATGGGAAGTTTGACATTCAAGAAATAGTTCTACCTAGTGTTGTCAACAACCCAATTCTTGATGAGGTAAATGCATGGGAGATGGAAGGATCACCCATAGGGAAGGTCAGAAGCTTGCATGCACCAATGGCTGAAGTATTTGAGGGGCTGAAGAAAGCATGTTGTAGTATCACTACACCAGCTGCAACTGTGAAAGAAGAGGAGGAGCAAAATGAAGAATCAAGTTGTGTTGAGGGTTGTTGGGATTTCAAGGTGCGAATCCAAGAATCACTCGCTTTAAGAGTAATACAAGCTAGGCAAGATATAGCTTCCTATGAAGAGGTCAATGTGGAGTTGGAGGAAATGGTGAGGAGCATGACTTTGGGAAAAGAAAATGATGCAGCACATTCCTCATCTGAGGGAAATACCCCCCGCACTAGTCAAGATAATCATATCTGAAGAAGTCATTCATCCTCCAGCAATTTGAAACCTCTAAACAATAGGAGATCTGAGGTGTTAATTGATGTGATTGTCATCTTAGATTTTTGTGGTGCTGAACTTATGTTAACTCTTTTTGAAGCATTAATGTAATGATTTTGTTTGGATTCAAGCATATCTTGTTTCCTGTCATTTTCATGGTCTTTCTGGTCATGTTATTTTTCTTTTGTTTATTTAAAGTGTCTTCCTTTTGTTTGAATCCCGTTAGGCTCCATTTCTTAAAAATCTTTATTTTGATAGATGTCAGTAGTCATAAGGTCCACGTGTGCAAATACCATTTGCAAAAAAAAAAAGAAAAAAAAAAGAAAAAAAAGGGAGCAAGGAATTAATCACTTGGTGTGCATTAGCCTTTTGTCTCTAAATTAAAATTTTTGAAAATGAGCAATCAAGATTTGAAATGAAGATTGGCCGTGTTTCTCTATCCCTCGTAAGAATTCATCTTTCCTCTCGATGTCCCCTTTTGAGCTTGAAAGTTTTCTTCAATAAACCCTGGACAAGGATCACCTCTATACTAGGGGATGACACAAAGCGAAGGTCGATTGTCATGGTGGTTATTTTGAAGCATAATGGAAAAAGAAAAAGAAAAAGAAAACAAAAAAAGAGATAAGAAAAAAAAATGATGAGATAAAATAAGTCATGACAAGGGCGAATGAAAGAAAATGAAAAGAAAAAAGGAAGAAATGAAGAGCAGTAAGAGAAAAGTGTGCTTAAAAGCACAAAGGCAATTGACAAAGTTTAACTTTGAACAAGGATCCTTGGTCCCATTCAAACCCTTAAATAATTGTTTGAGCCTTATATCTTTCCTTTCATAACCCCTAACCTTGGCCACGTTACAAGCCTCAAAAAGTCCATTCTGATTAATGAAGGATTATTGTCATTTTCACTAAACTTTAATTTTGAAACAAAGGTTATGCTCATCTAGGTATCTAGTTCATTGCTCTAACAAAAAAAAAAAAAGAGACTTACACCTGGGTAAGTTGTTACCCTATCCGAGCTGGTCCCACACTAGGGCATTCTTCTCCTTAGTTCAATTTAACCTACATCGAGACAAATCTTTTGGGTCACTAGGGCGAGTTTTTCCCCTATTCAGTCCTAGACTGGGGCAAATTTCTCTTGGTTCAATTTGACCTACATTGGTGTAGTTTCGTGACTCACACTGGGGCAATTTTTGTTCACAAATGATATACTCTGAGCCAAGTTCCTTTTATACCCTACATGAAAGCAGATTTTTGTATATACCTGATAAAATAATAGTCATGATGTCCAGTTGTCGAGTCTAGATCAATCACGTCCATACTGGGGCAAAAAAAGGAAAAATAATCTTTTGGCTTTCTTGCTATTCTACTTCTTGTGTCTTTACCCTTTGTAAATAATGCCCTTTCTGTAGTCAAGCTTCCAAGAACAATCTGGAAGTTGTTCGCTTCTTCTCTGTTGTACTTTTTGAGTTCATGAGTGTCTGTTACGTAATGCTTCAGCTAAGGTGAACATAAGTACAATACTATGATTTGACCATCTAATAATAATCTCCTGATGAACAATTCAGGTTGAAGAGAACTTGGAAATCCCAATTAATGGAAGAGGAGGTACCCGAAAAAAAAAGGAAGAGAAAAAGCTCGTTAGGTTGGAAACTCGAAAGGGCAGCCTAAAAAAAATTAAAAATAATATATAAAAAAAAAGAGAGGAAAAGAGCCCGTTAGTCTGAAAACCCGAAGGGGCGGTCTAAGCAAAAGTTAGGGCAAATAAATAGGCAAAATCTCAAAGAAAGTTGATCTGAAACACCTTGAAGGGTGCACCCAAACTAGGGCAATTTTGAATTGCGTTTGATCAGCTACACAGGGGCAATTTTGTTTACATTCAATTGGCCATACTGGGGCAAAAAATTTTTTTTTTTGAAGGACTGAGGAGAAGATATGTTGAAGGAAGTAGCAACGCAGACAGAGACTGAGTTATCAAGCAGTTGTAGGGAATCAACTAAATGAGAGACAATGTTAAACACTGGGGCAAAATTTTCTCTCAAGGAATCAATCAAGCAATGGTTCATCCCATTTCTTGAAAGAAGCATTGAAAGTGGAAAACAAGGAAAGAGAAAGAAGAAAAAAAAAGGGAAAGAAAGGATGAGTAAGAATGATTGAAGTTATCAGGTCCAATGAGCAAAAGCATGTGAACAGGGATTTTAATTGGTCAAAGCTTTCCAAAAGTCGCCGTTGGTTCAAAGGCCTTTTAATAAAATAAAATAAAAAAAAAGAAAAAAAGAAAGGAAAAAGAGAGAAAAAACAAAGAAAAAAGGAAATAACAAAAAAGAAAAAAAAACAAAGAAAAAAAGAGAAAAGAAAAAAGAAAAAAAAACTTTTTGGATCAAGATGCTCATTGTCATTTAAATTCTGAGACTCAGTTGCCCATTGTCTTTTAAATTTCGGGACTCAGTTGCCCATTGTCTTTAAATTTCGGGACTCAGTTGCCCATTGTATTTTAAATTTCGGGACTCAGTTGCCCATTATCTTTTAAATTTCGGGACTCAGTTGCCCATTGTCTTTAAATTTCGGGACTCAGTTGCCCATTGTCTTTTAAATTATGGGACTCAGTTGCCCATTGTCATTTAAATTTCGGGACTCAGTTGCCCATTGTCTTTAAATTTTGGGACTCAGTTGCCCATTGTCTTTTAAATTTCGGGACTCAGTTACCCATTGTCTTTAAATTTCGGGACTCAATTGCCCATTGTCTTTTAAATTTCGGGACTTAGTTGGCCATTGTCTTTTAAATTTCGGGACTCAGTTGCCCATTGTCATTTAAATTCTGGGACTCAGTTGCCCATTGTCATTTAAATTTCGAGACGCAGTTGCCCATTGTCTTTTAAATTTTGGGACGCAGTTGCCCATTGTCTTTTAAATTCCGGGACGCAGTTGCCAACTGTCTTTAAATTCCAGGACTTGTGAAAATAGGTTTGCCCCAATGATTTAATATGTTAAGTTTTGATGATGACAAATACAAGACAAAAAGAATGATGCTTATGTTTTATAGTTGTACTTAATAAATGACAAATGTATCACAAAAGAATGTTGACCATGTTACATAAATGTGTTTAATGAGATATATGTAACATTCATCATATAATATATCCAATAATATTTTATATGAGTTATAAATGAATTAATATTGGATATGTCTATGAAAGTCTTGTATGCATGTTAGACTAACTAGAGTTATACATTTATGAATCATGCATATGAAGATATTGAGTTATGAATTTGGACTAACTATGTTTGGTTAAGTGAGTAATACTTTGTAGGATAGTCCAAGTACCAAGAGTAAGCATTGCAACAAGAAAGCAAAAGATCACAACTATGCTCAACTCAAGGAGAATGAAAATGAAAAGATGTTCCAAGCATTTGCAAGTTTTGAAGAGAAGATTTTCTTTGGAAGCTTGGATTACATCAAGAAGTGATGGTGGCAAAAGATCTAGTCCAACATCTTCAAGAATAGCTTATAGGACTTAGATCTTGTGTAAAGGTAAAAAAGAATCACATTAAGCTCAAAAAAGTTTTTAAACATATTTATAAGTGTTTCTAAAATGTTTATATGCCCAACAAACTATTTTGGAAAGCTAGTTATGGTAATATTTCAAATCTATAAAAAAAATAGCCAAGTTTGTGTTTTACAAAACTAACATATAGTTACTCTTTTGATCATAACTTTTAAAATACTTTGAGTTTTACTTTGAAACGTATCTCATTTGAAAATAGACTCAAAGATCTTTCCAATGACTGGTCATTTGCTTTGAGCGGATAAGAAACGAAAAAGTTATGACCAATTAAAGTTTGAGTTTTGAAAATCTGACCTTTGATTACTATTTTGATCATATCTTTCAAAATACTTTGAGTTTTGTTCTGAAACTTCTTTCGTATGAAAGTAGACTCAAAGAGCTTTTCAATGAATGGTCATTTGCTTTACTTGGATAAGAAATGAAGAAGTTATGACCTTTTAAAATCGGTTTTGAAAATCAGAAATGGTGTAATCGATTACACAAGTCATATAATCGATTACAACGTTGACAAAGCTGTAATCGATTACATACAGTATGTAATCGATTACAAAGTGCCCAGAAAGCATGTAATCGATTACACAAAGTATGTAATCGATTACAAAGTGCCCAGAAAGCTTGTAATCGATTACATGAAGCTTGTAATCGATTACAAAGTGCCCAGGAACGTTTCTAACGGCTATAAACGGCTAGTTTTCATAGAAAATCATTTCTAAACACCTCCAACGGCTCTAAAACTCACTGGGCTATAAATAAAAGTGTTTGGGCATCAAAAACAAGTTGGAGAACATTCTGAAAATTACCCTTGAACATTGAAAACGAAATTCATCATCTTTTTCTCTAAATTCTTTGTTTTGAGCTAAGTGTGTAAATCCTTTATACCCATTGAGCTTCAACTTGTATTATCCACTCTTGAGAGAGTTTTCTATCATCTATACTTTATTCTTCAAGTTGTATATCCACTCTTGTGGGAGTTTCTATTCTTTCTCTTCATCTAGAAATCATTGTAAGAGGGTGAGGTATCCTCAAGAGAGAAAAGGGTGAGGTATCCCTTATAGTGAGACTCAAACACAAAGGGTGAGGTATCCCAAAGGTGTTGTGAGTGCTCTTGATTGTAAAGGTCATCAAGCACCTGTGAAGCTTGAAGAATTGGAGGCTCTAGCACAAGGGTGAGGTATCCCAAGGTGTGAGGAGTGCTCTTGTATGTACAAAGGTTTTTCTAGCACCCGTAAAGTCTAGGAGATAGTGAAGAAAATCTCAAGTTAAGCTTGGGGACTGGATGTAGGCCACAAGTGATTGGTGGCTGAACCAGGATAAATTCTTGAGTTTGATTCTCTCTTCCCTATACTCTTTAAATTCAGTATTTGGTAGAATATATTTATTTATTGCATATCTTGATGTTTTGATTGTTATAACTTGATATCTAGCTTATTCACTTAGTTCATCATATATCCCAAGTTGTATTTGAGTAATCCTCAATAGTTGTACATTTATTAGACTTATTCCGCTGCATTTATTAATTGAGTTATTCAAAATGCATAATTTGTCAAAGTTGCATTAAAACTAGTCATCACCCAATTCACCCCCCTCTTGGGTAATGGTTGTCATGGCTAACAAGTGGTATCAGAGCTTCGTGCTCTGGTAAAAGCTTAACAGCTTGGAGTTAAAGATCTTTGTTTGTTTGGCAACCATTACAAGCTTTTCAAAATGAATGGTTTTGAAATTAATAAACCACCATTCCTTGATGGTGCGAATTTCGTTTATTGGAAAGCTAGAATGGAAATTTATATGCAATCTATTGATATTGATTTGTGGGATATTATGCTTGATGGATTTACATGCAAATCAAAACAAACTTGGAATGACTATGATAAGAAATGTTTTTCATTGAACATTAGAGCAATGCAAATCTTGAGAAGTGGTTTAAATGATGATGCTTATGCTATAATTAAAAATTGCTCTAGTGCTAAAGATATATGGGATGCTCTTGATTCTATTTATCTTGCTAATAATGATTTTGTGTATAAAGTTGTATATAGAGAGCAAGAAGAGCAAAATCCTTTAGAGGAAGACAATATTGAAAAATGTCCTCAAGAACATGTTCAAAGCAAGAAAATGAGCTCAATGTCTCTTGGTGATGATGGTGCTCAATTTGAAGAAAAGGCAAAGCAAAACAAAATTGATGAGAAAGATGGTGATTCCCTTAAAAAGGACTTTGAGGTAAATAATGCTAAACTATATTATAGTCCTTCTTATGATGAGCTAAAATGTGCATATGATGAATTGCATGATGGTTTGTTGCTTTTAGAAAAGAGAAACTCATCTTTTTTGGAAAACATTTCCTCCATTGAAAATGAAATTGATATCTTGAAAAATGAATATGCTTTTCTTGATGAGGAAATGCCTTTGAAATGTGAAACCTCAACTTCTTGTGAAAAATGCATTAATTTAGAAAATCAAGTTGAGAACTTATATTGTGAATTTGTCAAAGCTAATGATTCTATTTGCTTACAATCCATGTGTGTTAATAAGAATGCAATTGATGTTATTTCACATGAAAAATTAAGGCTTATGACAAAAATAACATAGAATGTATTAACAACAAAAAGCTTAAGTTTTCCAAAGATGATCTTCAAAGGACCAAACCATCATTAAATTCAATTGTTTGTAATTTTTGTGGTCATTTAGGACATATTTCTCATTTATGCAATTATAGAAGAAATTCTTATATGAGAAATAATATGGTATGGGTTCCTAAAAGTCTTAAAGGTTCTAGTACTAACATTGAAGGACCCAAGATGAAGTGGGTACCAAAAAGTCCTCCTAGTGTTTCAATTATGCAGAAAACTTCTCAAAAGGATGGATTAATTGGTCGAAAGAAAAATGAATCATCAAAGGGAATGCTTCTAAAGCCCATTGGTAGAAGTTTTGATCAAAGAAGGAAGACGACTTCAACCGAAGCTTCTCAAGTACAAAATGTGGAACTTTCAAAGTTCAAAACACCAAAAGAGAAGCAATGGGTAAGGAAAAGAGCTTCCTTGATCATTAAGGCCAAGGTATCAAAAGTTTCTACCTCTTATACACATTCACTTGTAAAGTCAATGAATTTGAGGTATATTTCTTGTAGGCCTTAAGTGATTAATTGAATCATGTATACTTGATAAAATTTGAATATTATATATAGCACATGATTATATTCTTGTTACACCATTTACTCACTACCTTGCATATTTCTTGATAATAGGGTATTCTATGACTATGGATGTTTTCTATACTTTAAATTTTCTATACATCTCTACATGTGATAATATGCTAGATAAGTTCACTTCTTGTTTGAAATAGCACATTTGATAAAAATATCTTAGAACTTAGCATATTGGATAAAACATAACTCTTGCTAAAAATCATAACTCTTGCTGTATAAAGTTACAATTTTCTGCATAATTTGTAGTTTTTGTATAAACATGAGTTTTGGATCAAGAACTGGTCAGTTTTTAAGCTTATATGATGTTTGGAATTGTTTTGGAAAGTTTTGGAATTAATTTGAAAGCTTTGAGTTCGGACCCTTACTGTTTGAAGTGCAAAAACTGAATTCAGCAAGCTTGTAATCGATTACAAGACCTCTGTAATCGATTACAAAGGCTCTGTGTCACACCCCTCGATTTAATAACCAATGCACAATCGTCATTATGTCACGGTCACTAAATGTCGGCGTGCTAACATTGTCAAACAACAAATTTACCATAAATATTAAACATTTCTCATATGAGGAAAATAAGAGCCACGAATGAGTAGTTACATATACAACCAGTTAAATTATGAATTATAATATGTACTCAATTTACAACAGTTAAGTCTGGATGATTGCCTTGAAGCATACATGTACTCAAAAATACATTTTATATAGGTAATGCAAAATAAAATATAAACTACCCATAATATATCTACGACTAAGGAGTTGGGCACTCCATCGTATCCCGAATGCGTGAGGCAATTCCGGGCTCACCGGTGTAGTGAGAAATACAAGATAAGGTCTTCAATCACAATCCTCTTCATGGTCAAAGTCGATCCCAAAGATGTCACATACGCTTGTCGGTTCGCCTCGTCGACTCTACAGTGTCTTGGTATCAAAGCGAACACAATTCGAACAAACCCCAAAAAGAGCTCCTTCGCGACGGCATCACCGAATGCGAGGTCAAACCAATAAAATCCAAAGGAATCCAACTTCGTTCCCACTTATAGTCTTTAACCAAAAATTAACATAGAGCAAGAAAAGTACAAGAAAGAGGTAAGACATCCTACCATCATTACCAACATAGCATCAAGAAACCAAACGGCGCAAGGCGCCCACATAGCATTTATGACAAGAATAATGGTAATAAACATTTAGTAGCAAGCTTATATTCAACTGCACGCTTTCGAGGCAATCATATATAGATATGGATATGTCGAAATACAACAGATTCCCAATTATAATAACAATGTATGCTAGATAATTCATGGACTCACTATGCACATGTGCCCTCAATAACCAAGATCCTACTCCATGGAGCTAGACACAAAACAATGGGAGAGAATGATTCAGGAGACATGCCAAGATCTCGTCACCATAAAAATAAGTGCTTTCCGAAAAATAATCACCATTTTGCGCAACAAGGCTTTATACAATGCGGCATTCTCACAAGATCTCGATATAGGACTGGCGGCCGCTTAGGATCGTCGGTGCGTGTGTATCGGTCTCCGTCTCCACGGTCCCGGAGGAGCTACCATCGCCTCTCCGCGAGACGCCCGCGCCCGACGCCCTCAAGGTCATCTACAGACCCCACGTGTCTATTCGCACCCGCACTAAGGTGTGATTCAACTCCTAGGCAACTCGGCCTTAACAAAGTCCAGCGGACATTCTCGTTCTTTTGTGCAATGCATGACTCTATCATGCTTCTCATGACAACTCGGTCAATCATGCCTCAAATGCATGTCATATGATTTATCCACAATGCATACAGACTCTATGCATAATCATGTATGATCATCATTACATACTATTCCATCATACGTCACAATTTACCCAAGTAAGAATTAACCCAATCAATGGTCACCCACATGGACCCACAATAGCATGATATTGTTGTTAAATAAATTAATACATTTTAAAGCGTATTATGAATTCTTACTTAGGTTTAGCTTTACTTACAGAGTTTATCTCTAAAGGAATTCTCTTAGGTAATTTATTCATATGCCCTTAGAAGGTTATTCTAAGATCTCAAAATCTCACACTCTCATGTTCTTCCCTGTTTATGCATCCCTAAGTAATTTCTAGTCATCCCATTTATTTCTAATCAATATGCCTCTATTAGTCCCAAGGTTTTGGGTCCAGGAAAATACACGGTCGGAATCACAAACGAGTCACGATTTCAATTACTAGGTGTTGGGTGATAGGTATACTTTTGAATTCGACGAAGAATAATGTAACAAGAGGAATGGGGAAAACATTTTATAATAGGATTGGCAAGAAATCAATTTCTGTCGGATTGGATGGGGTTCTGTCGAACGAAAATCAAAACTGTCGAACCCTCCGGAAGGTCAGCAAAAGCCTCAATTCGATGGGTATAGGTGTCGACGTTGGAGAAAATCTCCCAAGTGTCGAACCGACGAAACACTCGTCGAAATCTCTAATTTCGACGGGTCTGAAGAAATTCATCTACTCGACAGGCATTGTTTCTCAAACTCGACGATTATTGACTTTGGGGGCATTTTCTCTCAAGTTCCCAGGGACTCTATTCGACGGGTTTTGGTCGGAAGATCAATCTCGACGGACATGATCGGGGTTCATACTCGACGGATTTTGACATTGTGTTTAGTGGTCAAAAATCTAAACTCGACGGGTTTTGACATTCGACGGAAATGGTCAGAAGTCTAACTCGACAGATTTTAACATTTTACCAAGTAATTAGGATATCAAATTCGACAGGTTTGGCCATGAGTCCTTACTCGACGGATTTTAACATTTCACTAAGTAATTAGGATATTAAATTCGACAGGTTTGGCCATGAGTCCTTACTTGACGGATTTTAACATTTCACTAAGTAATTAGGATATTAAATTCGACAGGTTTGGCCATGAGTCCTTACTCGACGGATTTTAACATTTCACTAAGTAATTAGGATATTAAATTCGACAGGTTTGGCCATGAGTCCTTACTCGATGGATTTTAACATTCGACGAAAATGGTCAGAAATCTTTATTCGACGGATTTTGACATATCACCAAAAGATCAAGGTATTGTATTCGACGAGTTTGGCCAGTTTTCATACTATTACTAGTTTCCACATGAAGTTTCCAAATTCTGGGCTCAACACCGTAACTATCCGAGAATCACTCGGAACTCATTCCCTTCAATATTACACATTCCAATACATCCAGCTATATTTATATATATATATACATTCAAAACTCAAACAATCAAATAGCACATATACAACCCAAACAACATACAAAAGCGTAAAGACCCTTAACACAAATCACAGACGTTCCTAAATGCTAAGAGAGGTTGAGGAGGAGTGTCTTCCTCTTACCTTGGAGAAGCACAAAGAAAGGTCAAGCTCCTTTTTGGTCGAAATTATGTTTTCAGGCTCCCAAGAAATCCTTGAACATTCAAGCTCACCAAAATCGAATCAAGTGTTAAAATGGATACCCATAGTCATTAAAATGACAAAGGTGGGTTACGAAAATGAGAAGAGATGAGGAAAAAGCTAAGGACTTTACCTTAAAGTTCCAACCTTTAAGCTTCAACAAAGGGAGAAGATGAAGATGAAGAAAATGTAGAACTTTGAAGATGATTCCCTCGGATATGGTGTTTCTCCAAACACGAAATGGTGCTAGGAGTGTGACGGTATTGGAAGATAAAAATGTGAATGTGGGTGGATGGTGTCTTTGCTGTAGGAGAAATGGAAAGAGAGAAAGATGAGTGAATAGTAATCACTACGTACAGGAGGAGGAAAATGTGTGGATGAAAAATGAATTAGATCCCTTAATTCAAATGTGCAGCACAAAATAGGGGGAGAGAGAAATAATAAAATAATAGTTGGAAGAAGCTTCCTTGAGAAGCTTCGCGCGCTCCTCGATAAAGTGTATAGTAAGCTAGTCTCCGAATTAAATACATCTGATAGATGATCAATTACATTGTAGAATTATTTTCTCAGTGAATAAAATTACAAGTGATGAAAATAATATTTTATTCTTCATCCGATAATTTTATGATACCGCGATTTTATCTAGCAGATAAAACCTTGAAAAATGCAAACCTCGCAAACGTGCCTCGACCTCGGGTTTAGTAAGATCCCCGTTGACACGTTGACAAATCAAGGTTTACTGACCTCGGGAGAACATTTCGTTATCCCGGCTCCGCTCAGTGCATACGCAAAACGAGGAATATATTAAAATATTCAACGTTTCCAGAAAATTTCACAAAAATCACCAAAAATCACAAATATTATAAAATAATTATTTATAATGAAATATGCAATTTTTGGGATGTTACACTCTGCCAAGCGTTCCAAGCAAAGTCAGAGAGCGTGTAATCGATTACACATACTATGTAATCGATTACAACGTCTCCAGAACTCGTGTAATCGATTACACCAAACATGTAGTCGATTACATGGATTCCAGAGGGCTGGTAATCGATTACACACCCATGGTAATCGATTACACAAGCTTTAAAAATGGTTTTAAGTGCTGGAATGACCATTTTCACTTAAAATTATTTGTATATCATGAATGTATGCATATTATTGGCTATGAGCTTAATAGTAATTGATTGTTTACATTTGCTATGCTCAAATTACATACTATGAAAAATTTGATATCTATAAAAGCATAATGGATTAATGATCAATGACTAACCCCTACGGATCCAAAATTGGTGGATACCAAAGAAATTGCTTTAAATTATGTTGTAGGGTGACCATTAGCTCAAGCATGCAAATGAAGTGAAAAACAACCATGCTACTTGAGGTTGGGAAAACTTAAAATGGTCCAAGTTCTCCAAAAATGATGAAAAACATAAAAAGAAAGACATGGAGAACCACAACATTCTCAAGGGGCCTTGAGGCATAGAAGTTGGAGTCACCTACAAAAACTCAAAGAGTACACTTTTGGTGATATCAATCTCTTATCGTTACTTATACTTTAAATTGTATATCATGTGATAGTTGGATAAGTAAAGATTTGTTTTTATGCCTTATCATACCTTAAGTTGAGCTTTTCTAGCACTATATTTTAAAAATATTTTTATATATGCTAACATGTTAGATATGCACACATTTTGCTTGGAATGACATGTTATGGCAATATCTTTATTCTTGAGCTTGTGACCATTTCTCTTCGCTCAAATATGTAAATTCACTTGCTCATAAGTAGTTCTAATCCTTTCTCTTTGATGCTCAATTTGCTTATATGCTTACTTAGAGATTGGATAGTTAAAAGTTATTTGTCTTCTTGTTTGAAATTGCTTGATATGTTCATATTTTAAAAACAAGAAGTAAATGATTCTTTTTTTTTTGTTCCTTGAACTTATCTTTGAACTTCAATATTTTTTTTAATGAAGTATATCTTCAAATGAATCATAATGGTTTCAAAAGTTATAGTTCCACGGTTTTCTAATTCTTTCACTACAATAAGAGACTTATTGTTCTTGATTGGCATGTGTGCATACTAAAATTCCTTACTTGATATTACATGCCTTACATGATCATTGTTTGCCCCAAAATGCTTAAATAAGTTTTGATGGTGATCATGTATTTCTTGATAAACTTGAATCATGCTTTAAAATGCTTAAATTATTTTTTTTTGGATTCAAGTGCATATGACATTCTTTTGTTCTTGTTAGAACAAACATTGCATGGTTGATAATGTGGTACATGTTTTACATTGTATATCAACCTAAACTATGCTTGTAAATAAGTTTAAATGATATTTGATGCTAACCCTTTTTTTTGAGAACTTTTGAAATATAGTCATCAAATATTGAAATGCCAAGCATATATGGACAAAGAGAATAGCTGGATGAAAAGGGACATGAGGAGACTTTCTTCAAGAGCAATGGAATAGAATACTCAATGGAAGAAAGCCCAAACTCAAAGGTCCAATAAATGAAGAACATTCTAAAGAAGCATCACTCTCTCAATAAGTATCTCTATCCCTAAGCTATTGTGGTATTCTATATGGTATAAATTGTATGATACTTGTTGATAAATTGATCTTAAATGATTAGATGCTTTCTTTACATGAGAAGTATGCTTAACATTGACAAAGTGCTTAATTGGATATTAACTTACTAATTTTGTCATTGCATATAGGGTAGATGATATTAGTTCTATACATGTTTTAATCCCTATAGCATATTTCATCAAGGTCAATGTTTGATATATATATGATTCTCTTTATCTATGGTTCTTAGTGGTATAAACTTATGAGAATCATGCTCTTGTTTTGGAAAGAATTTCTAGTTTGTTTTTTTTTAAAAGAAGCTTTTCAAGTTCCATATCATTGAGAATCTTTTGAACTTATCTTAAGAACTTGAAAGTATTTTCACCTCATATTTATCTTAAAAATTTGGAAATCATTTGATTTGTGCTATAAATGTAGTATTCTCTTCTTTTGCTTTGAAAAATATTATTAAATATTGAGAGAATGCTTAAGTTTCTAAATAGATTTTTTGAAATGTTCTATAGAGCTCATCTTGATACTTCAAAAGATAAGCCTTGTTCTTCAAAAGTGTTTTATCTCTTCAAGGCTCTTATTTAATGAGAAAAAGAGGAGATGTACTTTCAAATGCTCTTTTGACTTGGGTTTGATCACTCTCAAGGAATATGTGATTTCAATATAAATCTCTTCTACCCTTCTAAAATGCTTTTGAAAATGTAATGTGTTATTATAAAATTCTTTTTGAAAGGGGGAGAAGTTTTTTAAAATGATTTTGTTTGAGGGATTAAGAATATGTATTTATGCCTTGCTTTTCTTTATAGTAATGTGCTTATATGATCTTGGCATGCATATTTCCCTTTATCTATCTTGTGCTTCAATAAGGGGGAACTTATCTTACATATCATTCTTCCATATCCTTGTTGACTAAGAACATATGCATAACTATGTTAAACCATTATATTTGATATTTTGATAACATGCATATTGTGAGGGGGAGCCTAGCTATTAGATTATTGCTTATATCTCTTGGCTTACATCCTTACTTGACATGAAGTGTTTTATTGTTAATACTATCAACATGTCAACAAAGATCATCGTTCATTCTCTTTTGCTATATCAATGAAAGAAGGTAAACATTCTTAAACTTCATATCTTTTGATTCTTTCATTGAGAAATGCTTGATATGTGACAAGTTATATGATCTTTTATTTGAAAACCTTAATTCCATTATCTTACATGAATATTTTGTATCCCCTATCAAGTGATATCAAGTGGTACTTATTTATGATGTGGTATGCAAGATATTATATGTTAGACATAATTTCTTAAGCTTATTGCTATCATATGCAAAATGTTGAAGTACCAAAATATGACAAGTATTGCATGAATAATATTTTATATCTTGAAAGCATACTTATTTCATCTCTCCTTTCTTGAATTAGGTATATAATTAAATAAGGAGAGATAGTGATGAGTTGCATAACTTGAAGAAGTTTATGGTTTTGATGATCCTACTCTTTTTGACAACATGGTTCTTATCTTTAGGGGGAGAGAAAAATATTATCTTTCCTTCCTAAGCCTTTTTGTTGATGTCAAATAGGGGGAGAGAAAATTGGAAAGAAAAATATGTGCTTGTGCTTAATTGTTTGATATGCTTACATGAATATCTATCCTTATATATTGCTAAACATATTTTTTTCTTTGGTGATTTGTCATCATCAAAAAGGGGGAGATTGTGGAAATAGGTTTGCCCCAATGATTTAATATGTTAAGTTTTGATGATGACAAATACAAGACAAAAAGAATGATGCTTATGTTTTATAGTTGTACTTAATAAATGACAAATGTATCACAAAAGAATGTTGACCATGTTACATAAATGTGTTTAATGAGATATATGTAACATTCATCATATAATATATCCAATAATATTTTATATGAGTTATAAATGAATTAATATTGGATATGTTATGAAAGTCTTGTATGCATGTTAGACTAACTAGAGTTATACATTTATGAATCATGCATATGAAGATATTGAGTTATAAATTTGGACTAACTATGTTTGGTTAAGTGAGTAATACTTTGTAGGATAGTCCAAGTACCAAGAGTAAGCATTGCAACAAGAAAGCAAAATATCACAACTATGCTCAACTCAAGGAGAATGAAAATGAAAAGATGTTCCAAGTATTTGCAAGTTTTGAAGAGAAGATTTTCTTTGGAAGCTTGGATTACATCAAGAAGTGATGGTGGTAAAAGATCTAGTCCAACATCTTCAAGAATAACTTATAGGACTTAGATCTTGTGTAAAGGTAAAAAGGAATCACATTAAGCTCAAAAAAGTTTTTAAACATATTTATAAGTATTTCTAAAATGTTTATATGCCCAACAAACTATTTTGGAAAGCTAGTTATGGTAATATTTCAAATCTATAAAAAAAATAGCCAAGTTTGTGTTTTACAAAACTAACATATAGTTACTCTTTTGATCATAACTTTTAAAATACTTTGATTTTTACTTTGAAACGTATCTCATTTGAAAATAGACTCAAAGATCTTTCCAATGACTGGTCATTTGCTTTGAACGGATAAGAAACGAAAAAGTTATGACCAATTAAAGTTTGAGTTTTGAAAATCTGACCTTTGGTTACTATTTTGATCATATCTTTCCAAATACTTTGAGTTTTGTTCTGAAACTTCTTTAATATGAAAGTAGACTCAAAGAGCTTTCCAATGAATGGTCATTTGCTTTAATTGGATAAGAAATGAAGAAGTTATGACCTTTTAAAGTCGGTTTTGAAAATCAGAAATGCTGTAATCGATTACACAAGTCATGTAATCGATTACAACGTTGACAGAAGCCGTGTAATCGATTACACAGAGTATGTAATCGATGACAAAGTGCCCAGAAAGCATGTAATCGATTACACAAAGTATGTAATTGATTACAAAGTGCCCAGAAAGCTTGTAATTGATTACATGAAGCTTGTAATCGATTACAAAGTGCCCAGGAACGTTTCTAACGGCTATAAACGGCTAGTTTTCATAGAAAATCATTTCTAAACACCTCCAACGGCTCTAAAACTCATTGGGCTATAAATAAAAGTGTTTGGGCATCAAAAACAAGTTGGAGAACATTCTGAAAATTACCCTTGAACATTGAAAACGAAATTCATCATCTTTTTCTCTAAATTCTTTGTTTTGAGCTAAGTGTGTAAATCCTTTATACCTATTGAGCTTCAACTTGTATTATCCACTCTTGAGAGAGTTTTCTATCATCTATACTTTATTCTTCAAGTTGTATATCCACTCTTGTGGGAGTTTCTATTCTTTCTCTTCATCTAGAAATCATTGTAAGAGGGTGAGGTATCCCTCAAGAGAGAAAAGGGTGAGGTATCCCTTATAGTGAGACTCAAACACAAAGGGTGAGGTATCCCAAAGGTGTTGTGAGTGCTCTTGATTGTAAAGGTCATCAAGCACCTGTGAAGCTTGAAGAATTGGAGGCTCTAGCACAAGGGTGAGGTATCCCAAGGTGTGAGGAGTGCTCTTGTATGTACAAAGGTTTTTCTAGCACCCGTAAAGTCTAGGAGATAGTGAAGAAAATCTCAAGTTAAGCTTGGGGACTGGATGTAGGCCACAAGTGATTGGTGGCTGAACCAGGATAAATTCTTGAGTTTGATTCTCTCTTCCCTATACTCTTTAAATTCAGTATTTGGTAGAATATATTTATTTATTGCATATCTTGATGTTTTGATTGTTATAACTTGATATCTAGCTTATTCACTTAGTTCATCATATATCCCAAGTTGTATTCGAGTAATCCTCAATAGTTGTACATTTATTAGACTTATTCCGCTGCATTTATTAATTGAGTTATTCAAAATGCATAATTTGTCAAAGTTGCATTAAAACTAGTCATCACCCAATTCACCCCCCCTCTTGGGTAATGGTTGCCATGGCTAACAGGACTCAGTTGCCCATTTGTCTTTTTAATTTTTGTAAATTCTTTTGAGCGCATCGGCTCCATGCATTCCATGCATTTTCAAATTTCTGTCATTTACTTTTGAGCGCATTGGCTCATTGCATTTTTAACTTCCTATCGTTGTTCTTACTTTGTTTTGCATTTATCCTTTTATGCATTGCCAGACAAAATTGGAGTTCATGTCTTTACTCGTTTCTTACGACGATAAAATGAAAAATCATAGTTTTTCTTTTTATCTAATAAGAAACAAGTAAAGAGGGGCAACTGTGAACACTCAATTTTGACCGGGCTAAAAACAAAGGTAAAAGGTAAAAAAATAATAATAAATAAAATAATAATAATAATAATAAAAACCAAAAATAGAGAAACAAAACAAAATAGTCACACTCACTTTTTTTCCCTCACCTGCACACACTCAGGTGGCTCACCTACACACACTTTGCACGCTTCACGCTTCACTCTCTGCACACACTTTCACTCCCCTCACACGCAATCCCTGCACACACGACTTTTTCTTTTTTTGGATCTCATGTAATAAAAAAAGGGGGCAGCAGAAAGCAGTGAGGGGCTCAATGTAGGAAGGGTTGATGTAAAGAGAAAAAAGAAGGAAATATCAGCTGAAAAAATGGAAAAGGGGGGGGGGGTGACTTGGATACGGGAAATGATACAAAAAGGGGATTTTTGGAGACTGCTAGGGAGGGATAAAGATTTCAAGGAAAAGGCTAACCTCCCAGACGGTGAGCACCCGGCAGCCCAAAGACAGAACCACAACTCCTTCCTCCAAGCTCGAACCGTGAATGATCCCTCCACAACTCCTCTGCCATCACTTCTTCCACGATTCCACCCTTCATCTCCACCATTAACACACACCCACCATAAACCACCCATAAAACCACAAAGAACCATTAACCCAAATCGTGAACCATCATTTCATCCACCATTCCACCCTTCATCTCCACCATCAACCTAAGCAACACTTTACCCAACCACCACACCCTCCAAGACCGTGAGAACCCATCGCTACCTACCATCAACCTCCACAACCAACCCTCACCATTTCCCATCCACCACATCATAAAAACCAACCTCACCCTTTTCACTCAAGAACCCCCCATAAACCTTTTCTATTCCGCATTCATCTTCCATAATCACCCACAAACTCACAGCCACTATCTTCATTTTTTCAACCACCAACTTCATCATCAAGTTCATCTCCAGTCCCTCACCATTCCAACACTCCATCACCCACCAGAAACCACCATCACCCTGCTGCCCTCCCAAACCGTGAACCATCTTTCACTAACCTTCATCGTCCCCTCTTCCACCAAAATAGCAGCTTCACTAACTTCACCAACACCAGTCACCATCCCCTCACCGACCGTCGAACCATACCATCATGACCTTCACCGACCAACTTCACCAATACCAGTCACCGTCCCCTCACCGATCGTCGAACCTCAGCTAGATCTCCCCTCACCAACCGTCGGACCTCAGAAGCCAGATCCTTCCCCTCACCGACCTTCAAACCTTCCAAACCCAACCAAATCCATCTTTCCACTAACTGTCGAACCCCACAAGATCCATCTCCGAACCGACCGTCGAACCCAACAAGATCTATCTTTCCACCGACCGTCGGACCTCAGAGGCCAGCTCCCGACCGTCGGACCTTAGGAACCAGTTCCCGACCATTAGAGGCAGTTCCCGACCGTCGGACATCAGAAGTCAGCTCCCGACCGTCGGACCTCAGAATCCAGGTCTCCCCAAACCGACCATCGAGCCTCAGGATCCAGACCCCTCCAACATCGACCATCGGACCTCAGGATCCAGATCCCTCCAGCACCGACCGTCGGACCTCAGAGTCCAGATACCTTCAACCGACCATCGAACCTCAGACTAGCTCCCTCCACAAACGTCCCTTGGTGTGTGCTCTGTTATTGTTGCCAAAGTCTCCAAACTTTTATTTCTTTAAATTCAATTGTGATTGTCTTTTTGGGTGTGAGGTTGAATCACGTGGGCTGCTGTCCATTTCACATTAAGGCAATAATGATGCATTTTGGTAAGATGGGAGAAGGGTAAAGAATATAAAAATGGCAAATAAAAAATGAAAGTAAGAATAAAAAAAAAGGTTTTAATCCATGCGATGACCAATGATGTTGATTGAATAACGAATGTTATCTTCAATGTCATTTGGATCATAAGGGTTTATTGAGTAGTCTTGTGCTAACTTGAACCTTGTGCAATAATGAATTTGTTTCCAAATAAACTCCTTCTTTTTTAATTAAAAACAATTAACCCAGACTTATTTTATAAAGAACTACATAACTTTGAGTTCCCCATTGCACCCGGGGATACGTAGGAGCAGAATTTCATTTCTGTCAAGTCAAAATTAAATTTTCATAATTTTGTGGTTTCCTTTTTATAAATAGTTACAATATTTTGCAAAATGGGGTAAAATAAATATTTCCAAGCATTATTAAAAATTTGCACAATTAACTTAAGGTACTGTTTTAGAACGGGTGTGTTAGGGGTGCTGTGGGATTAAGTTTCCACCCTTCCCTATCCATAACCGACTCCCGAATCCAATCTGGTTTCAAAGACCGTTTTCAAAGAAAGGTTTTCTAATTTTTCCTAAGTTAAAATAAAATTGGTGGCAACTCCATTTTCCATTTCCATATTTCTAAAATCCTTTGAGTTGCTATTTTTCGCCGCGATCCCGGTCGCGGCATAGAGTAATGATGTACTGGACTGACCCGCCATGAGAATGCTACATTGATCGTTACGAGAGTATCATAAGCGATTCTCATAGTGACAATGGTGTCTGTGGTCCTTTGACATGAAATCACTACGATTCCTACATGAGGAGTTGTGTGTTTTAATGCCATCAAACGTCATCTGTAACAATGTGATTATAAAGTTAGTTATTGGACATACCGCGAATCATGCAGAGGGATGTGAATGACCTAGATAGGATTTATCACTCCTACATAACAGGAACGATATTTTCAAGCCCCCTGATTGAGTGAGACTGTGAAATGCATGGCCATACTCAAATGAGTCAATATGAGATATTGATTTCATTTATTGTTACAAAGTCTACTCGAGTATCAGGAAACAAAATATTGGACTATACAAGGGTGACGCATTCCATGCCTTGTGTTCAATCTAGATATCTTGACAAAGGGATTAAACGATACGGAAACATTGGTCACGAAAAGGTTATGTCAAATCACTAATATTCTTATTACTTGGGTAGTAGCGATGTGTTGCTAGGTACCGCTCACTGCTTGTAATATTAAAATAAGATTTAATATTACTGCTAACGTAATAAGAACCTACAAGGTCACACACATTGAGTAGACTAAAATTGGAGCAATAAATCCAAGTTGGACTCGGATTCAAATATAGGCCAGACTCATAACAGATGAGTCTAGGGTTGCACAGTTTACCTTGCTACTGCTCACACTCACTTAAGGCAGTCACTATTATAAATAGTACTGCTAAGTGGCTGCTAAGACACACATATATTACATAACCCTAGCCGCACCTACAGAAAAGTGAGTGAGAGAGCGATAGGTTTCTTCTCTTATTTTCACAGCTAGCACTGTGTGAGAGACGTGAGGCTCCTTTTTGCGGATGTTGGACGTTCGTGAGTCTGTTCGTGTGGATACCGTAAAGACATCATTGCTATTATAGTGTTGGTGATTCACATCACTTCCTTTTGATCACGCTTTAAGAGGTAAATATTTTAAAACTCAAATTATGGCTTTTCACATGGATCCTTGGTAGGAATCCTATTTTTTCACTGCGTGATGTATCCGCAATTCCCAACACCCTATCTCTAAGTCTTAATTCCTAAATTTAATTCATAGATTATCAAGTATTAGACTTCATTTGATCTTTCAGCTAATACCTAAGATCATGCAAGTATAGCCAACAACATACCCCAAGCATTAAGAACACTAGGAATGAATCAAAAATAATAATTATTTCATTAACAAATAGAGAAAACAAATATTCAACACAATAAAGTAAAGTGTTTCATCCTAATCCTAGAAAAAGGAGATTCAGCCACATATGAGCATTAAAGCACAAACAATAACAATAGGTGAAGAAACAATCATGATTCTACATAAGAAAAATAAGAAACAAAAAAAGTAAGAACAAGAATAAGTAGAAAAGAAACTAGATGTTTTCAATGATTGCCTCATTTCTCCTTGAACTTGTTTCAAAACCCTTAGTCTTCAATTTCTTGTAGTCCAATCCTTGTAGCCTCTCTAATCTCAATTCTAAAAGTTATTATCTCTTGTCTATTTATAAGGGATTAACCCTAAAGGAGTTATATTAGGACTTAACTTCTTTAATTGGTCCCCAAGTAATTCTTTAATAATATAGTCCCTAAGTTAATTCGTAATTGATCGCCAAGTAATAAACAGATCATGATTAGATTTAGGAAATGTAATTTTTGTAACATCACACGCCCCCATGTGGTGTCACACTAGGGGGGACGTGTGGCTTACTGGATTTTGACCAAGCATCTAATTTGGCAGGTGAAGAGAATCTGAAGCGGGCTTTGAGGGATTATGCTACCCCTAATGTTAGGGATGTTCGAACTAGCATCCTAAGGTCAGCTATTTAGGTTCAAAATTTTGACATCAAGCCAACAATCATTCAAATGATCCAATCTTCCTTACAGTTTGTAGGTTTGCCTCTCAATGATCCTATCGCCCATTTATCCAACTTCTTAGAGTTGTGCAATACATTCAAGCACGATGGGGTATTTGAGGATGCTATTCACCTGCAACTCTTCCCCTTCTCTTTGAGGGTTGAGTGAAGAATTGGCTCCAATCTTTACTGCACAATTCTATCACCACTTGGGATGAGCTTGAAAGCAAGTTTCTGGCTAGGCTTTTTCTGCATAGGAAGGCGATGAAGTTGAGAAATGATATTACTTATTTTAGGCAGATTGAGGAAGAGACTTTGTTTGAAGCTTGAGTGATGTGGTGTGGTGTGGAATACGATTAAGAATTATATCAAAAACAGTTGCCAAGTTCCACAAAAAATATAAAAACCTTACAACCAGTTGTAGTAAGCAAGGGTCGATCCACAGAGAACTAATTCAATTGACACTATCAATCCAATTCCTAAATTAAACTCTGATGAAAAATAAATAATAAAATTAAAAAGGGGGTTTTGTTAATTAAAACTAACAAAAGAGATTAAACTTAAACCAAAATAGTAAACATAAATTGAATTATCAAGTTAAAGAAATTGGTTAAGAGATGGAATCCACCACTAGATTTATATGATTATGCTAACTTACATACTCTTTATACCAACATGATCAATTATGTTCTTATGCAATTGTGAGATAAATCCCTTATATTCCTTAAGTTCCGCTTAATTCAGCAACCGCTCAAATCAAACCCTAACCATTAGTTATTTGTAAAGCAACCGCTCTTACATCTGCCTAATGATTGCATTAAAAATTAGAAAACCAATCACACTAAGGTCTAATCACACACTGGGATTAAATTACTTAGATCATATGTCTCACCAGTTATACCACTGCAACCGCGCATAGCAATCCTAGTTTTACCACTCTCAAAGTTTGGCAAGAATATAAAGACCTTTATACTGATTTAAGAAGAGAAACATATGAATAAAAATATAATTGTATTGATATAAAGAAATATGCAAGATTCACATAATCAAAACTAGAGTTTCATCTTCCCTTAACCAATCAAGAAGTTTAGCCACACATGGAAAATTTAAAAATAGAAGAAGAATCAAAGAAAAACATTGTTCAGAACAAAAAAAGAAAAGAAAAACTAAAGATCAAACTAGTTTCCAAGGCTTGAGAATGATTGATCTTTGATCGCTCAAATTCGAGTCTCCAATCCTCAATCGAATCACTCTCTTTCTTGGTCTTTGTGTTTCCTTCAGTTTTCTTGATGGCTCTCAGTTTAGATCCCCCTTAGGAACTCTAAGCAACCCTATTTATAGGTTTTGATACCTAATTTAGCTTTAAAACACGAAATTAAACTTCTGAGCCGATGACACGGGCCATGTCATATGACACGGCCCAACTCGTGTCTGATTCTAGTGACAGAACTCCAACTAATTCCAAAGTCAGAGAAGAACACGGCCCACCTCGTGTCATTTGACAAAGGCCGTGTCGGTCCAAAAAATTCCAGTCTTCATAGTCAGAGGAGTACACGGCCCACCCCGTGTCTTTTGACACGGGTCGTGTTGATCACTTTCTTCAAATCCAACCTTGATTCTTCATGAATGCCCTTCTTCCTTTGCTTCTAGGGGTTGATATTGATTTCCTTGAGTCTTTAACTCTCTTCTCAATGGTTCAATGCCAATGGACTCCATCATTCATAGATCTTCTGAAAATCACAATACATTTATGAGTGTTTATAACCACATTTAAGCATAGTTTCACAATAAACATCCAAAGACAACTCTAAATCAGAAACTTAGCTAAATGTCAACAATTGAGTACATATGGAGTCCAATTAGATCAAACAAAAGACATTTAAGAGCTGAAATTATTAACAGATCAAATACCCCCACAGTTAACCTTTTGCACTCCTGGGCAAAAACATAAAATGAAGCACATGCTTCCCAAAAAGTAATAAAAGTACTGAACAATGAGCAAAGATCTACACACATCAGTCTTTTCAAGGAATCTAAGCAATCAGGAATTTTCTCTCTCAACAATCCAAATCAACAAGTCAAGTCAACCCAATATCAAGGTTAAATCAACATGATAAATCCTCACTGATATACTCTCTTTCACTCAAGTATTTTGGGCTTGTATTTACTCTCAACCAACTCATGAAAACATGCCCTATCATAGGCTTGACAAGCCTCTACTTCTCCACCACCTAAATCACATGCACAAAAAGATCAAAAGGTCTTTAATCAAGTTGTAATGGGGTCAAGGTCAAGGTAGGATATATCAAGGATAAACAAAGTTAGATCATCGAAAATAGAAGAGCAAAGGGGAATATAAAAATCAAACGCTTTTGCACAATTACCCCAGCACTTTTCAATCCATCTTCATCTTTTGCTTGACTTTCTCCATTCAACAACTAACTTTTCATTCTTTTTTTTTCTTTTCTCTTTTGAGAGCTCTTTTTTTTTAATCAAAAACATAGGCAAAATAATGTAATCACCTTTACACTTATTCAAACACAATTCCCAATATAATTATCAAGCTCTTCTACTCCCTAAGGTAAGGTAGCAATGGTTTTTCACTATTAGACTTGTATTGAGCTATAATAAAAAGAAAGGATATCATTCAGGCTCAAAGGAGTGAAACAATGGATCAAAATACAAAGATAGCTATTTGGCCAGTGGCTGAAAGAAAGAAATGCCTTTATCATCTCAAAAATGTGCAGTGATCATTTACAGCTTAAAAGAGAGTCAAATCAAGTTCTGAAAAGCATATAATCACAAGTGGAATCACACAACAAAGAACAGAAATGACTTAAAATTAGTCATTCACATCAAGGCCCAAAAATTCACTAGGTCCCAATTTTATCATATTCTCAAAACCCTTTCAATTTTCAAAACCTCTCAGTGCAAGTTTAGAAGCAAGAAAGTCAACTTCTTTAGGCTTAAAAACCTGTCAATAAAAATCAATCACTTGCTCATTGCTCAACATACTCTAAAAACTAGTTAGAAAGACATGCACCAGATATGCAATTAAGATCAGAATATGCAATTAAGGTCAAACCAAACTTTCCCCCACACTTAAAATAGACAGTGTCCTCAATGTCAAAGCATACACAACAGATAAAAGGAATCCAAATAAATAAGCAAAGCATATGCGAAGAAATTGATTCCGGCATTATGAAACATAGTCAAATACAAAATAATAACCAATAGTAACTAATACAATGTCCACTAAGCTAGCAAAATCAAGGACAATGCCTCAAAAGAAAATGAAAATACATTAAGATGGGGGAGGGGGATAGGAAAAACGCTGAAACAAAAGATCAAGCTTGCCATTAATGGCATCATCCTCTGATCGCGCGCAACCTCCAGAGCCTGAAAGCGGTCCTCTAAGTGCTGGAAGCGAGTAGCATGGTCCAGCTCAGGCAGTCAATACGGGCTAAAACAACATCACAGGAAGCTACGCCAGGCCGAGTGGAAGGGCCCGCAACATTAGCAAACTCTGGAGGTGGGGAAACTGTAATATCCTCATGCGGCTCAGGGGCCGGATCAGCCCTAGGCAAGGCAGCGCCATCAGCTCCAAGCAAGATGAGAGCACCATTAGACGAGTGCAGAGCTTCATAGATACCAAAATGGCCCCATCAATGGCATTGGGACCCTGGACCGGTGCCTCCTCTAGCAGATCCAAATAATCAAAATGAGCAGCAATGGCAGTCACATACCCCCCACCACTATGCAGCTAGCTAGAGTGGTCCCTACATGGTGAAACTGATTACAGAGCCAATACCCCCCATTAACAAGATCTCCCTCAAGCATGCAGTGTAAGAAAAATAATTCAGAACTGCTAATTGTGCCTTTATTTTCCCCCTACCACAAATGGTATTAGCCAACCATTTCTGAATATAGCGATGGGCAGGGTACCTAAGCCTAGAAGCCTTAGACATCTTAGGGTCATAGTCACCAGACCCAGACACAGTAAGAGTAGACCACACACGATCAGGGTTAAAATCACGGGGTAATATATTTTGCCCCTCAGGAAAACCAAATACAGCTCTAAACAAGTGAATATCAGCAGAATGAGAATTGCCTAGCAACCTAAAGGTAATTTCACCAGGCCACGTGTCTTGATCACACAGAGGATAAAGCTTATAATTAAAACTAGAAATAAACTCCCTAGTTAACTCAGCAAAAGTAGGCCTTTTTAACAGTGCAAAATCAACCCAACCAATCCTACTCAATAAAGTAAACACCTCATCATATAACCCTATAGCCCTAAGGGTATCTACATCTAAAAAGTGAGTAGGAACCACTACCTTTCTGTCTATAGGGTTGACTGGCACTTGAGGGGGTGAGGGCTCACGCGGGGGTGATGGAGACCGAGCATACCTAGAGTTGGTACGATGGGGATGGAGCGAACAAGAAGCAGCTGTGGTCTTGACGTGCTTTTTAAGACCCATCACTGAGGAAGCAGAAAAAAAGAAGAAGAAGAAAAAATAGAATGTGAAGGAAAGGGTATGGAGGTCTGGAAAGAGGCGTTGAGAGAAAAGAAATGTAGGGAGAAATTGGTGGAAAGGGGAAGAACAATGGAAGATGGTGGTGGTGATAGAAGGTGGAGCTAGAAAATGGAAGAAAGAAGAAAAAAAATGGTGGAGAGGGTGGCTATGGAGCTGCGTGGTGGAAGATGGGGAGGGTACGATGGAGACTATGGGAGCTGCGTGTTGGAAGATGGGGAGGTGACAATGGTGGAAAAATTGGAAAGAGAAAGAAAGAGGGAAGAAAAAAATTGAAGGGGAAAAATGGTGGAGAATGGTGGAGAGAGGGTGATGGGTCAAGAAGATTTTAGAGGAGAAGGGTGGTGGCTACGCAGAGAAGAGGGGAAGAAGGGGAATTG
This sequence comes from Ormosia semicastrata, assembly GCA_029884595.1. NCBI lineage: Eukaryota > Viridiplantae > Streptophyta > Magnoliopsida > Fabales > Fabaceae > Ormosia > Ormosia semicastrata. Next base: position 37,079,493 of record JAQQTO010000060.1, on the reverse strand, counting down.
GGGGAAAAATAGGGAAGAAAACCCTAAATAGGGTTTAAGTGATGCGCTGCCACGAGTACACGGGCCGTGTCATATAACACGGCCACACCCATGTACTTCTCTGGAAATCAAGTGAACTGCTGCGCACGCCAACACGGGCCGTGTCATATGACACGGCCCACCTCGTGTACCTCTCTAGAATCACCACAGACCTGCTACCTATGAAAACACGGGCCGTGTCATTTGACACAGCCCACCTTGTGTACTTTTTTGTAGGAGTTGGGGTGCAGTCATGAGGACACGAGCCGTGTCATATGACACGGCCCACCCTGTGTAGGCTGCTGACTTATAAAAAACACTCCAACTATTCCTTAGGACTACACGCACTCAACAAACCATAACTTAAGCAATCAAACCAAAACCGAGCAAGTCAAAACACAAATACCGGTGAAGATACATGTATCATCAAGCAAGGAACACATGAAAATGGGCTAAACTAAGAAACTAAACAATGTAAAACAGAAAGGGAAAAGAAAGCAAATCTGATTGGGTTACCTCCCAATAAGCGCTTGGTTTATTGTCCTCAGCCAGACATTGCGATGCTCCTCATTGTTCTGCATACGATGGATGGAGAAGAGGCATGTCCTCAACTTCGGCATTCTCTGAAAGCTCATGGTACAGCTTGAGACGGTGCCCATTGACCTTAAATGACTTTTCAGATGTCTCATTCATGATTTCGACTATACCAGAAGGAAAAATAGTAGTTACTACAAATGGGCTAATCCATTTAGAACGTAGCTTACTTGGAAATAATTTAAGTCTGGATTGATAAAGCAACACTCTTTGGCCTTGGTGGAAACTTTTCCTGGAGATCATGCGATCATGGAATGCCTTGGTCTTGGCCTTGTAAATGATGGCACTCTCAAAGGCCTCATTCCTCAATTCTTCCAACTCCTGAATTTGGAGCTTTCTCTGCTTGCCAGCACCTTCCAAGTTCAAGTTAACTTGCTTGATAGCCCAATAAGATCAATGTTCCAACTCTACTGGCAAGTGACAAGGCTTCCCATAGACCAATCAGAATAGGGACATGCCAATAGGGGTCTTGTATGCAGTCCGATAAGCCCACAGAGCATCAACAAGTCTAGTACTCCAATCCTTGCGCGTTGGATTCACAATTTTTTCAAGGATAGACTTGATCTCCTGATTTGACACCTCAGTCTGCCCATTCGTCTAAGGATGGTAAGGAGTAAAGGTCCAGTGCACCATACCATATTTCTTCAAAAGGGCTTCAAAGATTCTGTTGCAAAAATGTGTCCCTTGGTCACTAATGATGGCTCTGGGAGTACCAAACCTGGAAAAAATATAGGACTTCACAAAATCCACAACAGCCTTAGAATCATCATATTTAGTGGCTTTAGCTTCCACCCATTTTGAAACATAGTCCATAGCTAAAAGAATATAAGAGAAACCAAAAGAAGGATGAAATTGTCCCATGAAGTCAATGCCCCTAACATCAAAGATTTCCACAAAGATTATTGGAGTTTGAGGCATTTGATTTCGTGGACCAATGTTACCTGTTCTTTGACAGCGGTCACATGACTTACAAAAATTATAAGCATCCTTAAAGATGGTGGGCCAGTAGAAACCACTGTCAAGTACTTTATTGGCTGTCCTCTTTATGCCGAAATGTCCTCCACAGGCATTGGTATGGCAGAAAAAGAGAACGGAGTGAGTCTCTGAATCCGGGATACATCTCCGAATCACTTGATCCGCACAATGCTTCCAAAGATAAGGATCATCCCAAATGTAATACTTGCAATCACTCCTCAACTTATTTCGTTGTGCCTTGTTCAGGCCCTCCGGAAAGTCCTTGGTGACCAAGTAATTTGCAATATCAGCATACCACGGAATGGTGGTTGTGATAGCCATTAAATGCTCATCCGAAAAGCTCTCTTGAATAGGTATGTCCTCCTCTTCAGTCAGCAACCTTCTCAAATGGTCTGCCACCAAGTTTTTGCTCCCTTTTTTATCTTTAATCTCCAAGTCAAACTCTTGGAGCAACAGAATCCATCAAAGCAATCTTGGCTTCACCTCCTTCTTTGCCGGTAAGTACTTCAATGCTGCATGATCAGAAAAAATAATTACTTTAGAACTAATTAAATATGATCTAAATTTTTCTAAAGCAAAAACAACAGCAAGAAGTTCTTTCTCAGTTGTGGAATAATTCAGTTGAGCATTATTTAGGGTCCTTGATGCATAGTAAATAGCATAAGGAACCCTATCAACTCGCTTTCCTAAGACAGCCCCTACCGCAAAGTCACTCGCATCACACATTAACTCGAATGGAAGCTCCCAATTTGGTGGCCTAATGATAGGTACCTCAGTCATCAACTCCTTAAGTGTAGTGAAAGCCTTCATACACTTCTCATTAAATTGGAATAGCACATCTTTTTGGAGAAGTGTGCAGAGGGGCGCTGATATCTTGGAGAAGTCTTTGATGAAGCGCCGATAGAAACCTGCATGACCAAGAAAAGAACGAACATCCTGCACACTAGTGGGCGGGGGTAATGAACGCACAAGTTCTACCTTAGCTTTATCAACTTCAATGCCCCTAGCAGAGATTACATGACCTAACACAATACCTTCTTCTACCATGAAATGACATTTTTCCCAATTTAAAACAAGGTTAGTATCAATGCATCTCTTTAAAACCAAAGCTAAATGTTCCAAGCATTTCTCAAAGCCATTCCCAAATACACTAAAATCATCCATGAAGACCTCAATGATGTTCTCTATGTAATCAGAAAATAGACTTACCATACATCTCTGAAAGGTCCCTGGTGCATTGCAAAGTCCAAAAGGCATTCGCCTATAAGCAAAGGTGTCGAAAGGACAAGTAAAAGTGGTCTTGTCCTGATCTTCCGGAGTGATAGCGATCTGGTTATAACCTGAAAATCCATCTAAGAAACAATAATGAGAACGACCAGCTAACCTCTCTAACATTTGATCAATAAAAGGTAAACAGAAGTGGTTTTTTCTGGTGGCAGCATTCAATTTTCTATAATCTATACAAACACGCCACTCTGTCTATAATCTAGTGGGAATAAGCTCATTCTCAGCATTTCTTATCACAGTAATGCCAGATTTCTTTGGTACTACTTGGACCGGGCTTACCCACTTGCTGTCAGAAATGGGGTAGATGACCCCTATACTTAGGAGCTTCAGTATCTTCTTCTTCACAACATCCATCATCGGGGGATTCAACCTCCTCTGTGGTTCTCTCACTGGCTTAGCCCCCTCCTCCATTAAGATTCTATGCATGAAAATGGAGGGGCTAATACCTTTGATGTCTGTAATAGTCCACCCGATGGCTGTCTTGTGTTCTTTCAACACAGAAATTAAGCTCTCCTCTTGCTCTTTGGTAAGGGATTTAGTAATTATTACCCGAAGTGTCTCCTTCTCACCCAAAAAAATATATTTTAAATGGGCAGGCAATTCCTTCAATTCCAGCTCTGGTGCCTGCACAACAGAAGGTTTAGGTACATCAGTGGTAAGAGGTAGCTCAACATACGATACCTCATGTCCTTCTGAGATGGAAGAGAGTGTATGCAAGGCTGCCACTACTTCATTAACCTCCTTGCTCCATAGCTCTCCTTGGTCATCCTTCTTTGAATCCTGAAAATCTAAATTACGAGTCATAACTGTATCAAGGACATCAAATTAATTAGACTCAAAAACAGCAGAAATTAAAGACTCAAAAACATTAAAGGAATCAATAACATAAGCAGAGTGCACATTACTCGGGTATGTCATGGCTTCAAAGATGTTGAATTTGATCAACTCTCCATCAAATTCCATTGTCAATGTTCCTGAATGCGCATCAATTTTAGTTCGTGCAGTCTTTAGGAATGGTCTCTCTAACAGAATGAGAGCAGAGTTAGGGGATTTGTCCTCCTCCATGTCCAGCACATAAAAATCTGCTGGAAACACCAATTCATTTACCTACACCAAAACATCTTCAACAACCCCCTTAGGGTATGCGTTAGACCTGTCAGCTAGTTGAATGATAACTCCAGTAGGTTCTAAAGGTCCTAGATGTAAAGATGCATAAATAGAAAAGCGCATAACATTAATGGATGCACCTAAATCTAGCATGGCCCTTTCAAACCTGGCATTACCGATAGTGCATGGTATAGTGAATGTGCCAGGATCCTTACATTTAGTTGGGAGTTTCTTATTAAAAACAGCTGAAACATTTGCTCCCACTTGGACCTGTTCATTACCTTTCAACTTCCTTCTGTTAGTGCATAATTCTTTTAAGAACTTAGCATATCTAAGCACTTGCTTAATGGCATCTAACAGAGGAATGTTAATTTCAACTTTCCTAAAGGTCTCTAAGATCTCTTTGTTGGTGTATGCCCTAGAGGCTAATACATTTTCTGTATTTACATATATTCTATTATACTATTTTATATATGAGGCATTTCATTTATTGTGTTCTTTTTTGATAAACATAATAAAGTCCTTAGAATAGTAAGTTTGATGTCATAGGACATCAAGTGGATGACTTGATCGTGAGATCCTTTTGGTTACAACACTATTCTTAAATGTCCCTAGTCAAGTATTATTATTAATTAGGACAACAATAATACATTGAGACTAGTATGTGTAGAGACTGATGACCGCATCTCACGGGTCATGGATATGAGATATCAAGTCTTCACATTGGTACATATTAGAGTAATGATGTACTGGACTGGCCCACCATGAGAACGCTACATGGATCATTATGTGAGTGTCATAAGTGATTCTCATAGTGACAATGGTGTTTGTGGTCCTTTGACCTGAAATCACTACGATTCCTACATGAGGAGTTGTGTGTTTTAATGCTATCAAACGTCATCTGTAACAAGGTGATTATAAAGTTGGTTATTGGACATACCGCAAATCATGCAGAGGGATGTGAGTAACCTAGATGGAATTTGTCACTCCTACATAACAGAAGCGATATCTTCGGGCCCCCTGATTGAGTGAGACTGCGAAATGCATGGCCATGCTCAAATGAGTCAATATGAGATATTGATCTCATTTGTTGTTACAAAGTCTACTCGAGTATCAGGAAACGAATGATTGGACTATACAAGGGTGACGCATTCCATGCCTTGTGTTCAATCTAGATATCTTGACAAAAGGACTAAACGACACGGAAACATTGGTCATGAAAAGGTTATGTCAAATCACTGACATTCTTATTACTTGGGTAGTAGTGATTTGTTGCTAGATACCGCTCACTGCTTGTAATATTAAAATGGGATTTTAATATTACTGCCAACGTAATAAGAACCTGCAGGGTCACACATATAGAGCAGACTAAAATTGGAGCAATGGATCCTAATAGGCCAAGATCCATATTTCACCTAGTTTTGAGTCAGCTTTGGCTGATCACCCAAAATTCAGTTATTTAGGTAGGAAACACTTTCCAATTACATCACATGTAACTCTTGGATAGTTAGGTGAATAACACTTATTCAAGTCCATCTAATGGACCAAAGCCCAACTTCATGCCTCTAAGCCTTCAATCCTATTGAAATGACCTAGTTAAGTCAGACCCAATGGTTGGCAGTTGGATATTACCTTTATCCTATCGCGTCTTACTAATATAGATAAAGGCATCCTGCTTTGCGGACACTGCACTTGATCGATACTAGTCTTGACGAGTGCCACACATTGGAAGGCATCACATAATGACTTAATATTTGCTTTGAGGGAATTTTTATTATTATTATTAGATCTCACCATTTATTAAACTGTTTATCATACCATAAACAATATCCATGCATCTCATACATAAAAGGCATATAATAAAAGTGACATGGTTATGGCCCTTAAGAGAGTAGCATTAACTAAGCCAGCTTCATCAAGTATCTCCCACCAACGTCCTCACTTGATGCTGCCTTCTTGTCTCCACATCATAATTACATTATATAGAAACCTCTTTTACATTCGAGGGGAGTTAGGTGAGAAGAGAATGTACAATCAGAATATAGAGAGAAAGGCACAACACGCAGGTCGTATTTATTAAAACCAAAAGGCATAAAGAGAGGACTAAGGCCATAACCATGCACCATGCATCACAAAGAACATATAAACTCATAACAATAATACATAATTATTTTTCGTGAGTTATAAAAGGATAAAAAATATTGCGCTTTCGAATAACACACTACGCAGAGGCAGCACGGGGGTTCCGCTGCTTGACATCAGGCGCCTCGTTGGCGGCTTGACATCAACACTTGATGCTGCTGCCGCAAAACAAGAATAGGGTTTCCAAAACCCCTTGCGCTGCGCCTCTTGTGCAGAAACAAGGATTCCATAACCCCTGTCGCCGTAAGCCAAGAACAAGGTTTCCTAAACCCTTGCGTCGTGCATTGAGAATAAGGATTCCATAATGCTGTTTGTATCACATACATACCAGAAAGCTTCGCAAAAACATATCTCTTAATACAAAACAGTTTTCACAGAACATATGAACATCTTCATGAAGTTTTGAAAACAACATCACGGTTTTGCATACAACATAAGAAACATAATATGTTTTCGCAAAGGGTTTCATACGTTTTTCAGAAATAACATATTAAAGATCATATCTTTTGTCAAAACAAGAACAGAAAACATGTTATCTCATGTAAACGAAAATAGAAAACCGAATCATGGTTTCGCAAGACGCTCTGATACCACTGTTGGGAATTTTTGCGGATAAACACGCAGCGAAAAACAGGGATTCCCACCGAGGATCCATGCGAAAAAGCCATAATCCGAGTTTTTAAATGATTTACCTCTTGAAGCGTGAATCACTAACACCGTAATAGAAACAATGTCTCAGCGGTATCCACACGAATAGACTCACGAACGTCCAACGTCCGCAAAGAGGAGCCTCACGTCTCTCACACAGTGCTAGCTGCGAAGAGAAGAGAAGAAACCTGTCGCTCTCTCACTCACTATTCTGTAGGTGCGGCTAAGGTTCAGAATTATCTCACTTAGCAGCCCCCTTAGCAGTACTATTTATAATAGTGACTGCCTTAAGTGAGTGTGAGCAGCAGCAAGGTAAGCTGTGCAACCCTAGACCCATCTGTTATGAGTCTGGTCCATATTTGAATCCGAGTCCAACTTGGATCCATTGCTCCAATTTTAGTCTGCTCTATATGTGTGACCCTGCAGGTTCTTATTACGTTGGCAGTAATATTAAAATCCCATTTTAATATTACAAGTAGTGAGCGGTATCTAGCAACACATCGCTGCTACCCAAGTAAAAAGAATGTCAGTGATTTGACATAACCTTTTCGTGACCAATGTTTCCGTGTCGTTTAGTCCATTTGTCAAGATATCTAGATTGAACACAAGGCATGGAATACGTCACCCTTGTATAGTCCAATCATTCGTTTCCTGATACTCGAGTAGACTTTGTAACAACAAATGAGATCAATATCTCATATTGACTCATTTGAGCATGACCATGCATTTCGCAGTCTCACTCAATCAGGGGGCCCAAAGATATCGTTCCTGTTATGTAGGAGTGACAAATTCCATCTAGGTCACTCACATCCCTTTGCATGATTTGTGGTATGTCCAATAACCAACTTTATAATCACCTTGTTACAGATGACATTTGATGGCATTAAAACACACAACTCCTTATGTAAGAATCATAGTGATTTTAGGTCAAAGGACCACAAACACCATTGTCACTATGAGAATCGCTTATGACACTCACGTAACGATCCATGTAGCGTTCTCATGGTGGGTCAGTCCAGTACATCATTACTCTAATATGTACCAATGTGAAGACTTGATATCTCATATCCATGACCCGTGAGATGCGGTCATCAGTCTCTACACATACTAGTCTCAATGTATTATTGTTGTCCTAATTAACAATAATACTTGACTAGGGACATTTAAGAATAGTGTTGTAACCAAAAGGATCTCACGATCAAGTCATCCACTTGATGTCCTATGGCATCAAACTTACTATTCTAAGGACTTTATTATGTTTATCAAAAAAGAACACAATAAATGAAATGCCTCATATATAAAATAGCATAATAGAATATATGTAAATACAGAAAATGTATTAGCCTCTAGGGCATACACCAACAATCTCCCACTTGCACTAGAGCTAATCAGGCATATATCTAATGCCTAAAGACCTAGTGTGACCCTCATGCTTCTGCTGTGCAAGAGGCTTCGTCAGTGGATCAGCAATGTTATCATCGTTTCTATTACGGTGTTAGTGATTCATGCTTCAAGAGGTAAATCATTTAAAAACTCAGATTGTGGCTTTTTCGCATGGATCCTTGGTGGGAATCCCTGTTTTTCGCTGCGTGTTGTATCCGTAAAAATTCCCAACACTCTTTATCTACTTCTTCTTTCTTATTTTTAACCAACCTACTCAAAAAATGGGCCTTAGTGACATATTTAGGAAGTGGGTCAGAAACACTTACCTTAAGGGTCTTAGAATTGAGCCCCTCTTCTTCTACCTCCTTAGGCTTTTGAGCTTTGTCTTTAGTAACTTGGGAAGATGTGGGTTCGTCAAGTGTCTTCCTACTTCACAAGGTGACAGCACTAGCATTTTCTCTTGGGTTCACCTCTGGCTGCGAAGGAAGTTTCCCAGAAATCTGACTCTGCACCTTGTTGATCTCAGTGGCCAACTGTCCCACTTGCTTTTGTAAGGTACTGATTGTGGCCCTTGTTTCTTGCTAAAACTGAATATTATTGGTGGCCATTTGTCTCACTAGTTCTTCCAATGAAGGCTCAGGTTGCCTAGGAGCTTGAACTTATGACTGCCACAGAGGAAAGGGTGCTTGTCTTTGCTGAAACCCTAGAGGCCCATAAGCTTGAGGTTGAGCTTGAGCTTGAGGCTGCTTTGCATAGCTAAAGTTGGGATGATCTCTCCACCCCGGATTATATATGTTGGAGTAGGGGTTGTAATTCTTGGATGGAGCAGAAAATCCCCCCACTGCCTTGGCCTCTTCATTTGCGTCCTCTTACAAAGTGGGACACATATCGATGGGATGTCTTGAAGAGCAACAAATCCCACATGCCTATACTGGTGCTTTCCCATTATCCATCAACTTCTGAACCATGGCAATCAACTGGGTCATTTGATGCTGCAAACTAGTAGTGTCAGCCTCTTTAATTGCTCTCACTCCTGTATCATTCTGAGTGAAAAATTATTGAGTGTGCAGCCATTCTAGATACCAAGTTTCTAGCTTCTCGAGGAGTCTTATCAACCAAGGCTCCTCCATTGACAGCATCAATCATGTTGCGGTCCATCACTAGCAAACCTTCATAGAAGTACTGTATCAGAAGTTGTTCACTGATTTGATGCTGAGGGCAACTAGCACACAATCTCCTAAATCTCTCCCAGTATTCATGAAGTGATTCCCTATGTCTTTGTTGAATGCCGCAAATTTCTTTTCTGATGGTTGCGGCCTTTGATGCTGGGAAATATCTATCTAGGAAAGCCCGAGCCATGTCCTGCCATGTCTGAATTGATCCAGGTGGCAAGTAGTACAGCCACTCCTTTGCAGAATCCTTTAGGGAAAATGGAAAAGCTCTCAACTTGACTTGCTCCACTGAAATTCCTGCAGGCTTCATGCTAAAACACACAACATGGATTTCCTTCAGATGCTTGTTAGGGTCTTCTCCGGCTAGTCCATTGAAAGATGGCAAAAGATGGATTAGACCAGATTTCAACTCAAATGCCTCCTCATTCTCTGGAATTTCTATGCACAGAGGTTATTGGTCCAAGTTCGGAGCACCCAACATTCTTAATGTATTTTCTGCCATCACTACTACTTCAGGTGGCTCAGATATCTCAAATGTTGCAGAACTAGAAAAGTCTATGTGACGGGCAGCTTCAACGTTAGCAGGTGTGAATTGCGAGCTGATTTGTTCAAAGTAATGCCTTAAATTTCTCAATTGCTCGTTCACCTCTTCACCGGACATGAACACCTGCAAGATAGTTGAAGAGAACAACTGAAACTATTAAAATTAAAACAAAAACAGAGAGAAAAATAGGAAACAAATTAATAGTGTAATTGGAAAATTAGTTCCCCGGTAACGGCGCCAAAATTTGGTGTAGTGTGGAATACGATTAAGAATTATATTAAAAACAGTTGCCAAGTTCCATCAAAAATATAAAAACCTTGCAACCAGTTGTAGTAAGCAAAGGTCGATCCACAGAGAACCAATTCAATTGACACTATCAATTCAATTCCTAAATTAAACTCTGATGAAAAATAAATAGTAAAATTAAAAAGGGGGTTTTGTTAATTAAAACTAACAAAAGAGATTAAACTTAAACCAAAACAGTAAACACAAATTGAATTATCAAGTTAAAGAAATTAGTTAAGAGATGGAATCCACCACTAGATTTATATGATTATGCTAACTTACATACTCTTTATACCAACATGATCAATTATGTTCTTATGTAATTGTGAGATAAATCCCTTATTTTCCTTAAGTTTCGCTTAATTCAGCAACCGCTCAAATCAAACCCTAACCATTAGTTATTTGTAAAGCAACCGCTCTTACATTTGCCTAATGATTGCATTAAAAATTAGAAAACCAATCACACTAAGGTCTAATCACACACCAGGATTAAATTACTTAGATCATATGTCTCACCAGTTATACCACCGCAACCACGCATAGCAATCCTAGTTTTACCACTCTCGAAGTTTGGCAAGAATATAAAGACCTTTATATTGATTTAAGAATAGAAACATATGAATAAAAATATAATTGTATTGATATAAAGAAATATGCAAGATTCACATAATTAAAATTACAGTTTCATCTTCCCTTAACTAATCAAGAAGTTTAGCCACACATGGCAAATTTAAAAATAGAAGAAGAATCAAAGAGAAACATTGTTCAGAACAAAAGAAGAAAATAAAAACTAAAGATCAAACTAGTTTCCAAAGCTTGAGAATGATTGATCTTTGATCGCTCGAATCCGAGTCTCCAATCCTCAATCGAATCCCTCTCTTTCTTGGTCTTTGTGTTTCCCTCAGTTTCCTTGACGGCTCTCAGTTCAGATCCCCCTTAGGGACTCTAAGCAACCCTATTTATAGGTTTTGATACCTAATTTAGCTTTAAAACATGAAATTAAACTTCGATGACACGGGCCGTGTCATATGACACGGTCCAACCCGTGTCTGATTCTGGTGACAGAACTCCAGCTAATTCCAAAGTCAGAGAAGAACACGGCCCACCCTGTGTCATTTGACACGGGCTGTGTTGGTCCAAAAAATTCCAGTCTTCATAGTCAGAGGAGTACACGGCCCACCCTGTGTCTTTTGACACGGGCCGTGTTGATCACTTTATTCGAATCCAATCTTGATTCTTCATGAATGCCCTTCTTCCTTTGCTTCTAGGGGTTGATACTGATTTCCTTGAGTCTTTAACTCTCTTCTCAATGGTTCAATGCCAATGGACTCCATCACTCATAGATCTCCTTAAAATCATAATACATTTATGAGTGTTTATAACCACATTTAAGTATAGTTTCATAATAAACATCCAAAGACAACTCTAAATCAGAAACTTAGCTAAATGTCAATAATTGAGCACATATGGAGTCTAATTAGATTAAACAAAAGACATTTAAGAGTTAAAATTATTAACAGATCATTGAGTGCGATTCAAGGAGTTGTTGCGAAGATGCCCACATCATGATATTGCCAAATGGATGCTTGTCCATACCTTCTATAACAGTTTGACTAGTCCTACTCGACTTACCAAAGATGCAGCAGCTGGCAGAGCACTTATGAGCAAATTAGTTGATGCAGCTTACAACTTGTTGAAGGAAATAACCACCAATAACTACCAGTGGCTTACGGAGAGAGTCACCCCTGGGAAGGTGGCTGATGTACATGAGGTTGATGATATAACCTCCCCTCAGCTCAAGTGGTAGTACTTTCCATGAAATTGGATAATATGACAGTAATTCAGTGGCAGCTAGTGATCAAAGTCCATTTGAAACCTGTGACCATTGTGGGGAACCTCACTCTTTGGAAAACTACAGTGCAAGCTTAGAAAGTGTGCAATATGTTATCCAGTTTCGCCAACCTGGGCATAGCAACACTTTTAGTAATTGCTACAACCCAAGTTGGCAGAATCACCCTAACTTTTCATGGGGTGGTAGCGCTCAAGGTTCCTTATCCTTTCAACCCAAAGATGCATCACCGGTTCCCCCAAGTCTCCAACCAAAAAGCTCTGCTTAAGATAAGTCACTCAATCTAGAAAAGATGTTTGCTCAGTTTATGAGTAACTTCATTATGAATACAAAAGCCAAATTTGTCTCAAATGATGCCATGCTTCAAAGCCAAGAGGCTCCATTAAGAAATCTAGAAACCCAAGTTAGTCAGCTAGCATATGCCCTAAATAATAGGCCTCAAGAGAGTTTCCCTAGTTATCACATTAATAATCCTAAGGGTGCCTCAAAGGAACATTGCAAGCCTATCTCTCTTAGGAGAGAAAAAGAGATTGAAGGACTATACGAGACAAAGTTTCTTAATGAAGGAGAAGTAGAGGTGACAAATGATGAAGTGGTTGAGAGAAAAAAGGTTGGTAAGAAGAGGGAAGTTAACTTGAAGAATGAAGAAAAGCTCAAAGACACATTCCACACTCCTCCCTTGATGCACAATTCCAAAAGTTTTAAAGGTGTTCAAGAAGCTCCACATTAACATCCTAGTAATAGAAGCCTAGGAGTAAATGCGTAGCTATGTCAAATTTATTAAGGACATTCTTTCTAAGAAGAAGAGATTGGGAGATTATGAGACTATAGATCTTTTAGAGGAATATAATGCCATTCTCCAAAACTAGCTTCCTTCTAAGTTGAAAGAACTCAAGATTTTCACTATCCCTTGCACAATAGGGATTGAATTCTTTGGTAGAGCCTTGTGTGATCTTAGGGCAAGTATGAACTTAATGCCCTTGTCTATCTTACAAAGACTTGTTTTAGGGGAATGCAAGCCTACAACAGTTATTCTTCAAATTGTTAATCATACTCTCACTTATCGTAGAGGAATCATTGAAGATGTGTTAGTCAAAGTGGATAAGTTCATTTTTCTTGTTGACCTTATCATACTTGACATGGAGGAAGGCCACAATGTCCCATTCATCTTAGGTCGATCCTTCCTTGCCATAGGTAGAACTCTCATTGATGTGTAGAAAGGTGAGTTGACTATGATGGTGCAAGCTCAAGAGGTAACTTTTAATATTTTTAAAGCAATTCAATTTCCGCATGAGCATGAGGAATGTTCTTATATAGGATTGCTAGATGATGTCATTTCTGATGCATTTCATATAAGTTACCCTACTTTCCTACTTGAATTATCATTGACCTCGTTATTTGAGCATGTGGATAGTAATATGGAGCATGTTTCTAATTACCTATTTAAGCTTGACACTACTCCTAAGTTTTTCAGGTAAAAGGCATTTGAGCAGCTGGAGTTACCTATAAGTAGAGTTGTCTAGAAGCCTTCTTTAGCACCCCAAAATTTACTATTTCTCAGTAGTGTCTGAATTGTACTATTTTGTGATTTCTGTGTGCTGTAAATTTATTTTGACTGTTCTGTAACTGTTTTTGATCTTTGTGTGTGATTTACTCTGAGTCAGGAAAATAATAATTTTCTGGCCGAGAAAAATATTTGACGATTTATTCAGAGCCGAGGCAGCTTACTAAACCCAAATCCGAGAGATACGTTACCCGATTTTTTAATTTTTAGAATTTATCTGTGAAATAAAAATATTTCACATTTTATTATATGTTGGACAGTATCTACTGATTTACGAGCAGTAACTTCTGCCCATTGGATAATAGATCTTGTATCTTTTGTCCGTTGGACAATAGACTGGGAAAAGTCTTTGTGACTCACAATTTAGTGAACCAATAGGAATTGGTTAATGTTAATGGCTTGGATTTTCTAAGCGAACAGATATGGTCAACAATAATGGCTAGACTAGTTAGCCAAGAAACTAAGTAATCTAACTAAGTTAACCTAAAGCCTAAGTAGTAACTAAATGGAACAAACTTAGTTTGCTACTCCTTAGAGCCCCACGGTTTCAAGGAGATTCTAGAGTCTTCTAGAATGCATGACCAATGCATGACAATGCATGACCTAAGCTTTGTAACTAAATAGTTAGCCATACAACTAAGTGAACTAACTAAGTTAGCTTAAGTGTAACTAGGAACTAATTGAATCAAAACCTAGTTACCTTTCTCCATGTGCTCCACAGTCATCTAGTGTTTCTAGGAAGTTCTTGAACAATTTAATCATCTATTATGACCAAGGAGTGATCACTTAATGACATAAGTCATGTGAAACCATGTGCTTAATTTCTATCTTGTTGAATAAGCTTTAATCTTCCTATCCATGCACTTACACGGCCAAGCACTTGAAAATAGGATATTTCATTACACTTAATATCACCTTTGTGACATAAACCTTTCATCCTTTTCTCTTTCATCAAAGAACAAATACAAAACTTCATTCTCTCTTTCATGAAGCTCACGGCCAAGCCCTCCAAACCATCATCCAAGCTTCCATAATTTCATCCAATCTTATTTTCCTTCCCTATATACTATTCTAAGACCTTTTCATGTTATGAACCTAGCCTAGTTCTTCCATTTACTACCTTGAATCCAAGTTAAGGTTTTCTACTCTACGAGGTAAAATTCTTATTTTTTTGTTTCTAAGTTGATAATTGAGTCTCTAAACCATGATTGATCCATGGTTTCCTATTTTCAAGCTTTGTTTGTGACTTTAGTTTGGTTTAAGTTTGTTAGGGTTTTCTTGGGGTGATTCACGAAATCCATAGGAGGCCAATCAAGAAGGGTTTTTGTCTTCCTTGAGTTAAGAGGGAGATTAACTTCATCAACTATGTGTTGGTGGTGAGGAAATGGAACTGTTTGTGGTGAAAAATTCATAAGGATTTATTCACTTGATTATTTAAGTTTTCATTATTTGTGATAGTGTTGATTAGTATGCTTTATACCTTTGAAAATATGCTTGAATATATGATTATGAAAGTATGTTGATTATTGTATATAGTAGGATGTGATATACATAATGAGGAAGTGTATGAAGGTTCCAAAGAATCCGAGAGGCTCACGGCCTAAACACCAACAAGGGAGCAAAATGTTTTAAATTATTTTTCTAATTATGGATTAAATGGGTTAATGATAAGAAATTAAATTAAGGGTTTTTGCAAGGAATAAGGTGATAGAAAATAATTAAATATGATCTATGAACCATATAGTATAATTCGGCCAACATGCCTATTTTTTGATATTCTAGATCCAAAATTCATTTTACTAAGTGTTGACTTAGGTAATTAAGTAACAAGAACTTAATTTAATGAGTTTTCTTTTTAGAAATAAAAATAAAAAATTTTAGAATTAATTTCGTATAAATAGGTTATGAGGTAAGATAAAACTTAAAACTTGAAATTTATTGATGTATAGCTCACCTTTTGGGTTTTGAAGCGCATTAGAAAATTTCGAGCTGTAATATCCAAATTAAATCAAAGAAATGTAATTTTGTAAGAAATAATGGAAAATGCTACTTAAAAGAATTTTTAATAGTAAAATATGGTAAATAAAGCCAAAATAATTATTTTATGTGAAAAATATTAGAGAAACGTCACTTGTTTTCAAAATAGTGATTTTTAAGCTATCAAATTGAGAAAATAATTTAAAATTTCTACGTGATTGAGAAAATGTTTAAATATCCCTATGCGTTTTAGAAAATGTTTGAAAATGTTCCACGATCATGAAAACGCTGGAAAATACTTACGCGATTTGAAAACATAAGAAAAATGTTCTGCGATTATGAACATACGATAAAATATTTATGCGATTGGAAATAATAGTAGGTTGCTGTCGGGCTATTGTGGTGGGCCCGATTATGTTGAAAAGTGATACTGCCAAGAGATGGCGTGTGTGTGTGAAATACTATGAAAATGATGATTGCATGTGTATTTGAATCATACATCATGTATTGAAAAGCATGTCAGCTTAATTGGTTAAGCCAGTATGCCTAAGAGATTAAATTTACACCTTCGTGTGGGTGAGAATTGCATAGTTACAATCTTCAGTGATCTTGGAGACGTCGGGGTATGGAATGTCATACGTGGCTAGATGGTAGCACCTCTACGCTGTGGTATCCTATGCAAACATACCGACGATCTTGACGGAGTTACTACTCTTTTCGTGATTGGTTGAGAGTGTCTTGTATGAGCCATGTTGCGCACATTGATATAACATATTGGCACATGATTTGAGGCTACCAATATACAGACATGTACTCCCTATCTTTCTCTCCGAAATTGTGATTAGCTCCATTGAGTAAGAATAGGTCTTTGTGCATATGCATAGTTGGTCAACATATTGACATGATAATTATGTTCATTTGATATTTTATCTGTGATGTGATAATATGATTCAATATGTTAATACTATATCTATATATTTACTATCATTTTCTATACTGCCATACTAGTATTGATGTAGGGAATCTCACCTCTTTACTATGTTATATCTATTTTATTGTGTATGTTTGATGAAGACCGAGGAGATGAGGAAACCGAAAATTCTACTTTCCATCAGTGACAGTTTTCTTTGTTTGTGTAAATAGCGGCAAGGTGCCAAGTGCTGGATTTTGTCTGAGTACAGTTCCACGGTGGAACTGACGCTTGGAGATTTGATTTAGATAATGAACGTTTTGTTTACACTGGGGACTTAACTTTAAACCTCAGTAGAACTCGTGATGGGATTCCCGTTTTGACTCAACATGCGTTTGTGCGTCTGGAGTTCTCAATGCCAATACGAGAACTCTGGGGTGGTACTGTTTATACCCTATGGGAGGACTCTGTAGTGTCTTCAGCTAGGACCCTTGTCAGGCGAGTGATATACCTGCCTGGGTTCTTTGATGATACTAAGGAGGAGGATCCTTCTGAGGGCCCAAATCCTTAGTCTTTAAAAGTTTTAGTTAGACAATTTATGTTTTAATGTATATGTTGTACATATTTATCTTTTGGAGTGTAATATATTTATGTAAATTATTTAGGAACAAGGTTTGAAATATCTATGTATTTTCTGGTGTGTTTATTTCAGCTACAAGTTGTACTTATGGTTTTTATTTATTTTATTTATTTTCACTTATTCCGTAAATGAAATTTTAAAATTAATGTTTTTACAAGATTAATTCTTTTACAACTTGGATAAGTTATATTAGGATTAGTTTTAAATGTGATACCCTTCGGTGGGTGTTACACCTTCCATTGAGGAGCCACTAGTTCTTGAGCTCAAGCCATTACTAAGTCATCTGCATATGCATACTTGGGGACCACATCTACATTACTGGTGATCATTTCATCCTCACTTATTAATGAGCAACAGGCTAACTCTTTCAAGTTTTGCGTGAATACTAGCTTGCTTTGGGTTGGACCATTGTGGACATCTGAGGCATTTGTCCATCTATCTGTATGCATAAAATTCTTTTAGAAGATTGATGTAAAACATCAATTTAGCATCAGTGACAATTGAACCCAAACATGAAATAGGTGGTTAAGAAGGAGATTATCAAATGGTTAGATGATGGTATCATTTATCTCATCTCAGATAGCCCTTGGGTGCGTCTAGTCCAATGTGTGTCAAAGAAAGGAGGGTTTATAGTGGCCCCAATGCCAACAATGACTTGATTCCCACCCGAACAACTACAAGTTCATGGATTTGCATGGACTATAGAAAGCATAACAAGGCCACTAGAAAATATCATTTCTTGCTTCCATTTATTGGTCAGATGCATGATAGGCTTGTGGGGTAGGCATACTATTGCTTCCTGGATGGGTAACCTCATTACAATCAGATTGCCATGGCTCTCAAAGATAAGGAGAAAACTATATTCACATGTCCTTATGGAACCTTCGCCTTTTGGCACATGCCATTTGGCTTGTGTAATGCTTTGACTACCTTTCAGAGGTGTATGATAGTAATTTTCTCAAATATGGTTGAGCAAGGACTTGAAATTTCATAGATATTTTTTCATATTTAGTGACTCTTTTTATTCATGCTTGGTGCACCTGGCTACGATATTGAAAAGATGTGAAGAGACTAATCTAGTTCTGAATTGGGAAAAATGTCAATTCATGGTCATTGAGGGGATAGTGATTGGCCATCAAGTTTCTAGTCAAGATATCCAAGTGGACAGGCCAAAGATAAAGGTGATTGAAGAACTTCCTCCACCAACATCGATTAAGGGTGTCAGAAGTTTCTTGGGCCATGTTGGGTTTTACAGAATGTTTATCAAGGACATCTCCAAAATAACAAAGCCATTGTGCAAATTTATTGGAGAGAGATGCATATTTCAAATTTGATGATTCTTGCATGGATGCCTTTGTAGAGTTGAATTGTCGATTTGTGTCAACCCTCATTATCACCACACTAAATTAGAGCTTATCATTTAAGCTCATGTGTGATGTGAGTGACTATGTTGTGGGAGTAGTCTTGAGGCAATAGAAAGACAAGGTTTTTCACTAAGTTTACTATGCTAATAAGATCCTTAATGATACCTAATTGAATTATACGACCACAAAAAGGAAATTATTTGTAATAGTTTTTGCATTTGACAAGTTTAGAGCTTATCTTATGGGTGCCAAAGTCATTGTCTATATGGATCACTCGGCTATCAAGTATTTGGTGAGCAAAAAAGACATGAAACCGAGATTGATTCGTTGGGTTCTTTTGCTTCAAGAGTTTGACCTTGAGATTAGAGACTAGAATATTATCGAAAATGAAGTGGCTGACCATCTTTCTCAATTGGAAAATGAAAAATGTCAATAGGAGCTTACTTTTATTCGTGAGACATTCTTAGATGAATAGTTGTTTGTTGTGACTACTTCCTCTGATCCTTGGTATATAGATTTTTTGAATTTCATTGTTTGTGGGGTGTTGCCACCAGAGTTGTTCGGTCACCAAAGGAAGAAGTTCCTTCATGATGTGAAATTTTTGTTTGTTTGGGAAGAACCTTATCTTTTAGAAAGGAATACTGATCAAATGCTTCAGAGGTACATTTCAATGGAGGATACTAGTGCTATACTTGAGCAATGTCATGCTTCACTATTTGGGGGATGTCGGGAAATCTGTGAACAAAAGCACAGCAGAAAAAGGATTCCCACCAAGGATCCATGCGAAAAAGGGCCATGATTCGTGTTTTTGAGTTTATTTCTTGAAGCCAGAAGAAAGAAAAACGATTAAGCAAATCACCAGCACCGTAGCAATGATGATGCCTCTACGTTGTCCACAAGATCAGACTTACAAATGTCCAACATCTGTAATCTTGGAGTTCCACATCTCTAGCATAGTGCTAGCTACGAAGAGAATAAAAACTTGTCACTCTCTCACTCACTGTTTCTGTTAGGGTTCGTAATGCATGCCTTGATAGCCCCATTAGCAGTATTATTTATAATAGTGGCTGCCATATGCGAGTGAGAGTAGCATCAGGGTTAACAGTGCAACCTTGGACTCATCTATTATGAGTTTGGCCCACGATAGAATCCCAGTCCAACTTGGATTCTCATTACTCCAATTCAGTCTATTCTATGTGTGTGACCCTACAAGTTTTTATGATGTTAGCAGTAATATTAAAATCCTATTTTAATATTACAAGCAGTGAGCGGTATCTGGCAACACATCGCTGGTACCCAAGTAATGAAAATGTTAGTGATTTGACATTACCTTTCCGTGAACAATGTTTCATGTAGTTTAGTCCCTTTGTCTAGATATCTAGATTGAACACAAGGTATAGTATATGTCACCCTTGCATAGTTCAATTTTTTGTTTCTTGATACTCGAGTACACTTAGTAATAACAAACGAGATCAATATCTCATATTGACTCATTTGAGCATGGCAATGCATTTCGTAGTCTCACTCAATCAGGGCCCCCGAAGATATCACTCTTGTTATGAAGGAGGGACAAATCCGATCTAGGTCACTGACATCCCTCTACATGATTCGCGGTATGTCCAATAACTAACATTATAATCACCTTATTACAGATGACGTTTGATGACATTAAAACATGTAACTCCTCATGTAAGAATTGTAGTGATTTCAGATCAAAGAACCACATACACCATTGTCACTTTGAGAATCATTTATGACACTCACGCAACGATCCATGCACTGTTCTCATGGTGGGTCAATCCAATATATCATTACTCTAATATGTATTCATGTGAAGACTTGATATCTTATATCCATGACCCGTGAGATATGGCCATCATACGCACATACTAGTCTCAATGCATTATTGCTGTTCTAATTAACAATAATACTTGACTAAGGACATTTAAGAATAGTGTTCTGAATCTATCCAATAGGATCTTATGATCAAGTTATCCACATGATGTCCTATGGCTCTTACTATTCTAAGGACTTTATTATGTTTATTATAAATAACACAATAAATGAAATGCCTCATGTATTAAATATATAACATAATATAATGTATGTAAGTATGGTCAAAATAAATTGGCCTCTAAGGCATACACTAACAGGGGACACTATGGGGGTGAATGAATAGCTGCTAAGGTGCTGCAAGAAGGATTCCGTTAGCCTACTTTGTTTTGAGATGCTCATTCTTTTATGGCGAAGTGCGATAGATGCCAAAGGACTGGTAACAATTCCAATAGAAATGAAATGCCCTTATATCCTATCTCAGAGATTGAGCATTTTGATGTATTGGGGATAAATTTCATAGAACCTATTGTTTTATCTTTTGGTAATCTGTACATTCTTGTGGTAGTGGACTATGTATCCAAATGAGTAGAAGCTTGTGCACTTCTAACAAATGACTCTAAAGTTATATAAATTTTCTTAAGAAAAGCATTTTCAATCATTTTGATACTCCCCATGCCATTACCAGTGATGAACGATCCCATTTTTATAATAAGTACTTTGCGACTTTGTTGGCTAAATATGTGGTGACACACAAGATTGCCACCACTTACCACCCTCAAACAAGTGGTCAAGCAAAGATTTCTAATAGGGAACTATAGAAGATTCTTAAGAAGACTATTTGTTCGAGTAAGGAAGATTGGTCCAAGAGGTTAGATGATGCATTTTGGGCCTACCAGATTGCCTATAAAACTCCAACTAGAATGTCTCCCTACCAACTGATCTTTGGTAAAGCTTGCTACCTTCTTGTTGAGCTTGAACATCATGCATATTGGGCTATCAAGAAATTGAATTTTCACTTGCAAGCAGCTAGAGAAAAATGACTCCCCCAACTTAATGAGCTTGATGAGTTCCAGCTCCAAGCTTATGAGAATGCCAAACTATATAAGGAGAAAACTAAGCATAGTTTTCCCAAAATTTTAAGGATCAACATTCAAATTTTGAATACCCCCAGGCCTAGGTGTGGTCCCCCCTTGTTCTATTTTTGTTTTTTCATTCATTCTTCCTCTTTTTCTTTAACTCATTCTTTTTTCCCCCCCTCTCTCTCTATCTCACTTATCGAGCACACCACCTCCACCCCCATTTGTAGCATCCTCCCTAACCTATTAATATTAGTTTATGATTATAGATTTATAGTAATATTAGTATATTTTAGTTAGACAATTTCAACTAACACAAAGGACAAGAATGTCTAAAGAAGTATAAACTAATCCAAAGTCAAACAAACTTATCTTTACCATCTTTCTTTCCACTGTCTTTGACCTTAAGATAAATATCCCACATTTTCTTATGTTATATGTAATGTCCTTATCACGACCGAGATCTGCGATGGGAGCGGTGAACAAAATGGGATTTTAAAAACATATAAAATTAGAAAATGGAGTATGGAGTCGTCACCAATTTTATTTGAATTAGGAAAAATTAAAAAACCTTTCTTAGAAAATAGTTTTTGAAACCAGATTAGATTCAGGAGTCGATTATGTATAGGGAAGGGTGAAAATTTAATCCCACAGCACCCCTAACATATCTATCCTGAGACGATTACCTTAAGTTAGTTGTGCAAATTTTGACAAACTCTTGAAAATATTTGTTTTACCCCTTTTGTTAAAAGATAAACTAATTAGACAAATAAATTATGAAAATTTAAACTTTTTGCTTGACGGAATAGGAGTTCCACTCCTACATATCCCCGAGTGCAATAAGGAATACAAAGTCACGTAATTCTTTACAAAATAAGTGTGGGTTGGTTTGTTTTAATTATTTAAAAAGTTGTCTTTTTTATTTTTTAAAAAAATTAATTTTTGAAAAATTAAATTAACAAGCAGTCACAACTCATTTAATTTTCAATACAACATTTGATAGTTAATTAAAATATACACTAATAATACATAATCATGCTATGTAGCCCAAGTTGATAGAAAATTAAGAATAGACTTTATCCTATTAATTCAAACTCGATTTAATTCCCAAGAATCCAAAGTCACATAAGAACAAAAAAGATGAATGTGATGTAGCATGGTGAAAAGTGCTTTGCATGTGTTGTAACATCCTGATTTTTCATTTTTCTTGATATAAAGGAGTTTTATAATATTTGTGAATTTTTGAGAATTTTTAAATTATTTTGATTATTTTAATATTATTTTGAGCTGTATATGTGTTTGAGGCAGACCTAGAAAAATAAAAAAAAAATTCGAATCCGAAAGTTTCGGACTGTTGATGCGGGGCTAGGGGAACTTACTAAACTCGAAACCGGGAACAGTTGACAAAAAATTTATTTATATGAGTTTTATTATCCATTGGGTAAAGTTATTATCTATTATGTAATATTATTATTCATTGGATAATAACTAACAGTAGCTATTATCCATTGGGTAATAGTATCTGAAAATATCTAAAAATATCTGAATATATCTAGCTTGGTCAAGGAAGGTGGCTATGACACCTTTATGATGAACAAATTAGAAGTAAGCTTGGAGGATAAGCTTTGCATATCCACCCTTGATCTAATCAATGGTTGTGGGAGCAAGCTTAGTGTTGAAGCCTTGGATGTCCACCATTGATTCAATCAATGGTTGTGATAGCTTGTAGTAAATCAACTATCTCTTTCTCTCTCTTCATGGAGGCTCATGGCCATATAGCTCTAAGTGACTAAAAATTCATTTTTTATCATATGCAAAAAGCTATCATCTTTTCTCTCAAAATCTAAACACATTTTCTCTCACCTCATTTTCTCTTTTCTACCTCGCGACTTCCCTACACCAATATACCTTCCAATCACTTTTAGTTCAAACAAATCATACCACTTAGTCCTAAACATCATTCCAAGTCACTTTGAAGTTGTGATCAAGCCTTGATTCCATCATCTTCAAGCTTGATTTTGGATTCAAATTCTAGGGTTTCAAGGTAAAATTCTTGAAACTTGGTTTCTTAATTGATTCTTGAAATTCCAAGACCATACTTGATCTATGGTTGTCTTGCTCTAACCTTGAATGTTAATTTTTTTGTGTTTGCTTTGGTTTTAAAGAATCACTTGGTGAAGAAAGTTGATAGAAAGAATCAAACAAAGAGCTTGGGATGGTACATACAAGGTAAGAGAGAGATTAACCTCATCAACCATTTGTGGTGGTGAGGGACACAAAATTTGATGTGCTTGTGTGATTGTAATTATTTATCCTATGTGATTTATTGCTTTGATATTATGCATGAACTTATTAAAGTAGGATTTTCGATGTTTAAACATGTTGTATGCTATGATTTAAGCTTGAAAGGAAAGAAATTTTTGCTCCAATGGCCAAGTGAGGCTCACGGCGTCTAAGCCCTTCAAAGGGGAGACCATTTCAAGAATATCTTATTAAATGGTAATCTAGAGGATTAGTAATAATAAACCTAATTAAGTATTTATAAAATAAAAATAGAAATGAATATATTTTTATTACTAATTAAGAAATTGATTTTTGGCCATATAGTGAATTTAGGACTAAAATGTAATTTGGAAGACTTTAAAATAATTTATTTATGATGATATAAATAAATTAAATGGAAAAGGATTTTATTTAAAATTAAAATAGACTAAATTTTTAGAAAAATGTTAGAAATATTATTTAAAGATGATTTAATAGAGAAATAATGGAAATAAAGTTTAATTTTGATATTAAAAAAGAAAAGTTTTAATTTGAGCTTAGAATATTGAAAAAATGTTTTACGTGATTGAAAATAAATAGAAAAACTTCTACACAAATTAAAAAAGGTAGTTTTTAGCTACGCGATTAAGCAAATGTTTGAAAATCCTTACGCGATTGAGAAAATATAGAAAAACTGTTACGCAATTTGAAAATGTAACAAAAGTTTTCTGCTATTGTGAAAATGTGATAAAAACGCTACGCGATTGAGAGGAACAGCAAGTTTTACTGTCGGGCCGATATACTGGACCCGGATATATCACTGTGTGTTTGTAGCCGATAGTGGCCTATGATGTACACTAAGTCATTTAACATGCATTTGTCAACAAATGGTGTCTGTTAAGGCTATTGTTGCCTAGGAGTAGAATTACACCTAAGTACGGATGCGAATTGCGTAGTATTGTTCACTTATTGAACTAGAGGCATAGGAGCACAAATGTTCCACTAATGGACAATTGTTAGCTCCACTGGGTCATTGTAACTGAGCAAAGCTTCAACAATCTTGACTAAACACTATTCTACTCATGATTTGGCTTAGAATGTTGTGTATAATGCCTGTGGTGCACGTTGAGAAATAATAGCATTTGGTCTGAGGCGACCGATATACCGACATATCTTCTAGATCATTCTCTCCGAAATTGAGTTTATCTCCATGGAGTAGGAAATTGGTTCATCATACATGTGCATAGTCAGTTTTCATTTTATTGTGATATATATATATATGCTTATGTTGTATTTATTATTTGCTATTTGATACAATGATCATATGATGCTATGTATGTATGTGTTAAATGCTGTGTATGAATAGTATATTATTTTACTGTCTTTTTTTACTGCCATGATGATATTGATTTAGGGGATCTCACCTCTTTGCTATGTTTTTCTGTTTATTTGTATAATTGTTTTATAGGGTGAAGAAGAAGAGGACGATTCACCTCATTTTTGTCAGGGTTAGTTTGTCTATTGTTGTTATGGCGTCGAGGGATTTTATGGGATATGTGAAGGTTTTGTTTAGAGGTGGTACGAACGCCTGGCGCAATGATGCTGATGAGGATCGCGTAGTATATATAGGGGTGGTATCTGTGACTGTTAGTAGGACTTTCTATGGGGATCCTATGTTTACTTTTAATGCTTTTGTGCATTTACGCTTTACTATGCCTATGGAGTTTTTGTGGACTACTCATCGTGCTACTCCTATAGAGGACTCAGTTGTTTCTTCTGGACAGACTCCTGTCCGTAGCCCTGCGACCCATCAGGGATTATTGTCTTCTGAGGAGTCGGAGGAAGATCTGGAGGAGGATCCGAATAAGTACCCTTCTGACTAGATGTGGGTATTAGGTTAGTTTATATTTGGGCTGTAGTACCTGTATAGTTATTTTGTGAACAAAACTGGATGTTTTAAAGTTTTAGATTTTGGTATGTATGTAATGTAAATTATTTTAATTTGGTATATTTTGTAATTTATTTAATTTGTTAGTTTTAGTTATCCGCAAAGAAAAATATTTGAAAAACAAACAAATAATATTTGTAATTTTTTTAAGTAAAAATTTGGTAATTTGTATTTCCATAAATGTGATGCCCTAAAGGGGGTGTTACATTAGTTGGTATTAGAGCCCAAGTTTGAGTCTTTTGGGTTTGCGGGTAAGTCTATCTTGTTTGTGTTGTGTGATTCTTAGTGTTTGGTTTCAGCAAGGTGACAACATTGTTTGAAATGATTTTAAAATAATTTTAATTGACTTGATTTTGTATTGTTTAGTTTAACTTCGAAGGAGTACAATGGTGCGTGGAAGAGGTTGAAGTACAGATTCTGGACGCGAAAATGAGAGCATGGATGCAGTTGCAGAAGCAATTCAAAGGATGGCGAACGTCATCGTGTAGCAGAATCAAAGAGCTGCCCAATGTAACACCCCAAATTTTAGACTATGTTGCAAGAGCTGACAGAATTACACTACTTTGTGTTTTCTGTGCATTATAAAAATAATTTGATTATTCCGATACTATTTGTGATTATTTTGTGTGATTTGCTCCTGGTCAAGAAAATAATAATTTTCGGGCCGGGGAAATTCTTGTCTGATTATTTAGAGACGGGATCTTACTTAACCCGAATCGAGTAACACGAAAAGAATCTATTAATTTTAGAATTTATCTGTAAAATAATTCTATTTTACTTGATAAATATATGTTGCTTGATGCATAGTATGTTATTGCTATGAATTATTTTGACCCGGTATAGTATAATTTGCCATAATAATCAACCGACCACAATTCTGGAATTCTAATTCGACCAAAATTCTGGAAATCCCAATCCGACAGAAGTTCCTCAACATTTTCCCAAATGGTTTTCATTTCAAAACCTATTTCGATAAACTGAATTCGACAATTTCTTTTGAGAATAGATTATTGTCGATACTGACTTCATTTCAAGCCTATTCCGACAAACAAAGCTCGACAGTTTTATGAATATACTCCTGTCGATAGCTCGGTCTTTCTCAAGCCTTACAGGGATCCAAAAGATCAATCTCACGTAACTCATTCGACAATCCAAGATTTTTGAAGATCTTGACACCGACAGAATTCGGACAAGGTCCAAATACTTTTGAAGACATGTTTCTAACATTTTGATCCCGTCGGATTTAATTAATAAGACTACATGTAAGCATATGCTAATGGTGAGTTGAATCCGACACCTTCAGAGCATTTTCCCGACAACATCAATCGGTAGTTCGACAAAACCCAAAATACCTCAAGACTGGATGAAACTGATTCTCAATTCTTGAATCAGAAATCAAAGATTTTGGCTGTTATGGCTGCCTCTTCCGACAAAGACCATCTATTCCGACCAAGACCATCTTTCCGACAGAAGACCATCTATTCAAAACATGGGAGAAGTCCTCAGGTTCGACAAAGCGATGGACGTTCTGTTAGCAAAGAATCAGTTAAGAACAATATGGTTCTCCTTTTCCCTAAATCTTGTTGGACGATTTTACAAATCAAAATGAAGATGTTTATATTCATCGAAATATACCTTTTAAAACAATGCCAAAATCCGTTGAAATAGGATCTTTTAAGACAATGTCATATCCATCGAATTTGGACTTCTATCCAAATATGTCGAATTTAATCTTCTTACTAGTTGGTACCATGTTAATATCCATCGAGTGAGGATGCTAGTATCAGTTAAGTGAAAATGTCAATATTTGTCGAGTGAGGATGCTCATGTCTGTTGAGTTAGAATGTCAATTTCTGTCGAGTGGGGATACCAATGTCCGTCGAATTTGAATGATAATGTTCATCGAGTTATGGTGCTAACGACCGTCGAATAAGAATTCCTGATTTCAGTAGAAAAACTTCTCTAATGTCAAAATCCGTCGAATTTGATCTTCTGACCATATAATATTTCGTCGATTCGACAATTGGAAGAATTCTCCAACATCAACATCTGTCCGATGAATTAGGATATTTGTTGACCTTTTCAAGTTCATCCGACAACCTTTCATTTTCGTTTGACAGAATCACCATTCGACAGAGTTCTCATCTGACAACACTTGATTTTAACCATTCTTGGGGAAATGATGTTCTCCCATCTTACCGAATTTTGTTATGTCATTTTTCATCGAAAATTTCCTTGGAAACTCACGATCATGCAGCAATTTGGAGGGGTTCTACGTCGGCCACGTAGCAGCTTGAAGGAGGTTCTACAAGGTTCTTGAACAATCCAATAACCTTGAAAGTCAAATGAATGACATCACCACGTGCATTCGAATAAGATATTTTACTTCATGTAAATCCAAAACTTTATTTAAGCTTATCCCAAGAAGAGATTCATAAATTTCACTCTCCCACAATTTCATTTTCTCTCTCATCAAAAAGCATCCATCTTTTCTCTCAAAAATCTCACGAAACGTAGTATCGTTTTCTTCCTTTTCTTTTCTTTGGTTCACCAAGCATCCTACGAACACTATCCATCACTGTAATTTTCATTCTCACCACTTCCTAAAGCCAAACACCATTCTAAACACTTTCATTTAGAAAGTTTTCACAAAATCCCACTCTAAGTGTTTCAAAATCCAATTTCTATCTTACTTCCTTGGAGGAATTGTTGTGGCTTATACGAAAACAAGGAGAAGGAGAAGAGCTTAAAAAGCTTGAATCATCTATTTTCTATCTTGTTCTTCAAAGCTCAAGTTTGAAGCCTTGAAGAAGCTCTTGGTGGAGGGAGTTTGCTTGAAGGAGACATACAAAGAGCTTTGGAGGTTCTTCAAGAGGTAAGAGGGAGATTTAACCTCACCAACCAAGTTTTGGTGGTGTGGAGATGGTTGTGTCTGGTGAAAAACCCCTAAGGGTTTATTCACTTATTGTTTAATTACTTCTTTTGTTGTGATTGTGTTGTTGGTGATTTTATGTTTGTGATTGTGGTGTTTATGGCTTTGAAATTATGATTGCATGTGTGATAATATGTTTATTGTTTTGATAAATATTGGTATATATGAAATTGAATGCATGTAAGTGTATGTGTAAATTAGGATGTCAATAATATGATGGATTAAACTGAGAATTTAGAATTTGAAAGAAAAGGAAATTGAATTTGGAAGAGTCGAATACAGCAAGATGAAATGATTTTGGAGAAACAATACAGATTATGATTTTATAGGAGCAATATTGTAATTTTTGTGTTTAATGGGGACATGTTGTAACTATTGATTTTTGAATGGTTATATTGTAAATATGATTTTATAAGGGACTATTTAGTAAATATGATTTTTGAGGAACTATTTCATAAATATAATTTGTATGAGAAACTATTTCGTAAATGTGATTTTATGAAGGACTATTTCGTCAATAGGATTTTTATGAGGGACTATGTTGTAAATTATGAATTTTATGAAAGATTATTTCGTAAAAGGAATTTTATGAAAAACCATTTTGTAAAAATGAATTTTTGAGGACTATTTTGTAAATATGAATTTTATGAGGGATGATTTCGTAAAATATGAATTTTTCAAGGGACTATTTCGTAAATGTGACTTCTATGAGGAACTGTTGTAAAAATATTATTTGGATGAGGATTATTATGCAAATATGAAAAATGAAGTTGAGTTTTGGTGTTAACTGAGGAAACTAGTATTCTTAATTTAAAACGTGTGAAAAGTATTTTATGTGATTGAGAAATGATGAAAAATTGATATGTGATTTGAGAAAATGTGAAAAATATGGTTTCGCGATGAAATTACAGTAATAATATTATTGGGCCTATATGAGGACCCCGAATATGAGATAAAGAAAATTGAATTGAAAAGATGAGAGAATGAATTGAACTGAGAAAGGTGCATTTGAATGTGCATTGAAAAAGTTCGAGGGGCTGAATAAGATTGATTGCCGAAAGAAGGAAAGAACACACCTCCTGAGTGGGTGCGATGTGCGTAGTGTAGGTCACTCGTTGACCTTGGGGGCATCGGGGTGCGGGTTGCCTACAATGGACGAGAGAATAAAGCTTCTATACCGTAGGTTAGACCGATGCAACACACCGATGATCGGGACCAGAGACACTTATCCATAATCGAGATCGATAAAGACGTGATGCATATGCTAGATGTGCAAATGCTAAATGAGCAAATGCTAAATGAGCAAAGAGAATGAGCACGTGGTCGAGGCATGTTGTGCGGCAGATTCTTTTTATCACTCTTTCCGACCTGAGTTTTAGCTCCATGGAGTAGGAAAATTGAGTCTAGGTACATGAGTCTAGATGCATATACTGAGATATCGAGGGTATTTTCATAATTATTGATTTTGATAATCGAATTATTGAATAAGTGAATATTGATAAGGACATGGACGTAATTATGAATTATGATGATAAATGATGTTGGTAGCATAATTGTAATTATGTATGATGTGTTGATATGAGATATGATGTGTGTTAGATAAATGATATTGATGATATAATTGTAATTATGTATGATGTATGGTATGAGAATTTGTATGTGTTTATCTTCATTGATACCATACTGGTATTGGCGTAGGTAATCTCACCTCTTTGTCTGTCTATTTCTGTATTGTATTTATAATTGTAAAGAGATTGAGCAAGACGTTGAGTGAAAACGCAAGGAAGATCAGATTTTAGAGAAGGAAGTTGAGTTCTAAAGAGATGGAGATGCTGAGTTTTCGTAAGGTTTATGGGAACCGGAGGCATAGTGCATCGAACTTGCTGGAAAATGTATTTCTCACATAAACAGTAATAGGGAGCTTACTACCGTACTCCTGGTACGGTTAGTATTGTATATTTTGTGTCAAGTTGAAATTCCTCCCTGTTGAGGAGTCTGAGGAGGATCCGTCTGAGGGTTCTGCATGTTTAGAGTTACTTGGGCATTATGTAATTTAATTAATGTGTAAATATTTTTAGAGTCCAATTTGTAAATATTAAAGTGTGACAGTACTACGACTTATGTATATATAATGTAAAATTATATTGTAATGATGCTGTAATGTTTTATAAATACGAGTTGTAAAATTTCTTGGTGATAGTAAGATAAACTTAGCGGAAATTAAAACATTACAGCATCATTACAATATAATTTTACATTATATATACATAAGTCGTAGTATTGTCACACTTTAATATTTACAAATTGGACTCTAAAAATATTTACACATTAATTAAATTACATAATGCCCAAGTAACTCTAAACATGCAGAACCCTCAGATGGGTCCTCCTCAGACTCCTCAACAGGGAGGAATCCAACTTGACACAAAATATACAATACTAACCGTACCAGGAGTACGGTAGTAAGCTCCCTATTACTGTTTATGTGAGAAATACATTTTCCAGCAAGTTCGACGCACTATGCCTCCGGTTCCCATAAACCTTACGAAAACTCAGCATCTCCATCTCTTTAGAACTCAACTTCCTTCTCGAAAATCTGATCTTCCTTGCGTTCTCACTCAACGTCTTGCTCAATCTCTTTACAATTATAAATATAATATAGAAATAGACAGACAAAGAGGTGAGATCACCTACGCCAATACCAGTATGGTAGCAATGAAGATAAACACATACAAATTCTCATACCATACATCATACATAATTACAATTATATCATCAATATCATTTATCTAACACACATCATATCTCATATCAACACATCATACATAATTACAATTATGCTACCAACATCATTTATCATCATAATTCATAATTACGTCCATGTCCTTATCAATATTCACTTATTCAATAATTCAGCTTATCAAAATCAATAATTATGAAAATACCCTCGATATCTCGTATATGCATCTAGACTCATGTACCGAGACTCAATTTTCCTACTCCATGGAGCTAAAACTCGGTCGAAAGAGTGATCGAAAAGAATCATCGCACAACATGCCTCGGACCACGTGCTCATTCTCTTTGCTCATTTAGTATTTGCTCATTTAGCATTTGCACATCTAGCATATGCATCACGCCTTTATCGATCTCGATTATGGATAGTGTCTCGGTCCGGATCATCGGTGTGTTGCATCGGTCTAACCTACGGTACGAAGCTTTATTCTCTCGTCCATTGTAGGCAACCCGCACCCCGATGCCCCCAAGGTCAACGAGTGACCTACACTACGCACATCGCACCCACTCAGGAGGTGTGTTCTTTCCTTCTTTCGACAATTAGTCTTATTCAGCCCATCGGACTTTTTCAATGCACATTCAAATGCACCTTTCTCAGTTCAATTCATTCTCTCATCTTCTCAATTCAATTTTCTTTATCTCATATTCGGGGTCCTCATATAGGCCCAACAATATTATTACTGTAATTTCATCGCGAAACCATATTTTTCACATTTTCTCAAATCACGTATCAATTTTTCATCATTTCTCAATCACGTAAAATACTCTTCACACGTTTTAAATCAAGAATACTAGTTTCCTCAGTTAACACCAAAACTCAACTTCATTTTTTTCATATTTGCATAATAATCCTCATCCAAATAATATTTTCACAACAGTCCCTCATAAAAGTCACATTTACGAAATAGTCCCTTGAAAAATTCTTTTTTTTACGAAATCATCCCTCATAAAATTCATATTTACAAAATAGTCCCTCAAAAATTCATATTTTACGAAATGGTTTTTCATAAAATTCCTTTTTACGAAATAATCTTTCATAAAATTCATAATTTACAACATAGTCCCTCATAAAAATCCTATTGACGAAATAGTCCTTCATAAAATCACATTTACGAAATAGTTTCTCATACAAATTATATTTATGAAATAGTTCCTCAAAAACCATATTTACTAAATAGTCCCTTATAAAAATCATATTTACAATATAACCATTCAAAAATCAATAATTACAACATGTCCCCATTAAACACAAAAATTACAATATTGCTCCTATAAAATCATAATCTGTATTGTTTTTTCCAAAATCATTTCATCTTGCTGTATTCAACTCTTCCAAATTCAATTTCCTTTTCTTTCAAATTCTAAATTCTCAGTTTAATCCATCATATTATTCACATCCTAATTTACACATACACTTACATGCATTCAGTTTCATACATACCAATATTTATCAAAACAATAAACATATTATCACACATGCAATCATAATTTCAAAGCCATAAACATCACAATCACAAACATAAAATCACCAACAACACAATCACAACTAAAGAAGTAATTAAACAATAAGTGAATAAACCCTTAGGGGTTTTTCACCAGGCACAACCATCTCTACACCACCAAAACTTGGTTGGTGAGGTTAAATCTCCCTCTTACCTCTTGAAGAACCTCCAAAGCTCCTTGTATGTCTCCTTCAAGTGAACTTCCTCCACCAAGAGCTTCAAGCTTCAAACTTGAGCTTTGAAGAACAAGATAGAAAATAGATGATTCAAGCTTTTTAAGCTCTTCTCCTTCTCCTTGTTTTCGTATAAGCCACAACAATTCCTCTAAGGAAGTAAGATAGAAATTGGATTTTGAAGCACTTAGAGTGAGATTTTGTGAAAACTTTCTAAATGAAAGTGTTTAGAATGGTGTTTGGCTTTAGGAAGTGGTGAGAATGAAAATTATAGGTAATAGATGGTATCGGTAGGATGCTTGGCCGAACCAAAGAAAAGAAAAGGAAGAAAACTGATACTTCTGTTCGTGAGATTTTTGAGAGAAAAGATGGATGCTTTTTGATGAGAGAGAAAATGAAATTGTGGGAGAGTGAAATTTATGAATGCTGCTGCCGTGGGATAAGCTTAAATAAAGTTTAGGATTTACATGAAGTAAAATATCTTATTCTGAATGCACGTGGCTGATGTCATTCATTTGACTTTCAAGGTTATTGGATTGTTCAAGAACCTTGTAGAACCTCCTTCAAGCTGCTACGTGGCCGACGTAGAACCCCTCTAAATTGCTGCATGAACGTGAGTTTCCAAGGAAATTTTTGACAAAAAATGACATAACAAAATTCGGTAAGATGGGAGAACATCATTTCCCCAAGAATGGTTAAAATCAAGTGTTGTCGGATGAGAACTCTGTCGAATGGTGATTCTGTCAAACGAAAATGAAAGGCTGTCGGATGAATTTGAAAAGGTCAACAAATATCCTAATTCGTCGGACAGGTGTTGACGTTGGAGAAATCTTCCAATTGTCGAATCGACGAAATATTATATGGTCAGAAGATCAAATTCGACGGATTTTGACATTAGAGAAGTTTTTCTACTGAAATCAGGAATTCTTACTCGACGGTCGTTAGCACATAACTCGATGAACATTATCATTCAAATTCGACGGACATTGGTATCCCCACTCGACGGAAATTGACATTCTAACTCAACAGACATGAGCATCCTCACTCGACGAATATTGACATTTTCACTTAACTGATACTAGCATCCTCACTCGACAAATTTTAACTTGGTACATAATAATCAAAAGATCCAATTCGACGGATTTTAACATGGTACCAAATAGTAAGAAGATTAAATTCGACGTATTTGGATAGAAGTCCAAATTCGATGGATATGACATTGTCTTAAAAGATCCTATTTCGACGGATTTTGGCATTGTTTTAGAAGGTATATTTCGATGAATATAAACATCTTCATTTTGATTTGGAGAATCGTCCAACAAGATTTAGGGAAAAGGAGAACCATATTGTTCTTAACTGATTCTTTGCTAACAGAACGTCCATCGCTTTGTCGAACCTGAGGACTTCTCCCATGTTTTGCATAGATGGTCTTGGTCGGAATAGATGGTCTTTGTCGGAAGAGGCAGCCATAACAGCCAAAATCTTTGATTTCTGATTCAAGAATTGAGAATCAGTTTCATCCAGTCTTGAGGTATTTTGGGTTTGTCGAACTACCGATTGATGTTGTCGGGAAATGCTCTGGAAGTGTCGAATTCAACTCACTATTTAACTTATGCTTGCATTCAGTAATTAAATCCGACGGGATCAAAATGTTAGGAAAATTTATTCAAGTGTTTGGATCTTGTCCAAATTCTGTCGATGTCAAGACCTTCAAAAATCTTGGATTGTCGAATGAGTTACGTGAGATTGATCTTTTGGATCCCTGTAAGGCTTGAGAAAGACCGAGTCTATCGACAGGAGTATATTCATAAAACTGTCAAGCTTTGTTTATCGGAATAGGCTTGAAATGAAGTCAGTATCAACAAGAATCTATTCTCAAAAGAAATTGTCGAATTCGGTTTGTCGAAACAGGTTTTGAAATGAAAACCATTTGGGAAAATGTTGAGGAACTTCTGTCGGATTGGGATTTCCAGAATTTTGGTCGAATTAGAATTCCAGAATTTTGGTCGGTTGATTATTATGGCAAATTATACTATACCGGGTCAAAATAATTCATAGGAATAACAGCTATGCATCAAGCAACATATATTTATCAGTAAAATAGAATTATTTTACAGATAAATTCTAAAAATTAATAGATTCTTTTCTCGTGTTACTCGATTCGGGTTAAGTAAGATCCTCCGTCTCTAAATAATCAAACAAGAATTTCCTACCAAAATTATTATTTTCTTGACCAGGAGCAAATCACACAAAATAATCACAAATAGTATCGGAATAATCAAATTGTTTTTATAATGCACAGAAAACACAAAGTAGTGTAATTCTGTCAGCTCTTGCAACATAGTCTAAAATTTGGGGTGTTACACACGTTGAGAAATAATAGCACTTGGTCTAAGGCAGCCGATATACTGACATATCTTCTGGATCATTCTCTTCGAAATTGAGTTTAACTCCATAGAGTAGGAAATTGGTTCATCATGCATGTTCATAGTCAGTTTTCATTTCATTGTGATATATATATATATATATATATATATATATATGCATGTGTTGTATTTATTATTTGCTATTTGATACAATGATCATATGATGCTATATATGTATTTGTTAAATGCTGTGTATGAATAGTATATTGTTTTACTATTTTTTTTTACTGCCATGATAGTATTGATGTAGGGTATCTCACCTCTTTGCTATGTTATTCTGTTTATTTGTATAATTGTTTTAGAGGGTGAAGAAGAAGAGGATGATTCACCTCATTTTTGTCTGGGTTAGTTTGTCTGTTATTGTTATGCCGTCGAGGGATTTTATGGGATATGTGAAGGTTTTGTTTAGAGATGGTACGAACGCCTGGCGCTATGATGCTGATGAGGATCGCATAGTATATATTGGGGCAGTATCTGTGACTGTTAGTAGGACTTTCTATAGGGATCCTATGTTTACTTTTAATGCTTTTGTGCATTTACACTTTACTATGCCTATGGAGTTTTTATGGAGTACTTGTTGTGCTACTCCTACCGAGGACTCAGTTGTTTCTTCTACACAGACTCCTATCTGTAGCCCTGCGACCCATCAGGGGTTATTGTCTTCTGAGGAGTTGGAGGAATATCCGGATGAATACCCTTTTGACTAGATGTGGGTACTAGGTTAGTTTATATTTGGGCTGTAGTACCTGTATAGTTATTTTGAGAACAAAACGGGATGTTTTAAAGTTTTAGATTTTGGTATGTATGTAATGTAAATTATTTTAATTTGGTATATTTTTTAATTTATTTAATTTGTTAGTTTTAGTTATCCGCAAATAAAAATATTTGAAAAACATACAAATAATATTAGTAATTTTTTTTAACTTGGTAAAAATTTGGTAATTTGTATTTCCATAAATGTGATGCCCTAAAGGGGGGTGTTACATGTGTGAGTTAATTATAATAGCTCATGTTGAAGAAGTAAAAGGAGAAAAATATAATAAAAAAGTTTTTGGTTAAAAAAAACAAAGAAAAAATATTTAACTGAGACCAAACAAATATCAAAATGCATTCAACATCATAATCATAACATATCACTAGAATATTGTAGCATATAAAATCCAACTTTACCGGTATCTAATCCAACACAAGCTTGAATAATGTATGGTATGAGAATGTACCTATTGACAACAAAAGAAATCAGGGACTTCAACAAGCTCTCCTCTTACCTGTAATTGTGTGTCATTTTTCTCTTGTGAATAGGTAAAGCTTCTATTTATAGACAATTATTAAAGCTTTAATTACCATGTAAATATCGACCCATTAAATGATAATTGATCATAAAAAATCCCAACAAGATTAGCCTTCCTAAATAATTCCATGATTTATTTATTTTAAGAAAATTGAATCATGATCACTCATTTAAAACACATTTCCTTTTTTCCTTTTTATTGAATCATCACAATCTCCTATTTCGAGTCTTTCCTTTTAAATCTTGAATTTAAATTTTAAAAGTATTAAATTATGATTCCTCACTAAAAGCACATCCTTCAATTATTTTTTAAGAAAATTAAATCATGATTTCTCATTAAAAGCATATCCTTCAATTATTTTTTAAGAAAATCAAATCATGATTTTTAATTAAAATCATACCTCTATTTTTCAAAAATATCAAATCATGATTTATTATTAAAAACATATTCTTTATTATTTTTAGGAAAATCAAATCATGATTTCTTATTAAAAACTTATCCCTTTATTATCTTTTAAGAAAATTAAATCATGATTTCTTATTAAAAGCATATCCTTTATTATCTTTTAAGAATATCAAATCACGATTTCTTATTAAAAGCACATTCCTATTTTTCAAAAATATCAAATCATGACTTCTCATTAAAAGCATATCCCTATATATAAATAAATATATATATATATATATATATAATTTAAATATTCATTGTGCATTGAGGCTCTTATTGGGTCAAAAATTAGACTTGGAAGATGGATAACGAGAATTGAGAATTGAGCTACTTTATTTTTCTAATTATTTTTATTTTTATTTTTTTTAAGAAAAACTTAACATAACCCAGACAAAATTGGGTATTCACAGTTACCCCTCTTTGCTTGTTTCTTACTAAATAAAAAGAATAACCGCAATTTTTCATATTATCATTGTAAGGAACAAGTATAAACATCAACTTGAATTTTGTTCGGGAATGCATAAGATGATACAAAAAGAAAAATAAACACAAAACAATGCGAGAACAATGAAATGCGAAGAGTCGATGCACTCAAAAGTAAATGAGAGGAATTTAAAATACCAAGAGTCGATGCGCTCAAAAGTAAATGACAAGAATTTTAAATGCAAGGAGCTGATGTGCTCAAAACAAATGACAGGAATTTAAAATGCTGGGAGCCGATGCGCTCAAAAGTAAATGACAAGAATTTAAAATGCAGGGAGTCGATGTGCTCAAAATAAAAGATAAGAATTTAAATTACAGGGAGCCAATGCACTAAAAATAAATGACAGGAATTTAAAATACAAGGAGCCGATGCTCTCAAAAGTAAATGACGGGAATTTAAACGCAGGGAGCCGATGTGCTCAAAAGTAAATGACATAAATTTAAAATGCAGGGAGCTGAAGCACTCAAAATAAATGATAGGAATTTAAAATGCAGGGAGCTGATGTACTTAGAAATAAATGACATAAATTTAAAATGCAGGGAGCCGATGCGCTCAAAAATAATGACAGGAATTTAAAATGCAGGGACCCGATGTGCTCAAAAGTAAATGACAAAAATTTAAAATGCAGGGAGCCAATGTGCTCAAGGTAAATTGTAACATCCCAAAAATTATTTATTTCATCATAAATAGTCATTTTATAATATTTGAGACTTTTGGAAATTTTTTCAAATTTTTCTGAAAATATTAAATATTTTAATATATTTCTCGTTTTGCATGCACACTGAGCAGAGTCAGTGTAACACCCCAAAAATTATTTGTTTCATGATGAATATTCATTTTCTAATATTTGTGATTTTTGAGAATTTTTGTAGATTTTTCTAGAAACGTCAAATATTTTAATATATTCCTCATTTTACGTGTGTGCTGAGCGGAGCTGGGAAAACGAAATGTTTTCCCTGAGGCTGGTAAACTTTGAACTATTCAAACGTCGACGAGGGATCTGACTAAACCCGAGGCTGGACACAGTTTACGAGGTTTACATTTTTTGAGGTTTTATCTGATAAATAAAATCTCTGTACATACGTTAATTAAAATTTTGCGATACACTTCATTATCTGTTGGATAATTAATACTGGCTTTGTTCACTGTAACAATTATCCATTGGTAATAACTTATAGTAAAATCCTAATCACCTTATTATTTTAATACTTTATCACCTAATTATCTTATCTAAAGGTAATCTACTTTATGTCTAATCAAATCCTTCTTTATTGGAAAAGCTCCCAAGCTTCTCAAAGAAGCTAAACACCCCTTCTCTCTCCTCCCTTTCCACACGGTAGCAGCCCCCTCTTTTGGAGCCCAAAAAATGTGCTTCACTTAATTAACTATTCTATTCTAATTTCAAAATAAAAAAGTTACCATCTTTTTCTACTATCCACTTCTCTCTCTACCTTCATCTTCCTCTCATTTTCTCCTCCTTCTCTCTACACTCCACACGGTTGCCCATCTCCTCCATGCACTCCACCATCACAAAATTTTCAACTAACCACATTTTCTTAATCTCCACTACATTCTAAACATATTTCTAGTTGGAGATTTCTTGAAAAGCTTCCATCTTCATCATCTTCTTCAAGCTTCAATTTTGAGGCTTTAGGGTAAGATTCATGATCTCTTATCTTTTCTTCTTCATTTTTGTTTTCATGGTCTTCACCATGACCATGGATCCATTATTTTTTAAGCCTTTGTGTTGATTTGATGAAATTACAATTTCTAGGGTTTGTGGAGGAGTGAATCCGAATTTCACTAGGAGGTTCAAAGGAGTTTCATTGCTTGTTTTCTCCTCTAGGTAAGAGGGAGATGATCCTCTTCAACCTCTCTTGATAGTAGGGAACTTGATTTTGTATTAGTTGTGAGGAACCCTAGCTAGGGTTACTCTCTTTGTTGTATGGTTTTTGTGGTTATGTGTTGCTTTTCCTTTACTTAATCTATTTTGTTAATCTTATATATATATTGATGATCTTGGATGGATTGGAATCATGAAATGGAAATAAAAGTCCATTGCCTTCCTCACGAATATAACACCCACCGTAGGGTGTCACATTTATGTTACTTTATTACCCAAAATACCCTCAATAGTCATAAAATGGGATGTTGTGATAAAAATACGAGTTGTAAAATTTTTTTTTTCTTCATGGATAGCAATAAAATAGACTTAGCGGAAAATAAAACTATTATACAACAACCTCACACATAATTTACATCATATACATATTACACAAGTCTTTGTCGGTTTATTTATTACGACCATGTCTCAGAACAATAAACACACTTAAATAATTACACACATAGTTTATATCATAATTCAAACTTGCCCAAGTTTAACTAAGTAGAAGACCCCTCAGACGGGTCCTCCTCAGGTTCCTCAGCAGGTAGGAATCCGTTATGACGAGTAGCCCTTCGGACAGGTGTCCGGGCTAATGATACTATGTTGATTTCCGTTGGGACATAATTTCTAGTATCCCAATGTCGCCTGATATGCAACGAAAATTCAACATGAACAAAGATAGTCACACAGAAAAATGGATCTCCACGAAACAGTCTACTAATACTAACAGTCAGGTACCCCTCGTAAATAAGTCCTCGCTCATCGGGACTTGTCCTCCATTCTCCAGCTCCTCCGTGAAATTGTAGACGTACATATCCGAAGAAACTGGCTCTTGATGTCATACTGTCAGAATTCTGCATTCCCTGATGTGAGAAGTAGTTCCTCTTCTCCTTCTTGTACCATTTCTTTCTCAACGTCTTCACCCAATTATAAATACAATATACAGATATACATACAAAGAGGTGAGATCACCTACGCCAATACCAGCATGATAGCATAGAGATAATACAAACAACATATCATGCAAAATATCATATCATGATCACAATTATGCCATCATCATAGTGTAAAATAATAATTACCATCATGCCACTATCACTGTTTAAATCACAAAACAATTATAGTAACAACACCATATAGATATAGATGCTTAGTTTCATGCATGCGCACATAGACTCAATGTCCTACTCCATGGAGCTAATACTCAAGTCGGAGAAATTGATCGAAAAGATCTGCCGATACCACGTGCTTCAGACCAAGTGCTATAATTATATCTTGCACATCTAGCACATACACGACAGTCTTTGTCAGATCTCGATTAAGAATAGTGTCTCGGTCCGGATCATCGGTGTGTTGCATCGATCTAACTCACGGTACAGAAGAGCTACCAATTGCCTATTGCGAGCAACCCACACCCCGATGCCCCCAAGGTCAACAAGTGACCTACACTACGCGTATCGCACCCACTCAAGAGGTGTACGTTTCTCCTAGGCAATTAGCCATTTACAGTCCATCGGACCATTTTCAATGTATGTGTAATGCACCAATTACCAACCAAAGGTAAATCACATAATTTCTCATACAAAGTTCAAATACTATTTTACGTTCATAAAATGGATTCATGCCAATTATAAGCAAATTGCTCAATTTCTTGTACAGTATTCACATACTGATTTTTAACTGTAAAGTTTACTGTATAATTAACAGCAACCTTATATTATTGCATTTTTTTCTCATTCACAAAATATTTTTTTTGTCACATTTTTACGGTCACGTAATATTTTATTACGTAAACAATGATTTGTAACATTTCTATTACGTTTAAAAATTTGCGTAACAATTTTCTACTGTATTCTAAAATGCGTAAAAATATTCTTTCATTTTTAAATTGCATAGCAATTTTTCTACAACATTTCGATCGTGTAAAATATTTAAACGCTTTAAAAATTTTGTAGAAATATTTTAACATTTTTTTCAAATTGCGTAATTTAAAAATTACGTTTTTGAGTTACATAAATCATTTTTCACCGTTTTTACCCTTCGTAAAATATTTCTTAACTTTAAAATATTATTTTGAACTTTTCTTAATATAATTTCTTACTTTATTTTCTTCCGATTCTTAAAAAATTCTTTTCTATAATATATTTTCTCAACATCACTTTTTATTGATTTAATTTTACAAAATCACATTTAGTTGATTTAATTACTACTTCTAATTTTAAATTTCATAACGTTTTCCAAAACCCAATAAATAAATTCTACGTTAGTAAATTTAAGTTACAAATGTTTTCTTTTATATTTCTAAATCACTTCTAAAAATTAATTCTCTTTAAAATAATTTGAATTTCAACACCTTCAATCTCCTTTTTTTTCTTTTATTTATGAAAATTCCACTTGATAACACTTTAATTCCCTTTTCAAAAATCCTTATTAGAAAATTCTTTTATTTTATAACATAAAAACATTTTTCTAAATTATCAAAACCTTATAGATGACCATTGGAACCATGAAATATTTTTCTTCTAACTTAAATAAATTTCATTCTTGTTTCTTTTCTAAATTATCAAAACCTTATAGATGGCCATTAGAACCATGAAATATTTTTCTTCTAACTTAAATAAATTCCATTCTTGTTTCTACACAAAATAAATTCATGAAAACTCAACTCCAAAAATCATGTGCATTCTTTTTACAAAACAAACTCCTTTGTTTATTTTCTTTACTTCTCAAATCATTCAGTTTTATTATTTATAAAAATATAATTTTGTGAATACCAAATTGGTTGATGTCTTATCCGAAATTTACTTTAGTTCAAGGACTAAAAATGAACTCCATAGTTCTTGAAAAATTTCAATAATAACTTTAGTCTTGGAAATTCAAAACCGTGACCTCCTCCATGGCCTTTGGAGCCAAAATTTTTCTATTTCAACATACATCCATCATAATATATTCAACATATATCATCATGCATATTATAAGTATACCATATAAATAAATAAAAATCATACTAAGCATGCATACACAAATAAATCATGCAAAGCATATCAAGCATAGGCAAAAATAATTAAAGCACATAAACACACATCACTTATTACATGACCATGGATATGAGTCCTCACATGGATTCACCATCCATCAAATATAACCATCTCTCACCACCATGCTTGGTTGGTGAGATAGATATCCCTCTTAGCTCTTGAAGAACTCCAAAAGCTCCTTGCTTTGGATTTAGAACAAGATCTCCACCAACAAAAATCTCTTAAACATAAAACAAACATGAATAGATTAGTATATTAAGCTTGATTAGGAGGAACCATGGATCAAACATAGTTTAGAACATGAAAAAGAAAAGAATAAAAGAAATTTCCTTACTCTTCACCAATAAAAGCTCTAGAACTTGATCTTAATAAAAGTCCTTCAAGATGGAAGATTTAGATAAAGTCTTCAACATGAAAGTTGTTTAGAATAAAGTAAGGATTCAAGAAACTAGGTTATATGAAATTAAAGAGTGATGGAGGATGGACTTAGGTGCTTGGCCGAATGGCTTCTTGAGGGAGAGAAACTGGAGTTTTCATTTAGTTGGTTCTTGAAACATAAGTGAGAGAATGAAGAAATGATAAATGTAAAGTGTAGAAATGAATTTTGTGGTCTTCCAAATTATGCATGGCCGTGGCCTTCATTGGAAAAAAAAAGAAAAGTGAAATTTGAAAAACATGCTCATTAATTGATCAATAGGAACTTGTCTTCATCCTTTTCTTTGGCCTAAAAAGCCTATACTAATTTTGTCTCTCTTTCTCCTT
This sequence comes from Ormosia semicastrata, assembly GCA_029884595.1. NCBI lineage: Eukaryota > Viridiplantae > Streptophyta > Magnoliopsida > Fabales > Fabaceae > Ormosia > Ormosia semicastrata. The sequence continues at coordinate 37,036,178 of JAQQTO010000060.1, read as the reverse complement.
GCTTCTTCAAAATCGCCCCCCTTCATGAATCATGCAAAGTTTGTCATCTTTACACACCATTATTTGAAGCCTTTCTAGCCATTGATTTATTCAATGGTTAGGATTTAGGTAAATTTTGATTTTTAGAAGACTAAATCTAGGCCATTGGATCTTTCTCCTTTAAATCCTAGCCATTAGATGTGTCTCCACAATGAAAGGTCAAGATTACACCTTCAAACTTTACATCCAAGGGTCCAAAATGGTTGTAATCATTTTTGATGACCAATTCTCTACCATTGATCTAAATCCAAATCCAATGGTCATTAATGATCCATCTCCACCATTGATTAATTTTACATCCAAGGGTTGATAATGGTCATAGTCATTTATAAGACTAAATCTCTACCCTTGATTTAATTTCCATCCAACGGTTATAATTGATCCTATTTACTTTTAAGATCAAATCTCCACCGTTGATTAAATCAAGATTAAATCTCCAACGATAATTAAATCGATGGTGAATATCCAAACCACCAATATTGACTTAATAGTATAGAATTTTATTTTTATCTGTTATAACCCCACGAAAGAATATATTTACAGTATTTTTATCATCCGATAATTAAATATAGTATAAAATACAATAAAGGCAATTTTCTAAAACTGTTTCCGGATTCAGGTTTAGTAAGATCCCCTATCTCCGTCTAAACAGTACAAATTTTTCTATGCGTAGAAATTTTTTTTTCACTTTGTGGGACCCACTTGGGCCCACGTATGGCCACCTGGGCCCACATACACCTCGTGGGGCTCACAAACAGTAAAAATTTTAAAATCACACATAAAATCACAAAAATTAAAAAATTCACAAATATCAAATCAGATTACGTAAATTAATTAAGACTAAATAGTAAAAATTAATTTACGTAAATTTTTTCGGCCCGAAAATTATTATTTTCCTGACACGGAACAAATTACTCAAAACGATCAAATATACAGACGGAATATTCAAAATAATTTTACAGTACACAGAAATCACTAAATAGTAGAATTCTGTTAACTGTCCAAAATTACTATTTAATAAATAGAAAGTTTGGGGTGTTACAACGAAGGCTCACGACCATGACCCCCAATTTGAGGGATCATAATTGAAATTTTGTAATCAAGATGGAAACATAATTAATTCAAGTGATTAAAGTGTAATGGAGTTAAGAAAAACTTAGGATTTCTCCCTTGGGAGGCCATAACTTCTAGGGCCAATTTAGGATCAAATTGTGTAATAACATGCAACCTTAGACTTTAAGTGATCAAGTGATTAAATGGCTAATAATATAATGGATGGAAACCAATTTGATAACCTAAAATAATTCTTTAAACCTAAGACAACAATGAGAGTGTGTGAGACTTGAAAAAACTTACAATAATTCTCTAAGTGAGTTTTGAATAAACTTAAAGTAAGGAACTTAACAATCAATAGACTTCCTCCAGAGAAGAATTTCATAAGAAATATTAAATTGAAGTGAAACTTAATTAATTGGATAATTAGGAATTAATTAGGGATTCATAAAATGGAAAAAACCAAGAATGGAGTTTCATCCAAAAACTTAGAATAAATTTTAATTAAAGCAAGATCATGAGTGCAAGTAAAAATGATAAATAATTCAATTTAAATCATTCTAAGGGAATTAGGTTTAAAATTTAATGATGGACTTATGTAATTAAAATAATAATGATTAAATGAATAATGTGAGAGTATTTCTCTAAAAGAGAAACTTATTAAGAAGAATGTAGAAATTTAGGAATGATTCCGTAATGTACCCTAAAAGTGTAATGTATTATTTAAGGAGTAATAATATTTATTGTGGGTCCATGAGTGAGACCAAGAATGTGTTGATGCTTATCTTGGCTAAATTATGGCATGTTGTGGAAAAGTATATTATTGTTAAATATACATGAATATACATTATGCTTCGGAATAGAAATACCAGACCCAGAAACATCAGATGAATGATTTAATCAGATGTGGTTCACCTTTATAACCAGAAACGTCAGATAGACGAGTGAGTCAGATAGGACTAGTTGTCAGAGGAAACCCAGATAATAGTGGTACTATGTAGTCGTATAGACGGTTATATAATATCACTGATGAAAATGGTATTAAACAATTGTATGGACGGTTGCTTTACTACCATTGGGAATGGTACAATGGTAATTTGATTCCATTGATTATGCATTGAGTCGTCACGTATTGTGAAAGTCCGATGGACTATTTGTCAAGGCTATGTTGCCTAGGAGTTGAATTACACCTTAGTGCGGGTGCGAATAGACTAGTGTAGGTCCTGCTGTTGACCTTGTGGGCATCGGGGCGCGGGCGTCTCACAGCAGACAGTTGGTAGCCCCTCTGGGCCGTGGGACAGACCGATGCAGACGCACCGACGATCTTGACCGAGATACTGTCCTATATCGCGATCTTGTGGGAATGTCGCTGTATAAAGCCCTGTTGCGCAAAACTATTATTTTTTTGGAAAACACTTGATTTTAGGCTAACGAGATACTGACATGTCTCCCTGATCATTCTCTCTGATATTTGTGTCTAGCTCTATGGAGTAGGATTTTGATATCATGTACATGTGCATAGTGAGTCAATACATTACTTGGCATTTAATTTATATGATGATTGGAACTGCTATCTTATTGATGTTATAACTGCCTGGAATTGTTAAGTTATTTAATTTCTGCTTCTTGATACTATTTGTATTTCTTGTAATGCTACGTGGGCATCCTACGCCATTTCTATTTCTTACTGCCATAATTAGTAATGAAGTTGGATATCTCACCTCTTGCTTGCGCTATTCTTGTTCTATGTGATAATTGGTTAAAGACTGAGGAGGGGACGAGGTTGATTTTCCTATATTTTACTTGGTATTGGTCTCCTGCTTTTGGTGATGGTGTCCAGAAGGGGTTCTATTGGCTTCGTCAGGATTGTGTTCATCGGGGGCGTCAATGCTTAGAGAGTCGAATGGGCCGGTGAGCGTATACGATATGTCGGGGATTTGATCTTAACCTTGAGGAGGACCCGAGATGGAGATCCTATACTAACTCCCACTACATCAGTGTATGTGGAGTTTGCCTTGCCTATTCGGGAGCTATGGGGTGATCCGTTTTACATCCCTAGAGAGGACGAGGATTCTATGGCATTAGCTGCAAGGGCACCTGCCCGTGGGACTGCACTCGGTCTTGTCCTTGTGTCTTTAGACGAGCCGGGAGAGGATCCCGAGTTGGATCCGATAGAGTGCCTAACTCCTTAGTCGTGGTGTCGTTATGGATAGTTTATGTTTTCTTTTGTATTATTTGTATAAGGGCTCCTTGGAGTATAACTGTATTTTGAGTATATCTAAGTAATTTATATTTTCAAATGACGGCATGTGTATTTATTCATTCGCGGCTCATATTTTCTTTATATGCACAATGATTAATTTTTGGAAACTTGTTACTTGAAAATTGTAGCACGCCAAAAATTTAGTGACCATAGTATAATGACGATTGTGCCGTGGTTACTAAATTGAGGGGTGTTACATAAATGACAAGAATTTAAAATATAGGGAGTCAATGTGCTCAAAAGTAAATGACAGAAATTTAAAATGCATAGAGTTGATGCGTTCAAAAGTAAATGACAGGATTTTAAAATGCAAGGAGCCGATGCGCTCAAAAGTAAATGACATGAATTTTAAAAGTAAGGAGCCGATGCGCTCAAAAGTAATGACATGAATTTAAAATATAAGGAGCTAGTGTGCTCAAAATAAATTACATGAAAACATTTGTGCTAGTTAGACATGGACTTAAAATCTTTTTCTTTATCTCTCTTTTTCTCTCTTTTTTAATATTATTATTAAAAATCATTTGAACCAACGACAACTCTGGAAAACTTTGACCAATCAAACCTTTGTTCACGTGCTTTTCTTCATCAAACCCTTCGGTTGGCTTGGAATCCTCTTGACTTGCTCATTTCCCTTCTTCATTTCAATTTTTTTTTTTACCTTGAGCCCCCTTTTCTTCTTAGCAACAAAAGCTTATATGACTAGCATTGTCATAATTTCCAACAAATGCCGCATTGCAATTTGTGCCTTGAGCTACTGAGATCTTTTAGTCTAACTCAATCATTGAAGAATTACAGTTAGAATTGTCAAATCAAATTGTTGACCTTAAATTTATCTTGTTTGAGACATAAGCTAATGAGTAAATATGCATTCATGAATGGACAAAAATTCGTTGAATGAACAAACTTCCTTTCATTACTCTAGTAATCTAACTGTACATGAACTTTTGGTAAGGCACGTACTTGAAAAATGAAAACGTAGAAACAAAAGAAAGTTGCAAGGATTTTATAAAAAAAATTGCCCCAGTATTGGTTCCTTGTCCCTCTTCTAATTGATTTTCCTGCAACTGCTTGATAACTCAATCACTGTCTCTATTGCTACTTCTTTTAACACATCTTCTCCTTAATCCTTCAAAAAATTTCCCCTAGTATAGCCAATTGAATGCAAAAAAATTTGCTCCTATGTAGCCAATCAAAAGCAAATAAAAATTGCCTTAGTTTGGTGAATCCTTCAAGGAATTTCAAGCTAACTTTCTTTGAGATTTTGCCTATTTATTTGCCCAAAGTTTTGCTTAGGCCACCCTTTTGGGTTTTCAACCTAATGAGCTTTTTTCTTTTTCTTCTTTTTTTAAAACTTTTTTTAGGCATAGAATTTCTTGACAACATCAGTGTTTACAGGCCTTAGCAATTCTTCTCCATCCATATTCAGCAAAATTAATGCTCCTCCTAAAAATTCCTGCTTAACTATGTAAAGGCCTTCATAACTTGATACAATTGTCCATGACAAATAGCTGCTAGTCTTTTCTCTTCTATCATATTCAACTATTTATATCAAGTCTTCACTCATTCAGATTCCTCCAACTCTACTTCTTTGCCTCAACATTTGGATATAGTGGGATTTTATGAGACACTATCTCCGGATCATATCCAGGCATATCCCGATAAAACCAAGCAAAAATATCCATATACTTTTTGAATAATGCAATCATTTCTTCACACTCGGGGTTTTCCACCATTTTCAACTCTTTTTTCTCTTCTTATGTAATAGTTTTGTAAAATCCATTCTCTGAATATTCTAATAGTTTTGTAAATTTTTTGACAACTTCCTCCTCTTCACCAAATCCAGGGTCTTGTTCATCAAATGTCATAGGGGAATCAATTGATGAGTTTTCGAGGTCCCTTTCATGTGGCAAACTTTCTACAAGACTCAAATTCTTAGAAAGTAATTTGTGTGGAGTTGGAAAGGTAAAATAGAGTAGGAATGACAAAGCAAGAATTATATAAATGGACCAACAACAAGAAATTAGAAATGTAAGAAGAAAACTAATAAATGCAAAAGGACAAGCCAAAGGTGCAACGGGGAGGAATGATGAATGTTCATGCAAATTCATTTAGTTAATGTCTCAAATAACATAAATATAAGCTCAAAACATAGCTAGTCTTAAATATCTACTTAGTACAGTATAACCAGTCAATTACTTAGAAACAATCACATCAATCATTAGTTTGGATTACCAGTTCTTCAGTGGCTCCTCATTAATAAAAGGACAAATTGCCTTGCCTTCTTCATGTAATACATTAATAGTGAGATGGCATCGGGAACGAATGACTTCTTCATATATGATTATCTCAGTTGGTGCCAGGAATGTTTCCCTTAGGTGAGGAATATGCTTCATTTTTCCCTTATCATTCTTTTTTTTCCAAATCCATGCTCCCTATTCTTTCCTTTAGAGATGCTTCGTACCCTAACCCAAACTTGTCTAACTTTTCTGGGAATGACACTAGTGATCGAGTACCTTGCAGTTGTTAGCCCAAGCCTTTTCCTTCATAGTATCCACTATTAGCCATAATCTAGGCCACCACCTGATTCACACTTTGTGTCGGGGATTCATTTCTACCAAGTCCAGTTTCAACTACATCAAAACTGTGCTACAAATTCTCCTCATCTTTCTCTGCACTCTCTACATACGGCACTAAAACTGGTTTTGACAACATAATTTCTTCCTCTCTGTGTACAGTAATGATCGACCTATTTTTGATGTATTTAACACTTTGATGCATGGTGGAAGGAATAACACTAGTGAAATCGATCCACGATTTCCCTAGGAGCATAATGTAACTAGGCTCAATACTCATGACTTGGAACAACACTTGAAAATTACTTGCACCAATCTCTAGCAGTAACATCATCTCTCCCAAAATGCCTCTCCTATTTTTGTCAAGGGCTCGCACCACCATTTCTCAAGGTGATAGTTCGTCCTCGCTTATTGATAATGAGGTCAAAATTGACTTGGGTAGGATATTCAATGTAGACCCCTCATCAATCAAAACTTTTGCAACTATATACCCTTTACATTTGAGGGTTATGTGTAAAGGCTATGGATTTTTCTTAGATTGAGAGGTGACCTCTTCATCAGAAAAGGTGATCATGTTGATGCATTTCATCGGGTCCACTATGTTGACAACATTTTCAAGGGTAACATCAGGTTTGACATAGGCCTCATTCAGAACTCTTAGTAACGCCTTCCGATGCAACTCAGATGTCAAGACTAGTGACAATAGAGATATTCTGGCTGGAGTCTTCTTTAACTATTCCATCACGTTATATTCACCTTGCATCATGATCTTCAAGAATTCTTCTTCCCCTTCCTTCCCTTTCTGCTCTTCTCTTGAGGTTTCCTCCTTACTCCCTTCTTTAACATTCTTCCTCTTCTCCACTTCTCCTGAGCTAACTCCAGCTATATTAGTCACTAACTCTTCCTCCTGATGTATTTAAGCAACTCGAACCCTCGAAGTCTCTTCCCTAACTCCCATTGTCTCTACCTTAGTTTCATAATTCCATGGCATTGTGTAGGTATCACCATAAGCAAATGGTGCTGGCTTCTTGACTGTCACTACTAACTTTCCTAACATCGAAGCTTGGTTGAGAGGTGGCACCTTAAGCACAAAGCATTCAACCACATTGACCTCTTTAGAGGAATCTACCCATTGTCTGGCTTTTATTACTCCCAAAGAGAGTAATCCCTGGATTCGAATCTTAAAGTCCTAATAGTTCTCGATATAATGTCCCATTCCCCCACAATGAAAAGCACAACTTGACTATTCATCTTGCTTCTCCTTTTCTTTCATCGTTGCAGCTGGTGCAATGATATTATAAACTGCTTTCTTCAAACCCTCGAATATTTCAGCCATCAGCATACACAAGCTCACGACCTTTCTTATTAGTGATCCTTCCATCTCTAAAGCATTTACCTCATTCCTTCTACCATAATTAGGAATTAGGTTGTTGACAATACTGGGTCTAGTCTCCTCTTGAATATCAAGCTTCCCACAAGCAATTAGCTTCTATATTGTAATCTTGGAAGATTCACAATCTTCAATTGAGTGCCTTGGGATATCCAAGTGGTATTTACAAGTTAAATTCGGGTTATACCATGTTAGAAATGGTGGTTCTAGGGGACATACATGATTTCCTAAAATAAGGTGAGCATCAAAAGCCTTTGGAATAAGTTTGCATTTGAAATAGATAATCTTAGGAAAGGGGGTAGGTTTGGGGGTAGAAGTGACCTTGATTTTGGAAGTTTGGCCGAGGTTATGGGTGGCTTAGGTAATTTTGAAGAGGTGCAAGTGGATATTAGGTATAGGTTGGATGAGTTAGTACATATGATTGTGGTATAGGAACATTGTTGATTTAGAATTTTAGAGTTGGGGTGATGTTTGTGGTTGGCACAATTTGGTGGGGTGGGTAATAAGGAGGTGTAGATGTCTAGTATGGAAAGTGAAGGTGAGGATTATATGGTGGTTGATGACTTGGATATTGTGATGAATATCGAGGTCTAAAGGTCTGTTGGTGTTAGACATAATTAACTTTGAGTTCTTTCTTTTTCGGCTAGAATCCCTTCTTAGGAGCGGTATTCTCTGTATTGCTCACTGGCAACTTCCCAACTTTGGCTAAAATCTTGAACCGTTCTCACGCAGTGATCAAGTTAACAAAATCTTTATAGGCTGCTCCAACTATTGCCCCAATGAAAGGAGTTCCTAGTGTTCCCAAGAAATATGAACACATCTCAGACAGTGTCAATGAGGGTTGAACTTGAGTCGCCAAGACTCTCCACCTTTGTGCATATTGTTTAAAAAATTTATCATTTCTTTTCTACAATGAACTCAATTGTTCCCAGGTAGGAGCTGCATCCAGATTGAACTTGTATTGATCTATGAATAGGTCAGTTAATTTTATCCAACGAGAAATCTTAGAGTGGTCTAATTAAAGATACCACTCTAAAGCGGGGCTTGTAAGACTCTCGTGGAAAAATATGATGAGGAACTTATCATTCCTTAACCAAATAGCCATCTTGGTTCCATAACTGATCAAGTGAAATCGAGGGTTGCCACTCACGTCATACTTGGAAAAATCAAGAATCTTAAAGTCTTTAGGGATCACAACATCTATGGTAGGGCACAGTTCTTCTATTCTGAGAGGTCCATAAGCATTAGGACCCTTGATTGCCTTGATCTGCTCTTCCATTTTCTCTATCCAATCTTCCTTCATCTTGTCTTTCTCGATCATGGTGTGACTATTCCCAGAATGAGGCATTGTTGCCAGCCCCGGAATGGACACATAAGGCTGTTCCTAAGTAGGTCCAATATAACTGGGAATTTTATTTTGAGCACCTTCCAATGCGCTATACCCCTCCCCAATAGGCATGACTATCGATGTTGTTTGATGTGGTTGCTCATGAAAGGTTCTCAACAACGATGCCCAAGGTTATAGTCGAGAATGCTGAGGCCATTATCATGGAGGAGATCGGTGGCACACTCACATATGTTTCAACCCCCTTTGCACCCTTATTTCCACTAAATAAGTTGAGAGACTCTCTCACATCTTGCAGTATTGCTTCTGACCTTGCTTGGGTCTCAGACATCTCATTTGTAACATTCTACTAGTAATTTAATTATATTTTAATAATATAATAAATAATTGATACATACCTCATTTATATTTATATTTACTTAACGTTGATAGAATATTACGTGCTTCATTATTTATTTAGGTTTTAATTAAATACTTGCAGTGGTTAAATACATAATGGAGTTTATTTAAGATTTAAATTAAATAAGTTACAATTCCCAAATATAAATTTATACTGTTTATAATTCATACGATAAATGCATAAATGGAACACAAAATTAATAGAGAACAACAAAAAATTTAGTAACACACTAGCTGCATTTATATTTAATATTTACGTATGGTGTGCTGATACATCTGTCTAAAATATTTACAAACCTTGAGTGGGTTCAAAACTACAAAAAAAAAAACATCTAAAATGTCTAAATCATCAATGTTGGCCAATACATCAATAGACAAAGCACACCCAAAAAGCAGCCAAGTCAACTATTTACATCTATATACAGTCACATCATGCATACTTGTTAGTAGTCTGAATCATGCATGATAAAGTAGCAGATGTTAATGCCATTAATCACTATATGGATTTCTTCAGTGCCAAGGTGAAAAACATAGTGAGCATCAATATCAATCAACAACGTGATGTGCACCATCTTGTTCCTCTGAACATAACAAATAAGGGGTGAGAATTTAAAATTCTCAGTAGAGAAATCATACAATTTATAAAATCATTTAATTTGAACTATGCTATGTCCAGCTATATTCACTGCAGAAAATAAATTTCAAATAGAGTACTACATAAATTTACTTTATATAAATAAAATACATACTAAATAGTATCATTTCATATTCCATTAAATTTTACTTTCTCTTCTTGCTCACATTGCCAATAACATAACATATCATAGTTGAGATCTCAAATTTTCTAGGGCGTCCCCTAATTGTGGTCATTCCAATCAAGGAACCCAATAAAAGTGATCACCTATATGCCCTTGGAAGTGAGATATAGAGCTCAATAAAGTGACACATGTAAGACTCCCCATTAAGTTTCATTGTGCCTTAGCCCCATGGACTCTCCTTAATGGGTCCTAGAAGACATACATTCTTTTTTTCTTAAATATTAATGTCACATCTTTAGGCTCAAAGCTAATCAATAAAATGTCACAACTTTGAATATCATTCTTTCACCAAAAACTACATCAGTAGTTCATAATTTAGGTCATTAACATAATCAATCATTTACTCAAGATTTCAATATCGATAAAATCTATATCATTTATTTTTATAATTATAACAACAAAATACAATAAAATTCATTAAAATGTAAATCTAACCTTAATATGCATGCTTGGCCAAAAACATCAAATTGTGATAAAAAATATTTTCTTCTCATTCTCATCATTTCTAAACTATTTCTAACATCAAAAGTCCATTTTTAGTATCAATTTCACATTACATTGAAGTTTAGACCAAAATTCCCAAATTAATTTGAATAAAACTGTAGTTCTTGAATCTTCATTTCTTGACCATAAATTTTCAAAATTAACATCATCCTTATGATTCTTCTCCACCAACAACCTTATTCTTCAATAAACTTCCATAGAAACCCAAATAAGATCTCAAGAACATAATTTAAGTCTTACTAACCTAGGGTTTCAAACTAACAAAAATAATCATAAACAAGACTTCTTGATTCAAAGACATGGTGAAAAGAACACTAGAACACTCTTAGAAACAAGAACAACTCAAGAAAACTTTAGAGAAAAGGTATGACTCCCTATCATAATCTTAGATAAAATAAGATGAAAAAGATGAGATTCTTGGCTTAATCACTTGGTGGATGAACTTGGAAACCTTTTATCCTTCTTGTTCCTTGGCTTTTCTTCTTTTTTCTTCAATTTTTTCTTCTTTTCTCCTCCTTGGTTCTCTCTTGGCTGAAACTCCTAGTAGCTTCAAGTGTTCAATTTTTTTCTCTTCAATTCTTTTTCCTTTTATATTTTCTAACCATCCAATGGAAACCAAGTGGCCTTTCTCCAAGTTTCTAACCAATAGAAGGCTTACCAAATGGCTAGGTTTTCATTGGTTCTTAGTTAGGTGATGATAGCACTTAGTTACTCTAACCAAACTAACCTAACTTAGTTACTAATCTAGTTTCACAAACTAACAAAATTGCTAACCAATTAGTTAGCTTAGTTACATAGGGTCTTTAAAGCTTTATTTTACTTGATTTTTCTCAATTTTTATTTAACATATCTTAATAATGTTTTTGAGAAATTCAAGCATTCTAGAAAATCTTTTGTCAGTCTTTCGGATTCGCTGTAAATAAATAATTTAATTTGTACGCAAAAAAATTTAATTCCACATATGTCCCTTATACATAGAAATTTTTAATTCCATGTACGTCCTTTGTAACAATTTAATAAATTATGCATATGTTCTATGAATACAGAATACAAAATAAATATTGTCATATTTAATTTAGAATGGATATTACATCACTCTTCTAGCCTGTTGTAACACCCGGATTTTTCATTTTTCTTGATATAAATAAGTTTTCAAATATTTGGGAATTTTTGTGAATATCTAGGAATTTTTTTAAATTAATTTGATTATTTTAATATTATTTTAAGTTGTATGCTCAAAGTTCATTTTTTTTCTGAATATATGAGTTTTATAATTTTTGTGTAATTTTCTGAGTTTTTAATTATTTTAATATTATTTTGGACTATATGGATGTTTGAGGCGGGCCTGAAAAAATAAAAATTTTTCCTAACCAGAAAGTTTTGGACTGTTAAGGCGGGACCGGGGGATCTTACTAAACTAGAAACTGGAAACAGTTGACAAAAATTTTCTGTATCTGAGTTTTCTATTATCCATTGGACAATGACTAGCAGTAGCTATTATTCTTTGAGTAATAGTTTCTGAAAAATATCTTTTGAAAAATATCTTTTAGAAAATATCTTTTGGAGAATATCTTGAGATTAGTCAACTAAAGAGGCCATGACTTTTGTAATGGACCAATAGAAAACAAGCTTGGAGGAGAAGCTTTGCATATTAACCCTTGATCTAATCAATGGTTAAGATACCTTCGGGAAGGACCAATAAAAAGGAAGCTTACAAGTGAAGAAAGATGGAGTCAACAATAGTGGCATGGACTTTGATTTGCACCCTTGGATGAGAAGACTTAGTGGAGAAGTTTTGAACATCCACCATTGATATAATCAACGGTTGAGAAGCAAGATTTAGTGAAGAAGTTTTGGGTATCAACCATTGATCTAATCAATGGATATGAAAGCAAACTTAGTAAGGAAGCTTTGGATGTTCACTATTGATCTCATCAACGGTTGTGGCAGTAAGCTTAATGTAGAAGTCTTGGATATCCACCATTGATCAAATCAGTGGTTTAGGAAGCAAGCTTGCTTGTTTAGTTGTTGAATAGTCAATAAAAATGTCTAACCAATAGAAATTGGTCAAGCTTAGTGGCTAGCCAATGGGAGGAGAGCTTGGAGAGCAATTTTTGACTTTTACAAAGCTTCTTGGAGAAGCTTTGACCTCTCCTTTGAGATGCACTCCACGGCCAAGCACCATTTTGAGGAAAACCTTCACATTTCATTTCATATATCAATATCACAAAGTAATCTATCCTTTTCTCTTCAAAGAGGCCCACGACCAAGACCCATTGAGACCCCTTCCAAGCTTCAATAATTCTAAACAACCTTAGATCTAGAATATATACACAATTCTAAAATACTTTGTAGTTGAGATCTTAGCCTAGATCATCCATCTTCAATCTTGTTCTTCAAGTTGAAAATCAAAAAGTTCTCACCTTATTTATCCAAGGAAGCTCACGGCTATATCCCCTCCACCAACATTCAACCACTTTTGATTCAATCCAACCCTACTTCTTGAATCCTCACATCATTCTAAGACTCTTTGGTGTTGAGACTTTAGTCTAAATCAATCATCTTCTATCACTTTCATCAAAGCTCTAATCAAGAGTTTTAAGGTAAAGGTTATTAATCTTTACTTTTCTATTCATTTTAAAGTTCTAGACTATGTTTTGATCCATAGTCATTTTAGATAAGCTTTAAATGTTAACTTGTATGTTGTCTTTGATTTTAAGTAAATCTTGGAGGTGGTGCACGAAATCTTCAAGTAAGACAATCAAGAAGAGTTTTTGATCTTCCTTTGAGGTAAGCGGGAGATTAACCTCATCGGCCATATGTGGTGGTGAGGGAATGGATTTGTTTGTGTTTGTGGGTGAAAAATCCCTTAAAGGATTTATTCATTTGATTGTATATGTTTAAGTGCTATGTTTTGTTATATGTGATTTTATTGCTTTGATAATTATGCATAATTTTTATTAAGTGATTACTATGTGAGATGGTATGATTTTGATTGAATTGTGATTAGATGTTTAATATGATTTCATTGCTTTAATAGTAAGCATGAATATGTAATAGTAGAAATATCATGAGTGATACGTTGTATATGATAAGAATCATATGGAAAGGAAAACTATTTTGGTTTCAAAGAACCAAGAGGCTCATGGCCACCATGAGTATTTTCGAGCAAATCACTTAAAATATTTTACTAAGTGTGGATTTTAAATGATTATGTACCAAGTAATTGGATTAAAGATTTTTACAAAGAAAAATGAGATAGGAAATGAATAAATATTTGATTATGGAATATAAATTAATTTTTCGGCCAACATGCCAAGAATTGGTATTTTAGACTAAAAATATTTTCTCAAATGTAGTCTTAAAGGATTAATTAACAAGAACTCAATTTAGTGAAATCTGAGATGTAAAAAGAAAGTAAACTAATTTTTGGAATTAATTAAATTAATGAATTGAGGTCATGATGGGAAATAAATGTATAAGTTAAAAGTTTACTGACGTATAGCTCACCATTTGGGTTTTGAAGCGCGTTAGAAAACTTTGAGCTATAATATTTTATTAAATCATGGAAGTGTTAAATTTTGTGAAAAAAATATTAGAAAGTATTATTAAGAGGAAATTTATTAGAAAAGCTTTTATTTAATTAAAATAAACATAAGTTTTGGAAAGGATATTAGAAAATATTACTTAGAGGATTTTTAGCAAGACAATAATCGATAGACCTTTAAAAATTCATATTTTTACAATTAAAAATCTTAGGATTTTATTCTCTTTTAATCTTTTTGATTTAGTTTTGTTCTCAAGTCTCGTTATGTTTTTATTATTTTAATTGTGTTCTTATTACATGTTTTTATGTATTTTTTTTTAGGTAATTTGCATATGGAAAAGATTGGGCATTTGAGGAGCAGAAAAAAATAAGAAAAATAATTCAGAAGCCCAGCGCTCACCGCTTAAGCGCGCAACACATGCAGATGGGTTTCCTGATTAATGGGCCAGCGCCTAAGCGCTGGAAGCTTAGCGCTTGAGCGCTGAACGCGTAAATTGCAGCGTGAATTTCTTTTAAATAAGAAAGTTTTACCAAATACAACAGACTTTTTACACACTCTTATACACTTGGACAGAACGCAACAGCTGTCAAGAGGCACAAACCCTAATGTGGTGTGGGCGCAATTAGGCTTGAAGATTAGGGATTTTCTTCAACTTTTTCACCTCTCTACAATGGAGTTTATCATATTCTTCCCTTTATGTTCTTCTTTTTCCATGCGTAACTAAACCCTTTTTCGTTAGGGTGATGATGGATCTTATTCTTGGATGATGTAAATTCTTGTATGGGTTTAATTAATGTTTCTATTTCATGATTTATGTGTTTATCTTTTTTCTTAATGCTTTTCTAAATCTGGCCAATTTGGGAATGATTTTTGGGTTTATGTATGATTTGAAAAAATTTGCATGAACCTAGAACTTGTGATAAACACCATAATTTCTACAATTTCTAGGAATAGACATTGTGAGTTATGTGGTCTTTCTTTTAATTCCTTTGTTCTTGATAACGGCTTTCTATTTGGGATTAGACTAAGGGATTAGTTAATTCTAAATAGTGTAAGAGGATTAATATACCAAGGGATTGGATATTGATTAATTTTGAGAATTGACCATGAATCATTGGAATAAGACTTGATTAAACTAATATTTGAATGTGCATTTAAAGAGTTCAAGTGAAATCTGACCCCTGATATTTCCATATCATTGTTTTCCAACTCAACCTAATTAATTAAATTTGGCTTTTGTTATTTTTGTTTGTTCTTTCTTTTTATTATTTTTATCAACTCTCTTTTTGTTAGCTTAAATAGTGTAATTTTCAGTGAATTTAGTAATTGATAACATAATCCTCGTGGGAATGATACTTTACTCACTCTTTATTACTTTTGTCGATTTGGTGCACTTGTCAATTTCACATCAAGTTTTTGGCGCCGTTACCGGGGATTATTGTTATTAATATTAAATAGTAGTTGGAAAGACACTAATTTAAACATTTATTTCTTTGTTTAATATTCTTTTTAATTGTTTATTCTAATTTTTAATTTTATTTAAATTTTCTTTTTAATTTGTTTCTTTGTTTTCTTGGTTTATTTTTAAGTGTCATTTATTTTTATTTTTATTTTTTTAATTTCCTTCTTTACTTCACTCTGGTTTGTTTGTTTGTTTGTTTATGCAAGGTTCTCTAGAGTCAGAAGAATTTTTGATCCAGAGATTGAGAGAACAGCTAGAGCAAATAGGAAAGCAGCTAGAGAAAGGAAGAAACTTGAAGAAGCAGAAGAAAAGATGGCAGAAATAGTTGTAACTGCAGAGCGAAGACGCACTTTGGATGACTATGTTACTTCATTTGCTGAAAATATTTCTACCAGTATTGTGCGTCCTGCTATTCAAGCCAATAATTTTGAAATTAAACTAGCTCTTCTACAACTGGTGCAGCAGAATCAGTTTGGGGGAGGCCATGCAGAAGATCCAAACTTACACATTGCTAATTTATTGCACCTCTGCGATACTATTTAGTATAATGACGCTACTGATGATGCCATTAGATTACGACTGTTCCCATTTTCTCTCAAAGACAAAGCAAAGAGCTGGCTACAAGCCCAGCCACAAGGGAGCATCTCTACTTGGGAGGACTTGGTTAGCAAATTTTTGACTCGGTACTTCCCTCCATCAATGTTTGTGAAGATGAGGGGTGAAATAGCTTGTTTCACTCAAAATCAAGGGAAGTCATTATATGAATCTTGGGAGAGATTTAAGGAGCTATTAAGGAGATGTCCTCACCATGCATTTGAGGTTTGGTAGCAGGTGTAAATTTTCTACAATGGTTTGAATCATTCCACAAGACTTATGGTGGATGCATCTACAAAGGGATCTTTAAATACTAAAACTCCTAAAAAAGCTCAAGAACTGTTTGAGACCATGGTGACCAATGAATATCAGTTGCCTAGTGGGAGAGCAGCAGTTAAACAGGGAATGCTGGAGCTTGGTGTTGTTAATACTATACTTACACAGAATTAGACTATGATGGAACACATTGTCAACCTTACTAAGCAAGTTGGTAATTTACAGGTAAATGCAGTTAATCATCAAGGTCTGACTTACAATTTTTGTGGAGGTAACCATGTCAATGGTCAATATGAGGCAGGGAATTCAGGTGTCAACATTTCAGAGCAGGTGAACTATATGGGTAATCCTTCAAGGCCATAAGGTAATCCTTATTCTAATGCTTACAATTCAGGCTGGAGGAATCATCCCAATTTCTCTTGGAAGAATCAAGTTGTACCATTGAATGCTCAGCCTCAACAGAAGTCTCCTCTTGAGATTGCAATGGAGAAACTTTCTTTGCAGACCTCTATTTTTGTGCAACAGACTTCAACTTTTATGGAGGAATCAAGAACTAATTTTAAGAATCATGAGGCCATTATTAGAAGTCTTGAGAATCAAGTGGGGCAAATAGTGAAACAGCTTCAAGAGAGACCTCTAAGTACTTTTCCAAGTGATATTGTAGTCAATCTAAAGGAGCATTGTCATGCAATCACTTTGAGAAGTGGCAAGACTTTGGAAGACAAGAATGAAGCACCTAGTTCTACAGAATATCAGAGTGAAAGTACTGAGGTTTCGATTAAAGAGGTTTTGTCTCAGGATAATGGTAAAAAGGTTGAAGTTAAAGAGGAGCACCTAAAGTGGCAGAAGAAGAAGAAGAAGGAATGTGAGCAGAAAATAGTTGATCCTTCACTTTATGCTAAACTTCTGTACCCTCAAAGATTCAGGAAGGAGATTCAAGAAAAGCAGTTTTCCAAGTTCTTAGAAGTCTTTAAAAAGTTGTAGATAAACATTCTTTTTGCTGAAGCACTTGAGCAGATGCCCTCCTATGCAAAATTCATGAAGGACTTGCTATTGATGCGTGCGGAAGTAGTTATTAAAATTTAGATAAAAATCAGTTGTCAGGCCCACCAGAAAATAAAAACCTTACAACTAGTTGTAGTTAGTAAGGGTCGATCCACAGAGAACCAATTCAATTAACACTATTAAATAATTCCCAATCTAAACTCTGATTAATAATAAACAGTAAATAGGGGGTTTTGGAGTTTTGATGAACAATGAACAGCTTCAAAGACAATAACAATAAACAAACTGAAATCAACAATATAAGAAAATTGGTTAAGAGATTGAATCCACCACTAGATTTATATGATAATGTAAATTCACATATCATTTTATTCCAACATGCTCAATTATGTTTTTATGCAATTGTGAGAGTAAATCTCTGTTTTCCTTACGTGTTGGCCAATTTAGCAACCGCTCAAATCAACTCCTAATCACTGATTAGTCATAAAGCAACCGCTCTTACAACTATCCAATAATTGCATTAAGATTTAGAAAACCAATTACACTAAGATCTAATCACACACCAGGATTAAATTATTTATAACATATATTTCTCTAGATCTACTACCACAACCGTGCATAATAAACCCAGATCTACCACTTTTATAACTGGTAAATAGCACAAAGATAATTATACCCACATGAACATCATACATCCCACTAGATCTACTACCACAACCGTGCATAATAAACCCAGATCTATCACTTTTAAAGTGGAAACAAGTATAAAAACCTTCATACCAACAATAGATTCAGAAATATATGAATAAAAACATAACTGTGTTGAAATAATCAAATATGCAAGGTTCACAACATTAATACTAGTGGTTTCATCACTCCCTTAACCAAGGGAGGTTTAGTTACACATAACTAGAAGGAAATCACAAGAAAAACTATGAAGAAACAAGAAGAAACTATGAGAGAAATGAAGGAGAGTCCAACTTCTTTCATGATAACCAATGGTGCCTTTTATAGAAGTCTAGGGTAACAAAATGACAAAGAGGAGTGGATGGATGAGTGGGTTAGTGGAGTGGAGTGGTTGAGTGGATTGGTTGAGTGGGTTAGTTGAGTGGATGAGTAGAGTGGAGTGGTTGAGTAGTTGAGTGGATTGATTTAGTGGATGAGTAGTTGAGTGGATGAGTGGAGTGATTTGGTTGAGTGGAGTGGAGTGGTTGAGTGGATGAGTGGAGTGATTTAGTGGATGAGTAGTTGAGTGGATGAGTGGAGTGAGTGGGTTGGTTGAGTGGGTGAGTGGAGTAGAGTGGTTGAGTAGTTGAATGGATTGATTTAGTGGATGAGTAGTTGAGTGGAGTGAGTGGGTTGGTTGAGTGGGTGAGTGGAGTGATTTGGTTGAGTGGAGTGGAGTGGTTGAGTGCGAAAATTTCTTGGTCTGAGTTGGAAGCCAAAAACGACTGACTATACTTCAGATCCATAAAAAGTACTCTTCATGAAAGTTGTAGAGCTTTGTCTTGGCTATAACATGCATATCTGGATCGTCCAATTTGGCTTCCTACAGCCCAAGATATGACCCAAATACCACAGATTGTTCAAACCCAACTTCAGCACATCTGTTCCGACTTGCAAGCCCAAACTGACCCATTAGACTTCATTCTTTCAAAAGGTGTTCTTCATAAAAGTTGTTTATTTGGGTCTTGACTATCAACTATCCAAAATTTAGTCCATCTCCATTATTACAGCTTGAGATATGATTTTATGAGTGCACACCGTTCGAATTCTAGTGACAGAACCCGTATTCTGACTTCCATGTAAACTTAGGTTCCTTAGACATCTGTTTAGGACTTCGAGCTCTTCATCAAAGTTGTAGAGCTTCCTCTTAGCGTTTCTACAAGATAAAATTCATGATTATCAGATATCAGAAACTCAAGTTATGACCAAAATACAGAAATAGTGTAAAATCTCAATAATGCTAAAAATATTCAATTAGGACCAATTTGAGCTCAAACTCACAAAATCATACCAAACTCAATCAATTAAGAACATGGAGAGTGTAAATGACTAAACATAAGGGTTTTTTAATAAATAAAATATGTGATTATCAAATTTCCCCACACTTAGCTTTTTGCACTCCTGGGCAAAACTCAAGACCAAAACAAGGACATAAGAGATTAACAAAATATTAAATTCTAACGACATTCAAGAGCCCAAAATTTTACAATCAAGAAGAACAACCAAAGGTTCAAGGGATCAAAACATTCATGAGTTAACAATTCTCCACATCTCAAACTAACAAGTAAGGTATCTTCAACATGAATCGAGAATGATAGATCCTCACTAGATTCCCTCTCAATCTCTCAAGTGTTTAAAAGGTGGGTATTTCACTCAATTCAAGCATGAAAATTGCACTACCATAAGCTTGCTTATCTTCTACTTCTCCACTACTCAAAACACATGCATATACAAATCATGAGGACTTTATTCAAGATTGTAGTGAGGTCAAGGTAACAGAAGAGGGTAAAATGGATATGAGAGGATAAATACCAAAGAGAATAAAAGCAAATGAGAGCTGAGTTCAAATAACAAGCATAAAAGTTCATCCCAACTCTAATGTATAACTCTTTACATATTCATTTCTCAATCCTTTTCTCAGCTATTTTTTTTTTGGGCACTCTTTCTTTTTTCAACAATCATTTTGTACACACACCCCCACACTTGTTCAAAAACTTATCCATTAACCAAGCTAATGTTCTTTTATTCCCTAAGGTAAAGTAAGAACACGATTTTTCATTTAAGGCAATAATGAGCTAGAAACAAGGAATGGTCAAATAAGTTCAAAGGGGTTAAGTAAAGGAAAATATACAAGATTGACAGGAATCAGAAAATTTTCAAGAAGTCAAAAGAGTGCTTGATATCATATTGAAAACAAGGTTGGCTATTTGGTTAAACTAGCTAATTAAGAAAGAGGGCCTCAATCATGTTCATTTATGCAAGTGAAATGTAGCCTTAAAAAGAATCAAAGCAAGTTCTAGAGTGGTCATTAACATGAGTGAAAGTCACACAAGAAAGAAGAGAATGGCATAAATGTTGAATCCATCCATTAGGCTCAAAATCTCACAAGGTATGCATCTATCAAACTCAATTCATCAATTCAATCATCCATCACCAAGCACATCAGTTCAAGAAGGGAGAAAAGTTATTCAATCATGCAATGATTCTTTTTCTTTTAAAACTTTTTTTTTTTGAAATTAAGACATTTTTTTAAATGCTAAAATCTCTCCCCCACACTTAATATAACATTGCCCTCAATGTGAAAGAGAGATATAGAAAAGAGCAACACAACCTGATAAGAAGTGAATCAACGCTAAGCGGAAAAGAAACACACTTTGTCGATCCGCATCGACCGAAAAGAAATCAAATAATAAAACTTTAGTACTTCCACAATTTAATACTAATTAATTACTACCTAAAAACAAACTCCTTACTCTGCCACCAATTAAGATGCGTCTCAAGAGTAAAATTACTCCTTACTCTGCCATCACTAATTGGTTTAATAAGTCCATGACAATCATATCATACTTTTCAAACAAAACAACAAAAATTTTTTTTTTAGGTCAACTATCCTTCCCCCCCAACTAGATCACAACATTGTCCCCAATGTTAAAATATAGATGAGTAAAGGATAGAAGATATTACCTGTTGGAGAAAGCTGACACAAATTTAAATAGAAACAAAGTACAATAAAATCAAACCGACTAAAGAGAAAGTGTCAGATTTGGCTTTCTTTTCTTGTCACTTCCTTTGCTGCTTCCTGTTGACCAGTCTATCTGAGCTAATACCTTATCAGGTACATACTCAAAAGCTTCTAATTTATCAATGAGCTCATCAATAGTGGAGGCAGAGATAAGAAGTTGTCTTGCCAAAGGAGTGATAAATTTCTGTTCCACAGCATTGTCAAGAAAAAATAACAAAAGATCAAAGAAATTATTAACATTCAACAAACCAATAGGTTTATGGTGGATGTTCAGTTCGGCCCAAGAGACAATTTGAAAAATTTCTTCCAAAGTACCAAAACCACCTGGTAAGACAAGAAATGCATCAGAATTGTCAACCATTGTTTTCATTCGTCCATGCATGGATGTTACCTGAATTTCTTCTCCAACTGTCTTTCCAGTGATGTTATTTTCAGCTAAAGGTTTAGGAATAACACCTAAAACCTGACTGCCTCCTATAAAAGCAGAAAGTGATACAGCCCCCATTAACCCACGACAACCTCCCCCATATACAAGATGAATATTCCTCGCAGCAAGTGATCGACCAAGAGTGCTAGCTGCGTTTACAAATTCTAATCCCTTCCCATAACTCGACCCACAAAAAACACAGACATTTTTGAGGTTACGAATAGAAGGCCCCATTCTATACTCTTCCTCTCTTTGAGTGTTTCTGAGTTGAAGGTTAGTGGAGAAAATGGAGTGTTTAAATAAGAAAAAGAATAGGAAGGGAAATAATTGTACCTATAAGGGTAGGTTGGGTTGTTGTCAGAAAAGGTTGAAATTAAGAAACACGAGAATCTTTTCTTTCTTTTTTTTTTTTTTTTTTTTTTGTTTTTTTATTTTTTTTTTTTGTTTTGTTTTGTTTTGTTTTTTTTTTTTGTTGTTGTTTTTTTTTTTTTTTTTTTTGTTGTTGTTGTTTTTTTTTTTTTGAAAGATGACATGAAGAAGAAGAAGAAGAAGATGATGATGATACGTACAGATTGTTTGTGGATATGGCTCACATCTGCCTCTGGTTTAACATCCAGTAACGGCTTAAACGTCTTCTATGAGTCGAGGATAAGCTTCCCATCCAATTTTCTTATAAATTGGCAAACAGGGTCTTTTAGAGTCAGATTCCTAAGACTGTAGCGTTTTTTTTTCATCCTTGAAGAGATTCCACAATTTAAGAATTTCACGATGCACCAATCCACAAGAATGCGTCTCAAGAGTCAATAAGATATCATCTAATAACACCTTACTCAGTCCATTCTTAATGAAGAAAATTTTATCTTCTCTATTTGCGGAAACCATCCCCAAAGTACGACATCGCTTGTTACAGTTCCATCGTCCACATTTGTGACAAACTTGTAACCTTTTTGCTCTTCTCCTTTTAGAATATGAACTTCTTCCAAGACCGGGCATATATGAGTTAAATGAAATTGAGGACTCACCTGCTAATCGGACCTTTGCTTCAATTATCCAGCGTACATCTTCTGGTATACCTTTGTGCATTAACAGTCTCAATCTTTCACATCGAACTTTGTAGATTGTTCTCAGAGCATTTTGAGGAAGAGAAGGAAAATATTTGCTCAGGTTTGAAAGAATTACATCCATAAGGAGAAGAAGGGTTCAGTTATTTTGGGAAACTGAAAAATAAACCGACTTGAGAGTCACGGAGTACCGTATCCGCCACTTAACCGGTAACACAAAGAACTCAAGAACTTGGTTTTCCAGGAATGGTTGAGTCTTTGTCCATTAACTTTAAGCGCATTACCATTCCTAAGATCCTCAATATCTACAGCCCCAGAGGATACACGTGTTTGACAACAAAAGAACTGCGCCTCCTAGATCTCAATTTTCCAAGGAGTAGGTGCAGATGATAATCTCAAAGCAGAACTTTTTTTTGACCAATTTCCGCAGCTTTTGCAGACCTTGAATAAAGTAGGCCAATAAAATTCATACTGGAAGATTTTCGCAAATGTTGTCGCTTATTATCGGGCATACAGCTATTTTTTTTTCTTTTTTTTATTCATAATGCAGATGGAGAAGGTTCATCACCTCCACTTTTGCATTCTATGGAAGTTCATAATAAGGTTTGAGACGATGACCATTGACCTTAAATGTTTTGCCTGAAATTTCACTCCTGATCTCAACTGCACCAAAAGGAAAAACATTAGTTACCACAAATGGCCCAATCCACTTAGAACGCAGTTTACCTGGAAACAATTTGAGTATTGATTGAAAAAGCATAACTTTTTGCCCTCTCGTGAAATTTCTTTCTCGGAAATCAACTGGTCATGGAATGCCTTAGCTTTAGTCTTATAAATCGTGGCATTCTCGAAGGCCTCATTTCTTAATTCTTCCGCCTTCACAATGCTTGGAACTTCCTTTGCTTTCCAACTCTTTCCAATTCCATATTTACTTGTTTAATGGCCCAGTAAGAGCGATGTTGCAACTCAACGGGAAAATGACAGGGCTTTTCATACACCAACCAAAATGGTGACATGCCAATGGGAGTCTTATAGGCAGTCCTATAAGCCCATAAAGCGTCTTCATGTCAAGTGCTCCAATCTTTTCTTGAGGGATTCACTGCCTTTTCAAGGATTGACTTAATCTCCCGGTTGGACACTTCAGTTTGCCCATTTGTCTGTGGATGGTAAGGAGTGGAGATTTTGTGCATAACTCCATATCTTTTCAATAGAGCATCAAAGGTTCTGTTGCAAAAATGAGTCCCTTAGTCACTGATGATAGCCCTTGGGGTCCCGAACCTGGAGAAAATATGTGTTCTAACAAAATCTGTAACAGTTTTAGAATCATCAGATCGGGTGGCTTTTGCTTCTACCCATTTAGACACATAATCAACAGATAAAAGAATGTATGTGAAACCAAATGAAGGAGGGAATGTTCCCATAAAATCAATACCCCACACATCAAATAGTTCCACAAAAATGATCGGAGTCTGAGGCATTTGATTACGAGGACCAATATTACCTGTTCTCGACAATGGTCCAAGACTTACGTGTTGTAAGCGTCTTTGAAAATTGAAGGCCAATAGAAACCACTGTCAAGCACTTTATTGGCTGTCCTTTTACTGCCAAAGTGTCCTCCACATGCATAGGTGTGGCAAAAGGAGAGGATGGAGTGTGTCTCAAAATCAGGAATGCACCTCCTAATGACTTGATCTGCACAATACTTCCATAAGTACGGGTCATCCCAGATATAGTATTTACAGTGACTCTTTAATTTATCTCTTTGGGCTTTGTTCAAACCCTTCGAAAAGTCCTTAGTAACCAGGTAGTTAACAATGTCAGCATACCAAGGGATTATGGTGTTGACAACCATCAAATATTCATCCGGAAAAGTCTCCATGATAGGCATTTCTTCCTCTTCAGTTACCAATTTACTCAAGTGATCGGTCACCAAGTTTTCGCTCCCTTTCTTGTCTTTAATCTCCAAGTCAAATTCCTGGAGCAATAAAATCCATCGGAGCAATCTAGGCTTTGCTTCTTTCTTTGTTAGAAGATACTTCAAGGCTGCATGATCTGAAAACACAATCACTTTAGAACCAATTAGATATGATCTAAATTTTTCTAAAGCAAATACAACAGCTAGAAGTTCCTTTTCTGTGGTTGAGTAATTAAGTTGAGCATCATTTAGAGTCCTTGATGCATAGTAAATGGCATAAGGAACTCTATCAACTCGTTGTCCTAAGACAGCTCCTACTGCAAAGTCACTGGCATCACACATTAGTTCAAAAGGTAACTCCCAGTTGGGTGGCCTGATGATAGGCGCAACAGTTAACAACTTCTTGAGTTTATTGAAAGCTTCCATACATTTCTCATCAAAGTTAAAATTAACATCTTTTTGAAGAAGTCTCAGCAAAGGGCAATGAGACTTTAGAAAAGTCTTTAATGAATCTCCGGTAGAAACCTGCATGACCAATAAAAGAACGAATCTCCCGCACACTAGTGGGTGGTGGCAAAGAATGCATGAGTTCTACCTTAGCTTTATCTACTTCAATTCCCCTAGCGTAAAATTACATGACCTAACACAATACCTTCATTCACCATGAAATGACATTTTTCCCAATTCAGTACCAAGTTAGTGTCAATGCATCTTTTAAGAACCAATGTTAAATGTTCCAGGCAATTTTCAAAATTATTTCCAAAGACACTAAAGTCATCCATAAAAACCTCAATGATGTTTTCAATGTAATCAGAAAATAAACTCATCATGCATCTTTGGAAAGTTCCTGGTGCATTGCAGAGTCCAAAAGGCATTCGCCTATATGCAAAGGTACCAAATGGACAAGTGAATGTAGTCTTGTCTTGGTCTTCTGGAGCTATGGTAATCTGATTGTAACCTGAAAAACCATCTAGAAAATAATAATGAGAATGACCAGCTAATCTTTCTAACATTTGATCAATGAAAGGTAAAGGAAAGTGGTCTTTTCTCGTGGCGGCATTCAACTTCCTGTAATCAATACAAACACGCCACCCTGTCTGTAACCTAGTGGGAATAAGCTCATTTTCAGCATTTCTTACCACAGTAATTCCAGATTTCTTTGGTACTACCTGGACTGGGCTTACCCACGTGTCTTTGTCGAAAATGGGGTAGATCACCCCCACACTTAGGGGCTTCATGATCTCCTTTTTCACAACTTCCATCATAGGAGGATTCAACCTCCGCTGAGGGTCTCTCACAAGTTTAGTATCCTCCTCCATTAATATCCCGTGCATACAAATGGAGGGACTAATACCCTTGATATCGCTATTGACCAACCAATGGTCTGTCTTATGTTCTACGCAAAACACTACCGCTTTCTCTTCTTGTTCTTGGGTGAGTGACTTTGCAATTATTACTGGAAGGGTGTCCTTCTCCCCAAGAAGATGTATTTAAGATGATCAGTGCAAAGGTTTTAAGTTCCAATTCAGTGCCTGCACAACAAAAGGTTGAGGTATATCGCAGTAACAGGGTAAATCAACAAAAGTTACCTCGTGCTCTTCTGGAGTGGAAGAGAGCTCTTGTAAGGCAAAGAACAATTTCATCAATGTCTTTACTCCATGGCTCTTCTTCACTCTTTTTCTTTTCCTCCTGTACATCTAAGCTATGAGTTAGAATTGTATCAAGAGCATCAAAATGGTTAGTATCAAAAGCTGTAGAAATTAAAGAATCAAAAGGATCAAAAGAATCAATTAAACAAGCAGAGTGCACATCACTTGGGTATCTCATAGCTTCAAAAATATTGAATCTAATTAATTCCCCATCAAATTCCATTGTTAGAGTTCCTGAGTGCACATCAATTTTTGTCCGCGCAGTCTTCAAAAATGGTCTCCCTAACAAGATAGGAGCAGATTTGGAGACTCATCCTCTTCCATGTCCAAAACATAGAAATCTGCCGGAAACACTAATTCATTCACCTGCACCAAAACATCTTCCACCACACCCTTAGGGTATGCATTAGATCTATCAGCCAATTGAATAACAACACCAGTAGGTTCCAAAGGACCCAAGTATAAAGATGCATAAATAGAATATGGCATGACATTTATAGATGCACCTAAATCAAGCATTGCCCTTTCAAACCTTGTGTTACCTATAGTGCATGGAATGGTGAATGTGCCAGGGTCCTTACATTTGGTTGGGAGTTTCTTTTTAATTACAGCTGAAACATTTTCTCCCACTTGGACCTTTTCATTTCCTTTTAACTTCCTCTTGTTGGTGCATAATTCTTTCAGAAATTTTGCATATCTAGGTACCTGCTTAATGGCATCTAACAAAGGGATATTAACCTCTACCTTCCTAAAAGTCTCAAGTATTTCTTTTTCTGCTTCTTCTTTCTTGGTTTTAACCAACCTACTAGGAAAAGGAGCTTTAGTAACATATTTAGGAAGGGGTTCGAAATACTTACCTTAGGGGCTTTGGAGGTTTGCCCTTATCATTTGCTTCTTTGGGTGGTTCATCTTTCTCTTGAGTGATTGGTAGAGGAGATGTAGGCTCATCCATCGTCTTTCCGCTTCTCAACGTGACAAAGACTAGCATTTTCCCTCGAATTTACTTACATTTGTGAGGGTAGTTTTCCGAAGCTTGACTTTGAAACTTGTTGAATTCTATGGACAAATCTATCCGATTCTGCAAGTTATTGATTGCGATCCTTGTTTCTTGTTGGGCTGTGAATTATTAGTAGCCATTTGCTTCACTAGCTCCTCTAGTGAAGGCTCAGGTTGCTTAGGAGCTTGAACTTGCTCTTGTCTCTCGAGGGAAATGTGCTTGCCTTTGGTGGAATCCTAGAGGTCCATAAGCTGGAGGTTGATTTTGAGGTTGCTTTGCATAGCTGAAATTAGGATGATCCCTCCAACCTGGATTATATGTGTTTGAGTAGGGGTTGTAATTTTTTGAAAGTCCAGCATATCCCCCTACTGCTCTTACCTCCTCATTTGTGTCCTCTTGGAGAGTGGGACACATATTAGTGGGATGTCCAGATGAACAACAGATCCCACAAGCATGAACTGGTGCTTTGCCTGTATCCATTAACCGCTAAACCATAGCAGTCAATTGAGTCATTTGTTGCTGTAGACTGGTTGTCTCTACTTCTTTCACTGCTCTTACTCCAGTGTCATTTCTAGAGTAGAATTGTTGAGTATTGGCAGCCATTCTTGAGATCAAGTTTCTAGCTTCTTGAGGAGTTTTATCAACCAATGCTCCTCCGCTAGCAGCATCAATCATGTTGCGATCCATCACTTGTAAGCCTTCATAGAAATACTGAATTAAGAGCTGCTCACTTATTTGATGATGAGGGCAGCTGAAACATAGCTTCTTAAATCTCTCCCAGTAGTCATGGAGTGATTCTCCATGCCTTTGTTGAATACCACAGATTTCTTTTCTGATTGTTGCAGCTTTTGAGGCAGGGAAGTATCTGTCTAGGAAAGTTCGGGCCATGTCCTGCCATGATTGGATGGATCCGGGTGGCAAGTAGTAAAGCCACTCCTTTGCTGAGTCTTTCAATGAGAATGGAAAAGCTCTCAATTTGACTTGCTCTACATGAATTCCTGCAGGTTTCATGCTAGAACATACCACATGAATTTCCTTCAAGTGCTTGTTGGGGTCCTCTCCGGGTAATCCATTGAAAGATGGCAAGAGATGGATTAAGCTGGATTTCAATTCAAATGCCTCTTCATTTTCAAGAATGTCTATGCACAGAGGCTGTTGGTCTAGATCTAGAGCACCCAATGCCCTTAAAGTGTTTTCTGCCATCGTCACTTCTTCAGATATTTTAGATGTCTCTGAACTTGATAGATCAATGTAACGGGCAGCTTCAATGTCAGCAGGTGTGAAGTGAAAATTATCCGGATGGAAGGGAAATTGAGGATGTGAAGTGAGTTGATCAATATAGTTCCTCAAATTTAGCAATCCTTCGTCTACCCCTTCAATGGACATCAACACCTACAAAACACTCAGAAAGAAAGATTTAAAAATAAAAACAAAAATAAAAACAGAGTAAAAATAGGAAATAAATTAATAGTGTAATTGAAAAATTGGCTCCCGAGAACGCGCCAAAATTCGATGCGTGCGGATAGTGATTAAAATTTAGATAAAAATCAGTTGTCAGGCCCACCAGAAAATAAAAACCTTACAACTAGTTGTAGTTAGTAAGGGTCGATCCACAAAGAACCAATTCAATTAACACTATTAAATAATTCCCAATCTAAACTCTGATTAATAATAAACAGTAAATAGGGGGTTTTGGAGTTTTGATGAACAATGAACAGCTTCAAAGACAATAACAATAAACAAACTGAAATCAACAATATAAGAAAATTGGTTAAGAGATTGAATCCACCACTAGATTTATATGATAATGTAAATTCACATATCATTTTATTCCAACATGCTCAATTATGTTTTTATGTAATTGTGAGAGTAAATCTCTGTTTTCCTTACGTGTTGGCCAATTTAGCAACCGCTCAAATCAACTCCTAATCACTGATTAGTCATAAAGCAACCGCTCTTACAACTATCCAACAATTGCATTAAGATTTAGAAAACCAATTACACTAAGATCTAATCACACACCGGGATTAAATTACTTATAACATATATTTCTCTAGATCTACTACCACAACCGTGCATAATAAACCCAGATCTACCACTTTTATAACTGGCAAATAGCACAAAGATAATTATACCCACATGAACATCATACATCCTACTAGATCTACTACCACAACTGATGCACACTTTTTAGTTGTTGCATTTACAAACCCAAGTGCAGGTTGTCTCAAGTAATAAATTTCTCGGGAGTCCGAGGTCGATCCACAGGGAATTGTTGAAGATTAATTAAGGTGAAGTGAATATTTTGTTACTGTGATTAAAATTATTTACTTGGGTTAAAAGATCCACTCTTGGTAAATAAAATAAAGGTAAAATTAATTCCTTTTATAACTCAATTAGAATCCTCACAACATGGAGGTTCCAATCGGAAAATACAACGTTAAAAGTCTATTAAAACTATATACGTATTTATATTATGTTTCCAAAAATATTACTACCACTTATAAATGGGTTAAAGCATTCATTGTGCCAATATTTTGTCTACAACAAATCAAGAACTCCACTTTATAAGGAGAGTTTCTAACACCACTCCACTTGTAAATGGGTTAAAGCATTCATTGTGCCAATCTCTTGTCTACAACAAATCAAGAACTCCACTTTACAAGGAGAGTTTGGAAACAAAATATAATACGTATAATGATCACTTGAAAATATATCATTTAAGCATAAGAGAGAAATTAATCTAACCTTATTTCATTACCAAGAGCTTCACCTCTTCACCCAAGTAAAATGAAACTTAGTTACTCATAGATAAAAAGAAAGAAAGAGAGAAGAAGAAAAAGAAAAACATGATTTCAATTTAGAACAAAGGAAAATTACTACAAGAAAACTTAGTAACAAACTAGCATTATTTTGGTAACTAACACCTAATACCCCTAATGATCTGCCAAGGCCTCCTTTTATAGAGGATTAGAGATACAAAATGTCAAGGGAGCTGAGTTATTAGTGGGTGGATGATTGGAAAATGAGTGGAAAATGCCAAATGACATTAAATGACATTAAATGACATTAAATGACATTAAATGAGTGGAAAATAATGGAGATTCCTTGTCTCTAAAATCATGTAGCTCTGAAGTCATTGCATTCGTCATTTTTGAACCAAGTGGTCTTCATGAAAGTTGTAGGCCTGGATCTTAGCTTTCAAATGGATTTGGTTTGGATCCAATATCATTTCTACAACTCCAGATACGTTCAAATTACTACATACTATCCAGGCCCAGTCACAGCTCCTCTGTTCTGACTTCCAAACCCAATATCACCTTCAAGGAATCCGATTCTGGAAAAGTGTTCAACATGAAAGTTGTAGATATGGGTCTTAACTATTCAGCATCCAAATTTCAATCCATTTTACAACATCTAGCCCAAAATTTGTGATGAATAGTATACATAGGTCAAGCTGTCAGGAATAGTATTCTAGTTCTTGCTTCAACCCCAATTTGAGTTATCCACTCGTGTGATTGGGCCTTTGAGGTCTCATGAAAGTTATAGAACTCTCTCTTATCTTTCAACTGCCACTAGAATCAGCTCCAAATACCACCTACAACCCAAGATATGACCCAAATACAGAAACAGTGTAAGATATGAATCATGCTGAAAAATTCAATTAAGTTCAATTTTGAGTCCAAACTTACAAAACATAATAAAACTCAATCAATTAAGTACATAAAGAGTGTAAATGACTAAGAATGAAAGCTTATTAATGTATCAAATATGTGATCATCAAACTCCCCCACACTTAGCTTTTTGCACTCCTGAGCAAAACACATAAGATCACTCACAAAAAAAAAACAAAACAGACTCAAAAGCTAAACACTCTAAAAGACTCAATTTCTAATAATATTTAAAAATGAAGAACAATCATTCAAGTAATCAAAACATTCATGAGGTAACATATCTTCACTTCTCAAATCAACAAGCAAGGTTATTTCAATTGAAAAGCATGAGTCAAGAATGATAGATTTTCACAATATTCACTCTCAATCCCTCAAGTGTTTAAAAGGTAGGTATTTCACTCAATTCAACCCATGAAAATTGCACTACATAAGCTTGCTTATCTTCTACTTCTCCACTACTCAGAACACATACACACACAAATCATGAGGACTTTATTCAAGGTTGTAATGGGGTCAAGGTAAAGGAGGAGGTAATATAGATATGACAAGTTTAAACACCAGAGAATAAAAGAACATGAGAGCTGAGTTCAATTAACAAGCATGAAAATTCATCCCAACTCCACCTAATACAAATTCTCTTTACATATTCTTTTCCTTTCCTTTATTACCTTGTTGACCCTCTTCTTTTTACAAATTTTTTTTTTTGATTTTTTGATTTTTTTGATTTTTGATTTTTTTTTAAAGAATAAGAACATCATATATACACATTTTTTTTAAAATATTCTGCACACACACCCCCACACTTGTTCAAGAACTCATCGAATGACAAACTAATGCTCTCTTATTCCCTAAGGTCAAGTAAGAACATGATTTTTCATTTAAGGCGCATAATGAGTTCGAAACAAAAAAAATAGTCAAATAAGCTCAAAGGGGTTAAGCAAAGGAAAATATGCACAAGGTTGGCTATTTGGCTAAAGTAGCTATTTCAAGAAAAATGTCTCAATCATATTCATGTATGGATATGAAAATGTAGTCTCAAAAAGAATCAAAGCATGTTCTAGAGCAACAATTCCATGAGTGACATTCACACAAGAAAGAAAAGAATGGTACAAATGTTCAATCCATTCATCAATAAGCTCAAAATCTCACAAGGCATAATTCTATCATTCTCAGTCCACCAATTCAACATCCATAACCAAGCATGTGAATTTTAAGAAAGAAGACAATTTACTCAATCATGCAAATTTCCTTGAATTTGAATTGCTACTTCCACACAACAAAGTTATCTACCCCAATCTAGATGCGTCTCAAAAGTAAAATTTACTCCTTACTCTGCCATCCTTAACTGGTTTAGTAGTTACTAACAAACATATAAACACAACAAACATATTAATACACACACTTCCTAAAAATTTTTTTTTTGGGTTTTTTTTTACACAACTCTACACACGACAAACATAAACACATTTACTATATTATTATTTTTTTTTACCTTTCTTTTTACACAACTATCCTTCCCCCCAACTAGATCACAATATTGTCCTCAATGTTAAAAAATAGAAAGGAAAAAGATAGAAGATAGTACCTGGTACCGCAATTACTGAAAAGAAAAACTTCACACAAATATAAACAGAAACAAAATATGACCAAAGATTGAAATTATTTATACAGATGGAGTATCTTGACTGCTTCCTTTTCTCACTGCTTCACACAACATTTCCTTCGGACCACTTCTAGTTGAGTTGCTACTAGATCAGGGCTGTCATAAGAAGAAGAAATACAATAAAATATATACATGTAGTTGTGATTGTGGCTCACATCTTCCTCTGGTTTTACGTCCAGTAACGGCTTCAACGCCTTCTATGAGTCGAGGATAAGCTTCCCATCCAATTTTCTTATAAATTGGCAAACAGGGTCTTTTTGAGTCAGATTCCCAAGATTGTAACGCTCTTGCTCGTTCTTGAAGAGATTCCACAAACTAAGAAGTTCACGCTGCACAATTCCACAAGAATGCATCTCAAGAGTCAATAAGATATTATCTAATGACTCCTTACTCAGCCTATTCATAATGAAGAATATTTTATCTTCTCTGTTTACGGAAACCATCCCCAAAGAGTGACATCGCATGTTGCAATTCCATCGTGCACACTTGTAACAAACTTTCATTCTTTTTGCTCTTCTCCTTTTTGAAAATGAACTTTTACCGAGACCAGGCATGTATGGGACAAATGAATCTGAAGATTCACCAGCTAAATGAACCTTTGCTTCGATTATCCAGCGTATATCTTCTGGGATGCCCTTATACATTAATAATCTCAGTCTTTTACACCTAGCTTCATAGACTTTTGTTAGAGCATTTAGAGGGAGAGAAGGAAAATGTTTTCTTAGATTTGAGAGAATGACATCCATTTTGAAAGGAGAAGAAATCAGTTATTATGGGAAACTGAAAAACAAACCGACTTGAGAGTCACGGAGTACCGTTATCCGCCATTTAACCAGGAACACAAAGAACTGCAAAAAGAAAGAAACAACATTAAAATAAATTCTACTCATAACAAGGATTAGAAAGAGAAATGGATTCTACCTCAACAACTTGATGTTCCAGAAATGGTTTGAGTCTTTGTCCATTAACCTTAAATACAATACCATTCCTAGGATTCTCAATGTCTATGACCCCATAAGAATACACATGTTTGACAATATAAGGACCAATCCACCTAGATCTCAATTTTTCAGGGAATAGGTGAAGGCGAGAATTATAAAGCAGAACTTTTTGACCAATTTCAAAAGTTTTTCTGAAAATTGATTTGTCATGAAAAGCTTTTGTTCTAGCTTTATAAATTTTTGAGTTTTCATATGCATCATTTCTTAATTCCTCAAGTTCATTCAATTGCAATTTGCGTAACTTAGAAGCATCATCAGGACTTAAGTTGAAAGCTTTAATGGCTCAAAATGCTTTATGCTCCAATTCTATAGGCAAATGACAAGGTTTTCCATAAACTAACCGATAGGGAGACATGCCCAAAGATGTTTTAAAAGCAGTACGGTAAGCTCAAAGTGCATCGTTTAGTCTTAAAGACCAATCTTTACGATTTGGGTTAACCATTTTTTCCAAAATTTGTTTAATCTCCCTATTTGCTAATTCAACTTGTCCACTTGTCTGAGGATGATAAGGGGTTGCAATTTTGTGGGTAATGCAATATTTCTTCATTAAAGATTCAAATGGTTTATTGCAAAAATGTGTTCCCCCATCACTGATGATAGCTCGAGGAATTCCAAATCAACTCAAAATATTTTCTTTTAAAAATTTTAGAATAGTTTTATGATCATTGTGCCGACATGGAATTGCCTCAATCCCTTTTGAGATATAATCAACTGCAACCAAAATGTACACAAATCCAAAAGATGATGGAAATGGACCCATGAAATCAATTCCCCAACAATCAAAAATTTCAATGACAAGGATAGGGTTCAAAGGCATCATATTTCTTTTAGAAATGGACCCCAATTTTTGACAATTTTCACAACTTTTGCAAAAAGTATAACTATCCTTGAATAAAGTGGGCCAATAAAATCCACACTGCAAGATTTTCGCAGCTGTTTTCTTTGAAGAAAAATGACCTCCACATGCTTCTGAATGACAAAATTTAATGACACTACTTACCTCATTGTCAGGTACACATCTCTGAAAGATTTGATCAGGACAATATTTGAACAAATATGGGTTATCCCAAAAGAAAATTTTCACCTCAATCAAAAACTTTTTTCTGTCTTGGTATGTCCACTGAGGCGGCATCTTACCTGTTACAAGAAAATTGATAATGTTAGCAAACCAAGGCACAGAATTGACCAAAAATAAAAATTCATCAGGGAAAGAATCATTGATAGGTGTGCTATCAAAAGATGAGCTTGTTGTCAGCCTTGACAAATGATCTGCAACAACATTTTCGGCTCCTTTCTTATTTTTTATTGTGATGTTAAATTCTTGAAGCAACAGGATCCACCGTATCAACC
Source organism: Ormosia semicastrata (assembly GCA_029884595.1). Classification (NCBI taxonomy): domain Eukaryota; kingdom Viridiplantae; phylum Streptophyta; class Magnoliopsida; order Fabales; family Fabaceae; genus Ormosia; species Ormosia semicastrata. Next base: position 37,001,424 of record JAQQTO010000060.1, on the reverse strand, counting down.
TAGGTTTGGCATCCTGTTTAGACTTTAAATATCTAACAGCAGCATGATCAGTGAAAACAACAGTGGATGAACCAATTAAATAAGCTCGAAATTTGTCCAATGCAAAAGTTACAGCAAGTAGTTTTTTTTCAGTAGTGGTGTAATTCATTTGTGCACTATTCAAAGTTCGACTTGCGTAATAAATTACATGAGGCTTACCTTCCTTTCTTTGGCCTAAAACAGCGCCAACAGCAAAATCACTAGCATCACAAATTAACTCAAAAGGCAACAACCAGTCAGGAAATTGCATGATAGGAGCAGAAGTCAAAAGACTGATTAATTTTTCAAAAGATTTCTGACAATCTTGAGTCCAATCAAATGGTGTATCTTTTATTAGAAGATTACATAAAGGTCTAGATATGACACTAAAGTCCTTTACAAATCTTCTGTAAAATCCTGCATGTCCTAAAAAGGAACGAACTTCTCTGACTGTTTTTGGGAAAGGCAAATGAGCAATTAATTCAACTTTGGCTTTATCAACTTCAATTCCTTTAGAAGATATCACATGACCTAACACTATTCCTGAGGTAACCATGTAATGACATTTTTCCCAATTTAACACAAATCCTTTTTCTTCACATCTTTTAAGAACTTTTTCCAAATTATCAAGATAATTTTCAAAAGAATTTCCAAAAACTGTCAAATCATCCATGAAAACCTCTAAAAAATGCTCAATCATGTCACTGAAAATACTTAGCATGCATCTTTGAAAAGTTGCCGGAGCATTACAAAGACCAAAAGGCATTCTTCTATATGCAAAAGTGCCAAAGGGACAAGTAAAAGTGGTCTTTTCTTGGTCCTCTAATGCAATTGGTATTTGATTATACCCTGAATAACCATCAAGAAAACAATAGTAGGGATGTCCCGCTACTCTTTCTAGAATCGATCAAGAAAAGGCAATGGAAAATGGTCTTTCCTAGTGGTCGCATTCAATTTTCTCGAAATCAATACACATACGCCAACTAGATGAGACTCGGGTAGGTATTAATTCTCCTTTTTCATTTTCAACCACTTTGTTATTCCGATTTCTTAGGCACAACTTGTGTAGGGCTTACCCACTGGCTATCAGAGATAGGATAGATAATTCCAACATCAAGTAATTTAAGAACTTCAGCTCTAACTACCTCTTTCATGTATGGATTTAATTTTCTTTGAGGTTGTTGAGATGTTTTAGCATTATCCTCTAAATGTATTCTATGTGTACAAATTAATGGATTAATGCCTTTTATATCCTTTAATGTCCATCCAATTGCACTTTTATGCCTTTTAAGTACTTCTATCAACTTACCTTCTTGTTCTTTGGTCAGAGATGAGGAAATTACCACTGGAAAGCTTTGTTCTTCTCCCAAAAATATGTACTTCAACCCATCAAGTAATGGTTTCAGTTCCAGTGTGGGTACTTCTTCATGGGTATCATCATTCATGGATTTTAGCTCTTCAAATCTTGACTTCCTTCCTTTGTATTCTATTTCCTGTGTACAATCAAGCAAAGAGCATATTTCAGAAATATCATCATCTAATTATGTAGATGAATCCAATGAATTAATTAAACAAATTTCTAATGGGTCAGAAGAACTATTGGTTTGAAGATGATCATCTATAATGGCCTCAATCCCTTCAATCTCTTCATTGTCATCATAAACTTCATGTGGTTGCTTGCACATGTTGAAAACATTAAGCTCCAGTGTCATATTTCCAAAAGTTAGCTTCACCACTCCATTTCTGTAATTTATCAGAGCATTAGATGTTGCTAAAAATGGGCGACCCAAAATAACAGGAACTGACTTAGAACTATCAACCATAGGTTCGGTTCCAAGACAATAAAATCCATAGGATATATGAATTTATCAACTTGTACCAACACATCTTCTACTATTCCTTTTGGAATTTTAATTGATCTATCGCAAGTAGAAGAGTTACGAAAGTTGGTTTTAACTCACCAAGGTTGAGTTGTTTGATAAACCGAATATGGAAGCAAATTAACACTAGCACCAAGATCAAGTAAAGCTCATTCAATTTTATGTTCACCAATAATGCATGAAACTGTAGGACAACCAGGGTCTTTATATTTCAATTCATTATTGTTTTGAATAATGGAGCTTACCTGTTCAGTCAAAAATGCATTCTTTTTCACATGATGTTTCCTTTTAACAGTGCACAAGTCTTTCAAATATTTGGCATAAGAAGGAATCTGTTTGATAGTATCTAACAGAGGAATATTGACCTTCACTTGTTTAAAGATTTCAAAAATGTCACTGTTATGATTCACTTTACTTGAATTGTTTAATGCTTGAGGAAATGGGGGTGAAGACGAGGATTTGATCTCCTTTTGGCTATGTGGCTTATCAACTCCTTCCTCATCTTTGGGAATTGACTCATTATCTTTCTCAAAAAGTTCAGGAATTTGTTTTTCAACAACCTTTCCACTCCTAAGAGTTATCACTGAGTTGACTTGATCTATTTTTTGACTTTCTGAACTACCCTCATTTAGGCTAAACTGACCCTTGGGATTTGGTTGAGGTTGAGAGGGAAACTTTCCTTTCTCATGAATGGTAAGTGCAGAAGAAAGTTTAGCAAGAGTGTCTTTTATGTCAATCATGGCTTGAGTGTTTTGACTATTGATGGCCTCTTATTTTTCCATGAATGCATGCAATGTTCCTTCAAAGTTTTTCCTATATGGTGGGACATAGGGTGCATATCCTTGAGGATTTTGAGAATCTTGCTGTGCCTGAGGAGGTGGTGGTTGCATGAATTGTGGCTGGTTGCTATTCCTCCAACTAAAATTTGGGTGATTTCTCCATCCCGGATTGTATGTATTTGAAAAAGAAGAAGTGAATGGCTTTTTAAAATTATTCATTGCATTTACTTGCTCATGCACAACTTCTTTAAAAATAGGAATTTTTGGACATTCATTTGTTGAGTGTCCTAATTCATCACAAATGCCACAAATTTCTTCATTTTGCATAGATTTGATTTCTTTTACTTTCCCGGATTCCATAGCTTCAACCTTTCTAGCCAAACTAGCAAACCTTGCATTTAAATCTTCTTCTTGACTAAGATGATATTTTCCTTTATTAGCATTTGCAAGGTTAAATCTAATTGAATTTTCAGAAGGATTAGTACCATACCAAGATTGAGAATTTTCAGCCAAATGGTCTAAATAGTCTAAAGTTTCTTCAAGTTCTTTATCAAGAAATTCACCATTGCACATTGTTTCCACAAATTGTTTGGTTTCAGGTGTTAACCCTTCATAAAAGAAGCTTATAGTGCGCCATTTTTCAAAACCATGATGTGGGCAAGAATTCAACAAATCTTTAAAACATTCCCAACTTTGAAAATATGCTTCATTTGAATTTTGGGAAAAATTTTGGATTTGTCTTTTCAAAGCATTGGTTTTATGTGTTGGAAAAAATTTCTTCAAAAACTCACATTACATTTCTTGCCATGTGCCAATTAATCTTGGTTTCAAAGTGTTAAGCCAAGATTTTGCTTTATCTTTCAAAGAAAAAGGAAACAATTTAAGCTTAACAACCTCTTCAGTGCAAGTTTGATCATGAAAAACAGTACATACTTCCTCAAATTCTTTTAAATGTAAATATGGGCTTTCAGATTCTAAACCATGGAAATTAGGAAGTAAAGAAATCATACCTGACTTGAATCTAAAATTGTTGGCATTGACTGGAAAGATAAAACATGATGGACTAGAATTTTGGGATGGTTGCAAATACTCACGCATGGTTCGCAACGGTTGATTTTCATGTTCATCATGCACACTTTTGTTTTCAGCCATTGTGCTTAATGTGTGTGATTGTGATTCAAACAAATCAATATGTAAAGTACCTGGATTAACTCTAACCAAACGACCAGAATTTAAATCACGATACCAATTAAACATAAACAAGTAACTTACAGTATAAAATAAAATGTACAAGATAGCAGTATAAACTGTCCATTCAATAATAACAAAGGTGGGGTAATAAACCAACCACCAAATAAAATAAAAAAAAATAAAAAGTTAGTATGCAGATAAATTAAAATGTTAGAAGCAGATAAAGTAAAAAGTTAGATAGTTAGTAAGTTAGTAAGTTAGTAAACAAAAAAAAATGACAAAAATAAATAACAAAAAAAAATGACAAAAATAAATACAGAAAATAAAGTACAAAAAAAATAAAAGGGAGAGTTACCCCCACTAAGTTAAAATGTACAAGAAAATAAAATGGAGAATTACCCCCACTGTACAGAAATTAAAATGCAAAAAAAATAATAATAAAGTACGAAAAGTAAATTACAAAAAAGAAAAGTAAAAGGGAGAGGTTTCCCTACTAAGTTAGTGCGAAAAATAAAAGGGAGAGATTCCCCCACTAAGTTAGTATGCACAGAAATTAAAAAGGGAGAGGTTCCCCCACTAGTTAGTATGTTAGTATATTTACAATTTTTTTTTTTACACCAGAAATTCAGTCTTCAAATCAAGTCCCCGGCAATGGCGCCAAAAACTTGATGCACACTTTTTAGTTGTTGCATTTACAAACCCAAGTGCAGGTTGTCTCAAGTAATAAATTTCTTGGAAGTCCGAGGTCGATCCACAGGGAATTGTTGAAGATTAATTAAGGTGAAGTGAATATTTTGTTACTATGATTAAAATTATTTACTTGGGTTAAAAGATCCACTCTTGGTATATAAAATAAAGGTAAGATTAATTTCTTTTATAACTCAATTAGAATCCTCACAACATGGAGGTTCCAATCAGAAAATACAACGTTAAAAGTCTATTAAAACTATATACGTATTTATATTATGTTTCCAAAAATATTACTACCACTTATGAATGGGTTAAAGCATTCATTGTGCCAATATTTTGTCTACAACAAATCAAGAACTCCACTTTATAAGGAGAGTTTCTAACACCACCACTTGTAAATGGGTTAAAGCATTCATTGTGCCAATCTCTTGTCTACAACAAATCAAGAACTCCACTTTACAAGGAGAGTTTGGAAACAAAATATAATACGTATAATGATCACTTGAAAATATATCATTTAAGCATAAGAGAGAAATTAATCTAACCTTATTTCATTACCAAGAGCTTCACCTCTTCACCCAAGTAAAATGAAACTTAGTTACTTATAGATAAGAAGAAAGAAAGAGAGAAGAAGAAGAAGAAAAACATGACTTCAATTTAGAACAAAGGAAAATTACTACAAGAAAACTTAGTAACAAACTAGCATTATTTTGGTAACTAACACCTAATACCCCTAATGATCTGCCAAGACCTCCTTTTATAGAGGATTAGAGATACAAAATGTCAAGGGAGCTGAGTTATTAGTGGGTGGATGATTGGAAAATGAGTGAAAAATGCCAAATGACATTAAATGACATTAAATGAGTGGGAAATAATGGAGATTCCTTGTCTCCGAAATCATGCAGCTCTGAAGTCATTGCATTCGTCATTTTTGAACCAAGTGGTCTTCATGAAAGTTGTAGGCCTGGATCTTAGCTTTAAAATGGCTTTAGTTTGGATCCAATATCATTTCTACAACTCTAGATACGTTCAAATTACTACATACTGTCCAGGCCCAGTCACAGCTCCTCTGTTCTGACTTCCAAACCCAATATCACCTTCAAGGAATCCGATTCTGGAAAAGTGTTCAACATGAAAGTTGTAGATATGGGTCTTAACTATTCAGCATCCAAATTTCAATCCATTTTACAACATATAGCCCAAACTCTATGATGAATAGTATACGTAGGTCAAGCTGTCAGGAACAGTATTCTAGTTCTTGCTTCAACCCCAATTTGAGTTATCCACTCGTGTGATTGGGCCTTTGAGGTCTTCATGAAAGTTATAGAACTCTATCTTATCTTTCAAATGCCACTAGAATTAGCTCCAAAGACTACGTACAGCCCAAGATATGACCCAAATACAAAAATAATGTAAGATATGAATCATGCTAAAAAATTTAATTAAGTTCAATTTTGAGTCCAAACTTACAAAACATAATAAAACTCAATCAATTAAGTACATAAAGAGTGTAAATGACTAAGAATGAAAGCTTATTAATGTATCAAATATGTGATCATCAACAACCGTGCATAATAAACCCAGATCTACCACTTTGAAAGTGGAAACAAGTATAAAAACCTTCATACCTGTAACGACCCGGGACTGCCTGCAGGATTGATGAGTGTCTCCACAAACCAACACGAGTCTTTTCAGCGTGCTTTGTCCTCACTCACACGCATCCTAGGAAACTTCCCAGGAGGTCACCCATCCCATAATTGCTCTAGGTCAAGCACGCTTAACCATGGAGTTCTTATGTTCTAGGCTCCCGAAAAGAAGTTGCAACTTGTTGATATGGTTACACCAAATCAATTCCTTTAAGCCATCCTCAACTATGCAGTCCCATACCTGCACAGTCTCTGAATCCCTCTCATTCCGGTGCGTATTCAGTTCATTCATGCTTACCCTCTGCCTAGAAGCCTGCCAGGAGCCGCTCCTTGTCCGTGCTTCATTGCACGGCGATCACTCCCGCCCTCGTCGGCCCCTGGGATGTCACATGCCCACCAGCTTCCGCTTGGTTCGTCCCCGAACCACACCGTACTGGGAGAGGTCCCGTCTCTGATACCATTTGTAACGACCCGGGACTGCCTGCAGGATTGATGAGTGTCTCCACAAACCAACACGAGTCTTTTCAGCGTGCTTTGTCCTCACTCACACGCATCCTAGGAAACTTCCCAGGAGGTCACCCATCCCATAATTGCTCTAGGTCAAGCACGCTTAACCATGGAGTTCTTATGTTCTAGGCTCCCGAAAAGAAGTTGCAACTTGTTGATATGGTTACACCAAATCAATTCCTTTAAGCCATCCTCAACTATGCAGTCCCATACCTGCACAGTCTCTGAATCCCTCTCATTCCGGTGCGTATTCAGTTCATTCATGCTTACCCTCTGCCTAGAAGCCTGCTAGGAGTCGCTCCTTGTCCGTGCTTCATTGCACCGGCGATCACTCCCCACCCTCGTCGGCCCCTGGGATGTCACAATACCAACAATAGATTCAGAAATATATGAATAAAAATATAACTGTGTTAAAATAATTAAATATGCAAGGTTCACAACATTAATACTAGTGGTTTCATCACTCCCTTAACCAAGGGAGGTTTAGTTACACATAACTAGAAGGAAATCACAAGAAAAACTATGAAGAAACAAGAAGAAACTATGAGAGAAATGAAAGAGAGTCCAACTTCTTTCATGATAACCAATGGTGCCTTTTATAGAAGTCTAGGGTAACAAAATGACAAAGGGGAGTGGATGGATGAGTGGGTTAGTGGAGTGGAGTGGTTGAGTGAATTGGTTGAGTGGGTTAGTTAAGTGGATGAGTGGAGTGGAGTGGAGTGGTTGAGTGGATTGATTTAGTGGATGAGTAGTTGAGTGGATGAGTGGAGTGAGTGGATGAGTAGTTGAGTGGATGAGTGGAGTGATTTGGTTGAGTGGAGTGGAGTGGTGGAGTGGATGAGTGGAGTGATTTAGTGGATGAGTAGTTGAGTGGATGAGTGGAGTGAGTGGGTTGGTTGACTGGGTGAGTGGAGTGGAGTGGTTGAGTAGTTGAGTGGATTGATTTAGTGGATGAGTAGTTGAGTGGATTGATTTAGTGGATGAGTAGTTGAGTGGACGAGTGGAGTGAGTGGGTGAGTGGAGTGATTTGGTTGAGTGGAGTAGAGTGGTTGAGTGCGAAAATTTCTTGGTCTGAGTTGGAAGCCAAAAACGACTGAATATACTTCAGATCCATGAAAATTACTCTTCATAAAAGTTGTAGATCTTTGTCTTGGCTATAACATGCATATTTGGATCGTCCAATTTGGCTTCCTACAGCCCAAGATATGACCCAAATACCACAGGTTGTTCAAACCCAACTTCAGAACATCTGTTCTGACTTGCAAGCCCAAACTGACCCATTAGACTTCATTCTTTCAAAAGGTGTTCTTCATGAAAGTTGTTTATTTGGGTCTTTACTATCAACTATCCAAATTTCAGCCCATATCCATTATTACAGCTTGAGATATGATTTTATGAGTGCACACCGTTCAGATTCTAGTGACAGAACCCGTATTCTGACTTCCATGTAAACTTAGGTCCCTTAGACATCTGTTTATGACTTCGAGCTCTTCATCAAAGTTGTATAGCTTCCTCTTAGCTTTTCTACAAGATAAAATTCATGATTATCAGATATCAGGAACTCAAGTTATGGCCAAAATACAGAAACAGTGTAAAATCTCAATAATGCTGAAAATATTCAATTAGGACCAATTTGAGCTCAAACTCACAAAATCATACCAAACTCAATCAATTAAGAATATGGAGAGTGTAAATGACTAAACATAAGGGTTCATTAATAAATAAAATATGTGATTATCAGCTATCAAAGAAGAGGAAGTTGGAAGAAGATGATACTGTAGCACTTACTGAGGAGTGCAGTGCCATTATTCAGAGAAAACTACTACCAAAATTGAAAGATCCAGGTAGTTTTACCATTCCTTGCACTATTGGAAAACTGACTATTAAGAAAACTCTATGTGACTTAGGGGCTAGTATCAATTTAATGCCATTATTTATCTTGCGTAAGCTGGGAATGGATAAAGTTAAGCCTACAATGATTTTTCTTCAATTAGCAGATCGATCAGTCAGACATCAGTACGGTATTGTAGAAGATTTGCTAGTGAAGGTTGATAAATTTATTTTCCCAGTTGACTTTGTAGTCTTGGATATAGATGAGGATGCTGATATCCCATTAATTCTGGGGAGACCATTCCTAGCAACATCAGAAGCGTTGATTGATGTCCCTAGAGGAGAGCTTATTTTGAGGGTAGATAAAGATCAAGTGACTATAAATATTTTTAATAAGTCTGCCCCAACATCAGATCTTTATGCCCCTGTTAATTGCATTCAAGGTACATTTCAAAAGGGGTTGGATGGTAAGAACTCTTCTTTGTCCATTAATGTTGATTCTCTCACTCTGAAGATTGTTGATGAAAAGGAAAAAGTTCCTTCTACCTCTGAGATTACTGGTACAGAGAAAGGTCCTCCCATTATCCATGGTTCACTGCAAGCTAATCCTTTATCTATTGAAAAATTGAGACCTCCATGGCCTGATGAGATTTCAAATGCTAAGGCATCTTCTGGACAAGTAAGTACAACTCCAGCTTCCATTAATGTATTGCAGATTGATTCTAAAGGTAGTGACAGAGTATAGAGGCAACAAGCTGATAAGAGAAAAATGTCATCCTACTTCTCTTGCTTCAAGCCACCTTAATGAATAAAAGGCAACGTCGAGCTAATGACGTTAAATAAGCACTTTTTGGGAGGCAACCCAAATTTTCTCTCCTTTTCTCTTTTATTTTTATTTTTATTTTGTTATTTTCTTATTTTATTGACTAACATTTTTTTGTTTTGTAATTAGCTAGTGTTGAGTTGGCTTAGGTGCCTCCCTGAGTTTGAAGCCTTTGTAGGGGGATGTATATAGTTGTCGGCCATCAAATAGATTTTTCTTCTTTCCTTTAGCTTTTAATTTCTGCATTTATTTATGTGTTTTTTTATTTTATTTTATTTCCATCACCCTATTGTGTTTTGAGTCATTTTGTGCATGCTGGAGTGTTGATTTGAATATCCAATGATTGTTTGAATTGTGGATTGATTTGATTTCTTGGGATAGCATATGAGAATCTATGAGTTATGTTTATCTCTATTGTTTCAATTGTGTATAGATGTTCTTCCTATCTTTATGATTGATAGACTTTGGATTTTAATTGCATGTCAAGCTTAGACAAAGTTTATGGGATTGCATATGTGTGGATGATTTGCATCTAGAAGTTGTTTGATTCTCTCTTGAGGCGAAATCCTAGGCAGTGCATGATTAAGGAAATGATAAGGGCCTTCTTTGGACTGTTTGAGCCTTTCAAGCCAACTTGTGACACAGTATATCCTTAGGTCCCTTTTACAGCCTTGTTGTTGTTTGGCATTTATTTCTTTTCTTTACCCACATTTTCCTTTTCCCATACCCACATTAAAAAAAAAGAAAAAAGTTCCCTTTTTTACATAATGTTTGTTGAGTGTATATTGTAACACCCTCCTTAGGGTGTCACACTTCGTGTTACTCAATTATCATATCACCCCTTCGTTATGAATCATGCTTGTAATATAAATACGAGTTGTAAAATTTCTTGGTGATCGTAAGATAAACTTAGCGAAAATTAAAACATTACAACATCATTACAATAAAATTTTACATTATATATACATAAGTTGTAGTACTGTCACACTTTAATATTTACAAATTGGACTCTAAAAATATTTACACATTAATTAAATTACATAATGCCCAAGTAACTCTAAACATGCAGAACCCTCAAACGGGTCCTCCTCAGACTCCTCAACAGGGAGGAATCCAATTTGACACAAAATATACAATACTAACCGTACCAGGAGTACGGTAGTAAGCTCCCTATTACTATTTATGTGAGAAATACATTTTCCAGCAAGCTCGACGCACTATGCCTCCGGTTCCCATAAACCTTACGAAAACTCAACATCTCCATCTCTTTAGAACTCAACTTCCTTCTCGAAAATCTGATCTTCCTTGCATTCTCACTCAACGTCTTGCTCAATCTCTTTACAATTATAAATACAATACGAAATAGACGACAAAGAGGTGAGATCACCTACGCTAATACCAGTATGGTAGCAATGAAGATAAACACATACAAATTCTCATACCATACATCATACATAATTACAATTATATCATCAATATCATTTATCTAACACAAATTATATCTCATATCAACACATCATACATAATTACAATTATGCTACCAACATCATTTATCTAACACATATCATTTATCATCATAATTCATAATTACGTCCATGTCCTTATGAATATTCACTTATTCAATAATTCAGTTATCAAAATCAATAATTATGATAATACCCTCAGTATCTCTGTATATGCATCTAGACTCATGTACCTAGACTCAATTTTCCTACTCCATAGAGTTAAAACTCAGGTCGGAAAGAGTGATCGAAAAGAATCTGTCTGCACAACATGCCTCAGACCACGTGCTCATTCTCTTTGCTCATTTAGCATTTGCACATCTAGCATATGCATCACAGTCTTTATCAGACCTCGATTATGGATAGTGTCTCGGTCCGGATCATCGGTGTGTTGCATCGGTCTAACCTACGGTACAGAAGCTTATTCTCTGTCCATTGTAGGCAACCCGCACCCCGATGCCCCCAAGGTCAACGAGTGACCTACACTACGCACATCGCACCCACTCAGGAGGTGTGTTCTTTCCTTCTTTCGACAATCAGTCTTATTCAGCCCATCGGACTTTTCAATGCACATTCAAATGCACCTTTCTCAGTTAAATTCATTCTCTCATCTTCTCAATTCAATTTTCTTTATCTCATATTCGGGGTCCTCATATAGGCCCAATATTATTATTACTGTAATTTCATCGCGAAACCATATTTTTTTGCATTTTCTCAAATCACGTAAAATACTCTTCACACGTTTTAAATCAAGAATACTAGTTTCCTCAGTTAACACCAAAACTCAACTTCATTTTTCATATTTGCATAATAATCCCTCAAAACATAATATTTGCATTATAATCCTCATCCAAATAATATTTTCACAACAGTCCCTCATAAAAGTCACATTTACGAAATAGTCCCTTGAAAAATTCATATTTTATGAAATCATCCCTCATAAAATTCATATTTACAAAATAGTCCCTCAAAAATTCATATTTACAAAATGATTTTTCATAAAATTCCTTTTTACGAAATAATCTATTTTACGAAATCATCCCTCATAAAATTCATATTTACAAAATAGTCCCTCAAAAATTCATATTTACAAAATGGTTTTTCATAAAATTCCTTTTTACGAAATAATCTTTCATAAAATTCATAATTTACAACATAGTCCCTCATAAAAATCATATTTACAATATAACCATTCAAAAATCAATAGTTACAACATGTCCCCATTAAACACAAAAATTACAATATTGCTCCTATAAAATCATAATCTGTATTGTTTCTCCAAAATCATTTCATCATGCTGTATTCGACTCTTCCAAATTCAATTCCTTTTCTTTCAAATTCTAATTCTCAGTTTAATCCATCATATTATTCACATCCTAATTTACACATACACTTACATGCATTCAGTTTCATACATACCAGCATTTATCAAAACAATAAACATATTATCACACATGCAATCATAATTTCAAAGCCATAAATACCACAATCACAAACATAAAATCACCAACAACACAATCACAACTAAAGAAGCAATTAAACAATAAGTGAATAAACCTTTAGGGGTTTTTCACCAGACACAACCATCTCCACACCACCAAAACTTGGTTGGTGAGGTTAAATCTCCCTCTTACCTCTTGAAGAACCTCCAAAGCTCCTGGTATGTCTCCTTCAAGCAAACTCCCTCCACCAAGAGCTTCTTGGAAACTTCAAGGCTTCAAACTTGAGCTTTGAAGAACAAGATAAAAAAATAGATGATTTAGGCTTAGGTTTTAACTACAAAATGTCTTGAAATGAAGTAGGAAAGCAAGAAATAAGGTAGTTTAGAATTATAGAAGAGTGATTGATGAAAAGAGGGTTGAAGGCCGTGAGGTTGGAGAAGAAAAGAAGAAGGAAATTTAAGAGCTTTTGCTATTTGGAGAATTTTGGAGAAAAAATGAAGACTTTGACTATGCATGGCCGTAAACCATTTTGAGAGAAAATGGAGTGAAGTCTTTGGATGAGAGAAGGTGAATTTGTGAGGATGAAATGGAGAGAGAAGGAAGAAAAATGCTGCTCAGGTTCGTGGGATTTGAGAGAAAAGATGAATGCTTTTTGATGAAAGAGAAAATGAAATTGTGGGAGAATGAAATTTATGAATGCTGCTGCCGTGGGATAAGCTTAAATAAAGTTTAGGATTTACATGAAGTAAAATATCTTATTCTGAATGCACGTGGCTGATGTCATTCATTTGACTTTCAAGGATATTGGATTGTTCAAGAACCTTGTAGAACCTCCTTCAAGCTGCTACGTGGCCGACGTAGAACCCCTCCAAATTGCTGCATGAACGTGAATGTCCAAGGAAATTTTTGATGAAAAACGACATAAAAATTCGATAAAATGGGAGAACATCATTTCCCCAAGAATGATTAAAATCCAGTGTTGTCGGATGAGAATTCTGTCGAATGGTGATTCTGTCGAACGAAATGAAAGGCTGTCGGATGAACTTGAAAAGGTCAACAAATATCCTAATTCGTCGAACAGGTGTTGATGTTGAAGAAATCTTCCAATTGTCGAATCGACGAAATATTATATGGTCAGAAGATCAAATTCGATGGATTTTGACATTAGAGAAGTTTTTCTACTGAAATCAGGAATTCTTACTCGACGGTCAGGAATTCTTACTCGACGGTCGTTAGCACCATAATTCGACGAACATTATCATTCAAATTCGACGGACATTGGTATCCCTACTCGACAGAAATTGACATTCTAACTCAACAGACATGAGCATCCTCACTCGACGAATATGGACATTTTCACTTAACTGATACTAGCATCCTCACTCGACGGATATTAGCACCATAACTCGACGAACATTATCATTCAAATTCGATGGACATTGGTATCCCTACTCGACGGATATTGACATTTTCACTTAACTGATACTAGCATCCTCACTCGACAAATTTTAACTTGGTACTTAATATTTAAAAGATCCAATTCGACGGATTTTAACATGGTACCAAATAGTAAGAAGATTAAATTCGACGTATTTGGATAGAAGTCCAAATTCGATGGATATGACATTGTCTTAAATGATCAGAGGATCAAATTCGACAGATATTAACATTGTCCTAAATGGTCTGAAGATAAAATTCGACGATAAGTGTTTGTCCAACAATGAGCAACCTTCGACATAAAATAGTGTTCGACAACGAATAGTAGTACTATTTATGATCAGTTAGGTCGATTACATAGCAGTCATCTTCATTTTGATTTGGAGAATCGTCCGACAAGATTGAGGGAAAAAGAGAACCATATTTTTCATAACTGATTCTTTGCTAACAGAACGTCCATTGCTTTGTCGAACCTGAGGACTTCTCCCATGTTTTGAATAGATGGTCTTCTGTCGGAAAGATGGTCTTGGTCGGAATAGATGGTCTTTGTTGGAAGAGGCAACCATAATAGCCAAAATCTTTGATTTCTAATTCAAGAATTGAGAATCAGTTTCATCCAGTCTTGAGGTATTTTGGGTTCTGTCGAACTACTGATTGATGTTGTCGGGAAATGCTCTGGAAGTGTCGGATTCAACTCACTATTTAACTTATGCTTACATTCAGTAATTAAATCCGACGGGATCAAAATGTTAGGAAAATTTCTTCTAGTGTTTGGATCTTGTCCAAATTCTGTCGATGTCAAGACCTTCAAAAATCTTGGATTGTCGAAATAGACTTGTCGGAAATAGACTTGTCGAATGAGTTACGTGAGATTGATCTTTTGGATCCCTATAAGGCTTGAGAAAGACCGAGTCTATCGACAGGAGTATATTCATAAAACTGTCGAGCTTTGTTTGTCGAAATAGGCTTGAAATAAAGTCAGTATCGACAAGAATCTATTCTCAAAAGAAATTGTCGAATTCGGTTTGTCGAAACAGGTTTTGAAATGAAAACCATTTGGGAAAATGTTGAGGAACTTCTGTCGGATTGGGATTTCCAATTTTGGTCGAATTAGAATTCCAAATTTTGGTCGGTTGATTATTATGGCAAATTATACTATACCTGGGTCAAAATAATTCATAGCAATAACAGCTATGCATCAAGCAACATACATTTATCAGTAAAATAAAATTATATTACAGATAAATTCTAAAAATTATTAGATTCTTTTACGTGTTACTCGTTTCGGGTTAAGTAAGATCCCCGTCTCTAAATAATCGACAAGAATTTTCCTACCAAAATTATTATTTTCTTGACCAGGAGCAAATCACACAAAATAATCACAAATAGTATCGGAATAATCAAATTATTTTTATAATGCACAGAAAACACAAAGTAGTGTAATTCTGTCAGTTCTTGCAATATAGTCTAAAATTTGGGGTGTTACATATATTCTGTATTATTTTATTATTCAAGTCTTTGTTATTTTTGTGCATGAAGTTTAGTGGAGCTGAAAAATTCAAAGAAAAAGGAATTGAAAAAAAAAGAGTCCACCTAAAGTATTGAAAATAAATAAGTTTGAGGGTGGAGGTTGTTAGAAAAAAAAAAGAAAAAAAAAGTGAATGTTGTGTTGATTCTTTTGCTCTGTTTTGTACTTATCTTATATTTTGAGGCTTGAATTTTGAAATTTGCATGATTTTGTATCTCAACTTTTGTTTTCATTTTCCTACCACTTCTTTCTTAACCCATACCCTTGGCCTTTCATTACAAGCTTTGTAAAGTCCCTTTTGATCCTTGGTTGTGTGTTATTTACATTAGTGGAGAGAGAGATGAAAAACAATCTTATGGATGTGGGTTTGATGTGCACTTGTAATTTTATGAATCTATCTGGGTTCGTACTTTATGAAGAGATTGTGTCTTTCATTCATGTTTTTGAGAAGTTAATTTTGCATAAGAGTTGCATGTGAGAGACGATGTGATAATTGGGTTGTTCATGTGTGACACTTTGAAATTATATTGTGAAGCAATTTTTGAGGATATGAATGATTTTTAATACTCGGTATTGCCATTTTTGAGTCTGTTTTGAGTTTTAGTTTGTTTTATTTTATTTTGATTTCCTTTTACTTGAGGACAAGCAAAAGCTTAAGTTTGGGGGAGTGATGAACCTTTAAAAATTCATATTTTTACGGTTAAAAATCTTGGGTTTTTATTCTCTTTTAATTTTTTTGATTTAGTTTTGTTCTCAAGTCTTGTTATGTTTTTATTATTTTAATTGTGTTCTTATTACATGTTTTTATGTATTTTTTGTAGGTAATTGCATATAGAAAAGATTGGGCATTTGAGGAGCAGAAAAAAATAAGAAAAATAATTCAGAAGCCCAGCGCTCAAGCGCTGGGCTATCACAGCTTAAGCGCGCAATGCACGCAGATGGGTTTCCTGATTAATGGGCCAGTGCCTAAGCGCTGGAAGCTTAGCGCTTGAGTGCTGAACGCGTAAACTGCAGGGTAAATTTCTTTTAAATAAGAAAGTTTTGCCAAATACAACAAACTTTTTACACACTCTTATACACTTGGAAAGAACGTAGCAGTTGTCAAGAGGCACAAACCCTAATATGGTGTGGGCACAATTAGGCTTGAAGATTAGGGATTTTCTTCAACCTTTCCACCTTTCTACAATGGAGTTTGTCATATTCTTCCTTTTATGTTCTTCTTTTTCCATGAGTAACTAAATCCTTTTTCGTTAGGGTGATGATGGATCTTGTTCTTGGATGATGTAAATTCTTGTATGGGTTTAATCAATGTTTCTATTTCATGATTTATGTGTTTATCTCTTTTCTTAATGCTTTTCTAAATCTGGCCAATTTGGGAATGATTTTTGGGTTTATGTATGATTTGAAAAAATTTGCATGAACTTAGAACTTGTGATAAACACCATAATTTCTACAATTACTAGGAATAGACGTTGTGGGTTATGTGGTCTTTCTTTTAATTCCTTTGTTCTTGATAATGCCTTTCTATTTGGGATTAGACTAAGGGATTAGTTAATTCTAAACAGTGTAAGAGGATTAATATACCAAGGGATTGGATATTAATTAATTTTGGGAATTGACCATGAATCATTGGAATAGGACTTGATTAAACCAATATTTGAATGTGTATTTAAAGAGTTCAAGTGAAATCTGACCCCTAATCTTTCCATATCATTGTTTTCCAACTCAACCCAATTAATTAAATTTGGCTTTTGTTATTTTTGTTTGTTCTTTCTTTTTATTGTTTTTATCAACCCTCTTTTCAATAGCTTAAATAGTGTCATTTTTAGTGAATTTAGTAATTGATAATATAATCCTCGTGGGAACGATACTTTACTCACTCTTTATTACTTTTGTCAATTTGGTGCACTTGCCAATTCCACATCAATAAATTTTAATGATAGTTTGGAGTTTAAAATATTTTATTTAAGAAAGTTTTATTAAGAATAAAGAACAAAGATTTTGAGATATATTGAATTAATTTGGATAATATAAGTTTTTTGTGAAAAATGTTAAGAAATATTATTTGGATGTGGTTTATTATAAAAATGTTAGAAATATTATTTAAAGGTGATTTATTAAGGAAATAATGGAATTAAAGTCCAATTTTGATATTAAATGAGAAAACTTTTAATTTAAGCTTAGAATATGATTAAAATATTTTACGTGATTGAAAATATGCAGAAAAACTCTTATGTGATTTAAAAATAGTAATTTTTAGCTACGCGATTGAGAAAATATTTTAAAATCTTTACGCGATTGAAAAAATGTTAAAAAATCATTACGCAATTTAAAAACATAACAGAGGTTTTCTGCGATTGTGAAAATGCGGTAATATCTCTACGCGATTGAGAGGAGTAGAGAGTTTTGTTGTAGGGCCGACGTACTGGACCCGGGTGGATTGTGGACTTAGCATTGTGCTTGTGGAACCGAAGTACTGGACTTGAGTGGATCATTGATATTATGTGATTGTATGAGCGATTATATAATATCATTGATACTAATGATATTAGACAATTGTATGGGCAATTGCTTTAATATCATTGGGAACAATCCAACGGTAGTTTGATTTCATGGATCATGCATTTGAGCATTTTACAATCGGTGGTTGTTGTGGCTTTTGTGCCTAGGAGTGAACGAGAACTTACAGGATAGTGTGATCTATGATGGATCTTAGGGGACGTCAGGGTGTGGTGATTCACTTGGTGACCATGTTGTCACATTGTATACCCCTAGCCGTGAAAAACGTTGCAATGCACTGACAACCTGACAAACACTATTCTTTTCGTGGTCCGGCATAAATTGTCTTTTGAGGGGGGATAGATCTTCTGGAACGTTCATCTCTGATGTTGGTTTAGCTTCATAGAGTAGGGGTTTGTCCAGTGTGGATGTGGCATGATTAGTATTGCATTGTTGTGCATGGTCAATGAACACATTGTTCATATACATAGTCAGCATTTATACTGTTATGATATAGTATTATTGTGATATAATATTATTGTGGTATTTATCTTTATGCTATATATATTGTGTTGCAAGTTTATTGGATTATTTATGTATTAAATATCATGAATATATATGCCGATTTTATGTTATTTTATGGATTGTATGTTGAACTGTGTTGGCATGTTTATCATTTCTTTGCTGCCATATTAGTATGCGATGTAGGGGATTTCTCCTCATTGATGTATTATTTGTCTGTTATGTTTTATGAATATGTTTGATAAAGACCGTAAGAAGGACAAGGTTGGATTGCCTAGGTTTAAGTTAGATTGACTTTGTTTGATCAGTTTACAATGGCTGCAAGGAGGGATTTCTCTGATTATGTACAAACGCAGTTCCACGGAGGCACTGATGCCTAGCGCTATGATACTGATGTTGAATATGTTGTTTATTTTGGGAATTTTGTCTGTTAGGGATCCCGAGGAGGATTTGGAGGAAGATCGAGTGTATGACCCTACTCTTCTAGTGTTTGGACTTGGGCTAGGTTCATTTTTTATATGGTAATTAAGTTGTTATTAATCTATGTTATGCACGAGAGATGTATGTTATTCATATCTTGTATCTTGTGTTTTCTAAAATTCGGTAAAATTTATGTTATCCGCGAAAAAGAAATTTTGAAACCCGTATTAAGATAATTTTAAATACTTTACAACTTGGGTAAAGAATTGAAAGGAGTTGGTCTGAAATATGATACCCTAAGGAGGGTGTTACACCTGTCATTTCATCAACTTCACTACTCAAATTTCTTCCTGCCTCAGGATTACCAGTAGATATTCTAGTTCGAGATCTAATATTATGAACTCGGGTTTGATTGATCTCTTCTTTCCTAGACCGCGCAAAGGTTTCTGAACCAATTTGATTTATCAAAACAAAGAACAAGATGAAATGAATGAGATGCATAAGATGAAATGAATGGACTTTTTGATGAAAACATTTTCTCTTCTTTCTCTTTTTTTATTTTTTATAAAAAAATGTTAGGAATGTCATGAAAATGCAAGATAATGTATCTTTTTTTTAAGAATGCTAGGAATGCCATGAAAATGCAAGATGATGTATCTTTTTACTTTTTTTCTTCTTAGATTTTAATGCTAATTTTTTTTTTAAAAAAAAAGAATGTAAGAATGAATAACATGAGGAATAGATAGATAAAGAAGAAATACGCTCCCTTCGTGTCCTAGTTAGATGAAGCCTAATGGTTGGATCTCCTTAAGGTCATGACTCTAATTTTGGCGGCCATTATGTTTAATCTATCATTGCAAGGTTTTTCAGGGCAGATCTAGACTTCTAACAAGCAATGGTCCCCAGATTGCCCCTATCCCGAAAGACAAGGACCCAACTCATGAATTAATCACAAGTAGGGATAAACCCTCTCAATATGACTAAACCATGATATTGGTAACAATTTGAGTAGTGTCTCAACAAATGTCAAGTGAGCATAAGGCCCTTTAATAGCAAAAGTCGAGACCCCTCCTACTCCTTGGGTTCGCACAAACTCGGGTATAAAGCTCAAAAAGTGTGTGATGTAAGTGATAATAATGTGTATGAGGGAGTATACAAACCTGTGCAAAAATTAAAAAAGATAAAATTACCCCCTAACCTACAAAAGTAATAGTCAAACATACATACAACAACCAGTCAACAATCATCTACCCTAGGGTTTCAATAATCAAGTACAAAATATATACAAGTAGATCGTGAGCATCAAAGCTAACACAAGAAAACACTATCAGAAATTTATATAAAGGTACTAGATAAAAAAAAAAGATCTATTTACAACCAAATAAGAAAACAAAAACAAAGGTAAAAAGGGGAAAAATAAATAAATAGAGGTTATTAATAATTTGCACAACCAACAACAACAGGCTTGTCTCTCCAAGTCTCCCCAGTGGTCGGCATCTATCGCGATTGAGATCTGCGATGGGAGCAGTGAACAAAATGGGATTTTGAAAAAAATATAAAATTAGAAAATGAAGTATGGAGTCGCCACTAATTTTATTTGAATTAAGAAAAAATGAAAAGCCTTTCTTAGAAAATAGTCTTTGAAACCAGATTGGATTCAGGAGTCGATTATGTATAGGGAATGGAGGAAACTTAATCTCACAGCATCCCTAACACATCTGTCCTGAGACTGTTACCTTAAATCAGTTGTACAAATTTTTGACAAACTCTTGCAAATATTTGTTTTACCCCTTTTGTTAAAAGATAAACAAATTTGACAAATAAATTATGAAAAATTAATTTTTGGCTTGATGGAATAGGAGTTCCACTCCTATGTTTCCCTGGGTGCAATGAGGAACACAAAGTCACATAGTTCTTTATAAAATAAGTGTGGGTTTGTTTGTTTTAATTATTTAAAAATTCATCTTTTTTTATTTTTTTTTAAATTAATTTTTTAAATTTGAATTAATAAGTTGTTAGAACTCATTTAATTTTCAATACAACATTTGATAGTCAATTAAAATATACATCAATAATACATAATCATGCCATGTAGCCTGAGTTAGTAGAAAAATAAGAATAGACTTTATCCTATTAATTCAAACTCAATTTAAATCCAAAGAATCCAAAGTCACATAGGAACAAAAAGGATGAATGTGATATAGCGTGGTGAAGAGTGCTTTGCGTGTGTGAGTTAATTGTAATAGCTCATATTGAAGAAGTAAAAGGAGAAAAATATATAAAAAAAGATCTTGGTTAAAAAAACAAAGAAACAAAATTCAAATGAGGCCAAACAAATATCAAAATGCATTCGACATCATAATCATAACATGTATGGTAGGAGAATAATGTATGGTAGGAGAACGTACATGTTGGCAATAAAAGAAATCAGGAATTTCAATTTAGTTAACCCACACACATCTCTTACCTTATCCTAATCTCTACCTAACTCTTCACGTGGAATGCTCTCCCCTTGTTTGTAATTGTGTGTCATTATTCTCTTGTGAATTGGTAAATGTTCTATTTATAGGCAATTATTAAAGCTTTAATTTCCATGTAAATATCGACCTATTAAATGATAATTAATCACAAAAATTCCAACAAGATTAGCCTCCTAAATTATTTCATGATTTATTTATTTTAAGAAAATCGAATCATGATCACTCATTTAAAACATATTTCCCTTTTTTCTTTTTATTGAACTATCACATTCTCCTATTTTGAGTCTTTCCTTTTAAATCTTGAATTTAATTTTTAAAAGTATCAAATCGTGATTCCTCACTAAAAGCACATCCTTCAATTATTTTTTAAGAAAATCAAATCATGATTTCTCATTAAAAAAATTTCCTTCAATTATTTTTTAAGAAAATCAAATCATGATTTTTAATTAAAAGCATACCTCTATTTTTTAAAAATATCAAATCATGATTTCTCATTAAAAGCATATTCCTATTTTTCAAGAATATCAAATCATGACTTCTCATTAAAAACATATTCCTATTTTTTTTTTAAGAAAAACTTAACATGACCCAAACAAAATTGAGTGTTCACAGTCCTAATACCAATACCTTAGTATATCCCAAACATATAATAGTAAACAATATTAGTCACGTCACTTCTAACTTAAGAAAACCATTCTAGATTCATAATAACCATACACATTATTATAAAAAGCCAAGAAGGAAAGAAAAGATATATATATAACATCAGCCTAAAAAGGACATAGTGTAATACATAAAACTTTATACAAACCAAAGCAAATATAATAATATACAAATTTTGTTTAAAAGCAAATAAAAACTATCTATTCTATTCGCTTATTCTTCTTTCCCTTTGAAGAGTCTTGACATGGATTTATCATGGAAAACAACAAACGGGGTGAGAATTCATAATTCTCAGTAATATATATACACATAAATGACATCATGATAACTCCAGTTGCTTTGGAAAAAAACAAATTATTTAATAACATCTAGAAAGGTGGTAAAAGCCAAAAACTGTTCATTTCTCTTCCTGAGGCAGAGCGTTCAATTATTACATAATTAAACATTCACTATGATTAAACTTATTAACAATAGATTATGATTGCAACAAGTAAATGAGTCACTACTCAATACCAGTGGAATATTAACATACTCTCTCTATGTAACATTCATAAAGCAATGCATAATCTATACCATAATTAACCTCTTTTCAATGTTTAACAATTGCTCATACAATTGTAAAACATCATGTTCCTTGGAAAAGTATTTTTCTCATTCCTTTGCCTTTGGTAGAGAGCTTTTCTTACTTCTCTACTATGACAAGGTGCTTTTCTCACTCTCTTGTCTCACAAATCCATTCTTAACACAAATAAAACAATTGCTCATACAATTGTTATTGAAATATAAATCATTGTGCATGCTCGTGCCTAAAATATGCCCTAAGGTAATGATTTTGAAATGTGTTATAGTAGTGTTAGTGTAATGTCATGAAACCTGCATATTCCTAGGAACCCAATTCCCTTGTATTTCTCTGGGTAGGGAGGGAATATATTACCTCATTAACCTACCTGGTAGGGAGGGAATGTGTTACTTCCTTAACCTACTGGTAACCTTGGCCTTAAGATACTCCGCACTCTGAGAATTTAGGACTAGTCCCCTAGACCGATTACCTATAATTCTTTGGCCAAATGATTGTGCACATCATATAAGGTCACAATACATATGAATAGCAAGTGTGTGAAACTATGCAGTGTTATATTCAACTCCTATATACACACCACAAAAACTCGTCACTAGCTCAACTTTCACATTAAAGGAGCCAAACAACGTGCACCACATCATCACATCACAAGTGATACTGAGTGCAACACCATTGCTCTTCAATAAATAGTAATATACCTATGTCATTCCATAACCATTGGATGCACAAAGGCCTATTCTTTTACACATATGCTAGGTGGTTATTTCCTTCTTGAAATATCCCTAATAATGTCTTAACTCACACTAAAAAGCATGCATAAAAGATCCTAACAAGTAGGAAAACTCCATTTCCTGAAAAAGAAATACATAAAGCATTCTGTTCTTGGATGCTTGATCACCCATTTTTCTAGCGCTTAAGCGCTCCATGATAGTAAATCCCTCCCAATTTTTCTGTCATTGGGGGTGCTTAGTCACTTAACTTCTGAGTGATAAATCAGTCAGTACATTAGCGCTCTGCCCATACACGATTAAGCGCTCACCAACACACCTCTGCTCTCTAGCCTTGGGTGATTAAGTGCCCAACTTCTGGGTGCTTAAACGCCCAGCACCAGACTTGGATACCCTATTCCATTGAATTTCCAACTAAACCTTGGCCCCCAAACACAAGTCTTGGATGGTTTTCAACCTCATACATGACCTCTAAACATGTTATAACTATCAAGCACAACCTCAAATCAATAAATCATGATTTATAAGCAACAAGTAAATCAGCCAAAACCATTTTCCAAACTCACAAACATGAGGTTATAAGGATATTTACAAGTTTCAAAACCACATCCATACATGTATTAACTCAATACAAATCACATCTCAAGTTCTTAATAGGTTCACCCAACTCAAACCATTGAGAAACATCTAAAAACCCATTTTCTAACCAATCAAGCATACACTATGCACCAAGAGAGTGTAGAAAAGGATAGAACTAAATAAACAAACACCCCAATCTCAAGTTGTGTAGTTGATGCTCAAGCTTTCCTCTTGTTCTTCCTTGGTATCTCCTCTTCCTCCTTCTTCCTTTCCTTCTTCTCTTCTCTTCTCTTCTTTCCCTTTACTTTTCTCTTTTCTTTCTACTGGATAGAACGTTAGATGAGAGAAAATGAGAGAGAAAAGTCAAGGAAAACAGAAAATAAGGATGGTGGAGAGAGTTGGAGAGATAAGAATGGGTTGAGATATTTTGCTGGGAACTTTATATCTCTTTGAAATACTTTGATCTTACCAATCCAAGTTTTCTAACTTCCATAGGTGTTATAAAAAATCATAGGATTCATCTTAATCCTATTCTCATCATTGCTTTATTGTTCATACACCTAAGACTATCACTTAAGTTTTATTACTCTTCCTTAAGTTACATTAAACCTAACGAAATAAGCTAATAAGATTACAAGTATCTACCTTAACCTATTCTCATTATTAGAAAATTCCCCATTCTTTACTTGATATCTTCACAAATTCTCATAATTTTTCAAGATTTCTACCTATTTAATCCAGTCCTATAACACTCACTTAGTGTTATTAAAAATACTAAAGTAATTTAGTTAACTCTCCAAAATTAACCACATCTCTTCCTATTTATTTCTAACCTAGAAATAGATTCTCCATATTTATTTCCTTCATCTAAGCAGTTTATGCTACTCTTTGGGCAATTAACAGTTATTTCTCATATTTAGTAATATAGCAAAATAACCTAACTAACTTAAAAAGGTTACCAAAGTTAATAGGTAACTCATACAAGAGTTACTAAACTTCTATAACTATGATTAAGACTAATTAGTTAAGGATGATGTTACATTATACAGCTATTAGCAACAGAAGAAGAGATAAGAAAGAAAAGAAAAGAGAGAAACAAAGAAATGAAAGAAGAAAAAGAAAGAAAGTGCAGCAAAAAGTAAGAGGAAGAAGAACCAAAGGAAGAACTAGAAAGTAGAATCGAACACAATCTTTAGGGAGTTGAGGTAGGGGTTATTGTGTTTGTGTTATGCTGTATCATTTTCTTCTAGTCAAAATCTAGCAAGAAATGAACAACATGGAGTTTTTCATGATACTCTATGAAAATCATGATTCTGTGTATTCAGTTATATGTATCTAATGAGATTTGAGCATACATTTGTTTTGACATGCAAAAGCATGAATACATTTACAAGAACTTGATGATTTTCCACAGTTTTATTTGATTTATGGATATAAAAGTGATGTTCTGATGTACTAGAGGGCATTTCTACAATGTTCTGTTCGAATAGGCCAAGAGGCTACTCGAATAGAACATTACAAAATGTTCCAATTTTGATTTGTCATTTATTCGAGATTGTATGATTTCGATGATAAATTGAGTATACTAAGTGAGCAATTCAAATAGCATGACTTTCAAGGCAGATCGAATGGACTAGGTGAGCCATTCGACTGGCATAATTTAAAAGGGCAATTAGAGCTAATCAAGTAGACTAAGTGTGCTATTCGATTGGTGAGATTTTGATGTTAAAACAAAGATTATGATAGTTATTCGAATGTATATTTTCGATGATAATCAAATAAGCTAAGGACTATTCGAAAAGGCAATTCATGAATGATGTTTTTGGAGGCTGCACAATAGGTTATGAGAGCTATTCGAAGAGCATATTTTCAAGGTTAAATAAATATTGAGAGCATTCAAAGGGAATGCTTTTCGGTTACAGTCGAATGAACTATTTTTTTTTAAAGGTAGAAGGAAATGTTTTACGATGTTGATCGAAGGCTAAGTTATATATGAGCACTTAGTCGAAGGCTAAAGTTGCATAAAGCATGAGGAATTCTTTCGATGTTGGTCAAAGGGTAAAGTTACATACGGGCACTTGGTCGATGGCTAAAGTTGTGAACGAACACTTTGGCAAAAGTCATAACATTCCATAAGAATGTCAAAGTTACAGACGGGCACTTTGATAAAGGACATGACATTTCATGCGCATTAACATAATACATTTCATAAACATCAGCATTGACCATTTCATAAGTATCAACACATAATTGCATATGAGATGTTATCTTTGTATATGGAATTGTATTGGATTTTCACTAATTGTTATGCTACTGAGAATTTTTGAATTGTCACCCCTTTGTTTGTATATTAATTTACAGAAAGAAATCGAAATCTATCAAAGGAGGAAAAGTGAAGTTGTAGCTTCGAATAGGACTTTTATTTTCAATTTGTATATGTTGTGTATATATATACTATGAAGGCTTACTTTGTTTTCAAACACTTTTTGATGTATTATGTATAAATTTGATATTTCATTAAAGAAATCAAAATTCAGTCATGTGTATAAATCGAATGATGTGTTTCGAGGTTCTATTTTTGACGCTAATCGAAATTATATTCTCAATATGTATAGTTATTACAAAACTTTTATGATGTTTAAAATTTAGTAAGTAACGAGTCTAATCCTGTTTACTAAGTATATTTCGAATATACTGGAGTAACTCGAATTAGGACGTTACACCATTCTTCATCTTCTTCCACCACCCACTCCCCTAAACCACCTCCAAACAATAGTTTCCACCATTACCTACCTCCAACCTCACCTTCCACCACCGCCTAAGCACCAACATATCTTTCCAAGCCTTCTTTTTTTACCCAAAATCCCAAAATTCGAGACTCCATTTTCCCCTTCTCACCACCCTTTCTTCCCCATTTCTAGCTTCTATTTTGCTTCAAGGAACTGATTCTCTCTCAAGCTTACACACTTTCTCCTCTATTTTTGGTTTGAGCTCTCAACCCTAACTCCTTAGTTTTATTTTTTATTTCATGTTTACTTTTATTTTTATCTTTATTACATTTTTGAGATTATGTTATTTTATCTATGCTTATGAGCTTTGCACATTGTAGTTGATTTTTCTTGTTGTTTGGATGGATGCTATTGCTAGATTTCTAATCTACTTTCATGACTACCCTATATTGTTTTCAGTTTTACACTTGCTCAATTGCTTTTATGTGTTGATACCCAATTTTGTCCATAAGTTTTTTTTCCTTTAAATTTATTTTATTTTTATTTAGTCTGATTTCAAAAAATAAAATAAAAAATATATAGGATGATTTTATTTTGAGAAAATAAAAAAAATAAAAAGGGGGTTTATGGACCCAATTTCCTTCTCAACCCATGACCTAACTTCCTTCCTGCAACCTAAGAACCCTAGCCACCATCACCTTCAAACACTAGCCTCCACAAGCAATTGCACAATCCAATTGAAATGGCAACCTTTGTTTTTCAGTTTTGATTGAAACCTTTGATGGGATCTCTTCCTTTATTTGCTTTTCAATCATCAGGAAATTTGGGAGAAAATTTTGTAGGAGTAATCCTATAAATCTCAAGCAAATAGAGATCACTCGGGGGAGGCAATCACAAACAAAAAAATTTCCTCACACGCAGAGGCATTCCACACTCACGGCCTAAAATCCCTCTACCTCCAAACATTCTGCCTTGGCCTAAAACTACCTTGAACCAGCAACCTAAGCACCCTTCATCTTCAACCTCCCCTTTACCACCATCTTCAATCACACCCCCACCATCAACAACAACCACAAACCTACTATCAACCTTCAACTCCATCACCTTCTTCAACTTTTCACCACCCTTAAACCACCATAAACACCCCATCACAATCCTTGCAAGCAACCTCTCTACCGTGACCCCTCAAGCACCATCACCAAGCCACACTCCATCTTCACCAACACCAAACCAACCCCTCAAGCACCATCACCAAGCCACCATAACTCTCCAATATTCACCCACACCACACTTCATCTTCATCATTTTCAACCACCACGTGAAACCACACAACCATCAAAATACCCAAACCAGAAACAGAGCCAACGTGCGCCACCACGCTCCACACCGTGCCGCAAACAGGCACCTCCCTACAACCGTGCTCATCAGATCTACAACCGCGCAACCACCAACCTCTCCTGTTTCTACCAGATTCGTCCCCAAGCTGCCACCATAGCAATGTCGTGAACCACCACGCACTACTCGTTGAGTCACACCTCAGGTCATCCTCTCCACCAGCACCGTCACCGGCACAACGCGCCTTCGCCGGAGCTCCACTGCGTCCTGGGTCCCTCACTATGCGTGATCCAACTCGCTGTCGTACCTCTCCGTCCTCGCATCGCACACGTCCCATTGCCAGAGTTCCACCACGCTGCCCTGTCATCCTTGCGCCGTCCACCGCGTTATGTGATCTCCGGCCCAGATCTGCGCACTAGATGCTAACCACCGTGAGCTTCACCCCTCCCCCTTTTCTCCTTTCTTTTTCATGTTCTGTTTTGGTATTTCCTGAGACTAAAAGTCTCCTTAACTTTTGTTGTTCATTTCATTTTTTTTAAACTGTCCATTTGGTTTATTTTTATTGTATTTTTCATTATTATTATTTTTACCCTTTTTATTTTATTTTATTTTCATTTGGGCTTAAGTAAAAATAAAATTTGGGTTTTCTTTTTTATTTATTACTTGTTTGGGCTTGAATCTTTAGTCATTTTTTTATTTTATTCTTATATTTATTTATTTATTTATTTTCTTGGATTGAATTGTATTTGTTAATTTGGGGTATATATTACTTGTATCTTAATTTAACACACTCTTTTTTTTATATTAATGTATTAATCAAACAATTTAAAATTACCAATGATGGAAAAATTGGGAGAAGATTGGAGCATTGATCAAATACACTCTTCCCAATCTCTTGAAGCTTTATATTGGATCTTGTCAAGAGCACTGGTGAGGTCTAATCCCCATATAAAAATTAAAATAATTTCGCAAACTAAAATACAACCTTTTTTTTAAATCCAAAATAAAATCATTTTTGTAAAATAAAAATCTTCAAATAAAAGCATACAATTTCACACAGTCTCAACCTTATGATTGTGGTGAATTCAAATTTTTTTCTCTTGCTTTGTCACTTTCAAAAATATTTTATTTTATTATTATTATTTTGAAAAATTCATTTTAAACCATTTTATCTCATCAAAAATAAATATTTAGAAAAAAAATTTCTTCTTTTCCTTGCGAAATTAACACAATTTCAATTCACCACTTTTATATAATATGTTGCAGACTTAGAATTTGTTCCAAAATAATGGCTACTTAGCCACCTATTCCATGTATTAGTCATTTATCATCTTTGATAACATGCTTGACAAAATGGGATATATCAAAATAAAAACAGAAACAATTCTTTTTTTTAATAATAAAGGACCAATTTAATTAATTTTGCAAATAACATCAGATTAAATAAGTAACCATTCTAAGAACGGACGATGTAGGGTGCTAATACCTTCCCTACCGTAATCAACCCCCGAACCATGAACTCTGAAATGTAGACCATCTCTTAGGTGTCCAATTGCATCATTCCATTTAATGGATAAAGCGATTGGTGGTGACTCCCAACACCCCGAAGTTTTTTCCTCCTCCTTCTTTTTATTTTCGTGGCGCCCTTCGGGACGGTTGCGACTCCACTAGGGACGTTAGAGGGTTAAACCTTGTTTTAATTTCATGTTATTTGCTCTTTAATTATGTTGGTCCATTTTTATTTTGTTTGTTTATTTGTTTCATATTGTTGTACATTTTGCTTGCATTACATGTATTGTACTTCTGCTTTGTGAATAAATTTGCTTGCATGTTCCCTCTTGTACACTTGCACACATATGCTCTATACCCGAGCTCAGTCGAAGTAGTGTTACTTTGAAAGACCTTTGGTCTCCGAATAGGCACATGAAAACCCCTCACTCAAATTGAACTCTTTCCGCTTGTAACCTATCATGGGTGAGGATGGAGGACTCTTGCTAGCCAAAGTGTTGGTGACAACAAGTGACAATTTAGGGACCTTTTGTCTGATAGGGGTTTAGAACCAAAGCTATCACTTGCTGAAATAACCTTAGAGCTACCATGGTACATAGAACCCATCTTTTAGTACAGGTACCAAGCTTAGAACCATGTCTCCGCATGCATAATTTTATTCTTGTTTTAGTGTGTTTATGTTTGCATTTTTTTTATCATATTCATAATAATACAAAAAAATTGTCCCTACGACACCCGTATAGGAGCTCACTCCTAATTAAAAGTCATGGACGAACTGAGGCAATCACAGGAAGAGTTGAGGAATGAAGTAAGCCAATTAAAGGAACAAATGACCAAGGTCTTATAAGTTCTGCAAGCTTTGAAAAGAACAAAAAATACAGAAGGGGCTCCTTTAGGAGCAAATGATGATCCTTCGGCCACACCTACTCACCCACATGGCTTTGCACCAATTCCTTGGCAATATCCTAGCATCACCTCTCAAGGGGCCATGATGCCACTCACCTTCAACCCAAATAACCCTGCACAAAACCCTGTTACTAGTCATCAAGAAACACATGCATCTCTACTCCCACCATAT
This sequence comes from Ormosia semicastrata, assembly GCA_029884595.1. NCBI lineage: Eukaryota > Viridiplantae > Streptophyta > Magnoliopsida > Fabales > Fabaceae > Ormosia > Ormosia semicastrata. Next base: position 36,971,029 of record JAQQTO010000060.1, on the reverse strand, counting down.
GGCCTTCCACTTGGTTATGTGCCACCTTTAGCCACCAATACCCCTGAGAGTAATGCAACGGCAGGCACAACAACTTCCAACCCTCCAAACACTACCCAAACACAAGGATCTCAGCCAAGTGCCAACGAAATTCCTCAGTTCCTTGTTTTCATTCTCCCATATGGTCTTGACCCAGGTTTTGTGTCGTCATAAATTACCAACCCTCTCGAGAGCGGCACACCATTAGTAATGCCTACTTCAGGGCCACAAAACTTAACTCCAGCCCAACCTCCTTACCTTGGTGCTAATGGGACCTCATCTATGCAGCATCCAACCCCTTTTTACATGCCACAATTTTCCCCCCATAAGATTGCTGGTAGTTCTCTATTGAACCCTTCAACTGAAGGTCTTCAATCCAAGGAAAAACTAGAAGTTCTTGAAGAGAGACTATGAGCTATAGAATAAGCAAGTAGCTATGGTCTTCTAAATGCCTCAGAACTCTACCTTGTCCCAGATGTGGTGATTTCCCCGAAATTTAAAGTCCTAGATTTTGACAAATATAAGGGGACCACTTGCCCAAAGAACCATTGACTATGTATATCGTAAAATGGCCTCGCATGCTCATGATAACAAGCTATTGATCCATTTCTTCTAAGACAGCTTAGCTGGGGCAGCGTCTAACTGGTATACACACCTTGAACATACTCATATTCAATGTTTTAAGGACTTGGCTGATGCTTTCTTGAAGCAATATAAATATAAGATCGATATGGTACCAGATAGACTATAGTTGTAGAATATGGTTAAGAAGAAAGCTGAAACCTTTAAGGAATATGCTCACCGGTGGAGAAAAATAACTTCTCAGGTAGAACCCCCACTGACAGAAAGAGAAATAGTGGCCACATTCATCGACACTCTCCAATCACCCTTCTATGACAAGATGATAGGAAGTGTGTCATCGAATTTCTCAGACATGGTCATCATTGGGGAAATAGTTGAGGGAGGAATGAGAAGTGGGAAGATTACTGAAAGTTCAACAGGGACAATTAGTGCCAAAAGGCCGCTAGCAGGGAAGAAAAGAGAAGGTCAGGCTCATGTTGTTACTTTTGATCAAAGAAATTTTACCCATGGGAAACATAGCCAAGCACCTATCAACCCTTAATCATCTTTCCAACCTCCCTACATACCTTACAACCCATACATTGCTAATGCCTCCCAAGCTCCATATCTTCAACTTTATCGCCCAATGATCCCTTATCATACATAGTCTCCCATCCTAAATCAAACACTTCCTACCATGTCATCTCAACCAATCCAACCATGGACCCAAAACCCAAATACCAACCAAAGAAGGCCGTCAGCTAACCAAGAAAGGAAACTGGACCCAATTCCCATGACCTACACTGAGTTGCTACCACAACTCATCCGTAACTCCTTATTGGTCCTTTGTCCAATTAAGTCTGTGAAACCCCCATACCCAAAAGGATTTGACTTAAATGCTAAGTGTGATTACCATACTGGGGCTGTAGGCCACTCAACAAAAAATTGCAGAACTTGAAGTTCAAAGTGCAAGACCTGATCAATGCCAAATGGTTGAACTTTAAAGAAAGAACTCCTAATGTAGGCTGCAATCCCTTGCCTGATCATGGAGGTTCTATAGTTAATGCCATAGAGAAGTATTCTGACCTCATAAGTCAGATAGTTGACATAAAAACTCCTATGAGAGTTATTTTTAGAGAGCTTTGCAAATTTGGGTTAATACAAAACCAAGTTAAGATAAAAAAAGGTCCATGAAGATAAAACAGTGTGTAAGATCCATAGGAAGGTAAGGCATTCTATTGGGAAATATGATGAGTTCAAACAGATCCTTCAAAGTTTAATGGATAGTCACCTAGTGCAAATAAACAATTAGTACGATAATGGTGATATATACATGGTCAAAGAAATTACACCTCCACTAGTTCAAGAGGCCGCCAATACCTATGCAACGCCACCAATCATAGAGAAAGCTCCAAGTATACCAAGGCCATTAACGATTCATTACACTAAAGAGGTGTCTCCACAAGTCCCTCTCGGTCAGAATCCTATCACCATTCAAGTGCCAACCCCTTTTTCTTACAAGGATACCAAGGCTGTGCCTTGGAAGTATGATGTGCAAGTCATTATGGATGACCTCTAGGATAATCAAATGAAAATCCCATCCACTATCTCAAGTATATCTGGTATCAGTGGAATGACTCGGAGTGGTCGTATTTATACACCTGAGGATCTACGAAAAGGGTAAGTGGAGGAAATGGAAAGAATTCAGAAAGGAAAAAACAAAATAGAGGAAACTCCTACTAAAGAAACCTTGGAACTAAAGGCGGCAAAGCAAGAAGTTTATAAGAAAAAAGTAACTGAGGAAGAAGCATGTGAGTTCTTAAAATTCATAAAGCAAAGTGAATATAGGGTGGTAGATCAACTGAACCACACCCCTACAAGAATATCACTCTTATCCTTATTGATGAACTCTGAGCCACACAAGAAGGTGCTGATGAAAGTACTTAATCGAGCTTATGTTTTTCACGACATCACGAATGACAAGTTAGATGGCGTTATCAGCAACATCACAGCAGATAATTACATCGTTTTCACCGATGATAAAGTACTTGTTGAAGGAAGAGGACATAATAAGGCTCTCCACATCTCAGTAAAATGTCAAGATCATATCATGGCTAGAGTACTGATGGACAATGGCTCTTCCTTGAATGTGATGCCGAAGTCGACACTCTCCAAATTACCTTTTGATGGATCACATATGAAACCAAGTACGATGATAGTAAGGGCATTTGATGGCACAAGGAGGGAGGTCATAGGGGAGATTGAAATACCAGTTCAAATTGGTCCTTGCACCTTCAACGTACTCTTCCAAGTGATGGACATTACATCATCCTATAGTTGTCTCTTAGGATGACCATGGATTCATTCTACTGGAGTTATGCCTTCCACCTTACACTAAAAAGTAAAATTCATAGTTGATAATAAAATGATTACTATCTTTGGTGAAGAGGACCTACTGGTAAGCAAGCCGCTAGACACTCCTTATATTGAAGCTGCAGAAGAGGCTCTTGAGACTACCTTTCAAGTACTCGAGGTTGCCAATACCACTTATATAAGGGAAGGAGCTCCAATTCCAAAATTGCAGCCCTCTATTACATCTATAATGATGGCTAAAGTCATGATGGAAGGAGGTTATCAACATGGAAATAGGTTGGGTAAGAGACAACAAGGTGCCACAGGACTTTTACAGCCCTTGGAAAACAAAGATAGATTCAGGTTGGGATACAAACCCACCAAGGCCGACAAAAGGAGGATCATGGAAGAGAAAAAAGAAAAAAGGCTGGCTCGATTGGAAAATCGAGAACCTAAAGTGGAGGGGGTCCCTATCTGTGACATACGACAAAGCTTCTAAAGCGTGGGAGTGGTGTTCGTAGACCAAGTGACCGTTGTTGAAGATGATAACCTTGTCAGTCAAGTGGACCTGGTGTATGCATGTTCTTCAGATACAATACTTGACAATTGGGAGATTATCGAGCTTCCCATAACCTTAGAGTCTCCTTCAAAGTAATTCTGTAGTGCTATTCCTTTAGCTCTGCCCAAGGCTTTAGAATGATCTTTTGTAAAGCGGGCTTACATGTTTCCTTTCCAATAATTGTTATTAATAAAATGCATTTTGAGTTCTCTCATTTCTCATTCCATTAGCCTTCATCCCACCATTATCATGACCTATTCATTTCATCTTTCTTGTGTCAACTTCACTTAATGCAGATCTGAAAGTGATTCTCTTGAAAGTGACAGTGTCAAGATCTCATCATATAATTTTGAACACCCCGTTAATCATGCCGATGAGGATAATGATGGTAATTTGGAAACTTCGCCTAAGCTAATGAGATTACTAGAACAGGAAGCTAAAGAAATCCAACCCCATAAGGAACCAATTGAAGTAATCAACTTGGGGACTAAAAATGATAAGAAAGAAGTCAAAATTGGTACCTTGATGAAAGAAAAAGAGCGCAACATGTTGATTAAACTCTTGTTTGATTATAGTGACGTCTTTGCATAGTCGTACCAAGATATGCTTGGGCTAGACACTAATATAGTTGAGCATAAATTGCCACTAAAGCCTGAGTACCCTCCAGTTAAGCAAAAACTGAGGCAAATGAAAGCCGAAATGTCACTAAAAATCAGAGATGAAGTAAAGAGGCAGTTTGATGCTAGATTTCTTACAGTTTCAAAATACCCCCAATGGGTTGCTAACATTTTTCCAGTCCCAAAGAAAGACGGGAATGTCCGAATGTGTGTCGACTATCGAGACTTAAATAGAGCCAACCCTAAAGACGACTTCCCGTTGCCTCATATTGATGTTTTGGTGGATAATACTGCCCAACATGCATTCTTCTCTTTTATGAACGACTTCTCTGGGTATAATCAAATCAAGATGGCTCCTGAAGACATGTAGAAAACCACTTTCATTACTTTGTGGGGAACATTCTGCTACAAAGTGATGCCTTTCGGTTTAAAAAATGCTGGGGCGACGTATCAAAGAGCGATGGTGGCATTGTTCCATGATATAATGCACAAAGAAATAGACGTTTATATGGATGATATGATTGCAAAGTCAAAAATAGAAGAAGATCACCTAATCAATCTGTAAAAGGTTTTTAAGCAATTGAGGAAGTTCAAACTCAGATTAAATCCTGCAAAATGCACTTTTGGTGTCAGATCAGGAAAACTATTAGGGTTTATGGTGAGCCAGAAGGGAATAGAAGTTGATCTTGATAAGGTTCGAGCAATCCTAGACATGACAGTCCCTCGCACTGAAAAGGAAGTCCGAGGATTTATAGGGAGGCTGAACTACATCGCTCGATTCATATTCCAGCTCACAGCAACATGTGAGCAGCTCTTCAAATTGTTACGCAAGAACCAGCCAATTGAGTGGAATGAAGATTGCCAAAGAGCCTTTGAAAAAATCAAGCAATATTTATAAGAACCCCCACTTTTGGTGCCTCCAGTGCCAGGGAGACCTCTCATTATGTATTTGACAGTGCTCAATGATTCTATAGGTTGCATAATGGGGCAGTATAATGAATCTAGTAGGAAAGAACGCGTCATCTATTATTTAAGTAAAAATTTCACTATAAGGAAAAATACTCATTGCTGGAACGAACTTGCTGTGGCATGGGCGGCCCATCGATTAAGGCAATACATGTTGTGTTACACCACTTGGTTAGTGTCCAAAATAGACCCGATTAAGTATATCTTTGAGAAACCCACCCTCACTGGGAGAATCGCACGATGGCAAGTTTTATTATTGGAATATGAAATCATTTATATCACCCAAAAGGCAATCAAGGGAAGTGCCCTTGTGGATTATCTGGCTAACCAACCTAAAGAAGATTATGAGTCGATGCAGTGTGAGTTCCCTGATGAAGATATAATGGCTCTATTTAAGGATGAGGAATCATCTGGAAAAGAAAAATGCACTATGTGGTTTGATGGAGCCTCTAATGCACTAGGGCACGGCATTGGAGCCATCTTGATTTCCCCTGAAAATAATTTCACCCCGATCACAGCAAGGTTGTGTTTTGACTATACTAATAATATAGCAGAATATGAAGCATGTGCTTTGGGTATTCAAGTGGCAATAGAATCAAAAGCAAAGATCCTTGAAGTATATGGGGACTCTGCCTTGGTCATTCATCAATTAAAAGGGGAGTGGGAGACCCGCGATGCGAAACTGATCCCTTATCATGCTTACATCAAAGAATTGACCGAGCAATTTGATGAAATCACTTTCCACCATGTTCCTCGAGAGGAGAACCAATTGGCTGATGCTTTGACCACACTATCATCAATGTTCAAAGTAAGGCATGAAAATGACCTATCACTTATAAAAATAGAAAGTCGTGGTTGTCCTGCATATTGTCAAGTAATTGAAGATGAGCTTGATAGGAAGCTGTGGTACCACGACATCAAATGTTTCATCAAAAGTAAGGAATACCCTACAGGCGCTTCAGAAAATGATAAGAGGACCTTAAGGAGGCTTGCGATGGGTTACTTTCTGAATGGGGAAATACTTTACAAGAGAAACCATGATATGGTGCTTCTCAGATGTGTCAATGCAGTAGAAGCAGAAAAGATTATTGAAGAAGTACATGAGGGTTCCTTCGGAACTCACGCCAATGGGCATGCAATGGCAAGAAAAAATCCTAATATCTGGTTATTATTGGTTAACCATGGAAACTGATTGCTTCAATTATATGAGGAAGTGCCATAAGTGCCAAGTGTATACTGATAAGATCAATGCGCCGCTAGTCCCCTTGAATGTCCTAGTAGCACCTTGACCATTCTCCATGTGGGGTATGGATGTCATAGGACCTATTGAACCAAAGGCCTCAAATGGGCATCGATTTATCCTTGTTGCGATTGACTACTTCACCAAATGGGTTGAAGTTGCTTCTTACGCAAACGTGACTAGGAATGTGGTGATCAAGTTTATCAAAAGAGAGTTGATATGTTGTTATGGTCTACCAAATAAGATCATCTTTGACAATGCAACTAACTTGAATAACAAAATAATGAAGGAGATGTGCAAGAATTTCAAGATCCAACACCATAATTCCTCTCTATACCGCCCAAAAATGAATGGGGCTGTTGAGGCAGCAAACAAAAACATTAAGAAGATCATCCAAAAAATGGTTCTGACATATAAAGATTGGCATGAGATGCTTCCCTTTGCTTTGCATGGTTATCGCACATTTATCCGTACCTCAACTAGGGCGACTCCTTTCCTTTAGTTTATGGAATGGAAGCCGTACTCCCTATTGAAGTAGAGATCCCCTCATTAAGAGTACTGATGGAGACAAAATTGGAAGAGGCTGAATGGGTCCAAGCTCGACTAGATCAGTTGAACCTTATCAAATGAAAAATGTTAGCTGCACTGTGTCATGGCTAGTTATATCAAAAGAGGCATATGAAAGCTTATGCAAAAAAAGTGCGCCCTCAACAATTCCAAGAAGGAGACTTAGTGCTTAAAAAGATCTTACTAATTCAAAAAGATCACCACGAAAAATAGACTCCAAACTATGAAGGACCTTATGTCATGAAAAAGGCTTTCTCAGGGGGGGTCCTTGATTCTCATAAAAATGGATGGTGAAGATCTACCACTTCCTATAAATTCAGACGCGGTCAAGAAATATTATGCATAAAAGCGCTAATTGTCAAAAAAAAGGAAAAAAGAACGAAAAAAAAAAAGAAAAAAAGCATGGCTTGCAAGGTGGAAAACCTGAAAAGGTTACCTAGGCAAAAGTTAGAGCGACCTGGTAGGTTGAAAACTTGAAAGAGCGACCTAGGCAAAAGTTAAGGTCCAAATTGAAATGACAAAAGTGCTTAATATGGCAAAGGAAGTGAGACTTGAGAAACTAAGTCCCCATACTAGGGTGAACCAAATCTCTACATTAGAGCAAACTAAGTTTTCTATACTGGGGCAGGCTAAATGATCCTAACTAGGGCAGTCAAAGTCTTTAAAGGCTGGTTAATGGGTGTTCAAAATCAAGTATGCAGAGGATTGACATTGATTACGATAAAGGGTCTCACTGGAAGAACTGAAGACCTTTTCTCTCATAATCCCTCTGTAAATTTTATATTGATAACCACAATATTACTTTCTTTTTATCATTTCCATTTCAATACAATATTGTTATGTTCTTACCTTTGCCTCTTCTTTGACTCAATATGCATTTTTCTAAATAAACATATATTGGAATGTGAAAATGCCTGACATCGCTATTAGAGCATTGAGAGTTTCTAATGACTTGAAAGGTATGGGAAACACAATGAATTCCTGATAAGAGTGTTGATGGAAAAAGAAAGGACAACCAGGTCACTATCACATCTAATACACACCTCAAGGGTCATTCTGGTTGGACATTTCAACTATCAACTGAATAGACAAATGAAAGGATGCTAACAAATCCCAATCCAGTTCATTGTTGAAAATGATTGCAATCATGTCCTCAGGGGTCTTGGAGACAAAAAAAAACAAAAAAGAAAAAATATATAAATAAATAAATAAAAAAGTTTTTCATACTCTCATGCAACTGAAGCATGCATAGTGCACTGTTTCAATTTGCTAGCCTTGACCTACAAAGGTCCAACTTGTTGTTTTCAGTCAAACCAGTGCCTTATGCCCATTACCTTTTCTTTTTGGGTCCTCGCACCCATTGTTTTTGGCTTCTGTGACAAGTCAGGGTCTTATGCCCATTGCCTTTTCCTTTCTGGGTCCCTGCACCCATTGCTTTCAAGTTTTCACGGCAAACCAGAACCTTATGCTCATTGCCTTTCTTTCTAGAGCCTTATGCTCATTGCCTTTCACTCATTACTTTTCCATGACAACTCAGGACAACATGTCCATTGCCTTTAATATTTTTGAGTCCCTGTACCCTTTACCTTTAACTTTTATGGGTCCCCATACCCACTGTTTTTATGTTTTTGGGTCTTCGTACCCATTGCCTTTAAGTTTTCTGCTTAAGCTTCAATGGATACCTGATTCCGCAAGCTTTTTACCTTTTCTGCTTTAAGTTTTTTTGTTAAACTTCAGTGGATACCTAACTCCTCAAGCTTTTTACCTTTTTTACTTAAGCTTCAGTGGATACTTGACTCCATAAGCTTTTTACCTTTTCTGCTTTAAGTATTTTGTTAAGCTTTAATGGATACCTGACTCCGCAATCTTTTTACCTTTTCTGCTTAAGCTTCAGCGGATACTTGACTCTGTAAGCTTTTTACCTTTTCTACTTCATGTCTTCTGTTAAGCTTCAGCGGATACCCGACTCCATAAGCTTTTTACCTTTTCTGCTTTAAGTTTTCTGTTAAACTTCAGTGGATACCTGACTTCGCAAGCTTTTTACCTTTCTTGCTTAAGCTTCAGCGATACTTGACTCCGCAAGCTTTTTACCTTTTTTGCTTTAAGTTTTCTATTAAGCTTCAGCAGATACCCGACTCCGTAAGCTTTTTACCTTTTCTGCTTTAAGTTTTCTGTTAAGCTTCAGTGGATACCTGACTTCGCAAGCTTTTTACCTTTTTTGCTTAAGCTTTAGTGGATACTTGACTCCGTAAGCATTTTACCTTTTTTTACTTCAAGTTTTTTGTTAAGTTTCAGTGGATACCTGACTCCCCAAACTTTTTACCTTTTTTGCCTAAGCTTCAGCGGATACATGACCCCGCAAGCTTTTTACCTTTTCTGCTCTAAGTTTTCTGTTAAGCTTTAGTGGATACCTGACTCCGCAAGCTTTTTACCTTTCTTGCCTTTAAGTTTTCTGTCAAACTTCGGCGGATACCCGACTCCGCAAGCTTTTTTTTTTTTTTACCTTTTTTACCTTTAAGTTTTCTATCAAGCTTCGGTAAATACCCGACTCCGCAAGCTTTTTTACCTTTTGTTGTCGATTTTTCGCAAGCGCATAGATCATACAAGTAGTAAAATAAAGATCGTTCCCACGAGGATCGGTTAATTACTAACTCTTATGGCTGCTTTGATTATTTAAGTGAATAAAAATCAATAGTGAAAGTCCAATTAAATTAAGACAAAAAGCAAAGTAATAAAATAAACAATTGAAACTAGAAAAGATGAGATTTAACAAGGATTTAAAGCTCTAGGATTCAGAATCCACTACACTACCCCCTACGATAAATTGTAATTCTATCTTTGTTAATGTTCAATTATATTCTTGAAGGCGATTTGTCCTAAATTATTTAATGCCCAATTTCTTGGCACTAAAAACGTGTTAAAACTTTACTAACCCCATCCTCATGATAATTAATCCAAGTTCTAACCCATTAAGATTCATGACAATCATTTACCCCTTGAAGGATTTAAGCCTATGTCTAGGTCTCAATTCCTAAGTTCAATTCTTGAATTATCAAGCAATTAGATTTTATCTTTCGATCGTTCACCTAAAGCCTAAAATCATGTAAATATGGCGCGCAACATATCACAAGCATTAAGCATACCAAGAATGAATCAAGAATAATAATTTTATTAACAAAGAATCAAATTAACAATTCATAATAGGGAAATAGAGAGTTTCATCCTAATCCTAGAAAAAGGGTTTTAGCCACTCATGGCAATTGTAGCACAAACAAGAACAGAGGTTAAAGAAACAACTATGATTCCAAAACAAAAAGAGAAGATGGAGAAGATATAGATGAGGGAAAAGACTTCAATGGTTGATCTTTAATGACTCTTGCTCTTACCTTCCAAGCCTTCGCCTTTGAATCCTTGCGCTTCTCCTCTCAAAACCTACCGTCACACAAGTCTCTAACCAAAAGTCTCTTTTGGTTTAGTGTTTTTGCCCAATTTATAATGATTTGGGGGCAAAATTTTTCTTTTTTCACATCAGAGGAACTCACACGGCTGTGTCTCCCTTCGACACGGCCATGTGAGCTTTAAAAATAATGAAATTTGAACGTTTAGGGGAGACACGGCCGTGTCTCCCACACAGAAGCTTCATTGAAGTAAGACAGGGCCCTGTTTCTTTGACAGAAGCATTTTCTTGTGTCTAACTCTTTAATTGCTCAAAACATCATTTTTTAGAAAAGTGATCTTCATGAAAATTGTATATTTTTTTCTTAGCTTTCCAATGCCACCAAAATCACCTCGTTTCAACTTCTGTAGCTCAGGTTATGCTTATTTTATCGAGTAAAGGTCAAAAATACTGCAAATCTTGGCCATTTAAATTCCGAACTCAACTCCATTGCAATGAATCCTTCCAAAGCTTCATAGATCCATGTCAAAATACTTCTTTTGAATCTAAAAACATAGAGAAAGACCAATCATAAGATACTAAGGATAATTAGATTAAATATGGCATAAATTCCAACATAAATCATCAAAGCACACCTAAATCCACCTCAAATCAAGCACAAGAGGTGTATATTTTATCCATACATCAGATTCCCCCACACTTGAACTTTGCTTGTTCTCAAGCAAAGAGTATGAATCAAAAACAAGATTATACTCAGCATCAAGAAATATGAATCAAGGGAAATTTCATAATTTAAAAATTCAATTAAGCTCAGCAGTCAAATCTAATCAAGAAAGATAGTTTAGCACTTAATAGAATTACAGGCTTGAGTCTAGCTTGCACCTTTTCTCTTTACCAATCATTTGAGATCACTTATCTTTCCATTAATTAAGTGTTTAAGGATAAAGAGATCACTCAAATTTATCTTGAAAAATGCAATACCATAGGCTTGGTTATCAATCTCATCTCCACTTCTAAGTTCACATACATAACAAGAATCAAAAGGACTTCCTCTGATTGTAACGAGGCCAAGAGTATAATGAAAGGTAGGAAAAAGATAAGAAAGGGTAAAGAATATTCATGGATAAATCGATATAAAACAGAATTAGGTTGAAAACATAATGCACAAGGAGATAACCAATTCTCACTTTCAACTCAATATTCTCATTATTCTTCACCATAATTTTTTTCTTTCTTTTTTTTTCTTCATTCATTTTCATTTTTTTTCTTTTAAGCAATAAACCCCTTGAAGACAGAAATAATCCTTTATGACTTCTTAATTAACACATCAGTTGCTCCAAAGAATTCAACCTGATCATTCAATACAGTATCTAAAGAAATCAAATTCAGGTTCAAATGGGGCAACTAAGGGATTATTTAATCATGCAACTCTGAAAGTTAAGAAAGAATTAAGACTAATTGCCTTCATCATGTCCAAGAATGTATATGAACCATAAAAGTCTCAACAAGATATCAAATCAAGTTCTAACACACAAAAATCAAGAGAAAATTCACTCTAGAAGAAACAAAGGATTTAGTTTATGATAAATCCAATCAATAAAGGCTCAAAACTCACTTCTGGCTTAAGTTAGTAAAAAGAACAAATGTAAGTAGACATGTACTCTATTGCAAATAAGATGCTAAATGTTCAATATTCAATTGAAAAAGATTGCCTTGCACAAAAATAGTTCAAAAATAGTAGTGGATTCCCCTCTCAAACAAATTTCTATCAACTCAGAAATAACTAAGAAGTTAACACAATTCCTACTAGATTCAATGCAATAAACAAGTGCTCAACAATTCTCCCTTCCCATACTTGAAAGAAACATTGTCCTCAATGTTTAGACAAGAAAAGTAACAGTAGAAAAGACAATGAAACTTCTCTGAATATGGAAACTCAAGATCATGATGGTGGTGGGGAGGGTGGGAGAAAGAGGTAAGTAACCATAAACTCAAACATCTAGTCTTTATAAGCGGCTACATAGGGTCTGAAACTGCACAAGAAAAATAAAGCAAAAACTGAAAAACAAAGTTTAAGAACTAAATGCAAAAATAAAGAAACTAAATGAAAGGAAAGAAAAATCTTTTTGGGTGGCTGACAGCAATATACATCTCCCTACAAAGGCTCCGAACTTAGGGAGACACTTAAGCCGACTCAATAATAGCTAACTACAAAACAAAAATAGAAGAATGTTAATCAATAAAATAAATAATAATAAGCTAAAAACAAAATCAAAATAAAAGAGTAAAGAAAAAGAAAAAGAAATTTGGGTTAGCTCCCAAGAAGCGCTAAGTTATAGTCATTAGCTTGACTCTGGTCTAGTTTCTATGCTCAGGTGATGTCAATGGAGTAGTACTTAGTCCTCACTCCTTCAAAGTGTTTCACTCTCTACCCATTTATCAAGAATGTCTTATGGCTTTTTTTCTTCACCTCAAGCACACCATAGGATAAAACTCAAACAATCTCATATGGTCCTGACCATTTCGACCATAACTTACTAGGACAGAAACAAAGAAGCGAGCTATTGACAAGAATTTTATCCCCAAGTTTAAATTCGTGCTTCTTAACACACTTGTCATTCTGCTTCTTAGGTCCTTTCTTACAGGGCTTGGACTTCTCAAATTTTATGGCAGCCTTGGGCAAGGTCTTTTCTAGCACAACATCAGTCACTGATTCCTGCACACCTGAAAGCACAACACTATCCACAACATTAGTAGCATCTAAACGATTACATGAATTTAAGGAATTAGAATTATTTTCATAATTAAAAAATCAAAACTACTTCCTCATCATTCAATCGCAGAGTCAATTTCCCTTTGTGGACATCAATGATTGCCCTTCCAGTGGCGAGGAATGGACGCCCAAGTATGATCGGCATTTTATCATCAGCATCCATGTCAAGCACAACAAAATTCACCGGCATGTAAAACTTACCAACCTTCAAGGGAACATTCTCTAGTATGCCAATAGAACGTTTGATTGACCTATCGGCCAGTTGAAGAGATATGGTAGTCAGTTTGAGCTCCCCAATATTAAGTTTCTTGCAAAGGGAAAGGGGCATCAACCTCACACTTGCCCCAAGGTCACATAAAGCCTTGTTGATTTGCATAGTCCCAATCGAGCAAGGAATAGAGAAGCTACCTGGATCCTTAAGCTTAGGAGGAAGCTTGTTCTAAATGAGTGCACTACATTCCTCAGTTAAAGCAACAGTTTCACAATCCTCTTATTAGAGAGGATCTCTTTCAAGAATTTAGCATATGTGGGCATTTGAGAGAGCACTTCCGTAAAAGGAATGTTTATATACAGCTTTTTAAGAACCTCCAAAAACTTTCCAAATTACTGATTAAGCTTTGCCCTTTGTGATTTTTGTGGGAAGGGCAAAGGTGGAACATATGCTGGTGGAGGAACATACCTTTTAGTGCTTTCTTCTTCTTCTTTCTTGGCCTCGCTCTTCTCTTGCTTCTCTTCTTTTTCTTGGGATTTCTCATCTTCATGCTTTTCTTCCCTTGTGAGGCTTTTAACTTGATTGTCACTTCTCAAGAAAATTGTATTTTGCTTACTCTCTTGGGTTTATCTTCAGTTGACTTGGGATTCGCCCCTGTACCATGTTGAACAAGCTTGCTTGTTGGGCTATTTGAGTTTCAAGCATCTTAGAATGAGTTGCCATTTGATCAAGGTGAGTATGAATTTGTTTGATGGACTCCCCATGTTGTTGCACTTGAGTTTGAATGGCATTATTATGCTCCTTTTGAGTGACGATGAAGTTCTCCATGAGAGCTTCTAAATTGGATTTTCCACCTTGAGAAAATTGTTGAACTTGTTGGAATCCAGGTGGGCCCTCATTATGTTGTTGATTGCCATAGGATAGATTTGGGTGGTTTCTCCAGCTAGGGTTATATGAATTGGGAAAAAAATTCCCTTGAGCTCTGAAATTACCATTTTGGACGTAATTCACTTGGCCCATGGACTGGTCTTGAGAATATGTCTCCACTACATTGCACTCTGAAGTCAAATGCCTTCCTCTATATGTTTCACAAGTTGCTTTAGGAGTATTTATAGCATTGACTTTCAACTTTTCAAGTGACTTGGCTAAGGCGTCAAACTTGGCATTCAACATCGTAACGACATCAAGCTCTAAAATTCCAGTTTACTTCCTTGAAGTAGATCTCTCACTTGGCCATAAATAAATATTCGAAGCCACTTCATTGATCAAACTCTTTACCACTGTTGGAGTCTTGACCATCAAAGCACCGCCAGCTACGGCATCAAGGGCTGCCTTTGTAGAGAAAGTCAACCCAGCATAAAATGTTTGGATGACAACAAAATCCTGTAAGCCATAATGTGGACACTGACGAATAAGATCATTATACCTCTCCCATGCTTCACAAAGAGATTCAACTTCCTTTTGAGAAAAGGTAGTGATGTCTTGGCGGAGCTTAATTGTCTTCCCAATTGGGTAGTATTTATCTAAGAAGGCTTGCTCCATCAAGTTCCAGGTGGTGAGTGAATTAGGAACCGCTGAGTGAATCCACTTCTTGGCTTTCCCCCTAAGGGAAAAAGGAAAAAGTTTGATCCGTATAGCATCCGTCGAGACCCCATTAATCTTGATGGTGTCACACAACTCCAAGAACTCATCCAAATGCTAATTTGGGTCTTTAACTGGTGACCCATTGAATTTCAATTGTTGGACCATCTGGATCAATGATGTATTGATCTCAAAGTTGTTGGCTTCTATCCGTGGTCTAACAAAGGAAGACTGACGAGCATTAGCATTGGGAGCTCCATAATCCCTCAGACTTAGCTCTGCATTGGCGGCTTGGTCATTATTGTTTGTCATGTTGTCTTCCTCAATTCTCTGTGCTCTTCCTTCCTTTCTAATATCATGAAGTGTCCTCTCAATCTCAAGATCAACGAGGATAATAAGATCTCCTTGACTCCTCGTTCTACGCATATAAAAGAAACAACACTTCAAAATTCAAAGAAAAATAAAAGAAAGTTAAAATGAAATAAGATAAAAAAATAGAAATAAAATAAAATAAAAATTACTTAAATCAACCAAATTACCGCTCGTGTTAATATCAACACAATCCCCAGCAACGGCGCCAAAAACTTGTTGTCGATTTTTCGCAAGCGCACAGATCGTACAAGTAGTAAAATAAAGATCGTTCCCACGAGGATCAGTTAATTACTAACTCTTACGGCTACTTTGATTATTTAAGTGAATAAAAATTAATAGTGAAAGTCCAATTAAATTAAGACAAAAAGTAAAGCAATAAAATAAACAATTGAAACTAGAAAAGATGAGATTTTACAAGGATTTAAAGCTCTAGGATTCATAATCCACTACACTATCCCCTACGATAAATTGTAATTCTATCTTCGTTAATGTTCAATTATGTTCTTAAAGGCAATTTGTCCTAAATTATTTAAAGCTCAATTTTTTGCCACTAAAAACGTGTTAAAACTTCACTAACCCCATTCTCATGGCAATTAATCCAAGTTCCAACCCATTAAGATTCATGACAATCGTTTACCCCTCGAAGGATTTAAGCCTATGTCTAGGTCTCAATTCCTAAGTTCAATTCTTGGATTATCAAGCAATTAGATTTCATCTGTCGATTCTTCACCTAAAGCCTAAAATCATATAAATATGGTGCGCAACATATCACAAGCATTAAGCATACCAAGAATGAATCAAGAATAATAATTTCATTAACAAAGAATCAAATTAACAACTCATAATAGGGAAATAGAGAGTTTCATCCTAATCCTAGAAAATGGGTTTTAGTCACTCATGACAATTGTAGCACAAATAAGAATAGAGGTTAAAGAAACAATCATGATTCCAAAACAAAAAGAGAAGATGCAGAAGATGTAGATGAGGGAAAAGACTTCAATGGTTGATCTTCAATGACTCTTGCTCTTGCCTTTTAAGCCTTCACCTTTGAATCCTTGCGCTTCTCCTCTCAAAACCTGTCGTCACACAAGTCTCTAGCCAAAAGTCTCTTTTGGTTTAGTGTTTTGCCCAATTTATAATGATTTGGTGGCAAAATTTTCCTTTTTTCGCATCAGAGGGACTCACACGGCTGTGTCTCCCTTCGACAAGGCCGTGTGAGCTTTAAAAATAGCATAATTTGCACCTTCAGGGGAGACATGGCCATTTCTCCTACACAGAAGCTTCATTGAAGTTAGACAGGGCCTTGTCTCTTTGACAGAAGCATTTTTCAAGTTATACACAACCGTGCCTAACTCTTTAATCCCTCAAAACGTCATTTTTTGGAGAAGTGATATCATAAAAGTTGTAGATCTTTTTCTTAGCTTTCCAATGCCACTGAAATCACCTCGTTTCGACTTCTATAACTCAAGTTATGCTTATTTTATCGAGCAAAGGTAAAAAACGCTATGAATCTTGGCCATATAAATTCTGAACTCAACTCCATTGCAATGAATCCTTCCAAAGCTTCACAGAGCCATGTCAAAATACTTCTTTTGGACCTAAAAACATAAAGAAAGACCAATCATAAGATACCAAGGATAATTATATTAAATGTGGCATAAATTCTAACATAATTCATCAAAGCACACTTAAATCCACCTCAAATCAAGCACAAGAGGTGTGCATTTTATTCACACATCACCTTTCCTGCCTTTACGTTTCCTGTCAAGCTTTAGAGGATATCCGACTCCACAAGATTTTTACCCTTCTTGCTTTTAAGTTTCCTATCAAACTTCGGCAGATACTCGACTCTACAAGCTTTTTACCTTGCTCCTGTCAAACTTCGACAGATACCCCAGCTCCGCAAGCTTTCATACCCTTTTGTTAAGCTTCAATGAGTACCCTGACTTCATAAGTTTGTTTTAATTCCTATTGCGTTCTGCATTGATCCACACAGGAGGATTTTCATGAACAAAATTGAATCAATTCCTTTGCTTTCCATTTATTCTAAATGTAAAGCAAATGGGGGCAACTGTTGATACCCAATTTTGTCCATAAGTTTTTTTTCCTTTAAATTTATTTTATTTTTGTTTAGTCTGATTTCAAAAAATAAAATAAAAAATATATAGGGTTATTTTATTTTGAGAAAATAAAAAAAATAAAAAAGGGGTTTATGGACCCAATTTCCTTGTCAACCCATGACCTAACTTCCTTCCTACAACCTAAGAACCCTACCCACCATCACCTTCAAACCCTATCCTCCACAAGCAGCTGCACAATCCAATTGAAATGGCAACCTTTCCTTTTCAGTTTTGATTGAAACCTTTAATGGGATCTCTTCCTTTTTTTGCCTTTCAATCATCAGGAAATTTGGGAGGAAATTTTGTAGGTGTAATCCTGTAAATCTCAAGCAAATAGAGATCACTCGAGGGAGGCAATCACAAGTAAAAAAATTTCCTCACACGCAGAGGCATTCCACACTCACGGTATAAAAATCCTCTACCTCCAAACATTCTGCCTTGGCTTGAAACTACCTTCAACCAGCAACCTAAACACCCTCATCTTCAACCTCCCTTTACCACCATCTTCAATCACACCCCTACCATCAACAACAACCACAAACCTACTATCAATCTTCAATTCCATCACCTTCTTCAACTTCTCACCACCCTCAAACCACTATAAACACCCTATCACAATCCTTGCAAAGCAATCTCTACCGTGACCCCTCCACCATCACCAAGCTACACTCCATCTTCACCAACACCAAACCAACCCCTCAAGCACCATCACCAAGCCACCACAACTCTCCAATATTCACCCATACCACACTTCCTCTTCATCATTTTCAACCACCACCCGAAACCACACAACCATCAAAATACCCAAACCACAAACAAAGCCACCGTGCGCCACCATGCTCCATGTCGTGCTGCAAACAGGCACCTCCCTACAACCGTGCTCATCAGATCTACAACCACTCAACCACTGTCCTCTCCTGTTTCTACCAGATTCGTCCCCAAGCTGCCACCATAGCAGTGCCGTGAACCACCACGCACCACCCATTGAGTCGCACCTCATGTCATCCTCTCCACCCGCACAATCACCGGCGCTACACGTCCTTACCGGAGCTCCACCGTGTCCTGGGTCCCTCACCGTGCGTGATCCAACCCGCTATTGTACCCCTTCGTCCTCGCACCGCATGCGTCCCGTCACTAGAGTTCCACCACGCTGCCCTGCTATCCTTGCGCCGTCCACCACGTCACGTGATCTCCGGCCCAGATTTGCGCACCAGACGCTAACCATTGTGAGTTTCACCCCCTCCCCCTTTTCTCCTTTCTTTTCATGTTCCGTTTTGGTATTTCCTGAGACTAAAAGTCTCTTTAACTTTTGTTGTTCGTTTCATCTTTTTTTTTAACCATCCATTTGATTTATTTTTATTGTATTTTTCATTTTTATTTTTTTTACCCTTTTTATTTTATTTTCTTTCATTTGGGCTTAAGTAAAAATAAAATTTGGGTTCTCTTTTTTATTATTATTACTTGTTTGGGCTTGAATCTTTAGTCATTTTTTTAAATTTTATTCTTATTTTTATTTATTTATTTATTCTTTTGGATTGAATTATATTTGTTAATTTGAGGTATATATTACTTGTATCTTAATTTAACACACTTACCTTTTTGTATTAATGTATTAATCAAATAATTTAAAATTGTCGACGACGGAAAATTGAGAGAGGATTGGAGCACCGATCAAATACACTCTTCCCAATACTCTTGAGGCTTTATATTGAATCTTGTCAAGAGTGCTGGTGAGGTCTAATCCCCACATAAAAATTAAAATAATTTTGTAAACTAAAACACAACTTTTCTTTAAAAAACCAATATAAAATCATTTTTTTAAAATAAAAATCCTCAAATAAAAGCGAACAATTTCACATGGTCTCAACTTTATGATTATGGTGAATTCAATTTTTTTCCTCTTGCTTTGTCACTTTCAAAAATATTTTATTTTATTATTATTATTTTGAAAAATTCATTTTAAACCATTTTATCTCATCAAAAATAAATTTTTTAAAAATTGTTTTTTCTTCTTTTCCTTACGAAATTAACACAATTTCAATTCACCACTTTTATATAATATGTTGCAGACTTAGAATTTGTTCCAAAATAATGGCTACTTAGCCACCCATTCCATGTCTTAGTCATCTATCATCTTTGATAACATGCTTCACAAAATGGGACATATCAAAATAAAAACAAAAACAATTCCTTTTTTTAATAATAAAGGACTAATTTAATTAATTTTACAAATAACATCAGATTAAATAAGTAACCGTTCTTAGAACGGATGGTGTAGGATGCTAATATCTTCCCTACCTGTAATCAACCCCCAAACCATGAACTTTGAAATGTAGATCATCTCTTAAGTGTCCAATTGCACCATTCCATTTAATGGATAAAGCGATTGGTAGCGACTCCCAACATCTCAAGGTCTTTTCCTCCTCCTTCTTTTTATTTTCGCGGCGCCTTTCGAGACGGTTGTGACACTATGCTTAGCTATATTTCATTGGATTCATGCTACTTTCCTTATTCAATACTGTGTTAGGAAGACTCTCTTAGTTAAGTTGTTTCCTTATAGATATGCTGTTTTGGATGCTCACTTGGTGGTACAATAAGCACACATAAATAAGGTTTTTTTTTCACATTAGGATTTTGTATGCTTGGTATGAGGAATGTTATCATGACTCTTTGATATCTCTTTGACCCATTGTGCCTTGCATTGCTTGTATTATGCATATTGGATGTTGTTTATCTTGTTGGCTAATCCTTAAGTTAGGAGAGGTGCTTTCTTATGGAAGGTGCTCGTGTTTGATTCCTACTTCATGTTATGCTGACATGTTAGCTTTATGTTTATTTGTTATGAGTGGGATGTCTTCTCATTTTGCACTCGTTACAATATATTTCTTAGTTTTTGGTGCATTGTCTCTTTATTGTTTTAATTGTTCCATATTGTTAAAGCCTAGGTTTGGGAGTTTTACTTGTTTTTGTTGTTGTCATGCCCGCCATTAGCCTTTTATCATGTGTTTCCATGCCTGTGGCATCTTAAGAATGATTTTAGCTTGCTTTTATTGCATATGACTCTGGCTTGTTGATTTTTATTCTTCTTCCTCTTTGTCGGGAATCATGGCTCCCATTCGAGGTAATAGCTCTAGGATGCGATACAGTTGCAAAGAGGAGGAAGAAGAAATTGACCAGCTTCCCCCTCATGATGGTCATTATTTTATCTCTCATGAGGCTTATGTCTACTTCCACATCATCCTCCAAAATTAGTCATTCATACCTGAGTATGGTTTTTACTGGCATTACTACCACTGCAATCCCTGAGTTATCCACCACGATTTCCCACCACAAGTAGGATGGTTTTTGTGCTCATCCTTGAAATCTAGTAGTGGTTGCCATGATCAAAGAGTTTTATGACAACGCCCACTGCCCGAATGCGCAGAAGGTGGTTCAGGTGTGAGGCCATCTAGTGCGGTTCACTATGAACATCATTAACCAGACTCTTAATCTTCCAGCAAGGCTCCTAGATGTATGTTTACTAAGCATCGCAGGAACATATTGATGGATGAGGTGACAACTACTATATATGTCCCTAATATGGAGTGGACTATTGGTTGTGGAGGGTGCCAGAGCTTTAGGCAAGAGTACTTGCTCCCTGCTATGCGGCCTTGGCATTAGTTTGTAGCTTCATGTATCCTTCCTACAGGCCATCACTATGAGATCTATCTTGATCGTGCCCTCCTATGCTCGATTCATACCCTCCAGCCCATTGATGTAGCATAGATCATCTACTCTAAAGATTCGTAGGTGCATTTGAGGTACATAGGCCATTTTCTTCCCCTCCCTCATCTTTGAGCTTTGCTTTGACTTGGGTGAGACATATCGTCCCAATGAAGCGAGGGCCAATGCCAAGAACCCGATGAATCCTAAAATTGTCTACCACCTGATGCATGATCCACCGTGCCGCCATCCAGCATATACTTCATGTAATATCTGACCAGTAATTTTATTATATTTTAATATTACTGATAGAATATTACGTACTTCATTTATTATTTCTTATTTAATAAAATACGTGCAATAGTTTATTATGTAATGGAATTAATTTAATTCGTAAATCAATTTGGTTGATTTTTTTAACTATAAAATAAACATATCAATGGAACATAATTCTAATAGAATACAAACAGAAAACTTAAAAACACACTAGCTGCATTTATTTATATATTTATATAAGGTGTGTCAGTACATCTGCCTAGAAATATTTACAAACCCACATAGGTACAAAAGTTACAAAAGAACACATCTAAAATGTCTAAATAAACAAATCTGGTTTGTACGTTAGCAAGGAGTGCACACCCACAATGCAGCCAAGTCAACTATATACAACTATATTATGCATGCATTATCATTCAGAATCATGCATGATAAAGAAGCGCATGTGGATGTCGTCTATCACTAGACGAATTTCTTCAGTAGGAGTGTAAAACACAAAGTGAGCATCAAGATCAATTAGCAGAGTAACACGAACCATCTTGATTCTCTGAACATATCAAATAAGGGTGAGAATTTACATTCCCAATAGAGCAATCATACAGTTATAAAATCAATATCATTTGAACTATGACATGTTCAGTTGTATTCACTATAAAAAATAAATTTCAAACAGAGTACTACATAACATTACTTTATATCAATAAAATACATACTAGATAACACCATTTACTAAAACATTTTAACATTTCTTAATCTTTTGCTTGCATGGCCAATAATATAACATAACATAATCGAAATCTCAAACTTTATATGGCATCCCCTAGCATGATGGTCATTCCAATCAAGGAACCCAATAATGGTAGTCATTCCATATGCCCTTGAAGGGGAGATATGGAACCCAATAAAGTGACCCATATAAGATTTCCTTTTAATGTTTAAACAATTTCATCCTCATCATATATCATATCATTTGATCATAAATTGTATTATTTCCATCATAGATCATTTTCATCATAAACCATTTCAAAATAAATCATTTTATCACAAATTATTTTCCTAGATCATTCTCTTTGATCATAACTAATGACATTAACGTAATCTAGAATGACACTTTTTCTATTCTATTTGAATAGGCTGAGTGAGCTATTCGAATGGTATAAGCCAGAATGACATGGTTTCGATTCTATTCGAAAAGACTTAGAGAGCTTATTCGATTAACATACTCCAGAATGACATGTTTTCAATCCTATTCAAAAAGACTGAGAGAGCTCATTTGAATAACATATTCCAAAATGACATGTTTTTTATTCTATTTGAAAAGACTATTAAAATGGCATAATCTAGGATGACACATCTTCGATTTCTATTTGAAAATATTTAGATAGCTTATTCAAATGGCATAATCTAGAATGACACATTTTTTATTTCTATTCGAAAAGACTAAGTGAAATATTCACTTAATTCTAAGCTTATTTGGGCCTCTAACTTCTAACTCCACCATCAATTTCATTTTAAATACTATGTTAAACAAAATTCCCAATTTAATAAAATCAAGAACCCTGTTTCTTCAATCAATTCAAATTTATATTAAATTCTCAAATTTAAAATCATTTTTATGATTTTTAAATCATCAACAACCTTTATCCTCACTAAACTTCCATTGAAATTCATCAAACCATTAAGAACACAGAATATGGTCTTACTAACCTAGAGTTTGAATCCATAAAAACAAGCCTCAACAAAATTTCTATGGATTAAAATCAAGCTTCTTAGCCATAGTAAAACACTTCTATAAAAAGAACAACTCAAGGAAAATAGAAGAAGTATGATTCCCTACCTCTTGGTCTTGAGAAAACTTGAGCAAAAAGAAGAACTTGAAGCTTGATCGACTTGAAATTCCTTGTTTCTTTACTAACTTGAAGATTCCTATTTTCTTCAAATTTCTCTTATTTTTCTTCTTTTTTTCCTCCTTTCTCCTTGCTTGGTCGTACTCTCTAGTTTCTTTGGGAGTGTTCTTCTTGTTTCTTTTCTATTCTTTTCCTTTTATATTTTCTAGTTATCCAATTAGATTAATTAGTGACAAAACCATCTAATTAGAAACTTACTGATCATGTCTAATTAAGTGGTTAGTTTCTATTGGCTAATGATTGGTTTAGTAATTTTTCTAACTAGGTCATGATTACTTAATTACTCTAACTAGATCATTATTAGTTTAGTTACATTGGTTACATTTTTAGTTAGGCATCTAGTTACTAGCTATAGAAATTTCTCTAATTACCTCTCAAATTTCTGTAAATAATAAATTTTCTAATAGCAAACTTATATCTTAAATAACTTCTAAACATTTTTCACAATTTTCAATGTTCTAGAAATTCTTCTATCAATTCTTCGAATCCATTGTATGAGAATTATTCAATTTGTATGCAAAAATTTTTAATTCTACATACATCCTTCCTTACTCATAAAATTAATTTTCACCCATGTTTCTTTGATATAAAACACAAATAAAATACTGACTAATTGAATTAAATATATAAAAATTTAATCTGAAAGGGATATTACACTCCAGTTCAAGCATCTCTAGTCCAGGCACCCCCTCCTGCTCCTGCTCCACCTATCCAGGCTCCTCCTCCTATCTCTCTAGTTGATGCTAGATGGGCAGAATGGATTGAGCAGTGAATTACTCTTCACTTTGATGAGCTGGTTCATTAGTCTACCATGCTGACTTTTATTTATCAAATCCTGTGTTGGATGTCTAACCATGATGGTTATCCCATGGCATTTCCTCTCCCTACTGGTCCTCACTAGGCTCTTGCTGTGGCTCCCCCATCACCGATTTATGATGCTTCTAATGGTGATGAGGTTGACCTTTTCAATGAAAAGGATTTCTTCTAAGATATCAGGGCCTCTTTTTTCTTGATATGATTCGAGTTGGATGCATATTATTTTTATGGATCGTTCTTGAGTTGATTTCGAGTTTTTTTTAAAGAATTACAAAAAAGAATGAATAGTGAACAGTAACATGAATAGTAACATGAACAGTTATGTGAATAGTCATGAACAGTATGTGAATAGTGCGTGAACAGTGCGTGAATATAGAAAAGATGGAGAAAGAAAAGGAATGGAAGGAAGAAGACGCCACACTCTTGGAGAGTGATAAGTCAAGCAAAGATTCGCCACAAAGGTAAGGAAACCTTTGATAAGAACCAAGATGGCTCTACCAAGAACCCAAGAGAACTAAGCTCTCAAAACTCACAAAGGAGTGCAATATTATTCTCTGCTTCAAAAAGTGTCAAAAACAATAAACACAAACCTATTTATAGGCATTAGGTATGCGGCTAAGTCTAGCTAAAGGAGGTAGCAAGCTGGCACATTTTTAAACCTAATCTTAGTGCAAATGTGGCCCAGGCCCAATTGGAAAGCAGTACCTATCCCTAGCTCTACTATGCGCAAGTTAAGCCAAATCAATAGGCCCTTATTACAAAATTATCCCAAAAAGAAAATAAGAACCAAAATTGAGAAAATTAAAAGGTTCAAATACATAATTAAATAAATTGACTAAGAAGAAATCATGCCCCCACATTTAGGCCCTTCATCAACTTAGATCATTTGGACTATCTTGAGTGCTCCTTCTTCTGGAATGGGCTTGAGTGAGAGAAAGTGGTTGACTTCTTTGTCCAAATCCTCCTTAGCCTTCTTAGCTCTTGACCTTGTCATTGGGCCTCCAAGTCCTCGCAGTGTATCTTTGGGCATTGGGCCCGTTGGGCTTCCACTTGAGCTTCCTTGGTCTCCATCATGCCCTCCCCCTTCGAAAGAATTCATCCTCGAATTTAATCCTTCATCACCTACATCAAAAGGACTTAAATCAGCCACATTAAATGTTGCACTAACCCCATACTCACCTGGTAGGTCAACTTTGTAGGCATTGTCATTGATTCTTTCTAAGATTTGGAAGGGTCCATCTCTTCTAGGTAAGAGCTTAGATTTCTTTTGCAAAGGAAACCTTTCTTTTCGTATGTGCACCCACACCTAATCTCTTGGTTGAAAAATAACTTGCCTCCTTCCCTTGTTTGCTTGCCTAGCATATTGCTCCATCTTCCTTTCTATTTGAGTCTTGACTTGTTCATGGAGCTTCCTCACATATTCATCTTTTGCCTATCCATCCCTATGAATTAAAGAAGAAACATTAGGTAGAGGCAGTAAATCAAGGGGGTGAGGGGATTAAAACCATATACAATCTCAAAAGGAGAAAAGCTAGTAGTAGCATGCATAGCCCTATTAAAAGCAAATTCAACAAGAGGTAAGCATTCTTCACAGGTTTTGATGTTCCTCTTGATGATTAATCACAGCAAGGTCAATAGAGTCCTATTCACCACCTCAGTTCGCTTATCAGTTTGTGGGTGGCAAGTGGTAGAGAAGAGTAGCTTAGTCCCAAGCTTGTTCTAAAGGGTCCTCCATAAATGGCTTAAGAATTTTGAGTCCCTATCTGAGACTATGTTTTTGGGCATTCCATGAAGCCTCACCACTTCTTTGAAAAACAAGTCTGCCACATGAATGGCGTCATCCACCTTATGGCAAGGGATGAAGTGGGCCATCTTGGAGAATCTGTCCACCACCACAAAAATGGAGTCTCTTCCTTTTTTTGAGCGGGACAAACCTAGCATAAAGTCCATAAATAAGTCAGTCCAAGGGGAATCAGGAATAGGTAGGGGTATAGAGTCCATGAGGCATTACCTTTGATTTGGCTTTTTTGCAAATAATGCACCTATCACATATTTTATGCACATCATGCTTCATGCCAAGCCAATAAAAATGCTCATACAACACATCTAAAGTCTTTTGGATCCCAAAGTTACCCATTAATCCCCCCTCATGAGCTTCCCTAAGAAATAATTCACGCAAAGAGCTCTTAGGCACTCACAAATGTTTTTCTTTGAATAAATACCTATCTTGCCTAAAGAACCCCCTATGCGCCCCTTTTTCACATGCAACATACATCTTGGAGAAATCATCATCATGCACATACAACTCCTTTATGTGTTCAAAACCAAGCATTTTTATTTCAAGAGTAGCTAATAAGGTATACCTCCTGGAAAGTGCATCAGCCACTGTGTTTACCTTTCCTTGCTTGTGTTTGATCACATAAGGAAATTGTTCAAGGTATTCCACCCACTTGGCATGCCTCTTATTAAGCTTACCTTGCCCTTTTAAATATTTTAGTGACTCATGATCATTGTGAATTACAAACTCTTTCGGCAAAAGGTAGTGTTGCCAAGTATGCAAAGCCCTTATGAGTGCATACAATTCTTTATCATAGGTGGAGTAATTTAAAATAGCTCCATGCAATTTCTCACTAAAGTATGCAATGGAGTGACCCTCTTGTAATAAAACAGCCTTAATCCCAACATTTGATGCATCATACTCAAGTTCAAAAGACTTAGAAAAAATAGGCAATGCAAGCATGGGTGCATGAGTGAGCCTATCTTTGAGTGTGTTGAAACTTGTCTCTTGATCCTCCCCCCACCTAAAACTCACATTTTTCTTAACAACTTCATTTAAAGGGACGACTATGGTGCTGAAATCTTTTACAAACCTTCTATAGAAGCTAGCTAACCCATGAAAGCTTCTTACCTCACTCACAGACTTAGGGGTAGGCCACTCCCTAATGGCTTTTATCTTTTCTTCATCTACTTGCACTCCTTTAGCACTCACAACAAAGCCTAAGAACACTACATGGTCGGTGCAAAAGACACACTTCTCTAAATTAGCATACAACTTTTTTTTTCTAAGCACACTCATCATAGCCCTAAGGTGTTCTAGGTGCTCTTCTAGGGTTATGCTATAGATCAGGATGTCATCAAAGTATACTACTACAAACTTGCCTAGAAACTCTCTCAACACATGGTTCATCAACCTCATAAAGGTGCTAGGCCCATTTGTAAGCCCAAAAGGCATCACCAACCACTCATACAATCCATGCTTAGTCTTAAAGGCTGTCTTCCACTCACCCCCTTCCCTTATCCTAATTTGATGGTACCCACTTTTTAAATCCACTTTAGAAAAGTAACATGCACCATGCAATTCATCAAGCAAATCATCTAGCCTAGGGATGGGATGCCTATATTTTATAGTTATATTATTTACAGCCCTACAATCAGTACACATTCTTCAAGTGCCATCCTTTTTGGGGACAAGTATGACAGGCACGGCACAAGGACTTAAACTTTCCTTCACCCATGCTTTTTGCATCAAATCCTCCACTTGTTTCTGAATTTCCTTAGTTTCCTCAAGATTTGTCCTATAGGCGGGCCTATTGGGCAAAGAGGCTCCCAGGATGAAGTCCATTTGATGTTCAATCTCCCTCAAGGGTGGTAGTCCAGGAGGGACACTCTTTGGAAAGACATCAACAAAGTCTTGCAAAAGAGAATCAACTTCACTAGGTAGAGGGTTAGAGTTATAATTTAAGTACAAGTCCTTGTATACGCAAATGTACATCTCTTGCTTTGCAAAACAAGCCCTTTTAATCTCACTCTCCCTAGCAATTAAACATTCATTTTTTTTCTCATTTACAAGTTCTTGGTCCCTATTCTTTGCTTCCCCCTTTGATTTTATTTTTACGTCTTTCTTCTCTTGCTTCCTTCTTAGCTTCAAGGTCACTTGGCCTTCACAAACCTATTTGGGAGTAAGGGGTACAAGGGTTACCTTTAAGGAATTATGAACAAAGGAATACTTGTTAGTGAAACCATTATGAATAGTATGCTTATCAAATTACCAAGGCCTTCCAAGCAAAATATAGCCAGCTTCCATGGGAACAACATCACACGAAACATCATCTTTATACTTACCGATTGATAAACTTACCATCACTTGTTGATTTACTATCAACTTACCATTCTCACTTAGCCATTGAAGCTTGTATGGTCGGGGGTGAGGAGTAGTTTTAAGGTCAAGTTTTCTTACCAAGCGAGTGCTTGCCACATTGGTGCAACTTCCCCCATCAATAATCAAAGAGCACACCTTCCCTTGAATGAGGCATCTTGTATGGAAAATGTTCTCTCTTTGGCTTTCGCCATTCTCTTTAGTTTGACTTCCCAACAATCTTCTTACCATCAATAAGTCTCCCTATTATGGAATAGCCTCACAATCACTTTCCTCCTCACTTGATGAAATAGAAGAAGATTCACTAGTGATGCTCCCATTGTCCCTCATCACAATTGTTTTCTTATTTGGGCATTGAGAAGCTATGCGTCCTCTTCCCAAACACTTGAAGCATTTAATGTCCTTATTTTTAGAAGTAGAAGATGAAGTGGAAGTAGTAGGCAAGGTGGCCTTAAGAGCAGCCACGAGTTCCTTTGGACTAGAAGAGGATCCCTTCTTCTTTCGCTTGTCCTTCCAACTTGTTGTCTTGAAGTTAGAAGAAGCCTTCTTCAAAGTACCCTTCCTCTTGAGTTGTTGCTCCACCTTTATGGCTTGATGCACCAAGTCTTCAAGCTCAACATAATGTTGCAACTCCACAATATCACTAATGTCTCGGTTGAGACCATGAAGAAACCGAGCCATGGTTGCCTTCCTTTCTTCAACAATGTTGGCTCTTATCAAGGCAACTTCCATATCTTTGAATTACTCATCCACACTCCTACTCCCTTGAGAGAGTCTTTGTAACTTATTGTGTAACTCCCTATGATAATAAGAAGGTACAAACCTCCTCCTCATCAAAGTCTTCATTTCATCCCAAGTAATGATAGGATGCTCTCTATATCTTGTCTTTCTTTTTGAACTGGATCCCACCAAATCAATGCATAATCCGTGAACTCAAGTGCAGGCACCTTCACTTTCTTCTCTTCATTGTAGTCGTGGCATGAGAAGATTTGCTCAATTTTCATCTCCCACTCAAGATATGCTTCCGGATCATTTCTCCCTTAGAAGGAAGGTATTTTGATATTCACACCCCAAGCCTCTCATTTTCTCTATCTCTCCTCTCATGTCTCCTTCTCCCTCCTTGCCTCCTGCCATCTCTCATTTCTCTTTCGGATTCATGGGATTCTTCATCATGGTTGGAAGTTCTATCCCTCTCTAACCTATCAATCCTC
Organism: Ormosia semicastrata; assembly: GCA_029884595.1. Lineage (NCBI taxonomy): Eukaryota > Viridiplantae > Streptophyta > Magnoliopsida > Fabales > Fabaceae > Ormosia > Ormosia semicastrata. The sequence goes on along the minus strand of JAQQTO010000060.1, from coordinate 36,941,627 downwards.
TCATGGATTGAATCACTTTGCCTTTAAAGAAGCCTTTCCAAATGTCTTGTTAGGGCTTGCATTTGTAATGTCATTGCAGTTGTCCTTGGGGAAGGAGGGGGACTTCCACTTGGATCTCCTTCCTTAGACATTGTATAAAATCAACAAGTTAGTGAACATAATAAAACAAGGTCCTCACTCACTATTCTCGCGTGTATACACTCTTAGATTGATTCCACTCGTGTTTCACACAATTAGGCTTTTGTTTAATGAAAACACTCTTGCCTTTTACCACTCAATTTCTCTTTGCAAGTTCTTAAATAAACTCTCTCACGTTTCAATTACTAAAAGCTCTTACAAAGGTAGCGGTCCTCACTAGAGTAAGCACTCAGAAGTTGAAGAAAGGATAAAACTCCAGACAAAACTCAAAGGAATTTAAAAGACAAGTAAGAAAAGCTAATTAAAAAGAAAGGTAGAACTCAAAAGAAATAAGAAGAAAAAGAAATGCGCAAATAGTACCGCTTAATGAAATTCACAAGGCATTCAAACTTAATCTTGCTTAAGTGCAAGGGTAGTCTCTTTTTTTTATTTCTTTTTTTTAATACTATTTTTCACGCCCTTATTCTCTTTTTGCACTTAAAAAAATTGGTTCTTGCAATTTTAGTTCCAAATGTTATGCCCAATTGTGTATTTAGGAGTTTCCATTCAAATTAAGGTGCTATAAAACATATAACAGCAATAGATATAGAGTTGATAAGATCAAAGCTGTAAATATTGCGTAGAAATTAAAGAACATAAACTAAAGGCAGAAAATAAAAGGACTAGAATTTAAATGACAAAAAGTAAAGAACGGAAAGTAAAGAATGTTGCCAATTCTTAGAAATGGCAGAGATCAATGATGATCAAGATTGTGTATAATTATGACATTCAAGCAATGGTGCTCGATGTTTGGAAAGCAATAAGAATAAGGGCTTGTTTGAAAAAGCTAAAAATTATAGATTATGCTGATAATCGATTATTGTTATAATCGATTATAATCGATTCATTTTTATGTTTGGATGTATTAGCTGTAAAGTGATTTTAAGCTAATATGATTCGTTTGGATGATATAAAAAAGAATTGCTTTTATGCATTAAATTACTAAAATAGGTATAGAATGATTAAAAAAATTATTTGATTGAGGGTAAAATAGTATTTACATATCAAAATGTAAGAAATAATCTATAAGCTAAAATCATAAGCTTCAATCTTTAGCTTATGATTATTAGCTGAAAAAAGCTTTTATTTTGCATTGAATTTCATATAAAAACTTTTTTAAAAAATAATCTTTTTACCCAAACATAATAATTATTTCACAAAATAGCTTAATCCTCCAAAAATAGCTATTTGGGAAAGATTTAATCTTTCCCAAACATGCTCTAAGTACAAAAAAAAACAAGAACTCTATCAACTTTAGAATTTGGGCTCTCTGATACCACATGATATGATTCAAGTTGGATGCATATTGTTTTTACGGATCGTTCTTGAGTTGATTTCGGGTTTTTTTTAAAGAATTAAAAAAAAAAAAGAATGAATGATGAATAGAAACGTGAACAATTACGTGAACAATTGTGAACAGTGCGTGAACAGTACGAAAAATGGAAAAGATGGAGAAAGAAAAGGAATGAAAGAAAGAAGACGCTACACTCTTGGAGAGTGATAAGTCAAACGAAAATTCGCCACAAAGGTAAGGAAACTTTTGATAAGAACCAAGATGGCTCTACCAAGAACCCAAGAGAACTAAGCTCTCAAAACTCACAAAGGAGTGCAATATTATTCTCTGCTTCAAAAAGTGTCAAATACAATAAATACAAGCATATTTATAGGCATTAGGTATGCGGCTAGGTCTAGCTAAAGGAGGTAGCAAGCTAGCGCATTTTTAAACCTAATCCTAGTGCAAATGTGGCCCAGGCCCAATTGGAATCTCTAGCTCTATTATGCGCAAGTTAAGCCCAACCAATAAGCCCTTATTACAAAATTATCCCAAAAAGAAAAAAAGAACCAAAATTGAGAAAATTAAAAAGTTCAAATACATAATTAAATAAAATTGACTAAGAAGAAATCATACCCCCACATTTGGGCCCTTCATCAACTTGGATCATTTGGACCATCTTGAGTGCTTCTTCTTCTGAAATGAGCTTGAGTGAGAGAAAGTGATTGACTTCTTTGTCCAAATCCTCATTAGCTTTCTTAGCTTTTGACCTTGTCATTGGGCCTCCAAGTCCTCGCAGTGCATCTTTGGGCATTGGGTCCGTTGGGCTTCTACTTGAGCTTCCTTGGTCTCCATCACTTCTACCCCTCATCTCTTTTCTACTCTTTCTTTTATGTTGTTTTCATCTTATTTGGTTGTGTACTAATGGCTTTTCATTTCCAATTGTTTTCACAGAATCGAAGTTGACATGGATGTCCTTACAGCAGAGTGGTTCAGAAATTTCATCATTTATATAGACCCAAACCTTGTACGTAACCGATTTTGTACATTATTTAATTAACTCGATACTTTGTTTAATACTTGTGACCTAACCTTCATGTGTTTTTATTTTTTTGTTGTGATGTTTGTATCTAAAAATGTTAATTTTAAAGTTACCTGTAAGACTACGTCCCCGTTTTTAAAAGCACTTCGGACATGAACTTAGAGATGAAATATTTGTTCAAGATCCATTAAGAACTATTCGGAAAATTGAATCAGTAAATGGGATGGCAAAGCTCATCTTTGGACTTCAATATATTAATTTTTATGAGCTTGAAATCGGAGGGTGGATAGAAGCAAGGTGCATTGGAGATAATACATTTGAAGTGAAGATTAAAGACTACAAATTGGATGAAATTATGTATCCACCTAGCCTTGGTCAAATCAAGGCAGCAACACCAATTCAAAAGTAGTGAGATTGGATGTATTGAATGGGCAATCAAACTAACGAAATCTCAAGAAAAAAACTTCTTCTTGGTAAACTCTGCATAACTATGGTTTAGTTGATGTAAAAGAATATAATAATGAGAATAACTATGAATGATAATGACTTTGTGTCCTTGTTAAATGCAGAATATCCATGTGGTTTATGGCAAGCAAGCATGCATTATTGCCCCTGAAAAAGGCGTAATTATTGATGCAAATGGAATAGAAATTGAATGCAAGTTGATTTGGTCCAAAAAAGTCAATGTTGCCTTTAAAGTGCAATTCATAGACGGATGGCGGCAGTTTTGTGGTGCTAACAAACTGAAAGGGCGACATGTCGTTCGATTTAAAGTGTATTCAAAGCATTATGATGCTTTCTTTGTCTCTGTTGATGTCTAGGGTTCAATAGAAGGTTGCATGAGGAAATAAACTAACATGGGCACCTATTTTTTCGTGGTTTATAGTTGTATTTGGCATCTTATCCTTCGATTGGATTACTTTTCTACACTTTTTGGGTATAAACTTTGTATTATTTGGTCATGCTTTATTTGACTAAGACATATTTTCCCAATATATTCCACTTAGAAATTAATTCTGTGTGTTGTTAAAGCTTGAGAACTTGTTATAATTATTTGAAATCTTGAAATCATTTTGAATAACAGCATTAGTTTTGTATAAGATATACTTGGAAAATATGTGCACAGGATTAGTGGAAAATATGACTTGATGGCAAAAGTGTTGATGCCAGGCGATACTGATGTGTTATAAAGTAGATTCAGAACATACCCATGTTATTTACCAAAATAATCATTTACGAAAATAAATCTGAATGAGTAATAATTATAAGAACTTAAAAATTTTACATTTTAATCGTTTCATTATTATCATTGGTTATATTTAAATTGTTGTGAGAAGGAAGTGGTTATACCTAGAAATACATCATACCAGGTCTAGTTCTTGCATTGATTAGTGGATGGTTATCAGCACAAAAAATAACATTTGCATTTGAGAATCGAACATGAAAAATAATATGTATACTATTTTATTTGAATAATAATAACGTCATTGAGAGGTAAATAATAATTACAGTAAATTATTTCCATAGTATGTTTGCGATTGACTGGTTGTTTATTAACAGTCATAGTTTATTAAAAAATGTTTTTTAAATAAATTGAAGGTAAATGCTGGTTGAGAATTAAATTATTTGTAAAGGAAAATGATCGATGTAAATTAAAATTACCAAAAGTATATAAAAGATAATCCCCATAAAACAAAATAAAAATAAAACAATCAAGTACATAAATATTTAAACGCTAAAAAATCTGTCTCAATGGGAAATTGATTATTCTTAAGTATAAACATAAATATTTATTGTGCCAAGTGGATAATAAATTAAAATGAAAACGGAAGGAAAGAGGATATGTAATTAAGTTTAAAATACTTGGTAGAATTTAAGTGGGAGAACAAGAAAGAAGATAGGAAATGAGGACAGGTGATCTTCATCCTTAAACAAAAGGCAACCTAACATAAGGACATAATAGAGTCAAGTTGTTTCACCCAGTTTATCATCAACTTGAGGCCATTTTCGTCTTCATCAGCCCAGAAGTCTAGTTTATATCCTTCACCAATTTGTGCTTTCTGTTAAACTTTTTCTAACCATCACCTATATTGAACTCTTTGCGTCTAGTAAGCAGTACAATAAGTTTGCAAGTGAATCCAGATAACCATCAACCTTCAAAGTTGCATGATCCTACTTTGGATTAAGGGAGTGTAAATAAGAGTGCACATCAATATGACCTAATAAATTTTGATGAAAACAAATAATTATGAAATTATTAGCAAGCACAAGAATTAAGTTCAAGTTCTTCAAAGTTTAGTTTTATAGAACTTAGATTTCATGTGAAGGTATTATGATTAATGTACCTGAACTTAATATTTCTAATCTTTTGAAAATAATTTTACATAATCCTTGAACTTTTTAAAATATGGTGGTTTGTATCTTCTAAATATATTTGAAAATGATCCTATATCTTCAAAATGTTTGCACTTGCTGTATGATCATTTTTATTTAAATTTTTAAAAAGCTATTATCGATTATGTTTTGCTAATAACACGTTGGAATAACAATGTAATCGATTACATAAGTTGTGTAATCAATTACACGAACCCTGACAACGTCCAACGGCTATATTAAATGCATTAAATGCATGCCCAAACCACCCCAACGGCTATATTAATTGAGAAACTTATAAATACCAAAGTTGGGTCTTTATTTGAGGTTGACCTTGAACAAAAAACTGATCATCAATACTTCCAAACCTGAATCAATCCTCAAATCTATTTCTTGCTCTATTTTTTGTAAAAACGTGAAAAATCTTTGAGAGCATATTAAGAGCTTCAATTTGTATTTATCTACTCTTTAAGAGAGTTTTTATCTTCTGTACTTTGTGTAATCTAAAAAAGAGAGGGTGAGGTATCCCTCTAGAGTGAAGGGTGAGGTATCCCTTAGAGAGTGAGGTATCTCTCAAAGTTAGAAAAGGGTGAGGTATCCCTTGAGGGTGAGGCATCCCTCAAAAGGTTGTAAAGGGTGAGGCATCCCTGTTTTTGAGGCTCAAAGCACAAGGGTGAGGTATCCCAAGGTGTTGGTGAGTGCTCTATTGTGTAAAGGTTTTCAAGCACCCGTTCAAGCTTGAAGTTTAGTGGAAAATCTCGAGTGGTTCACTTGAGGACTGGACGTAGGTCACAAGGGGTGGCTGAACCAAGATAAATCATTGTGTTTGATTCTCTCAACCCTATCTCTTTACATTTGTGCATTTACTTTATATGCTTGGTTGAATATTATTCATCTTGGTTTATTTAATTTGTGAGTGAAGTATTCAATCTCATTTATCTATTCATTTCAATTATCCAATAGCTTCAACAAAAACTGTTTAACAAACGTTTTACGAAAGATTTGCAAAAATATTTCATAAACTCAATTCACCCCCCCTCTTGAGTTTGAGGCCACTTGGCTAACAATAAATATCTAAGATCCAATTCTAGTAGGCTGGGTTGCTCAAGAACCGCTAACCTGTAACCTGGTCTAGAACAGTTTCCCCTAACTTGGTGCTTAGATGTGACAGCTAAGTGTCAAGATATTCAAGTTCAATAGGAGCAAACAACATGCATGGGAGAAAGGGATTCAAGTGATAATATAAATGCCATATCTCGTGATGTTTTTACCAAAGAGCCGAAGTCCGTGATATATGGTAGAATGCCCCTAGTGTTAATGAATAAGCCAGGATCCAGAATGGGTCACTCTACTTAGATGCATTACACCGTCATCTAGGATTCATAGTAGGTTGCCCCCATACATATTTTGTTCATGGGATCCATTCAATTCTAAAAGTAATTTGATCTTGAACTGAGATCCATATTATGGTTTATCATAATATCTTGATGTAAGTCCGTGATTTGGTTTATATATTCCCATACCACGTCATACATCATTTCAACTCCAGGTGTTGTTCTTTCAACTGCTCTGTTAGGTACAATATGCCACGTGGTCAGAAGATGTTGGAAGCCGCCGTTTAGGATTTGTACTATCATGATTACTATTTCAAATTTTGAAATTTTGTCGTGTGGACTTCCAATTTTGCCCTTTCTTTTGGTAGCAGTTAAGGGAGGTTTCCCTAGCCTATAAATAGGGAGCGAGGGGTTTCCCCCTCACTATTCTACCTTCTTCGCATTTTCTGCTTCTGTCTTCTTTACCTTTCTGTCTTCTCTTTTCCAATGATTTCCAGCGACACTCCAACAAGACACCAGCAACCATTTTCTTGTAGTTTCAACCTCTCCGCACCTTTTCCTTCTTTAAAAACAAGGTACTTCCTTTTCCCACTTTATTTTTCTTCCATTATCTTTCATTGTGAGAGAGAAAATGTTGCAAAATAGTGATGAGGAGAGTGTTTCCTTAAAGATTCTTAGTGTTCCACTGTCTCCACCACCTCAGGCATGGTGAAGACGTTCTTCTCATGGTGGAGACTCAGATAGAGGTTCGAGGCCAATAACTGGGATGGATATCCTAGAGAAATTATGGAGGACGGATCATGCCAAGGAACTTGCAAGACAAAGACCAACACATTCGCTCTCCGAGCTCATGATAGAGTTAGGGAATCTTAGTGAATCCTCTTCTAATTCTAACATGAGTGCAGCCTCTGTAGCTAATGCTATCATCTCATATATGGCACGTCGAAGGGCAACTTCTTGAAAACTAAGGAGCACATATTCCTAAGAGATGCCGGCCTATACCAATGGGTTTATCGAGAAGTTCTAGGTACTCCTTCAATTGTAGAGAGCTCAATGGACGTGCATGAAAAGCAAGAATACTTGCACCTAACCAAAGGCTAACTTTGCGATGGAGAATATATAATTCAGGCCCCGTCAAACCAAGAAAAGGTCTGCTCAACAAGGACCGAGGGGGGCCACTTCATTTATATGTATGATGCATTATTTACCTGCATCAGAGTCCGACTTCCTTTCTCCAACTTCGAGATCAGAGTCCTAAACCACCTGTGGGCAGCTCCAACCCAACTACATCTGAACGCATGGGGCTTTATCAGAACTTTTGAGCTTGTTTGCAGGACCTTTGATTAGTCGTACTTTGTTAGGTGATTTTTCTTTCTTTTCACCTAGTTTTCACCCTCTTGGAATAGTTTTTAAAAAAGGTGGATCACTTTGCATGCAAAAGCAGGGCAGAAAGTGTTCAAGCCCTACCAAGAGCTCTTCAAGAACTTTAAAAAGCATTTCTTTCAAGTTGAAGGAGCTCTAGGGTTAACACCTTTTTTTGATACCCCAGACGGCAAACCAAGGATGTATTTATATTGGACCTAGGAAGTGTGAGACAAGAGCCTAGAATAAAGAGAAACTTCAATGTTCGTGCTGTTTGAAGACAAGGTTGACGTCCTCAACTTCCTGGTTGAGTTGGCCGATAAGGATGAGCCATCTATAAAGAAAAACTCCAATGTCCATGCTGTTTGAAGACAAGGTTGACGTCCTCAACTTCTTGGTTGAGTTAGCCGATAAGGATGGGCCATCTACTATAAAGACGTCTTAGATGAGCCCTCTGACTCAATAAAACCAATATTAGTTATCTCGTGATACATGTATTTGATTGATTTGTATTTCTGAATTTTTTCGAAGTGTTGTAACACACATTTCCTATCTGCAGAGAGTATGGTGTAACATCCTAATATTTAAACTAATGACATATCTGAAATTATGCATTAGTAGTCATATTAGAGTACGTCACTTAGATCAATATCAAATTTTATGAAGAATTACATATATAATATACAAATTATGAACCTGAAGCAGAAGTACATAATACATATATGTAGAACTGCATTCTTTACAAACTGTACATCTAGATACATCAAATATGCCATTTTCCACTAAGGCACAAAAATGGTATATAACCATGTACAAATGTCAAAACAAAAAGGAACAAAAGCTCTGTAAGATCAGGTCCTTCTTTGTAACACCCTCGCTTGGGCATTACATTTTAGACTAACACTTTTTATTATTTTAAAACTTTACCCAAGCCATAATTAAGATTTAATATTATAACATACAAGTTTTAAAATTCTTTTTCACGGATAATATAACTTAATAAAACATAAATAAACTCAAGATATAGAGAACTGAACAAAACATTCCATACACACATATATATATATATATATATATATATACACACACATAAGGGGCTGAATTAAACATAAGTACATAATACTTTACATACCAAAAAGATATAAATACAACTTAACAACAAACTCAAACTGGCCCAAGTTCATTACACCTAAGGGAAGGGTCTTCCACTAGATCCTCCTCAGATTCCTCTGAAGACAAGTTCCCCAGCCAGGGCATGTCTAGACGGGCCGGAGTCCGAGCAGAAGATATCTCGGAATCCTCCCTAGGAGAATAGTGAAGATCACCCCACAAATCCCTTAAAGGCATATGAAACTTTAGATAAACTGTAGTAGAAAAACAAAAAGTAGTGACCCCATGGCGGATCCTACTCAGGGATAGAGTAACGTTTCCACGATACTCTACTCGCTCCGTGCCTAAATGGATATGCCAGGCATCAGTGCCTCCGTGGAACTACACTCTGACGTAACCCAACAGATCTCTTCTCGTCGCCATCACAGTCTTCATAGAGCATAAACATAAAATAGAGCAAACAGAACAAAACATGAAGAGGTGAGATCCCCTACATCACATACCAGCACGATGGTAAGAAATAGTAATAATAATAAAGTCACAGAGTACAAAAATAATAATCACAGTCATGATATTTATCAACAAATAATTCAACAATATAAATATATCACCACAAAATGTTTACTGGCTATGAAAATGCACAATGAACTGGCACCTACTCCATGGAGCTAAAACTAAACATCGGAGAGAATGATCGGGGAGTCATGTCTGTATATCGTTAGCCTCAAATCAAGTGCTTTCAAATATATCAGCGTACGCATCATGGCTTATACAAGACATTCTACACTGGATCGGTAATAGGAATAGTGTCTCATCGAGATCATTGGTGCGTTGCACAGTCACCACGGCCTAGTAGAGCTACTAACTGGCCACTTGTGAGATACCCGTGCCCTGATGCCTCCTAGGTCATTCATAGACCTTCACTATGCAATTCGCACCCGCACAAAGGTGTAATTCATCTCCTAGGCATACAGTCTTAACAACAAGTCACCAAGAGTTTCACAATGCATAATCACATGATATGATAAAATCAATAATCATTGATAACATAAATTCCATGAAAACGAGCCACCACTGGGCGTAAGTCATCCACTGACATCTCCGGGTCCAGTACATTAGCCCGATAGCAAACTACTATTTTTCTCAAAACGTGAAGCATCTTCACTATTTTTTCACAAAAACGTAACACTTTTTGTTACGTCATAGAACCACGTAACCTCTTTTCATCGATTTTCAATCTCGTAAACATTTTAAAACATTTTTCTTTACTTTTACTAAAAACTCACTTAAATAAAACATTTTAAATTTCAAATCATCCTTCAAAGCTTATTTTCCATTTCATGGCCGAAAATCATTCTTTCTTAAATAACAAAATTGTGTTCATTTCCTTTTTAATTTGAAAACCCTTAAATCATGTTATTATTACCTAATCACCTAGGTTTTCACTTCATAAAACATTTTTGTCTTGGATACCCTATTTTAAACCAAATGGCCATGAGCCCTGAGTGGCTTTTGGAACCAAAAATCTTGCTTTTCACACATGATTCAAAGTATACAAAGCATTTCAATCATCAATTCATGTAATAGCAATCTCATGAATACCATAAAAATCACATAATCACAAATAGCCAAACAAACATAAATCATCAAATACACACAACCAAGTGAATAAATCCTCACATGGATTTTTTACCAACCCATCACAAAATTCGTTTCTCACTACCAAGATGGTTGATGAGGTTAATCTTCCTCTTACCTTAGATGATGATCAAAGCTCCTTGATGTCCTCTTGAAAAAAATTCTCCTTCCAAAAAGATCCTTAAAACAAAACAAACATACAAGCATCAACATGTAGGGCTTGAAATAAGATGACCATAAATCAAGATTATGGCCTAGAACTTTAAGAAGAAAACTTAGAAATAAAGATAAGAAACTTCACCTAGAACCTTTAAACTTCAAGCTTTGAGAAAGAGATTGAAGATGAATGATTTTGAAGAAACTCACAACAACAAAGTGTCTCAAAAGGGTGTTTAGATTCAAGAAATGAGATTTTTTGGAATTGATTAAGATTGAAAGGTGAAGAATAGGTGCTGGCCGTGACCAATCAAGGAGAGAAAATGAGAGAGTTTTGGTAGATGGTTTCACAAAAACAAAACAAGAAAGGCTTAAGAAAGATAAGAAACTAATTTTAGGCACAAAGCTTCTCTTGGAAGCTCCTTGTGGCCATGGGCCATTAAGGTCTTAGGAGGTCAAAGCTTCTCCTGGAAGATTCACTCAAAGCTTGTTTAGAAAGCTCTCCTTCCAAGCTTGTCTTGGAAGCTTTCTTCCTATTAGTGCAACACAAAAAAAAGTCAAAGTCATTAAACTTGACTCCAACAAGCTTCTCTTGGAAGCTTTCTAGTCATCTAACTAGATACTTACTGGTAGCTATTACCCAATGGACAAAAGCTACAGCTAGAAAACCAATGATTATTGTCTAATAGATAATAGAACGTACCTAGATCTTATCAGTCAGATAAAATCTCAGAAAAAGAAAAATTTCAAAATCCGTTCCTGATTTCGGGTTTAGTAAGGTCCCCGGCCCCGTGTGAACAGTCAAAATTATTTTGGCCCTGAAAAATTTTTATTTTTCTGGCACTGCCTCAAACACACAAAAGCTCAAGAAAAATAATAAAATAATCAAAATAAATCAAACAATTCACAAAAATCACAAAAACACATATAAAAACACAGATAATAGGAAAAGGAAATTTCGGGGTGTTACATTCTTCGCCACTAAGGTTTGCACGAGGACGTCCTGGAATCATTATGGAAATCAAGCAAGTGGGGTCAGAATCTCACAATTCTCAGTAATAATTATACAAACACATCATCATAATCATTCCAGCTACTTTGGGGGGCAAAAATCATTTCAATTCATTAACATATAATCAGTAGAAAGGTGGCCAAGGCCAAATCAAGTCCTTTCTCTTCCCGAAACAGAGGTTCATTTTATATCTTTTAACAAAATCATTTGTATAATTAAATAAGTCATTAGATCTCATCATAATTTCAATATCAAATCAAGAATTTGATCCATGATAGGCTTATTTAATAAGCTACCCAATAATCATCATTCATCAATAATCATCATTTGTCAATCATCAATAATTATCATTCATCTTTCATTAAAATGGTATGGAGGGAATGTCCATCCTCACAATACATTTCACTTGGTAGTAGCTTGCTTTCAAGTTGATGCACTTCAACCTATTTGTAACAGTCTCTTGATAGCCATGACAACCAACACCCATGAGGGGGGGTGAATTGGGTGATTACAAATTTTTAAAACACCTTTGAGAAATTATGCATTTTGATATTTTCAATCAATATATGTAGCAGAATAAGTTTAACAAAGGTACAAGTATTAGAGATTTCTCAAATACCACTTGGGCTATAGGATAAATCAAGAAAATAAGCTAGATATCAATTTCAATTCAAGCATATATAATTAAGGCACAAATGTAAAAGAGATAGAGTTGAGAGAAGCAAACACAATATTTATCCTGGTTCAGCCACTAACCACTTGTAGCCTACGTTGAGTCCTCAAGTAAACCACCCGAGATTTTTCACTAAACCTTCAAGCTTGAAAAGGTGCTTGAAAACTTTTACAACACAGAGCACTCAACACACCTCTTGGATGCCTCACCCTTTGTGCTTGAGCCCCAAAACAAGGATATCTCACCCTTTACAGCTTTTGAGGGATACTTCACCCTCTTTACAATCAAGGGATAGCTCGCCCTTTTCTCTAGAGGGATACCTCACCCTCTTTACAGGAAATCAAAGTGTTTAAGAAACATAGACTCTCAAAAGAGTGCATATTACAAATTGAAGCTCAATGAGTATATGGATATTCACACTTTAGCTCATAAACAAAGATTTTATGGAAATGGTAGTTAAAGCTCGTATTGATGCTCAACAATGATTTTCATATTGATCTCTAACCTTTCTTTGTAGACCAAAGCATTTTAGAGCCATTGGTGTTGGTTGGGAGCATTAAATGCTCTTAATAGAGCCGCTGGTTGTGTTTTCTGGTTACCCAAATAACCAATTAGGGGATTGTCCTAATCAGTTAGGAGCCTAAGAAATTGGCTCCTGACTTATCAAATAACCAATTAGGGGAATGACCTAATCGGTTAGAAGCTTTAGAAATTGGCTCCTGATTTACACAATAACCAATTAGGGCAAAGGCCTAATCAGTTAGAAGCTTTAGAAATTGGCTCCTGACTTACACAATAACCAATTAGGGAAATGGTCTAATAGGTTAGGAGCCTTTAGAAAAACATAAGAATTAAATCCTGACTTAGTGAATAACCAGTTATGGGAATTCTATAATTGATTATTTGCCTTGTTTTTGACCAAACTGACTTTCAAAGATCATAACTACTTTGTTACTCATTCGTTTAAAATAAATGACCACTCATTAGAAAGATCTTTGAGTCTATTTTCATATGAATCAAGTTTCAAAATAAAACTCAAAATATTGTGAAAGACATCATCAAAAGAGTAATTAAAGGTCAGTTTTGCAAAATACAAACTTGACTATTTTTCATAGATTTGAATTACCACCAAGACTAGCTTTTCAAAACATGTTTGTTGGGTATTTTAGCATGTAAAAAACACTTTTAAAGATGTTAAAGTTTATTTGAGCTCAATGTGATTCCCATTTACCTTTACATAAGATCTAAGTCCTATATGCTACTCTTGAAGATCTTGGGCTTGATCTTGCCATCTTCAATTCTAGCCCTTAGGCATCTTGATGTAATCCAAGCTTTCAAAAATTTATTCTCTTCAAATCTTGCAAATGCTTGGAACATCTTATCATTTTCATTCTTCTTGAGTTGAGCATAATTATGATCTTTAGTTTTCTTGTTGCAATGCTCAATCTTGGTACTTGGACTATCCTAAAAAGTTTTGCTCACTTAAACAAATATAATTAGTCCAAATTCATATTTCAATATCTTTATATGCATGATTCATAAATGTATAACTCTAGTTAGGCTAATATGCATATGAGATTTTCATAGACATATCCAAATAAGATATTTGTCAATTACTACTGGATATTCTTTATATAGGATGCAACAAAGAACACTTAGCACATTTTCATTTAAATAGAGTCAAATCCAATATTAATTCATTGTAACTCATATAAAGCATTTTTTGTTATATTATATAAAGAATGCTACACATATCTCATTACATGATTATTAAGTGAAATATAACTAGATAAAGTACATAATCATGCATGATCCAATATAATCTATTAAGCACATCTATGAAACATGATCAATATTCTTTTATAATGCATTTGTCATCATCAAAACTTAACACATTAAATCATTAGGGTAAAGACAATTCTACAATCTCTCCCTTTTTGATGATGACAAATCACCAAAGAAAAATATGTTGAGCAATACAAAAGAATAAATATTCATGTAAGCATATCAAACAATAAGCATAAGAACATATTTTTCTTTCCAATTTTCACCCCCCTATTTGACATCAACAAAAAGGCTTAGGAAGGAAATATAATATTTTTTTCCCCTATAGATAAAACTCATGTTGTCAAAAAGAGTAGGATCTTCTCAATGAAAGAATCAAAAGATATAAATTTTAAGAATGTTTACCTTTTTTCATTGATAGAGGGAAAGAGAATAAGAGATAGTCTTCGTTGACATGTTGATAGTATTAACAATAGAACACTTCATATCAAATAAAGATGTATGTCAAGAGATATAAGCAACAATTTAAAAGCTAGGCTCCCCATCAAAGTATACATATTATCAAAATATAAAACATAATAGTTTAACATAGTCATGTATATATTTTTAGTCAACAAGGACATGGAAGAAAGATATGTAAGAGAAAAGGGTTAGTTTAAATAAATTGGGATCCACAAAGATTGCTAGAGAGGCTTACTCCCCTTTTTTTTCGGAAGAGGTGATTTATATTAGAGATATGCGTAGCTTCCCCTTACTTTTGGAATTCAAGATCTGTTTTAGTTTTACATTTCTTTTCTCAATCAAAGAACTCAGGCCTTTTTCTCTCCCTTTTGTCATGATAAAAAAGATAGGGCAAGATAAAGCATAGAGTTAAAGCAATATGATATTTATTCAAGTTCATCATTTGCAAAGCAGTAACAAATTAGCAAGATTTAATATTCAGCAATGCATCCAATATCCTCATTCAAGTTCAACTCTATTTTAGTAAATCAACCACTCAATATTCAACAAGGCAAACATAATGAAGCTCAAAACATATTTTCATTCATTAATCGAAAGGCAGCCAATTACATTTACCAATTTCTTAGAATTCTACCATAGATCAAGAGAATCATAGATATCAAATATTCACCTTAATGAAATATGCTATAGGGATCAAAGCATATATAGAACTAATATCATTCACCCTATATGCAATGACAAAATTAGCAAGTTAATATCCAATTAGGCACTTTGTCAATGCTAGGCATACTTCTCATGTAAGGAAAACATCTAATCATTTAAGATCAATTTATCAACAAGTATCATACAATCCATAGCATATAAAATACCACAATAGTTTGGGGATAGAGATACTTATTGAGAGAGTGATGCTTCTTTAGAATGTTCTTCATTTATTGGTCCTTGAGTTTGAGCTTTCTTCCATTGCGTATTCCATTCCATTGCACTTGAAGAAAGTCTCCTCATATCCCTCTTCATTCAGCTCTTCTCTTTATCCATTTATGCTTGACATTTCAATATTTGATGGCTATATTTGAAGCACATAGAGATAATTACAAAGCCAACTCTGAAAGCTCTCTAAAACATAGGTTAGCATCAAATATCATTTAAGCCCATTTACAAGCATAATTTAGGTTAAAGCATGTACCACATTATCAAGCATGCAATGTTAGCTCTAACAAGAATGTATGAAGTACATATGCATTTGAATCCAAAAGTATAGTTTAGGCATTTTAAGGCATAATTCAAGTTTATCAAGAAACACATGATCATCATCAAAACTTATATAGGTATTTTAGGCAAACAATGATCATGTTAGGTATTATTATGTTAAGTAAGAAATTCTAATATGCACACATGTCAATCAAGAACAAAAAGTCCCTTATTGTAATGCAACAATTGAAAAACCATGGAACTATAACTCTCAAAACCAATTATGATTCATTTCAATATATACTTCAATGTAAGAATAATTGAAGTTCAAAGACAAGTTTAAGGCACAAGATGAATAATTTACTTCTTGTTTTCAAGATATGAACATATTAAATAATTTCAAACAAGAAGACATATAACATTTAACTTTCCAATCTCGAAGTAAGTATATAAGACAAGTAAGCATCAAAGAGAAATGATTAGAACTACTTATGAGTATGTAAATTTTCATATTTAAATAAAGAGAATTAGTCACAAGCTCAAGAACAATGATATTATCATAAAACATGTCATTCCAAGTAAAGTGTGTACGTATCTAGCATGTTAACATATGTAAAGATACTTTCAAGACATGATGCTAGAAAAGCACAACTTAAAACATGTTAAGACATGAAAATAACTCTTTACTTATCCAAATATCACAAGATATTCAAATTAAAGCATAGGTATGGATAAGAGATTGATATCACTAAAAGTATACTCTTTGAGTTTTTGTAGGTGACTTCAACTTCCATGCATCAAGGCTCCTTGCGAATGTTGTGGTTCTCTATGTCCTTCTTTTATGTTTTCATCACTATTAGAGAACTTGAACCATTTCAAATTTTTGAATCACAAGTAGCATAGTTTCACTTTACTTCAATGCATGCTTGACCTAACAATCACCCTACAACATAATTCATAGTATTTTCTTTGGTATCCACAAATTTTGGATCCACAGAGGTTAGTCATTGATTATTAATTCATTATACTCTCATAAAGATCAATTTTTCTATAATATATAAATTGAGCACAACAAATTTAAATAATCAATTACCATTAAGCACATAGCTAATAGCATGCTTAGTTTCACGATATCTAGACAATTCAAAACATAGTAAGCATACCTAGGCATTGTAGAACCTTATGTATCAAGATATATAACAAATTAATGAGCTATGGTACAATAAGAATTAACATAATCATGTGCTAAACATAATATTCAAATTTTACCAGGTACACATGATCCTATCAATCACTTAAGGCCTACAAGGAATATACTTCAAATTCATTGACTTTACAAGTAAATGTACATAAGAGGTAAAAGCTTTTGATACCTTGAACTTGGTAATCAAGGAAACTCTTTTCCTTACTCATTGCTTCTCTTTTGGTGTTCTGAACTTTGTAAATTTTACATTTTATACTTGAGAAGCTTTGGTTGAAGCAATCTTCCTTCTTTAACCAAAACTTCTACCATTGGGCTTTGGAAGCATTGTCTTTGAAGATTCTTCTTTTTTTGACCAATTAGTCCATCCTTTTAAAAAAATTTCTGCATAATTGAAACACTAGGAGGACATTTTGGTACCCACTTCATCTTGGGTCCTTGAATGTTAGTACTAGAACTTTTAAGATCTTTAGGAACCCATACCATAGTATTTCTCATATAAGGATTTCTTCTATAATTACATAAATGAGAAATATGTCCTAGATGACCACAAAAATTACAAACAATTGAATTTAATGATAACTTGGTCTTTTGAAAATCATCTTTGAAAAACTTAAGCCTTTTCTTGTTTTTACATTCTATGTTATTTTTCCCACAAGCCTTACTTGAATTTCTATGTGGAATAACATCATTTTCATTCTTATTAACAAACATAGAATGTAAACAATTAGAATCATTAGTTTTGGCAAATTCAGAAGATATGTCCTCAACTTGATTTTCTAAATCAATTCACTTTTCACAAGAAGTTAAGGTTTCACATTTCAAAGGCATTTCCTCATCAAGAAAAATATATTCATTTTTCAAAGTCTCAATTTCATTTTCAATAGAGGAAATGTTTTCTAAACAAGATGAGTTTTTCTTTTCTAAAAATAACAAGTCATCATATAATTCATTATATGCACATTGTAGCTCATCATAGGAAGGACCATAATTAACATAAGCATCATTTACCTCAAAGTCCTTTTTAGTCATATATGAAGTAGTCTCAATTTCTAGCAAACTTGGCTTTTTAAGGGAATCACCATCTTCCTCATCAATTTTGTTTTGTTTTGCCTCTTTTTAAAATTGAACTCCATTATCACTAAGAGACTTTGAGCTCATTTTCTTACTTTGAGCATCTTCTTGAAGACAATTTTCATGGCAAGCTTCCTTCAATGACTTTTGCTCTTCTTGCTTTCTATATACAACTTTATACACAAAATCATTGTTAGCAATATAAAAAGCATCAAGGGTGTCTAAAATTTCTTTGGCACTAGAGCAATTCTCAATTCTAGCATAAACATCATCATTCAAACTACTACTTAAGATTTGCATTGCTCTAATGTTCAAGGAAAAACATTTCTTACTATAAGCATTCCAAGTTTATTTTGATTTACAAGTAAATCCATCAAGCACAATATCTCACAAATCAATATCAATAGATTACATATAAAATTCTATTCTAGCTTTTCAATAAAAAAAATGCACACCATCAAAGAATGGTGGTTTATCAATTTCAAAAACTTCCATTTTGAAAAGCTTTCAATGGTTGCCAACAAATAAGGATCTTTAACTTTAAGCAGTTAAGCTTTCAACAGAGTACAAAGCTTTGATACCACTTGTTAGCCATGACAACCATCACCCAAGAGGGGGGATGAATTGGATGATTACAAATTTTTAAAACACTTTTGAGAAATTATACATTTTGATATTTTCAATCAACACATGCAGTGAAATAAGTTAAACAAAGGTTCAACTATTAGAGATTTCTCAAATACCACTTAGGCTATAGGATAAATCAAGCAAATAAACTAAATATCAAATTCAACTCAAGCATATATAATTAAGGCACAAATGTAAAGGAGATAGAGTTGAGAGAAGCAAACATAATATTTATCCTAGTTCAGCCACCAACCACTTGTGGCCTATGTCCAGTCCTCAAGTAAACCACTTGAGATTTTTCACTAAACCTTCAAGCTTGAACAGGTACTTGAAAACCTTTATAACACAGAGCACTCAACACACCCCTGGGATGCCTCACCTTTTGTGCTTGAGCATCAAAACAGGATTGTCTCACCCTTTATAACTTTTGAAGGATACCTCACCCCCTTTACAATCAAGGGATACCTCACCCTTTTCTCTAGAGGGATACCTCACCCTCTTTACAAGAAATCAAAGTGTTTAAGAAAGATAAATTCTCAAAAGAGTGGATATTACAAATTGAAGCTCAATAGGTATATGGATATTCACACTTTTGCTCATAAATAGAGATTTTATGGAAATGGCAGTTAAAGTTCATATTGATGCTCAATAATCATTTTTAGATTGATCTCTAACCTTTCTTTGATGCCCAAATACTTGTATTTATAGCCCAACACATTTTTAGAGCCATTGGTGGTGGTTGGGAGCTTTAAATGCTCTTAATAGAGCCGTTGATCATGTTTTCTGGTTGCCCAAATAACCAATTAGGGGTTGTCCTAATCAATTAGGAGCCTTAGAAATTGGCTCCAGACTTATTAAATAACCAAGTAGGGGAATAACCTAATCGGTTAGGAGCTTTAGAAATTGGCTCCTGACTTACATAATAACTAATTAGGAGAATGGCCTAATCGGTTAGGAGCTTTAGAAATTAGCTCCTGACTTACACAATAACCAATTAGGGTTTAGGGTGATTACAAATTTGGTGATTACAAATTTTTAAAATACCTTTGAGTAATTGTACATTTTGATATTTTCAATCAACACATGCAGCGGAATAAGTTTAACAAAGGTACAACTATTAGAGATTTCTAAAATACCACTTGGGCTATAGGATAAATTAAGCAAATAAGCTAGATATCAAATTCAACTCAAGCATATATAATTAAAGTACAAATGTAAAGGAGATAGAGTTCAGAGAACCAAACACAATATTTATCCTAGTTCAACTACCAATCACTTGTGGCCTACGTCTAGTCCTCAAGTAAACCACCTGAGATTTTTCACTAAACCTTCAAGCTTGAATAGGTGTTTGAAAACCTTTACAACACAGAGCACTCAACACACCTCTGGAATGCCTCATCCTTTGTGCTTGAGCCTCAAAACAGGGATACCTCACCCTTTATAACTTTTGAGGGATACCTTACCTCCATTACAATCAAGGGATACCTCACCCTTTTCTCTAGAGGGATACCTCACCCTCTTTACAGGAAATCAAAGTGTTTAAGAAAGATAAAGTCTCAAAAGAGTGGATATTACAAATTAAAACTCAATGGATATATAGATAATCACACTTTAGCTTATAAACAGAGATTTTATGGAAATGGCAGTTAAAGCTCGTATTGATGCTCAATAGTGATTTTCATATTGATCTCTAACCTTTCTTTGATGCCCAAATACTTATATTTATAGCTCAACGCATTTTAGAGCCGTTGATGGTGGTTGGGAGCATTAAATGCTCTTAATAGAGCTGTTGGTCATGTTTTCTGGTTGCCCAAATAACCAATTAGGGGGTTGTCCTAATCAGTTAAGAGCCTTAGAAATTGGCTCATGACTTATCAAATAACCAATTAGGGGAATGACCTAATCAGTTAGGAGCTTTAGAAATTGGCTCTTGACTTACACAATAACTAATTATGGGAATGACCTAATCGGTTAGGAGCCTTCAGAAAAACATGAGAATTGACTCCTGACTTAATGAATAACCGGTTATGGGAAATTCTATAATCGGTCATTTGCCCTATTTTTTACTATACTGACTTTGAAAGATCATAACTTCTTTGTTACTTATCCGTTTAAAACAAATGACCACTCATTGGAAGGATCTTTGAGTCTACTTTCATATGAAATAAGTTTCAGAATAAAACTCAATATTTTGAAAGATATCATCAAAAGGGTAACCAAAGGTCAATTTTGTAAAACACAAACTTGACTATTTTTCATAGATTTGAATTACCACCAAGACTAGCTTTTCAAAACATGTTTGTTAGGAATTTTAGCATGTATGAAACACTTTTAAAGATGTTAAAATTTATTTGAGTTTTGTAACACCCCAAATTTTAGACTATGTTATAGAACTGACAGAATTACACTATTTTGTGTTTTCTGTGCAATATAAAAATAATTTGATTATTCTGATACTGTTTTTGATTGTTTTGTGTGATTTGCTCTGAGTCAGGAAAATAATAATTTTCGGGCTGGGAAAATTCTTATTTTAATTAATTGGAGCTGGGGGATCTTACTAAACCCAATTCTGATTGATATATATATTAATCTTATAATTTGTAGGATTTAGCTGTGCAATAAAATAATTTTATATTATTATAATATTATTTTATTCAACAGTACCTATTGTCTTAAAAACAGTAGAAAATTTATTAGTGGACCCAAAAAAGTTCATGGGACCCACGTTTGGCGTAGCGGTCAATGATTCTGACTTAACAGAATTCTGAACCAATAAGAATCAGTCAAAATAGATGGTTTGACTATTTTAAACCAATAAGAATGAGTCAACGAAAGAAGCATAGACTTTATTTAGGACCGTTGGATGAAAAGCATAATTAAATGCTTTTGATCATAACCGTCGATCCAATCAATGGTGTAAAATGAATCCAGATAAAATCACTAAGCAATATCCACTTTAGATTACATCAAGGGCTAGGAATTAAAGTTAAAATCAAGGGTTGAGATTAAGTCAAACTTAGTGGCTTGGACTTTAGTATGAACCATTGGATGATTGATCTTGATGAAGAAGTTTTGATTTATCACCATTGATCTAATCAATGGTGTAGGAGTAAACTTAGTAAGGAAGTCTTGAATGTTAGCCATTGATCAAATCAATGGTGTAGATGTGAGCTTGATTAGCAAGCATTGGATGTTGACCATTGATCAAATCAATGGTGTGGATGTGAGCTTGAATTAGAAAGCATTGAGTATTGGTCATAGATCTAATCAATGGATAGGAAACAAAGTTGAATTCAATGGCTAAGATAAAGTCAACAATAGTGGCTTGAATTTGATTAGTAACTAATTAAATCTAATTTGGTTAATCTAATTGCTTAATTAACAAACTAAGTAAACTAACTTAGTTAATAATTAGTAATAATCTAATTACTAATTAGATATCCTAAATTTAATTAGAGGTTATAAAATATATAATAATATGTTTAATTAATTAGTTATATAGTTAGAATGTTAATTAAGATTGATTAAGAAATTTAACCTAACTAATTACCTAATTAATTAGCATACAATTAGGTGTAAATTGAAAACAATTAATTTCCTAAACACTCAAGGAGTCCCACGGTTTTGGGCAGCAGCTTGGGAGGCTTCTACATGAATCTTGAACCATCCATAATAGCCATGCAAGTCAAATTGATGACCTATGCCATGTGCTACTCCATGTGCATCCAATTAGTGATATTTTGAGTCAAGTATATCACTTAATCTTTCCAAGACTCCCACGGCAGCAGCACCTTTAATTTACTCTCTCAATATTCATTTTTCTATTTCACCAAAAAGCTTTCATCTTTTCTTCTAAAGAATTCCAAGAACACCAAAGCATATTTTCATTCCTTTTTCCTTGAGTAGGTCGGCCCTAGCACCTAAATATACTATCACTCACCTATAATTTTCACTCTCACCATTTGCTATAGCTTAACAACATTCTAAACACTTTCCATTTAGAAAGTTTTCCCAAAATCCCACTCTAAGTGCTTCAAAATCCCACTTTTATCTTACTTCCTTGGAGGTAAACTTTGACTTCTATGGTTTAAATTCATGTTTATAATTTTCTAAGCCATGTTTGTTCCATGGTTTGTTATTATTGAGCTTTGTTTGTGATTTTACTAATTATTGTAGAATTGTTAGGAATTGTTGTGAGCCACACGAAAATTAAGGAGAAGGAGGAGAGCTTGAAAAGCTTGTTTTCAAGAGGTAAGATGGAGATTTTACCTCACCAACCATGTTTTGGTGGTGTGGGGATGGTTGTGTATGGTGAAAAACCCATAATGGTTTATTCACTTATTGTTTAATGTCTCTATGTTTGTGATTTTGGTGTTTATGATTTTATATTTGTGATTGCATGTGTGATAATATGTCTAAAGTTTTGATAATATGCTTGTATGGATAATTTTGATTGCATGCAAGTGTATGAGTAATTTAGGATGTAAATAATATGAAGAACTGATTTTATGAGAGCTCCAAAGAGCTTGAGGCTTACGGCCATACTAGGCTAGAAAGGACCAAAGTCTTGAAAATGAAAGATTCAATTGAGAATGAAGGATTTAAATGAAAAAGAAATGAATTTGAACAAGTTTGAAGGTTGTGGGAAAATAATCAGATATAATTAAACTGATGAATTAAAATGAGAACTGAGAGATTTAAATGAATTTAGGACAAATTTGAGTATAGCAAAGTAAAATAATTTTTGGGAAAATGAATTATTATAAATATGATTTTTAGGGGGGCAATATTATAAATTTTGTTTTTAAAAAGGGGCTATACTGTAATTATGATTTTTAGTGGGGCAATATTGTAATTATGATTTTTAGAGGGGGCAAAATAGTAATTTTCATTTTTAATAGGGCCATGTTGTAAATAATAATTTTTGAGGGCCTAAAACGTAAATTTTATGTTTTGGAGGGACTATTTTGTAAATATGAATTTTATGATGGACTATTTTGTAAATATGAATTTTATGATGGACTATTTTGTAAATATGAATTTTATGATGGACAATTTCGTAAATATGAATTTTACGATGGATTATTTCGTAAATGTGAATTTTATGAGGGACTATTGTGAAAATATTATTTAAATGAGGATTATAATGCAAATATTATGTTTTGAGGGGTTATTATGCTTATATGAAAAATGAAGTTGAATTTTGGTGTTAAATGAGGAAAATAGTATTTTTGATTTAAAACGTATGAAAAATATTTTACGCGATTGAGAAACGATGAAAAATTGATACGTGATTAAGAAAATGTGAAAAATATGGTTTCGTAATGAAATTACAGTAATGACACTGTTGGGCCAATATGAGGACCCCGAGCTTGAGATAAAGAAAATTTAATTGAGAATATGATAGAATGAATTGAACTGAGAATGGTGCATTTGTATATGCATTGAAAAGGTCCGATGGACTGGATAAGGCTATTTGCCTAGGAAGGAGAGAATACACCTCCTGACTGGGAGCGATATGCGTAGTGTAGATCTTTCGTTGACCTTAGGGGCATTGGAGTGCGGGTTGCCTACAATGTGCAGTTGGTAGCTCTTCTGTACGTGGGTTAGACCGATATAACACACCAATGATCCGGACCGAGACACTATCCTTAATCAAGATCTGATAAAGACTATCGAGTATGTGTTAGATGTGCAAAACTGAGTACGTGGTCTGAGGCACCTTTGTACCGACATGATCTTTACGATCACTATTTCCGATCTGAGTTGTAACTCCATGGAGTAGGAAAATTGAGTCTAGGTGCATATGCATAGATATTGAGAGTATTATCGTAATTATTGTTTATGATAAATGAATTATTGAATAATTGAATGTTGATAAGGATATGATCGTAATTATGGCTTATTGTATGAATTATGATGATAAAAGATATTGTTGGCATAATTGTAATTATGTATGATGTGTTGGTAAGAGAATTTGTCGTGGTATGAGAATTTGTATGTGTTTATCTTCATTGCTACCATACTGGTATTAGTGTAAGTGATCTCACCTCTTTGTATGTCTATTCTATATTGTATTTATAATTTTAAAGACGTTGAACAAGAACTTGAGCAAGAAGCTGAGGAAGAGCAGATTCCTGTTGAGGACGCTGAGTTTTGAAGTGATGGAGGAGTCTCGTCTCCTTGTGTATATGAGATTGAGTGGACTACATCATGGACATTAGGGTGAATATTAATACTTAGAGTTCCCATTGTTAATTAGACAGTATTGGGAAGTATACTATCGTACTCTGAGTGCGACTAGTATAGTGTGGTTTGCGCGGACACCTGTCCGTAGGACTTCGCGTCAAGTCGGACTTCTATTTTTTGAGGAGTCTGAGGAGGACCCGTCTGAGGGTTCTGCTGTGTAGTAATACTTGAGCAGTATATTAGTTTAAATTAAAGTTTAAATATTTTGAGAGTCTAGTTTGTAAATATTAAAATATGACAATACTATAACTTGTGTATATACAATGTAAATAATTTGTGACAATATTGTTATGTTTTTATTTTCTGTTAAGTTTATCTTACTATCATCAAGAAATTTTATAACTCGTATTTACATCACAAAGCATGATTTTCCAATGAAGGGGTAATTTGATAATTGAGTAACATGAAGTGTGATGCCCTAAGGAGGGTGTTACAAGTTTAGTGTGATTTCCATTTACCTTTACATAAGATCTAAGTCCTATAAGCTATTCTTGAAGATCTTGGACTTGATCTTGCCATCATCAATTCTAGTCCTTAGGCATCTTGATGTAATCCAAGCTTCCAAAAATTTATTCTCTTCAAATCTTGCAAATACTTGGAACATCTTGTCATTCTCATTCTTCTTAAGTTGAGTATGATTATGATCTTTTGCTTTCTTATTACAATGCTCACTCATAGTACTTGGATTATCCTACAAAGTATTGCTCACTTAAACAAACATAGTTAGTCTAAATTCATAATTTAATATATTTATATGCATGATTCATAAATGTATAACTCTAGTTAGTCTAACATGCATATAAGACTTTCACAGACACATCCAAATAAGATATTTATCAATTACTACTGGATATTCTCTATATAGGATGCAACAAAGAACACTTTGCACATTTTCATTTAAATAGAGTCAAATCCAATATTAATTCATTATAACTCATATAAAGCATTATTGGATATATTATATAAAGAATGCTACACATATCTCATTGCATGATTATTAAGTGAAGTATAACTAGATAAAGTACATAATCATGCATGATCCAATATAATCTATTGAGCACATCTATGTAACATGATCGATATTCTTTTATAATGCATTTGTCATCATTAAAACTTAACACATTAAACTATTAGGACAAAGACAATTCTACATCTCTCTTATTACACAGAACTACTCTGAACTCAGAGTAACCTAAACCACAATTTATGAGGAAATTATCCGTCCTCATTTCAGAGTTGTGAGTAGAGAGGGAATTATCCGTCCTCAACCACTTTGATAGGGAGGGTATCATTCTTCCTCATACTATCTTTAGATCTAGGTTCACCTCAAGTAGAGAGAGAATTATTCATCCTTATCTACTTTTCATCTAGGAAGAACTTAGGTAAAGAGGGAGGGAATATCCATCCATAACCTCAATTACTCTGGTGGTAAAGGAATGTTTATCCTCAACCACGATTATCCAAGTCTTACCCTAGGTCTAAGGATTCCCTAGATAATGGGTTATTCTTGAAAATAAATATCATCTTGAGTTATTCATCACAACTATCAATTCATCAAATATGCAATGATATGCATATGAAAGATTTTCTTATCATAGGTAATCAAATTCATCATTCAATCTCATTTGATGCAATAACATCATAAAAATCATTTCTCATATTTGTTTAGATGCATAATCATATCACATTTAAATGAATCTTAATCTTTCAATTTAAGGTTTAGGATTTGTATTTAGGTTACATGGGTTAAAGAACACTATTTCCATTATTTTCACATCAAAACCTCAAAACAGAGGCTGGTAATCGATTACTAGCTTGGTAGAACCCTAGCAATCGATTACTGAGATGTGGTAATTAATTACCACTATTCCATAAGCTTGGTAATCGATTACCAGCTGCCCAAAAATTCATTTCACAGCTCTAGAGGCTTGGTAATCGATTACCAACTCGTGGTAATCAATTACCACCTGGAATTTTGCAGAAAATAGATTTTTTAAACCATTCCAACCCAAACCAAACCAATAAACATAACAACAACATCAAATTCATCATATTCAAGCATCCAAGCCACTTGCAAAGCATCGAACCAAATATGGGTTTCAACGCCATTTTCGAATCTCAAAGTTCATTAAAAATTAAGATCAAAGTTTGAATTTTAACTCATAATCAAAACATAAAAGCATTGTCTTTATTCATCATCTCAAAATCTCAACAAAGTCATTAATCCATCATTCTTAATAGTAAGAAAAGATGAACAAAGTGAAGAAAAACCCCTACCTCAACCTTGGCTCCTAGCTTGTTGCTATTTGCTTCCTTTTGGCTTTCCTTTTTTCCTCTTGCTTTCTTTCTTTTTCTCCTTGATTATCCTCTTCTTCCTTTTTCTTTCTGGATTTCTTGCTTTTCTTCTTTGTTGCAGAGTGAGAACGTGAGAGGAAAGAGAGAAAAAAGAGAAAAGATAACGATTGAGGGGTGAGAGGCAGTGGAGGAAAATAAATAAAAGGAAAAAGGTGAAATCCAGTTGGAAAAATTTTATCTGCTAAGAATACTTTAATCTTTCATAAATGAATTTGCTAACCTTCATAGGTATCATAGGAAATTTAGGATTTCATTATATTCTCTATACTAACATTCCACCATTTTCCTTATACTACATTATTAGTCTCTAAACTTCATTATTTTTTCCTAGGTAAAATTAAACTTATGAAATTGATTTAAGAAGCTTTCAGATATCCACTCTAATTATACACAATTTAGAAATAAATTTTCCACATTTATTTCTATTTTCTCTGCTATTTCAACACAAAAATCTAAGTTTATGGGAGTTATTTCTCACATTCAATGTTATAGATTTATGCTCAAACGAATCCAAATAATTACCAAAATTAAGAAGTGATATATACTAGTATTGTTGAGCTTCTATAACCCTGATTAAGTCTATTGTGTTAAAGAGAATGTTACACATTCAATGTCGATCTTAAAGCTTTTGTCCTACATCTGGTAGCAAGAAAAACTAGGGCCTCGGGGTCAGCATCTTGGCCCACGGTCGTTGTTCCACCTTCAAAACCCATAGTAGCTATCCCTCCTCCACCTGCTATATAGGAAGTGGAGGTCGAATCTCTAGCGCAACCTTTTTGGCCACGGAAGAGGAAGACTGACAGATGTAGGGAGCAAAGAAGAAAGAGACCGGTGTCCGAGGCTGCTCAAAGGTCGATGATCGAGGTTGCTCCCATCGTTCTAGCTACTAGTGGGGAGACTGATATCCCAGAGGGTGCACCTCTGCACTTTTCTGGGAGATCAATTTGGGCAAAAGGGTCGATCCTAGTTGGATTATTGACAATACTCTTTTGTCCCTAACCGATCAAGACATCCTGATCGAGCAGGACCAGATAGAGCTTCTCCGGGATGCCAAGGTCTGAGCTCTGCACAATGCCTCTATCCTCTAGTTTCTGGAGGGTTTTTTCGAGTCTGTTCTTCAAACTCGGGAGTTGGAGAAAGAGTTGGATGCCCTCTAGGGTGAAAAACGAGGGCTCGAGTTAGTAGTTGCCTAGAAAGATGGGCAGCTTGCCCAACTAACTGAAGAGCTTGATTTGCATAGGGTTGAGATAACTAGGCTCCAAGCCAAGCTTGCTGAAGGGGTTACTGAGGTCACTAGGCTCTAGGCCTAAGTTGCTAAAGGTGTTACTCAAGAGAACCTTTTAAAAGACCAGCTATCTTCTACCGAGTTGACCCTAACTGTCCTCTAGACTGAGAATGAGATTCTCCGCCAGTCTGAGGCTAAGTTGAAAGATGAGATTATATATATTGAAGATGAATGGGCAACAACGTGGATGAATCCTTTTTTAACGCTCTTGCTCAACTTCTCCTGCTGAACCCAGACCTTATCGAGGAGGGAACGGGTTCGAGGAAAGTGGTCTGAGATGGTCAAATTATGGATACCATTCCTAAGGCCACTCTTATGGATTAAGTTCTTGCCATGACAGATGTCAGCGAGGAGGAAGGGGAGGAGAACTATGAAGGTGGCCTAGCAGAGGAGGCGAGGTGGAAGAGATGCCTAGCCCGAAAGAGCCTGCCCTAGAAGCCTAGTTCTTTTTTCTATTTCTTTTTATTTAACTTTGCCCCTTGCGTGGGGTTTTTATTTTGTGTAAATGAACAAGTCTTGGCTTTGAGCATTTATTTAATGCTTAGAATATTTCTTCATATTCTTGTTGCTCTTTTCATTTTCTTCATTGAGATAGGTCCAACATTCGATTTCGGTGATTCTATTTAGTTCATTTTCTTGCTTTTATTCAACCGAGATGGGTCCAACACTCGATCTTGGTATTTCTCTTTTACACTTAGTGAATGCTTGTATTTTTCCCAACCGAGATGAGTTCAACGCTCGATCTCGATGGTTCTTGTTCACGTAGCAAACACTCGCATTTTTCTGAGGTCTGCTTTGTTTATTTAATAACCATGTTTCTCCACTTTTGTTGACACTTAGTCAAATTTTTAAGTGTGAAACTACGAAGTATGATTTTGACATAGAAGCCTCTTGGAGTAGTGTACACATATCCTAGGCAATAGTCTAATACTCTTAACCACTTAAAACCTTTTTAGGCTTGTGGGTAAGGTAAAAATATGAAATGACTTAGACACAAAAGCCTTTTAGTGTGGCATCCACTATCTCAGGAAACAATTTGCTACTCTTAATTTCTTTAAACTTATGTTTATGGGTTAAGTGAAAATATAAAATATGACTTTGACACAGAAGTCTCTTGGTGTGGCGTCCACCATCCCAAGCAATGGTCGAATATGCTCTAAACTTTCTTTTAAGGGTTAAGGTCAAGCTCATTAAGGTACGGGTTAGAACTCTTGAATTCACACAAATACCGATCAAGTGGATTCCCCTGTTTGACCTTCATTTATGCATCGAAATATCTAATCTTAATTGGACCTTGTATTCCTCAGACCTCTCCAAGGTGTGATAACCTTGTGGGTTGCTATGGTTGTAGATGAATAAAATAACCAAGTGTTGGAAAATAATAATTGATCTATTCACATAGGAACCGGTCACTTACATGATAAAAATAATAATTAAAGGAATCTAACTATAATATTTCCTTAGCTTATTAGTATTCTAGAAATTCTTGATAGTTTTACAAGATAGGGTTTCTAGAGTATAGGCTCCTGTGTTTGTCTTGGACACGATCCTATATGGTCCTTCCCAATTAGGAACAAACTTTCTATCTTTCATATTTTTACCTCTGATATATGCCCTACATAGTACGAGGTTACCAGGATTTTGTGGAATCACTTTAGAATTATATTGTGCTACAGTCCCTTATTTAAGGGCTACTTCACAGACATGAGCAATGCAGTGTTGTTCTTTCAACAAATCCAAATCAAGACGGATGAGGTAAGGTTAGCCTCCTCTAAAAAGTTCTATCTTCTCCAGCTCAGCTCTCCTATTTCCACCGAGATCATAGCCTCGCTATCGTAGGTCAATTTGAAGGGAGGTTCTCCTTTGGTGGAATGAGGTGTTGTATGATATGCCCATAAGACATGATCGAGCCACTCTTCCCAATTCCCCTTAGCGTCATTAAGTCTTTTTTTGATTTCTCTGAGTATGACCCGGTTGGCGGCTTCATCTTGCTTGTTGGTCTTTGGATGTTCCATCGAGGTGAAATGTTGTTTGATCTTAAGGTTAACTAAGATATCCTTGAACTGTTGATCAGTGAATTGAGTTCCGTTATCTGTGATAATAGACTCTGGGATACCAAACCTGCTAATAATATTCTTATAAGTAAATCTCTGGATCCTAGTAGAGGTAATGGTGGATAATGGTTCAACCTCAATCAACTTGGTGAAATAATTAACAACCACAACTAAGTACTTGATCTGCCCTGGCGCTAGGAGAAAAGGACCTAGGATATCTATTCCGCATTGATAAAATGGCTAAGGGATAGACATCGTAGATAGTTCTTCTACTGAGGTAGCATAGATATCCGAGAAGTGTTGACACTAATCACATTTCTAGACATGTTTTATACTGTCAGCTTCTATAGTAGGTGGTGTGGTGTGGAATACGATTAAGAATTATATCAAAAATAGTTGCCAAGTTCCACCAAAAATATAAAAACCTTGCAACCAGTTGTAGTACGCAAGGGTCGATCCATAGAGAACTAATTCAATTGACACAATCAATCTAATTCCTAAATTAAACTCTGATGAAAAATAAACAGTAAAAGTAAAAGGGAGGTTTTATTCATCAAGTAACAAAATACAAATTCGATAGTAATTAGGAATAAATTCAAAACTAGAAACACCAATCCAAAGGCTTCAAATCAAGTGGCAAAGTAAATCATAGTTCAAAGAGAGTAAAATTATTTATGCAATTAACTCTGTTAATTCGAATTCAACTAAATAATCACCTAGAATTTAATCAACTAAAACAGAATCACAATCACAATTCTTGATTAAGACTAAATTAAACACAATTTTGAATTAACATAGATTATCAATCGATGATATATTCTCCATTAAATTTAGATTAATCAATCCAAATCTATCTTCAATTTTGAAATATAATCATAAATCAATTAAAGAAGGAGAAGAGGAAAGAACATAATTAGAAATCACAAATAAACAAAAGAACTCAAAACTCTAACCACAATCATTGAATTCCTTAGATTGATTGGATCTTTAGCCTTCCATGGCCATCACCATTGAAAAGATACAGATCAAAGAAGAGATAAAAACGAAATAGAGAAAACGAAAAGAGAGAAAAAAGGTTTCTTGATTCCTATCGTAAAACTCAAAAATCAGGATTCAGAAAGAGGTGTACTTTTGTATTCTGCCTTAACCTATTTGTAACTAAAAATTATTCTATAATTCCTAATCTAACCTTGGCCCAAATTGCAGCCCTCTGAATAAGCTTTTCAAAGACATATAATTTGTCTTATTTGGGTTTAAATTGAGAGAGTTAAGCCCAAATTAGTGAGGGAAGGTCCAAGCTTTATGATAGCAACAACATCCTAACTTTGAGGCTCAATTTTCGCCCTGAATCTAGCTGAATTAGAAAAACTACATTAGATGTAAAATTGTGTATCTTTGTCTCAGCTTTCAGGGGACACTAAGATCATCGAAATATGACATTTGTAGCCCAAGATATGGCCTATACAAGATAGAAAGGTCAAAATGAGTTAAAATCCAAAAATTAATGAAGTTTTTACAATTAAGCTCAATGAAGACCAATCATCTAAAACTCATCTACAAACATAATATTGGATACAATTATCATCAATTAGGCCAAATATAAAGCAATAATGAATGCCTCAAAATTGATTGATTAAATTCTCTCACACTTGAACTTTTGCACTCCCGGGCAAAATATAAGAGACCAAAACTAGGGAATAAAGAAAAACAAATGCAAGAATGCAAGAAAAGTAAAAAATCATAAACTACAAACTCTAAAAGACTTAAATTCCAATGACATTCAAGCATGCAAAAAGAGCAAGAAAAGATTCAAGCGATCACAACATTTAAGAGAGAACAATTCTTTACACCTCAAACTAACATGCAAGGTATCTTCAAATTGAAAAGCATGAATTAAGAATAATAGATCCTCACAAGATACACTCTCAATCTCTCAAGTGTTTACAAGGTAAGTATTTCACTCAATTCAACCCATGAAAAATACACTAACATAAGCTTGTTTATCTTCTACTTCTTCACTACTCAAACACATGCACATACAAATCAAGAGGACTTTGTTTAAGGTTGTAATGGGGCCAAGGTAAGGGATGGAAATAATATAGATATGGTGAGATGAGCGCCCAAGAGAATAAAAGAACATTGGGGAGGAACTCAATTGATAAACATGAAATTTTTATCCCTTCAAATCTATATAATGCACATTCTCTTTACATATTCCTTTCCTTTTTCTTTCTTTTCTTTTACAACCTTTCTTGAATTTTTTTTTCTTTTTCTTCGCAATTTTTTTTTTCACCAACACCTTGCATATTACACATTAACTTGCACAACCCCCACACTTATCCTATTAACCACTTGCAAGTAAAAGAGCTCCTCCAATGAAAATGAACCAATGCTCTCCCATTCCCTAAGGTAAGGTAAAATCATGGTTTTTCACATAAGGCATATAATGAGCTAAGACAAAGAATAGGCAAATAGGCTCAAGGGGTTAATCATAGGGAAATAATGCAAGGTTGACTATTTGGCCAAAGCAGTTAATCACAAAAGAATGTCTCAATCATGTTCATGTATGCAAGTGAAAATGTAGCAAAAAAAAAAAAAGAATCAAAGCAAGTTCTAGAGTGATTAATATGACATGAGTGAAAATCACACAAGAAAGAAGAGAATGGCATAAATGCTAAATCCATCGATCAAAAGGCTCAAAATCTCACCAGGTATACATCTATCAAACTCAATTCATCAATCAAACGTCAAAACCAAGCATGCCAAATTCAAGATGAAAGAAGAAATTTATAAATCATAACCTTGAATTTCAATTGCTTCAAACTCATAGACTTCACAAATCTCAAAACATCATTGGAAATCAAATAAAAACATAATTTTTTTTAAAACTAGAAAACAGAAATAAAACAAACACAAAATGTCAATTCCTCCTCCACACTTAAATTTTATATTGTCCTCAATATAAACTTCAACAATAAACAATCATTAATAAATCTAGGACAAGTAAGATAAAAGAGAAGGAAGAAACATCCTTATCAACTGAAGTAACAGAGGTAGATGAAGAGATTTCCACCAGGATCCCATTGGCGAAAGCATAATAACCAATTTATGCTTGAAATAACATGAGAGCTTCCACCAGGGTCCCATTGGCTGAAGTATAATGACCAAGTTAAGCTTGAGGCATGAGGGCTTCCACCGGGGCTTCCACCGGGATCCCATTGGCTGAAGTACAATGACCAAGTTAAGCTTGAGGCATGATGGCTTCCACCGGGATCCCATTGGCCTTCCTTAATTTCCTTGGCTTCACCACTGAAAAGTAATACGTGCACTTCATCAACTTCATATGCATTGTTTCTAATGGACCATAACCCAAAAACGAAATCCACTTCAGCAGTGTCTGTCATTTAATGTTCTTCTCCCTTCACTGAAAACTCTTCAGTAGCCTGCAATTCTATTTCTCTTTGTATCTTAGATCCTGCAACTGCATCAAAAGCATTGTTGATAGATCCTTCAACAACATTAGCTTCTGCACAAACAGAATCATCAGCTCTCAAGAATGCAAAAATTTCAGCACAAACAACACATATCATGCCACCATCACAATCAGTACATGAGTTGCAATGAGTATAATTATTGAAACCAATAAAATCAGGAAATTCATCACACAAGTCATCATACTGTCTCTCCACTACCTTAGGAAGGGGTTCAAGAATACTTACCTTGGGGGCCTTAGAGTTTTCCCCCTCCTTACTTACCTCTTCAGGCTCTGTTTCTTTCTTTTCAATGGTTTGTGAAGGAGAGGTGGGTTCATCTAACGTCTTGCCACTGTGCAATGTGACAGCACTAGGATCTTCCTTCACATCCTCTTCTGGTTGTGAGGGAAGTCCTTCAGAAATTTGGCTCTGGAACTTGCTGAGATCTGTGGCTAACTGATCCAAAGAGTTTTGCAGATCATTACACTTGGCCTTTGTTTCTTGTTGGAACTGCATGTCATAAGTGGCCTTTTCTCTCCCTTTTGTCATGATAAAAAAGATAGGGCAAGATAAAGTATAGAGTTAAAGCAATATGATATTTATTCAAGTTCATCATTTGCAAAGCAGTAACAAATTAGCAAGATTTAATATTCAGCAATGCATCCAATATCCTCATTTAAGTTCAACTCTATTTTAGTAAATCAACCACTCAATATTCAACAAGGCAAACATAATGAAGCTCAAAACATATTTTCATTCATTGATCGAAAGGCAGCCAATTACATTTACCAATTTCTTAGAATTCTACCATAGATCAAGAGAATCATAGATATCAAACATTCACCTTAATGAAATATGCTATAGGGATCAAAGCATGTATAGAACTAATATCATTCACCCTATATGCAATGACAAAATTAGTAAGTTAATATCCAATTAGGCACTTTGTCAATGCTAGGCATACTTCTCATGTAAGGAAAACATCTAATCATTTAAGATCAATACATCAACAAGTATCCTACAATCCATAGCATATAAAATACCACAATAGTTTGGGGATAGATAGAGATACTTATTGAGAGAGTGATGCTTCTTTAGAATGTTCTTCATTTATTGGTCCTTTAAGTTTGAGCTTTCTTCCATTGCGTATTCCATTCCATTGCACTTGAAGAAAGTCTCCTCATATCCCTCTTCATTCAGCTCTTCTCTTTATCCATTTATGCTTGACATTTCAATATTTGATGGCTATATTTGAAGTACATAGAGATAATTACAAAGCCAACTCTGAAAGCTCTCTAAAACATAGGTTAGCATCAAATATCATTTAAGCCCATTTACAAGCATAATTTAGGTTAAAGCATGTACCACATTATCAAGCATGCAATGTTAGCTCTAACAAGAATGTATAAAGTACATATGCATTTGAATCCAAAAGTATAGTTTAGGCATTTTAAGGCATAATTCAAGTTTATCAAGAAACACATAATCATCATCAAAACTTATATAGGTATTTTAGGCAAACAATGATCATGTTAGGTATTATTATGTTAAGTAAGAAATTCTAGTATGCATAAATGTCAATCAAGAGCAAAAAGTCCCTTATTGTAATGCAACAATTGAAAAACCATGGAACTATAACTTTCAAAACCAATTATGATTCATTTCAAGATATACTTCAATGTAAGAATAATTGAAGTTCAAAGACAAGTTTAAGGCACAAGATGAATCATTTATTTCTTGTTTTCAAGATATGAACATATTAAATAATTTCAAACAAGAAGACATATAACATTTAACTTTCCAATCTCGAAGTAAGTATATAAGACAATTAAGCATCAAAGAGAAAGGATTAGAACTACTTATGAGCATGTAAATTTTCATATTTAAACAAAGAGAATTAGTCACAAGCTCAAGAACAACGATATTATCATAAAACATGTCATTCCAAGTAAAGTGTGTATGTATCTAGCATGTTAACATATGTAAAGATACTTTCAAGACATGATGCTAGAAAAGCACAACTTAAAACATGTTAAGACATGAAAATAACTCTTTACTTATCCAAATATCACAAGATATTCAAATTAAAGCATAGGTATGGATAAGAGATTGATATCACTAAAAGTATACTCTTTGAGTTTTTGTAGGTGACTTCAACTTCCATGCATCAAGGCTCCTTGCGAATGTTGTGGTTCTCTATGTCCTTATTTTATGTTTTCATCACTATTAGAGAACTTGAACTATTTCAAATTTTTGAATCTCAAGTAGCATAGTTTCACTTTACTTCAATGCATGCTTGAGCTAACAATCACCCTACAACATAATTCATAGTATTTTCTTTGGTATCCACAAATTTTGGATCCACAGAGGTTAGTCATTGATTATTAATCCATTATACTCTCATAAAGATCAATTTTTCTATAATATATAAATTGAGCACAACAAATTAAAATAATCAATTACCATTAAGCACATAGCCAATAGCATGCTTACTTTCACGATATCTAGACAATTCAAAACATAGTAAGCATACCTAGGCATTGTAGAACCTTATGTATCAAGATATATAACAAATTAATGAGCTATGGTATAATAAGAATTAACATAATCATGTGCTAAACATAATATTCAAATTTTACCAGGTACACATGATCCTATTAATCACTTAAGGCCTACAAGGAATATACTTCAAATTCATTGACTTTACAAGTAAATGTACATAAGAGGTAAAAGCTTTTGATACCTTGGACTTGGTAATCAAGGAAACTCTTTTCCTTACTCATTGCTTCTCTTTTGGTGTTCTAAACTTTGTAAGTTTCACATTTTGTACTTGAGAAGCTTTGGTTGAAGCAATCTTCCTTCTTTAACCAAAACTTCTACCATTGGGCTTTGGAAGCATTGTCTTTGATGATTCTTCTTTTTTTGACCAATTAGTCCTTCCTTTTAAAAAAATTTCTGCATAATTGAAACACTAGGAGGACATTTTGGTACCCACTTCATCTTGGGTCCTTGAATGTTAGTACTAGAACTTTTAAGATCTTTAGGAACCCATACCATAGTATTTCTCATATAAGGATTTCTTCTATAATTATATAAATGAGAAATATGTCTTAGATGACCACAAAAATTACAAACAATTGAATTTAATGATGACTTGGTCTTTTGAAAATCATCTTTGAAAAACTTAAGCCTTTTCTTGTTATTACATTCTATGTTATTTTTCCCACAAGCCTTACTTGAATTTCTATGTGGAATAACATCATTTTCATTCTTATTAACAAACATAGAATGTAAATAATTAGAATCATTAGTTTTGGCAAATTCAGAAGATAAGTCCTCAATTTGATTTTCTAAATCAATGCACTTTTCACAAGAAGTTAAGGTTTCACAATTCAAAGGCATTTCCTCATCAAGAAAAATATATTTATTTTTCAAAGTCTCAATTTCATTTTCAATAAAGGAAATGTTTTCTAAACAAGATGAGTTTTTCTTTTCTAAAAATAACAAGTCATCATATAATTCATTATATGCACATTGTAGCTCATCACAGGAAGGACCATAATCAACATAAGCATCATTTGCCTCAAAGTCCTTTTTAGTCATATATGAAGTAGTCTCAATTTCTAGCAAACTTGGCTCTTTAAGGGAATCACCATCTTCCTCATCAATTTTGTTTTGTTTTGCCCCTTTTTAAAATTGAACTCCATCATCACTAAGAGACATTGAGCTCATTTTCTTACTTTGAGCATCTTCTTGAGGACATTTTTCATGGCAAGCTTCCTTCAATGGCTTTTGCTCTTCTTGCTTTCTATATACAACTTTATACACAAAATCATTGTTAGCAATATAAAAAGCATCAAAGGTGTCCAAAATTTCTTTGGCACTAGAGCAATTCTCAATTCTAGTATAAACATCATCATTCAAACTACTACTTAAGATTTGTATTGCTCTAATGTTCAAGGAAAAACATTTCTTGTTATAAGCATTCCAAGTTTATTTTGATTTACAAGTAAATCCATCAAGCACAATATCTCACAAATCAATATCAATAGATTACATATAAAATTCTATTCTAGCTTTTCAATAAAAAAAATGCACACCATCAAAGAATGGTGGTTTATCAATTTCAAAAACTTCCATTTTGAAAAGCTTTCAATGGTTGCCAACAAATAAGGATCTTTAACTCTAAGCAGTTAAGCTTTCAACAGAGCACGAAGCTCTAATACCACTTGTTAGCCATGACAACCATCACCCAAGAGGGGGGATGAATTGGATGATTACAAATTTTTAAAACACCTTTGAGAAATTATACATTTTGATATTTTCAATCAACACATGCAGCGAAATAAGTTAAACAAAGGTACAACTATTAGAGATTTCTCAAATACCATTTAGGCTATAGGATAAATCAAGCAAATAAACTAAATATCAAATTCAACTCAAGCATATATAATTAAGGCACAAATGTAAACGAGATAGAGTTGAGAGAAGTAAACACAATATTTATCCTAGTTCAGCCACCAACCACTTATGGCCTATGTCCAGTCCTCAAGTAAACCACCTGAGATTTTTCACTAAACCTTCAAGCTTGAACAGGTACTTGAAAACCTTTATAACACAGAGCACTCAACACACCTCTGGGATGCCTCACCCTTTGTGCTTGAGCATCAAAACAGGGATGCCTCACCCCTTATAA
Organism: Ormosia semicastrata; assembly: GCA_029884595.1. Classification (NCBI taxonomy): domain Eukaryota; kingdom Viridiplantae; phylum Streptophyta; class Magnoliopsida; order Fabales; family Fabaceae; genus Ormosia; species Ormosia semicastrata. Next base: position 36,903,025 of record JAQQTO010000060.1, on the reverse strand, counting down.
CTTTTGAGGGATACCTCACCCCTTTTACAATCAAGGGATACCTCACCCTTTTCTCTAGAGGGATACCTCACCCTCTTTACTGGAAATCAAAGTGTTTAAGAAAGATAAATTCTCAAAAGAGTGGATATTACAAATTGAAGCTCAATGGGTATATGGATATTCACACTTTTGCTCATAAATAGAGATTTTATGGAAATGACAGTTAAAGTTCATATTGATGCTCAATAATCATTTTTAGATTGATCTCTAACCTTTCTTTGATGCCCAAATACTTATATTTATAGCCCAACACATTTTTAGAGCCATTGGTGGTGGTTGCGAGCATTAAATGCTCTTAATAGAGCCATTGATTATGTTTTCTGGTTGCCCAAATAACCAATTAGGGGGTTGTCCTAATCAATTAGGAGCCTTAGAAATTGGCTCCAGACTTATTAAATAACCAAGTAAGGGAATAACCTAATCGGTTAGGAGCTTTAGAAATTGGCTCGTAACCAATTAGGGGGTTGTCCTAATCAATTAGGAGCCTTAGAAATTGGCTCCAGACTTATTAAATAACCAAATAAGGGAATAACCTAATCGGTTAGGAGCTTTAGAAATTGGCTCGTGACTTACACAATAACTAATTAGGAGAATGGCCTAATCGGTTAGGAGCTTTAGAAATTAGCTCCTGACTTACACAATAACCAATTAGGGTTTAGGGTGATTACAAATTTGGTGATTACAAATTTTTAAAACACCTTTGAGAAATTGTACATTTTGATATTTTCAATCAACACATGCAGCGAAATAAGTTTAACAAAGGTACAACTATTAGAGATTTCTAAAATACCACTTGGGCTATAGGATAAATCAAGTAAATAAGCTCGATATCAAATTCAACTCAAGCATATATAATTAAGGTACAAATGTAAAGGAGATAGAGTTGAGAGAACCAAACACAATATTTATCCTAGTTCAACTACCAATCACGTGTGGCCTACGTCTAGTCCTCAAGTAAACCACCTGAGATTTTTCACTAAACCTTCAAGCTTGAACAGGTGCTTGAAAACCTTTACAACACAGAGCACTCAACACACCTCTGAAATGCCTCATCCTTTGTGCTTGAGCCTCAAAACAGGGATACCTCACCCTTTATAACTTTTGAGGGATACTCACCCCCTTTACAATCAAGGGATACCTCACCCTTTTCTCTAGAGGGATGCCTCACCCTCTTTACAGGAAATCAAAGTGTTTAAGAAAGATAAATTCTCAAAAGAGTGGATACTACAAATTAAAACTCAATGGATATATAGATATTCACACTTTAGCTTATAAACAGAGATTTTATGGAAATGGCAGTTAAAGCTCGTATTGATGCTCAATAGTGATTTTCATATTGATCTCTAACCTTTCTTTGATGCCCAAATACTTGTATTTATAGCTCAACGTATTTTAGAGTCGTTGGTGGTGGTTGGGAGCATTAAATGCTCTTAATAGAGCTGTTGGTCATGTTTTTTGGTTTCCCAAATAACCAATTAGGGGGTTGTCCTAATTAGTTAAGAGCCTTAGAAATTGGATCACGACTTATCAAATAACCAATTAGGGGAATGACCTAATCAGTTAGGAGCTTTAGAAATTGGCTCTTGACTTACACAATAACCAATTAGGGGAATGACCTAATCGGTTAGGAGCCTTCAACAAAACATGAGAATTGACTCCTGACTTAGTGAATAACCGGTTATGGGAAATTCTATAATCGGTTATTTGCCCTATTTTTGACCATACTGACTTTGAAAGATCATAACTTCTTTATTACTTATCCGTTTAAAACAAATGACCACTCATTGGAAGGATCTTTAACTCTACTTTCATATGAAATAAGTTTCAGAATAAAACTCAAAATATTTTGAAAGATATCATCAAAAGGGTAACCAAAGGTCAATTTTGTAAAACACAAACTTGACTATTTTTCATAGATTTGAATTACCACCAAGACTAGCTTTTCAAAACATGTTTGTTAGGAATTTTAGCATGTATGAAACACTTTTAAAGATGTTAAAACTTATTTGAGTTTTGTAACACCCCAAATTTTAGACTATGTTATAGAACTGACAGAATTACACTGTTTTGTGTTTTCTGTGCAATATAAAAATAATTTGATTATTCCGATACTATTTTTGATTGTTTTGTGTGATTTGCTCTGAGTCAAGAAAATAATAATTTTTGGGCTGGAGAAATTCTTATTTTAATTAATTGGAGCTGGGGGATTTTACTAAACCAAATTCTGATTGATATATATATTAATCTTATAATTTTTAGGATTTAGCTGTGTAATAAAATCATTTTATATTATTATAATATTATTTTATTCAACAGTACCTACTGTCTCAAAAATAGTAGAAAATTTATTAGTGGACCTGAAAAAGTTCGTGGGACCTACGTTTGGCGTAGCAGTCAACGATTCTGACTGAACAGAATTCTGAACCAATAAAAATCAATCAAAATAAATGGCTTGACTATTTTAAACTAATAAGAATGAGTCAACGAAAGAAGCATAGACTTTATTTAGGACCGTTGGATGAAAAGCATAATTAAATGCTTTTGATCATAACCGTCGATCCAATCAATGGTGTAAAATGAATCCAGATAAAAGCACTAAGCAATATCCACTTTAGATTACATCAAGGGCTAGGAGTTAAAGTTAAAATCAAGGGTTGAGATTAAGTCAAACTTAGTGGCTTGGACTTTAGTATGAACCATTGGATGATTGATCTTGATGAAGAAGTTTTGATTTATCACCATTGATCTAATCAATGGTGTAGGAGTAAACTTAGTAAGGAAGTCTTGAATGTTAGTCATTGATCAAATCAATGGTGTAGATGTGAGCTTGATTAGCAAGCATTGGATGTTGACCATTGATCAAATCAATGGTGTGGATGTGAGCTTGAATTAGAAAGCATTGAGTATTGGTCATAGATCTAATCAATGGATAGGAAACAAAGTTGAATTCAATGGCTAAGATGAAGTCAACAATAGTGGCTTGAATTTGATTAGTAACTAATTAAATCTAATTTGGTTAATCTAATTGCTTAATTAACAAACTAAGTAAACTAACTTAGTTAATAATTAGTAATAATCTAATTACTAATTAGATATCCTAAATTTAATTAGAGGTTATAAAATATATAATAATATATTTAATTAATTAGTTATATAGTTAGAATGTTAATTAAGATTGATTAAGAAATTTAACCTAACTAATTACCTAATTAATTAGCATACAATTAGGTGTAAATTGAAAACAATTAATTTCCTAAACACTCAAGGAGTCCCAAGGTTTTGGGCAGCAGCTTGGGAGGCTTCTACAAGAATCTTGAACCATCCATAATAGCCATGCAAGTCAAATTGATGACCTATGCTATGTGCTACTCCATGTGCATCCAATTGGTGATATTTTGAGTCAAGTATATCACTTAATCTTTCCAAGACTCCCATGGCAGCAGCACCTTTAATTTACTCTCTCAATATTCATTTTTCTATTTCACCAAAAAGCTTTCATCTTTTCTTCTAAAGAATTCCAAGAACACCAAAGCATATTTTCCTCCTTTTTCCTTGAATGTTTCGGCCCTAGCACCTAAATATACTATCACTCACCTATAGTTTTCACTCTCACCATTTCCTAAAGCTTAACAACATTCTAAACACTTTCCATTTAGAAAGTTTTCCCAAAAATCCCACTCTAAGTGCTTCAAAATCCCACTTTTATCTTTCTTTCTTAGAGGTAAACTTTGATTTCTATGGTTTAAATTCATGTTTATAATTTTCTAAGCCATGTTTGTTCCATGGTTTGTTATTATTGAGCTTTGTTTGTGATTTTACTAATTATTTTAGAATTGTTAGGAATTGTTGTGAGCCACACGAAAATTAAGGAGAAGGAAGAGAGCTTGAAAAGCTTGTTTTCAAGAGGTAAGAGGGAGATTTTACCTCACCAACCATGTTTTGGTGGTGTGGGGATGGTTGTGTATGGTGAAAAACCCATAAGGGTTTATTCACTTATTGTTTAATGTCTCTATGTTTGTGATTTTGGTGTTTATGGTTTTATATTTGTGATTGTATGTGTGATAATATGTCTAAAGTTTTGATAATATGCTTGTATGGATAATTTTGGTTGCATGCAAGTGTATGAGTAATTTAGGATGTAAATAATATGATGAACCGATTTTATGATAGCTCCAAAGAGCTTGAGGCTTACGGCCATACTAGGCTAGAAAGGACCAAAGTCTTGAAAATGAAAGATTCAATTGAGAATGAAGGATTTAAATGAAAAAGAAATGAATTTGAACAAGTTTGAAGGTTGTGGGAAAATAATCGAATATAATTAAATTGATGAATTAAAATGAGAACTGAGAGATTTAAATGAATTTGGGACAAATTTGAGTATAGCAAAGTAAAATGATTTTTGGGAAAATGAATTATTATAAATATGATTTTTAGAGGGGCAATATTGTAAATTTTATTTTTAAAAAGGGGCCATACTGTAATTATGATTTTTAGAGGGGTAATATTATAATTATGATTTTTAGAGGGGCAAAATAGTAATTTTTATTTTTAATAGGGCCATATTGTAAATAATAACTTTTGAGGGCCTAAAACATAAATTTTATGTTTTGGAGGGACTATTTTGTAAATATAAATTTTATGATGGACTATTTTGTAAATATGAATTTTATGAGGGACTATTTTGTAAATATGAATTTTATGATGGACAATTTCGTAAATTTGAATTTTACGATGGACTATTTCGTAAATATGAATTTTATGAGGGACTATTGTGAAAATATTATTTAAATGAGGATTATAATGCAAATATTATGTTTTTGAGGGGTTATTATGCTTATATGAAAAATGAAGTTGAATTTTGGTGTTAAATGAGGAAAATAGTATTTTTGATTTAAAACGTATGAAAAATATTTTACGCGATTGAGAAACGATGAAAAATTGATACGTGATTAAGAAAATGTGAAAAATATGGTTTCGCAATGAAATTACAGTAATGACACTGTTGGGCCAATATGAGGACCCCGAGCTTGAGATAAAGAAAATTTAATTGAGAATATGATAGAATGAATTGAACTGAGAATGGTGCATTTATATATGCATTGAAAAGGTCCGATGGACTGGATAAGGCTATTTGCCTAGGAAGGAGAGAATACACCTCCTGAGTGGGTGCGATATGCGTAATGTAGATCTTTCGTTGACCTTGGGGGCATTGGAGTGCGGGTTGCCTACAATGTGTAGTTGGTAGCTCTTCTGTACGTGGGTTAGACCGATATAACACACCAATGATCCGGACCAAGACACTATCCTTAATCAAGATCTGATAAAGACTATCGAGTATATGTTAGATGTGCAAAACTGAGCACGTGGTCTGAGGCACCTGTGTACCGACATGATCTTTACGATCACTCTTTCCGATCTGAGTTGTAACTCCATGGAGTAGGAAAATTGAGTCTAGGTGCATATGCATAGATATTGAGAGTATTATCGTAATTATTATTTATGATAAATGAATTATTGAATAATTGAATGTTGATAAGGATATGATCGTAATTATGGCTTATTGTATGAATTATGATGATAAAAGATATCGTTGGCATAATTGTAATTATGTATGATGTGTTGGTATGAGAATTTGTCATGGTATGAGAATTTGTATGTGTTTATCTTCATTGCTACCATACTGGTATTAGCGTAAGTGATCTCACCTCTTTGTATGTCTATTCTATATTGTATTTATAATTTTAAAGACGTTGAACGAGAGCTTGAGCAAGAAGCTGAGGAAGAGCAGATTCCTGTTGAGGACGCTGAGTTTTGAAGTGATGGAGGAGTCTCGTCTCCTTGTGTGTATGAGATTGAGTGGACTACATTATGGACATTAGGGTGAATATTAATACTTAGAGTTCCCATTGTTAATTAGACAGTATTGGGAAGTATACTATCGTACTCTGAGTGCGACTAGTATAGTGTGGTTTGCACGGACACCTGTCCGTAGGACTTCGCGTCAAGTCAGACTTCTATTTTCTGAGGAGTCTGAGGAGGACCCGTCTGAGGGTTCTGCTGTATAGTAATACTTGGGCAGTATGTTAGTTTAAATTAAAGTTTAAATATTTTGAGAGTCTAGTTTGTAAATATTAAAATATGACAATACTATGACTTGTGTATATACGATGTAAATAATTTGTGACAATATTGTTATGTTTTTATTTTCTGTTAAGTTTATCTTACTATCATCAAGAAATTTTATAACTCGTATTTACATCACAATGCATGATTTTCCAATGAAGGGGTAATTTGGTAATTGAGTAACATGAAGTGTGACGCCCTAAGGAGGGTGTTACAAGTTTAATGTGATTTCCATTTACCTTTACATAAGATCTAAGTCCTATAAGCTATTCTTGAAGATCTTGGACTTGATCTTGCCATCATCAATTCTAGTCCTTAGGCATCTTGATGTAATCCAAGTTTCCAAAAATTTATTCTCTTCAAATCTTGCAAATACTTGGAACATCTTGTCATTCTCATTCTTCTTAAGTTGAGCATGATTATGATCTTTTGCTTTCTTATTACAATGCTCACTCATAGTACTTGGATTATCCTACAAAGTATTGCTCACTTAAACAAACATAGTTAGTCTAAATTCATAATTTAATATATTTATATGCATGATTCATAAATGTATAACTCTAGTTAGTCTAACATGCATATAAGACTTTCACAGACACATCCAAATAAGATATTTATCAATTACTACTGGATATTCTCTATATAGGATGCAACAAAGAACACTTTGCACATTTTCATTTAAATAGAGTCAAATCCAATATTAATTCATTATAACTCATATAAAGCATTATTGGATATATTATATAAAGAATGCTACACATATCTCATTGCATGATTATTAAGTGAAGTATAACTAGATAAAGTACATAATCATGCATGATCCAATATAATCTATTGAGCACATCTATGTAACATGATCAATATTCTTTTATAATGCATTTGTCATCATTAAAACTTAACACATTAAACTATTAGGACAAAGACAATTCTACATCTCTCTTATTACACAGAACTACTTTGAACTCAGAGTAACCCAAACCACAATTTATGAGGAAATTATCCGTCCTCATTTCAGAGTTGTGAGTAGAGAGGGAATTATCCGTCCTCAACCACTTTGATAGGGAGGGTATCATCCTTCCTCATACTATCTTTAGATCTAGGTTCACCTCAAGTAGAGAGAGAATTATTCATCCTCATCTACTTTTCATCTAGGAAGAACTTAGGTAAAGAGGGAGGGAATATCCATCCATAACCTCAATTACTCTGGTGGTAAGGTAATGTTTATCCTCAACCACGATTATCCAAGTCTTACCCTAGGTCTAAGGATTCCCTAGATAATGGGTTATTCTTGAAAATAAATATCATCTTGAGTTATTCATCACAACTATCAATTCATCAAATATGCAATGATATGCATATGAAAGATTTTCTTATCATAGGTAATCAAATTCATCAATCAATCTCATTTGATGCAATAACATCATAAAAATCATTTCTCATATTTGTTTAGATGCATAATCATATCACATTTAAATGAATCTTAATCTTTCAATTTAAGGTTTAGGATTTGTATTTAGGTTACATGGGTTAAAGAACACTATTTCCATTATTTTCACATCAAAACCTCAAAACAGAGGCTGGTAATCGATTACTAGCTTGGTAGAACCCTAGCAATCGATTACTGAGATGTGGTAATTGATTACCACTATTCCATAAGCTTGGTAATCGATTACCAGCTGCCCAAAAATTCATTTCACAGCTCTAGAGGCTTGGTAATCGATTACCAACTCGTGGTAATCAATTACCACCTGGAATTTTGCAGAAAACAGAGTTTTTAAACCATTCCAACCCAAACAAAACCAATAAACATAACAACAACATCAAATTCATCATATTCAAGCATCCAAGCCACTTGCAAAGCATCGAACCAAATATGGGTTTCAACGCCATTTTCGAATCTCAAAGTTCATTAAAAATTAAGATCAAAGTTTGAATTTTAACTCATAATCAAAACATAAAAGCATTGTCTTTATTCATCATCTCAAAATCTCAACAAAGTCATTAATCCATCATTCTCAATAGTAAGAAAAGATGAACAAAGTGAAGAAAAACCCCTACCTCAACCTTGGCTCCTAGCTTGTTGCTATTTGCTTCCTTTTGGCTTTCCTTTTTTCCTATTGCTTTCCTTCTTTTTCTCCTTGATTATCCTCTTCTTCCTTTTTCTTTCTGGATTTCTTGCTTTTCTTCTTTGTTGCTAAGTGAGAACGTGAGAGGAAAGAGAGAAAAGAGAGAAAAGATAACGATTGAGGGGTGAGAGGCGGTGGAGGAAAATAAATAAAAGGAAAAAGGTGAAATCCAGTTGGAAAAATTTTATCTGCTAAGAATACTTTAATCTTTCATAAATGAATTTGCTAACCTTCATAGGTATCATAGGAAATTTAGGATTTCATTATATTCTCTATACTAACATTCCACCATTTTCCTTATACTACATTATTAGTCTCTAGACTTCATTATTTTTTCCTAGGTAAAATTAAACTTATGAAATTGCATTAAGAAGCTTTCAGATATCCACTCTAATTATACACAATTTAGAAATAAATTTTCCACATTTATTTCTATTTTCTCTGCTATTTCAACACAAAAATCTAAGTTTATGGGAGTTATTTCTCACATTCAATGTTATAGATTTATGCTCAAACGAATCCAAATAATTACCAAAATTAAGAAGTGATATATACTAGTATTGTTGAGCTTCTATAACCCTGATTAAGTCTATTATGTTAAAGAGAATGTTACACATTCAATGTCGATCTTGAAGCTTTTGTCCTACGTCTGGCAGCAAGAAAAACTAGGGCCTCGGGGTCAGCATCTTGGCCCACGGTCGTTGTTCCACCTTCAAAACCCATAGTAGCTATCCCTCCTCCACCTGCTATATAGGAAGTGGAGGTCGAATCTCTAGCGCAACCTTTTTGGCCACGGAAGAGGAAGACTGACAGATGTAGGGAGCAAAGAAGAAAGAGACCGGTGTCCGAGGCTGCTCAAAGGTCGATGATCGAGGTTGCTCCCATCGTTCTAGCTACTAGTGGGGAGACTGATATCCCAGAGGGTGCACCTCTGCACTTTTCTAGGAGATCAATTTGGGCAAAAGGGTCGATCCTGGTTGGATTATTGACAATACTCTTTTGTCCCTAACCGATCAAGACATCCTGATCGACCAGGACCAGATAGAGCTTCTCCGGGATGCCAAGGTCTGAGCTCTGCACAATGCCTCTATCCTCTAGTTTCTGGAGGGTTTTTTCGAGTCTGTTCTTCAAACTCGGGAGTTAGAGAAAGAGTTGGATGCCCTCTAGGGTGAAAAACGAGGGCTCGAGTTAGTAGTTGCCTAGAAAGATGGGCAGCTTGCCCAACTAACTGAAGAGCTTGATTTGCATAGGGTTGAGATAACTAGGCTCCAAGCCAAGCTTGCCGAAGGGGTTATTGAGGTCACTAGGCTCTAGGCCTAAGTTGCTAAGGGTGTTACTCAGGAGAACCTTTTAAAAGACCAGCTATCTTCTACTGAGTCGACCCTAACTGTCCTCTAGACTGAGAATGAGATTCTCCGCCAGTCTGAGGCTAAGTTGAAAGATGAGATTATATATATTGAAGATGAATGGGCAACAACGTGGATGAATCCTTCTTTAACGCTCTTGCTCAACTTCTCCTGCTGAACCCAGACCTTATCGAGGAGGGAACGGGTTCGAGGAAAGTGGTCTGAGATGGTCAAATTATGGATACCATTCCTAAGGCCACTCTTATGGATTAAGTTCTTGCCACGACAGATGTCAGCGAGGAGGAAGGGGAGGAGAACTATGAAGGTGGCCTAGCAGAGGAGGCGAGGTGGAAGAGATGCCTAGCCCGAAAGAGCCTGCCCTAGAAGCCTGGTTCTTTTTTCTATTTCTTTTTATTTAACTTTGCCCCTTGTGTGGGGTTTTTATTTTGTGTAAATGAACAAGTCTTGGCTTCGAGCATTTATTTAATGCTTAGAATATTTCTTCATATTCTTGTTGCTCTTTTCATTTTCTTCATTGAGATAGGTCCAACATTCGATTTCAGTGATTCTATTTAGTTCGTTTTCTTGCTTTTATTCAACCGAGATGGGTCCAACACTCGATCTTGGTATTTCTCTTTTACACTTAGTGAATGCTTGTATTTTTCCCAACCGAGATGAGTTCAACGCTCGATCTCGATGGTTCTTGTTCACTAAGCAAACACTCGCATTTTTCTGAGGTCTGCTTTGTTTATTTAATAACCATGTTTCTCCACTTTTGTTGACACTTAGTCAAATTTTTAAGTGTGAAACTAAGAAGTATGATTTTGACATAGAAGCCTCTTGGAGTAGTGTACACATATCCTAGGCAATAGTCTAATACTCTTAACCACTTAAAACCTTTTTAGGCTTGTGGGTAAGGTAAAAATATGAAATGACTTAGACACAAAAGCCTTTTAGTGTGGCATCCACTATCTCAGGAAACAATTTGCTACTCTTAATCTCTTTAAACTTATGTTTATGGGTTAAGTGAAAATATAAAATATGACTTTGACACAGAAGTCTCTTGGTGTGGCGTCCACTATCCCAAGCAACGGTCGAATATGCTCTAAACTTTCGTTTATGGGTTAAGGTCAAGCTCATTAAGGTACGGGTTAGAACTCTTGAATTCATACAAATACCGATCAAGTGGATTCCCCTGTTTGACCTTCATTTATGCATCGAAATATCTAATCTTAATTGGACCTTGTATTCCTCGGACCTCTCCAAGGTGTGATAACCTTGTGGGTTGCAATGGTTGTAGATGAATAAAATAACCAAGTGTTGGAAAATAATAATTGATCTATTCACATCGGAACTGGTCACTTACATGATAAAAATAATAATTAAAGGCATCTAACTATAATATTTCCTTAGCTTATTAGTATTCTAGAAATTCTTGATAGTTTTACAAGATAGGGTTTCTAGAGTATAGGCTCTTGTGTTTGTCTTGGACACGATCCTATATGGTCCTTCCCAATTAGGAACAAACTTTCTGTCTTTCATATTTTTACCTCTGATATATGCCCTACATAGTACGAGGTTACCAGGATTTTGTGGAATCACTTTAGAATTATATTATGCTACAGTCCCTTATTTAAGGGCTACTTCACAGACATGAGCAATGTGGCGTTGTTCTTTCAACAAGTCCAAATCAAGTCGGATGAGGTAAGTTTAGCCTCCTCTAATGGTGGATAATGGTTCAACCTCAATCAACTTGGTGAAATAATTAACAACCACTACTAAGTACTTGATCTGCCCTGGCGCTAGGAGAAAAGGACCTAGGATATCTATTCCCCATTGATAAAATGGCTAAGGGATAGACATTGTAGATAGTTCTTCTAGTGAGGTTGCATAGATATCCGAGAAGTGTTGACACTAATCACATTTCTAGACATGTTTTAGACTGTCAGCTTCTATAGTAGGTGGTGTGGTGTGGAATACGATTAAGAATTATATCAAAAATAGTTGCCAAGTTCCACCAAAAATATAAAAACCTTGCAACCAGTTGTAGTACGCAAGGGTCGATCCATAGAGAACTAATTCAATAGACACTATCAATCTAATTCCTAAATTAAACTCTGATGAAAAATAAACAGTAAAAGTAAAAAGGAAGGTTTTATTCATCAAGTAACAAAATGCAAATTCGATAGTAATTAGGAATAAATTCAAAACTAGAAACACCAATCCAAGTGCTTCAAATCAAGTGGCAAAGTAAATCATAGTTCAAAGAGAGTAAAATTATTTATGTAATCAACTCTGTTAATTCGAATTCAACTAGATAATCACCTAGAATTTAATCAACTAAAACAGAATCACAATCGCAATTCTTGATTAAGACTGAATTAAACACAATTTTGAATTAACATAGATTATCAATTGATGATCTATTCTCCATTAAATTCAGATTAATCAATCCAAATCTATCTTCAATTTTGAAATATAATCATAAATCAATTAAAGAAGGAGAAGAGGAAAGAACATAATTAGAAATCACAAATAAACAAAAGAACTCAAAACTCTAACCACAATCATTGAATTCCTTAGATTGATTAGATCTTTAGCCTTCCATGGCCATCACCATTGAAAAGATACAGATCAAAGAAGAGATAAAAACAAAATAGAGAAAACAAAAAGAGAGAAAAAAAGTTTCTTGATTCCTATCGTAAAACTCAAAAATCAGGATTTAGAAAGAGGTGTACTTTTGTATTCTATCTTAACCTATTTGTAACTAAAAATTATTCTATAACTCCTAATCTAACCTTGGCCCAAATTGTAGCCCTCTGAATAAGCTTTTCAGAGACATATAATTTGTCTTATTTGGGTTTAAATTGAGAGAGTTAAGCCCAAATTAGTGAGGGAAGGTCCAAACTTTAAGACAGCAACAGCGTCCTAACTTTGAGGCTCAATTTTCGCCCTGAATCTAGCTGAATTAGAAAAACTACATTAGATATAAAATTGTGTATCTTTGTCTCAGCTTTCAGGGCACACTAAGATCATCCAAATATGACATTTGTAGCCCAAGATATGGCCTGTACAAGACAGAAAGGTCAAAATGAGTTAAAATCCAAAAATTAATGAAGTTTTTACAATTAAGCTCAATGAAGACCAATCATCTAAAACTCATCTACAAACATAATATTGGATACAATTATCATCAATTAGGCCAAATATAAAGCAATAATGAATGCCTCAAAATTGATTGATCAAATTCTCGCACACTTGAACTTTTGCATTCCCGGGCAAAATACAAGAGACTAAAACTAGCGAATAAAGAAAAACAAATGCAAGAATGCAAGAAAAGTAAAAACTCATAAACTAAAAACTCTAAAAGACTCAAATTCCAATGACATTCAAGCATGCAAAAAGAGCAAGAAAAGATTCAAGAGATCACAACATTTAAGAGAGAACAATTCTTTACACCTCAAACTAACATGCAAGGTATCTTCAAATTGAAAAGCATGAATTAAGAATGATAGATCCTCATAAGATACACTCTCAATCTCTCAAGTGTTTACAAGGTAAGTATTTCACTCAATTCAACCCATGAAAAATGCACTACCATAAGCTTGCTTATCTTCTACTTCTCCACTACTCAAACACATGCACATACAAATCAAGAGGACTTTGTTTAAGGTTGTAATGGGGCCAAGGTAAGGGATGGAAATAATATAGATATGGTGAGATGAGCACCCAAGAGAATAAAAGAACATTGGGGAGGAACTCAATTGATAAACATGAAATTTTTATCCCCTCAAATCTATATAATGTACATTCTTTTTACATATTCCTTTCCTTTTTCTTTCTTTTCTTTTACAACCTTTCTTGAATTTTTTTTTCTTTTTCTTCACAATTTTTTTTTTCACCAACACCTTGCATATTACACATTAACTTGCACAACCCTCACACTTATCCTATTAACCACTTGCAAGTAAAAGAGCTCCTCTAATGAAAATGAACTAATGCTCTCCCATTCCCTAAGGTAAGGTAAAATCATGGTTTTTCACATAAGGCATGTAATGAGCTAAGACAAAGAATAGGCAAATAGGCTTAAGGGGTTAATCATAGGGAAATAATGCAAGGTTGACTATTTGGCCAAAGCATTTAATCACAAAAGAATGTCTCAATCATGTTCATGTATGCAAGTGAAAATGTAGCCAAAAAAAAAAAAGAATCAAAGCAAGTTCTAGAGTGATTAATATGACATGAGTGAAAATCACACAAGAAAGAAGAGAATGGCATAAATGCTAAATCCATCTATCAAAAGGCTCAAAATCTCACCAGGTATACATCTATCAAACTCAATTCATCAATCAAATGTCAAAACCAAGCATGCCAAATTCAAGATGAAAGAAGAAATTTATAAATCATAACCTTGAATTTCAATTGCTTCAAACTCATAGACTTCAAAAATCTCAAAACATCATTGGAAAACAAATAAAAACATAAATTTTTTTTAAAACTAGAAAACAGAAATAAAACAGAACACAAAATGTCAATTCCTCCCCCACACTTAAATTCTACATTGTCCTCAATGTAAACTTCAACAATAAATAATCATTAATAAATCTAGGACAAGTAAGATAAAAGAGAAGGAAGAAACATCCTTATCAACTGAAGTAACAGAGGTAGATGAAGAGATTTCCACCAGGATCCCATTGGCGAAAGCATAATAACCAATTTATGCTTGAAATAACATGAGAGCTTCCACCAGGGTCCTATTGGCTGAAGTATAATGACCAAGTTAAGCTTGAGGCATGAGGGCTTCCACCAGGGCTTCCACCGGGATCCCATTGGCTGAAGTACAATGACCAAGTTAAGCTTGAGGCATGATGGCTTCCACCGGGATCCCATTGGCCTTCCTTAATTTCCTTGGCTTCACCACTGAAAAGTAATACGTGCTCTTCATCAACTTCATATGCATTGTTTCTAATGGACCATGGCCCAAAAACGAAATCCACTTCAGCAGTGTTTGTCATTTGGTGTTCTTCTCCCTTCACTGAAAACTCTTCAATAGCCTGTAATTCTATTTCTCTTTGTATCTTAGATCCTGCAACTGCATCAAAAGCATTGTTGATAGATGCTTCAACAACATTAGCTTTTGCACAAACAGAATCATCAGCTCTCAAGAATGCAAAAATTTCAGCACAAACAACACATATCATGCCACCATCACAATCAGTACATGAGTTGCAATGAGTATAATTATTGAAACCAATAAAATCAGGAAATTCATCACACAAGTCATCATACTTGTCTCTCCACTACCTTAGGAAGGGGTTCAAGAATACTTACCTTGGGGGCCTTAGAGTTTTCCCCTCCTTACTTACCTCTTCGTGCTCTGTTTCTTTCTTTTCAATGGTTTGTGAGGGAGAGGTGGGTTCATCTAACGTCTTGCCACTGTGCAATGTGACAGCACTAGGATCTTCCTTCACATCCTCTTCTGGTTGTGAGGGAAGTCCTTCAGAAATTTGGCTCTGGAACTTGCTGAGATCTGTGGCTAACTGATCCAAAGAGTTTTGCAGATCATTACACTTGACCTTTGTTTCTTGTTGGAACTGCATGTTATAAGTGGCCATTTGTCTTATTAGCTCCTCTAATGAAGGTTCAGGTTGCCAAGGATCTTGGACTTATTGTTGTCCTGGAAGGAAATGTGTTTGCCAATGCTGAAATTCTGGAAATTCATACGCTGGAGGTTGATTCTGAGGCTGCTGTCCATAACTCAAGTTAGGATAGTCCCACCACTCTGGATAATATGTATTGGAGTAGGGGTTGTAGTTATCGGAAGGTTCAGAATATCCCCATACTGCCTCTACCTCCTCATTTGTGTCCACTAGGAAAGTGGGACACAAATCAGTGATATGTCCAGGTGATAAGCAAATCCCACAAGCATCCATGATCAATGGACATCAACACCTACAAAACACTCAGAAAGAAAGCATCAAAAATTAAAAATAAAATAAAAATAGAGTAAAAATAGGAAACAAATCAATAGCGCAATTGGAAAATTAGTTCCCCGGCAATGGCACCAAAATTTGGTGTGGTGTGGAATATAATTAAGAATTATATAAAAAATAGTTGCCAAGTTCCACCAAAAATATAAAAACCTTGCAACCAGTTGTAGTACGCAAGGGTCGATCCACAGAGAACTAATTCAATTGACACTATCAATCTAATTCCTAAATTGAACTCTGATGAAAAATAAACAGTAAAAGTAAAAGGGGGGTTTTATTCATCAAGTAACAAAATGCAAATTCGATAGTAATTAGGAATAAATTCAAAACTAGAAACACTAATCCAAGGGCTTCAAATCAAGTGGCAAAGTAAATCATAGTTCAAAGAGAGTAAAATTATTTATGCAATTAACTCTGTTAATTCGAATTCAACTAGATAATCACCTAGAATTTAATCAACTAAAACAGAATCACAATCGCAATTCTTGATTAAGATTAAATTAAACACAATTTCGAATTAACACAGATTATCAATCGATGATCTATTCTCCACTAAATTCAGATTAATCAATCCAAATCTATCTTCAATTTCAAAATATAATCATAAATCAATTAAAGAAGGAGAAGAGGAAAGAACATAATTAAAAATCACAAATAAATAAAAGAACTCAAAACTCTAACCACAATCATTGAATTCCTTGGATTGATTGGATCTTTAGCCTTCCATGGCCATCACCATTGAAAAGATACAGATCAAAGAAGAGATAAAAATGAAATAGAGAAAACAAAAAGAGAGAAAAAAGGTTTCTTGATTTCTATCGTAAAACTCAAAAATCAGGATTCAGAAAGAGGTGTACTTTCGTATTCTGCCTTAACCTATTTGTAACTGAAAATTATTCTCTAATTCCTAATATAACCTTAGCCCAAACTACAACCCTCTGAATAAGATTTTCAGAGACATATAATTTGTCTTATTTGGGTTTAAATTGAGAGAGTTAAGCCCAAATCAGTGAGGGAAGGTCCAAGCTTTAAGACAGCAACAGCGTCCTAACTTTGAGGCTTAATTTTTGCCCTGAATCCAGCTGAATTAGAAAAATTGCATTAGATGTAAAATTGTGTATCTTTGTCTCAGCTTTCAGGGGACACCAAGATCATCCAAATATGATATTTGTAGCCCAAGATATGGCCTATACAAGACAGAAAGGTCAAAATGAGATAAAATTTGAAAATTAATGAAGTTTTTACAATTAAGCTCAATGAAGACCAATCATCTAAAACTCATCTACAAACATAATATTGGATACAATTATCATCAATTAGGCCAAATATAAAGCAATAATGAATGCCTCAAAATTGATTGATCAGTAGGCTAACAATATCTAACACTTGGTGCTTTCCGTGCTAGGGATTTTTTGCCTAGGTGATGGCTAGAGCTTCCTTTATGGATCTCAGCCAAGACGTACTCCACTTCCTTAGGACTGAGGCACTTAAGGAGGTGAGAAGAAAACCCACAATGGTACAGCTAATTTTCAATGATGGTATACCAAGCCACTATCCATACTATTTTCTAGGCTTCTTTATGGTTTTCTAGTCGTAAGCCATTGCGAAGGTAGGAAACTATAGGCATCATCCAAGTTTTGTTACCTTCCAATAGGAGGACTTTATTGTCTGTAACACTGGAGTGAGTAAAATGTCCTGGATTATGGACATTTTGTTACCAGGGCTCTTGGTGCTAGCAAGCTTTGATAGTATGTCGGCTTTCGACTTCTGTTCTCTCAAGATATGTTCTACCTTCACACTATCAAAACCTTCCATCAACTTCTTCACTTTGGCTAAGTATTTCTGCAATAGGGGCTCCTTGGCCTAGTATTCACCTCAGATTTAGGATGTTGCTAGCTGCAAATTGCTGCATAGGATTATATCTATACCCCCTATCTCTTTTGCCATGTGAATGCCTACAATGCATGCTTCATATTAAGTTTGGTTGCTTAAAGTTGGAAACTAAAACCTCAAAGAATGTTCTAATACAAGCTCGACTTCATTTTCTAACATTATCCCAATGCCACTCCCCTTGGGATTGAAGGATCCATCAACATAGATGGTCTAAGAATTCACTCTAGGATAGCCAAAATCCGGTGTAAGCTCAACCAAAAAATTGGATAAGACTTGAGCCTTTAGGGCTAGTCTTGGCTCATAAGTGATATTGAATTCAAAGAGCTCAATCATTCTCCTAAAGAGGTCCGGCTTATGCAGCATTTGTCAGATTGGCTGATCTATCCTCACTATCACGGGGTAACACTGAAAATATTATCATAACCTTCTTACAGTAATCAGCAATGCTAGAGTCAGTTTCTCAATCTTCTGATAGCAGATCTTAGGGCCTTACAAGACTTAGCTAACAAAGTAGAGCAGCGTTTCACCTTCCTTAGTTTTTCTTATCAGAACTAAAATGATTGCCACATTGTTGATAGAAAGGTAGGCATAAAGTGTTTCTCCAAGATATGGTCTCATAAGAATCAAAGGTGTAGATAACATCTTCTTCAATTCTTGAAAGGCAGCCTCACACTCTGGGGCTCACTCAAGAATCTTTCCTTTTTTTAAAGTTTTGAAAAAGTGAATAGATTTTTGAGCAGCATTGGCTAGGCCACTATCCATCCTGTCAGTTGTTGTACCTCTTTCAAGGATTGTGGGCTGCGCATATCAAGAACGACTTGACATTTCTTTGGGTTGGCTTCAACACAGTTTGTCAACAAAAATCCCAGAAATTTACTTGCCTGTACGCCAAAAATGCATTTTTTTGGGTTCAACCTCATGTTGTGCTTCCGTATCTTGGTGAACACCTCTTCTAGGTCCTTCACATGGCTGCCAGTTTCCGATGTCTTGACTATCATGTCATTTATATAGACTTCCAACAGTTTGCCAATTTGCTTTTCGAAGACCCTATTCATCATCCATTGGTAAGTTGCATCGATATTCTTTAGTCCAAACAACATGACACGGTAATAGCAGCTTCCCATCTTGGTTATGAACACAGTCTTATCTTCGTCCTCCGAGTTCATAGGACTCTAATTGTATCTGTAATAGGCATCCATGAAAGACAGTAGGCGGAACTCAGATGAATTGTCCACTGTGAACACCCAATTTTGTTAGGGACATTATAGCCTTTTTGTTAAAAACTAAAAAAAACAAAAAAATAAAAAAATAAAAAAAGGAAAAAATAAAAAATAAAATAAAATAAAATAAAAAAATGACCTAACTTTCTTGTATAAATCGACCTATGTCATATAATCCAACCCATCAATCCATTATCCAACTCATAACTCATATGCTACTAAATACTCAAAGAAACCCTAGCAGCCACCCATTTCTTATCTGAAACCCTAGCCACCATCACTCCCCAAACCCTAGCAATCATCATTCTCTAAACCCTAATCCCTTCCTATAAAAACCCATAACTAGACACTTCAAACACACATAGAAATTAAAAAAAGACTGACACACTCACTGTTAATACTCTAGCCACATTTTTTCACTCACGCAGCCTTCATCATCCTCCGACCACCATCTTTGTCACCACACTCATCTTCCCTAAGAAAAACAACACATCACTATCATCTTCAACGTCCAACCTCACCTCACCATTTCACCAAAACTATCACCATCTTTAAGCCTCAAACCACATCCATCAATGCACCACTTCACTTTCAAACCTCTGCCATCTTCAATGTCCAACCTCACCTCACCATTTCACTAAAACTATCACCATAACTTAGCCACCACTTTCCTAAAACAACCTCATCCCTTCACCATCTTCACCCCACCAACCAAAGCACCACTACTTCATCTGCCATACAACCACGTCCCTGCAACAACACACTCAAACTGTGCATCGTTTACAACCCAACTTCACCAACACCATCCACCCATAAACCGTGAACCACCGTTCCCACAACCCTATAGCCCTTACCCAACCAAACTGTTAAACACAAAGCCATCCATCCTTCCTAATCGTGACTTGTGCAGACCATCTTTCCCGGCCAAAACCAGCCACCCCAAACCGAGCTCTCCTAACCGCAGCCCCCGTCGCACCAAACACAACGAGCCACAACCCAGAATAGAGGCTCCATCGTCCAGCAACCTGCAACTTGTGAACGTCCTTATCAGCGTCGGAAACTGCTATCCTCAACCGATCCAGCATCGCCAAACCGGAGAGTTGTGCAGATCTGCCATTGGTTGCAACAGCCTCGGTCTATCACCACGCACTAGACCCTCACCGTGCATGAGACCACCATCACTAGCTGTGCGTGAGACTACCATCACCTGCGTGACCATGCGTCCATGCATCTACCAGCCACGAGCCACCGTGCTCAGCAGCCACAACACCCACACCTCCATCCTTGCGAATCCAGCCCAGGTCCCCTATGTTTTTTGTTGTTTTCGTTCTACTCTGTTTCTTTGTTTCTGCGTTTTCTTTGTTTAATCTTTTTTTTGTTCAATGTAGTTTTTTTAATATGAGAATAAAAAAAAATAATTAACAAAAAAGATTAAAAAATAAAAAAACAAATGGAGGAGTTTTGAAAATTATAATTGTATGAAAAAATGAAAAAAGCTAAAAATATAAAAAAAATTGAGTCATGAAAAAAATCTGAAAATAACAAAAAAAAATTGAGCTATGAAAAAAATCTAAAAATAAAAAAAAAATTGAGCTATGAAAAAATCTAAAAAATAAAAAAAATTGAGTTCTCTTGTTTGGATTTTTTTTTTGTTCTTGTCTTGTTTATTATCTGAACCATAATAAAATAAATTTTCTTTTTAAAAAAAAGGAAAAGAGAAAAGAAAAGCTTTTTTTTTTAAATCAATTCAATGACTAATGATAATGATTGAATAGCGGATGCTATCTTTAATATCATTTGGATAATAAAGGGTTTATTGAGTAGTCTGGTACTAACTTGAACCTTGTGCAAGAGTTAAATTTTTTTTCAAATAAAATTCCTTTTTAAAAGATTTTTTTTTCATAATTAAAATTAACCAACATACAATTATTTTCTAAAGAACTATGTGACTTTGAGTTCCTCATTGCACCTGGGGATACGTAGGAGCATAATCTCTATTCTATCAAGACAGAAATTAAATTTTCATAATTTGATTTTTTTCCTTTCTTTTTTAAAAAAAAATAGTTACAATGTTTTTAAGAGGAGTAAAAAAAATATATTTGAGATTATCAAATTTTACACAACTTACTTAAGGTACCATCTTAGGATGGATGTGTTAGGGGTGCTATGGGATTAAATTTTTACCATTCCCTATACATAACTGACTCCTGAATCCAATCTAGTTTCGAAGACTATTTTCTAAAAAAAGTTTTCCAATTTTTCCTAATTCAAATAAAATTAGTGGTGACTCTATTTTTCATTTTTAAAAACATTTTTGTTCGTTGCTCTTGTCGCATATCTTTCAGTCACGACATCCACTAGTTTATCAATGTTAGGAAGTTGATAAGGGTCTTTTGGACACGCCTTATTCAGGTTAGTGTAATCAACGCACATACGCCACTTCCCATTAGCCTTTTTTGCTAGGACCACATTAGATAGCCAAGTGGTATAAGAGACTTCTCTGATTAATCCAACATCTAGGAGCTCCTTTACTTGCTTCTGAATTATCTCTTGCCTCTCAAGTCTGACTTTCCTTTTTCGTTCGGCCACTGGCTTCGTATCTTTCATGATAAAAATTCAGTGGCAAATGAACTCTAGGTCCAACCCCTGCATATTTGTGGATGTCCATACAAAAAGATCATTATTTTTCATAAGAAACTCAACTAGTTGGGATTGCTCTTTCTGGCTTAGGTTTCCCCCAATTTTGGTTACCTGATCTAGCTTAGTATCGAGTTTAAGGGATTGTAGCTCTCCATCAAGTTGAGGGCATGTACCACGGATCTCTTCACAAACATCCAGCTTAGTCAAGAGCACATTGATGAGGTCCTAGTTACTGAACATGAGCTGTAGCATTAGTTTGTGGTCTAGGGCTTCTTAGCAATTTTTAGGCTTTCGTTGTAGCATTTCCTAGCCATAGCCTAGTCTCTTTTGACTGTAATGACCCTATCATGCTGGTCAAGAAACTTCATGACCAAGTAGGGTGTGGAGATCACAACCCCAAAGGCATTGAGTGAAGGGCGACCCAGGATGACATTATAGGCCAAGGGACAGTCTACCGCTAGGAATTTGACCTTAAGTGTCTTGAAAAGAGAATCCTTTCCCAAAGTCAAATAAGTCTCGATGTATCCCACAAGGTGATCTTATCTCCATTAAATCTGATCAGCTCGCTAGTATACGAGATCAGTTCCTATTTTGACAGTCCCAACTTCTCAGATAGATCCAGGAACATAATGTCAACCAAGCTTCTACGATCAACAAATGTGTGGTAGACTTCAACATTGGTTATTATTCCTGAGATCACCATAGGGTCATTGTGATCTGGGATGGTGCATCTGTAATCCCCATCAGTAAATGAAATTGACGGGGTCTTTCTTGTTCTACTATTTGACTCAGCTCTTGAGTGGGATGTGACGCTCAATATAGACCATAGTGCTTTCTTCCTTGTATTTCCTAATTCATCGCCACCCGCGAAGCCTCCTGAGATGGTGTTGATTGTTCGGGTTACTTCGACATGACGACGATAGTTATCCGGATTGGTATTGTCCTGAGATTATGTCCTTTCTTGGTTTTGGGCATTACCTCAGGATGGACCTGCACTAGGATTTTCATTCCTCACAGGAGAGCTTCTTCTTTAGTATAGTGGAGATGGACTTCTGCGAGGGTTGTAGCTCTATTTCCTATAGTTCTAGCCTCCCCTCTGATTCTGAGATTGACGCACATAACGATCGAGGCAGCCATCCCAGATCAGAGATTCAATGGAGTCTTGAAGGTTGATGCAGTCTTCTATATTATGCTCACGACCTTCATGTCATGCACAATGTTTAGACTTATCCTTCTGCACATGCTTTCTCAATGGGGGAGGTCTTTGCACACCCCCGAACTCCGTATTCATCACCTCCTATAAAATTTGACACCGAGGTGTGTTGAGGGGGGTGTAGCTCTTGTACTTTCCCTTTAAAGGTGGCCTCGAGTTTCAGCCTTGCTGGTTGGGTTGTTAGGGCTTAGATTTGGCATCTTCTCCTTTCTCTAAATGTTTCTTAGCTCGAAAAATGTCTTTAGCATTGACGTACTTATTTGCTCTAGAACAAAAGTTGCTGTAGTCTTGGGCTCCTTCTTAGAAAGAGAAAAAGGCAACAACCCAGGGTGGAGTCCTTCCCTCATGTAATGCAGTCCAAGTCTTTTATTCCAGTAAGGAATATTGACTATTTCTTTATTGAACTAGGATATAAAGTCTCAGAAAGATTCTACTTTCCTTTGTTTAATCTAGGAGAGACATGAAATAGATTTCAGCTGCACCTCACTAGTGGTGAAGTACAACAAAAATCTCGAGGACAAGCCTTCCCAGTTAACAATGGATTTAAGAGTCAAAATGGTGAACCATCTCAGGATGGCTTTTTCAAGGAGAAAGGAAAAGTGTGGCACATGAGTGGATATTCTCCTCCAGTGAATAAGAGAGCAGAGGCAGAACCATCTAAGTGCTCTTGAGGATCTGTAGTCCCATCATAGGCTTCAATATTTGTTGGATATTTGAAATGTCTAGGGATCTCATAGACCATTAGTTTGTTGAAAAAGGTTGGTTTTGTGTAATTGAGTTCCTTATTCCTTGATCCTACTCTTTTTTTCCCCAAACTGGGATTTCATCACTCTGATCGGGTTCCGTGAACCTAGAATACTCAGAATGACGTACCCTGTCGTAGGCTTTGTCCCTTCGATTTTTCTGATTCTTATTAGGAATTCAATTTTTGCCTTCTTTCTCCTAGTTGACAGCTTTCTCTAGGTTGTGAATATGTTCGTCCTGGAGTCTAACAAGAGAGATAATCCTTCTCTAGATAGATCCGAGAGACCCAATTCAGCATCGCAAGATCAAACTTCATCATTTTTCGCTCGTGCTCCTAGGTGTTGTAGCGCTGACACCCACTGTCTGGTTTCTCTAGAAGGTGCTCCCTGCAGGTTGAGTCCTTGCCTCATCGAAACTCACCACAACGGAGGAGAGAGATTTTCACCAGTATGGGAAGTCTCTACCCCATCCTTCTTGGGTTTCGATTAGCTAGCGACTAGCTCTTGGATCAGCTCTTGCTTAGGAGCGAATGCTGGATAGCGGCTAGAAGAAGGTAGGTTCTGCGCTGTAGAGACGTGATTTCATCTAGTAGTGACCATGATGATGATGATAGGAATCGAAGTTTAACGTTCCTATAGATAGCACTAATGTTTTGAACGAGATTCAAGTAAATACTTGAATGAGGTAGACAATGGTTGTTTCCTCTGATGCATGGTGGCTATAATGGTGGTGCGAGGGGATGAGTACCTGCAAAAGGCACTCCGATGCTCAAGTTATACTATGCACAAGGTGGGTAGAGTGTTTAGAATCAGATGCTTACCTTTGTGGCCTTGTGAGCTATTTATAGGAGCATCTTGGTTGATAATAATTGTAGTTAAATTTGAATTAAATCCTGTCAATTAGGATAAGAATCCATGTGATTATTATCTTTTATAACTGGTTCCCGTATTAATGTAGGATGTAATTGATGTCTTTATCTATGATGGATCTTGTGAGAGAATTACTTCTCATAAATAGGTAGATTTAGTTATCTAATAGTGCTCATAAATATTTGGGATCCAATTGTAGCGAGTCAGGTTGCTCATGAATCGCTAACCTGTAACCTAGTCTAGAACACATTCTGAGTTATGTAATAATTGATTATGACTAGTTAGTAATCGATTATTAAGCATGTTTTTGCTATATCCTTTTATGTTGATCAATCATGATTTATTGGCAATCAATTATTTTGTATTCCAGTAGCGAAAAAGTTTAAGTTATAATCAATTATGGTGTTGCCTTAATCTATTATTTTTTATATCAAAAAGTCTCATATCAGCTCTTTTTGCATTAAATGCAAACCTCAACCACCTCAAACAGCTATAATTCTTCATGGACTATAAATGTTTTAACTTGTAGACTTTAATACGCTGATGAAATAGTTGAGCTAATATCTTTGAGCATTAATTTGGTGATTTGATCATCATTCTCAAAATATTCTATTCTTAAGCTCATTATGTGATAATCTTACATTGCTTATTGATCTTGAAGTTGTAATATTTACTTTTATAAGAGTTTAAATCTTCTTTTCATCTTGCAAATCTTTGCAAGAGGGTGAAGTGTCCCTCAAGAGAGCAAAATGGCGAGGTGTCCCTTCTAAGTGAGGCTCAAACACTAATGGCGAGGTATCCTAAGTGTGTGAGGAGTGCTCCATTGTTGTAATGTTACCAAGCACCTGTTAAAACTTGGAAGATTAGTGATAAATAGAACTGGACGTAGGTCACAAGGAGTGGTTGAACTAGTATAAAAATAGTTGTTTGCATCCTTTCTTCCCTATCTTTTTTAATTTCTAGCAATTTAAGTGATTGCGCAAACCTGCGTTCTTTAACCTTTGACTGCTAGTTGATAAATATTTGTGTGATAAGTGCTCATCTTCTTCTATCCATATATTTCTTGCGAATAATAGCTTCAACCAAAATTGTCAAATAAATGTTTTATAAAAAAATTATGAAAATATTTTATAAACTCGATTTACACCCCTCTTAATTTTGAAGTCACTTGATAATAGGGAGTACCTAGCAAATTCACAATGGAGATACTACACAAATAAAAAAAGTATGGACATTAGATATTTAAAAAAAAATATGAATCACAAATATTTACTTCTTTAACAAAAGTGAAAAAACTAAAAGAACATTTAAATAAGAACTCACCAACTTCTTGTAGCCTTGTATTGAGTTAATAAAATAGTGCCCACAAGAGGTTCAGGATCAGACTCGACTGAGCATGAACTTTTGTTAAGATTCACCATATCGTTGATAATTCTATCCAATATTAATAACCAAAAACCACATGAAAAGGGTTAAATATTTTTGTTTTCATTACTTATGGTGAGATTCTTAAATCAATTAATGATGAATAACATGTTTTCTAGTGTGAAACCATAAAAGGCACAAAACAAATTTTTGATTGTATTTTCAATGAGAATAATTATAGGTAATATATTAAATTTGAAAAATATGACATTTATTTTTGTTCTGAATGGGTTCTAGAGATGTCATACCTGGCTCAATTCAAAAGAAATTTAATGATGGTGGCACCTCATTGTGCTACAATGGTGGGATGGAGAGGGAGGTGTACCAACAAACGGCAGTCCAACGCTCAAGTTAGAAGAAGCACCAAATTTGCAAGTATTAAATAGAAGATGTGATACTTAAAGGTTTTGCCTTGTATTTATAGTATGGGATGACTTCGTATCTGATATATCGATGGGTTGGTTATGAACAAGATTTGATTCCCTAAAGATCCTTATTTATGTGGGATTTGATTAGGATAGAATTGATATCCTCTTGGATAACCGTTTGGCTATGGGGTCACACCGGGTTGGATCCATTGCTTGGGCCAACCCGCATTGGGCCGCTCCATGTTGGGCTTGGAGTCGGATCCCCCAGCTTGATGCTTTGATGTAGTAGCAAAGTGTCAAGGTACTTTGTCAAAGGCCAATAGGGGCGTAAGTATGCCCCCAGGCAAAGGGAGCCATTGTAAAGTGTTAAGACCGAGGTCTGCAATGCCACAGTGGGGATAAAAGTAGCTTGTGATCCTATAGAGGGGATCCATTGTGTAGTTGCTTTGACAAAAGGCATTTTGACATGGTCCATTATCTACTACGTGGCACCTTAATGCCCCCAAGTCATATGAAGCCGTCACAGTGTGGCGACCAAGATCCATCAGAGAGGGCATAAGGTTTTACTAGGATTGTATCTTGGTTGTGATCCGCAGTGTGGGGCATGAAAAGTTTTATCACTTTAGAAAATTATTCAATTGCTTGGAGAGTTTCTTTGAGGTGTGAGGGTAAGCCTCAGAGAGGTTTGCTTAAGCTGGACCCCAGCAATGCAAGTTGTCGAATCTCAGGCAAACATTGAAGGCAGTTTTGGGATCGCTTAACCTCGTCAAGGTGGCCGATAGACAACCTTGTGGGTTAAGGTTAAGCTGTTTAGGGCATAAGGGAAAACTCGTATCTCACAGCAAGGTGGCAAAAGTGGCCTTGAGGGTTGCCCGTTTAAACATAAGAGCAATCAGAATAGTTGATCTTCATTCGAACGAGTATTCGTTGGACCTGACCAAGGCACTTTGACGTTGTGGGTTGTGTGTTTAACCTTAGGTTCAATCGTAATAATTGATCCTCATCGAAACGTGTATTCCTTGGACCTCGCCAAGGCACTTTGACCTTTTGGGTTGTTCGACGCATATTATCAAGATAGCTGAACCCAAAGGGACGTGTATCTCTTGGACTTTGTTAAGGTGGTGTTTTACCTTGTGGGTAACGTCAAGATGATGTTATGCCGAAGTTCTCGTGGAGACGAGGTCTTGCCAAGGTACTGGATGAAATGAAAGCAGGTTGAGCTACTCGTGGATGCAAGGTCACACTGAGGTATTAGCCAAGGTGGAGGCATACTGAGATCCTAGGTCCTTCTTGGTCGGGATGCTGAGGTCGGGCCAAGGAGATGAAGGCGAAATCCCATTGAGGCACTTAGTTAGGATGAAGGCATGCCAAGATCCTATATCCTTCATGGCCAGGATGAAGGCAAGAAGATGTTGGGGTCTTTGGTTATACTTAGCCGAGATGCATGTTTGAGATCCTAAATCTTTCTTGGTCGAGATTAAGGCATAGCCGAGATCCTAAGTCTTTCAGGCCAAGATACTCGTGGACACGAAGTCACATCGAGGTACTAGTCGGGATTGAGGTATGCTGAGGTCCTAGATCCTGCATGGCCAGGATGAAGGCATGGCCGAGATCCTAGATCCTTTTTGGCTGGGATGGAGATATGCCGAGACCCTAAGATCCTGCATGGCCAAGATGGAGGTATGACTTAGATCCTAAGTCCTTTGAGACAAGGTACTCATGGATGCAAAGTCATGCCGAAGTACTTGCCGAGATGGAGGCATACCGAGGTCCAAGACCCTTCGGGACAAGGTACTCGTAGACGCGAAGACACGCCGAAGTACTTGGTTGAGATGAAATCACTACAAGACATCTGATGTGTAGCCATAAGTTTTTGTATGTTGGATCAAAGTTCCATATTGGTTGATCACGCTTGGGTTAGAGCACATCAGTAATCCTATGTTTAGAGGGAAGCCATGGTGTGTGAAGTAGTAGAGCGGTTGATGAATCTCATTCGTGTACCAAAATTGTCTTTTGACAAATGAGTTGCTGTTATTAGCATCAATTTTGCTTTGAATTCTCATATGCCTGCATTGTGGTTCTGCACATTCATGACTTTCATATATGTTGCTTCCTCTTACCTGCACGCGAGATCGTCTTCGTGCAGTTGAATAATATGCCATTTAAGGGGCGACAAAATATAATATTATGTCATAAATATTCAAAGTATGCCATCCATGATAAAATATTACGTAAAGTTTTACTCCTAATTGGAGGCAATGGTTATCTTGCCATTGAATGGTAATTTATGGCGTTCAATCCTAGAAAAATGTGCCCAATTTTGCATGAAAATAGTAATTAATGGTAAAAAAACATGATGAAGAACTTCCAGAATAGTAGTCACCGTATGGTCACTCACTTCATGGACTAGAGATGTTTTTTATTAACTTTAGAATCAGAGCATTAGTCCTAATGGTTTAAATGGTCAGGAAAAATTGCCAACAAGTGTTATGCAATACGAGTTGCAATGCGGTGGAATAGATGGCAAATAATGAATGTGATATATAACATTATTTTTCTTGAATGTGATATACGAAATTATTGATAAAAGGGATCATAATTTTTGCCACTAATGATGAGAGTCACATGAATGGTATGGCAAGACTCATAGTATATGGTAATTAACATATGCAAATAAAATGGTGATAAAGAAGGATTTGGTTCATTTCCCTTATATAATTCTTCCGGACTTTTGATCGTCTTGATTTGTTAACGTGGTACTCGGACTACTGTTTGAATGTTATTGAGCAGTTGGATTCTCTTATCCATAAATCATCATTTAGATAGATAATAATTATTGATAACTGCCTTATTCTGTTGGCAGAATCGAACATCGTTCAAAGATATCTCTTTTTAGATGTCGTGGTAGACAGACTGAGAGTGTGGTGGGAGTAGTTTTATCTTTTCCCACAAATGATGCCAATGTTCTGAATGAGTTTCAGAGATGTCATACTTAACCCGGTTCAAAGCGGTTGTAGAAGGTTGAAGGTGGTGCCACCTCCTTATGTGGCAGCAACAAAGTGAAGAGGAGATGTATATACAAAAGGCACTATTCTGAAGTTGATTCAGATGGTACCTGAGAAAGGCAAGTGAATGGTGGTTTCCTCCTTGAGTAGTAGCAGTCGAGCGTGTTGAAGCAGGGGGTACCTGCAAAGGGACTCCAACGCTCAAGTTAGGTTGTGCACAAGTATGACAGTGTATATTGAGTAATTTACTAATACCTGATTAAGGCTATTTAGCCTTATATTTATAGAGCGTGTATAGAATCCTTATGTCATCTGTATTGTATGCAGGTATTAGGATTAGTATCCTGGCAATGATTACTTTCCTACTATCATTGGGATGAATCCCTATAAGTTAGGAACTCTTAATACGAGAGTCACTTATCAATCTGAGACAATTATGAGTCTTATAATATCATAAGTAGATGATTGACAGTTACGGATATTTAGGGATATATCCTTAGCGCATATCTAATGATCTTGATATTATGGCCCAATTCAGTATGCATGGCTCTAAGGTCTGTACTACCTTCAAGGCCTTATCCATGTCATCCAAGGTAGAGTCCGGCTAGTCGTGTGCTGGGTTGATCCAACTAAATGGGATCCCGGATCACAGTCCAGAACAGTTGCCTTCAACTTGACACTTGGAAAGATAGCCAAGTATCAAGTTTTAGCAGGATTATCTGGGTATATAGCTGACATGAGAGTCTGGAAAATTAACGTCAAACCCTGGGTGTTTTTCACGCAATGTCGGTGTCCATGATATATCACTACATCCCACAAATTCTTTGTCCACAAGCATTAATTCTCCGGATTTCCCTAAACGTTCTCTGTGTGAACTCTGAGTTCTCTGCATGAACCCTGAGTATAATCTCTGAAATAGGTAGTAACAGTCTGCTATTCTGGGTTCATATGAAATTTTGAACTAGGATAGCTCGATGGACCAGATAATCATCCTTCTTGCTAAGTCCGGTTTATGCAATATTTGGCGAATCAGTTGATCCATCTTTACTACGACTGGGTGGCATTGGAAGTATTGCCTTAGTCTCCTGGCTATGATGATTAGGGTGAAGTCAACCTTCTCTATCTTCTGATAATGGAGCTCGGGGCCTTCCAGCACCTTGCTCACAAAGTAGACCGGCTTCTGTCCTTCAACTCTTTCTCGGATAAGAATCGAGCTAATGACTTCTTCATGAACAGAGAGGTATACATATAGTGTCTCTTTGGGATCTGGTCTAGTTTATATAGGGGGAGATGACAGAAGGTTCTTAAGGGATGTGAAGGCGTCTTCATACTCCTGGGTCCACTCAAAACTAGTCCCCTTTTTTAATAATTTGATCAGGGGGAGAGATTTGTGAGTGGCTTTAGCGAAAAATGTGAGAGTGCCGCGATTCGTCCCGTGAGCTGCTGGACCTCTTTTATATTCTGGCGGTAATGCATGTCGAGCACCGCTTGGCATTTATTAGGGTTTGCCTTAATTCCGTGATGCGTCAACATAAAGCCCAGAAACTGCCCGGCTCGAACCCCAAAAGCGCATTTTTCAGGGTTGAGTCTCATATTGTGCTTTCTGACTTCTGCGAATACTTCTTCAAGGTCGGCAGTGTGGAATCCGGACTCCAGGCTTTTGATGATCATGTCGTCAATGTACACTTCAAGCATTCTTCCTATTTGACGCTCAAAAACTCTATTCATCATGCATTGATAACTGGCTCTGGCGTTCTTTAAACTGAAGGGCATGACCTTGCAGCAGTAGCTCGCCTTTTCGGCAATGAAAGCAATATTATTTTTGTCTCTGGGATACATGGGAATTTGATTGTACCCCAAGTAGGCATTCATCAAGGATAGTAGTTGGAATCCGGATGAACTGTTAACCAACTTGTCGACATTAAGGAGGGGGTATTGATCTTCAGGGCATGCTTTATTCAAGTCTGTATAGTCCACACACATCATCCACTTTTCGTTTGACTTCTTGACTAGAACCATATTAGAGAGCCATATGGTGTAGGAGACTTCCCTGATAAATCCGTCGTTGAGTCGTTTCTTGACTTGCGCTTCAACGATTTGCTGTCTTTCCAAGCTGACCTTTCTTTTCTTTTGGGAAACCAACTTTGCATCCCGTTTAATAGATAAACGATGGCTGACAAAAGTAGGGTCAAGCCCAGGCATGTCAGACGACGTCCATGCAAATAGGTCCTTATTCTATTCAAGGAACTCTATCAGTTGGCGTTTCTCCTGCTCCTCCAGGTTTGCTCCTATTTAAGTGACTTGATCGGGCTTGTCACCTAGTTGAAAGGGAAGTAATTCTCCTTCTGGTTAGGGTCTGGTACCCTGAATTTCTTCCCTAACATCCAACTCAGTCATGAGGATGTTCACTTGATCTAACGCTGGGGTAGTTGCAAGTGCTTGTGCTTTCTTGGGAGTTCTGTAGATCTTGAGGCTTTCATTATAACATTTGCGCACTGTAATTTAGTCGCCTTTAACCGTGACCACCTCGTTATTTTTGTTCAAGAATTTCATGGTCAGGTGGGTAGTGCAAACTATAGCGACAATGTTGTTCAGGGTGAGTCATCCCAGGATGATATTGTAAGCAGACGGGCAATCCATAACTAAAAATTTGACCTTGATGGTTCTATAGACTCTATTATCCCTGAGGGTTAGGAATGTTTCAAAATATTCCACTAGGGTAATCTTCTCCCTAGAGAATCTCGTGAGCTCACCCTCATAGGGAATCAGAGCAGACATGGGGAACTCCAATTTCTGGAAAGCATCCATAAACATTATATCCACCGAGCTACCCTGGTCTACGAAAATACATCAGACTTCAGCATTGGATATTACTCTGGATATGATGAGTGGATCATCATGATCTCAGATGATGTCACTGTAGTCCTTGGTGGTGAACCATATCGGCGGTTCTTCTCTGTCGTCAATACGGGGTCTGCATGTAGAGCCTGAAATGCTCAATACCACAGTCCGTAGTGCTTCCTTCCGAGAGTTACTGGATGAGCCTCCTCCTATAAACCCTCCAGAGATCGTGCTGACCAACCGATTTGTTCTGTTAGCCCCGTTTTGATTATCTCAGTTCCAATCTGGCCGGTCACCGGCTTCGCGGCGAGGTGGAGTCCATGATTTTTTGATTAGGCTGCGAGTCCTTGTAACGTCCACCTCAATGAGGGCATTACATTTACAACATTGACTCCTTTTATTAAATTTAATCAAGTTATGAAATAGTTAATATTATAAAATTACGAATTTCAAAGTTTCCTTTTTTAACAAACATCATAAACTTACCAAAATAGAGAAACTCAAGTTATAAGAACCGAACAAAAGACTTTTCGTAGAAGAAGGTCTACTACATCTATGAATATATTATCTCATGTTCCAAAAGCATAAAGCACATATATTCCAAAATATATATATATATATATATATATATATATATATATATATATATATATATATATATATATATATATATATATATATATATATATATATATATATATATATATATACTACCATATGAATACTTGAGCCTAGTCCAATTCCAAACACCTGAAGAACAGGGTTCTGCACTCGATCTTCATCCAGATCCCCGTCGGGATTCCTAGCAGACAAAGCCCCCAATCGAGGCATGTCCCTACAGACGAGAGCCCGAGCAGTTGACTCCATAGAGTCCTCCCTAGAGGAAAATCTCCAAACATCCCAAAGCCCCCCAAGAGGCATACAAAACTCCAAGTGAACCGCTACTTCCACGGTAAACGTAGCAGCGTCATACCG
The DNA here is from genome assembly GCA_029884595.1 of Ormosia semicastrata. Taxonomy (NCBI): domain Eukaryota; kingdom Viridiplantae; phylum Streptophyta; class Magnoliopsida; order Fabales; family Fabaceae; genus Ormosia; species Ormosia semicastrata. Next base: position 36,870,208 of record JAQQTO010000060.1, on the reverse strand, counting down.
GGTCCTACTCCAGGACAAGGTGACATCTCCAATATACTGAATGCACCCCGTATCCCAATGGACACTCCATGCATTGATGCCTCATGAAACTACAGTCGAGTGAAACCTTGTGGATCTTGCCTTGCCTCCATCACAGTCCTTACCAATTGGAGTATGAAAACAGAAGCATACAGAATAATACCATAAAAGAGGTGAGATCCCCTACATCAATGTCATTATGGCAGTAAGAAACTCAACGAAAGGCAATAATGTCTTTCATAAAAAATGATATCAAGAAATAACAGGTATCATCATAGTGGTATAGGAATAAGACAGATTAACAAGTATAAGACAAATCCATAGGTATCGTAATGTTATCAACTAATAGACGATTCAGCAAGGTACATCGAAAGACATAAACACTGACTATAGCACAACAAGATGTATACTGACTATGCATATGCACAATGTGTATGCTGACCATCCATATGCACAATGCGACCAGTTCCTACTCCACAGAACTAAAGAATTCAGAGATGAACGTTTCAGAAAATCTGTCTCCCCTCAAAAGATAGTCTACGCCGGACCACGAAAAGGATAGTGCTTGTCGGGTCCTCGTCGTGCATTGCAACAGTGTCCACGGCTAGGGGTATACAATGTGACAATAGGTCACTAAGTGGATCACCTCACCCGGATGCCCCCTGAGATCCATCATGGATCACACTTATCTTATAAGTTCTCGTTCACTCCTAGGTACAAAATTTGACTGTATAATGTCCAATGCATAATAATGAAAACAAACCACCGTGGTACCGTTCCCTAATGGTATTAAAGCAACTGCCCATGCAATTGTCCAATACCATTAGTATCAATGATATTATATAACCGCCCATACAATTACATAATACCAATGATCCACCTAGGTCCAGTACTTCGGTTCCACAAGCATAATGCTAATGCATTCTTTCACAAGGTATCACAGTCGTGCAAGTTCAAGAATCATTACTATTAGATCACATGAAGCAATTCTCACAAATTTCTCAAGTTCACAGAATCATTGTTTCATCTTTAGGCTTTAATTGCAACACTTTCAAGAAAAGGGTAGAAATTAACCCTAATCACTAGACTCTTCTAACTAAGTTCCTCGAGTGACCTTTCCTCATATCGTTCATGAAAGATTAAGAAAAAGAAACACATTGTCTTAATCTCACGATTCCTTTCCTCTTTCTCTAAGTCTTTCAAGTTTTCACTATTTCTTCCTCAAGCTCATTTTCTTTCTCGAGACCGAAAATCACTCTTTTGCTTAATGATAAAAATTTGTTCTTTTTCATCCTCATTTTATAAATCATTAATTTCTTTACTATCAAACCGACTAGATTCACCACTAATAAATCATTTTTGTTATTCCAATTATCTCAAAAATTATTTCCATTGGTATATCTAAAAGTTATTACTCCTCAAATCATAACACTGTGATTATCTTTTCTTTTCACTTATGAATCCGTTGACCCTAATTAGTTCCCCAAGTCATCTAAATAATACTTTGTAATATTCTTTTTAAACCTTCAACTATTCAATTTCTAATTAAAATCTTTTCCATTTAACTTATCAAGAATCATCTTAGATAAAATATTTAAGTCTCCAAATTACTTCTCCATCTAATGATCATTTATCATGACTAAAAATCCATTCTTTTCAATGGTAAACCTTTGTTCCTTTATTTTGTTTTAGACCAAGCTCATTTAGATTAATCATTTTAAGTTTCTCAAAACCTAACTCACACTCATGTTCTTTCTTTGGCCCAAAAACCACTCTAGGCTATAGGATAAAGTTTGGTTCTTTATTCTTTCTATATTATGAATTCCTAATTAAGTGTCTACTCATTTAATTAATTAAGTTTTAACTTGATACAAAAGTCTTACATTGAGTGCCCAATGAGGCTGTGAGCCTCCAGGGGACTAAGAATCCAACAATTTTCCATCATCTCCCTAATACGGTCGTGTCCCCAAACACGGCCTGCCTAACACGGCCATGTCCCCAAACACGGCCTAGGCCGTGTTCTTCTCTGACTTATGAAGTATATGAAATTGTGTTTCCAGAAAGAAACTCGGCCTGGGCCGTGTCAAACAACACGGCCTGTGTATTTACACCAGAATGTGTTTCCATTTACACATTCAACTATTCCAAATCCACCAAGTCATACAATAACAACTATTAGAGTTATACAATACAACCAATCACAACATTACCAAAAATCACACAACAAAGTGAGCAACCCACACATGGATTCCTCACCATCAACACAAAAACGTGTTCCTCACCACCATGAGTGATTGATGAAGTTAATCTCCCTCTTACCTAAAGAGACAACAAAAGAAAGCAAGCCCCTTGATGTCTCCTTACAATTTTCATCCACCACCACCAAGAAAACCCTAGGATAGTCAAACTCATACAATCAACAACCAAAGCTTGAAAAGAAGAGTCCTTGATCACAAAGGTGACCAAGGATCATGAAAATGGGAAGAGAAAAGATGAAAGTCAAGAACTTTATCCCAAAGCTTCAAGTTTTAAGGTTTGATAGAAAGTGATGAAGATGGAAGAATCAAGAGATGATCACCAAAGAGAAAAGCTTCAAGATGATGAGAGGAGTCAAGATTCTAGGTTGGCTTGAGCAACCAAGCTTGGGTGGCCACAAATGGTGTTGGAGCCGTGAGAGTGGAGAGAAAATGGAGAAGAAAAAGTGTGAGAGAGAAAAGAAAAAGTGGGAAAAAGAAAAGTGATATTTTGTTTGAAATGGAAAAGGTGATAGGAAGTGAAAAAGATGATGACTTTTAGTCTTCTTTTGCCCCCCATAAACGTGGGGTCACAATGGGAAGAGAGAGACAGGGAAGTGGCTTCCTTGAGAAGCTTGACACAAAGCTTCCTTGAGAAGTTTCACACACTTTTTGATAAAGTGAATGGTGATGTCATAGAGATGATGTCATCTTGGTGATGTCATTAAAGTGCTATCTAGAAAAGATGACTAACACTCTACTAGAGCTATTATCCAGTGGATAAAGGTTACAATTAGCAAAAATAGTATTTATTGTCAAACTGATAATAAAATGTACCATAATTTTATTTATCAGATAAAATCTCAAAAAATAAAAACTTCATAAACTGTGCCCGGCCTTGGGTTTAGTAAGATCTCCCATCGACATTTCTACAGTCCAAAGTTTTCCAGTCTCAGGGAAATATTATTTTTTTCGACCTCGTTCAGTGCACACGTAAATCGAGGAATATATTAAAATAATCAAATAATTCTAAAAAAATTCACAAAAATCATAAATATTATAAAATAAACATATATCATGAAATAAGTAATTTTTGGGGTGTTACAACTCTCCCCTTCTAAAAAGAAATTTCATCCTCGAAATTTGTTATACCGTAGAACACATGCGGACATCGCCCCCTCATTATGTCTTCTAGCTTCCACGTTGCATCTGTAATTACATCATTCCAAATCCCCTTTATGGATGTAATTTTCTTTCCTCTGAGTTGTTTACATATTGTCCTAAGTTATCTTGATTTTATCCATTGTTTGTTGTACAAGCTCGAGTCTTGACGCAAAATTTTTCCCATCTTGGTGCCAACACAAAGGCGCTCAAATTCGTCGTCCATATAATGTCTCACATTTAGCTCTTTTTGAGCAGACGGATACTTCAGACTCTAATGATCACAGTAGACATTGGATATTGCTCCATGTAGAAAATGTCTCAATATCTTCAATGCAATTACAATAGCTAACTCTGAGTTTGTGTAGGGTAGTTCTTCTTATGTACTTTCAATTGTCTTGAAGCATATGTTATTGCGCCTTCTACTCCGAACAAGCACACGTTCTAAACTCTAACGTAGAGCATCATGAAACACCTCGAAAGGTTCATTGGGATTAAGCAAAAACAACATTGGCGAAGTGGTTGAGTGTCTCTTCAACCTTTGAAAATTTTTCTCACATGCATCAGTCCATACAAAAGTTTGATCCTTTCGTGTGAGCTGGATAAGAGGTCCTGCTATCTTAGAAAATCTTCGATGAATCTCCACTAATAACTAGCTTATCCCATAAAGCTACGCATCTCCGTTACAGTTTTCAGTCTTTTCCATTAAAGAACTGCTTCAACTTTCGACGGATCCACAGTAATCCCTTCCTTTGAAGTCACATGAGCCAAAATTTAACCTCCTCCAACTGAAATTTGCACTTTGATAACTTCACACATAACTTCTTCTCTTTCGGAATCTAGAGAACTATACCGAGGTGTTCAACATGTTCTTCCTGATTTTGAGAATAGCTCAGAATGTCATCGATAAGAACAATAACAGATCCGGCCAGATAAGGACGAAAGATCCCGTTTGTGAAATCTATGAGTGTTGCAGGCGCATTTGTTACTCCAAATGGTATCACCAGATACCTGTAACGTCCATAACGCATTTGAAAAAAATGTCTTGGAATCATCCTCTAATTTCCCTCGAATTTGATGATAGCCAGAGCATAGATCGATCTAGGCGAAAACAACGGTTCCCTTCTGGCTTGTAATTTCCTTTCCTTCGTTATCGCTTCGCTCTTCTGTCCTCGTTCTTAACACGAAATGTCTTATCAATCAAGTTTTCTTTCAACCATATTGTATTTGATATTAGGACATGATTTAGGCCAGTAATATTCTTTCTTGCAATTGCAGTGCATAGGAAAACATTATGAAGGTCAAGAAAAAAAAAAGGTAGCAAACTATCTAATGTGTTACCAGACATATCCAACAAAGAATTTGATATAGCCCGATCTTGAAATAAACTTCTAAAATTTTACTGGAACAATTTAACAGGACATGGTTAGAAGATAATCAATTCATTCTCAAGATCACGTCTAATTTGTGACAGAGGTAAACAAATTAAATCAACAGAAAAGATTCAGTTTTTAACAGGTCATAGGATAATTTAAGCAACTTGGTCATCAACAATAGGTCTTTGCAATAGAAGTAGAAATAACTTGGTCAAAAGATAACGAAGACACAAAGAACTCAAATTGACCCATACAGTCATATGGTATAAAGAAATGGGTTACCCCCAGAATTATACAGTATAATTAAAGGATCATCTCCTGTGACACATGTAACACCCCTATTTTTTATTTTTCTTGATATAAATATGTTTTACAATATTTGTGAATTTCTGGGAATTTTTAAAATATTTTAATTATTTTAATATTATTTTAGATCAGTATATGTGTTTGAAGTGTGTAACACCCCGAACTTCATTTTTTTTCTAAATATATGAGTTTTATATTTTTTATGATTTTTGTGAATTTTTATGGATTTTTCTAAAATTTTGATTATTTTAATATTATTTTGAGCTATGTGTGGGCCCAGGGTGGACTCGAAAGTGGGCCCGAAAAATTAAAAAATTTTCCTGGATCAAAAAGTTTCAGACTGTCATGGTGGGGACTGGGGATCTTACTAAACCCAAAACTGGGAACAGTTGACGAAAATTTTTTGTATCTGAGTTTTCTATTATCCATTGGATAATGTTATTATCCATTAGGTAATGCTTTTATTTACTGTGTAATATTATTTTCCATTGAATAATGAGTAGCAGTAGCTATTATTCTTTAGGTAATAGTTTTTGAAAATATCTTTTAAAAAATATCTTTTAAAAAATATCTTGAGTATTAGTCAACAATAGTGGCATGGACTTTGATTTGCACCCTTGGATGGCAAGACTTGGGAGGAGAAGCTTTATATATCTATCATTGATCTAATCAACAGTTGAGAAGCAAGACTTAATGAGGAAGCCTTGGATGATCACCATTGATCTAATCAATGGTGTAAGAGCAAACTTAGTAAGGAAGCTTTGGATGTTCACCATTGATCTCATCAACGGTTGTGGGAGAAAGCTTAATGTAGAAATCTTGGATATCCACCATTGATAAAATCAATGATTTAGGAAGCAAGCTTGCTTGCTTAGTTGTTGAATAGTCAATAAAATGTCTAACCAATAGAAATTGGTCAAGCTTAGTGGCTAGCCAATGGGAGGAGAGCTTGAAGAGCAAGTTTTGACTTTCACAAAACATCTTAGAGAAGCTTTGACCTCTCCTTTGGATGACCATCCTCACAGCCATAGGCTTCTAAAAGGAACCAAAATTGATTTTCTATCACATTTTCAAAACTCTCTCATCTTCTCTTCAAAAACACCTCACGACCAAACACTAAGGATCTACCTTCCCATTTTTATAAATCTCATCTAACTTCATATCTTGAATCCTCTTATCAATCCAAGATATTTTCATGTTGTGAATTTCTCAAGATTCATTCATCTTCATCTTTCTATCAAGTACAGAACACAAAGGCTCTTACATTTTCTCTCCTTGTATAGCTCACGGCCAACCACCCTAAAACCAGCTTCCAAGTTTGTTTAATTTAAACCAACCCTTGATCTTGAACCTACATACAAATCCAAGACACCTTGTAGTTGTGACCAACATCTAGTTCTATCCACTTTTATCTTTTCTTCAAGCTTAAAGTTTGAAGGCTTTTGAGGTGAAGTTCTTGATTTTTTCAAAGTTCTAACCATGATTTTGATCCATGGTAATCTTAGTTTAAAACCTTAGATGTTAATATTATATGTTTTCTTTGTTTTGAGATCAAGTTGGTGGAGAAAGTGTACTTGAAGAAGGACAATAAGGAGCTTATGAAGCTACATCTAAGGTAAGAGGGAGATTCACCTCATCGGCCATTTATGATGGTGAGGGAATGGATTTGTTTGTGTTTGTGAATGAAAAATCCCTTAAAGGATTTATTCATTTGATTGTGTATGTTTAAGTGTTATGTGTTGTTATATGTGATTTTATTACTTTAATAATTATGCATAATTTTTATTAAGTGATTACTATGTGAGATGGTATGATTTTGACTGAATTGTGATTAGATTCTTAATATGATTTTATTGCTTTAATAGTAAGCATGAATATGTAATAGTAGAAATATATGAGTGATATGTTGTATATGATAAGATTCATGTTAAAAGGAAAATTATTTTGGTGTTAAAGAACCAAGAGGCACACGGCCTTCATGAGTATTTTGGAGCAAATCACTTAAAATATTTTACTAAGTGTGGATTTTAGATGATTATGTAACAAGTAATTGGATTAAATATTTTTACAAAGAAAAATCAGATAGGAAATGAATAAATATTTGGTTATGAAATATAAATTGATTTTCGGCCAACATGCCAAGAATTGGTATTTTAGACCAAAAATATTTTCTCAACTGTAGTCTTAAAGGATAAATTAATAAGAACTCAATTTAGTGAATTTTGAGATGTAAAAAGAAAGTAAACTAATTTTTGGGATTAATTAAATTAATGAATTGAGGTCATGATGGGAAATAAATTTATAAGTTAAAGTTTACCGACGTATAGCTCACCCTTTGGGTTTTGAAGCACGTTAGAAAACTTTGAGCTATAATATTTGATTAAATCATGGAAGTGTAAAATTTTGTGAAGAAAATATTAGAAAGTATTATTAAGAGGAAATTTATTGGAAAAGGTTTTATTTAATTAAAATAAACGTAAGTTTTGGAAATGATATTAGAAAATATTATTTAGAGGATTTTTTAGCAAGACAATAATTTTTAATGATAATTTGGAGTTTAAAATATTTTATTTAAGAAAGCTTTATTAAGAGTAAAGAACAAAGATTTTGAGATATCTTGAATTAATATGGATAATATAAGTTTTTGTGGAAAACGTTAAGAAATATTATTTGGAGGAGATTTATTATAAAAATGTTAGAAATATTATTTAAAGGTAATTTATTAAGGAAATATTAGAATTAAAGTTCAATTTTGATATTAAATGAGAAAAGCTTTAATTTAAGCTTAGATTATAATTAAAATGTTTTACGCGATTGAAAATATGCAGAAAAACTCTTACACGATTTAAAAATGAAGATTTTTAGTTACGCGATTAAGAAAACGTTTTAAAATATTTACACGATTGAGAAAAGAAAAATCATTACGCAATTTGAAAATGTAACAAAAGTTTTTCGCGATTGTGAAAACACAATAATATCACTACGCGATTGAAAGGAACGGCGAGTTATGTTATAGGGCCGACGTACTGGACCCAAGTGGATTATGGACTTAGCATTGTACTTTTGGGCCAAAGTACTGGACCCGAGTGGATCATTGGTATTATGTAATTGTATGGGCGGTTATATAATATCATTGATACTAATGGTATTAGACAATTGTATGGGCGGTTGTTTTAATATCATTGGGAACAGTACAATGGTGGTTTGATTTCATTGAATATGCATTTGAGTATTATACAGTTGGTGGCTATTGTGGCATTTTATGCCTAGGAGTGAACGAGAACTTACAGGATAGTGGGATCTTTGATAGATCTTAGGGGACGTCAGGGCAAGGTGATTCACGTAGTGACCATGTTGCCACATCGTACACCCCTGGCCATGAAAAACCATTGCAACGCACTGACAGCCCGACAAACAGTATTTCTTTTTGTGGTCTAGCGTAGACTGTCTTTTGAGGGGGGACTGATCTTCTGGAACGTTCATCTCTGATTTTGTGTTTAGCTCCATGGAGTAGGAAATGAGTGCATTGTGCATAAGGATGATTAGTATACACATTGTGCATGTGCTTGGTCAGTGTACATATTGTTCATATGCATAGTCCGCATTTATACTGTTGTGATATAGTATTATTATGATATAATATTATCGTGGTATTATCATTATGCCAGATATTGTGTTGCAAGTTTATTGGATTATTTATTTATTAAATATCATGAATATATCTGCTAATTTTATGTTATTCTATGGATTGTATGTTGAACTGTGTTGTCATGCTTATCATTTCTTTGCTACCATATTGGTATGTCATGTAGGGGATCTCACCTCTTTGTTGTATTGTTTATCTGTTATGTTTTTATGATTATGCTTGATAAAGACCGTAATAAGGACGAAGTTGGATCGCCTAAGTTTGAGTTGGATTGAGTTTGTTTGATCAGTTTGCAATGACTGCAAGGAGGGATTTCTCTATTTACGTGCAAGAGCAGTTTTGAGGAGGCACTGATGCATGGCGCTATGATACTGATGTTGAGCGTGTTGATTATTTTGCAATTTTTGTCTGTTAAGGATCCCGAGGAGGATCTGGAGGAAGATAGGGTGCAGGACCCTACTCTTTTAGTGTTTGGACTTGGGTTAGGTTCAGTTTTTATATGGTAATTATATATTATTTAAAGTATGTAAGTTTAATGTATTTAAGTTGTTACTATTCTATGATATGTACGAGAGATGTTTGTTATTTAGTTCTTGTGTCTTGTGTTTTCTAAAATTCGGTAAGTTTATGTTATCCGCGAAAAAAGAAATTTTAGAAACTCGTATTAAGATAATATTAAATATTTTATAACTTAGGTAAAGAATTAAAATGAGTTTAGTATGAAATGTAATGCCCTAAGGTGGGTGTTACAACACAATCTCCTTCATTCAAGTCTTCAGTCTGGGATGCTCTTACTCCACTTGGGGAATTGGCCCTCCCTTCTACGTGAGATTTTGAAGCACGTACATTACTAACGGAAGGCTTTGTCTTTGGTGAAGTACAATTCCTAAACACGTGTCCTGGCTTTCCACACTTGAAACAAACTTTTTCCTTGATTGTACAATTCCTTGTTGGATGACTTTTTGCACACTTCTTACATGTCTGTAAAAGTGTCATGGGCTGATTGGGTCTACTACCACTAGCACTACCTCTATACGGTTACTGTTGTTATTGATTTCTTGGTGGTCGCGAATACGATTTCTGCTGGAATCGCTTGACCTTATGACTTTTCCTTTTTCGAAACTAATATGGTCCAACGTTATGGGGTTCCATGTCCTGAGACTGCTTCAACTCTAACAAAATCTGAGCATTGGCTATCAATTCCTGTTGCTGAGTGGTCCTATGATTCTGTTGTACTGTTACGCCAGCCACTTTTTGTATTGCTTCTGCAGTTGCAGCTATCCCTTCGTTGTTGTGTTCCACATTCCCACGGGTACGCCTATCATGAGCCATTGACCTTTCTTTGAAAACAGACAAGTCAAAACATAATGGAAACAAGAAGTAACCATTTCAAATAATATTGTCTCTTTTCGGAGACCATACAATACATCTCTGCGTTCAGTTTCAGAGAAACACACAACTCAAACAAAGTGAACTTACCCATAAACCCAAAAGACTCGGACTTGGACTTCACTCACACTAGAGGTACCACTCTAAAGGTTGTAGGTACAAACAATGCTACACAAGTTCAGTCATCCAATTGGACTCTTACTAGAAGGACTCCAATTTCTCCTTGTTCGCTTAGTTGAAGTCATAGTTCCCTGTCCACACAGAACATTGCATATTGAGTTGGCTAATCCTCAATATAATGTGACTATGTAACTACTAACATCTAACCTAAAGCAACTTATGCAATCCTCTTCTAACATCTCAAATAAGAGACAAGGAAATGCACAACACACATATAGAAATTTCTACATGTCTGAGCACAGTCAGTCCATACCCCAGCTCAGCAGGATGAACTGCTTTGATACCACCTAATTGTAACACCCCCCTCAATAAGGGCATTACATTTACAACAATGACTCCTTTATTAAATTTAATCAAGTTATGAAATAGTTAATATTATAAAAATACGAATTTCAAAGTTTCCTTTTTTAACAAACATCATAAACTTACCAAAATAGAGAAAATCAAGTTATAAGAACTGAACAAAAGACTTTTCATAGAACAAGGTCTACTACATCTATGAATATATTATCTCATGTTCCAAAAGCATAAAGCTCACATATTCCAATATATATATATATATATATATATATATATATATATATATATATATATATTTATACATAACTACCATATGAATACTGAGCCTATTCCAGTTCCAAACACCTGAAGAACAGGGTTCTGCACCCGATCTTCATCCACATCCCCTTCGGGATCCCTAGCAGACAAAGCCCCAGTCGAGGTATGTCCTTACGGATGGGAGCCCGAGCAGTTGACCCCACAGAGTCCTCCCTAGAGCAAAATCTCCAATCATCCCAAAGGTCCCCAAGAGGCATGCAAAACTCCAAGTGAACAGCTACGTCCACGGTAAACGTAGCAGTGTCATGCCAGGTCCTACTCCAAGACGAGGTGACATCTCCGATATACTGAATACACCCCGTATCCCAATGGACATTCCACGCTTCGATGCCCCCATGAAACTGCAGTCGAGTGAAACCTCGCGGATCTTGCCTTGCCGCCATCACAGTCCTTACCAACAGGAGTATGAAAACAAAAGCAGACAGAATAATACCATAAAAGAGGTGAGATCCCCTACACCAATACCATCATGGCAGCAAGAAACTCAACGAAAGGCAATAATGCCTTTCATGAACAACGATATCAAGAAATAATAGATATAATCATAGTAGTACAAGAATAAGACAAAATAACAGGTATAAGATAGATCCACAGGTATCGTCATGTTATCAACTAATAGATGATTCAGCAAGGTACATCGAGAGACATAAATGTTAGTCATGGCAACCATTACCCAAGAGGGGGGTGAATTGGGTATAAAAACTCTTTCATAAATGCTCTTAAAATAAATGCAAATATTTAAGCTATTAAATAAAAGAAAAGAAGTTGCGAGAAGAAGAACAAAAGCTTTAAGAATAACAAATAAATAAATGTGTAATAATATAAAATTGCGTAAAATAAAGAGATTGAGAAGAGAAAAGCAAGCACGATATTTATCCTGGTTTGACCACTAACCCACTTGTGGTCTACGTCTAGTCCTCGAAAATAATCCGAGATTTTTCACTATGTATACAAGCTTCAATAGGTGCTTACAACCGTTACATAAAAGAGCACTTTTCACACACAGGGAAACTTTACCCTTGTGCTAAAGTCTCAGCCTGCAGGGATACCTCACCCTTATATAAACCTTGAAGGAATACCTCACCCTTATATAAATCTTGAAGGATACCTCACCCTCAATACAGAAGAACAGAAATATAGATGAAGAGAAACTTTCACAAAGAGTAGATGATACAATTTGAAGCTCTATGAAACTCTCTAAGGATATCTCAAATTTTAGCGAAAAAGAGCACAGAAATTTGGTAAAATATGTATCACAAAATAAAGTAAGAAAGAATTATTTCAGATAAATGGGTGTTGCTAAAAGATGTCCAAAAAATAGGTATTTATAGTGTTTTAAGAAAAAGAGCCGTTGGGTATAAATTAATATCACATTAAAGCCTCTGAAAATAGTCGTTGCGCGTTTCTTGGGACGTGTTATTCGAATAAACATAATCTTATTCGAATAAACGTTTAGTTATTCGAATAAAACGTTAAAAACACGTTCAGTAACATTTTATGGGTCATGTTATTCGAATAACCCTTTGGTTATTCGAATAAACCTTTAAAAACTCGTTCTAGTATGATTTCTGTGGTGTATTATTCGAATAACATATGCTTTATTCGAATAAACCACTCTAATTTTGAAAACTAACTTTAAATGGTCATAACTTCTTCATTTCTTATTCGTTTAAAGCAAATGCCCAGTCATTGGAAAGATCCTTGAGTCTATTTTCAAATGAAAGAAGTTTCAAAACAAAAATCAAAGTATTTTGAAAGATATGATCAAAAGGGTGACCAAAGGTCAGTTTTGCAAAACTCAAATTTGGCTATTTTTCATAAATTTGAACTACCACCATAAATAACTTTTCAAAACTTGTTTGTTGGGTATTTTAGCATAGGAAAAACATTTGTAAAAACATATTTGAGATATCCATAAGGCTTCGTACATAAAGACCCTAAGTCCTATAAGTTATACCATTTAATCTTCCTTTGGACTTGGTCTTTGACATGACTTTGATGTTATCAATACTTTCATGAAATAGGCATTCACATTCTCCTTGTGTTGAGCTTAATTGAGATCTTTTGCTTTCTTATTGCAATGCTCACTCTTGGTACTTGGACTATCCTACAAAGTATTGCTCACTTAAACAAGCATAGTTAGTCCAAAATCATAATTCAATGTCTTCATATGCATGATTCATAAATGTATAACTCTAGTTAGTTTAACATGCATATAAAACTTTCATATACATATGCAAATAAGATATTTATCAATTATTAATAGATATGCTCTATATATGATGCAACAAAGAATATAAGCAAGATATTCTTTTTGTCTTGTATTTGTCATCATCAAAACTTAACATATAAATCCATTTGGGGCAAACTTATTTCCACAGTCTCCCCCTTTTTGATGATGATAAATCACCAAAGAAAAATATGTTGAGCAATATACAAGAATGGATATTCATGTAAGCATATCAAACAATAAGCACAAGAACATATTTTTCTTTCCAATTTTCACTCCCCCTATTTGACATCAACAAAAAGGTTTAGAAAGGAAAAAATATTTTCTCCCTCTTATAGATTCTATATATGATTCAAGAATAGAGAGATGAAACAAGCATCATTTTCAAGATATAGAAGATTATTCATGCAATGCTTGTCATATTTTTGTATGTCAATATTTAGCATATGATGACAATAAAACACTTTATGTAATCAAACAAGGATGTAAGCCAAAAAATATAAACAACAAGTTAAGGGCTAGGCTCCCCCTCAAAATATGCATATTATCAAAATAATAGATAAAGGAAATATGTATGCGAAGACCATGTAAGCACATCACCTTAAAGAAAAGTAAGACAAATATACATTTTCTTAATCCTTCAAACAAAACTATTTCAAAATTTCTCCCCCTTTCAAAAAGAATTTTATAATAGCATATTATATTTTCAAAAACATTTTAGAAGGGTAGAAATATTTTATATTTAAAAAAGAACATATTCATTAAGACAGATCAATCCAAGTTAAAAGAATATAAGTACATCTCCTTGATGAAATATGCTATAGGGATCAAAGCATGTATAGAACTAATATCATTCACCCTAAATGTAATGACAAGATAGCAAGTTAATATCCAATTAGGAACTTTGTCAATGCTAAGCATACTTCTCATGTAAAGAAAGCATATAACCATTTAAGATCAATTTTTCAACAAGTATCATATGATCCATACCATATAGAATACTACAATAGTTTTGGGATAGAGATACTTATTGGGTTAGATAGAAAGTGATGTTCCTTTAGAATGTTCTTCGTTTATAGGTCCTTTGAGTTTGTACTTTCTTTCATTGAGTATTTCATTCCATTGCACTTGAAGAAAGTCTCCTCATGTCCCTTTTCATTCAAATCTTCTCATTTATCTACATATGCTTGACACTTTAATATTTGATGCTATACTTGAAGCACATAGAGACACTTGCAAAGCTAACTTTAAAAATTTTCTAAAACATAGGTTAACATCAAATATCATGTAAGCCCATTTATAAGCATAATTTTGATTGATATATAATTTAAAGCATATATCACATTATCAACCATACAATGTTAGCTTTAACAAGAATGTATGAAGTACATATGAACTTGAATAAATGAAAAAATAGTTTAAGCATTTTAAGGAATGATTCAAGTTTATCAGGAAATACATGATCAACATCAAAACTTATATAAGCATTTTGGTGCAAACAATGATCATGTTAGGCATGTAATATCAAGTAAAGAATTTTAGTACTCACACATACCAAGAACAAAAAGTCCCTTATTGTAATGAAATAATTGAAAAGCCATGGAGCTATAACTTTTGAAATCATTTACTTCTTGTTTTCAAAATTTAACATATCAAACAAGAAGACATGTAACATTTTACTTTCCAATCTCCAAGTAAGTATATAAGACAATTAGGCATCGAAGAGAAAGGATTAGAATGACTTCTGAGAATGTGAATTTTCATATTTAAACAAAGAGAATTGATCACAAGCTTAATAACAAAGATATTACCATAGCATGTCATTCCAAGCAAAAATGTATGCATATCTAGCATGTTAGCATATGTAGAGATACTTTCAAGACATAATGTTAGAAAAGCACAACTTAAAATATGTTAAGGCATAAAAACAAATTTCTACATATCCAAATATCACATGATATTCAATTTAAAGTATAAAAAAAAGATAATAGTTTGATATCACCAAAAGTGTACTCTTAGAGTTTTTGTAGATGACTCTCACTTCCACCAACTTCCAAGCTTCAAGCTTTCGTGAGGGAATAGAAATTTTTTGCACATCTTTTAAAAGTTGAGTCCTTGTAAACTTTACTATCCTCAAGTTGAATAAATTTATTCTATTTAAATGCTTGCTTAAGGTAGTTGACACCCTTCAAAATAATTCAAAGTACTTTCTTTGGTATCCATCAAATTTGGATCCATAGAGGTTAGTCATTATGCCAAACTCATAAGCAAATAAGCATTTAAAATGATAAATCAATAAATGAGTTCACAAGGACAAAAGATATTTCATTTCATTAATCAATTTAGCTAAATACATATAAACATCAAAAGAATAGTCAATTACATTTGATTAAGCATTTGCATATCATAAAGTGCATATTTTCAGACAACACAACCAAATAATTTAGCATATATTAACGAAACATAGTAGAACCTATTTTTTAAAAAAAACGTGTTTATTCGAATAAAAGAAGAAGATCTGGGTTTTATTCGAATAGAGGATCTGGGAAGGCCAAACGTTTTGGCCATTTAACAAGATTTATTCGAATAACCTGGGGGTTATTCGAATAGACAGAAAGCAATCAGTCAAGACTGATAAACCAAGTTTCTGGTTATTCGAATAGAGAGAGATTTATTCGAATAGACAGAGATTAGTCAAATAAGACTGATGAAACAAGCTTCTGTTTATTCGAATGATATGAAATTTATTCGAATAAACAGAGATAGCAGCAAACACTGAGCTGACATAGAAGACCGTTTATTCGAATAAACTTAGTTTTATTCAAATAAAGCTATTAAAAGTATACGTTCAGAATTGAAATTTAAGAGAAAAAAAACATATTTAAGCAATAAATTTGAATATTTAATTATATGTATGATTGATCAAAAACTTAAGATTAAACAAAAAATAATGCTCAAAGATATTATCATTAGACATGTCATTTCAAACAAGAAGTATATTTTATCTAGCATATTAACATGTAGAAATATTTTCAAATTATAAGGCTAGAAAAGCATAATAAAAGTTTTACTTATCCAAGGATTGCAAGTCTATGCTTCATGGAAACAAGGAAGAGAGCTTGAAGTTATTTATGATATTTGTATTTGGAGTAGCCATTTTCACGATGCCAAAGTCACTTCTTGGCCTTCAAGCACACCTACAACATACTTCAATTTTTGACTTTTGGTACCCAAATTTTCTTGGGTCATTGTGTGTTAGTTTTTGAATATTAATCTATTATGCTCTCATAAAGATTAATTTTTTATAGTATGTAAATTGAGCACAATAAATTAAATAATTAAATACCATTAAGCACATAGTTGATAGCATGCTTACTTTCATGATATATAGACAATTTTAAAGCATAGCAAACATACCTAGGCATTATAGAATCTTATGTACTAAGATATATAACAAATTAATGAATTATGAACATATTCATGTGTTAAACATAATATTCAAATTTTATTAAGTACACATGATTCTATTAATCACTTAAGGCCTACAAGGAATATACCTCAAATTTATTAACTTTGCATGTGAGTGTGCATAAGAGGTAAAAGCTTTTGATACCTTGGCCTTGGTAATCAAGGAAATACTTTTTCTTATCCATTGCTTCTCTTTTGGAGTCTTGAACTTTGCAAGTTCTACATTATGCATGTGAGAAGTTTCATTTGAAGAATCTTTATCTTCATGACCAAGATGTCTACCATTGGGTTTTGGAAGCATTCTCCTTGATGACTCGTCTTTCCTTTGACCAATTTGTCCATCCTTTTGGGAAATTTTCTACAAAATCGAAATACTAGAAGGATATTTTGGTACCCACTTCATTTTGGGTCCTTGAATGTTAGTATTAGGGCCTTTAGGATTTTTAGGAATCCATACTATACAATTTCTCATATAATGATTTATTCTATAATTGCATAAATGAGAAATATGTCCTAGATGACCATAAAAATTGCAAACAATTGAATTTAATGATGGTTTGATCATTTGAATATCATTTTTGAAAATTTAAGCCTTTTGTTATTTTTATATTCTAAATTATTTTTGCCATAAGTCTTGCTTGAATTTTCACATGGAGTAACACTAATTTTATTCTCATTAACAAGTATAGAATTTAAGCAATTACAATCATTAGCTTTGGCAAATTCAGAATATAAACCCTCAACTTGATTTTCTAAATTAATGCACTTTTCACAAGAAGTTGAGGTTTTACATTTTAAAGACATTTCCTCATCAAGAAAGGCATACTCATTTTTCAAAGTTTCAATTTCATTTTCAATAAATAAAATGTTTTCCAAACACGATAAGTTTTTCTTTTCTAAATTCAATAAACCATCATACAATTCATTATATGCACTTTGCAACTCATCATAGGAAGGACTATAATCTAGTTTAGAATTATTTACCTCAAAGTCCTTTTTAGCCATATAGGAGGTAGTTTCAATTTCTAGCGTGCTTGGCTCTTTAAGAGAATCATATTCTTCCTCATCAATTTTGTTTTGTTTTGCCTTTTCTTCAAATTGAGCATCGTCATCACCAAGAGGCATTTGACTCCCTTCAATAGTTTGAGTATCTCTTTAAGGATATTTTTCATGATAAGCTTCCTTCAACAACTTTTGCTCTTCTTGCTTTCTATATTCAACTTTATGCACAAAATCATTATTAGCAAGATAAATAGCATCAAGAACATCCCATATATCTTTAGCACTAGAGCAATTTTTAATTTTAGCATAAGCATCATCATTCAAACTATTTCTCAAAATTTGCATAGCTCTAATATTCAAAGAAAAATATTTTTTGTCAAAACTATTCCAGGTTTGTTTTGATTTGTAAATAAATCCATTTGGCACAACATCCCACAAATCCAAATCAATTGATTGCATATAAAACTCTATTCTAGCTTTCCAATAAACAAAATGCACACCATCAAAGAATGGTGGTTTATCAATTTCAAAACCTTCCATTTTGAAAAACTTTCAAGGTTGCTAATAAACAAGGATCTTTAACTCTAAGCGGTTAAGCTTTTACCAGAGCACGAAGCTCTGATACCACTTGTTAGTCATGGCAACCATTACCTAAGAGGGGGGGTGAATTGGGTATAAAAACTTTTTCACAAATGCTCCTAAAATAAATACAAATATTTAAGCTATTAAATAAAAGAAAAGAAATTACGAGAAGAAGAATAAAAGCTTTAAGAATAGCAAATAAATAAATGTGTAATAATATAAAATTGCGTAAAATAAAGAGATTGAGAAGAGAAAAGCAGGCACGATATTTATCCTGGTTCGACCACTAACCCACTTGTGGTCTACGTCCAGTCCTCGAAAATAATCCGAGATTTTTCACTATGTATACAAGCTTCAATAGGTGCTTGCAACCGTTACATAAAAGAGCACTTTTCACACACAGGGAAACTCTACCCTTGTGCTAAAGTCTCAGCCTGCAGGGATACTTCACCCTTATACAAACCTTGAAGGGATACCTCACCCTTATATAAATCTTGAAGGATACCTCACCCTCAATACAGAAGAACAAAAATATAGATGAAGAGAAACTCTCACAAAGAGTAGATGATACAATTTGAAGCTCTATGAAGTTCTCTAAGGATATCTCAAATTTTAGCGAAAAAGAGCACAGAAATTTGGTAAAATATGTACTACAAAATAAAGCAAGAAAGAATTATTTCAGATAAATGGGTGTTGCTAAATGATGTCCCAAAAACATGTATTTATAGTGTTTTAAGAAAAAGAGTCGTTAGGTATAAATTAATATCACATTAAATATCTCTGAAAATAGTCGTTGCGCATTTCCTGGGACGTGTTATTCGAATAAACATAATCTTATTCAAATAACCCACTTATAACACATGAAGAAGTGTTTTCTGGAACCTTTTATTCGAATAAACCTTTAGTTATTCGAATAAACGTTTAGTTATTCGAATAAAATGTTAAAAACACGTTCAGTAACGTTTTATGGGTCATGTTATTTGAATAACCCTTTGGTTATTCGGATAAACCTTTAAAAACTCGTTCTGGTATGATTTCTGTAGTGTGTTATTCGAATAACATATGCTTTATTCGAATAAACCACTTTAATTTTGAAAACCAACTTTAAATGGTTATAACTTCTTCATTTCTTATCCGTTTAAAGCAAATGACTAGTCAATAGAAAGATCTTTGAGTCTATTTTCAAATGAAAGAAGTTTCAAAACAAAACTCAAAGTAGTTTGAAAGATATGATCAAAAGAGTGACCAAAGGTCAGTTTTGCAAAACTCAAACTTGGCTATTTTTCATAAATTTGAACTACCACCATAAATAACTTTTCAAAACTTGTTTGTTGGGTATTTTAGCATAGGAAAAACATTTGTAAAAACATATTTGAGATATCCATAAGGCTTCGTACATAAAGACCCTAAGTCCTATAAGCTATACCATTTAATCTTCCTTTGGACTTGGTCTTTGACATGACTTTGATGTTTTCAATACCTTCATGAAATAGGCATTCACATTCTCCTTGTGTTGAGCTTAATTGAGATCTTTTGCTTTCTTATTGTAATGCTCACTCTTGGTACTTGGATTATCCTGCAAAGTATTGCTCACTTAAACAAGCATAGTTAGTCCAAAATCATAATTCAATGTCTTCATATGCATGATTCATAAATGTATAACTCTAGTTAGTTTAACATGCATATAAAACTTTCATATACACATCCAAATAAGATATGCTCTATATATACACATCCAAATAAGATATTTATCAATTATTAATAGATATGCTCTATATATGATGCAACAAAGAATATAAGCAAGATATTCTTTTTGTCTTGTATTTGTCATCATCAAAACTTAACATATAAAATCATTTGGGGTAAACTTATTTCCACAATAAACACTGACTATACCACAACAAGATGTATACTAACTATGCATATGCACAATGTGTATGCTGACCATCCTTTTGCACAATGCGACCAGTTCCTACTCCATGGAGCTAAAGAATTCAGAGATAAACGTTCCAGAAGATCTTTTCCCCCTCAAAAGACAGTCTACGCCGGACCACGAAAAGGATAGTGCTTGTCGGGTCCTCGTCGTGCATTGCAATAGTGTCCACGGTCAGGGGTGTACAATGTGACAACAGGTCACTAAGTGGATCACCTCGCCCGAACGCCTCCTGAGATCCATCATGGATCATACTTATCTTGTAAGTTCTCATTCACTCCTAGGCACAAAGTCCAGCTGTATAATGTCCAATGCATGACAATGAAAATAAACTATCGTGGTACCGCTCCCTAATGGTATGAAAGCAAATGCTCTTACAATTGTCCAATACCATTAGTATCAATGATATTATATAACCGTCCATACAATTACATAATACCAATGATCCACCCGGGTCCAGTACTTCGGTTCCACAAGCACAATGCTAATGCGTTCTTTCACAAGGTATCACAGTCATGCAAGTTCAAGAATCATTACTATCAGATCACATGAAGTAATTCTCACAAATTTCTAAAGTTCACAGAATCATTGTTTCATCTTTCGGCTTTAACTGCAACACTTTCAAGAAAAGGGTGGGAATTAACCCTAATCACTAGACTCTTCTAACTAAGTTCCTTGAGTGACTTTTCCTCATATTATTCACAAAAAATTAAGAAAAAGAAACACGTTGTCTTAATCTCACGATTCCTTTCCTCTTTCCCTAAGTCTTTTAAGTTTCAACTATTTCTTCCTCAAGCTCATTTTCTTTCTCGAGACCAAAAATCACTCTTTTCCTTAATGATAAAAATTTGCTCTTTTTCATCCTCATCTTATAAACCATTAATTAAATTTCTTTACTATCAAACAGACTAGATTCACCACTAATAAATCATTTTTGTTATTCCAATTATCTCTAAAATTATTTCCATTGGTATATCCAAAAGTTATTACTCCTCAAATCATAACACGGTGATTATCTTCTCTTTTCACTTATGAATCCTTTGACCCTAATTAGTTCCCCAAATCATCTAAATAATATTTTCTAATATTCTTTTTAAACTTTCCATTATTCAACTTCTAATTAAAATCTTTTCCATTTAACTTATCAAGAATCATCTTAGATAAAATACTTAGGTCTGCAAACTAATTCTCCATCTAATGATCATATATCATGACTAAAAATTAATTCTTTTCAAAGGTAAACCTTTGTTCCTTTATTTTGTTTTAGACCAAACTCATTTAGAATAATCTTTTTAAGTTTCTCAAAACCTAACTTACACTCATGTTCTTTCTTTGGCCCAAAAATCACTCTAGGCTATAGGATAAAGTTTGGTTCTTTATTATTTCCATATTATGAATTCCTAATTAAGTGTCTACTCATTTAATTAACTAAGTTTTAACTTGATACAAAAGTCTTACATTAAGTGCCCAATGAGGCCGTGAGCCTCCAAGGGACTAAGAATTCAATAATTTTCCATCATCTCCCTAACATGGCTGTGTCCCCAAATATGGCCTAGGCCGTGTTCTTCTCTGACTTATGAAGTATATGAAATTGTGTTTCAAGAAAGAAACACGGCTTGGGCCGTGTCAAACAACACAGCCCGTGTATTTACACCAGAATGTGTTTCCATTTACACATTCAAGCATTCAAGCATTCCAAATCCATCAAGTCATACAATAACAAGTATTAGAGTCATACAACACAACCAATCACAAACATTACCAAAAATCACATAACAAAGTGAGCAACCCACACATGGATTCCTTACCATCAATACAAAAACATGTTCCTCACCACCATGAGTGGTTGATGAGATTAATCTCCCTCTTACCTAAAGAGACAACAAAAGAAAGCAAGTCCCTTGATACCTCCTTGCAATTTTCATCCACCACCACCAAGAAAACTCTAGGATAGTCAAACTCACACAATTAACAACCAAAACTTGAAAAGAAGAGTCCTTGATCACAATGGTGACCAAGGATCACGAAAATGAGAAGAGAAAAATGAAAGTCAAGAACTTTACCTCAAAGCTTCAAGTTTTAAGACTTGGTAGAAAGTGATGAAGATGGAAGAATCAAGAGATGATCACCAAAGAGAAAAGCTTCAAAAAGATAAGAGGAGTCAAGATTCTAGGTTAGCTTGAGCAAACAAGCTTGGGTGGCCACAAATGGTGTTGGAGCCGTGAGAGTGGAGAGAAAATGGAGAAGAAGAAGTGTGAGAGAGAAAAGAAAAAGTGGGAGAAAGAAAAGTGATATTTTGTTTGGAATGAAAAAGGTGATAGGAAGTGAAAAAGATGATGACTTTTGGTCATCTTTTCCCCCCAAATCCATGGGGTCACAATGGAAGGAGAGAGGGAAGTGGCTTCCTTGAGAAGCTTGACACAAAACTTCCTTGAGAAGCTTCACACACTTTATGATAAAGTGAATGGTGATGTCATGGAGATGATGTCATCTTGGTGATGTCATTAAAGTGCTCTCTAGAAAAGATGACTAACACTCTATTAGAGCTATTATCCAGTGGACAAATGTTACAATTAGCAAAAATAGTATTTATTATCCAACAGATAATGAAATGTACTGTAATTTCATTTATCAGATAAAATTTCAAAATACGAAAACTTCGTAAACTGTGTCCAGTCTCGGGTTTAGTAAGATCCCCCATTGATGTTTCTACAGTCTAAAGTTTTATTTTTTCGGCCTCGCTCAGTGCGCACGTAAATTGAGGAATATATTAAAATAATCAAACAATTCAAATAATTCCAAAAAAATTTCTAAAATTAAAAAATATTATAAAATGAACATATATCAT
Organism: Ormosia semicastrata; assembly: GCA_029884595.1. Taxonomy (NCBI): domain Eukaryota; kingdom Viridiplantae; phylum Streptophyta; class Magnoliopsida; order Fabales; family Fabaceae; genus Ormosia; species Ormosia semicastrata. Next base: position 36,847,217 of record JAQQTO010000060.1, on the reverse strand, counting down.
GAAACAAGTAACTTCGGGGTGTTACAGTCCTCCTCCTTTGTCTCGGGGTCAGATTTCGTCAAGGGCTTCGACTACGTCTTCTTTCTCTCTATGTTTTGGGGTTATCATTATTTCGGATGCTGGCAATATACTTTTGTAGTCAGCTTTCCTTAATAAAAGATTCGATAACATCCTGGAGCTGGTGACATTCTTCTATCTCGTGGCCAAAGCCTTTATGCCACTTACAATATTTAGAATGGTCCTTTGCTTTTTTCAGAGGTGGCAGCCTCTTAATATTCCAGAACTCAGTCTGAAGTACCTTTTTGAGAATGGTTTCTCACGAGGTGTTCAGCGGAGTGTAGTCAGAATATTTGGGGTAGTAAGGATCGCCTTTGGGGGTCATCCGAGGTTGATTAGAGCTTCGGTCCTTTTTCTGGTGAATGGGCTCACCCTTTTCCAAAGTCTCTTTATCTATGATGGTTTCTTCCATCTCAATATATTTCGTTGATCGAGTATGGAATTCATTCATAGTCTCCAACTTCTTCTTTGCTAATGACCGGAAGAAATCAAAGTCAGCTTGGAGGCCGCTCCGGGCATAATGAAGAGCGATCCGATCATCTGGCTTGCTACACGAGCTAGTGCGGTGCTAAATCTTTTAATATACTCCCTAAGGGACTTGTTGCTCCTATGACGAATTTTGGAAAGAGAGTCAACTAACTTGGGTTACTCTTTTGCGATGGTATAGTGTGACAGGAAGCGTTGTGAGAGGTTGTCCCATCCAAAAATAGACCTTGGTTGCAAGGTGAAAAACTATCGGAGGGCGCCCCTCTTTAGAAAGAGGGACAAAGCCCAGCATAACAATTCTGGTGTCCCCCCGTGGAACTGCATGGAATGGGTATAAGCATCGAGGTGTTCCTACGGGTCTGTTGTACCATCATATTGCTCAAGATTGGAGGGGGACTTAAAACCTCTTGGGACCCTATACGCCATTAGTTCTTCCGAAAATGGTTATTGCTGGATGCCAGGAAATAAGATGTTGTTCCCGATGACATGACTGTCTTCATTGTGGGGTGGCCTTCTCTGGTTGTTAGCCACATTCCTCTTTTCTTGGATAGTCTCCACGTGTACTAATCGCTCTAGCTCGTCGATCTGACGTCATTGGACATCCAACTGGTGGCATTGTTCATCTAGCTACTGCATCTGCTAGGATACCAGTTCTTGGAGGCGATTTTTGTTCATCTCTGATTGGGCAGGAGCTCGGCTGGGAGCACGATCAACAATATTGTTATTGTGACAACCTAGGCGTGATTGCACGGATCCTCTAGGTCTTAGGCGGCGTTGGTCGGCCCCTCTCTAGGGCGGGTAAGCCTATCCAAGACAAATGTTCTACGGGGTGGGGGTGGACTTTCATCTGAAATTGAAGTCTCATATCCATCTCGCAGATGCTCTGAGATGTGTTCTCGGTCTCCAACAGCCGAAGCTTCCGCCGCATCCGGTGGAACTGGTTGAGGAGGGGGTTGGGCTGCTAGCTCCTGTCTTTGATCAGCAGGAGGCAGTGCAGTGTTTCTCCTTGAATATTGATGTGTGTTCATCATGCTTGTGTGGGATTAGAAGTTTACTCCTCCCCACAGACGGCGCTAATGTTTTGAAGTGGATTCAGATAATACCTGAGAAAGGCACGTGAATGGTGATTTCCTCTTTAAGCAGCAACGGTCGAATGTGTTGAAGCAGGGGGTGGGTACCTGTAAAGGGACTCCAACGCTTAAGTTAGGCTGTGCATAAGTAAGGCAATGCATATTGAGTAATTTACTGATATCTGATTAAGGCTATTTACCCTTGTATTTATAGAGCGTGTATAGAATCCTCATGCTATTTGTATTGTATATAGGTACTTAGGATTAGTATCCTGGAAAGGATTACTTTCCTACTATCATTGGGATGAATCCCTGTAAGTTAGGAACTCTTAATACGAGAGCCACTTATCAATCTAAGACAGTTATGAGTCCTATAATATCGTAAGTAGATGATTGATAGTTACAAATATTTAGGGATATATCCTTAGCGCATATCTAATGATCTTAATATTATGGCCCAACTTCATTCAGTATGCATGGATCTGAGGTGCATACTACCTTTAAGGCCTTAGCCATGTCGTCCAAGGCAGAGTCCGACTAGCCGCGTGCCGGGTTGATTCAACTAAATGGGATCCCGGATCATGGTCCAGAACAGGCACTCTGTAACACCCTCAATAACATGTTAGACTTGTATATGTGTACAAAGGTAGCATATGACTTGCTTAACATGCTTGTGTAGTTTTACGACAAATTGAGTTAGTTTAGAAACTTTACTGCAACATAGAGTGTGAAAAGTGGTTTAAAATGACTCAGATAATGGCTTTAAGGGCTAAGTTAAGGGAAACAGATATGGATAATTTGTTTCTAGGTCACAAATGAGCTAAGTATGTTGTAGTTAAAGTTTGAGGATAATTGGAGTTAGTTTGACATTTTCAAGCATATTGGTTGTGTGTTTTAATGCCGAATTGACTAACAGCAGATTTGAAAAAATAGAGAAATGGTGAAACAAGATTTTTAATAAATCTTAGGATTTATTTCAAACTTGTTGGAAGTTATAAAATTAGATTTGGAGAAATCTAAGTGTTCATAGTAGATCGAGAGTTTTAGTACCACAATAGTGGTTATCTTATAAGAAGCCAAAGTTGATTTCTCTTCCTATTTCCTACGGCTGAGAACAGAAAATAAAAGAGAGAGAGAGAGAAAGGATGAAACAGAGAAGAGAAAGAGAAGGAAAGAAAGAGGAGGAGCAAGATTAAAGCTTGAAGGGGAAGATCTAATAGTAAGTTCAAGGCTTGAAGATGATCATCCACATAAGAGGTAGGGGAGTTTCTATTTCATATTTTCCTTTTGTTCATCTTGAATGAGCATAGGTTTCATGAATGGAAACAAGGGTTTGAGGAGTCAAATCTATGTTCTTGACTTAGTTCTTGATTGCAAGGACTAAGTTAGGATGTTTTCATCTTAATGAGAATAATAGAGTTAGGTTTATCCATAGATAGAACTAGTTGGTTCTTGAGTTGGAACCTAGGTTTTGAATAACCAAGTATGAGATTTTTAGTGATTAATCCTGTAATATCCTGAAAATTGTTTGTTTTATATAAATAGTCATTTTATAATATTTATGATTTTTGTGAATTTTTGTGGAATTTTCTGGAAATATTGAATATTTTAATATATTCCTAATTTTGCGTGCGCACTGAGCGGAGCCAGGAAAATAAAATATTTCCCCCAAGGCAGATAAAGCTTGAACTGTGGAAATGTCAATGGGGGATCTTACTAAACCCAAGGCTGCGCACAGTTTACGAGGTTTATATTTTTTAAGATTTTATCTGATAAATAAAATCACGATACGTTCGGTTAAATAAAAATTTTGCAATATGCTCTATTATTCATTAGACAATACATACTAGCTTAGTAAACTGTAACAATTGTCTATTGGATAATAGCTTGTAGTAAAAATCCTTATCACGTTATCTAGAAATCTACTTTATGTCCAATCAAGTTGACTTTTGCAAAAGCTAACAAAGCTTCTCAAGGAAGCTTTGCACCAAGCTTCTAGAGGAAGCTTCCCTTCTCTCTCTCCCATGTAGCTCTACGGCAATGTGGAGGGAAATGTGACAAATTTTGTCACATTTTCACTAATATCGCATATTCATTTCATATTTCAAAAACCCTAAACACTTTTCTAACACTTTCTCTCTCTATATTTCTCTTCTCTCATTTTTGTCTCAACTTTTTCTCTTCCTTCTCTCTTCTTCTTCCCACGGCAGTCACATCCTTCCACCCTCCATGCTTGTTTGATTTTCAAGCTCACATTTTGCTTGAATCTACATCTTGATTGGAAGACTTTCTTTCTGGTTGGAATCATCTTCAAGAAGCTCACCCATTCTCTCCATTTTCTCTTCTCTTCCACAACCAAGACACCATTTTTTGCCACCCACATTTTCTTGCTCAACCAACCTTGTTTCTTACATCTTCCATCATCCAGAACATTTTCTCTTTTGTGACCACCTCTTGAATCCACCATTTTCATCTTCTTCCACCAAGCTCTAAAGTTTGAAACTGTGAGGTAATGTTTATGACTTTTCCATTTTCTCTTCTCATTTTCATGATTCTTAGTCATCTTTGTGACCAAGAACTCTTTTTTTATGGTTTGATTTTTTTATTGTGAAAGTTTGATGTCCTAGGGTTTTAGTGGTGGTGGAGGCCAAAATCTACAATGAGCTTCAAGGAAGTTCTTTTCTTGTTTTCTCTTTAGGTAAGAGGAAGATTATCCACTTCAACCTCTATTGGTAGTGAGAAACTTATTTGTGTGTTGATTGTGAGAAACTCATGTTAGGGTTGCTCTCTTGGTTATATGTTTTTCTAATGATCTTTGTATTAATTTCCTCTATGTGGTTCTATTGGTTGTATTTGTGTATGTTAATGATCTTGGATTAATTTTGATGGATTGAAAATATGAATTGGAAGCAAGGGTTCCTTGCTTTCCTTAATAAGGCTCACGGTCATACCCCCTTCAATAATATGTTCATGGTTAAAATTTTATAATAAGTTGGAGAGATAACTAATCAAGTGAATAAAAATTAATGGAGCAATGGAAAATTTGGGTTCTTACCCCTTTGGCAGGCTCACGGCCTTGAGGGCCTTTTTGGGTCTAAATATGTAATTTTTGGGTAACCTTGGAACTTAAGAAATTAAGTATTAAGTAATAATGTGATGGAAAGGAATTTATTTGATGACCTAGAGTGATTTTTTAACTTAAGGGAAGAACAAGAGTGAGTGTGACATTTGAGAACCTTAGAATAATGTTCTAAGTGAATATGGTTAAATTTAAGTAAAAAACTTAGCTGATTAAGAGAAATAAAGATCTAATGAGAATTACAAGAGAATTCTTCTAGAGAAATATTTCATAAGAAATATTAAATTAAAGTAAAACTTCATAATAAACCTTAAAAAGTGTATTGTCTCATTTGAGAATTTGTTAATGTGTTATTATGGGTTAATGAGTGGGACCAAAATTCTGTTGATGTTTAACTTGGCCAAATTATGGTATGTTATGGAATGAGTATATCATTGTTGAATATACATGGATATGCATTGAGTCATCATGTATTGTGAAAGTCTGGTAGACTATTGTTAAGGCCATGTTGCCTAGGAGATTGAATCATACCTATGTGCGGGTGCGAATAGACTAGTGTAGGTCATAATGTTGACCTTGGGGGCGTCGGGGTGCGGGTGTCTCACAATGGTTAGTTGGTAGCTCCTCTAAGCTGTGGAATAGACCGATGCAAACGCACCGACAATCTGAACTGAGACACTGTCCTATATTGCGATTTAGTATAGACTGTCTTGTACAATGCCATGATGTGCACATTGATAAATTGAGAAATTATAGCACTTATTGGCTACAGCAGGCGAGTTATAGACATGTCTCCTGATCATTCTCTCTGATGTTTATGTCTAGCTCCATGGAGTAGGATTTCAGTATCATGTGCACGTGCATAGTGAGTCAACATATTTCTTGGTATTTATTTATAAGATGATTGGAACTGTTGCCTTATTGATGTTATAATTACTTGGATTTGTTAAGTTGTTTACTATTTACTTCTTGATGCTGATTATTATTTCTGAAATGTTATGTGGGCACTTTGCACTGTTCTGTTTCTTTACTGCCATAATTGGTACTGAATGTAGGATGTCTTACCTCTTTTCTGTATTTCTGCTATTCTGTTTATTTATATGTTTCTCTGAAGACATCGGTGAGGAAGGGGAAGTGCACGAATTCCCTAGCTTTTGGCCTGATTTTGACTAGTTACCTATTTTGGTCATGACGTCCCGCCCGCGTGGCATTTTGGGTTATATGGGATTGACTTTTCATGGAGGTTCAGACTACTGGCACATTAACCTGAGTACGGATCGCTACATTTACCTCGGAGACGTGACTGTATCTCTGGCTTGGGGATGTTATGATCCACCTATCTTTACCTTTAATGCTCACTTGCATTTAGAGTTTTACTTGCCCATACGTGATATGTGGGGTGAGCACTATTATTCCCCACAAGAGGATTCGTTCTTATCCTCTGCACAAGCCCCTGCTTGTAACTCGGTTGCTCCGATGAGGATTTCTTCTGATGAAGAAGACCCTAAGGAGGATCCATCTACGGTTCCTTCTCATTCGCTTTAGGGGCTGATGCTGTGGGTAGCTGCTGATGACTATCTGTAAATCTTTTGGGGGCTTGATGTTTTGTCTTTTTGGTGGGCTGTATATGTGTAATCATTTTGAGGCAAGTAAAGCTTCTGCCTTTTTTGTATATCTAATGATGTACCTAAACAAGTATGATATAAGTATATATATATGTACGAGGTATGAATGTATGATTTACTTCGCATGTTACTTTCTGTTGTAACTATGCCTTATCATCATTTTTATTACAAAAAAAAAATTCACTAAATTATTTATATGATTACAACTAAACATGCTTATCTATATTATAATGAATCGGGTCTTAGTTTATACATTTTGTTTCTATTTCGTGGTTATGGTGTGACGTTCCCTCCTCAAAAATGGGCGTTACACTAGTTTGGTATCAGAGCCCCGGTTTAAGCTTTCTTTTGGATCTTTGTGGTTAGGTCTGTCTTATTTGTGCTGTGTGATTCTCTGTGTTTGGTATTTCGAAAGGATACAATTAATTCTTCCTTGTGTTTTCATTTAGTCTACCCTGAAAGAGCGAAATGGCATACGGTGGAGGCATGGCTGCAACAATCGAAGTAATGCAACGAATGGCGGATGTCATTGCACAACAAACTGAGAGACCTACTCAAAAGCAGGAAAGGGCTACACAACAGCTAGAAGCTTTAGCCGATGCTCAAAATCTGTCAGAATTCCATCGTAACAACCCTCCTCAATTTAAGGGAGAATTTGATCTAGAGAAGGCTAGTCTTTGGATCAAGGAGTTGGAGAAAATTTTCAAAGGCATGAATTGTGCCGATGACAAGAAGGTAACCTATGCTGCTTTTATGCTGATCGAAGATGTGGAAGATTGGTGGAACGGAGCACAGAGATAACTAGAAGCTAAAGGTCGAGTAATCACCTAGGAGGTATTCAAAAATAAATTCTTGGAGAAGTATTTCCCAGCGAGCGCAAGGCATGCCAAAGAGATGGAGTACCTTAGTTTGAGGCAAAGGAACTTGACTGTCAGTGAGTATATCACGAGGTTTGAGAACTTGTCTAAATTTTCAACGTATTTCCAACACCAATCTGATGAGGTGTAGAAGTATCAGAAATTTGAGGAAAGATTGAGGCATGACGTAAAAAGGGTGATCATAACCTTAAGGATCAACCAGTTTTCAGAGCTATTAGACACGTGTGTTAGCCATGGCAACCATTACCCAAGAGGGGGGTGAATTGGGTGATGACTAGTTTTAATACAACTTTGACAAATTATGCACTTTTTGAATCATTCAATTAATAAATGCAGCGGAATACGCATAACAAAGGTATAGCTATTATAGATTACTCAAATACAACTTGAAGTATATGGTAAATGAAGCAAATAAGCTAAATATCAAGTTCAACTCAAGTATATATAATTAAAGCACAAATGTAAAGAAGATAGAGTTGAGAGAAGTAAACACAAGGTTTATCCTGATTCAGCCACCAATCCACTTGTGACTTACATCTAGTCCTTAAGCAACCGCTAGAGATTTTCCACTATATCTTCAAGCTTCAATAGGTGCTTGACAACCTTTACAATTGAGAGCACTCAACACATCTTGGGATACCTCACCCTTGTGCTTGAGCCTCAAACAGGGATACCTCACCCTTTACAACTTTTGAGGGATGCCTCACCCTCAAGGGATACCTTACCCTTTACCAACTTTGAGAGATGCCTCACTCTCTAAGGGATACCTCACCCTTTACTCAAGAGGGATACCTCACCCTCTCAAAACAAAGATTAAGATGAAGAGAAAGAATGTAAACTCTCATAAGAGTAGATATACAACTTGAAGAACAAAGTATAGATGATAGAAAACTCTCTCAAGAGTGGATAATACAAATTGAAGCACTATGGGTATAAAAGATTCACTCTTTAAAGCTCAAAATATAATTTTAATGTTTCAAGGATCAAGTATAGTGTTCTTGTGTTTCTTAAGTTGTAAATACTTCAAATATCACTTATATATAGAGCCCCAAATGATAAAATAGCCGTTAATAGTGTTTAGAAATGATTTTTTATGAAAATTAGTCGTTTATAGCCATTGGGAACATTTCTGGACACTTCGTAATCGATTACAAGTTTGGTGTAATCGATTATAAGCTTTTTGGAAACTTTTTAATCAATTACACACTTCCTGTAATCAATTACATGGCTTCTGTTAACGTTGTGATCGATTACAGGACTTGTGTAATCGATTAAAACATTTCTGGTTTTGAAAAACTGACTTAAAAAGGTCATAACTTCTTCATTTCTTATCCAATTAAAATGAATGACCACTCATTGGAAAGATATTTAAGTATATTTTAATATGAAAGAAGTTTCAGAACCAAACTCAAAGTCTTTTGAAATATATGGTCAAATTAGTAACTAAAGGTCAGTTTTACAAAACATAAACTTGACTGCTTTTGAAAACTGCCTTTAAATGGTCATAATTTCTTCATTTCTTATCCGTTTTAAGCAAATGACTACTCATTGGAAAGATCTTTAAGACTATTTTCATATGCAAAAAGTTTCACAACAAAACTCAAAGTAGTTTGAAAGTTATGATCAAAAGAGTAACTATATGTCAATTTTGCAAAACACAAACTTGGCTAATTTTCACAGATTTGAAATTCCACCAAGGCTAACATTCCAAAAACATTTTGTTGGGCATTTAAGAATTTTAGAAACACTTGTAAAGATGTTCAAAACTTATTTGAGCTTAATGTGATTCTCATTTATCTTTACACAAGATCTAAGTCCTATAAGCTATTCTTGAAGAAGTTGGACTTGATCTTTTGCTACCATCAATTCTTGATGTAATCCAAACTTCTAAAAAAATCTTCTCTTCAAAACTTGCAAATGCTTAGAACATCTTTTCATTCTTATCCTTCTTGAGTTGAGTATAGTTGTAATCTTTTTACTTTCTTATTGCAATGCTCGTTCTTGGTACTTGGACTATCCTACGAAGTATTGCTCACTTAAACAAACATAGTTAGTCCAAAATCATAACTCAATATCTTCATATGCATGATTCATAAATATATAACTCTAGTTGGTCTAACATGCATATAAGACTTTCATAGACACATCCAAATAAGATATTTATCAATTACTACTAGATATGCTCTATGTAGGATGCAACAAAGAGTATTTTGCACAGTTTCATTTAAGTAAAATCAAATCTAATATTAATTCATTAAGACTCATATAAAGCATTATTGGATATATTATATGAAGAATGTTACATATATCTCATTGCATGATTAACCAAGCCGATAGATGACCTTGTGGGTTAAGGTTAGACTGTTTAGGGCATAAGGGAAAACTCGTATCTCGCAGCAAGGTGGCAAAAAGTGGCATTGAGGGTTTCCTATTTAACCTTAGGTGCAATCAGAATAGTTGATCCTTGTTGGAACATGTACTCCTCAAACCTCGCCAAGGCACTTTAACCTTGTGATTACGCATTTAACCTTAGGTGCAATCAGAAAAGTTGATCCTCATCGGAACATGTATTCCTCCAACCTTGCCAAAGCACTTTGACTTTGTGGGTAGTGCTGTAACACCCCAAACTTTCTATGTATTAAATAAGTAATTTTGACAGTTAACAGAATTCTACTGTTTAGTGATTTCTGTGCACTGTAAAATTATTTTGAATATTCTGTCTGCATATTTGGTCATTTTGAGTGATTTGTTTCGTGTCAGGAAAATAATAATTTTCGGGCCGAAAAAATTTACGTAAATTAATTTTTATTGCTTAGTCTTAATTAACTTACGTAATCTGATTTGATATTTGTGAATTTTCTAATTTTTGTGATTTTATGTGTGATTTTGATTTTTTTACTATTTGTGGGCCCCGCGAGGTGTTTGTGGGCCCAGGTGGCCATACGTGGGCCCAGGTGGGTCCCGCAAAGTGAAAATTTTTCTACGCATAGAAAAATTTGTACTGTTTAGACGGAGACAGGGGATCTTACTAAACCTGAATCCGAAAACAGTTTTAGAAAATTTCCTTTACCGTATTTTTATTGTATTTATTTACCGTGACGGTAAAAATACAGTAAATGTATGTTTTGTGGGGTTACAGTGAATCAAAATAATATTCTATATTATTAAGTTAATATTGGTGGATTGGATATCCACCATTAATTTAATTACCATTGGAAATTTAATCTTGATTTAATCAACGGTGGAGATTTGATCTTAAAAGTAAATAGGATCAATTATAACCGTTGGATGGAAATTAAATCAAGGGTAGAGATTTAATCTTATAAAGGACTATGACCATTATCAACCCTTGGATGTAAAATAAATCAATGGTGGAGATGGATCATTAATGACCATTGGATTTGGATTTAAATCAATGGTGGAGAATTAGTTATCAAAAATTTCTACAACCATTTTGGACCCTTGGATGTAAAGTTTGAAGATGCAATCTTGACCTTCCATTTGAAGACACATCTAATGGCTAGGATTTAAAGAGGAAAGATCCAATGGCCTAGATTTTGTCTTCCAAAAATCAATATCTACTTAAATCCTAACCATTGAATGAATCAATGGTTAGGAATGCTCAAATGATTATTAGAAAAGATGACAAATTGCATGAATCATGCAAGGAGGGGGGACGGTTTTGTTGAACAAGGAGGAAGGGAGACATGCTTGGACTTTTAGGGAGTAGCCTTTTTAGGCCAAAGAAAAGATGAAGACAAGTTACTATTGCACAATTAATGTGCATGCTTTTCAAAATTCCATTTTGGCTTTTCTCTCCATGAAGTCCACGGCCATGCATAGCTTTAGGAAACAAAAGAATTCATTTTTCACCTCATAATATCATTCCTTCACATTTCTCCCTAAGTTTCAAGAACCAAGAAGAAAAACTCCATTTCTTGTCCTAGAGAAGCATTCGGCCAACACACCAAAACCCACACTCCATCACTCTTTAATTTCATACAACCTAGTTTCTTAAATCATCACCTTGTTCTAAACAACTTTCTTGTTGAGAATTTTCTCAAATTCTTAAATCTTGAAGGACTTTTTCTAAGATCAAGTTTTAGAGCTCTTGTTGGTGAAGAGTAAGAAAACTTCTTTTATTCTTTTCTTTTTCATGTTCTAAACCATGTTTGATCCATGGTTCCTCTTAATCAAGTTCAATATACTAATTTTCTTGTATTTGTTCTATGTTCAAGAGACTTTTGTTGGAGGAGATCTTGTTCTAAATTCAAAGCAAGGAGCATTTGGAGTTCTTCAAGAGGTAAGAGGGAGATTTATCTCACCAACCAAGCATGGTGGTGAGAGATGGTTATATTTGATGGATGATGAATCCATGTGAGGATTCATATCCATGGTCATGTAATAAATTATTTGTGTTATGTGTTTTTAATTATTTTGTTTATGCTTGATATGCTTTGCATGAATTAATTGTGTATGCATGCTTAGTATGATTTTTACTTGTTTATATGGTATGCTTATAATATGCATGATGATATATGTTAAATATATTATGATGGAATGTATGTTGGAAACAAGAAATTATGGCTTCAAAGGTCATAGGAAGCTCACGGTTTTGGCTCTCAAAAACTAAGGTTTCTATTGAAAATTTTCAAGAACAATGAACTTGATTTTTTTTAGTCCTTAGACTTAAGAAAATTTCAGCCAAGACACCAACCAACTTGGTGTTTACAAAATTAGATTTTCAAGAAGGATGAAATTGAATGATTTTAGAAAAAAAAAATAATAAAAAGGGTTGTTATTCCAAACAATGATGCTCACGGTTTTTAGTATGGAGTTTTAGTAAAATAATTTGTGTATAAAACAAGATTTGAACTTAGATGTTTCAAAGAAAAATATTTGATGGTTCCAAAGACCATTTATAAGGTTTTGATAAACTTAGAAAAAATGTTTTGATGTTATAAAATATAAGAATTTCCATAGAAGGATTTTAAAAGGGAAATTCAAGTGTTATCAATTGGTTGAGAAAGGATTTTTAGTAAAATAAAGAAAAAGAAAATTTAAAAGTGGTGAACATCAAATTATTTTAAGAGAATAAATTTTTAGAAGTGATTTAGAAAACGTTTGTAACTTAAATTTATTTAAGGATAATTTAATTTTTAAGCTTTGGAAAATGATATGATATTTTAAGTTAAAAATAGTAATTAAATTAACAAGATGAGATTTTACAATATCAAATTAGTAAAATGAAATTTTTAGTAATTATATTACGGAAAAGGAATATTAAAAAAAAAGAATAGGAATGAAATGAGGTGAGAGATTATATTATATTAAGAAAAGCCCAAAATAATATTTCAAAGTTAAGTAATATTTTTACGAAGTGTAGAAACGGTGAAAATTGATTTATGTAGCTCAAAAGCGTAATTTTTAAATTACACGATTTAAAAAAAATGTTAAAATATTTCTACGTAATTTTTAAAGCATTTAATCATTTTACACGATCGAAATGTTGTAGAAAAATCGCTATGCGATTTAAAAATGAAAGAATATTTTTACGTATTTTAGAATACAGTAAAAAAAAAATTTTGTTATGCAATTTTTAAACGTAATAGAAATGTTACAAATCATTGTTTACGTAATAAAATATTACGTGACCGTAAAAATTTGACAAAAATATTTTGCGAATGATAAAAATACAATAATATAATGTTGTTTATTAATTATACAAAAACTTTACGATTAAAAATCAAGTATGTAAATATTGTACAAGAAACTGAGCAATTTGCCTATAATTGGCATAAATCCATTTTACGAACGTAAAATAGTATTTGAACTTTGTATGAGAAATTATGTGATTTACCTTTGGTTGGTAATTGGTGCATTACACATGCATTGAAAATGGTCCGATGGACTGGATATGGCTAATTGCCTAGGAGAAACGTACACCTCTTGAGTGGGTGCGATACGCGTAGTGTAGGTCACTTATGGACCTTGGGGGCATCGGGGTGCGGGTTGCTCACAATGGGTAGTTGGTAGCTCTTCTGTACCGTGGGTTAGACCGATGCAACACACCGGTGATCCGGACCGAGACACTATTCTTAATCAAGATCTGACAAAGACTGTTGTGTAGGTGCTAGATGTGCAAGATATAATTATAAGCACTTGGTCTGAAGCACGAAATACCAGCAGCTCTTTTCGATCAATTTCTCCGACTTGAGTATTAGCTCCATGGAGTAGGGCATTGAGTCTATGTACGCATGCATGAAACTGAGCATCTATATTTATATGATGGTGTTGTTGTAATTGTTGTATGATTTAAACAATGATAGTGGCACAATGGTAATTATTATTTTGCACTATGATGATGGTATAATTGTGATCATGATATGATATTTTGCATGATGTGTTGTTTGTATTATCTCTGTACTATCATGCTTGTATTGGCGTAGATAATCTCACCTCTTTGTATGTATATCTGTATATTGTATTGATAATTGGGTGAAGACGTTGAGAAAGAAACGGTACAAGAAGCGTAAGAAGAATTACTTCTCACGGTACTGAATGCCGACTCGACAATGATATGACGACAAGAGCCAGTTTCTTCGGATATGTACGTCTACAATTTCTCGGAGGAGCTGAAGAATGGAGGACAAGTCCCGATGAGCGAGGACTTATTTATGAGGGATATCTGACTGTTAGCATTAGCAGACTGTTTCGTAGAGATCTATTTTTCTGTGTAACTATCTTAGTTCATGTTGAATTTCTGTTGCATATCAGGCGACACTGGGACACCAGGAATTATGTCCCAATGGAAATCAGTATAGTATCGTCAGCCCGGACACCTGTCCGTAGGGCTACTCGTCATAACGGATTCCTACCGTCGAGGAACCCGAGGAGGACCCATCTGAGGGGTCCGCTGCTTAGTTAAACTTGGGCAAGTTTGAACTCTGATATGAACTATGTGTGTAATTTATTTAAGTGTGTTTTAGTTTGAGACATGGACTGTAAAATAAATAATTCCAACAGTACGTTTGTAATAAGTATATGATGTAATCTATGTGTGAGGTTGCTATAATGTTTTATTTTCCGCTAAGTTTATTTTATGGTCGTCAAAAAAAAAATTGACTTATCTTTTTATTACAACGTCACCTTATATGAACTTGGGGGTTATTAAGTAACATAAATGTGACACCCTACGGTGGGTGTTACAAGTGCGGCGTATATTATCGAGATAACTAAACCCAAAGGGACTTGTATCTCTCGAACCTCGTCAAGGCAGCATTTGGCCTTGTGGTAGCGCTAAGATGATGTTATGTTGAAGCACTCGTGGACACGAGGTCCTGCTGAGGTACCGACCAAAATCACAGCAGGTCAAGGTACTCATGGACACGAAGTCACATTGAGGTTCTAGTCGGGATTGAGGCATGCCAAGATCCTAGGTCCTTCTTGGAAGAGATGTTGAGGTTAAGCCAAGGAGATGGAGCCGAAGTCCCGCTAACGTACTTGACTGGGATGAGAGCATGCCAAGATCCTAGATCCTTTATGGCCAGGACGGAGGCACGTCAAGATGAGGACAGGATGGGATGGAGGCATGTCAAGGTCCTTGGTCCTACTTAGCCGAGATGGAGGCATGCCGAGGTCCCAGGTCCTTCGTGGCCAGGATAGATGTGTAATGTCCTAATACCAGTATCTCAATATATAAAGCATACAAGGAGATACCTAGCATTACAATGTCATTACTTACATACTAATCTCATACATATATCTATAATGTTCATTAGAAACATTACAGAGAGCCTTATGAAATACAAAAAATACAACATTTATAACATAATGCATCTATATACATATACATCATTAGCCTCCCTTGGGGCATAAAGTAATACATAACTATTTACTTTACAAAAGAAGTACAACAAGATACTACATTAGCAACATAATCTATAAAGCTAAACTACTCTTTAGTTTCCTTCTTCTTTTTATTCTTTGAAGAACCTTCACCTAGAATTATATGGTTCACAGTGGGATGAGAAACAACATTTCTCAGTATGAGTAAACAAAAACCAGCATACATAACATAATAAGCATAATCTTAACATATGCTTAAAAGATATGTTCAAAGCATTTACACGGTCTAACTCTAGCATCTAGATAAACGAAGTTAGCTTACATACACTCATTCTTACATACTTAACTCATTTCAGATCTAGGCATGTTTCACTAGGAGTGTTGACTTCTCATGTTTACCCCTTTGTGAATAGGAAAACTAAAATTTCCACACTACATGCAACCCTAGCACTTGGTTAGAAATACTTCTCCCCTTAGGAACTTCTTGACTCCCTTCCTTCTTGGCTAAATAACCACACGTCATATAAGTCACATTAAAAGGTAGACAATGCCAACTTATCCTAGTTTACTTATATCTAACACCCCTCATCATCACATCTATAGTGAAGCTCAATAACAATAAGTTACCATAAGTGCTAGACTCTTATCTATAGCAAACCCTTACTTTTGGTTGCTTTAAAGATTGCACATACCTAATACGTACCAAAGGATCATCCTCTCATTGATTTACCTCTAGTAGTATCTTAATCATATCCTCAGACCACCCATTATGCTTAGATGACCAAAGGCTTAGATTTTCTCATCTAGGCTAGGTAATAATTTTCCTCTTGAAAATATCCCTATTTGTGCCTTAACACACTTTAAGAAACATATACTAATAATCCTATCTAACCAAGGACTTGAAAACATCAAAATAACATTTTTAGATTCCAAGGAATCATGCTGTGGCACAAGACTGGGCACGCCACGACGCCCTAGCCTCTGCTTATTGAAAACTGAGAACTCGAGCCTTACACGTCGTGGTACGCATTGGTACGCCGTGGCGCACTCATGAATTCAACCTCACGCCGTAACACGGTGTCCTCATGCTGCGGCGTTCATAGCAAAAACCAGATTTTGCAAAATCGTGGTACTATTCCATTAGTTATTTTCTTGGATTTTGACTATTCCAAATCAGTTTCTAAGTGATTCTAAGTCCCTAATCAGTTCTTAAACACATAGGAATCATTAATCACAAACTTAAGCCTCTTAATATGGATTCAAGCATCAAAATCACATACTTGACCTAAAACCCCATTTTTGTGAATCAAATGTCTAAATGAGATGTTCTAAGTTTTTAACTCCAATGTATACTATGAACAAGTCATAAATGACCAAAGAAACTCAATTATACAAGTAAAACACATCAAACACCTCTAAAAATCATTTTGGCCTATTATGCACCAAAAGTGCAACTATAATGAAAATGAGTGAAAAGAGATGAATATGAACATAAACCCTTACCTTTGGCAGCTGTGAAGAAGATTCAAGCTTGGTTGGATCTCAAGCATTGGCTTTGCCCTTGGCTTTCCTCTTTCTCTCTTCCTCTTCCTTAGTCTTTGCTTCCTCTTCTTTCCTCTCTTCTCTCACATTTTCTATTTTTGTTTTGGTGCAGAAAATGAACCGTGAACAAGGCTTATAAAGAGGGAACTAAAGACTCATATAGCCGTAGGCCAAAATGGATAAATCCTAATATGCTAAAAACACTAAGATTTAGCTAATTCAAGATTTCCAGCTTCTAACAACTTTAAAATAAATACTAGGATTCATACAAAATGTTGTTTTGCCATTATCTGATATTTTCATATCTACTAGTGGTCAATCTGGCTATAAATTGATAACCAATATGCCTAAAAATACAAAACTACCTCAGTTTACCTTGAAACTTTAACTGTAACTTGTTTCATATATTTGTGACCTAGAAATAACTTATCCATATTTATTTCTCTCGTCTAAATAATTTATTCTATTATCTGAGTCATTTACGTTTTACACTCCGGGTTATAACTGAGTACCTAAACTAACTCAGATTGTTACAAAAATTAACATGCATGCTAAACAAGTCATATACTACCTTTCGAACACATAAACAAGTCTAACATGTCACTTTAGGGTATTACAAGAGGCATAGTCGAGATCCTAGATCCTTTTTGGCTGGATTGGAGGCATGGACAAGATCCTATGTCCTTCATGGACGGGATGGAGGCATAGCTAAGATCGTAGGTCCTTCGTGGCTGGGATGGAGGGATAGCCAAGATCCTAAATTCTTCTTGGACGAGATGAAGGCATGGCTGAGATCCTAGGTCCTTCATGGATAGGTTGGAGGCATAGCCGAGATGAGGATAGAACGTGATAAAGGCATGTTGAGGTCCTATGTCTTTCGTGGCCGAGATGGAGGCATGGCGAGATCCTAGATCTTTCTAGCCAAGGTACTCATGGATGCGAAGTTATGCCGAGGTACTAGCCAGGATGGAGGCATGACTGAGATCCTAGGTCCTTCATGGATAGGTTGGAATATGTTGAGGTCCAAGAACCTGCATGGCCAGGATGGTGGCATACTAAGCTGAGGATATAATGTGATGGAGGCATGCCAAGGTCCTTGGTCCTTCTTGGCCGAGTTGGAGGCATGCCGAGGTTCTAAATCCTGCATGGCCAGGTTAGAGGCATGCTGAGTTGAGGACAAGATATGATGGAGGTATACCAAGATCCTAAGTCCTTCGTGGCTAGGGTAGAGGGATGCCGAGGTCCTAGGTCCTTTGTGACCGCCAATAAAAATATTGTTTCTCCTTCATATAGCTCACGTATAGCATTTTGAAGGTGAGAAAGCTAATGAAACCACAATTGTTCTTGGCAAATATTATACTAAGAAATGTGATGCCAAAATATGGCAATTACTGACACATTAATGCCTTCATTATCGTTTCATGGTGCCATGATTTCGATTGATTGCTAAATTGCCAAAATTTTGGAGAAGGGAATTATTGATGCTCGTTGGTCGGGGCCATAACAATGAGATTTATGGAAAGGAAGAGTTTTACCTCTCTCCACAGACGACACCAATGTTCTGAATGGGTTTCAAAGGTGTCGTATCTAGCTCGGTTCAAAGTGGTTGAAGGTGGTGGTTCCTCTTTATACGTCAACGGAGGAGTGGAAATAGGAATGTACCCGCAAAAGGTACTTCGACGCTCAAGTTAGAGGGAGCACCAAGTTTACAAGTGTAGAGTGGGTGCCAAACCCAAGAGTTTTGCTCTATATTTATAGCGTGGGATGACTTGTAGGCTAAGCCGTATCTGATACATTGATGGGGTGGTTGTGACCAAGATTTGATTCCCTAAAGACCCCTATTTATGTGGGATTTTATTAGGATAGAATTAATCTCCTCTTAAATAACTATTTGGCTGTAGGGTTGCATTGATTTAGATCTGTGGCTTAGGCCAACCTGCACTAGACCGCTCTATGTTGGGCTTGGAGTCGGATTCCAATCCAAAACAAATTATTATTATTATTATTATTATTATTATTATTATTATTATTATTATTATTATTATTATTATTATTATTATTATTATTATTATTATTATTATTACTATTATTATTATTATTATTACTATTATTACTAGTAGTAGTAGTAGTAGTAGACGACACTCTAGATTCTAGATTCTAGATTTGTTCATATATATGATGTAGTACGCAAATGGAAATAGTTAATTGACAAAATAAATTAATAGTGTTATTATTCTATTTCCTCATTTTTGTTAATTGAAAAAATATTATTCTAAATCCTCATTGTGAACACCCAATTTTGTTCGGGTCATTAAAACCTTTTAATTCAAAAAAATTTTGAAATTTCTAAAACATGAAAAAAATAATGAAAATCTGAAAAAAAAAATAAAAATAAAAAAATAAGAAAATAGAAATTTGGAAAAAATAAGATGACCTAACCTTCTTGTATACATAAGCTTAACCCAATTTTTCTCAAGCCACCCACCTTGAGCCCAAACCAATTTGTGACCCATCAAATATGGATCAACACGGATCCATCACTTCCACCTAAGTCATCTCCTTGCTTGCATCCAAACCCTAGTTGTACATGTAACATCCTTCTTTGAGAATTACATTTCAGACCAACGAGTTTAAAACTAAAACCAAAACATGAATGATTTAATATTATAATATACGGGTTTTAAAATTTCTTTTCATGGATAACATAAACTTAACAGAATATAGAGAACATAAGACATAGAGAACCTAATAATACACCTTCCATATATATGTAACATAGTTTCCTGACAACATAAATACATAAGACTTACATACTCAAAAGTATAATTACAACTACCATAACAAAACCTAATCTAGCTCAAGTCCAAACACTTGGAGGGAATGGTCCTCCACTGGACCTCCTCAGAATCCTCAACAGACAAATTCCCCATCCGGGGTATGTCTCGACAGAAGGGAGTCCGAGCAGATAATATCTCAGAATCCTCCTTAGGAGTATAATGAGGATCACCCCATAACTCCCTGACATGCATATAAAACTCCAGATATACAGTAGCATAAAAAAAAAATAGCAACCCCATGGCGGGTCCTACTCAAAGACAGAGTAACATCCCCATAATACTCAATGCGCTCAGTGTCTAGATGGATGCGCCATGCGTCGGTGCCTCCATGGAACTGCACCCTAACGAAACCCAGAAGATCCCGCCTCGCCACCATCACAGGCTTCATAGAACATAAACATAAAATAAAATAGACAGAACAATACCATAAAAAGGTGACATCCCCTACATCACATACTAGTATGACAATAAAGAAACAATAATAACCATAAGGCCATTCAGTATAGAATCAGCAATTACAATCATGATATTTAATTAATAGATAATTCAATGAATGTATGTCACAACAACATGTCTACTGACTATGCATATGTACAATGAACTGACCCCTACTCCATGGAGCTAAAACCAATATCGGAGAGAATGATTGGGAGACATGTCCATATATTGTTAGCCTCAATTCAAGTGCTTCAACTTGCTCAGCGTATGCATCATGGCTTATAGAAGACATTCTATACCAGATCGTGAATAGGAATAGTGCCTTGTCGAGATTGTCGGTGCGTTTACATCAGCAACCACGACACAGTAGAGCTACCAACTGGCCACTTATGGGATTACCGTGCCCCGATGCCCCCAAGATCAGTTATTAACCTTCACTACGCAATTCACACTTGTGCTAAGGTATAATTCAATCTCCTAAGCATACAGCCTTAACAAACAAAATCACTACGACTTTCACAGTGCATGATTGAATGACTTCATGAACCAATAATTATTAACTACATGACTTCCATAAAAAAAAAAAAATAAGCCACCACTGGGTTAAGCTGTCAACTGAAGTTTCTGGGTCCAGTACGTCGGCCCGATAGTAATCTGCTATTTTTCTCAATTGCAAAGTATTTTTACTGTATTATCACAATCGTGTAACACTTCTTGTTACGTCTCTAAATCATGTAACATTTTTACGTCATTTTTCAATTGCGTTAAAATTTTAAAATATTTTCTTAATCGCGTAACTCAAAATCAACGTTTATAAATCACGTAAGGTTTTATCAATACTTTTCAATCGCATAAAATGTTTTATTGACGTTCTAAGCTTAATTTTAAGACTTTCCTTGTTTAATATAAAATTTGAACCTTAAGTCCAATATTTTCTTACCAAATCTCCTCTAAGTAATATTTTCTAACATTTTTCACGAATTTTATGTTATTTTGATTTAATCAAGACATTTCAAAAATCTTTTTCCATTACTTTTACTAAGAACTCTCGTAAATAAAATACTCTAAATTTCAAACCATCTTTTAAACTTATTTCCATTATAATGGTGAAAATCCATTCTTCTCAAATGATAAATTTTTGTTCATCTCCTTTTCATCTTGTAAATCCTAAATTCATATTCTTATCACCGAATCATCTAGGTTCTCAATCAATAAAATATTTTTGTCTTGGATACTCCATCTTGGGCTAAATGGCCATGAGCCATATATGGTCATTGGGACCAAAAATTTTGCCATTCACACATGATTCAAAGCATGTAAAGCATTCCAATCATCAATTCCTACTATAGCAATTTCATGCATACTATCAAAGTCATATAATCACATATAACCAACAAGCATAAACCATTAAATTCACACAATCAAGTGAATAAATCCTCACATGGATTTTTTACCAACAACCACAAATTCCATTTATCACCACCAAGTTGGTTGATGAGGTTAATATCCCTCTTACCTTAGGTAACAATCAAAAAGCTCCTTAATTGCCTTCGTGGAGTAAACTTCTACCACCAAATAGATCCTTAAAACAAATTAAACATACAATTATTAAAATCTAAGGCTTGAAATAAGATAACCATGGATCAAGTTTATGGTCTAGAACTTGAGAATAAAATTAGAAGTGAAGATCAAGAACTTCACCTAAAAACCTTCAAACTTAGGCTTAGAGAAAGTGATTGAAGATGGATTAATTTGAAGAAGATCACAACATGAAAGTGTCTCCAAATGGTGTCTAGATTCAAGATATATGGTTAGTGTGGATTGAACAAGATTGGAGAGAAAGTTTGAGGTGTTAGCCAAAAATTGCTAAAGAGAGAAAATGAGAGAGTTTGGTATTTTTGTTTCTAAAAAAAACCAAGATAAACTTAAGTGAGATTAAGTAACCATTTTGTCTTCTAAGCTTGTCCTACAAGCTTCCTTGGCCATGTACACCTAAGGGTGTAGGGAGTCCAAACTTCTCTCCTAAGTTTCTCTTCAAGCTTGCCATGGAAGCTTGCTATTGGTTCAACATTGTGAGTCATAGCCACAAAGCTTGACTTCCTTCAACCTTACCTTGGAAGCTTGCTTCCTATTGACTCAATAATAAAGTGAGTAATAAGGTTTATGACTAGGCTCATGACTAGTCACCTAACTAGATATTTATCGGTAGATATTAACTAATGGACAAAGGTTACTACAGTAAAACTAGTGTTTATTATCCAATGGATAATAGAATGTACCTAGATTTCATCAGTCGGATAAAATCTTTGAAAAAGAAAAATTTTGAAATCTGTTTCTGGTTTCGGGTTTAGTAAGCTCCCCCGGCCCCGCGTTAACAGTCAAAATTTTTTCAACCCCGAAAATATTTTATTTTTCCAGCACCATTTCAAACTCACAAAATCAAAAAATAATAATAAAATAATCAAAACAAATTAAATAATTCACAAAAAATCATAAAAATCATAATTAACTGAAAAAAAAATTTGGGCTGTTACAGTACACCATATCCCCACCGTGCTACAATTTCACACTCAATCATCTACCCCGGATCGAATTCACGCCTAGAGTTCGTGGTTCTTTCATTTTTTGATCACGCACAATCCTTCAATCATGAGAGCATGAATCAAGTAAGCATGATTCCTTCCTTTTTTTTTTGTCATGAAAGTAACTCCCCTTTTTGTTTCATTTTGATTTCAATCAGGATCAAAGGAAATCGCGTGGATCAGATAGTGAAGAATGCAGATTCAATCCTATAAATCCCCAAGTAGAGAGGCAACAAAGACGAATTCATACTAGCAAGAGCAACGAGTGAGCGCATAGCAAGACACGGATCTATACTTATACACATCGAGAGCCACACTCACATGCACGCAGTTAGGGTGAGCAAGCAAAGCGTAGAGAGTAAATGAGCAAGAATAGAGTCAGAGAACTTGAGAAACCAAAGGTGCTCGGGTCAGGGATTGGGCCAAAATATCAAGGCAGAGGAGTGAGTTAATGTTGAGCAGAGGGATCTCCCCTATTCTGTTTGTTTAGAAAATTTGGGGTAACCCTTCCATTTTTCTTTTCTTCCCTTGTTTTTGTATTCAGTGTGTGTGAATTGAAGATGTAGGTGAATACTATTGGTAATCTAATTTGTTTGTTTAAGTTGATTGGTATTTATGACTCAATAACACAAAGTTGTAATGATCTCGATGAAGTCATGTACAGGGCATACTTTCCTATCATATGTTTGAAATAAAACCTAAACAATGGATCATTCTACAAGCATTCAAAGTATTATTGAATTGGATTTTAGGAAACTTTTTTGGGTATGATTAGACTCAATTTGATGAGAACTTGAGTTTCTTTGTTATTCATTGGGTGAATGAAGTGAGTTTAAGCAACTCTTAGTGTCATGTTAATGTCATCTTGGTTTCTAATGTAGCCATGAATAGGAGTATGAATGTGTTGCAATTTTGCTTTTGAACTTGAGATGTTTTATAGTCTCTATTTCTTATTCGGTTCAAAATTTGATTATAGGAGAATATACCGAATTTCATGTGGGCTTAGTGTGCTTGTGCAGTGTCCTATCATGGCAATGAATTTTTAAATTATTTTTAAATTGGTTTAAATGATGCCAACAAGTTTTGTGACATGTTTGGATTGTGTTCTTGATGGGTATAATTCCTAAACTAAAAGTGGCTTACCATTTGTTCTTGTCGCTATCTTTTGCCTTGGGACTTCTTTGAGCATTTTGGATATTCTTGAAAGCTTGATTTTAGAAAGTGCTTGCCTAAAACAAGAGTTATAAATCATTTGCTTGAGCTTTTTCTAGGGACATCTTATGGCAATTTGCTGATTGTTTACATCTTAGGAATTATGGATTGAAGTCTATAATTAGTTTATTAAAATATCTTTTTTCTTTGATTTCTAGCATGGATGGTGATTAAGTTTTCTGAAACATCTAATGAGTACTAGCTTATTTGCCTTTATGTTCATTCCATAAAAAGCATGAAATGTATGAATTCTTGAACATTTCCTGACATTCAGTTTAGAATATTCATTATGAACCTCATACCTTGGGTATATGAGTCCTAGCATGCATATTTTTTCAAGGGTTGCAAGGTCATGGTTTGTGAAGGATGAGTTCAATGTGGTAATTTGATAAAACAAAATCATCTTTGAATTAGCATCCATAGGTCCTGCCATTTTGCTCTTCTAAAAATGTCATTGCAAAACTTTATGAACTTTGCTTAACCTTGGGTGATAAAATATGGGTGTTGAGGTCTTGTGACTGGTCTCATTTTCTAAATTTGTCATAGCATTCCATGATGTCCAATTTCTGGTATAATTGACAGTTTGCTACTTTTAAATGAAAAAAATTAAAATGGTTGAACCTCATTAAGAAGAATAAAATAGGATTAGCTGAGCTGTGAATGCTTGTTAATCCTATATTCTTTGAGAAACATCTAAGTTGTAACAATTTGATGATTTAATTTTTTTTCTGAACATAAAAAAAGTCAAATGAATTTTCAAAATAATTTTTTTTAAATTTAAAAACAACTAACCCACAATCGTTTTTCTAAAGAACAATGTGACTTTGAATTCCTCATTGCACCCGGGGATACGTAGGAGCGAAATCTTTATTTTATCAAGTTAAAATTAAATTTTCATAATTTATCTATTAATTTCTTTTCTATCTTTTAAAAAAGTGTAAAATAAACACTTCTAAAGGTTATCAATTTTTTTGTATGATTAACTAAGGCAACCATTTTAACTCGGATGTATTAGGGGTGCTGTGGGATTAAGTTTCCACCCTTCCCTATGCATAATCTCCCGAATCTAATCTATTTAAAAGACCATTTTTTCCTAAAATAAAAAAGTTTTTCCAATTTTTCCTTGACTTAAATAAAATTGGTGGCGACTCCATTTCATTTCTTAATAATTTAATTTTTGCCGCTCCCGCCGTGATCCCGGTCATGACAGTTGGCGACTCCACTGGGGACACTTGAAAGTCAAGCTATTGTAAGTTAGTTGTGCAAATATGGTAACATTTATATGTTTGTTTTACCTTTTTTTTTGTTTGTTTATTGATTATTTTAACCATAATTTTGTTTGCTATGCAAACCTTAGGATTGAAATTTTTTTTTCTGAATTTGTTTTGCGTTTGTTTTATTTTGCAGGATGTGGGTAGTCCTTAGGATTATAAAGGTTTGTTTATTCCCTACACCCACTGTACCTACACGTTTATCACACACATTTGAGTGGGGCCCTATACCCGGGTATGAGTGAAGTCTAAGTTAGGTAGAGGTTGCGTAGTGGTAGCCATTTTGGTTGTACATCCTGTTTGGTTATCGCAAAAGCTTCATCTAGAGTGTGCCTTTTTCACGAATGTCTCACACCTAGTGATTTACCTGCTGTTTGTGGTCAACATTCAAAAATGGGACTTACCTCTAGAAGCCTTTAGAATAGTAGAGTCACCTAATGAAAGTTCTCATGAATCAAAAAGACCCATAAATCCTTAAGATATAATTTCTCAAATTTAAGACAATGCCTTAGGCACAAAGGGAGCTTACCTTTTTCGTTATCTTTAGATTTATCCATATCATAATCTCTATTCGTACATTTATATCATAAGCAGTGTAGTCCATTAGTGTGATAAGCCATAATTGTACCCCTCTTAAAAAGAAGTGTTTTTGCTCAGACAAAAAAAGAGAAAAGTTTTTTTTTACAAAGAAAAGGGGGGACAAGTCGCTATTAAAGAATCAACTATTTATCCATCATTGCATTCATCTTATATATCGAAATAAAATTAAAAAAAAAGCATACTTTGCATCCTTGCACCATGTTTCTTTGCCATACTTTAATCTCTTTGCAAATAGATTTGAACTCAAATAAAGTTCACTTGGAGTAATTAAGCATTATTATTAAAAATAATTGTTTTTTCTACTTTATATATAATATAATTAATAAAATTATGGAACTTAAAACAAGTTGGAGCTAAGGCAAAGTCTTTATTAGTCTTACCTTAGAACCGGCCATGCTAAAGCTGCTATCTGTTTCATCTTTTATAAATAAGGCTAAAAAAAAAGCAAAATTGATGTCAAAATTGAAGTTTTTGAACACATACAAAATTATGAAGTTGGCTTTAATTATGCAAGTGAAATGACCGAGCTGAAAGGAGTTTTGGGTAGAAAATATGAGATAATAAGAATTCAGGCTCCTTGAATATTTGGGAATTGGAATTGCCCTAACTCAAAGGCATCTCTTACATCGTCATGGTCGAAATTGGCTGGTTAAAACTTTCAACCATTACTCATTCTCAGAAAACGCAGATTGTAACACCCTTGTGGGGGTGTCACATTTATGATGCAATAAAATAAAATAAAATAAAATTCTTACCCAAGTTGTAAAATGTTTAATACGTACAATAATATGAGTTGTAAAATTTTTTCTTTTTATATTTATTAATGTTAAATAAAATAACACGAAATACGAAACAACATAAAACATAATCACACACCGTAATGTACATATGATTTTGTCTGAAGTGCAAAATTAATTTACAACTATTAATATTTAATAGAAACAGTAAAAGACAGCATACTACTAAAACATAACCCCTAAGACATGAGCCCTTGTCATAAGACAAATTCCCTAGTTGGGAATGTCTTGACCGATAGAAATTCAACCCAAAAATAAATCGAACTTCTCTCTAGGAGTATAGTGAAATTCATTCCACAACTCCCTAATAGGTAAAATAACCTGTACGAAAGTAACCGTATAAAGTGAAGTAACGATCCCATGTCGAGTACTACTTACTGATAAAGTAACGTCACTACTGTACTCTATGTGTTCTGTGTCCCAATGGACATACCAAGCTATTAGTGTAAATCACAAGTGCACAATTTTATCAAGTAGTAAAATTATCATTCCACTGGGACTGAGTTGATGATCACCAATTACGCACAATTATGATTATCTAGACGAAATCAATGATGCAAAACCGTAGTGATAGAACAAAATCGCAGAAAATAAAATCTGGAAAATAACAAAGAAGATCAACCTTAGAATTGAATAAGGGAATCAATTTTAAAGAATCTAGGATTCCGGTTCACCACGGTGGTAATTGACAAATCTGTAACCTTTCCCCTCTTATCAAACTAGATTACTTTTGAAGGTGAATTATCCTAAAAAATTATTGTTTCGTTTCAGAATACAATAACGTATCTAATCTACTCAAATTATTATTTTCACTACAATTGGATTAGAAAGGACCCTATAAGAACAAGATAATTCAAAGAAAGCCTCAAGAGAATTAATCTACTTTCGTGATTTAAGAGCTCAAGTTTAGTTTCTAGAGTTCAGAAATCAAGGATCACCTTTCAGTTCTTTCCCTAAAATCAAAGAATCATGCAAACATGTGGCCAAGCATATTCACAAATAGTTGGTGTGCTAAAAACTGAATCAAGAGAAACTAGCATTAAAGAGGTAAGAAATTCATACATCAAACATTGTCAATGCACAACCGGGTTACTTCCAAATCCTAGAACAAAGAACTACTCAAACATGTTCATCAAAATACAATCCATAGGAATGAACAAAAGCATTCAGAAAAACCAGATTGAAATACAAGAAGAAGAAAAAAAGAAAAACTCTGATTCTGTTTTGCTATTTCTCCAGTTGCTCTTGTCTGATCCTCCTTCCCCCATTTCTTGAGTCCAATGGTTGTTTATATCCTCTCCCATCTCCCCCTTTGGGTTCCCTCTTCATTTTTTGCTCTTCAATTCAGCTTGTCCAGCTCACTTTTGCAGTAAAGGAGCAATAACACAGATTAAATATGCTGACGTTCAACGATCCACGGCCGTAGCAGCTGCCACAGGCTGGCCGTGGATCTTACTGACTTGTGTATAAATGGTCGAAATGGTCCACAACCATGGCAGGTTCCACGGTCTGGCCGTGGTAGGTTCCACGGGTGTGGTAGCTGCCACAGGCTGCCTGTGGAGCTTACTGACTTGTGCGTAAATGATCCAAATGCTCCACGGCCGTGGCAACTGCCACAGGCTGGCCGTGGAGCTTGCTGTTTTGCTTATTTCTCTCCAGCAA
The DNA here is from genome assembly GCA_029884595.1 of Ormosia semicastrata. Lineage (NCBI taxonomy): Eukaryota > Viridiplantae > Streptophyta > Magnoliopsida > Fabales > Fabaceae > Ormosia > Ormosia semicastrata. Next base: position 36,819,233 of record JAQQTO010000060.1, on the reverse strand, counting down.
CAGGTTCTATGGGTGTGGTAGCTGGCACAAGCAGGGTGTGGTTCTTTCTGCATCTCCTCTTTTAGTTTAGCTCTTCATATTTTGGTGCTTCAAAGTCCCAAATCCATTCACCTATGAAATATAAAAACAAAACGCAGTCATCTGAACTAAAGGAATAAAAACCTAGGATATATACTAAAAATCAACGTCAAACATGCAACAATTAAATGCAAACTAAGACAAAATTATATGCATGCTTCACACACATCAAACTCCCCCAAACTTAAGACATTGCTTGTCCTCAAGCAAAACACGTGTGAATGAACAAAACATGATAAATAAAACAAAGCAATGACTCATTATCCCTGGCAAAACATTTTATCTTGTCATGTAATGGTATTCAATAAGCACAACCTCAATGTACATTTCACTGTGACTTAACTTGTGAGTACCTCAGTGCAAGTGTAATTAACCCCAAGGCATTGAACACCAAGTCAAGTTGTTTACTCTTTTCATTTTCTTTCACCAAGTTCCCTACTTAGCAAGCACCTACCTGCTAACAAGGCTCATCCCCCCTTTGTGCTTTGCACGTTCCACACTTAGTCTCAAAGGAGCACTTGATTTCAAGATTGATAAGTATTTCCCTAGTAACCAACTTGGTCTCAAAGGGGTACTTGGTTGCCTTTTTGCAACATACAATCAGTATATATATTTTTTTCAAGTGTTTCTCCAGTAACCAAGCGCAGTGGGGGTCCTCTTGAGAACTCAAATACTCAATTGATTATTTAAGACTTTCCTTGGATACCTCAACACTCAGAGTCAATTGTTAATTGACAAGAGGTTCTCACAAGGCAAGACAAAATAGTGAAAGCTCAATCCAAAAGTACTCATTGCATACCATCACAGATATCAAGGAATAATGTGCCAAGGAAATGAGTCAAAGCAAAAAATAAATTATTAAGATGCTTGCCATTTTTTTTATATATGCATGATAATTCAAAGCAAAATAAATGGATGCTAAAGATACAAAACTAGGATAAAAATGCAAAATTGAATGCTAGAATGCACTAACTAACTAACTAACTCCCTCAAACTTAAAAACCGACATTGCCCTCAATGTAAATAGAAGAAAAAAGGGAATAATCAACACATAACTTACTAAGGTGGTGGAAAATGGCCCTGGGACAAGTGCCAGTTGTAAATAGCCTGCACCATCCCCTCCATGCTCTGCAAACGGCCATTAGTAGCCTGCCCCTGCTGTTGCAACTGCTCCATCAGTAGGCGCTGCTGCACCTGTTCAGCTTGAATAGTTTCAATGGAGGGTTGGAGCCTAGTATAGGCATCCTCTGAATTACTTGAGGAAGAAAAAACAGAAGGTCTAGAGGGACCAGCCTATGGGGCTTGGCGAAGAGGGTGCTGCTCATTCAAGGGTTGGGGATCATTACCACCAGGATGGATCCAGTTAGCCAGATTTTTGACAGAAATGTGCTCAAGATTAGGTAGTGGGAGGCCAGCCCGACCATTAATACATAAGCAATAGATATCATGTTCCTTAATAATCATCTTAAAAGCAAGACATGACTCTAAATCTATCTGGGTACTACCTGTGGCTTCCTGAAGGCCATCTAAGTCATAATCGAAATAGAGGGCTAACGGGGTAATGAGCCCCCCAACAACAATCTTTCCAGCTTGAGCCTTTCCTACCTTAGCAAAATGTCGAGCTAAAAAGGATCCAGAATCCATGTGGACCTTATTGAGCATGGCCCACAAAAAGAGGAGCTCATCCTGACGAACCGCCCCATCACTGTCTCCGCGCCCAAAAATAGTATATGACATAACACGGTGTAGATAACGGAAACAGGGGTTTTCCATAGCAGTGGCCTTGTTCTTAGAAGAATCATAAAGGCTCCCATCAGTTATTCTTGCCCAAAAAGACTCACCCCGAAATCCCTTCGGGGTTCTCCGTTCCCCTCCCATGGGTAACCCGTATAAGGTATTAAATTGAGCCAAGTTAAGTGTGTGTTCCTTATTAAAGAGGCGGAAAGTGATTTGCCCCTCTGTGCATCCTTCCCCATACAACACACTAACCTCAATGGAACTCAGGAACTCAAATGTCAATTTGAGATAGGTCGGGTATCTCATCCTAACAAATTCAGTCCAGCCTACCCTTCCTATCATCCAATCAATATCTTCCCTAAGTCCCAAAGCATTGAGCACATTATTGTCTAGATATCTAGTGTTGACAATTTTTCTTGTGACCAACAGATTATACCTAACTCTCTGTTCATTATCTCTAAACTCTATGCCATAAGGATTAGAGGAAACAGGATTACCTCGAGAAGTGCTCTTCCCTTTGCCTTTTGCCTTAAAGCTCGAACTAACTTCAACCCTTTGTCTCTTGGATGCCATTATCTCACAAAAATCAACAAAGGCAATGTGCTAAGTGGAAATTTGCCCCCTTTTTCTTAGTGAATTCGAATTTGGGGTTAGGGTTTTGAGAAATTGGGGCTTTTTGAATTTGGAGGAATTTTGGATGAATGAAATGTGGGTAATGGTGTTTGATGGGGGTTAGGAAAGAATAGGTGGAAGAGTGGTGTTAGTAAACTTTAGGTGTGACTATGGAAGAAAAAAGAAGATGAGTAGTGGGTGGTGGTGGTGGATTGGAAGTGGAGAGTGAGTTGAAGAGTGATGTACGTATGGTGAGAGAAGAGATGTGGTGGGGGTGATTGGCTTAGTTGGTAGAGGAAATGGTGGAGTTTTGGTGAAGGATGGGAGCTTGGGACGGTGGTTATGGAGGAAAGAAAAAAAATGAAGGAGAAGAAGTGAGAAGAAGTGAGTGGCCATGCCACTTAAAATATTTTCTTTGAACGATCCACGGCCGTGGCACGTTCCACGACCAGGCCGTGGATCTTACTGACTTCCCTTTTTTTTTTGTCTTTTTTTTTCTTTTTTTTTGCTAGAGCAGAAGCCTGACACGGGCGTGGTACGTACCACGGGCAACCCATGGAACTTTCTGACTTTGGCAATTTTCCCACGCACAAGGCACCATGGCTGTGGCATCTGCCATAGGCTGGCCGTGGTCCTTACTGACTTTGAGGAATTTTCTACCCAATTGCAGCAGAGATGGGTCACGGGTGTGGTATCTACCACAGGTAGCCCGTGGAGCTTCCTAGCTAGCCCAATGTTCATCTTTTGAAAGTTTGAAGCTTGCTCCTTGAAATAATCCTATAGAAAAAAACAAAAGATCATTAATGAATGACTAAGAAAAACAAAAATAACCACAAAAACTTAATTCAATAAACGAAGAAATGGAGAATTTGACAGAAATAAACTTAGGTTGCCTCCCAAGAAGCCCTTATTTATGGTCTTAAGCTTGACCCCTGAAATTCTTAGTTTGAAGTACTTGGGTTAAGAAGGTTGTGCATCACTCCTTTCTCGATAGGTTCATCAACAAAGTAACTCTTCAACCTTTGTCCATTCACCTTGAAAGATCCTGTGGCTTCGCTCCATACCTCTATAGCTCCATAAGGAAACACTTGGCGAACTTGAAATGGCCCGGACCACCTAGACTTGAGCTTGCCTGGAAATAGCTTCAATCTTGAGTTGAAGAGCAACACAAGATCTCCTTCTTTGAGTTCTCTATGCAAGATATGCTTATCATGCCAACGCTTGGTCTGTTCCTTGTAAGTCTTGGCATGTTCATATGCATCAAGCCGTAGTTCGTCCAGCTCATGAAGTTGTAACTTCCTCTTCTCCCCAGCTACCTTCATGTCAAAGTTTAATAGCTTGACGGCCCAAAATGCCTTGTGTTCTAACTCAACTGGAAGATGACACGGCTTACCATAAATCAACCGGAATGGAGTCATACCAATAAGAGTCTTGTAAGCTGTTCTATATGCCCATAAAGCGTCATCAAGCTTTAAAGACCAGTCCTTTCTTGATTTTGAGACAGTCTTCTCCAATATACTCTTGATTTCTCTATTGGAAATCTCTACTTGTCCGCTGGTTTGGGGATGGTATGGTGTAGCGACTTTGTGAGTCACTCTATACTTCTTCAAGAGGTTTTCAAACTATTTTTCAATGAAATGTGAACCTCCATCACTTATAATCGCTCTTGGGACTCCAAATCTTGGAAATATAATCTTTCTGAAGAGCTTAATTACAATTTTGGCATCATTTGTTGGGGATGGCACAGCTTCCACCTATTTTGAGACATAGTCTACTACCACAAGAATGTATTTATTGCTACAAGATGACGAAAATGGTCCCATGTAATCAACTCCCCAAACATCAAAAATCTCAACTTCCAAGATAGTGTTGAGAGGCATTTCATGTCTCTTGGATATATTTCCAGTTCTTTGACAATTGTCACAAGAAAGAACATACTTACGGGCATCCTTAAATATGTTAGGCCAATAGAACCCAGCTTGTAGGACTTTTGCAGCTGTCTTTGAAGTACTAGCATGACCTCCATAGCTAGAAGAGTGACAATGATAGAGTATGTTGTCAACTTCATCCTCCAGGATACACCTCCTATACACTGTATCAGCACATCTACTATAGAGGAGTGGTTCATCCTAAACATAGTTTTTCACATCAGCAAAGAACTTCTTCTTTTGTTGATAGCTGAGTTCTGGTGGCAATATTCCACATGCGAGAAAGTTCACAAAGTCCGCATACCAAGGAGCATCGAGTTGGGCCACAACTAACAATTGTTCATCAGGGAATGAGTCATCAATGGGCAATTCCGCCTCTCCATCTACATGCAGCTCTTGATGCAACCTTGAAAGGTGATCTGCTACCACACTTTCAGCACCCTTCTTGTCCTTGATCTCTAAATCAAACTCTTGCAAGAGTAAAATCCATCGGATGAGTCGGGGTTTGGCTTCCTTTTTGCTAACCAAATATTTGATAGCCGAATGGTCCGTGTAGACAATCACCTTGGAACCCACAAGATAAGATCTGAATTTATCAAAGACATAAACAATAGCTAGTAGCTCCTTTTCAGTGGTAGCATAATTCACTTGAGCATCATCTAAGGTTTTGTTGGCATAGTGAATAGCATACATCTTCTTGTCCTTCCTTTGGCCCAATACGGCTCCTATTGCATAGTCACTTGCATCGCATATGATCTCGAAAGGAAGGCTCCAATCGGGTGTTTGCATTATAGGAGCTGAAATCAGAGCTTCCTTCAACCTGCGAAAAGCATACAAACAAGCTTGATCAAAATCAAATTCAGCATCTTTAATAAGCAAGTTTGTTAAAAGTTTAGAGATTTTTGAGAAGTCCTTTATGAACCGCCGATAAAAACTAGCATGTCCTAAGAAACTGCGCATTCCCTTCACATTGGTTGGTGGGGGCAATTTCTCAATCACCTCCACCTTAGCCTTATCAACCTCAATGCCCCGCTCGGACACCATGTGTCCCAACACTATACCTTCTCTTAACATGAAGTGACATTTCTCCCAGTTTAGGACTAGATTTACCTCCTCACACCTCTGCAAAACTTTAGACAAGTTAAACAAGCAGTTATCAAAACTTATTCCATACACAGAAAAGTCATCCATGAACACTTCCATTATATTTTCAATGAAATCAGAGAAAATAGTTGTCATACAACGTTGAAAAGTAGCAGGTGCATTGCAAAGACCAAAAGGCATACGCCTATAAGCAAAAGTACCATATGGACATGTGAATGTGGTCTTTTCTTGATCGCTAAGATGTATCGGAATTTGATAAAAACCAGAATATCCATCCAAATAGTAGAAATATGAATGCCTAGCTAACCTTTCAAACATTTTATCAATGAAGGGGAGGGGAAAATGATCTTTTCTTGTTACTTTGTTCAGCTTCCTATAATCAATACACATTCTCCACCCTGTTACTGTCCTAGTAAGGATTAACTCATTATTTTCATTTTTAACCACAGTCATCCCTCCCTTTTTAGGAACTACTTGGACAGGACTTACCCATTCACTGTCAGAGATTGGGTATATCACCCCTGCATCTAACAATTTAAGCACTTCTTTCTTGACCACCTCTTTCATGTTAGGATTTAATCTCCTTTGATGCTCAATAGAGGTTTTATGATCATTTTCAAGCAAAATTTTGTGCATGCAAACAGAAGGCTTAATGCCCTTAATATCATCAATAGTATACCCAATGACCTTCCTATGCAATCTGAGTTTCCTAAGCAATTTTTCAGTCTCAAATTCATTCAGATTTGCATTGATAATCACAGGGTATGTAGAGTTGGGACCAAGAAATTCATACCTTAAGATTGAAGGAAGAGGTTTAAGTTCTACCTTTGGTGCACTTTCTTCCTCCCAATCTATTGATTTTTGTTTGGGCTCCAACTTTTCAGTTTTGGATTTTTGTAACTGTGGGCATGCATCCAAGAGACGAGCATACTCACCAATCTCACCATCATTACTTGTTGAACCTTCACCAATCAAGCACATCTCCAACGGATCAACAGAAGAACATTTAGGTGCTTCCTCCTTTAGTTCCTGTTGTAACAAATCTATCCTACAACAAAGATCATCAACAAAAGGTTATTTTACAGCATTAGACAAATCAAATTCAACTTTATCATTACCAACTGTTAAAGAAAGTTTCCCATTTTTCACATCAATTATGGCTCCAGCAGTGGCCAAGAAAGGCCTTCCAAGAATGATGGGGATTTGAGAGTCTTCCTCCATCTCTAAAACCACAAAATCAGCCGGCACAAAGAACTTACTGACTTTAATGGGAACATCCTCCAAAATACCTATGGGGTATTTCACAGAACGATCCGCCAATTGTAATGAGATTGTTGTGGGCTTTAGTTCACCCATCTCCAGCTTTTTACAAACAGATAGGGGCATAAGACTGACACTAGCCCCAAGATCACAAAGAGCTTTATCAAAGCTCATGTTGCCAATTAAACATGGAATTGAAAAACTACCTGAATCCTTGAGCTTTGGAGGTAATTTATTTTGAATCAAAGCACTGCATTCCTCAGTTAAAGCCACAGTTTCATATTCTTCTAATTTTCTTTTATTTGATAAAATATCCTTCAAGAACTTAGCATAAGTAGGCATTTGTTGCAAAGCTTCTGTGAAAGGAATATTTATGTACAACTTTTTCAAAACTTCTAAAAATCTACCAAATTGCTTGTCAAGCTTAGCCTTAGCTAACCTTTGGGGGAAAGGTATGGGTGGTCTATAAGGTGTGGCCAGAGGTATGTGACTAGGTTCCTCACCTTTTTCCTTGATCTCTTCCTTATTCTCATCTGTTGGTGTATGCCCTAGTGGCCAATACATTTTGTTTGTATTGACATACATTATATTATGCTATTTTTGATATATGAGGCATTTCATTTATTGTGTTCTTTTTTGATAGACATAATAAAGTCCTTAGAATAGTAAGTTTGATACCATAGGACATCAAGTGTATGACTTGATGGTGAGATCCTATTGGATAAAATACTATTCTTAAATGTCCCTAGTCAAGTATTATTGTTAATTAGGACAACAATAATGCATTGAGACTAGTATGTGCGTAGACTGATGACCACATCTCACGGGTCATGGATATGAGATATCAAGTCTACATATGGATACATATTAGAGTAATGATGTATTGGACAGACCCACCATGAGAACGCTACGTGGATCGTTACGTGAGTGTCATAAGCGATTCTCATAGTGATAATGGTGTATGTGGTTCTTTGACCTAAAATCACTACGATTCCTACATGAGGAGTTGTGTGTTTTAAATGCCATCAAACGTCATCTGTAACAAGATGATTATAAAGTTGGTTATTAGACATATTGCGATGCATGTGGAGGAATGTGAGTGACCTAGATGGGATTTGTCCCTCCTACATAACAGGAGTGATATCTTCGGGCCCCCTGATTGAGTGAGACTATGAAATGCATGGCCATGCTCAAATGAGTCAATATGAGATATTGATCTCATTTGTTATTACTATGTCTACTCGGGAATCAGGAAACTGAAGATTGAATTAAACAAGGGTGACATGTTCCATGCCTTGTGTTCAATCTGGATATCTGGACAAAGGGACTAAACTACACGAAAACATTGATCACGGATAGGTTATGTCAAATCACTGACATTCTCATTACTTGGGTAGCAGTGATATGTTGCTAGATACCGCTCACTGTTTGTAATATTAAACTGAGATTTTAATATTACTACCAACGTCATGAGAACCTGCAGGGTCGCACACTTAGAACAGACTAAATTGGAGCAATAAGGATCCAAGTTGGACTCGGATTCAATTGTGGGCCTAACTCATGACGATGGGTTTTAGGGTTGCACACGCTTACCTTGCTCTTGCTCACACTCACTTAAGGCACCACTATTATAAATAGTACTATTAAGGGGGCTGCTATAGATGTTACATCACAACCCTAGCCGCACCTAAGAAAGTGAGTGAGAGACAAGGTGAAAGGTTCTTCTCTTCTATTCGCAGCTAGCACCGCGAAACAGAGGCGTGACTCCTTCTTGCAAGTCTGTTCGTGTGGATAACGCAGAAACATCGTCACTATTACGGTGTTGGTGATTCACCTCGCTTGTGTTTATCACGCTTCAAGAGGTAAATTTTAAAAAAAAAACTCGGATTATGGACTTTTCGCATGGATCCTGTGTGGGAATCCTATTATTCCGCTGCGAGATATTTTGATCCGCAATTCCCAACATCATCTTCCCTAGGTGGTGGCCTAGTAACCTCAACTTCCTCACTACCATCTTTCTTTTCACTCTCTTTTCTTGCCTTAAGATCTTCTAATTGCTTACCACTTCTTAAGGTAACAGCCTTGCATTGGTCACTCGGATTTGTTTCAGTGGCGACCGAGAAACCTTCCTGGTGTTCTTGTAGAGGAACTAGCTTATTGTGCTATTTGGGTCTCTAACATCTTATTATGAATAGCTAGACTATCAACCTTAGATGCTAGTTGCTTAATTGCCTCACCCATAGCATGACCCTGCTGCCTAAATTCCTCATTTTGCTTGGATTGAGTCAAAATGAAATTTTTCATTAAGGTTTCCAAATTAGATTTTTGTACCTGTTGTTGAAACCCTGGAGGTGGCCTAGCAATGCTTTGCCCAGCTTGATTTTGATTGGTCCGGTAGGAGAAGTTAGGATGATTCCTCCAACCAGGGTTATAATTATTCGAGAATGGATCATTCTGCCCCCTCTGGCTGAAATTATTGATAGCATCAACTTGCTCCATCGATGCATCTTGTGTAGGAATGATTCCTAGCTGGCAATCTGCAGCTGTATGCCCTGCTGTACCACATATCTCACAAGAGGCATTAGAAGTACAAACAACATTGACATTAATTTTATCAAATTTCTGAGACAAAGCTTCTACCTTAGCTGCTATAAGATCCCAAGCATCTACCTCATACTTACCTGCAACTCTTTTGGGATTACCTCTTTCATTCGCCCATTGGTGGTGGTTTAGAGCCACATTTTCAATTATCTCATAAGCCTCTTCCAAGTTTTTATTCATCAAAGCTCCTCCAGCTGCGGAGTCCAATGATACCTTGGCTTAGTAGGTTATACCGTTATAGAACGTGTGGATGATCAACCACTTCTCAAGGCCATGATGAGGACATTATTGCAACAGCCCTTTAAACCTGTCCCAAGCTTCAAATAATGACTCACCGCTTTTTGAGCAAAGTTGGTGATTTGATTCCTAAGATGAGCAGTCTTGCTGGGTGGGAAGTATTTGTCAAGAAAACGCTGCTCTAGTTCAGCCCATGTTGTAATACACCCTGTAGGAAGGGAATGTAACCATGCTCTAGCCTTGTCCCTTAAAGAGAAAGGGAACAACCTCAGACGGATGGCATCTGCAGAAGCGCCATTAAACATCAAAGTCTCGCAGAACTCCAAAAACACCTCCAAATGAAGATTAGGATCTTCTGTTGGCAATCCTCCAAATTGGTTCTACTGAATCATTGAGAGAAGTAAAGGCTTCAACTCAAAATTGTTGCCTTCAATAGGGGGTCTTGTGATACTAGAACGCAGCCCTCGCACGCTAGGCGCAGCGTAGTCCTTCAGTGGCTTATTTTCATTTTGGGCAGCCATGACTGATGTAGGTTGTTTTTGGGCTGCTCTTTGCTGTCTTTGTTGTCTTCTTCTTACTCGAAAGGTCCTTTCAATTTCTGGGTCTGCTTCTACAAGTTTTCCAGAATTTCTAGACCTTCGCATACAAGAATTACCTACTCAACTGCAAAGATATAAATAGAAAATAAATTAAAATAAACAAAAATAAAAGTCCAGACTAACCAACATGCAAGTGAATTGACATCAACAAAACATAGTCCCCGGCAACGGCGCCAAAAACTTGTTAGTGTAAATCGCAAGTGCACGATTTTATCAAGTAGTAAAATTATCGTTCCACTGGGACTGAGTTGATGATCACCAATTACGCACAATTATGATTATCTAGACGAAATCAATGATGCAAAACAGTAGTGATAGAACAAAATCGCAGAAAATAAAATCTGGAAAATAACAAAGAAGATCAACCTTAGAATTGAATAAGGGAATCAGTTTTAAAGAATCTAGGATTCGGGTTCACCACGGTGGTAATTGACAAATCTGTAACCTTTCCCCTCTTATCAAACTAGATTACTTTTGAAGGCGAATTATCCTAAAAAATTATTATTTTCTTTCAGAATACAATAACGTATCCAATCTAATCCAATTATTATTTTCAGTACAATTGGATTAGAAAGGACCCTATAAGAACAAGATAATTCAAAGAAAGCCTTAAGAGAATTAATCTACTTTCATGATTTAAGAGCTCAAGTTCAGTTTCTAGAGTTCAGAAATCAAGGATCACCTTTCAGCTCTTTCCCTAAAATCAAAGAATCATGCAAACATGTGGCCAAGCATATTCACAAACAGTTGGTGTGCTAAAAACTGAATCAAGAGAAACTAGCATTAAAGAGGTAAGAAATTCATACATCAAACATTGTCAATGCACAACCGGGTTACTTCCAAATCCTAGAACAAAGAACTACTCAAACATGTTCATCAAAATATAATCCATAGGAATGAACAAAAGCATTCAGAAAAACCAGATTGAAATACAAGAAGAAGAAAAGAAGAAAAACTCTGATTCAGTGTTGCTGTTTCTCCAGTTGCTCTTGTCTGATCCTCCTTCCCCTATTTCTTAAGTCCAATGGTTGTTTATATCTTCTCCCATCTCCCCCTTTGGGTTCCCTCTTCGTTTTCCGCTCTTCAATTCAGCTTGTCCAGCTCACTTTTGCAGTAAAGGAACAATAACACAGATTAAATATGCTGACGTTCCACGATCCACGGCCGTGGCAGCTGCCATAGGCTAGCCGTGGATCTTACTGACTTGTGCGTAAATGATCGAAATGGTCCACGACCATGGCAGGTTCCACAGGCTGGCCGTGGTAGGTTCCACGGGCGTGGTAGCTGCCACAGGCTGGCTGTGGAGCTTACTGACTTATGCGTAAATGGTCCAAATGCTCCACGGCCGTGGCAGCTGCCACAGGCTGGCCGTGGAGCTTGCTGTTTTGCTTGTTTCTCTCCAGCAACAGGTTCCATGGGTGTGGTAGCTGGCACAGGCAGGGTGTGGTTCTTTCTGCACCTCCTCTTTTAGTTTAGCTCTTCATATTTTGGTGCTTCAAAGTCCCAAATCCATTCACCTATGAAATATAAAAACAAAACGCAGTCATCTGAACTAAAGGAATAAAAACCTAGGATATATACTAAAAATCAACGTCAAACATGCAACAATTAAATGCAAACTAAGACAAAATTATATGCATGCTTCACACACATCACAAGCCTCAGCGCCTTCGAGAAACTATAGTCTAAAGAAACCTAATTGACCTCTTCTTGCCGCCATTGTAGTCTTTGATAATATAAACATATAATAGAAACAGACAGAACAATACAATAAAGAGGTGAGACAATCAACATCATTACTAGCATGGCAATAAAGAAAACGATATTACAAATAAATATTACAATAACACATACCATTATATCATACACAGTATAGCAAGTTAATACATCATGCTTTTTATCATTGATTAAAATAAATATTAAAATGCAGATAATGAATGATAACACACACTGACTCATTCCTACTCCATGGAGCTAAACACGGATGTCAGAGAGAATGATCCGAAAAGAACTAATAGTACCTCTGGCTGCCCAACCAAACTATTGCACTATCTAACATCGTGTCTATAGCCCACAGTCCAAACGTCGTGTAGTAGTACACAGTCCAATACATCGTGCACTACAGGCATTGTACATAATAGTCTCCTCAAAATCTCGATTAAGAATAGTGCTTGTCGAGATCATTAGTGTGTTGTCCGTTACCACGGCTCAGAGGCGCTACCAATTGTCCACATATGGGATTCTCCGCATACTAATGCCTCCAAGTTCAAATAATGAACCATACTACGCCTATCACACCCACAACACGGTGTAATTCATCTCGTCAATCAATCACCAATTATCAACCAAATTGACAAAACTCTCAAAGCATAATAAAAAATTACCAAAGTACCCTTAGTTCCAATATTTTATCATATTTATAAAAATACCCTCAGTCTCAATATACCAAAATATAGTATGTCTCCACTTGATAGTACTATTTCACAACATGTCTGGGTCCACCACTTTGGCCTGACAGTAAGACTCACTGTATCATTTAATCGCGTAGAAATTTTATCGCATTTTCACAATCGCATCGCTTTTACAAACGTTTTTAAATCGCGTGAATATATTTTGACATTTTTGAACATCACATAATGTTTTTAAATCATTTTCTCAATCGCGTAAGATTTTTAAATCATTTTCTTAACCTTACAGCTTAAAAATCATTATTTCAAATATGTGTAAACTATTTCTAGTACTTTTAAACTACGTAGAATATTTTCATATATTATAAATATATTATGGAATCTTTTCATTTTATTTATCTGATTTTAGTAAATTTTGGCAGCATTTTGCCTAGAAAATCAGTATATGGTATTTTTGACGTTTTCCTCTAGATTCTATTCATTTTAATCTTACCCATCATTTACATCTTGAAACTTGCTAACGCGCTTCAAAACTTAGAGAGTGAGCTTTACGTTAGTATTTTTCAAGCGTTCATTTTATTTCTTACTTAATATGAATCCTTCTAAAAACTAACTAACTTCATTCATTTTATTTTTCAAAGATTAATTGGAACCAAATTCTTTTGTAGATTAGTTACTTAACCTACCTTAGAAAATAAATTAGGAATTTAAATTGTATATTAAATGGCATGTTGACCATAATTAACCTATCATTCATCACTAATTATTAAATCATTTTCTAACTTCTAAATTAATCTTAAATTCATTGTGTCACCTAGATTCATTAAATCATTATTTTAGAAAATGGTTGAGAACATTTTGGTTCTCTTTTTCATGGAGAAGTCTTGAGCCTCTATTGTGTTCTTTGGAACACTCATGCAATCCGTACATGTTATTCACATCCTACTTTAATAATCATGTAATTAATACACGTGAAATATATTTTAAGAACTATAAACACATACAATATATTTTAAAAACTATAAACACATGCAATATATTTTAAAACTATAGACATGCATACAATTAAAATCAATCACAAATAGGAAAGCATATAAACAATCACATAAATGAATCCTCATGGATTCTTCACACACATACAATTTCATTTTCTCATCACCACACAAGGTTGATGAGATTAAATCTCCCTCTTACCTCTTGAAGACAAGGATCTCCTAGTCTCCTCCTTTCCTTTGATTTTCGTTTGGACTCCAAAATAAATCCCTAAAATTCTTAAACAATAAGTAAAATCACATACAAGGCTTCATAAAGGAAAACCATGGAATAAACATGGTTTAGAAAATCACAAATCAAATTTTAAACCATAAAAACAAAAGCTTACCCTTAGGGAAGTGAACAAAAGCTTGGATTTTGAAGTAGAAAGAATAGGTTTTTGATAAAACCTTGTAAAGGAAAAGTGTTTAGGAGATAGTTGTGGTTTAGGAAAAGTAAGAAAGAAAAATTATAGAAGATTGATGGTGGTGTTTGGGTGTTGGGCCGAAAATAGAAGAGAAAATAAAAGAGAAAAGTTGCTTGGTGTTTTTGGGAATTTTGGAGAGAATATTAGTCTAAGATTTGGATGAGTAAAAATGTGAAATTTGAGAGTGAAATGGGAGTGGGTGCAGCCGTGAGTGTATAGGAGAGTTTAGAGGATTTACTTGAATAGCAAAATATCATAAATGGTTCACACTTGAAGCACATGGCATATGTCATCATTTGGCCACCTAATGTGCATGCAAGATGGTTCAAGAATAATGGAGAACATGGTATATTTGCCTCCTCTAGCTATGGGACTCTAATGGTTTTAGGGGCTTAATTTGATTTTAATTAATGACTAATCATATACTAATTAATTAGTTAATTAATTAGATTAAATTTCCTAATCACACTCAACTAACATTCTAACTATATAACTAATTAGTTTAATATATATTAGCATATATCATAGCTTCTAAACAAAATTAAGATATCTAATTAATATTTAGATTATAACTAATTAATAACTAAGCTAGTTTACTTAGTTTGTTAATTAAGCAATTAAGATGGTCAAATTAAGTTTAATTAGCTACTAAGCGAAAGTCACGCCACTATGTTTGACTTAATCTTAACCATGGAATTCAACTTTAATTCCTATCCATTGATTAGATCCATGGCCAATATTCAATGCTTGCTAATCAAGTTCACATCCACACCATTGATTTGATCAATGGTCAACATCAAATGCTTCCTTACTAAGTTTGCTCCTACACCATTGATTAGATCAATGGTGATAAATCAAGACTTCTTCATCAAGATCATCATCCAATGGTTCACACTAAAGTCCAAGCCACTAAGTTTGACTCCTTCCTATTGGTTAGAAAATTCAAGCCACCTTCGTTGACTTGTTCCTATTGGCTTAGAATCTGGTCTAGTCGGAATCGTTGACTGTTACTCTAAACGTGGGTCCCACAGACTTTTTCGGGGTCCATGGTCATTTCGAAACAGATTTCTACTGTTGTTGAGACAGTAGGTACTGTCAAATAAAATAATATTATAATAATATAAAATTATTTTATTACACAGTTAAATCCTAAATATTAAAAGATTAATATATATATCAATCAGAATTGGGTTTAGTAAGATCCCCCAACTCCAATTAATTAAAATAAGATTTTTTCGGCCAGAAAATTATTATTTTCTTGACTCGGAGCAAATCACACACAACAGTCAAATACACTCACGAAACAGTCAAATTCATTTTACTACTCACAGAAATTACAAAATAGTACCTTTCAGGACTATATTATAATTAACCCAAAAGTTGGGGTGTTACACAGATCACACAAACCCGGACCTTCGAGACTAGGTCGCAAACTAGGCTACAAGAGAAGTTGAACTTGAAAAGAAATTTGGATCAAGAGATGGATGAGGGGAAGAATCGATGCGCTGGTAGAAGGATAATCAAAGGTCAAAGATTTACTGAGACAGCTAACTAAGACCCTTAGAGTAATAAATGGAACCTCTTCCGGCACTGGAGTAAATGCAAATGCAAACAACAACGCGAATGAAAGGGATGATTCCATGAACAAAAAACCTGAAGGGGAGAATAACAATGAAGAAGTCACTCATGAGTAGCCAGTGAAAATATTCTTGAACAACAACCCAGAAAAATAAAAATAAAGAGGTGAATTGATTGGAAAGATGCAAGAGCAAATTAAAGTCATTCAAGGCCTTAATCTGTATGGCTCAGTGGGAATCGATGAACTGTGCCCGAAGGTTGAAGTTAATATCCCTAAGGACTTCAAAATGTTGGATTTCTCAAAGTACGATAGAAGCACCATTTCAAAGTTTCATCTGAAGACTTACATCACTAAAATGGCCATTTGGTCACATGATCAAAAATTCCTAATCAATTTCTTTCATGAAAGTCTGACCGGGCCGATTTTGGAATGATACATGCAACTTGACCATTCAAAAATTTCTTGCTACGATGATTTGACAAATCTATTCTTGGGGCACTATCATTCAACATCGGCATTGCACCTACCCAAGAATAGCTAGGGGCATTGCAAAAGAAGAATGACAAAACTATCAAGCAATACGCTCAAAGATGGAGAATGTTAGCAGCTCAAGTTCAACCACCATTGACTCCGTCAGAAATGAGCTCGTACTTTATGGGGACCTTAGGAGCACCTTTTATTAGGCTGATGGCAGGGGTTTCCTACAAGGAATTTTTTGACTTAATTTTAGCTGAAGAAAGGATTGAGATTCTTGCAAAGGCAAGTAAGTTACCTACAGGAAATACAGAAAGCATTTTTCCTAAAAATATGGCACCAGCAAGGGATCAAAGACATATCTCTTGGAAGATTTGTGAAGATAGGTGTTGTTCACATATTTATCCTATTAGTTCTAGTTACACTAGTTCCTACCCCCTGGCCATTGGTACCTACGACTTGGTTTCTCGGTAAAACGTTTGGTATTATGCTTGTGTATGTAGCCAGGGCAATTCTTATACTTTGTGTAATGTTTTGAGGTGTGAATCCAGTAGGCAACCCATATAAAGGTGTTGTTCGATTTGCCCCAAGACTTCTGTTTTCCAAGTTTGAAACAATAATCCCTGTAGTTGATGTGATTTCGCTCACCACAAGATCTAAAGTTTGTGGCGAAGTTCTAGACACTACAGTGTCTCTATTGCCATTTGCTCCATTATTCCCTACCTAAGGGCTTTGAGCATTGATTGACATATTATCTGACATTCTTGGAACTATTTTTTCACTTCTTAATCATATATATAAAAAGATTCTTTTATGCACCAGTCTTCTGGCTTGGTCCCACTGGGTGTGCAAATTTGTTTAGTATGATTTTTGTTAAAGACAAGTTTGATTCTAGTTTTCAATCTAGGAAGAGAATCTTTTTCTTAAGGGATTCTAAAGTACTTAATTGGTTCGTCTTTTAATAAAGATGTCAAAAAGAATTTTTGAGTAAAGCTTAAAAGATGTGAGTATTTGAAACAGTAAAGGTCTGTATGTAAAAGTAAAGAAAACAGATAAAAGCAGTAAAGGTGCATTGAAATAAACTTGCTCGAAAGTAAAGTTACAACAAAATAAAGAAAGCAATTAAAAGAAAGCAATATAAATGTAGAAAAATAAACATTCAAGAAAGTAAAGGTAACAAAAAGATAAACTTGCAGAAAAATAAAGAATGCAAAATGATAAATAAAAGTAAATAAATAAAGCAATAAATCAAATGATCTCGAGAGGATCACTCAATCAGGGGTAGAAAAGGATTTGTAGGAATATAAATGTTTAGAAATGTAAAGGAACTTGAATTAAATTTGCATTGGAATTGTAAAGTTTACAAAAGAAAAGCAGAATGGAAACATGCTTGGCTTTATCTCAAGTTGCTCGTGTGTCACGATTACTTATTTGTGTGCTTAGAGAATATGCAAGTAAATGAAAGTCAACCCCTAAATGTTTCCATCCTCTTGGTATTTATAGAAAACCTAAGTAACTACCCTATTTACAAGATTTTGACAAGTGTCTAAAACCAAAGTAACTTCCTAATCATTTTCAGTAATTCTCATGCTATCTAGATCTTACACTTGTAACTTCTGCTAACTTCTTATTTAAATTCAAATTTGGTCTTATCCAAACTTTAAATTTGAATCTTCAAACAACTACTGTCTTCTGCCTGAAATTATCATTTCTATCTTCAGAAAAATCCCAAGTGTAGGTACTGGCGTTCTAGATTTCAAATTTCGAGATCAAGTTGAAATTACCATTTTGGCAACTTAACTTCCATAATTTTGATTCAAACATAATCAAAGTATTTGTGTCATTCAATTTCACAAATGTAACTCATGATAACTTTATGAATATCATTCATACTAAGCTTTCGAATACACCTTAAAATTGTCTGAATCAAAAGGTTTTATTTTATACCAACATTTAGCAGTTAATTTCTTTTTATCTTTATCATTAAATTGTTTAGCTCTCAAGGTGAGCTAGGCCGAAAGTCCTTGATAAGCATGTTATAATAATCATATCTATAGAGCATATCTATTAATTTAGAATGAGTCTTAACTGAAAAAACCCTAACTCAATCGTGCATACTTTGTGTAAACATATCAATCAGAAGTACATATATCAAGATACTAGCCCTCTAGGCCTTCCACTAAGTATTATTCATTATAATTCATACATACATAGAAAAAGTAACAACATGGGCATTGGTACCTACATTACAGTCACCTAACAAGGTAGTTAGTCAAATAAACAAAAGTAATGTAAACCAATATAGTCAAACATATATATCCAGATACATCAACATATGAACAAGTGTATACACAACCAAAGTAGGATCTAATATGTCTATCTACTATACTACTCTTCTGCTATCTGGCTCTACATCACAAATCCTCCAGGTCCGTCTCCAGGGGCGCTAGGCATGTACATGATGTGCACACGAATTAACTTGAGAAAGGAATAGGTGTTGGTTTCTAGGGAATACACCCATTCCGCCTCTACAAACTCAAAGTACACACTAAATAGAGGCATTCTCAGACTTTGGAAATATCATAGAAATAAAGAAGGATAAGAATTTCAAGAATTCTTAGTATACTATATGAAAAGTGTAATCATAATAAATCCAACCGTCTAATATTGAAAAAATAGATAACAAATATTAGTTAAAAATCTTATAAGTTATTATCCGAATGTAGAGGTTCCTTTTTATGTCAATTTTCTTCATATGATCATAAAATCACAATATATTAGTAATAAAATAATGTTAATGCATCATAAATGCAAAGCTTATGATTCTAGCTGTTAGGTAGCTTTTTATGTAAATCCTCTTTTTATAAGAGGCAACCTTTGTCTTTCAAGGGGGAATGATCTGCCTCCTTAAGATAGTCTGCTTGTCAAACATAAGCTAACCCACTCTCAATAGTCGTACGTGCTACACAAATCATATCCTAGCTAGGTGAATTCCTTTCCTTGCTCTCTATGATAAGGACCTTGCTTTTTTGGTAAAATACACCTTATCTTTCTCTGGGAATCCACATTTTCATGAGCAGTTGTATAATGCATCACATATCATATTTCATGAACATATAGCTACTAAGAGCATCATATTATATTATCATAATTCTCAAATCATCATATCAATGTATCATCTAGAACAGATTATGTACAATCATATTAAATAATTACAATTACCAACATGCAATCTTATACACGTACTCAAGCCTAGCTGAGATAACTTTGCAATCAAGTAACCTATATCACATAACCCTTAACTCGAAAATTTGCATTGCTTTAATCTTATAACCCTTATGAGGTTACAACCTCAAGGATCAACTTGACACTTTTTTCACATTAGTCTGAGACTCATTAAGCATCCATTGACCTTACTAGTCAAGCCATTGACCTCTAATAGTATTAATTACCTTGCCCTATAGTTGTGACCAACCTTAGCCATCTAGTGCAACTAGGTTCACCTTGACCCAAAGCCAATCTAAAGCCAAAGGCCACTTGGGCCTGGCCATGACCTAACTACCTTAACCTTGACCTATGGTGACTCATGGGGTCACAACCACCACAAGCCACCTTGATTGGCCACCCTTGGTGGTGGCCACCACCACGAAACCCTTGACCACTTTAAACCCCATAAATTGAGGCTCTTCTTGGCTTCATCATGTGGTGGCCCTTGGAGGCCACCATCACAACTCCATGGTTGTGGTTTGGGTTCCCAAAGGTGGCAGCCACCACTCCTTCAAATACCCAAATCAACCCAAGTTGCCATAACACTCCTTCAACCTTAAGTGGTGGCCACCATGGCCACCACCACCTAGTCACAACCACTTAAGAAGCACCACCACTGCCACCAATAGGTGGCAGTTAACCTCGCAAAAACCACTTCTAATCACCACCAAACAACCATCAACCTTCAAACCAGCTTTTCCTTCTTCAAGTGATGGCCATGGTGCAACCACCACCCAAATACCCCCATCACCGGCAGCTACCTTATACCACCTCAAAATATCAAACAATACCTCCTCTTCCTTTTTTAGCCACCATGGTTGCAACGTCTAGGGGCTTTAGCTACAGCCAAGCTTGGCCATCCATGACTTCCATAGCCAACAAGAAGTCCCCTAATCCCCTTTTCAATCCCATAGTGGCATCAATAAGTAGAATCAAAGTGGAAAATAGGAATTCAAGAAAAAAACCCTACTTAGTTGCCAGTGTAGCTCATGGTTTGAGGCTTGGTGGTGTTCCTTGGTGGTGCAAGGAGTGCAAGGTGGAGAGGATGGTGAGGCAGCTTCAAGACTAGCAGAATCTAGCACATGCAAGGTGGTTTTCCTCCTTCCCAACCGGCGGTGTCCCCCCTCTCTCTCTAACTCTCTCTTGCCTTTCTCTCCAAGGTTGATGGTGGAGTGCAAGAATGAGATGAAGTGTGAGGATGAAGATAGTTTTATGGAAATCAAGGGAGTGAGAGCGGTGGGGAGGGGCTAAGACACGAGTGTGTTGTGGTTTAGCAACGATGGGAGGTTGCTTCGATAGCTTAGGCACTAAGTTATTGTCATAGGGTTCATTCAGGGTCATTTCAGGATGTGTCAAGTTATTAATTGAGTCCTAGGTAGAGTTTAACTAACCTAGGGTTCATAAATTGGGACTCGTATATGTCCTAGGTTGCATTTGAAACCTCTAAAGGTCCCATGCTAACCCTATAATTCTCATGCACTAACCCTAACTACTAAAATTATACTAATGAGTCCTAAACTCATTATATTTCATCAAAAATTAATAATTAAATTACTAATTCTCTTTTAGAATTATCATCATAACTAATTCTTCTAAATGAATAATATTTAGGCTAATTGCATTCTTTTTGTGCATGAAATGCTATTGGCCCATCTCAAATTATTACTTAAATATAATAATATAATTATATATAAATATTCCTTAATTTGTCTAATTATATAATTAAGCTTTAATTAATAACATAAAATATTCTAATTTATTAGAGCTAATTATTTGATTAATTAATTAATTAATTTACTAATTAATATTTAATTGGCTTAATTTTTATTTAATTAAATTCTCTATAATTCATCAAAATCTAATTTATGCCTTAATAATTACAAATAATCCTATTTATACTTATTTTAGCTAAAATTCTATTTATGCATAATTATCTTATATTTTAATTAATTATTCTAATTAATCATGTAGGATAACTTAATTGCTAAGTTATTTGTCTATATGCATATATAACACGAACAAGTATGCAAAAATACAACAGTAACTACTAAGCAACTTGTACAAGCAAGTTGGAAGGAAGAATATTACAAATGTACTAATGTATTATTTATTGTTATATGATATAAACAAAGGTCATATCTTAGTGGAAAATGTTATGTGGTATAATATTTTTAACTCAATTTTCTTCCAAAATTTCTTTCCTTTTTCAATAACTAATTCCTGTTCATCCCTCTTTCTTTTATATCCTCTTCCTTTTATGATTAAATTTTTTTTAATTTTTATTTTTTAAATGTACGCATCTACTATATCTATGTAAAACAGATGTGACGTCTTAGTAGAAAATGTTATATAGCATCATATCCTTAACTTAATTTTCTTCTAAACTTTCAGCCTCCCTATAGCCAATGCGTGTTCATTTCTCTTTCTTTTATAATTAAAAAAAGGTTCCATTTTTAATTCTTTTAATGTACTCATCTATTATACTACATAAAACAAAAGAAAATAATATTTGACATCATATTCTTAACTTAATTTTCTTCCAAAATTTCAGCCTCCCTCAAAGAGCAATACATGTTTATTCCTATTTCATTTATAATTAAAAAATTATTCTACTTTTAAGTTTTTTTACTCATCTATTATTTATTATCTATTATATGATATAAAACACAAATAATGTCTTAGTGAAAAATGCTAAGTCGCATCACATCTTTAACTCAATTTCTCCCCAAAAGTTCAGCCTCCCTCAATGACCAATTCTGACATGTATGGAATTCTTCACACTGGTGGTGAATGTTTTTTTTTAATTTATTTTTCTATTTCAAGATGCCTTTTATCCTGAATACTACTATTTTCTTTAAAATTGTAATATGTGTCTTTGGATTTATATTAAAAAAAGATTATATTAAATACATTTTCTTGTCGCTACGGGATATTTTTTGCTCAATTGATCTTGCTATGCAAAGCCAACACGCAGATTTTACAATCCTTTTGATGAAGGTGATAACAAATTGAAGTTTCTAAAGAAATTTATTCACTTAACAAGTTTAATTTATTTTAAAAAATCAGCATAAAATGTCTGCACATATATGTGTCACTAAAGTTTTATACACAATGATATTTTACAGTATTTGATATTATACAAGATGGCAGTGAATCATGGTACTGATATGGTTAGTTATATAATCTTTCATTTCATGGATGAATTTTTTTTTCATATAATCATGGATGTTATAACTACTTGCATGTTTACTTTCATGGTGGAGACACATGAACCAATATTGTTGAAGATGATCATTATTTTCTTAGTATCTTAATTATATCTTCGTGTTGAATTTTAAAATTTCTCACTGACTGTTCAAATTTAGACAATATTTTTTAAGTTTTGAATGTCATCAAATGTTTATTGAATGATATTCATTTAACCATTCCAAAGAAAATGCTACTTAATATGGATGTAGTCTTTTTTCTGCTCCAATTAAGAAATAGTTGTTTTTTTACATTAATTTCTAGCATTTTCTTACTATATAATTAATAAGACTTATTGATAATTATATTTTTTTATATTCATTTTAGTGACCTATATGTGAAAGTGTTATGTGCTAGACTAAGGGGGGTCTAAGCTATTTGATGAACATAGAGAAGAAAAAAATCATGTGAACAATGAACTCTTATTTATTTGGGGTGGGGGGATCTTCTTCCTTTGCAGTGATTGGTTGGCATGGGGAAAAATCTTCTCTATAGGGGGCTGCCACGTATCCAATAGGGTCTCTTGGAATTAGGGTTGGTGCCTTTTTTGTAGGGGATTGTTTAGCGTGCCCCTTGTATCTAGGTCGTCAGTTGGTCCATTACTAGTGGTATAGGGCTCGACATTGGCCCAAAAGTGACATACAGTTCATAGCCCCCCAGCTTGGAGTGAGGGGTTGCCCGAGCAATTGATCTGAGAGCGCTTTTTTATTCAGTTCACTTGCACCTTGTTGTATGTGCCATGGCTTTTCGTTCCTCGCAGTATAGCTTGCTTAGGGTAATTTTGTGGGGTTTTCGAGTTTCTATCTTTCATTTGACACTTTGAGGGAGCGCTTAGGGAGGTTCAATTGAGGGAGTGTAGTGGGGAGTTATGCTTTTTATTAGGGCTTAGGAGCCCCAGTGTCGAAGGGAGGTCAGGACCTCGTTAGTGGCCTAGGGTTGGGGAGTCCTTCAAAGGATGAGAAGTGGTGCCTCATTAGTAGCCCAGGGTGGAGAGACCCTTTGAAGGGCTACTAAAGGAGTATTTCTTGGAGAGTCGAAAGTCCATTCTACGCTTTTGGTAGCACCTCCCTTTTGGTTAACCTTCCCTTTCGTATGTAAGGGGGAAGGGTTTCATTTGTTAGTTGCGTTGGGACCTTTAGTAAGGATCTTGTTGATTCCATGTTGTTGTGGCAGGTTATCATTTTTCTGGGGTATTTATGCATAGGGAGAAGGGTTTTGCATTCTAGGAGGAGGTTTTCGTGCTTGAATCTCTTGTGGTGCTTGTGAAAGAGAAGGTTTAGTGTAACATCCTAATATTTCTATCCTGATATATCTAACATATATAAGAATAACAAATACTAGACAAGCTACTTCAAAACATACATCAACTAAACCCATAACATTTATACAAATAATTATGGAGAGTCATGATAAATAAAGTTATATATATACATCACTGCCTTAACAGGCACATTGTAATATATAAACTTTTATAACAAGATCTAGTATAATATATACAAGCTTTATCAACATGAAGCCTATAAACTATACTAATCTTCATACATCTTCTGCTTTCCTTTTGAGGAACTCACATCTAGATTTACATGGCAACACAGTCGGGGTGAGAAATCATAATTCTCAATAGAAGTATTCTAAAACCAACATTTATACATTCATAAAGAATATATATCTATTAAATCAACATTTCAATCACAGAAGTACACAATATCTCCATCTCAGAGATACGCAATCGCCCATATAATTGTAATGTCATGAGTTTACATGTCATGGTGGCAACCGCCCATACAATTGCCATGATATGTCAAATTATGTCTACTGTTTATGCTTATGCAATAACTTAAGTATGAAATGAGTAATGTATGATACCAAATCCATGGCAATGTCATGATATGCATGAATCATGAACAAAGCAATAGAAATCACATCCATAACCTTGAACAAGCACTGGAACACAGTTCTAGCAGTTTTCTCTCTAGGTAGTGAAATCCATCAACTACGTGGTCTCATCATCACAGAGGAAATCCATCCTCACTGGGTAGTGAAATCCATCAACTACACGGTCCTTATCAACAAGGAAGTCCATCCTCAATATCACAAGGAAATCCATCCTCAATTCACAAGGAAATCCATCCTCAATATCACTATAATAGGAAGGATACCATCCACCTTGCCTAATGTAGACTACCCTCATCTATGAAGTTCACACCTTTCAACAATCACATATATAAAACATATGTACAATCATGTCTAATTACTTCTCATAATTAGCATTCCAAATCATTTTTGATTTATCACTTCCTCACTTCATTAAATACCTCTTCTAGAGTCTCATCACTCACTGAGAATCATAAAAGAATAAACTCCACCTTTAAAAGGCTTCAATGCATCACACAACCATTTTTATTCAAAAACTAGAGCTCACACCGTGGCACACCACGGCCTCATTGCAGCACCTGGCCCTCTGCCCCCTCACATCACGGCATAAACACGGTCACGCCACGGTGCCCTGCTTTCGGGTTTCAATACTGGAAGTGGCATCACACGCACACTGCAGCGTGCCACATCTTGTGCCGCGGTGCAAGCTGCAAAACTTGGATTCAACAGAATTTTTCATATCCGGGTACTGTTCTATTAGAACTTACCCCTCCTCCAATCACTCAAACCTCTCATCCAAGTGATTTCCAACCTTACACAAGGTCCATTTACATATTCCAACTCTTATACAACTTTAATTTCACTCAATCAAACAACTATGAATGAATCAATAACATAAACCCTAAAACCCCATTTTCATCTCAAATGGATACCAAGGGAGTCTAAGAGCTTAAAGGCCATCTCAATACATTCAATAACTCATAATCAAGCCATCCTCAAGTTTTATATCATGAATCAAGTCAAAAACACCAAAAACAACTCAAAAACCTAAATCCCCACATCAAGCCAAAACTTAAGAACAAGATGAAGAAAATAGGAAGATGAGTCAAGAACAAGGTTTCCCCCTACCATAAACTTCAGAAACTAAGCAGCTCCTCTTTGCTTGATGATCCTCCTCCCTTGCCTTGATTCTTACTCTTACCTTTGAGCTTTCCAACTGCAACCATGAAAGAGAAGAGAGAAATGAGACAAAGTGTAATACCCTAGAAAGTCATGTTAGGCTTGTATATGGTTACAAAGGTAGCCTAATACTTACTTAACATGTCTGGGAAGTTTTATGGCTTTCTGAGTATGTTTAGACACTTTGCTGTAATACTATGTGAGAAATATAACTGTTAGAAGCTAAGAAACTAGATTCGGTGGAATCTGGTGTTCTTAGCAATTTGGGTTTTGGTACCCAAATAAGAGAAGTCTAAATAGACTTCCCTTCTTGTGAAAATATCCCACGGTAGGGATATTTTATGGGCAGAAATAGAAGAGCAAAAACGTGAGAAAGAAGAGAAGAGAAAAGAAAGAAAAGAGAGGAGAGAAAGAGAAGGAAAGGAGAAGGAAGAGAAGGATCAACATCCAAGGAGAGGATCCAAGTGAAGGCCTTGCTTCATCTTCATCATCTTGATCTTGAGGTAGGGGGAAATCTATTTTGTGATGTTCGTTTCCATTCTTTTCTTTTGGTTTAAGAAAAGCTTGAAGAGGAAATGAGGTTGATGGGTGATTTGATGATTTATAAGTTGAATCTTGATATGGTTAGTATGGTTGAGTTAGAAACTGAATTATGAATGTGTTTAGATGAATTTTTCATCATTTGGAGCCTTAATTCCAATTCTAGGTCATTTTTGGGGATTTTGGTCAAGTTGGAGATTTTGATTCATAAGTGTTGATTCAAATGAAATTGATGTTGTTTGAGAGTTAAAATGTGTAGTTGGACCTTATTAGAGGTTGGAAATCACTTGAAAATGGATTTTTAGTGATTGGAAGTGGTTTTAGTTCCAATGGAACAGTAACCCGTAGCTGCAGAATTATGCAGATTTTGAGTTTTGCTATTCACGCCGCAACGTTGGACTTTCACGCCGCAACGTTGGGAAGAACATGATGAATGCCGCAACGTTGGACTTTGAATGCCGCAACGTTGGGTAGAAAAAGGGATGTGCGCCGCAACGTTGAATGTTTGCACCGCAACGTTGAATGTTTGCGCCACAACATTGAATGTTTATGCCGCAACGTTGAATGTTTACGCCGTAATGTTGGTAGTTTTTCCTGCCAGTACTTGAACCCGAGACTTGGGCGCCGCAACGTGGAATAGGGGACGCCACAACGTTGGTGCCAGAAAACAACTATGAGTTGTGTTTGATGCTCTGGAGCATTCTAGTAGCATAGTTTTCTTCTTTTATACTTCTTAATGAGTGTTGAGACACTAGTAGGAGTATTTAATGAAGTGAGAACGTGATAAATCATATTGATTTGTGACGCTAATTATGTGAGATAATTAGACATGAATATATACATATATGGTGTATTATGATGAATTGAGGAAATGAGTTTCTCCTAGGTATTAGGATCGCTCATGTATGCTCTTTTAAGAGTGTTAAAGTACTTCTATAAGTATTTGATAAAGTGTTATGAATTGAACCTGAAATGCATATAAATCAATTGTGAAAACTAGTTATGGGAAGTAATTAGAAATTATTTTGCATGAGATGTTTGAGAAGCATAGATTGGTGAGTAATATCCTTTCTATGTGTTTGTACAATAGATTGGTGAGTAATATCTAACTCTATTGTATGTGAAATACCTTGAGGTTTATAATATCCTCTTAGTATTGTTGAGAATCATAGATTGGTGAGTAATATCCTCTCTATGTATTTGTTGAAATGCATTGGGGTGAGTAATATCCTCTTTGTGTTGTTGGAAGCATAGATTGGTGAGTAATATCCTCTCTATGTTATGAGTAGTAAGGTGAGTAATATCCTTATTACATTGTGAAGTAAGGAGGTGAGTAATATCCTCTTTGCTTTGTTTGGCCCCGTGAAAGTGGGTGTTCTATATCAGGTAAGGCGCTTAGTACCCTTCCTAATATAGTGAAGTATGAAAAGGATAAATTCCTTGTTCATTATCGATAACTGTGTAGTTAATGAGACTTCACTACCAGGGGGAATGAGACTTCCTCTATGATAATGATATATGCAGGATGAGACTCCCAGTACTTGTTCAAGGGTAATGGATGAAACTATGGACTTCCATTACTTTGTTCAAGTATCATGCATTCATGACATTGCCATGGGATTGGAGTCCTGGATGTGGTATCATGCATTATGCATTTTCATACTTAGGGATCTGCATAGACATAATCATTAATCATAATTAAGCATAACATGACGATTGTATAGGCGGTTGCTATCATGACATTTTCAAGTATTGCAATTATATGGGCGATTGCTTGTTGTTGAAATGAGGAGTTGTTACTTCTATTATTGAAGTATCAACGAGATAATTGTAAATATTATCTGTTTGTATATATTTATATATTAATATATTTATATACTGGTATTGGAATACTTCTACTAAGATATGTTTTTTTACCCCAATTGTATTGCCATGTAAATCCAAGTGCGAGCTCTTCTAAAGGGAAGAAGAAGATGTATGAAGACTAGCATAGTATAGATGCTGTTTTGAGCTGAGCTTATATATGTTTTATATTTGCTTAGTTGTCAAAAGTTATGTATAACAGTATGCCTTGAGGCTGTGATGTATATATACAACTTTTGCTATTGTGGCTTTCCATATTTAGTCATTATGTATGAATAATATGGATTAGATTTTGTTTTATGTTAGTAGTAGCAGGGTCAATATTGGGTTATTCACTTATATGACAATATGTTTGGGTAGTAAATATTGGGCTGTTACACAAAGTATCTCATTTGTGGCTTAAATAAGCCAAGGTAACAACAGCAAAGAGAACCGTGTCTCTCATGGTCACTTAAGTGACTTACCTCAACTCCGATCTGTTAAGAATGCTTGGAGTTCACCAAACCAAGTTTCCTAACTTCCAACAAGTTTAAAATAAATCTTAAGATTTATAAAAAATCTTGTTTCACTATTTTTATATTTTTTCATATTTGCTGGTAATCAATCCAATATTAAAACACATAACTAGTATGCTTAAAAATGTCAAACTAACTTCAATTAACCTCAAACTTTAATTGTAGTACTGTTCACATATTTGTGGCCTAGAAATAAATTCTCCGCATCTACTTCCATTAACTAAGCAGTTTGAGTCATTTATGGGACTAATAACAGCTATATTTCACACATAGTGTTACAGCAAAGTGATTAAATATGCTCAGAAAGCCACAAAACTCAATAGGCATGATAAATAGGTATTAGGGTAGCTCCGTAACCATATACAACTCTATCATGTTTTCACGGGTGTTACATTTGGGATCTTTGTTTTATGAGATCACTTTCACTAACCCTTATTTCCCTTGTTTTAGGTAGTTTTCGACACAATTGTGCTCTTCAAGTGCAATAACAAGCGGCTATTTACATCACTTAATAAGGATGCTTCTTCCCTCTCTACTTTATTTTACTTGTCCTGGATTTGTTGATGATATTTATAGTATATTGATGATTTGATGATTTTTAAGCTTTACATTGAAGACAATGTAGAATTTAAGTGTGGAGAAGGAATTTACATTCTATTTGCTACTTCTATTCTTAATTCTATTTTTATGTTTTTCTATTTTACTATTTTTGTTTTAATTTTACTATTTCTATTTTTTATTATTTCTATTTTTTTTATTTTATTTTTCTATTTTTAATTCTATTTTCTATTTTCAATTCTATTTTTGTTTTCTGTTTTTGTTTTATGTTTTTATTCAAATTCAGTTTTACATTCAGTTTTTCTTGTTTTTAAAAGGAGAGAAAAATATGTGTGTTTTTAATTGCTTTCCAATGAAACTTTGAGTTTGTGAAAGTTATGAGCATGCATAAATTGAGGGAACATAAGTAAATAAATTGTCTCTCATGTTGAGAATAACTAGTTTGCTAACGAAATTGAATTGGCAAATTAAAGTTTGATCAAAATATACCTTGTGAGACTTTGAGCCTTTTAATGAATGGATTGAGCATTTGTGTCATTTTTTTCTTTCTTGTGTGATTTGCACTCATGAAATTTGTTACTCTAGAACTTACTCTGACTCATTTTTAGGCTACATTTTAACATGCATACATGAATATGATTGAGACATTTTTCTTGAATTAGCCACCTTAGTCAAATAGCCAACCTTGCATATTTTTCCTTGATTAACCCCTTTGAGCCTATTTGACTATTCCTTATTTTTAGCTTATTACATGCCTTAAATGAAAAATAATGTTCTTACCCAATTTTAGGGAATAAGAGAGCATTGACATTATTATTGGATGAGTTTCTGAACAAGTTTGGGGGTGTGCTAATTGGTATACAAAATGTTGGTGAAAAAGGAAAGAGTGGCCAATTGAAAAAAAATGAAAAGAAAAACAAAAGAGAATGTAAAGAAAAGTAGGCAAGGGAAAAAGCATATATAAAGAGAATTTTTATTACATAGAGTTCGGATAAAACTATTATGCTAGTTATTTGGACTTAACCTTAATGCTCTGTTATTCTCTTTGGTCTTTTACTTGTCATATCTATATTACTTCCCTCCTTTACCTTGGCCTCATTATATCCTTGAATAAAGTCCTCTTGATTTGTGTGTGCATGTGTTTCGAGTAGTGGAGAAGTAGAAGATAAGCAAGCTAATGGTGATGCATATTTTCATGAGTTGAATAGAGTGAAACACTTACCTTCTAAACACTTGAGAGGTTGAGATTAAATCTTGTGAGATTCTATCATTCTTGATCTATGCTTTTCGATTGAAGTTACTATGCTTGTTAGTTTGAGATGTAAAGAAATGTTACTTCATGAATGTTTCAATTCCTTGAAATTTTGGTTGCTCTCCCTTTGCATTCTTGAACATCATTGGAAGGTGAGTTTTTCTTGAGTTTTTAACTTTCAAGTTTGTGTTGTTTTTCGTTTGTTCTGTAGTGGTGGATTTCTACTTTTGCTTTGGAGTGCAAAAGGCTAAGTGTGGGAGAATTTGATAATTTTCATATATTAATAATCTGTCATATTCATCATTTTAGACCTCTCATATGGTTAATTGATTGATTTTGGCCACCATTTTTAAGTTTGGTTTCAAATTGAGCTTAGTTGTATTTATCAGCATTGTGGCAATTTTACACTATTTCTATATTTTAGGTATAACTCGAGTTCTAGACATCTAAAAATTATTAATTTTACCTTTTAAGAAATCTAAGAGAAAGTTCTACAACTTTGATGATGAGCTCGAAGTCTAAATTAGATGTCTAATAGGTCAGATTGGGCGAATAAGTCAGAATAAAGATGTTGTCGCTGGAACCTCAACGATGAGCAAAGGTTAGGTCATAATTTGGGTTGTAGGTGTCATTTACTGGCGCTATTTGAAAGATAAGACATAGATGATCAATTCTTATGAGGACCACGTATCAAAACGGTGACGTTTTGATAGTGTTTTCACCCTTTGAAATCAGCTAATCAATTCAGAGTGTTGTTAAGAATGTTTTGGGTATAATTCTCTCATCTTAAGCCTAAATTATGCAAATTAGGTGCCCAATTAAAGTTAAGAGGAAGAGGATCAACCTAAGCTGAGGAAAAATTAGGTTTCTTTCTTTTATATATCTCTTCCCTATCATCCTCATACAAAAGAGGGAAGAACCTTTAAATTAATCCTAGATATTGAAACATTCTTGATGTTTAATTTTGAGACCTTGTGATGAATGTTTACATTCTTATTGTTAATGAATTTTTTCTCCTCCTTCTCTTGATTTTGCTACATTTTCATTGAGTGCTTAACTCAGTTTGGGTGTTCATGTGATGCTTGCTTAACTATCACGTGTTTGCATAAACTAAACAATGCATCAAAGGCTTCTTGGATGATGATTGTTAAGCTTTGTTGAATTTTGGGTTTTAAATTAATTTAGGATTAGATGGGTGCTTAATTCATTTAACCTTAATTAATTAAATTCTAGGTTCTTATCTAGTAGAGAATTCATGGATCATCTTAAGGCTTCTTGATGTGATCTAAGACTAAGAATCTAATTAGCAATTAAATGGAAGGGACTAAACAATGCATCAAAGGTGTTTGATGGATTGTTTAGCTTGGTTAAATTATGGATTTTAAGGTAGTTTAGGATTAAATGGGTGCTTAATTCATTTAACCTTGATTAATTAAATTCTGGGTGCTTATCTAGTAGAGAATTCATGGATCATCTTAAGGCTTCTTGACGAGATTTAAGACCAAGAATCTAATTAACAATTGAATGGAAGAGACAAAACAATGCATTAAACGTGTTTGATGGATTGTTTAGCTTGGTTGAATTATGGATTTGAAGTTAATTTAGGATTAAATGGGTGCTTCATTTGTTTAACCTTGATTAATTAAATTCTAGATGCTTATCTAGTAGATAATTCAATGATCATCTTAAGGCTTCTTGATGTTATCTAAAGTCAAGAACTTGGTTAGTAATTGAGTGGATTCTTAGTGATCAAGGATGAATTAAACTCAAGAATAGTTTATTTCCTTAGATTGATTCCTTTTGTTAACTTCTTAATCTGATTGCTTAATTAGAATGATCCAATGGCTCAACCTAGTCGTGACTTAAACTAGAAGTCTTTTGGTGAATCGGTTTATAAATTGATTTAATTTGATAGTCTTGACAGCTATTAAATTTTAGCCCCTTTGTCGAGGATCATTCTAAGTTTAATCAATTATATTGGGAGTATAATTAACTACTAACCCTTCACTAACCCTTTTTCACTTGTTTCAGGTAGTTTTCAACACAATTGTGGTCTTCAAGTGCAAGAACAATCGACCATTTATATCACTTGATAAGGATGCTTCTTCCCTCTTTGCTTTATTTTACTTGTCCTAGATTTGTTGATGATATTTATGGGATATTGATGATTTGATGATTTTTTAGCCTTTCATTGAGGACAATATAAAATTTAAGGTTGGGGGAGGAATTTACATTCTAGTAACTATTTCTGTTTTAATTTCTATTTTTCTATTTTTCTATTTTTGTTTTAATTTTCTGTTTTATTTTTTCTTGTTTCTATTTTCTATTTTAATTAATTCTATATTCTCTTTTTAATCCTATTTTTGTTTTCTGTTTTATTTCAAATTCAGTTTTACATTATGTTTTTCTTGTTTTTAAAAGAAAAAAAATACAAGTGTGTTTTTAATTGTTTTCCAATGAAACTTTGAGTTTGTGAAAGTTATGAGCATGCATAAATTGAGGTAACATAAGTGAATAAATTGTCTCTCATCTTGAGAATAACTAGTTTGGTAATGAAATAGAATTCGTAGATTAAAGTTTGATAGAAACATACCATGTGAGACTTTGTGCCTTTTAATGAATGGATTGAGCATTTGTGTCATTTTCTTCTTCCCTGTATAATTTGCACACATGGAATTTGTTACTCCAGAACTTGCTTTGATTCTTTTTGAGGCATTTTATTCAAATAGCCACTTCAGCATAATAGCCAACCTTGCATATTTTCCCTTGATTAACTCCTTTGAGCTGATTTGACCAATCCTTATTTTTAGCTCATTACATGCCTTAAATAAAAAATAATGTTCTTACCCAACTTTAGGGAATAAGAGAGCATTAACATTATTATTGGATGAGTTTTTGAACAAGTGTGGGGGTGTGCTAATTGGTATGCAAAATGTTGGTAAAAAAGGAAAGAGTTGCCAATTGAAAAAAAACAAAAAGACAAAAAACAAAAGAGAATGTAAAGAAAACTAGGCAAGGAGAAAATAATATGTAAAGAGAATTTGTATTACATAGAGTTGGGATAAAACTATCATTCTGGTTATTTGGACTCAGCCCTATTGTTATTTTATTCTCTTTGGTCTTTAGCTTGTCATATCCAATTACTTCCCTCCTTTTCCTTAGCCTAATTACAACCTTGAATAAAGTCCTCTTGATTTGTGTGTGCATTTGTTTTGAGTAGTGGAGATGTAGAAGATAAGTAAGCTTATGGTGGTGCATATTTTCATGGGTTGAATTGAGTGAAACACTTACCTTCTAAACACTTGAGAGGTTGAGAGTAAATCTTGTGAGGTTCTATCATTCTTGATCTATGCTTTTCGATTGAAGTTACATTGCTTGTTGGTTTGAGATGTAAAGAAATGTTACTTCATGAATGTTTTCAATTCCTTGAAATTTGGTTGCTCTCCCTTTGCATTTCATTGGAAGGTGAGTTTTTCTTGAGTTTTTAACTTTTAAGTTTGTATTGTTTTTCCTTTGTATTTCTACTTTTGCTCAGGGGTGCAAAAGGTTAAGTGTGGGGCAATTTAATAAACACCATTTTTTTATATTAGTAATCCCTCATATTCAACATTTTAGACATCTCTTGTGCTTAATTAATTAGTTTTTGCAACCAGTTATAAGTTTGAGCTCAAATTGGTCCTAATTGTATTTCTCAGCATTGTGGCAATTTTATACTATTTCTGTATTTTGGGCATAACTTGAGTTTTAGACATCTAAAAATTATGAATTTTACTTTTTAGGAAATCTAAGAGAAAGCTCTACAACTTTGATAATGAGCTCAAAGTCTGAATCGGATGTCTAGTATGTCAGATTGGGCCAAGAATTCAGAACGTAAATGTTGTCATTGGAACCTGGACTATATGCAAAGATTGGACCATAAATTGTGCTGCAGGTGTCATCTGGAGTTGAAACCAGCGCCATTTGAAAGGTGAGACATAGATATTCAATTCTTATGCAGACAACTTATCAAAATGGTAACATTTCGATAGTGTTTTCACCTTTTGAAGTTAGTTGATGGATTTAGAGAGTTGTTAAGAATGTTTTGGGCATAACTCTCTCATATTAAGCTCAAATTATGTAAATTAGGTGCCTAGTAAAAGCTAAGAGGAAGAGGATCAACCCTAAGCTGAGGCAAAATTAGGTTTCTTTCTTTTATATTTCTCTTCCCTCTCATCCTCAAGGATGAGAGGGAAGAACCTTTTAATCAATCCTAGGTATTGAAACATTCTTGATGTTTAATTTTGAGACTTTGTGATGAATGCTTACATTCTTATTGTTAATCAAATTTCTTTGCTCCTTCTCTTGACTTTGTTGCATCTTCACTGAATGCTTAACTCAGTTTGGGTGTTTATTCGATAGTTGCTTAACTATCACATGTTTGCAGAAACTAAACAATGCATCAAAGGCTTTTGGGATGATGATTGTTAAGCTTGGTTGAATTCTGGGTTTTAAATTAATTTAGGATTAGATGTGTGCTTAATTCATTTAACCTTCATTAACTAAATTCTAGGTGCTTATCTATTAAAGAATTCATGGATCATCTTAAGGCTTCTTGATGTGATCTAAGGCCAAGAATCTAATCAGTAATTGAATGGAATAGACTAAATAATGCATCAAATGTGTTTAATGGATTGTTTAGCTTGGTTGAATTATGGTTTTTTAATTAATTTAGGATTAAATGGGTGCTTAATTCATTTAAGCTTGATTAATTAAGTTATGGGTGCTTATCTAGTAGAGAATTAATGGATCATCTTATAGCTTATTAACGTGATCTAAAACCAAGAATCTAATTAGCAATTGAATGGAAGAGACTAAACAATGCTTCAAATATGTTTGATGGATTGTTTATCTTGGTTGAATTATGGATTTGAAGTTAATTTAGGATTAAATGGGTACTTGATTTGTTTAACCTTAATTAATTAAATTCTAGATGCTTATCTAGTGGATAATTCAATGATCATCTTAAGGCTTCTCGATGTGATCTAAAGCCAAGAACTTTGTTAGCAATTGAGTGGATTCTTAGTGATCAAGGATGAATTAAACTCAAGAATAGTTGATTTCCTTATATTGATTGTGTACTTAATTATGTTTAAATTTTTTTAAAGTAGTTTCTATTAATTAATTTTGCAACCTTTCTCTCCTTTGTTAACTTCTTAATCTAAATGCTTAATTAGAATGATCAAAGGGCTCGACTTGGTTGTGTCTTAAACTACAAGTTTTTTGGTGAATCAGTTTATAAATTGATTTAATTTGATAGTCTCAACAACTATCAATTTTTTGCGCCTTTGCCAAAGATCATTCTAAGTTTAATCAATCATATTAGAAGTATAATTAACTACTAACCCTTCACTAACCCTTATTTCCCTTGTTTTAGGTAGTTTTTGACACAATTGTGGTCTTCAAGTGCAAGAACAAGCGGCCATTTACATCACTTGATAAGGATGGTTCTTCCCTCTTTGGTTTATTTTACTTGTGCTAGATTTGCTGATGATATTTATGGGATATTTATGATTTGATGATTTTTAAGCTTTTCATTGAGGACAATATAGAATTTAAGGGTGGGGGAGGAATTTACATTCTATTTACTATTTTTAGTTTTAATTCTATTTTTTTGTTTTTCTATTTTTCTGTTTTTGTTGTAATTTTATTGTTCCTGTTTTATTTTTTCTTGTTTCTGTTTTCTCTTTTAATTCTATTTTTCTATTTTTATTTCTCGCTTTTAGTTTTTAATTGTTTTTGTTTTCTGTTTTATTTAAATTCAATTTTACGTTTTGTTTTTCTTGTTTTTAAAATTAAAAAAATAGTATAAGTGTGTTTTTAATTGTTTTCCAATGAAATTTTGAGTTTGTGAAAGTTATGAGCATGCATAGATTGAGGTAACATAAGTGAATAAATTGCCTCTCATCTTGAGAATAACTAATTTGGTAACGAAATTGAATTGGTTTATTAAAGTTTGATAGAAACATACTATGTGAGACTTTGGGCCTTTCAACGAATGTATTGAACATTTATGTCATTTTCTTCTTTCCTGTGTGATTTGCACTCATGGAATTTGTTACTCTAAAATTTGCTTTGATTCTTTTTTAGGCTACATTTTCACATGCACTGATGAATATGATTGAGGCATTTTTCTTGAAATAGCTACTTTACCCAAATAGCCAACCTGGCATATTTTTCCTTGATTAACCCATTTGAGCCTATTTAACCATTCTTTATTTTTAGCTCATTACATTCCTTAAATGAAAAACAATGCTCTTACCCAACTTTAGGGAGTAAGAGAGCATTGACATTGTTATTGGATGAGTTTTTTTAACAAGTGTGCGGGTGTGCTACTTAGTGTGCAAAATTTTGGTGAAAAAGGAAAGAGTGACCAATTGAAAAAATAATTGAAAAAAAAAACAAAAACAAAAAAAAAAAACAAAAGAGAATGTAAAGAAAAGTAGGCAAGGGGAAAAGAATATGTAAAGATAATTTGTATTACATAGAGTTGGGATAAAACTATCATGTTGGTTATTTGGTCTCAACCCTAATGCTCTTTTATTCTCTTTGGTCTTTAACTTGTCATATTCATATTACTTCCCTCCTTTACCTTGGTCTCATTACAACCTTAAATAAAGTCCTCTTGATTTGTGTTTGCATATGTTTTGAGTAGTAGAGAAATAGAAGATAAGCAAGCTTATGGTGATGCATATTTGCACGGGTTGAATTGAGTGAAGCACTTTGTAACATCCTCTTCAACATGTTAGACTTGTAAATAGTTATAGAGGTAGCTTAATACTTGCTTAATATGTCTGTTTAATTTTGTGACAATTTGAGTTAGTTTAGGCACTTTGTTGCAAACCGAAAGGTGAAAAGTTACTTAAAATGACCCAGATATTATCATAAATGGTTTAGCTAATGGAAACAGATGTGGATAATTTATTTGTAAGTCACAAATGTGTATTCTGTGATGTGGTTAAAATTTGAGAAAAATCGGAGTAGGATTAGTATTTTTAGGCATACTGGTTGTGTATTTTAATGCTGAATTGACTAGTCACAGATATGACAAAATATGATACTAGTGAAACGACTTTTTTAATGAATCTTAGTATTTATTTTAAAGTTGTTGGAACTTAAAAAACTTGATTTAGTTAAATCTAAGTGTTTTTAGTAGACTAGGAATACCAGTGTTGTATCAAATGACCTTAAACCATCCACGGTTCCAGCCTATTTCTTTGACTTCTTTTGGTGACTTTGTTACTCATTTTTTCACTTTTATCTCTTCTCTTCATGGTTGAACCAAAAACAGCAGCAAAAGTGGCAGTTTCAAGTGGTGAGAAGAGAAACAAGAAGCACAAGAAGAAGGGCAAATCCAAGATCAAAGTCTGAGGCTCAAATATGCAGCATCAAGCAGCTTGAGGTAGGGGTTCTTGAGCTCAAAATAACTTTTCTTCTCATTTTCAAGTTTAGGCTTATTTGAGGTTTGATATGTCAAAATGAGATTTTGAGGTGTTTTGAGTGATTGTCTTGCTTGGACAAGTTTTAAAGGATGTTTATGACTTGTTCATGTTAAGAGTGTCAATTAGAAACTGAAAACTCTTCATTTGGACCATGAATGCTCAAAGTGAGGATTTTGGGGTTTAGATGAGTGATTTGATTCAAGAATCCATAATTGATTAAATGAGTTGGTGTTTTATATTTCCCTCATGTTAGTAAACTTGTTAGGGACTTAAAATCACCTAGAAACCAATTTGGAGTGGTTTAATTTCATTTTAGCACCACTGGAACAGTGCGTCAAATATGTAGAATTCTGCAAATTTGCTGCTAGGCACTCAGTGCTCAAGCGCCCATCGCCTAGCAGAACAAGGCAAGCGTGTGGTTTGAGAGCACTTAAGCATCACGCGCTCAAGCGCGCAATGACTATAGAATTGCGCCCTAATACCTATAGTGCAATCAAGCGCTAGGGCATTACGCACCTAAGCACTAAGAAAAGGCAGGGGCTGTTTTTAGCATGTGTTGCTAATTAAATTCCCTACTTGATGGAATCATTTGTGCAAGTCTTTTAGGGTGTAATGAGACACTTTTGGGGATATTTCTTGGAAAGAATTATCAACTTGCATATGTGAAAAGTTTGGGAATTCTTAGACATTCAAATTGTGATAGAATGCCTATGTTAGTGTTTAGAACTTGATCAACATGAGGTTGATTTCTAATTCACTTATGAAGTGATTGTGTGATATTCTAAATACTGTTTAGCTAGTAATATGAATCTTACTACTTTGTTAGATAAGTGAGGTTAAAATTCTTATGTACCAGTGTTTAAAATGTGGCATGGATATTTGGTTTTCAAACTTGGTATTTGCTAATTTCCTATGTATTGTGACCTTGGATGGTATGCATAACCATATGACCTGAGAATGAGGCATTGGATCTAAATTCTCCTTGCATTTATGCTGGTATAGTCAGGGTTACCGGTATGGGGTGGAAGTAGTACTCTTACATTGGCGAGGGGAAAGTGTCTACTTATGACCAAGTGGGGTTTAGGCTTTTAGGCTTATCCTGCATTGTTATAAGAAATGGAGGTTTCTAAGAAATAAGTAAGTAACTTGTATTTTCAAAATTTAAAACCTGCATTGGCATTGCATCAACTTGGATTTATTTACTTTGCTGGTTTGTTTGTAAAAGTTTATATATTGCAGTGTGGCTTTTTAGCCAATGATGTATATATGTGATCTTTTTCATCTTCGTGGCTCTCTATAATGATTATACAAGTTATTATGGATTTATGTTTTTATGTATTTTAGAATGTGGCATGCTTAATATACTTTATCATAAAATATACTGCTTATTTTACAATAATTTGTATTAGGGTGTTACATTATGGTATTAGAGTAGTTCATCCTGTTGAGCTGGGGTGTTGACTGACTATGCTTAGCCATGATTAGGAGTTCCTCGTTGTGCATTTCTTCGTCCCTTGTGTAAGATGTTTGATTGAATTGTATGACTTGCCTCTGGTATGACTGTTTAACTAGTATTGCACAGTTACATGATATTGAGATTAGCTACCTAATTATGTATTGTTCTGTGTTTACAAGAAACTATGGCATCACGAGGGCGACCCCGTGGGAGTAAGAACTCTATAAGTGAAGGCCTTGACATGGTTGGAGCCTTTATGACAATGGCTGACGCAATGAAGGACCAAATAGCCACTACTGCCAATGCTATGCGAGAGAAAATAGCCGCAACAACTGTAGTTATCAAAGAGCAAGCAGTTGCGAGAACAAGGATGTTTGAGAGAATGAGTGCAACTCAACATCAACCACCACCACCACCACCACCACACCACCAGGGGCAACCAAACCAAGAGGTAGTTAGGAGAAATCAAACTTTTCAAGACCTCTCAGAGTTCTGGAAATCGAATATGTCTTCCTTCAAAGGGGAGTACGACCCGGCCAGAGCTGAGGGTTGGATCAAAGGGATGGAGAAGATTTTCACTATCATGGCTTGCTCAAACGAGCAAAAGGTACTCTTTCCTTCGTATATGTTGGAAGGTGAGGCAAAGGATTGGTGGGTGGACATCAAGAGAGCTTTTGAGGTGTCAAGGACTCTTGTTATGTGGGAGATCTTTAAGAATTCATTTCTGAGAAAGTTCTTTCCATAAAACTTCAGAATGCAAAGGAGATAGAATTTCTTAAGTTGGAATAGGGGATATGTCTATTGGCCAGTATGTAGTCAAATTCAACGAATTGTCTAAGTTCTCGTCTTGCATCAGGATTAACCCAAATTAGTCATGGAAGTATGTTAAGTTTGAGGAAGGATTGAGAGAAGACATTCAGAATGTCATCCAACCGTTTGAGATTTAGAACTTTGCAACCTTGGTTAACAAATGTCTAATAATCCAAGGGCGTGTCTGATAATAATATATTTTATTCATTTAATAATCCACTCACTGGGCTTCTTAAGGTTTAATTAAGCTTAATTAAGTTAGTTTTGTCACATTTTATGATATTGAGCTTAATTGGATCATTGAAGGAATTATTGCATGAATTGACTTTCGTTTGTCTATTTGGCACCATTCAATAAATTAGCTATAATATGAGTTACAAACATTTGATTAATGTGATTCTGGTATTATAGGAAAGCTAAGACAATTTTCTACAACTTTCATGAGACCTCAAGAGCATAATCACACGTTTAGATAATTTAAATTGAAGTGGAAGCAAGAGCTAGATTGATGATCCTGACAGCTTGGCCTCTGTGCACTCATCAGCCCATTTATTGAGTTATAGGAGTTCAATTGATACCAAACTAAACTGAAATGAAAGCTAATATCAAAATCTACAACTTTCATGAAAGACAAAAGAGTAGATTCGGATGTCTAGCAGGTCAAATTAGGAGTTGGATTGAACTAAAACTAATGGCATTGGAAAGGTAAGTCAAAACCCTTCAACTTTTATGAAGACCACTTTTCAAGATGATAACGTGATGATAGAGTTATCGTCATGTAAAGACAGTTGAACTGGTTAGTGCAAGTGGAAAGACAAACATGACAATAATTTTCCATCATCTTCCACTCAATCACCCATCATCCACCCCCTCATTAAACAACTCTATTGTCATCTCCCACTCAACCACCCATTTCCATTGTTATCTACCACTCAACCACCCATCATCCACCTACTTATTAAACAACTCCATTGTCATCTTCCACTCATCCACCCATCATCCACTCACTCATTAAACAACTCCATTGTCATCTTCCACTCGACCACCCATCATCCACCCACTCATTAATCAACTCCAATGTTATTCTAACACCCTCGATTTAATAGCCACGGCACAATCGTCATTATCTCGCGATCACTAAATTTTTGGCGTGCTACAACTTCTTCATAATACTTTTCCAAATTTGAATATATATATATATATATATATATATATATATATAATATATATATATTCATATATATATAAAGGAAATATGAGTCACGAATGCAATAATACATAATTCATCGTTAACAAATATGATTTAAGAGAATATAAATAAAATACAGTACGTAGGACTAAATTAATTAAGTTAAAGCATATAGAACATGGCGCATTCCTCATATCACTCACAATGAAATACATCAAGATTTACATCAAAATATAAATATATTAAAAATACACCATAACATGATTAATGTAGAAGAAAACATAAACTACCCATAAGATATCCCTGTCTAAAGAGTTGGGTACTCCATCGGATCCACCTCGAGATCCTCCCCCAGGTTGTCTGAAGATATAAGTACAGGACCGAGTGCGGTCCCACGAGCAGGTGCCCTAGCAGTTGCGAATCGGATCACCCCATAGCTCCGGAATGGGCAGAGCAAACTCCAATTGCACAGATGTAGTAAGCATCAGGATAAGATCTCCATCACGAGTCCTCCTGACAGTCAGTATCAAATCCCCAACGTATCATACCCGCTCTCCAGCCCAGTTGACTCGCCACGCGTTAGCACCACCAGTGAACACAATTTGAATGAACCCAATAGAACCCCCTTCGCGACGATATCACCAGATGCAGTGGGTCAAACCAAGAAAGTCCAAAAGAATCCAATCTCGTTCCCACTTACAGTCTTTAACCAAGAATTTACATTGAACAAGAAAAGTACAAGAAAGAGGTGAGACATCCTACTTCATTACCAATTATGGCAGTAAGAAATAGAAACGGTGTAGGACGCCCACGTAGCATTACAAGAAATATAAACAGTATCAAGAGGCAGATATTTAAATAACTTAGCAGTTCCAGGCAATTAAAACATCGATAAGATAGCAAATCCAATCATTGCATAAATTAAATAGCAAGTAATATATATGTGTTCACTATGCACATGTGCATGATAACCAAATCCTACTCCATGGAGCTAGACATGAACATCGGAGTGAATGATCAGGGAGACATGCCAGTATCTCATCCGCCTTGGACCAAGTGCTTACCATAAACGGTCAATCAATAATGCTGCGCATAGGCTTTATACAGTGGCATTCTCACAAGATCGCGATATAGGACAGTGCCCGGTCAGGATCGTCGGCGCGTTTGCATCGGTTTGTCCCACGGTCCAGCGGGGCTACCGACTACCCGCTGTGAGACGCCCGCGCCCCGACGCCCTCAAGGTTAACAGCAGGACCCACACTAGTCTATTCGCACCTGCACTAAGGTGTGATTAAACTCCTAGGCAACATGGCCTTGACAAATAGTCCACCGGACTTTCACAATGCATGATGACTCCATGCATATATCAAGTAATGATTATTATTACATACTTTTTCGCAATATGCCACAATTGGCCACAGTAAGCATCAACACATCATTGTTCCCTCACATGGACCCATAAGATCATATTATCAATATTTAGATGAAATAATACACTTCCAAGGTTTATTATGAATTCTCACTTACACTCTTAATTCTTGTTTCTCTTATTCAATTAATCCTCAATTAATGCATTATACTTTTAGGCACATTATGAAATTACGCTTAACTTTCTATACCCTTCTTAATAAGTTTCTCTTTTTGAGAAATGCTATCACATTATTTATTTACTCATTATTATTTTAATTACATAAGTTCATCATTAAATCTTAAACCTAATTCCCTTAGAATGATTTAAATTGGATCATTTGTCATTCTTACTTGCACTCACGGTCATACTTTAATTAAAATTTATTCTAAGTCTTTGGATAAATCTTCATTCTTGGTTCTTTCCTTTTTATGAGATCCTAATTAATTCATAATTATCAAATGAATTAAGTTTTACTTCAATTTAATATTTCTTATGAAATTCTTTTCATTATTAGGTTCTTACTTTAAGCTTAGTCTTATTC
This sequence comes from Ormosia semicastrata, assembly GCA_029884595.1. Classification (NCBI taxonomy): domain Eukaryota; kingdom Viridiplantae; phylum Streptophyta; class Magnoliopsida; order Fabales; family Fabaceae; genus Ormosia; species Ormosia semicastrata. Next base: position 36,775,977 of record JAQQTO010000060.1, on the reverse strand, counting down.
ACTTGAGGAATTTATTTCTAAATCTTACCAAGTCTCAAACATCCTTATTTATCTTTAGGGTCCAAAGAATTCCTTTAAGTTACTAAATTTATTTCCTTCCATTACATAATTCTCTTATTTATTTACTTGATTAATTAAATGTCATAATTGTATAAAGTTACATGATTAGGCCATTTTGAACCCTAGAGGCCGTGAGCCTCACTAATTCTTAGGATTCCAATTTTTCATTCCATTAATTACATGTTGTCAACTTGATTAGCTATGTCTTCCACTTGTTATAAATTTTCACCAAGAAACCTAATTTAGGGTCCCAAAATCGTGAGCCTCATGGAAGAGGACCTAGTCATTTTTGCTTCCAAATCAAGACTCCAATCCATCCAAACACATACATATACATAATCAATCAATCAAATAACTTAAACAATTTAACAACAACATGTAATCATATAAATCATACAAACAAAGAATAATCCTCAATAGGATTTTCTCACATTCAATCACAACACAATGTTCCTTACTACCAAGAGAGGTTGAAGAGGATTATCTCCCTCTTACCTAGAGGAGGAAACAAACAGTAGAACTCCCTTAAAGCTCCCTTGAATTTTCGGATTCCTGCAACACCAAAACCCTAGGGCATCAAACTTTCACAAGAATCACACTCAAAGCTTGAAAAAGGTATCCATGGTCACTATGGTGACCATGGATCATGAAAATGAAGAGAAAAAGAAAGAAGGATGGAAGCTTTACCATAAAGCTTGAAGTTTTGTCTTGGATGATAATGGAGGAAAAGTTGATTTTTGAAGGAAACCTTTCAAATAGAAGTTGTAGAGGAGGTTGAGAGGAGTATAGAAATGGTGTTTGGGAGAATAAAAGATGAAGAGAAATGGTGGAGGAGGGGCTGAAATTTTCATGGTCATGGAGGGGGTAGAGAGAAGGAGGAGAAAAAGCTTGAAAAAGATGAAGGTAGAGAGAGAAAGTGATAGTAAAGGTGAATGAACTTTTTGTGATTTGAAATTTAGAATGACTTTGTTTAATAAAATGAATGAAGCACAAATTTGGCACCCATAAAAGGGGACGCTGCCGTGTTGTGTGTGTGAGGGAGGAGAGAAGAAAATGGTTGAGAGAAAGAGAGAAGGAAAGTCTAGAGAGAGAAGTTGATAGAAGAAATTAAAGTGATGACTTTTTGACTTTGAAATTTGAATTGAATTGCCTAATTAAATGAAGCACAATATTGGGCTCCAATTGGGGCTGCTGCTGCCGTGGAGAGTGGGAGGGAGGAGAGAGAAAAATTGGTTAGCTTCCTTGGAAAGCTTGGAGGAAATTTCCTAGAAGCTTCCTTGAGAAGCTTTGCACATTTCTCAATAAAGTACAAAGTAAGCTTGTCTCTTAGATTAAATACGCTTGAACGAAAGATTAATTACACTGTTAGAATTATTTTCCCAAGGAATAAAAGTTACAGTTGATGAAAATAATATTTTATTGTTCATTGGATAATTTTATGATACAACGATTTTATTTATCAGATAAAACCTAAAAAAATGTAAACTTTGTAAACTGTGCCCGGTCTTGGGTTTAGTAAGATCCCCCGTCGACACATTCACAGTTCAAGGTTTACCAGCCTCAGGAAAAACATTTCGTTATCCCGGCTCCACTTAGCGTGCACGTAAAACGAGAAATATACTAAAATATTTGACGTTTCCAGAAAAATCCACAAAAATTTTGAAAAATCATAAATATTAGAAAATGACTATTTATGATGAAACAAATGATTTCCGGAGTGTTTACACTGCCTCTGCTTAGTGTGTACGTAAAACGAGGAATATATTAAAATATTCAATATTTTTGAAAAAATACAAAAAATTTCTCAAAAATCACAAATATTATAAAATGACTATTTGTGAGGAAACAAATAATTTTCGGAGCGTTTACATTGACTCTGCTCAGTGTGCACGCAAAATGAAGATTATATTAAAATATTTGACATTTTCGGAAAAATCCTGAAAAATTCCTAAAAATCTCAAATATTATAAAATGACTATTTATGATAAATGAGATAATTTTCGGGATGTTACAACTCTCCCCTTCAAAAAGAAATTTCGTCCTCGAAATTTGATCTATCTTAGAATACACGTGGATATGATTCCTTGTAGAACGTTTCCAGATCTTCAGCGCAATCCCAACAGCTAACTTTGAGTTTTTGTGTAGAGTAACTCTCCTTATATGCTTTCAGTTATCTTGAAGCACACGCTACTATGCCTCCTATCTGCTCAAGCTTGCGTTCCAAAATCTAACACAAGGCATCAATAGGTATCTCAAAAGGCTCGATGAGATTAGGCAGAATCATCACTGGTAAGGTAGTTGTGTGTTTCTTCAACCCTTAAAAATTTCCTTCGTATGCACCGGTCCACACAAAATTTGACTTTCTCGTATAAGTTAGATGAGAAGTCTCACCACATTGGAAAATTCTATGACGAGTCTCCCGTATTGACCAACTAACCCCATCTGGCTACGAATCTCTATTACGGTAGTCGGTCTTTCCCATTGAAGGGCTACTTCGACTTTCGTTGGATCCATAGTCAACTCCTTCCTTTGAGATCATGCGATCCAAAAGTTGAATTGCCTCCAACTAGAATTCACACTTTGACAACTTCACGCATATCCTTTTTCTTCTTCCCCAGAACTTGAAGAACAACAAGGTATGCTTGGTATGTTCAGCGTGGTTCCTCCGAACTTCAAGAACATATAAAAATGTCATCAACAAGGAAAAGAGAGATACTATTCAGGAAATCGATGAATATCATCGAAACATTCATTACATGGAACGACATTACGAACTACTTGTAATGCCCATAACGCGTCAGAAAAAGTTGTTTTGGAAAGGTCTCCTACCTTCGAGTGAACTCAATGATAACTAGAACACAAGCTGATCTTGGGGAAAACAACGGCTTCCTTCAGTTGATCTATCAAACTAATTAACCTTGACTTTAGCAAGAATTGTCTCACAGGTCAATTCTCATGTAATCGCGTTGCATTCGGCACTATAATTTGAGTTGAGTTCGGGAACATCTTTTCTCAATCGAAGTACACTAGAAGCATTATAAAGGTTATAAGGAAAATATAATAGAGTCACTTGGTGTACTGTCAGGCTCATCCGACGAAGAACGCGATATGATGCGATAAGATTTAGGAATGAGCTTCATGGATTCAAATCCAGGAACCTTCGCTTTAAGAAACACTAAGGTTTTATCGGAACAATGGCGAGGTATGGTCAGAAAACAACCAATCCTTTTTCTGAGGTCAAGTCTGTATAGGAAAAGGCTAATAATTACATTAGCAGAAAGGTTTCCATTTCTAACGATAATAAGATAGTTTAAACAAACTTTGTGTATTAACAACAGGCGTAGAAATGAGAGGGACAGTACTCGAATCAAAAGAAAACAAATTCACAGATAATTCCAAATTCTAAAAACGAGCTCTTGAAATCTCATTGGGAATAGTTTTACAGGATATGGTTAGAAGACAACCATTCACTTTTTGAGACCAAATTTGTGAGAGAAGTAAACAATTGAAATCAACAAAAAGATTCAGCCTTTAACAGGTCATAGGGTAATTTAAACGACTTGGCTATCAAAAATAGGTCCTTAGTAGCCAAAGCAGAAATAACTTAGTCAAAAGATGACAAAGACACAAATGATCCTAATAGACTCATACAATTATATGTCACCAGGAAATGGGTTATCCCTAGAATCATACAATGGAATCACAGGGTTATTCATTGTAGCACAATCCCCTTCTTCATTTCGGTCTTCAATCTGGGTGGAGGAATTAACTCTCCCTTGTTCATGAGATTTTGAGGTGCATACATCTCCAATGGAAGGCTTTGTCCTATGCAATGTACAATTTCTCACCACATGTCTTGGCTTTCCGCACTTGAAACAAATTATTCCTTCGATCGTACAGTCCTTTGTTAAGTGGTCCTTTCCACACTTGAAGTAGATTACCCTCTTGATCTTACATTCCCTCATTGAGCGATCTTTTCCATACTTCTTACATGTCTGTAAATGTGTCACGGGATGACTAGGTCTGCCACCACTAGCATTACCCCTAGTTGGTTGTTGTCGCCGTTGATTCCCTAGAGGTCGTGAGTACAATTTCTGCTTGAACTGATTGATCATTCTATTATTCCTCCTTTGGAACTTAGGTAGTTCAGAGTTACCCAAAAACTGACTTTCTCCTAACAAATTCTGAACTTCGACTTCTAACTCCTGTTGCTGTGCTGTCCTCAGACTCTGTTGAACTGTTACGCCAGCTATTCCCTGCATTGCTTCCATAGTCGCATACACTCCTTTGTTGCTGCGTTCCACATTCCTACTCATACGTCTTCCACGAGCCATTGTCTTCCTTCGAAAATAGACAGTCAAACACAATGGAAACAAGAAGTAACAATTTCAGACAATATTGTCTCCTTGCGGAAACCAAACACAAGTAGTCACATAACACAACAAGGGTGAAAATGTAAACAAATCCTAAACAAGTTCAGTCATACCAGCTGAGCTTCTTACTAAAAGAACTTCTATTCACTTAATACTCCTAGGTGAAGTCATAGTTTTCCATCCACATAGAACATTACACATTGAGTGGGCCAATACTCAATATCATGTAACTATCCGGCAAAAGCTACCAACATTCAACCTTTGGTAAGTCATGCCTTCCTTTCCCAAACATCTCTATTAAGAGACAAGGAAGTGCACAACACACTAAGAACTTCTAACATTTCTAAGCATAGTCAGTCCATACCTCGGCTCAACAAGATGAACTAAGCTCTGATACTACCTAATTTAACACCCCTCGATTTAATAGCCACGGCACAATCGTCATTATCCCGCGGTCACTAAATTTTTGGCGTGCTACAACTTCTTCATAATACTTTTCCAAATTTGAATATATATATATAAATATATATATATATATATATATATATATATTCATATATATATATAAAGGAAATATAAGCCACGAATGCAATAATACATTATTTGTCGTTAACAAATATGATTTAAGAGATTATATATAAAATACAGTACGTAGGATTAAATTAATTAAGTTAAAGCATATAGAACATGGCGCATTCCTCATAACACTCACAATGAAATACATCAAGATTTACTTCAAAATGTAAATATATTAAAAATACACCATAACATGATTAATGCAGAAGAAAACATAAACTACCCATAAGACATTCCTGTCTAAGGAGTTGGGTACTCCATTGAATCCACCTCGGGATCTTCCCCTAGGTCGTCTGAAGATATAAGTACAGGACCGAGTGCAGTCCCACGGGCAGGTGCCCTAGCAGCTACAAATCGGATCACCCCATAGCTCCCGGATGGGCAGAGCAAACTCCAATTACACAGATATAGTAAGCGTCAGGATAGGATCTCTATCACGAGTCCTCCTGGCAGTCAGTATCAGATCCCCAACATATCGTACTCGCTCTCCATCCCAGTCGACTCGCCACCTGTTAGCACCACCAGTGAACATAATTTGAATGAACCCAATAGAACCCCCTTCGTGACGACATCACCGGATGTAGTGGGTCAAACCAAGAAAGTCCAAAAGAATCCAATCTCGTTCCTACTTACAGTCTTTAACCAAGAATTTACATAGAACAAAAAAAGTACAAGAAAGAGGTGAGACATCCTACTTCATTACCATTTATGGCAGTAAGAAATAGAAATGGCGTACGAGGCCCACGTAGCATTACAAGAAATATAAACAGTATCAAGAGGCAGATATTTAAACAACTTGGCAGTTTCAGGAAATTATAACATCGATAAGATAGCAAATCCAATCATCACATAAATTAAATGGCAAGTAATATATATGTGTTCACTATGCATATGTACATGATAACCAAATCCCACTCCATAGAGCTAGACACGAACATCAAAGTGAATGATCAGGGAGACATGCCAGTGTCTCATCCGCCTTGGACCAAGTGCTTACCATAAACGGTCAATCAATAATGTTGCGCATAGGCTCTATACAGTGGCATTCTCACAAGATCGTGATATAGGATAGTGCGCGGTCAAGATCGTTGGTGCGTTTGCATCGGTTTGTCCCGCGGTCTAGCGGGGCTACCGACTGCTCGCTGTGAGACGCCCGCGCCCCGACGCCCTCAAGGTTAACAACAGGACCCACACTAGTCTATTCGCACCCGCACTAAGTGTGATTCAACTCCTAGGCAACATGGCCTTGACAAATAGTCCACCGGACTTTCACAATGCATGATGACTCCATGCATATATCAGGTAATGATTATTATTACATACTTTTTCGCAATATGCCACAATTGGCCACAGTAAGCATCAACATATCATTGTTCCCTCACATGGACCCACAAGATCATGTTATCAATATTTAAATGAAATAATACACTTCCAAAGTTTATTATGAATTCTCACTTACACTCTTAATTCTTGTTTCTCTTATTCAATTAATCCTCAATTAATACATTATACTTTTAGGCACATTATGAAATTACGCTTAACTTTCTATACCCTTCTTAATAAGTTTCTCTTTTTGAGAAATGCTATCACATTATTTATTTACTCATTATTATTTTAATTACATAAGTCCATCATTAAATCTTAAACCTAATTCCCTTAGAATGATTTAAATTGGATCATTTGTCATTCTTACTTGCACTCATGGTCTTATTTTAATTAAAATTTATCCTAAGTCTTTGGATAAATCTTCATTCTTGGTTCTTTCCATTTTATGAGATCCTAATTAATTCATAATTATCAAATGAATTAAGTTTTACTTCAATTTAATATTTCTTATGAAATTCTTTTCATTATTAGGTTCTTACTTTAAGCTTAGTCTTATTCACTTGAGGAATTTATTTCTAAGTCTTACCAAGTCTCAAACATCCTTATTTATCTTTAGGGTCCAAAGAATTCCTTTAAGTTACTAAATTTATTTCTTTCCATTACATAATTCTCTTATTTATTTACTTGATTAATTAAATGTCATAGTTATATAAAGTTACATGATTAGGCTATTTTGAACCCTAGAGGCCGTGAGCCTCACTAATTCTTAGGATTCCAATTTTTCATTCCATTAATTACATGTTGTCAACTTGATTAGCTATGTCTTCCACTTGTTATAAATTTTCTCCAAGAACCCTAATTTAGGGTCCCAAAATTGTGAGCCTCACGGAAGAGGACCAAGTCATTTTTGCTTCCAAATCAAGACTCCAATCCATCCAAACACATACATATACATAATCAATCAATCAAATAACTTAAACAATTTAACAACAACATGTAATCATATAAATCATACAAACAAAGAATAATCCTCAATAGGATTTTCTCACAATCAATCACAACACAATGTTCCTTACTACCAAGAGAGGTTGAAGAGTATTATCTCCCTCTTACCTAGGGGAGAAAACAAACAATAGAACTCCCTTGAAGCTCCCTTGAATTTTCGGATTCCACCAACACCAAAACCCTAGGGCATCAAACTTTCACAAGAATCACAATCAAAGCTTGAAAAAGGCATCCATGGTCATCATAGTGACCATGGATCATGAAAATGAAGAGAAAAAGAAAGAAGGATGGAAGCTTTATCTTAAAGCTTGAAGCTTTGTCTTGGATGACAATGGAGGAAAAGTTGGTTTTTGAAGGAAACCTTTCAAATAGAAGTTGTAGAGGAGGTTGAGAGGAGTATAAAAATGGTGTTTGGGAGGATAAAAGATGAAGAGAAATGGTGGAGGAGGGGCTGAAATTTTCATGGTTATGGAGTGGGTAGAGAGAAGAAGGAGAAAAAGCTTGAAAAAGATGAAGGTAGAGAGACAAAGTGATAGTAAAGGTGAATGAACTTTTTGTGATTTTAAAATTAGAATGACTTTGTTTAATAAAATGAATGAAGCACATATTTGGCACCCATAAAAGGGGCTGCTGCCATGTTGTGTGTGTGGGGGAGGAGAGAAGAAAATGGTTGAGAGAAAGAGAGAAGGAAAGTCTAGAGAGAGAAGTTGATAGAAGAAATTAAAGTGATGACTTTTTGACTTTGAAATTTGAATTGAATTGCCTAATTAAATGAAGCACAATATTGGGCTCCAATTGGGGCTGTTGCTGCCGTGGAGAGTGGGAGGGAGGAGAGAGAAAAATTGGTTAGCTTCCTTGGGAAGCTTGGAGGAAATTTCTTAGAAGCTTCCTTGAAGCTTCCTTGAGAAGCTTTGCATATTTCTCAACAAAGTGCAAAATAAGCTTGTCTCTTAAATTAAATACTCTTGAACAGATGATTAATTACACTGTTAGAATTATTTTCCTAGTGAAGAAAAGTTACTGTTGATGAAAATAATATTTTATTGTTCATCAGATAATTTTATGATATAGCGATTTTATTTATCAGATAAAACCTAAAAAAAAATGTAAACTTTGTAAACTGTGCCCGGCCTCGGGTTTAGTAAGATCCCCCATTGACACATTCACAGTTCAAGGTTTACCAGTCTCAGGGAAAACATTTCGTTATCTCGGCTCCACTCAGTGTGCACGTAAAACGAGAAATATACTAAAATATTCAACGTTTCCAAAAAATCTATAAAAATTTTCAAAAATTAAAAAAATTAGAAAATGACTATTCATGATGAAACAAATGATTTCTGGAGTGTTTACACTAACTCTGCTCAGTGTACATGTAAAACAAAAAATATATTAAAATATTCAACATTTTCAAAAAAATACAAAAAATTTCTCAAAAATCATAAATATTATAAAATGACTATTTGTGATGAAACAAATAATTTTCAGAGCATTTTACTGACTCTGCTCAGTGTGCATGTAAAATGAGAAATATATTAAAATATTTGACATTTCCGAAAAAATCCTATAGAATTCGTAAAATTCTCAAATATTATAAAATGACTATTTATGATGAATGAGATAATTTTTGAGATGTTATAGTTATCTTGTAGCTTTCATGCTCTATAAAATATTGCATTAGTTGCTCATTAGAGGCATCTTGGTTTAGAGATCAAGATCTTGTTCTTGTATTATTTATTTCTCTTATTGTAGTTTTCTTTTGCTCTAAATAGAAATTATGTTCATCTTTTTCTTCTTCTCTCTTTCTTTCTTCTTGATTCATGAGTAACTAATTCTCATTTTGCTTGGATGAAAGGGTGAAGCTTTTGGTAATGAAATAAGGTTAGATTAATCCATTTCTTGTGCTTCAATGTTATATTATCAAGTGGATATTGTATGTTTTATATTTTGTTTACAATCAATTTAGAAACCCTCCTTGTAAAGTAGAGATCTTGATTTGTTGTAGACAAGAATTTGGCACAATGAATGCTTGAACCTATTTACAAGTATTGGCGGTAGAAACCCTCCTTATAAAGTGGAGATCTTGATTTGTTGTAGACAAGAGTTTGACACAATAAATGCTTGAACTCATTTACAAGTGTTGGTGTTAGTAGATAATCAAAGGAACCATAATGTAATTACATATATAATCTTAAATGAACTTTGAATGTCGTATTTTCTGATTGGAACCTCCGTTATGTGTGGATTCTAATTGAGTTATAAAAAGAATTAATATTGTTCTTAATTTACTTACTAAGAGTGGATCTCCTAACCCAAGTAAATTCTTTTTAATTGTGAACAAGTTTTGTCACCTTAATTGTTGTGACAAATCCTTTCCTTACCTCAAAATTTTTCTTTATCAATTCCCTGTGGATCGACTTCGGACTCCTGAGAATTTATTACTTGAGACAACCTGCACTTAGGTTTGCAACACAAATACAAAATTTCGCATCAAGCTTTTGGCACCGTTGCTGGGGACTTGATTTGAAGAACAAATTTATTGAGGTTCTATTTCTTTAAGTAAACTTCACCATCTGGTACATTCTTTCCCTACTCTTTTAATTTTATAGTTGTATCACATTTAATGGTAGGTTTACCGCCTACTTGTTAATATTTTTGTTACTATGACAGGTTTACCGCCTACTTGTTAATATTTTTTTTATTATGGAAGGTTGTGTTCTGTATATATTTTTATTTTTTCCTATTTTAAGTCACTTATTTATGCTTAATTGGTATTGTGATTCAAATTCTAGTCGTTTGGTTAAAACTAATTCTTGTACTTTATATGTTGATTTGTTTGAATCACAATCACATACATTAAACACAATGGCTGAAAATGAAAGTGTACATGATGAGCATGAAAATCAACCATTGTGAATCATGCATGAATATTTGCAACGATCTCGAAATTCTAGTCCATTATGTTTTATCTTTCCACTCAATGCTAACAATTTTAGATTTAAGCCGGGTATGATTTCATTACTTCCTAACTTCCATGGTTTAGAATCTGAAAGTCCATATTAACATCTAAAAGAATTTGAGGAAGTATGTATCACTTTCATTGATCAAAATTGCATTAAAGAAATTATTAAGCTTAAATTGTTTCCTTTTTCTTTGAAAGATAAAGCAAAAACTTAGCTTAACGCTTTGAAACCAAGATTAATTGGCATATGGCAAGAAATGTAAAGTGAGTTCTTAAAGAAATTTTTTCCAACACATAAAACCAATGCTTTGAAAAGACAAATCCAAAATTTTTCCTAAAATTCAAATGAAGCATATTTTCAAAGTTGGGAACGTTTTAAAGATTCGTTAAATTATTGCCCACATCATGGTTTTGAAAAATGGTGCACTATAAATTTTTTTTATGAATGTTTAACACCTGAAGCCAAACAATTTGTGGAAATAATGTGCAATGGCGAGTTTCTTGATAAAGAACCTGAAGAAAGTTTACAATATTTAGACCATTTGGTTGAGAATTCTCAATCTTGGCATAGTACTAATCCTTCTGAAAATTCAATTAGATCTAACCTTGCAAGTGCTAGTAAAGGAAAATATTACCTTAGTTAAGAAGAAGATCTAAATGCTAGGTTAGCCAGTTTGGCAAGAAAGATTGAAGCCATGGAATCAGGGAAAGTAAAAGAAATCAAATCTGTGCAAAATGAAGAAATTTGTGGCATTTATGATGAATTAGGACACTCAACAAATGAATGTCCAAAAATTCCTATTTTCAAAGAAGTTGTGTATGAGCAAGTAAATGCAGTGAACAATTTTAAAAAGTCATTCACTTCTTCTTTTTCAGATTCATACAATTCGGGATAGAGAAATCACCCTAACTTCAGTTGGAGGACTAATATTCAGGCACAATTTATGCAACCACCACCTCCTCGGGCGCAACTGGATTCTCAAAATTCTCAAGGATATGCACCTTATGTCCTACCATATAGGAAAAGCCTTGAAGGAACATTACATGTATTCATGGAAAAGCAAGAGGCCATTAATAATCAAAACACTCAAGTCATGATTGACATAAAAGATACTCTTCCTAAACTTTCTTCTGCACTCACTATTCATGAGAAAGGAAAATTTCCTTCTCAACCTCAACCGAATCCCAAGGGTCAGTACATTATAAATGAGGGTAGTTCAGAAAGCAAACAAATAGATCAAGTAAAGTTAGTGATAACTCTTAGGAGTGGAAAGGTTGTTGAAAAATAAATTCCTAAGCAGTGTGAGAAAGATGATGAATCGATTCCCCAAGATAAGGAAGGAGTTGATAAGCCACCTGGCCAAAAGGAGACCAAATGCTCGCCTTCACCCCCATATCCTTAAGCATTAAACAATTTAAGGAAATTGTGTAACACCCCGATTTTTTATTTTTCTTAAAATAAATGAGTTTTATAATATTTATTAGTTTTTATGAATTTTTGGGAATTTTTAATTATTTTGAATATTTTAATATTATTTTGATATTTTAATATTATCTTGAAAACTATGTCCGAATTTGATTTTTTCTGAAAATATATGAGTTTTATAATTTTTATGATTTTTGTGAATTTTTATAGAACTTTTTGAGTTTTTGATTATTTTAAGTGTTATTTTGAGTTGTGTGTGGGCCCGGGGCGGACCCGAGGCAGACCTAGAAAAATAAAACTTTTTTTTGGACCAGAAAATTCTGGACTGTCAAGGCGGGATCGGGAGATCTTACTAAACCCGAAATCGGGAACAGTTGACAGAGATTTTCTATGTCTGAGTTTTCTATTATCCATTGTGTAATAATAGCAGTAGCTGTTATCCATTAGGTAATATCTGTTTGAAAAATATCTTGATGACTCAGCTAGTATTTCTGCACTACAACTCACCATACTGACTCAGCTGTTCTAGAAAATTTTATGATGACTCACCTAGTAAATATGTAATAATAAATATCTATCGGGGAAAATATCTTAATAAAATATCTCAAGTGTAATCATGAAAGCTGAAAATATTTAAGTTAAATATCTTAAGGATCATGATGGCTCATCATTACTAAGCTTTATAGCTAACCAATAAGAATTGGTCAAACATAGTGGCTGGACTTTGTTGTGAACCGTTGGATGAAAAACTTGATGGAAAAGCCTTAGATCCTCACCGTTGATCTAATCAATGGTGTGAGAGCAATCTTGATAAAGAAGCTTATGATATTAACCTTAGATTTAATCAATGGTTAGGATTTAGTAAATAAAAATGGCTAAATTGATTAGTTACTAAGTAACTAGATAATCTAACTTAGTTACCCTAATAGTTTAATTAGTAACTAAATGAACTAATTTAGTTGCTAAATAATTAGGAGTTAGTTACTAAATAAATATTTAATTATCTAGAAACATGACATAATCATGATCTATGTAATGACATAATAAAGTAATTAACTAGTTAAAATGTAACCAAATGGCTTAACCAAAAGATGACAACTTGATGACCAAGGCCATGTGCACTCATGTGAGCCCATGTGCTTATGCTTAATCTTGCAAAACAAGCCTTGAATCTCCTACACAAGCACTCCCACGGCTGCACACACTTAGTCTATTCTATTTCATTTCTTTTTCTCACATTTTGTAACACTTAAACCATTTTCTCTCTTCTCTCTCTTCCAATTATTCAAGAACACCAAGAACAAACACTATCTTCTCTCTTCTTTGAAGCATTCGGTCCATACTCCTAAATCCCACTTCCAAGCTTCAATAATTTTATACAACCTTAGATCTAGAACCTATACACAATCCTAAGATACTTTGTAGTTAAGATCTTGGCCTAGTTTTATCATTTTCAACCTTGTTCTTCAAGTTAAAGATCAAAAAGCCTTTGCTTTATTTCTTGAAGGAGCTCACGGTCAACCACCCAAGCACCATCTTCCAAGTTTGTTTAATTTCAACTAACCATATTTCTCGAATCCTTACCTCATTCTAAGACTCTTTGATGTTGAGACTTTGGTCTAAATCCATCATCTTCATGCTTGAATCTTGGATTTGAGTTATAGGGTTTCAAGGTAAAAATCTTGAAACTTGGTTTTTTATTTGATTTTTAGAATCCTAAGATTATGTTTGATCTATGGTCATCTTAATCAAGCTTTAGATACTAATTTGTGTGTGTTTGTTGTGATTCTAAGATCTGTTTGGTGGTGAAAAATTGGTACAAAGAGAGTTTTACAAAGAGTCAGGAAGCATCAACCAGGTAAGAGAGAGATTAACTTCATCGGCCATATGTGGCGGTGAAGGAATGGACTTGTTTGTGTTTGTGAGTGAAAAATCCATATGAGGATTTCTTCACTCGATTGTGTAATTATTGGTTTGTGCTTGTTTGATTATATTGTGTGATTGTTTTATTGCTTTGATAAGTATACATGAATTGTATATGTGTTTGATATGCTTATAGTTTTGATAGTATGTTTGCCTATGTGTGATTTGGAAAGCATGATAATTTCCGTGTAATTTAAGATGTGATTCACATGATGAGAAAATTTGTATGAGGACTCCAAAGAGTCAAAAGGTACACGGCCTTGTTACTATCAAGAGGACTAAGGACTTTAAATTATTTTTCAAATTGAGGATTAAATGATTTTATGACAAGAAATTCAATTAAGTAATTTTATAAAGATTTAAAGTGTTAAGAAATGATTTATATATGAATTTTGAAGCAATGTGTAAATTCGGCCAACATGCTAATTTTTTATGATCAAGATCCAAAATTATTTTACTAAGTATAAACTTAGATGTTTTAAATAGTAAGAACCCAATTTGGTAAGTTTTGAAATTTAAATGAAAGTAATTTAAATTTTTAGAATTAAAATTGATCTAATTCAGCTATGTAGTAAAATAAGAGCCAATACATGAAATTTACTGACGTATAGCTTACCCTATGAGTTTTGAACCGCGTTAGAAAATTTTGAGCTATAATATCCAAGTAAAACTATGAAATACAATTTTCTGGGAAACAGTAGAATTACCTTTTTTTAGAGGGACCATATTGAAAATTATATTTTTAGAGGGACTATATTATAAATATTATTTAAAAGAGGACTATTTTGGAAAATATTATTTAAAGAGGGACTATCTTGGAAATATTATTTTATGAAGAGGGACTATTATGTAAATATTATATTATAGAAGGACTAATATGTAAATAATGAAAATAAGGTTAATTTTTTATATTAAATGAGAAAATTCTTATTTTGGATTTAAAATACGTTAGAAATATTTTACGTGATAATATTGCTATGCGATTGAAAGAAACAATGAGTTTTGCTATAGAGCCAACGTTTTGAACTAAAAATTGTGAAACTAAAGTATTGGACCTGAGTGGATCTTTAGTATTATCGATTGTATGAGCGGTTATATAATACCATAGATACTAATGGTATTGGACAATCTGTATATGCATGTGCGGTTGCGTTAGTATTATTGGGAATAGTATAATGGTACTCTGTTTTGAACAAAAGTATTTTGAATATTATATGGTGATACTGCCATATTATGGCATGTGAATAAGAAATAAGGTGTGATCAATGACAGTATATGATTGAATCATTTATCATGCATATTCGCTTAATTTGTTGTGGCGTTTTATGCCTAAGGAATGGACGAGAACTCACAGGATAGTGGGAGGAATCCTAGGGGACGTCAGGGCGCGGTGATTCACTTGTTGACATTAAGTCATTTGACATTGAGACATATATATATATAAACCCCTGGCCGTGATCACCGATTGCAATGCACTGTCATCCCAATGAACACTATTGCTTTTCATTATCCAGCATAGACTGTCTTAATTCTTATTAAGGGGGGACAGATCTTCTGGGCGTTCATCTTCGAACTTGAGTAAACTCTATGAAGAATGAACTAATTGCATTGAGCATATGCATAATCAGCATTTACGCTGTTGTGATATAATATGATTGTGGTATTATCATTATGCCTGATATTATGCTCCAAGTTCTTGGAATTTTTATCTATTTAATATCTTGAATATATATATGTTGTTGATTTTATATTAATCTATGAATTGTATATATGGAGCGACATTGTTGTTTGTGCCGTTTCTTTGCTGCCATATTGGTATGCGATGTAGGGGATCTCACCTCTTTGCTATTTTATTCTGTCTTTTTCTATTTTATGTCTACGTCTGTGAAGACAGCGATGGCTGCAAGGAGGGATCAGTTAGGTTTCTTTAGACTACAATTTCTTGAAGGCACTGCAGCTTGGCGTGTCTATTGGGACACATGGCACATAGAATATTATGGTGACATTACTTTATCAGTAAGTAGGACTCACCATGGGATCGTTACTTCATTTTATATGGTTGCTTATGTAGAGGTTATTATACCTATTAGGGAGTTGTGGAATGAATTTCACTATACTCCTAGAGAGAACTTCGATATATCCTTGAGTTGAATTTATATCGGTCGAGACAGTCCCAGCTAGGGAATTTGTTTTCTAGCAAGGGCTCATGTTTTAAGTGTTATGTTTTTGGGTATGTAAAGATAATGAATGTATAGTTGTTGTAAACTCTGTTTATATGAAAAGTTTGTTATTTAGTTATTACATTTTGAGTTACTTTAATTTGATTAACTGATGTTTTTCGTGACAAAGAAATTTTGAAACTCATATTTAAATAAGATTAAATATTTTATAACTTGGGTAATTAATCATTTATAAGGAGTTAGTATGAATGTGATACCCTTCGGAGGGAGTCCTACAAATTGAACCACAACACTAAAATTTTTGAAATTTTTAATCAAGTGAAGGTCAATGTTCCTCTGTTAGATGTTATCAAACAGGTTCCCTCTTATGCCAAATTTTTGAAGGACTTATGCACTATTAAAAGGAAACTAAATGTGAAAAAGAAAGCCTTTTTGACTGAACATGTAAGTTCCATTCTTCAGAATAATAATGCATTGAAATATAAAGACCCTGGTTGTCCTACAGTTTCATGCATTATTGGATAATATAAAATTGAACAAGCTTTACTTGTGTTACCAAGTGGCTTCCAGTACTCAAGAGGGGGGGTGAATTGAGTATAAAACTTTTTCTCAAAACCTCTTTTTATCAAAAACAAATATTAAAAACTTAATAAATAAATGCACAGAAGGAATGAGAAGAAGAAAAGAAACAATAAAAGCAGCGAAAAATAAATATGTAGTAAATTAAAATTGTATAAAATAAAGAGATTAAGAAGAGAGAAGCAGGCACAGTATTTATCCTGGTTCGACCACTAACCCATTTGTGGTCTACATCTAGTCCTTGAAAGCCGAGATTTTTCACTAAGTATACAAGCTTCAATAGGTGCTTGCTACCATTACACAAAAGAACACTTTTCACACACAGGGAAACTCTACCCTTATGCTAAAGCCTCAGCCTGCAGGGATACCTCACCCTTATACAAACCTTGAGGGATACCTCACCCTCGATACAGAATATCAGAAAGTAGAAGAAGAGAAACTCTCACTCAGAGTAGGTAATACAAATTGAAGTGCTAATGGAGCTCTCATAGAAATATCTCAAAGTTTTTAATCAAAAAGAGCGTAGAAAATAATTTTCACAGATTAGAGCAAGCAGAAAATAGTTCAGAGTTATGGGCAAAAATATTCATGACCCAAGGTTGCTATTTATAGGGAAAAACACGGAGATAGCCGTTTGGGTATAATTAAAAGCATTTAAAACCAATTTGAAAACCTGTCTATTTCCATATACGTGATCGTAAGCTTCGTGTTTATTCGAATAGAAGAAAGTTTATTCGAATAACATTGTTTCTGAAAAACCAACGTGAAAGGCCATTTGATATGGGTTATTCGAATAACCAATGTGTTATTCGAACAACTCTATTAAAACTAGAGTTCTAAAACTAAGAGGTTATTCGAATAGAAGCTGAAATATCCGAATAATGTTGTTAAAAAAAAAGTTCAAACAGAAGGGGTTTTATTCGAATAATGTTTGAGTTATTCGAATAACTCACTTAGAAACACAGTTCTGAAAACCTTAGTTATTCGAATAACAGGATAGTTATTCGAATAGCACCTTTTAAAAACAGACCCTCGTGAAGGTGTTTATTCGAATAGACTAAGCTCTATTCGAATAAATCAATGCAAAACCATTTTGGAAAAGATGTTTTCAAAGACACTAAGTTTCTTTTAAAACAAGTTTTATCTTTTCTTTCAAAAACAGAGAGATATCAAAGTGAGCTCCGTACTACAAAATCTAAGTCCTAATGCTAATCATATATAAACTTGGACTTGGTCTATTTATCATCTTCATTTAGTCTTCACGTTTGTTATCATCAAAACAAGTCTTCAAATATATACATCCAAACACATTTTCCCTCTTTTTGATGATGACAAACTATCAATGAGAAAAGAGTTAGTGCATATAATTGGAATTCACAAAGAGGGATAAAAGCTTACTCCCCTTCTTTAATTATAAGAGGTAATGAATATCAGATATATGCACAGCTCCCCCTTTCAATTTGAATCCAATCTCATTTTAAGTTTACCTGTCTTTTCTCAATTACATTCAAATAATCAAATTCAAATTTTTCTACCTCTTTTGTCATGAGCAAAAAGGAGGGGTAAGTTCCATAAACATATATCTAAGTATAAGTGCATAAAAGGAAGCATACTCATATCAATAGATCATCAAGAAACGGCATTTATGCATTAATAAAAAAAGATTCAATTACAAAAGCCAGAAATAAATAACATGAAGGCAAAAACAGATAGCCTAAGAACTAAAGTTCCTAGAACTAAGTATCCGGAGGTGGTGGTGAAGAAGCTGGTGCAGGAGCAGGTGAAGCATATCGGAGGGCAGCAACCTCACATTCAACACCTTCTATTCTATCGAAAAGAATAGAGAAGGTATGTTCCATATAGGCTCTGTTATCATGCAAGGTGGCCATGATCTGTTCTAAGGTGACAGGAGTAGGAGCAGCAGCAGGTACATTAGCAGGGGCAGCAGGGGCGTCAGCAGGGTCAAGCTCATCCTCAACAACCTCATCTGGGTACACCCAGCCTTCATCGGTTTGGATCATCTTCATTTTGCGTAAGGTATGGGATCCAAAGACGTTGTGATGCGTCAGGGCAATAGCTCGCTCAGACTCCAAGACCTGAGGATACTTGCTCAGCAAGGTAGTGACAAGAATGCCATAAGGCAAGTCTGATTTTTCCTTGCCCTTGGCCCTCATCATGTGTCTCATGATAAACACAGGCCAGTTGATCTGATGGCCATTCTTCAGAAACCAAAGCATGAAGATGTCTTCTTCACTGAGGTAGGCGTAGTTTCCACTACGGGGAGCCAAGATGTGAGCAAAGGCGTAATGCAGAAGCCTATCTTGGATTTTCAGTATGCTACACTTGAGACCCTTGTCGGGCAAAGCTAGACCAGGCTTCAGCAGGTCCTCAATCGCTTGAAACTTGTTGAACTCTTCAAGAAAAGGGGTGTCACCATCTTCAACAAGGGCACCAGTAAACTGCAACCCAAACAAAGTCATCCAGTCCTGCAGTGTGATCACAATGTTCTGATCACAGACCTCGGAGAGAAGGGTCTAGCCATCAAATGCCAGATTACAAAAGAACAATTTCACCAGAGCTGGATAAACAGTGGCCCGGTGAGAGCAGAGCTGAAGAACTCCCTGGTTTTGCAGTAGGGTCAGAAAGTCGAAGCCACGATGTTACTGGAAAAAAAGAGAGGTCAAGGTACTTGGGTTGGACCAAGTTACGCTCCCAGAAGTGCGTAATGAAGCGGGCACGATGCTCTTCGTTGGATGAGAGCCTTATTAAGTCAAGAGGATTGTTGCATGGAGCAGTCTTCGTGCGTGGGCGCTTGCTGGAGGAGGAGGCAATGGTGAGAGAAGGTGTGGAAGAAAGAGAGAGAGAAAAAAAAAAACAAGTTTGAGAGCACAGGGGCTATGGAGGCGTGAAGAGCAGAGGAGAAAACAGAGAGTGAAAATGTTTGGGCGCGTAGGGGTTATTTAAAGGAAGGCCCATGTTTATTTGAATAAACAGAGGTTTATTCGAATAAACCTTGCTTGGAAACTGAAAGGACAGGCACGCAGGAAACTGAAAGGTGTTGAAAAGGTGTTTCTGCTAGGGTTTATTCGAATAGGGGGGTTCTATTCGAATAGATCATCTGGGAAAGCCAAGCGTTTTGGCCAACTGACAGGATTTATTCGAATAACTGTAGGAGTTATTCGAATAGACTGAGGGCTATCAGTCAAGACTGATAAAAACAGGTTCTGGCTATTCAAATAGCCTGAGGTTTATTCGAATAAGTAGAGGGCAGATATTAAAATTGATAAACGAAGGCTTCTGGTTATTTGAATAGATAGATATTTATTCGAATAAACAGAGAGTAAAGACAGAGACTGATAAACTAAGGAGTCTGGTTATTCGAATAAGGAGGGATTTATTCGAATAGATAGAGATAATAACCAAACAGGTTGTAACACAGGAGCCAGTTTATTCGAATAAACTAAGTTTTATTCGAATAAAACTGATATTCAACACATGCAATAAAGAAGTTTATTCAAATAAAAACTTGCTTATTCGAATAAAACTAACAAAAAAACACAGAAAAGCATACGTTTATGAAATTCAAAGCATATATTCATGTGATAATATTCAGTAATAAAACATGTAATTTATATATTTGATTGATCAATTATGCCCAATTCTCCTCGAATATAAAAGAATGCTTCTTTTGCTAAGGGTTTAGTGAAAATATCTGCAAGTTGCTTAGATGTTTCAACAAACTCAAGAATGTAATCCCCTTTTTGTACATGATCTCTGATAAAGTGATGTCTTATCTCTATATGTTTTGTTCTGGAATGTAGTATAGGATTCTTAGAGATATTTATTGCACTAGTGTTATCACAACTTATTGGGATGTGATCAAGCTAAAGACCGTAGTCTAAAAGTTGTTGCTTCATCCATAGGATTTGAGCACAACAACTCCCGGCTGCAACATATTCAGCCTCAGCGGTAGACAAAGTCACACTACTTTGTTTCTTGCTATGCCAAGAAACTAAAGAACTACCAAGCAAGTGACATGTCCCATTAGTACTCTTTCTGTCCAATTTGCACCCAGTAAAATCAGAGTCAGAATAGCCTATTAGGCTATAAGAGGCACCCTTAGGGTACCACAAACCCATTTGTGAAGTGCCTACTAGGTATTTCATTATTCGTTTAATAGCACTTAAATGAGATTCCTTAGGGTTTGCCTGATATCTAGCACACATGCATACACTAAAAATTATATTTGGCCTACTAGCAGTAAGATAAAGGAGAGATCCAATCATACCTCTATATTTCGTTATTTCTACTGATTTACCTCCTTCATCTTTGTCCAAGTAGCAAGAAGTGCCCATCGGAGTGGCTATGTGTTTAGCGTTTTCCATTTTGAATCTCTTGAGCAATTCCTTGCAGTATTTGGTTTGACTTATGAATGTCCCTTCGTTCGTTTGTTTGATTTGAAGTCCGAGGAAGAAATTTAACTCTCCCATCATCGACATTTCAAATTCATTCTGCATTGTCTTAGCAAATTCTTTGCACAGGGATTCATTAGTAGCACCAAAGATAATATCATCAACATACACTTGCACAAGAAGAATATCATGCTTTTTATTTTTAATAAAAAGGGTAGTATCGACTTTTCCTCTTGAGAAACTATTTTCTAAAAGGAACTTACTCAACCTTTCATACCAAGCTCTAGGAGCTTGCTTTAAACCGTAGAAAGCCTTTTTAAGTTTAAAAACATGGTTGGGTAGTTCATGATTTTCAAAACCTGGAGGTTGGTCAACGTATACCTCCTCTTGAATAAAACCATTTAGAAAAGCACTTTTAAAATCCATTTGATATAATTTGAAATCCATGATGCAAGCATAAGCAAGTAACATTCTAATAGCTTCTAATCTAGCTACAGGTGCATAGGTTTCTTTATAATCTATACCTTCTTCTTGATTATATCCTTTAGCGACCAGCCTAACTTTGTTTCTAGTTATTAACCCATTTTCATCAAGTTTGTTTCTAAAAACTCATTTAGTGCCAAAAATAGGGTGATTATTAGGTCTAACAACTAATTCCCAAACTTGATTTCTTTCAAACTGATTTAATTCCTCATGCATAGCTAAGATCTAATGTTCATCATCAAAAGCTTCAATTAAATCCTTAGGTTCAATTTGAGAAACAAAAGCTAAGTGATTACAAGTATTTCTAAGAGAATTGTGAGTACTTACACCTTTAGATACATCACCGATACTCTGATCAAGGGAATAATATTTTGAAGTTCGCCATTCTTTGGGAAGTTCCAAAGCTTGCGAATCTTCTTGTCTTTGTTTATCCTCTTGCTCCTTGATTTCTTTTTCTTTACTATCCAAATGTGTTTCCGCCAAGACCTCTACAACATCATCAATAACAAGATCCTTTCTCGATCCATTTAGGTTAGTTTCATCAAATGCAACATGTATAGATTCTTCAATAGTCATAGTTCTTTTATTATATATACAAAAAGCTTTACTATGATTTGAATAACCAAGAAATATACCTTCATCAGACTTAGCATCAAACTTGCTTAAGTTATCTTTTCCATTATTTAAAACAAAACATTTGCAACCAAAAACATGAAAATGTGAGACATTAGGCTTTCTTTCCTTATACAATTCATATGGGGTTTTCTTTAAAATAGGCCTTATAAGGGCCCGGTTCATTACATAACAAGTTGTACTTACAATATTCGCCCAAAAGTATTTAGGAAGAGCAGTCTCATTAAGCATAGTTCTCGCCATTTCTTCTAAAGAACGGTTTTTCTTTTCAACAACTCCGTTTTGTTGCGGAGTTCTAGGGGCAGAGAAATTATGATTAATGCCATGTTCATCACAGTAATTTTCAAAAACATTGTTTTCAAATTCGCCACCATGATCACTTCTTACTGAAGAGATTTGAAAACCTTTTTCATTTTGAATAACTTTGGCAAGTCTTTTAAAAGCTAGAAATGCATCATTTTTATTTGCAAGAAATAAAGTCCATGTAAACCTAGAAAAATCATCCACAATCACTAAAGCATAGTAATTCCCACCAAACTCATAGTTCTAGAAGGTCCAAATAGATCCATGTGCAAAAGTTGTAAAGGTCTAGTAGTTGAAACTATATTTTTTGCTTTAAAATAGACCTTTATTTGTTTACCCTTTTGACATGCATCACATAACTTATCTTTTATAAAATTAAGCTTGGGTAGTCCAATTACTAGCTCTTTAGAGACCAACTTCTTTAAGTGATCCATGTGAATATGTGCAATTCTCCTATGACATAACCATTAATTATCATTTTTACTTAAAAGGCATTTCACATCATTTGAAGATATATCATCAAGACTAATCATATAGATGTTGTTTACTCTATGACCAATGAATGTAACATGCTTATCAATTTTTTCTTCAATTATGCAACAGTTTGAATCAAATATTACCCTACTTCCTTTATCACATAAATGACTAATACTAAGCAAGTTATGTTTCAAGCCTTCAACAAGTAGCACATTTTCAATAGAGGAGTTAGGGTTCTTACCGACTTTGCCTATTCTAATGATTTTTCCTTTGTTGTTATCACCATAAGTAACGTGTCCATGATTCTTGGGAATAAGCATGGTGAATTTCGAGTCGTCCCCTGTCATGTGCTTGGAGCAGCCGCTAACGAGATACCAATTTGAACTCCTGGCTTTCAAGCACACCTACAACACATGTTTAGTTTTTAACCTTTAGTACCCAAACTTTCTTGGGTCCTTGTATGTTAGTTTTTGGTATAGTACCTTTGGGAACCCAAACCATTTTTCTTCCAATTTTTGTATTTATGTTTTTCCTAACATTACATGTTGATGCACTATGTCCTTTTCTTCCGCAGTAAAAACATTTAATAAAAGGACTACTTGAGACATTAGAATGCACAAAGAAATTTTTATAGAGTTTTTGTTAATTTTTCGGGTTATAACCTATCCCGACTTTTTGAAAAATCACTCTTTGTCTTCCTAACAAAATATTTAAGTTATCCCTTCCAAAGGTGAATTTAGAAAGAGTGTTCTTTAAGTCTTCAATTTCTTTTTCAAGCATATGACATGTAGAACAAGATGAAGAAGTAGAAGCATGTGAAGAATGATTTGTGCATGCATCAATGATTCCCAAAGTTTCATTTTCAATTTTCAATTCTTCTATTTCTTTATTTAAAACAAGAATTTGATTTTCTAAAGAAGAGATTGTTTTCTTAGAAGAAGAAATAATTTTTGTGAATTTTAAAGATTCTTCATGTAATTCTTCAAAAGCATCTTGTAACTTATCGTAAAAAGACAATAAAGTAGTATTAGAACTTACCTCATTTTCGCTTTCTTCTTCATCTCCTTTGGCTATGAGACATAATTGAGCTTCTTCGCTATCTGAGCTGTCAGTTGAATCCATGTCATTTTCATCCCATGCTATATAGGCTTTTCTTCCTTTTCATTCCTTGAAGGGCTTCTTTTCAAATTTCTCCTTCTTCTTTTGGTAAACTGGGCACTCCATTTTCATGTGACCAGGTTTGCCACATTCATAGCAAGTTGGAGTCGATGAAGCTCCTTTGCCTTTGTAATGAGTCTTTTTCAGAGGGAAGGGAGGTTTTCTTTGCGTTCCCTTTTTCCTGAGAAATTTACTAAACTTTTTAACTAACAAACTAAGATTTACTTCGCTTACCTCGATGTTCTTTGAGCTTTCTTCATTTTCTTCGTCATCATTATCGAATGTTGAGGAAGTGGCTTTGAGCGCTATCCCCTTTTTCTTTTTATCGTTTTCTTCGCTTTGACTTAATTTGCTCTGTTCCAGTTGGTGCTCATGAAGTTTTCCAAAGAGGGTAGCTAGAGTCATTGTAGACAAGTCCCTCGATTCTGAAATAGCTGTTACCTTAGGTTGCCAAATCCTACTAAGACATCTCAATACTTTGTTAATCAAATCTTCGTTAGAAAATTTTTTGCCTAAAGATGCAAGATGATTGACTATATGGGTGAACCTCTTTTGCATTTCCTGAATGCTTTCTTCTTGGTTCATTCTGAACAATTCATATTCACGAGTTAGAGAATTGATTCTCGACCTCTTAACTTCACTAGTACCCTCATGGGTGTTAGGGTCAAAATGTGTTGCCCATTTGCTAACCGCAAGTGCACGGGTCGCACAAGTAATACAGATACAGAGTAAAAGTTCGTTCCCACAAGGATCTTCGATTATAAAGCCAAGTACCAACCAATAGCTTAATCAATTCTAGACAAGGACATAAAAATAGGAAAATAATATACAAACTATCTAACCTACAAAAGCAATAAACCTAAAAGCGGTTAGGTTTCAGGAAATCCTCCTTCACCCCCTACATCTATCAACAACATGCAATTCCCCTCATAAACACAAATGCATTGATTAGGTTAGCTTGAGAATCTTCATTAGTCAAAAGCCTATGTCTAGGTCAATCAACCCTGGTTTCAATTGCCCAACTCACTAAGTTTCCTTGAGAGCCAGTGCAACTTCCACTCATGAACGATCTATTCTCAATCACACACTATACATGGTTGATAGGTATATTTCTATCCTATTAACGAATTAACTCATCCAAGCCAATTGAACTCACCGAACATGTATCAACCACACCATATCCATATCAACAAATCCCTATGTCTAGTTCATTTGCCAATATTAGGATCATGCAATTGAGGCCAACCAAGAACAAGCATTAAGCACAGATAATGATTGAACCATAATCAAACATTCACACAAACTTAGAGAAAAACACATCATTAATATATATCAAAGGATCCAAAATATTCCTAAAACATAGCTTAGTTATACAAAAGATAAGAAAGATAAGAGAGAAAGGGAAAAGAGAGAAAGAAGCTCATTGATTTGTCTCTGAAGCTTGAATCCTCCTTCAATCCTTTGATCCTTGACTCCAATCCACCAGCAATGAAGATCTAGCCAAGCTATCTAACCTAAAACTAACCTAAACTAACTAAACTAACAAAACCTAAAAAGAGAGAGATGGCCAAATGGCCAAAACTCTGAAAAACAGAGAGAAAACGGAGAGAATCGGAGAGAGTAAGAGAAAAACGCATAAAAATCTATTTATAGGCTCAGCAGCCGCCTCCACGCTGCGGCGCCCACTTATACACGCCGCGGCGCGCAATGGGTCGGTCTATTTACGTTGCGGCGCCCACTTCTCTAGGTCGCGGCGCTCTTGCCCCAGGTCCAAGTAAGACCAGGCTGAAAATCCTCTTTGCGCCGCGGCGTGCTCTGCCTTGCGCCGCGGCGTTGCTTGCTGGAATGCCAATTTGGCTTCCTCTTCCTCTTTAAGCTCAATTGCTCCATATTTAACCTTGTTTGGAGCCCCTCCTATCATAGAGAAAACACCAAATCAATAACATATATAAATCTACTCAATCCATGATCATTAAAGCTCAATTTTGCATAATAACACATCAAAAAGACTTAAATTCAGAATATGACAAATATAAGCACAAAACCTTCCAAATATGCATTTTAAACAAGGACATAGCATTCATTCTAGCATAAGGATAGGGCACAAATAACTGCATTCTATGTAGCTATCACACCCCCAAACCTACATTTTGCTAGTCCTCGAGCAAAACAAAATAGAACTAAGTAAATCACTTAAACATTCAAATCAATTTTTTCATTCAGCAAATATATTTCAATCTTCTTTTTCAATCAAAATCAAACACTAGTGTGTACTGACTGCATCAATCCTCAAAAAGTACATATGCCCCATAAACAGTTCCACATATATACAATCCTTAACATGCTAACAAGCCAGAAAACTCTTAATGCAATTCACATTTATCACAAACATGCAAGACAAACTTCTTCTAATCAAGTCATACACATCCAGATAAGTTTATAAGCATACATGCATATGATTCACAGAATCCACAAGATTGTAAACCAACTCTCTCTCCACTAATGTAAATCACACAAGATTGAGGATCAAAAGGGACTTAATCAGCTTATAATGTTAGGCCAATGGTATGGGAGAAAGAAATGAACGGGAAGGATACAATACAAATATTGAGACACATAAACATGAGATTCCAAGACATGAGCCAAAACATGATACTAGCAGGGTATTCAATTGTGAGATCATAAAACTTGCTAGAACCATTTTGGATGCTTTTTGAACTTTACTTTTCTTAAGCTTTTGCTTTTCTTTTCATTTTCATTTTTATTTTTATTTTCTCTTTCTTTTCTCTTCTATTTTTGCAAAGCAATGCTTTTTCTTTTCTTTGTTTTGCATCTGGTTCCTTCAGGCTCATTTTGAATTGAATATTCATACCCCTAATCATCAGACTCATTTCAAGAAATAACACATCATATACTCAACAAACAATAAGGGTAGAAAGAAAATGACATGCTTTCACATGCATTAGAATGGATAACAGGTTAACGAACACAATGGTTATGAAAAACAAAGAAGGCCAAACAGTTTAAGGCTTCAAAAAAGGACCTAAGGATATCATCATATCAGGGTAAGCTTTTTAAGGCTCAATCGGTCCAAACAATGCCCTAATCATTTCCTCAATCATGCACAACTTAGAATTTCACCTCAAGAGAGTTCAAAAACAATTTTAAGGATAATCAAAACTCTACATGTACATCCATAAACATTCTCAAAACATGCACTCTTATCATTTTCAAAGTTACACTGGCATCTAAGTGAGATGTAAATCATGCATCAAAAGTAACTAAATTGTTTCACATGCATCAAGATCACATAAGGTTTCACTGAAAAGGGGGCAAATAGCAACCTTTCACATCATGGACAATCAAAAACAACACCAACATTCTTGCAACATGTCATGCATTCAAATGGATTCACTTTCAAAGGTCAAGCTTGCACAACATCATTTGCATAAAGTAAAAATTGAAAATCTTGTTATCAGCACATCAGTGATAGTCAAAACAGAATATAATCATGAAAATATGTTGACTAAAACCACTGCATACTCAAAATACCAATACATGTTAACATTAAGCACAAAAGTAACAAAACATGTAAAGATATTCCCCCAAACCTAAAATGAAATGTATCTTTAATGAACATGGTCTATAGGGAACCAAAGACAAGTACTGAGCATTATTAAATACTACAAAATAGAAAAAATAATATAAATAAAAACAAAAATAGCAAAAATAGGGGATCAACGCTGCGGTGCACCTATGCTTGGTCGCGGCGCTCAGAAAAAGCTACAGAATTATGCAGAAACGCCCCTTGCGCCGCGGCGGGCACTACCCTACGCCGCGGCTTGACTACCTAAACTGCTAAATTTAGCAGCAAACACAATTTTGCTGCTGGGTTTGGCTCTTATGGGTCTCTAGCTGCAACAAAACTTATTCAAAAAGCTAAACTACAAAAATGTACAACACACACATAATAACACATATAAACAACTTACTAACCTATATACAAACCTAAACAAACTTAAAACTTAAAAACTAAATAAAAACATTAAAACTAACCTAATTAGCATATTAACCTATGTACAAACTAACACAAACAACCCTTAAAACCATAAACTACAAAAACTAACAGAATTAACACATATATTTACTAACAGACTAACAAAAACATATTAACAACTAACAAAACACAACATCCTAATATGCTAACATATTTAACATAAACACATTGACATACTACCTATTTATACACAAAGTAAAAGCAGAATTAAACATAAACATGGGGTACCCTCCCATGAAGGGCCTGAGTTATAGTCCCAGTAGGACTTTATCACCAAAATTGAAGTATTGCGGATGAGTAGTCTTCAAGACTTGATCCAAGGGTTATCCTTTCAGGAGTCGCGAATTCCCTCAAGGGCCTCGTATGAATGAAATCACCCGGCTTCTTATTTGAAACTAAAACAAAACATAAAAGTAAGATAGATTATATACAACTTATATACAACTTGAATTAGAACTAATCAAACACATTGTTGATATTAGCAATATAAAAACTATCCCCGGCAACGGCGCCAAAAACTTGTTAGGGTCAAAACGTGTTGCCCATTTGCTAATCGCAAGTGCAAGGGTCGCACAAGTAATACAGATACAGAGTAAAAGTTCGTTCCCACGAGGTTATTCAATTATAAAGCTAAGTACCAACCAATAGCTTAATCAATTCTAGACAAGGACATAAAAATAGGAAAATAATATACAAACTATCTAACCTACAAAAGCAATAAACCTAAAAGCGGTTAGGTTTCAGGAAATCCTCCTTCACCCCCTACATCTATCAACAACATGCAATTCCCCTCATAAACACAAATGCATTGATTAGGTTAGCTTGAGAATCTTCATTAGTCAAAAGCCTATGTCTAGGTCAATTAACCCTGGTTTCAATTGCCCAACTCACTAAGTTTCCTTGAGAGCCAGTGCAACTTCCACTCATGAACGATCTATTCTCAATCACACACTATACATGGTTAATAGGTATATTTCTATCCTATTATCGAATCAACTCATCCAAGCCAATTGAGCTCGCTGAACATGTATCAACCACACCATATCCATATCAACAAATCCCTATGTCTAGTTCATTTGCCAATATTAAGATCATGCAATTGAGGCCAACCAAGAACAAGCATTAAACATAGATAATGATTGAACCATAATCAAACATCCACACAAACTCAGAGAAAAACACATCATTAATATATATCAAAGGATCCAAAATATTCCTAAAACATAGCTTAGCTATACAAAAGATAAGGAAGATAAGAGAGAAAGGGAAAAGAGAGAAAGAAGCTCATTGATTTGTCTCTGAAGCTTGAATCCTCCTTCAATCCTTTGATCCTTGACTCCAATCCACCAGCAATGAAGATCTAGCCAAGCTATCTAACCTAAAACTAACCTAAACTAACTAAACTAACAAAACCTAAAAAGAGAGAGATGGCCAAATGGCCAAAACTCAGAAAAACAGAGAGAAAACAGAGATAATGGGAGAGAATCAGAGAGAGTTAGAGAAAAACGCATAAAAATCTATTTATAGGCTCAGCAGCCGCCTTCACGCCGCGGCGTCCACATATACACGCCGCGGCGCGCAATGGGTCGGTCTGTTTACATTGTGGCGCCTACTTCTCTAGGTCACGGCGCTCTTGCCCCAGGTCCAAGTTTGACCAGGCTGAAAATTCTCTTTGCGCTGCGGCGTGCTCTGCCTTACGCCGCGGCGTTGCTTGCTGGAATGCCAATTTGGCTTCCTCTTCCTCTTTAAGCTCAATTGCTCCATATTTAACCTTGTTTGGAGCCCCTCCTATCATAGAGAAAATACCAAATCAATAACATATATAAATCTACTCAATCCATGATCATTAAAGCTCAATTTTGCATAATAACACATCAGAAAGGCTTAAATTCAGAATATGACAAATATAAGCACAAAACCTTCCAAATATGCATTTTAAACAAGGATATAGCATTCATTCTAGCACAAGGATAGGGCATAAATAATTGCATTCTATGTAGCTATCAATGGGTAACTTGCAAAGTGTCTCACATTTCTTTAGCAATTTTACAATTTGAAATTCTAAAAACTCATCATATCCCAAAGCAGTAGTAATAGTATTTTTAGCTTTTAAATTAAATTAAACTTTTCTTTTGTCTTCATCAGACCATTTATTTCGTGGTGTTTCGGTCCTTACACCATCGACCTCATGTGTGGGTATAAAAGCACCGTTTTCGACAGCATCCCATACATCTAGATCAATAGCTTCAATGAAGATTTTCATTCTTTCCTTCCAATATGCATAACCATCTCCATTGAAAAAGGGTGGTCGGTTTATGGAAGATCGTTCTGAAAAACCATTTGAAGAAGCCATATTCTCTTGAAGCTGCTAAGCTCTTTATACAAGAGTCTAGCTTTGATACCACTTGTTACCAAGTGGCTTCCAGTACTTAAGAGGGGGGTGAATTGAGTATAAAACTTTTTCTCAAAACCTTTTTTTATCAAAAACAAATATTAAAAACTTAATAAATAAATGCACAGAAGGAATGAGAAGAAGAAAAGAAACAATAAAAGCAGCAGAAAATAAATATGCAGTAAATTAAAATTACATAAAATAAAGAGATTAAGAAGAGAGAAGCAAGCACAGTATTTATCCTGGTTCGACCACTAACCCACTTGTGGTCTACGTCCAGTCCTCGAAAGCCGAGATTTTTCACTAAGTATACAAGCTTCAAGAGGTGCTTGCTACCGTTACACAAAAGAGCACTTTTCACACACAGGGAAACTCTACCCTTGTGCTAAAGCCTCAACCTGCAGGGATACCTCACCCTTATACAAACCTTGAGGGATACCTCACCCTCGATACAGAATATCAGAAAGTAGAAGAAAAGAAACTCTCACTCAGAGTAGGTAATACAAATTGAAGTGCTAATGGAGCTCTCACAGAAATATCTCAAAGTTTTTAATCAAAAAGAGCGTAGAAAATAATTTTCACAGATTAGAGCAAGCAGAAAATAGTTCAGAGTTATGGGCAAAAATATTCGTGACCCAAGGTTGCTATTTATAGGAAAAAACACGGAGATAGCCATTTGGGTATAATTAAAAGCATTTAAAACCAATTTGAAAACTTGTATGTTTCCATATACGTGATCGTAAGCTTAGTGTTTATTCGAATAGAAGAAAGTTTATTCGAATAACATTGTTTCTGAAAAACCAACGTGAAAGGCCATCTGATATGGGTTATTCGAATAACCAATGTGTTATTCGAATAACTCTGTTAAAACTAGAGTTCTAAAACGAAGAGGTTATTCGAATAGCAGCTGAAATATCTGAATAATGTTATTAAAAAAAAGTTCAAACAGAAGGGGTTTTATTCAAATAACGTTTGAGTTATTCGAATAACTCACTTAGAAACACAGTTCTGAAAACCTTAGTTATTCGAATAACAGGATAGTTATTCGAATAGCACCTTTTAAAAATAGACCCTCGTGAAGGTGTTTATTCGAATAGACTAAGCTCTATTCAAATAAATCAATGCAAAACCGTTTTGGAAAAGATGTTTTCAAAGACACTAAGTTGCTTTTAAAACAAGTTTTATCTTTTCTTTCAAAAACAGAGAGATATCAAAGTGAGCTCCGTACAACAAAACCTAAGTCCTGATGCTAATCATATATAAACTTGGACTTGGTCTATTTATCATCTTCATTTAGTCTTCACGTTTGTTATCATCAAAACAAGTCTTCAAAGGTATACATCCAAACACAACTTGATCTTGGTGCTAGTGTTAATTTGCTTCTATATTCAGTTTATCAGCAACTCAACTTGGGTGAGTTAAAACTTACTTCTGTAACTCTTTTACTTGCCGATAGATCAATAAAAATTCCAAAAGGAATAGTAGAAGATGTGTTAATACAAGTTGATAAATTAATATATCTTGTGAATATTATTATCTTGGAAACTGAACCGATGGTTAATAGTTGTAAGTCAATTCTTGTTATTTTTAGTCACCCATTTTTAGCAACATCTAAAGCTTTGATAAATTATAGAAATGGAGTAGTGAAGCTAACTGTAACACCCCCTTCTGGGAGGCATTACATATAAGACTGACTTCTGACATTTAAAAAAAAAAACTTCAAGTTGTGAAATAGCTAATGTTGTAAAACGCGAGTTCTAAATTTCCTTTTAACAGATAATATAAGTTTAC
This sequence comes from Ormosia semicastrata, assembly GCA_029884595.1. NCBI lineage: Eukaryota > Viridiplantae > Streptophyta > Magnoliopsida > Fabales > Fabaceae > Ormosia > Ormosia semicastrata. The sequence goes on along the minus strand of JAQQTO010000060.1, from coordinate 36,743,864 downwards.
TGAAATAAATAAAAGACTCAAGTCATAGGGACTAAAAAGACTTTTCATAAAACAAAGTTTACTACATTCTTAAGTACACCATTTGCATATCTCAAAACATAAAACTTAAGTACTTCCAAAATAAACATACCTATACATATGACTACCAAATGAAAATTGAGCCTTGACTAAGTCTAAACACCTGAAGAACGGGCTCCTGTACCCGATCTTCGTCCAAATCCCCTTCGAGATCCCTAAAAGACAAAGCCCCTAGCTGGGGCATGTCACTACGGACAGGAGTCTGTGCAGTCGACTCCACAGAACCCTCCCTATAGGAAGCTCTCCAATTATCCCAAAGCTCCCCAAGGGGCATGTAGAACTCCAAGTGAACATCTGCGTCAAAGGTGAATGTGACCACCTCATACCGAGTCCTGCTCCAACTCAAGGTGACATAGCCGTTATACTGAATTCGTCATGTGTCCCACTGAACACTCTACGCACCGATGCCTCCATGGAACCATAGCCTAGTGAAACCTCACGGGTCTTGCCTTGCCTCCATCGTAGTCTTTTCCAACATAAGTATAAAGATAGAAATAGACAGAATAATATAGTAGAAGGGGTGAGATCCCCTACATCAATACCATCATGGCAGCAAGAAACATAACAAAAGACAGTAACGCCTTTCATACACAACAACATCATATAATAGCAGGTATAATCATGTAAATACAGGAATATTATAGAACAACAACATAATCATGTTATCAACTGATAAGCAACTTAGCAATGTACATCAAAACATATATCAATATAAGCATGGATCATGTCACAATAACATGTATGTTGACTATGCATATGCACGATGTGTATGCTGACCATCCTTATGCACAATGCAACCAGTTCCTACTCCATGGAGCTAATCAAAATTTCAGAGAGAATGATTAGGAGAGTCACTGTCTGAACATAATTAGCCTCAAATCAAGTGCATCTCAAAATAATCAACGTGTGCAACATAGCCGTACAAGACACTCTCAACCAGATCGTGAATAGAGTAGTGTTTCGTCGAGATCGTTCAGTGCGTTGCTTAGTCACCACGGCCCAGTGGAGATACCTACTGTCCACTTATGGGATACCCACGCCCCGACGTCTCCAAGGTCATTCATAGACCTTCACTTACGCGATTCGCACCCGTACTAAGGTGTAATTCAATCTCTTAGGCATTCCGCCTTAACAACAAGTTATTCCGACTTTCACGATGCATGATCACATGATAATGAACCTAGGCATTCTGCTTTATCAACAAGTCATTCTGACTTTCACGATGCATGATCACATGATAATGAACCTAGGCATTCTGCCTTATCAACAAGTCATTCCAACTTTCACAATGTATGAACACAATACAATGATGTATAATATTCTTTAGCAACATTAATCTCATTAAGAGAAGCCGTAACAGGGTTCCAATCAACCATTGACCAACTAGGGCCCAGTCCATTGGCTCAATAGCATCATAACATTATGTTCGATCGCCAAGCATCTCAAATACACAATTCTCAGAAAATCATCCTCTTTAAAAAAATTTCATGAAGCATTCTCCTAACTAAGTTCCTCGAATGACCGTTCCTTATATTCTTTATGAAATCCTAAAAAGAAAAAACATTTGTCTAATTTCTCACAATTCTTTTCTTTTTTCCCTAAGTCTTTCTAAGTTTCCACTACTTCTCTCCTAAACTTGTTTTTCCTCTCGAGACCGAAAATCACTCTTTTTCTTAATGATAAAATTTATTCTTTTCCATCCTTATCTTATCAATCCCTAATTAAATTTCTCGATTATCAAGTCATCTAGATTCACCACTAACAAATCATTTTCTATTATTCCAATTGTCTCCAAAATTGTTTCCATTGGTACATTCAAGAGTTAATACTCCTTAAATTATGACATTATAATTATCTTTAATTTTATTTATAAATACTTTAGCCCTAATTTGTCTTCCAAATCACCTAAACAATATTTCCTAACATTCTTTCTAAAACTTCCATTATTTAACTTCTAAACAAAATTCTTTCCATCCTAATTACTCTTCCACCTCATCATCAAATATTTTAGGTCTCCAATTCACTCTTACTTCTAATTATCAAATATCACATTCAAGAATCAATTCCCTATAATGGAAAAACTTATTTCTTTATTCATTCACTTGTAACCTCATAAATTATGTCTTTATCACCTAATCATCTAAGTTCTTGATAACCAATATTATTCTCATGGATGTCTCTTCTTGGGCCAAGGTGGCCGTGAGCCTCAAGGGATCAAAGGAAATCTAATAAATCATTCTTTATCAACACAATCATAGCATGCCACTTACTTTAATTATCATAATCAATTTAATTCATGCTCACTATCAAAATCACGTGTGTCCATTTAAGTCATCACTATCATCATTATATACAACAACATCATATAATCATATAAGATCAAACAAGCATAAATCAAAATCACACATTCAGGTGGATGAATCCTCAAGTGGACTCTCCGATCCCAATACAACCATTTGCTCCTCACCACCATAGCATGGTTGATGAGGTTAATCTCCCTCTTACCTCAAGTATAGCCTTCTAGCTCCTTGTATGTCCTAGTGTAGCGAACTTTCTCCACTAAGAGGTTCTTAGAATGAAAGCAAACATACTAGAATTAGTACCTAGGGCATGAATAAGATTACCATAGGTCAAAGTATGGCTTTACATCCTTTAAAATGAAATAAGAAGGAAGATTCAAGAACTTTACCTTATGATTCTTGAACTTGAGATTTGAAGCAAAGCTTAAGGAAATGCTTGAAGATGGACGAACAAGAAATTGATCTCCACATAAAAGTATCTTAGAATGATGTAGAGACTCAAGATCTAAGATTATCTTGAATTATTGAAGACTTTGTGATGGTCTTTGGGGTGTTGGCCGTGACCTATCCAAGAGAAAAAGGAAGGAGTTTTGTGTTTAGCCTTTGGTTACTTGGATGTAAGGATGAACAAGTCATAAACAAAGTATAGAATGGCCCCCCCCCAAAAATGGCCATAGCCGTGAGTGTAGAGAAAATGAGAGGAGAAAATAGAAATCAAAGTCTCACCTTAAGAGCTCCAAGTTAGGATTTTGAAAGAAGATGATGAAAATGAGAGAACTTGATGATGGTCTCAACATAGAAAATCATCCATGAAGTTTGTAGATCCTAGAAATGTGACTGAGTGTAGAAAACAGAAATGGAAGAGGAAGGTGAAGAGTGGTAGCCGTGAGGTTGAGAGAAAATGGAAGATGAGAGCTTTACGAAGTGATTTCAACAAGAAAATGTCTTCAAGTAACATGTAGTTTCAAGCAATGTGGTTGCTTGAAATTAAGCAAACATGGAGGGTGCAAAAGAAGGTATGGCCGTGTGGTTTGGAGAAGAGAGAAAGAAGAGAGAAAATGAGATAGAAACTTTAGGGTAGAGAGAGAAAGTGATAGAAAATTTTGAAATTGAAAAGATGATAGCTTTTTAGGTGAAAGGTGATAGATGATGGCTTGTGAAAAGATGACATATTGTCATCTTTTTCCTCCCTAAAACCGTGTGCCTCCCTAGGAAAATGGAGCAAAACTTCCATAGTAAGTTTCTCCTAAAGCTTCTTTGAGAAGCTTCGCACGTTAACCAAAAATGTCAAATCAAGTTGTCATATAGTGATGTGACGATGTCACTTAAATGATATCATAAAAGTGACTAGATAGAAATAATTTACTAAATGTTTACTAAAAGCTATTATCCAATGGATAAAAGTTATAGTTAACAATGCGGTATCTATTGTCTAATGGACAATAGAGCGCACCCAAATTTTATCCGTCAGATAAAATCTCAAAAAATAAAACTCTGTAAACTGTGTCCGGCCTCAGGTTTAATAAGATCTCCCGTCACCGTTTTCATAGTCCAAGGTTTTTCGGAGTTGGGAAAAATATTTCATTTTCCTAGTTCTGCTCAGTGTGCATGCAAATCGAGAAAATAATCAAACAATGCAAACAATTCCAGAAAAATTCAAAAATTCGTTCCATCTTAGAACACATGTAGATATTGTTCCTTATAGAATGTCTCCAGATCATTATTGCAACCACAATGGCTAACTTCAAGTTTTGTGTAGAGTAATTCTTTTCATGTACTCTCAGTTGTTTTGAAACATACGTTACCTCTCTTTCTATTTCGAATGAGCATACGTTCTAAACTCCAACGTGAAACATCGCAAGACATCTTGAAAGGTTTGTTGAAATTCAACAGAGTCAACACTGGCGAAATAGTCGCGTGTCTCTTGAATCCTTGAAAATTTTTCTTACATACATCAGCCTACACAAAGCTTGACTCTTTCGTGTGAGTTGGGTAAGAGGTTCTGCTATCGTGAAAAAGTCTATGGTGAATTTCTGACATTCTCACATAGCTACGAATCTCCAATAAGGTCTTCGGTATTCCCTTTCTGAAAAACTGCTTCAACTTTTGATGGATCCACAACAATTCCTTCAGTTAATCCATCAAATCACCTAACCTCGATCTTAATAGGAAATGTTTCGTAGATCAGGTCTTTTTCTAATTGTACTGTATTCGGTACCAAAACATGGTTTGGATCAGGAACATATTTTTCTTAATTGAGATACACGAAAAAACACTATGAAGAGTTAGAAAGAATAATAAAGCTATTTGGTATACCATCGGACCTATCCGATGACAGATTTGACATGTTCCAATAAAATTTAGGAATGAGTTTCATGGATTCAAATCCATAAATTTTTGCCTCAAGAAACACTAAGGTTCTATTGGAACAGAATGACAAGATATGGTTAGAAAACAACCAATCCATTTCCTGAGATCAAGTCTATACATGAAAAGGCAAACAAGTAAATTAGCAAAAAGGTTCCAATTTCTAACAACAATAGGATAGTTAAAACAAACTGGTGTAATAATAACAGGCTTAGTAATGGGAATTAGTAGTATTCAAGTCAAAGGAAAATGTTAACACAAATAAACCCAAATGGTTCACATAGTTGTAGTAAAAAATGAAGTGATCTTAGGAACACCATTCATCAGATCACTTTTCCCTCTGTAAATCACGAATGAAGGGATTACTACCCAACATCTTGGTCAAACAATCATTTTCAAATTTCTTAGGAAACCAATTCTAAGGAACCTCAACTTAATCCAATATAAACAAAATCAAATCCATTATCTAAAAGAGGAAATTTCCTTTAAAAATATTGATTCCAACCTTAGTCAACCCCAAATCTAAAAAAGGATTCAATCTATTCTTGAACAGATTCAAGGATCAATTTGTTCAGATCTTCCGAATGCCTTTTGGGAAAGGAAGAAACATATGGTAGATCTTCCCTACGAAAAGGATATCAATGAAAGACAAATTCCCACAAAGGCTAGACCAATTTAGATGAGTCAAGAACTCATTCAGTATTGTCAGTAGGAGGTCAAAGATCTTCTTGAGAAAGGACTCATTAGGAAAAGTAAGAGTCCATGGTCTTGTTCTACCTTCTACATCAACAAACAAGCTGAGATCGAAAGAGGTACTCCTCGATTGGTCATTAATTACAAACCACTCAATGAAGCACTCCAATGGATTCGGTATCCGATTCCAAATAAGAAAGATCTTCTTAAAAGACTGCACTTAGCTAAAATCTTTTCTAAATTCGACATGAAATCTAGATTTTGGCAAATCCAAATCAAAGAAAGTGATCGCTACAAGACAACTTTCACAGTACCGTTTGGGCAGTACGAATGGAACGTAATGCCCTTTGGTCTAAAAAATGCTCCGTCATAATTCCAAAGGATCATGAACGAAATATTCAATCCTTACTCAAACTTTACTATCGTCTACATTGATGAGGTTCTTGTTTTTCTCAATCAATAGATCAACATTTTAAACATATTAATATCTTTATTGGAGTTATTAAAAGAAATGGTCTTGTGGTCTCCAAGTCAAAGATTAATCTATTTCAAACTAAAATTAGATTTCTTGGTCATAATATTTACCAGGGAACTATCAATCCTATTAATCGAGTAATTGAGTTTGTTGACAAGTTTCCAAATCAAATCATTGATAAAAATCAATTACAAAGAGTTCTTAGTTGTTTAAATTATGTCATTGACTTCTTTCCTCAGTTAAGTAATCTTATCAAACCTTTACATGATCGTTTGAAAAAGAGTCCTCCTCCTTGGTCAGACACTCATACAAATATTGTCAAACAGGTAAAATCTCAGGTAAAATATTTTTCTTGTCTCTATCTTCCAAATCCTCAATCATTCAAAATTGTTGAAATTGATGCCTCTAACATAGGTTATGGTGGCATTCTCAAACAGCGTGTCACAGACAAAGAACATATAATTGCATATGCATCAAAACATTGGAATCCTGCACATCAAAATTATTCAACTGTCAAAAAAGAAATATTAGCAATTGTTCTTTGCATTTCAAAGTCTCAATATGATTTATTAAATCAAAATTTTTTTATCAGAGTCGATTACAAATCTACAAAAGATATTTTATAAAAGGATGTTAAAAATATTGCTTCAAAATAAATTTTTGCTAGATGGTAAGCAATCTTGAGTGTTTTTGATTTTGACATTGAATATATCAAAGGCACCTCAAACACTTTACCTGACTACCTTACACGTGAATATTTACAGGGAAAGTAGCCCCATGCCAAGGTCAGCACGATCTTCTTCCTCTAGGGGAAGAGGCACATGTAATCTGCCTCTGGCACCGCCAGCCAAATCATCATATCAACCGGAGTCTTCAACTCTTCCATCTGGGTCATCCACCCAAGCTAAGGCTGAGTCATCAATTAAAAAAAACAATCAAACAAAGACTATGCCATGCCAATCACAACCTTGTTAGCCCTGCAAGATCAAGGTCTAACCCATCTCCCAGATAAATCATAGAAACAAATTTTCATTGAAGAATTTGTCGAAGGAACTGACTTTCAATCCATGATTCAAACCCTTAAAGGCAAAGCCATTGTAGTAAACTAACCAAAAAAAGATTTAATCGTCCAACCTCAACCCATATCTTCCAAACCACACTATATTCCAAAAGAAAGTTTTTGGCCTGTAATTCAAATGGAACCAGAATTCTGGGATTCTAACCCAAACAAAGTTTTTTCAAAAATTTTCCCAACTAGTTTTCATTTTGAACTAAATTTATCAAACAAAACTCAACAATTTTATTAATATATTCTTATTGATACTGACTCAGTCTCTCTCAAGCATCACAAGGGCCCAAAAGATGAGTCTTACATAACCCATTCAACAATACAGATGTTAAAGGTCATGTCACCTGCAAATTTTGGCAAGAACTTGAACTCATTAAAGAAAATTTCTCAACACTTTGACCCAATTGGTTATAATTACTGGGATTACATGCAAGCATGGAGCAACACATTTTGGCTCCAGAATAAGTCCAACCGCCACTTTTGGCTTATCTATTTCAAACAAAATGTCCAGTACAAGTTCCCTCACTGGTTCATGCAATGGTAGAACTTCTTTGGTCCAATCCAGCAAATTCTTCCAGCAAATGTTATAGAAGGATTTCAATATTTTTTGAAGAAGTTTGATTTAGGTGATGATTTATTTCCTGTCAATCTTCACTTCTTCTCCAAGCTTTCTCTTACTTAGATACTTTCCTGGCAGTACAAGTACAAGGCTCGTGATGGTCTCTCTAAACTCCTCCCTGCACTGCAAAGGTACACATATGCAAAATAGTGGGCTGAATTTGACTCCTCCAGAGCATCTATAGACAACATCAAACTATGGTTCCAGAAGAACCCTAAATATCTCAAGACTGTTGATGAAGATGATTGCCAGTTTCTCAATCAGAGGGCAAAAATATTGGCTGCTATTGCTGCCTCTTCCGATAAAGATCATCTATTCCGAAACATGGAGGATGTCCTCAGGCTCTACAGAGAAATGGATGTTGCTATTAGCAGAGAACCGATTCCTAAAAGATCTGGTTCTCCTTCTCCTTCAATCATCTTGTCAGAAGACTCTGCAAACCAGAACGAAGATGACTGTTATGCAATCAATCTGGAAGAAGATGAATAGTCAAGTTACTATTTAAGTCACTGTAGCAATTTGTGGAAGACTATTATTGAACACTATTCACTATAAGGTGCGATTGATTACTATTTTACTGTTCACTATAGCGGTACACTGTAGCGTTATTGTTGAAATAGTAAAATTTTAGTCTATTTATAGAATGCCTGCCTATGATGTTGGGCATTCGTAATTTTTACACCCTTTTAGAGAGAAGTTAGGGAGAGAAGCTCTCCCCCTTCCCCTCTTCCAATCTTGTAATCTTTTTTGTAACAAAATAATCTTTTTTCTTCTTCCTATTTCACCAGTTGAGGCTCTGCCTCTCTGGTTTTAACTTTTCTTTTATGTTTTGATAATAATAATTTAATTAACTCTTCTCTTCTTCCTCCTTCATCGACACGGTCGAGGCTCTGCCTCCTCTCCAGTTTTCATGTTTTAATTCCTGCACTTTAAATTCTGCACTTTATTTTTCTGTCTTTTAATTTATGTTTCTGTCCTTTAATTATTTATATATCATGTAACGCAATAATGTAAATGGTGGATTTAAGTTATTTATTATCTTATTGAACTGGATATTAATGTTATTATATCGATTAATCTTTATTGTACTTTGATGTTTATCTGCTTTATTTATTATCTTAACTGAACTGTATAATAATGTTGTTATTATATTTGGATCTGGATAGTACGCATCTGTATGTTATCTTTTCTTAACTAGACGGTACATAATGCCTGATGTTAGATCTATTCTGTGGGGCTGTAGCAGTAAGTCTTGGGTGTAACACCCCAAAAATTTATTTGTTTATAAATAATCATGTTATAATATTTATGATTTTTGAATTTTTTTTTGGAATTTTCTGGAAACGTTGAATATTTTAATATATTCCTCGTTTTGCATGCACACTGAGCAGAATCAGTGTAACACCCTAAAAATTGTTTGTCACATGATAAATAGTCTTTTTCTAATATTTATGATTTTTGAGAATTTTTGTGAATTTTTCTAGAAACGTCGAATATCTTAGTATATTTCTCGTTTTACGTGCACGCTGAGCGGAGTCAAGAAAGTGAAATGTTTTCCCTAAGGCTGGTAAACTTTGAATTATGGATATGTCGATGGGAGATCTTACTAAACCCGAGGCTAGGCATAGTTTACGAGGTTCACATTTTTCAAGATTTTATTTGATAAATAAAATCTCTGTACGCACTGTTAATTAAAATTTTGTGATACGCTTTATTATTCATTGGATAGTTAATACTGGCTTTGTGTACTGTAACAATTATCCATTGGATAATAGCTTGTAGTAAAATCCTAAATTAACATATTATTTTAACTATTAAATCACATTATCTTATCCTAATGTAATCTACTTTATGTCTAATCACATCTCCTTTATTGAAAAAGCTCCCAAGCTTCTCAAGGAAGCTACTCATCCCTCTCTTCTCCCTCTCTCCTCACGGCAGCAACCCTCCAATTTAGGAGCCAAATTTGTGCTTCATCTAATTATTTAATCTATTCTAATTTCAAAAAGAAACCCTAAAAGTTCATTCACTTTTCTATTCACTTCTCTCTCTACCTTCATCTGCTTTTCAAGTTCTCCTCCTTCTCTCTAATCACACCTCATGGCCAGCCCTCTCTCAAGCCCTTAACCATCACAAAATTTTCAACTAAACACATTTTCTTAATCTCCTCCTTCATCTAAACACATCTCTAGTTGGAAATTTCTTGAAAAGGTTTCATCTTCACCATCTTCTTCTTCAAGCTTCAAGCTTGGAACTTTTGGGTAAGATTCTTGTTTTCTCCTACCTCTTCTTCCATTTTCATTTTTAAGGTCTCCTTTGTGACCATTTATTCTTTATTTTTCAAGCTTCGATATTGGTTTGATGAGATTGAAATTTTTAGGGTTTGTGGAGGTGTGAATCTGAAATTTCAAGGAGCTTCAAGGGAGTTCCATTGCTTGTTTTCTTCTCTAGGTAAGAGGAAGACACTCCTCCTCAACCTCTATTGGTAGTAAGGAACCTTGTTTTGTGATTGGTTATGTGAAACCCTATTTGGGGCTATTCTTTGTTGTATGACTTTTATGACTATGTGTTGTTCTAAATTTGTTTGAGTTATTTGGTTGATTGTATATGTATATTTATGTATTTGGAATGGATTGGAATCTTGAATAGAAGCAAATATGACTTTGTCCTCTTCCATGAGGCTCACGGCCTTGAACCCTAAAAATGGGTGTTCTTGGTGAAAAATTGTAACAATATGAAGACATGATTAATCAAGAGGGTAACACATAATAAAAAGGATAAAAATTGGAATCCCTAATCATAGAGAGGCCCACGGCCTCTAGGGCTAAATGTGACCAAATTATGTAACTTTATGTAACATTGACATTTAATTAATTAAGAGATTAAGTAGTTAATAATGTGATGGGAAGAAATTAATTGGATGGCCTAAAGAACATTTTTGGACCTAAGGAACTAATAAGGAAGTGTAAGACTTGGTAAAACCTTAGAAATAATCCTCTAGGTAAATATGACTAAGTTTAAATTAAGGACCTAATAATGAAAAGAATTTCATAAGAAACATTATATTGAAGTGGATCTTAACTAATTTGGACAATTAGGTTTTACTTAGGATTTCATAAGTTGGTAAGAACCAAGAATGAAATTTATCATAAGACTTAGGGTAATTTTAATTAAAGAAAGAACAAGAGAGTGTGAGACTTTGAGGCCCTTAGAATAACTTTCTAAGTGTGTGTGAATAAATAACAATAGAGAACTCAATTAATCAAGAGAATTCCTCTAGAGACGAACTTAGTAAGAAATGCTACATTTAAGTAAGAATTCATAAAAATAAACCTTGAAAGTGTATTATTTCATTTAAATTCTGATAATATGATATTATGGGTCCATGTGAGGGACCAATGATGTGTTGATACTTATTTTAGCCAATTGAGGCATATTGTGGAAAAGTATGTAATGATAAACATACATGATTATGCATTGAGTCATCATGCATTGTGAAAGTCCGTTGGACTGTTGTTAAGGCCATGTTGCCTAGGAGATTGAACACACCTTTATGCGGATGCGAGTAGACTAGTGTAGGCCATTCTGTTGACCTTGGGGGCATCGGGGTGCGGGTACCTCACTATGGACAATTGGTAACTTTTCTGTCCATAGGGCAAACCGATGCAAATGCACCGACCATCCGGACCGAGATGCTGTCCTATATCGTGATCTAGCGTAGAATGTCTGTACAATGCCTTGATGTGCATATGGATAAACTAATGAGTTATAGCACTTTGGCCGTGGTAGCCGAGTTGTAGAGATGTCTCCTAATCCTTATGATAATTCGTATTGATGTTTTACTGATGTATAACTATCTGGAACTGTTAAATTATTTAATATTTGTCTCTTGATTCTGCTTATTACTCTTATAATCCTATGCCGTTTTGTTCTTTACTACCATAATTGGTAATGATGGTAGGATGTCTTACTTCTTTTCTGTATTTTTATTATTTCTGTCTGTATTTATGTCCCCTCGAAGACATCGGCGACGGAGGTGAAGCTCACGAATTCCTCGACTTCTGGCCCGACTGCGGCTAGTACCTGCTTTTGGGGTCATGGCGGCACGTCCATGTGGATTTTTGGGTTATGTGCGTCTGGCCTTCTTTAGAGGTCCAGACTGCTGGCACATCAACCTAAATTCTGATCGTTGTATCTACGAGGGGGACGTGTCGATTTTGCTGGCTTGGGGGCGTCATGATCCGCCCATATTCACTTGCAGCGTCAGTTTACGTTTAAAGTTTTACTTGCTGATTAGGGAGATGTGGGGTGATCGTTATTACACCCCACAGGAGGATTCTTTTGTCTCCACTACTCAAGCCCTAGCCCGTAACTTGGTGGCTCCTATGTGGGTTTCCTCGGATGAGGAAGACCCTGAAGAGGATCCTGACACAGTTCCTTCTCCTCTTAGAGACTGATACTGTTGATAGCTACTGATGACTATCAGTGTTCATTTTGGGGCCTGATGTTTCATTATTTTGAAGGGCTGTATATTTATGATCTCTTGGGGCATATATGTATAATTTTGCCTTGTTGTATATCAGGCACTGTAACCAAACAAGTTTAATATAATGATATATCATTGTACATGTATGTTGGTTTGATGTATGCTTTATTTCTATTTTACTCTTCATTACAATTATGCCTTATCACTATTTTTATTAATTATAACAAAAGAAAAATACTCGTTAATTTAATTACACGATTATAACCAAGTAAATTTATATTGATAACACGAACCGGGTCTTAACTTTTATTTTCATTTTCCACATTGTAAATGACAATATGACGTTCCCTCCTAAAAAGAGGCGTTACACTGGGGAGGCGGTAAGTCTAATTCTACGATGTCACCACAGGTAGTGAAGGATGAGGTATGGTGGTGACCATGGTTAAGAACTGATAAATAAACGCGGTGGCTAAAGATTCAGGTATGATCTATTAAAATTTTGACAAATTATTTAGAAAATAATAATTAATTCAGACATAAATCAAAGTATGAAACATGATAATTTTAAGATCTAGTTCAAAGGATAAAAATTGACTTAAATTTTTCAGTTACAAATCTATGGAACCAAATGAGGGTAATGATATCAGGAGTTAAGTTCATATCTGTTATCAGCTATTTATTTTCTTGCTATTTTATTCTCTTTCCTACTATTTCCTATGTTTATCTTCTTAAATTCTGTTCTTCAATTCTATTCTTTATATTTCAAATCTTCTGCCATGTTGCGTTTTCTGTCTTCTAAGTTTACTTTCAAATCTTCTCAATCCTCTTCATCATCGCTCACTGAGCAACAAATTAATTCATCTATAATGAACATCTTTAATGAAGAAATTTGTTTTGAAAACATAAATCAAGACATGGATGACTGGGAGATCCCCAGAATCCCAAATAATGAACTTTATAAACCTAAAGGACGATTCTTCTAAAGTTCTGATTACATTATCAGGACTATAGAGAAATAAATCACCATTGAAGGTGATGACAAAGAATTTCATCTCTGCTGCTAAGAGACCTTAAAAGGTCAAGCCAACAAATACAACTATCTACATATTGGATGTGTGCAGGTAGCTGTCAAACCTTTAATCAGAGAAGGACTAAACGTATCTATTCAGCTCTGTCTAAGAGACATAAGACATAATCAATTCCATGATTCACTTCTAGGAACCGTTGAAACTAGTCTTGGTCATAGTCCAATCTATTTTAATTATTATCCTAATAGGACTGCTAGTCTAAAGGACAAAAATATTCAAGACATGTTATTCTTAAACATCAAAGTCTGTGGCTTAGACATGAAGCCTAGATTAATCCCTTTAGCCTTAATCTATAGGATTCAGTACAAAGTAATGAATTCTTTTTACTCAAAGGTGTTAAAACCAAAAGACAAGGGAGTAACAATGTTATTCCTGACAGATATAACAAAGGCCAATGTAGTTGTCCCTAAACAAATCCGATGGGAAGACGTAATCCTCCCTGAGAAATGGATTATGGATAAAGCAACTCCATCTTTACCCAGAGAAATACCTAAAATTTAGGAGATCACCTAACACCAATCAGGTAGAGTTGAACTAGCCTTCAATAGGAGAAATTCGTTCAGCTCTTCTTGTTCTTTTAGATCTTCATCCTCCAGATCTGAAGATTTCAGATCTGCAGTTTCCAGGAAATCTTTCTCTACAATTCAATCTACTCCATCTATAATCAATCTTCGGGGACTAGATATGTCATCAAGCATCCCAAGACCTACATATCAACGTGAAGATGAAGATAAACAGAGATCTATTCAATCTCCAACCTATTCCTCTATTAATGATGATGTCCATGTTATCTGAATTCAATATAGAATAGGAAACCCTTAGGAAAGACTTCTATTCCGTGGAATGGACTCCGCAAAGGAAATGGTTTTTCAAAAATTTTAAGGGATCAAACAGAATTGAAATCCAAGAAAACTTCTATGAATTTCTCAACAAAGTCAAACAACATATTCCTTTCTTCAACTGGTTTCATGCCTATATGATTAGGAATGAAATTGAATATCCTTGAAGCATTGGTTTGATTGAAGATAAATCCGCTAATGTTCTTACTGTCTAGCATCGCAAAGATAGTGAGTTAACCACATCTGAATTACCTCATTCTAGTCAGTATCTTATCCCAAACATAAAAGATGTAACACCTTCTTTTGTGTGTCACATTTTCGACTAACTCCTTTAAATCCCTTTACTCAAATTATGAAATATTTGATGTTATAAAGTATAACTCCCAAAATGTAGGTTTCTTTTTCGCGAATAACATATATGTATTAAAGTACGGGTTCCAAAATTTCTTTTTATAGAAGCGTAAACTTTGAAGTAAGGTAACAACACATGATATAACTACTTAATATTACACACTAAAAAGATTATATACATATCAGTGGCATGGATTACAATCCACCCAAAATATACAAGTTAAATATACAAGTTTATAGCCGAAAGATATATAGTGCCCACTGACTCCAAAATATACACTGGCCTAAGTCTAGACATCTAGGGAGCAGAATCTTCCCCTGGACCCTCTGTAGGATCCTCCTCGGGGTCCTCCTCCTCCTCATACCCTAAGTTAGCAAAGTTCCTTAACTGAGGGAACAACTCACGAGCTGGTGTCGTAACTGAGGACACCACAGGGTTAGGATCCTCCCTAGGGGTGTAATGTAAGTCACCCCACAGCTCCCTAATCAGCATGAAGAACTCTAAATATACAGCAATAGTAAGAGAAAAGAAAAGGACATCATTACGGGTCCTACGGATGTTTAAAGTTACATCCCATGCATATCTAATGCATTCATTATCCCAATCAATGCGCCAGGCACTCGCACCATCATGAAACTGGATTCGAACATAACCAAAAATATCTCTTCTAGCAACCATGTAACACCCCAAATTCTGGCTATATGAATAGTAATAGCATAATTGCACTGTTTTGTATTTTCAATGTGGTATAAAAATAATTTGACTGTTCTGAGATCATACTTGATCATGTTCTGTGATTTGCTCCTGGTTAGGAAAAATAATATTTTTCAGGCCGGGGAAATTCTGATCTGCCTCATTTGGAGACGAGGAATCTTACTAAACCCGAATCTAAGTGACTCAGAAAAGAATCTTTTAATTTTTAGAATCTATCTATGAAAATAAAAATATTGTACTGATAAATATCTGTGGTTATATTTATAGCAGTCGTTGCTATGAACGTTAGACCCGATAAGTTTTAATTAATAGAAAATGTGTTTAGAATATTTCTTGTAATTAAAATTAAAGTGAGCCAATAGGATGTAGTCAAAACAAATGGTTGGATTTTTCTAACCAATGAGAATTGGTCAAGGAAAGAAGTTTAGACTTCCTTGTGGACCATTAGATTTGAAGCTTGACTTAGGAGCTTTGATCTTCATCATTGATTCAATCAATGGTGTAAAACAAATCCTACCAAAAACTATCAAGTAATATTCACCATAGATAAGATTAATGGATAAGATTGAGTCAACATTAATTGCTTGACTTTTGCTTAGGAAGTTAATTAACCTTAATTTAGTTGTCCTAATTACCTAATTAGGAAATTAAGTAAACTAACTTGATTAGGGATTAGTTATAACTTAATCCTTAATTTAATATTCTAATTCTAATTAGAAGTGATGATGCATGCTAAATATGTATTAGATGCATGTTAAATATGTTAAATTAGATTAGTTATATAGTTGAAGGATTAAGTAAGAATGGTTAGAAAATTAAACCCAATCAAATAGCTAATCAACTAACTAGTAATTAGGCTTGAACTAATGATGAATTAAGGATTTAAACTCACCTAAACCATCATGGACCAAAGAAAAAAATTGGGCAGCCCAAGAAGCACCTAAGCTCCACGGTCCAAATTAATTGGAGTAGCAGAATTTAGCTTGAAATTAGCAACCAATTAAAGGGTTTAATACTTACCTAGCTCCACGGTCCAAATAGAGATTTGGAGCAAAGCAAAATTAGAGGCCCAACAAAGAAGAAATTTTGGATGGTCTAGCACTGAATTGGAGCAAAGAACAAACGGCCAAAGGCGGTGGCGTAAAATAGACGTCCGAAGAAGAAGAACACGTCCAGCGAGAATTTGAAGATTTCAAGTAATATTTGAATGTTCAAATGCCATGCAAAGTCAAGCTTGTGACCAATGAGAAGTGAGTGTCCTTGTGCAATTAATGCATGGCTACTTGCTCAAGCAAAATGTTCATTCACGTCATTCACAAAGACACAACACGGCAAAGAAAGACATGTAGCATCTGGATGGAGTGGATAACCATGCAAATGAATCTCTCCAAATGACACAAATTCATCCACGGTTGGCAGTGTCTTCATGTATTCAAATTTAGATAATCACTCAAGTAAAATCATCCACATTTCACGTGTTATCACACGGCTTGCAAAAGAGCCTTCCCACATTCTCACCCTTCACTTTTTACTTATCAAAACATAAGCTAATTCTCTCAAAGTTTCAAGGAAAACTCACGCCTCTTTCTCTCATTTTCCTTTCTTCTTCCAATCGGTCACCACCTCCAAATCACACCATCCATCCTTCTAAACACTCATCTCTTGGTTTGTTTTAACTTAAACTCTACTCTAATCATTTCTCCTTCACAAGGATTGTCACAAAACCTATCCTACCTTGTTCAAAGCTTCATCAACCTAAGCTTCTTCAACCTTTTCTTAAAAAGGTAAGCTTTGATTTAAGAATTCCAAGTTTGATTTTAATTTTATTAACCATGATTTTTCCATGGTTTTCAACCTTGATTCTTGTATAGTCCTTCACTAATTTTTCTTGAAAATTCTAGGGCTTGTTAGGAGATTAACAAAGTTTCAAGGCAAGGGAGGAAAGCTTACAAAGCTTGTCTTCAAGAGGTAAGAGGGAGACTCAACCTTACCACCCATGTTTTGGTAGTATGAGGATGGTCTGTTCGGTGAAAAATCCTTAAGGATTTATTCACCTATTGTTTGAGGTTCTTGGACTGTATTGATTGGACTGTATTGAAATGTGATTGCTTGTGTTTCTAGGTTTGTATGTGTAGTATCGGTGGGATATGATTTTGTTTTAATGCTTGTCTGTATGCTGTAATGCTTAAGGAACTGATAATATGGGTGTATGTGAAATATATACCGTAGCGAAACTTATATTGTCTGTATGTGAAATTTACACAGTAAATTTTATGGGGAAGGGGCTCAATTGGAAATGTCATGAAAATATGGGGTCATTATGTAAATATAAAATTTTGAGGGGTTATAGTAAAAATACTATGTTTTGAGGGATGAAAATGTAATTTATGTGTTTTGAAGAACGAAAACATAATTAATCTGTTTTGAGGAACAAAAATGTAATTTATGTATTTTAAGGGACTATTTTGTAAATATGTGAGAAATACAGTAAATTTTAATATTAAAATGAGTAAAACAGTAATTCTCGATTTAAAATGTATGAAAAATAGTTACGCAATTGGAAAACACTGAAAAATCACTACGTGATTTGAAAAGCGACAAATTGAGTCACAAGTGAGAAAATACGAAAATATGATTACGCGATTAAATTACAGTAACATTGCTGTTAAATTATTATATGAACCCTGCACATGGGATATCAATGGAAATTGTGAATAGTGTATAGTACATGCATTGAAAAGGTCCAAAGGACTGTGTAAGGCAAGTTGCCTAGGAGAGATTACACCTCCTGAGTGGGTGCGATAAGCATAGTGTAGGTCATTGATTGACCTTGGGGGCATTGGGGTGCGGGTTGCCTACAATGGACAGTTGGTAGCTCTTCTGTACCGTGGGTTAGACCGATGCAACACACCAATGATCCGGACCGAGACACTATCCCTAATCATGATTTGATAAAGACTGTCGTGCATGTGCTAGATGTGCAGAATTTGAGCACGTGGTCTGAAGCATGTTGGTGCCGACAGATCTTTTCAGTCACTCTCTCCAACTTGAGTTGTAGCTCCATGGAGTAGGATATTGAGTCAGTGTACATTGCATTCACATTTGCATTCATAGGGAATATATCATTGTAATTTTTGATCATGTGTAATCCTTGCTCGTGACAATTAAAATATTAAATACTTGAGTATTGAAAATAGTATAATCGTAATTCTTGTTTATTTCATGTGTAATGTTGAGATATAATGTTAGTGGCATAACTGTAATTATTATTGTTTATTTCCTATGCAATTATGATATATGATGTTAGTGGCATAACTGTAATTATAGTATGACTGCTGTATGATATTTTGGATGTGATTATCTTCATTGCTACCATACTGGTATTGGCATAGGTAATCTCACCTCTTGTATGTATATATTGTATCATGTGTATGTGTTGTTAAGACACTGAGCCGGACGTAGAGCGAGAAGCGAGAGAAAGGTCCAGATTCTCATTGAGAATTTCGAGTTCTGATGGCGGTGGAGATTCCTAGTTTCCTGGGTTACATGAGACTGACATTTATCGGAGGAGACGAGGCATGGACCGAAGATTTAGAGAGAGAAAGTATTTATTATTTGGGAGATGTAAATATTAGACTGAGTAGGCTACAGTCAGGGAACCCTTACTTTTCTGTTACTATTTATGTACAGTTAGAGTTTCCTATATCCATTAGGCAGCACTGGGGAGCGTACTATCGCACCCCTAGAGAAGGTAGTGTTGTATTGTCCGCTCGGACATTTCCTCCCCGGACTTTATGTAGAGTTGGAATTCCCCCACCCAGGGAATCTGAGGAGGACCCATCTGAGGGTCCGGCTACTTCTGAGGGCTCAGCTGCCTAGTAGTACTTGGGCAAAGATGTCAATGTAAATAGTGTTTAAACTTTTTGGAGTGACCAGTTTGTAATATTTATAGTATGAGAGTGTTAAAGATTTATATATGTATAACAAGAGACTTGGATATGTATAAATGATGTAAATTATTTGTAATGATGCTGTGATGTTTTATTTTCTACTAAGTTTATTTTCTTGTTATTAAGAAATTTTGAATTTCGTATTTTTCCTACAATGTACGTTATCTATATAAGGTTAATTTGGTAATTATGTAACATAAATGTGGCATCCTAAGGTGGGTGTTACATTAGTTGGTATCAGAGCCCAAGTTAGAGTCTTTTGGGTTTGTGGTTAGGTCTGTCTTGTTTAAGTTGCGTGTTTCTCTGTGATTGTTTGTCGGAAAGGAAATCATATTACTAGAAGATTGATTTCAACTATTATTTGTGTTGTCCAGTTGACTTGAGAAAGACGAAATGGCTGGACGAGGAAGAGGGCGTGTTAATACTAGAGCAGAATATGAGAACGCCGGCAATGACAATCAGAATATGGCTGCAGCTATAGCAGCAATACAAAGGATTGCTGAAGTTGTTGTACAGCAGAATCAGAGAGCAACTGACGATGCTCATAGCTTGTCAGAATTTTGAAGGAATAATCCGCCTAAGTTTCATGGAAAGTTTGATCCAGAGAAGGCTGATCTGTGGATTAAGGAACTAGAGAAGATATTTAATGGGATGGGTTGTACTGATGAGCAAAAACTTACTTTCGCGATGTTTGTGCTGGTTGGTGATGGAGAGGCCTGGTGGACAGGAGCCCGAAGATTAATTAAAGCTGAAGGAAGAATTGTAACATGGCAACTCTTTAGACAGAAGTTTTTGGCAAAATATTTTCCAAATGTAGTGTACAACATGCTAAGGAGATAGAGTTTCTTAGTCTGAGGCAAGGAGCAATGACTGTGAGCGAGTACGCGAAGAAGGTTCGAAAGCTTATCTAAGTTTTCGAGGTACTTTCAGATGCATCCAGATGAGGAATGGAAGTGTAGGAAATTCGAAGAGGGGTTGAGACTTGACATCAAGAGAGCTTTAGCGACGGTGGATATTGATCAATTTTCAGTGTTATTGGACAAGTGCCGCAAGATTGAGGAGATCGATAACCAACGGGCGGCAAGGACTAAAAACTTTGGACCAACACGGTTCCAAAAGGGAAGAGGTAGCGGAGGTAGCGGTGGCAACCGTTATCAACAAAAGCCCTACACTAAACCAGCAGCAAGTCAGAATCGACAGCAATCAATTGGGGGAAGTTCAAGTGGTAGTAAGACAGCTTCAACTGGAACTTCTACACTTAAATGTTTTAAGTGTGGGAAAGGACATCTTACTAGGGACTGTCAGCATAAGGGGGTGATCTGTTATAGATGTGGGAAGCCTGGACATTTTTCCAGAGATTGTGATCAATTGAAGGCAGAGCCATCAGTGGGCAATGTTCGTACTGCAAGGCCACAGGCAGGTGGTCGAGTATATACTATGAGCGGGGAGGAAGCCGCTAAATCTGAGGACTTGATAATGGAGGAGTGTGCCATTAAAGGTAACCCTTTAACAGTGTTATATGATTCGGGAGCAACACATTCTTTCATTGCATGTGATTGTGTGGAGCGTTTGGGATTGACTGTGACTACATTGCCATATGATTTGACTGTGGTTACTCCTACTGATAAACCTGTGATAACTACAAAAGTATGTTTGAATTGCCCTGTATGTGTTAGGGATAGAATCTTTCATGTGGATTTGATTTGTTTGCCTCTTTCTAATATTAATGTAATCTTAGGAATGGATTGGTTATCTTCTAACCATATCCTGATTGACTATTCGAGTAAGACGTTAGTTTTCCCTGAGGTTAAGGATTCTAAATTCTTAACGGCTACTCAAGTGGAAGCCTGTTTAAAGGAAGGAGACCTAGGGTACTTGTTGATATCTTCCTTGGAGGTTCACTATGAAGATGTTCTGAAGGATATCTTTGTAGTGAATGAATTTCCTGAAGTGTTTCCTGAAGATATACCGGGATTACTGCCGGAAAGGGAGATTGAATTCTCTATTGATTTAGTACCTGGAGCTGGACCTATATCTATGGCACCTTACAGAATGTCACCAGTAGAGTTGACCGAACTGAAGAAGCAATTGGAAGATTTGTTGGAAAAGCAATTTATGAGACCAAGTGTATCAGGGAGCTCCAGTGTTGTTGGTAAAGAAGAAGGATGGGATTTCTCGGCTATGTGTGGATTATCGACAGCTGAACAAGATTACAATCAAGAATAAGTATCCCCTACTGAGGATTGATGATCTGCTGGATCAATTGCGAGGAGCCACCATATTTTCTAAGATTGATTTACGTTCTGGTTATCACCAGATACGTGTAAAGGTGGAGGATATCCCGAAGACTGCGTTCCGGACTCGATACGGACATTATGAGTACCAAGTGATGCCTTTTGGTGTGACTAATGCACCTGCAATATTTATGGACTTCATGAACAGACTTTTCCGTTCGTACTTGGATAAGTTTATTGTTGTCTTTATTGATGACATCTTGATTTATTCTCGAAGTCAGGAGGAATATGCTGAACACCTCAGAGTGGTTCTCCAAAATTTGAAGGAAAATAAACTATATGCCAAGTTGTCCAAGTGTGAATTTTGTTGAGTGAAGTACAATTCTTGGGGCATGTCATATCGGCAGATGGAATTGAAGTTGATGCTTCGAAAGTGGAGACAGTTGTTGAGTGGGAAAGACCGAAGACTGTATCGGAGATCCGTAGTTTCATCGGATTAGCTGATTATTATCGACGATTCATAGAAGGGTTTTCAAAGATTACAGGACCTCTTACCCAACTTACATGAAAGAATCAACCGTTCGTGTGGACTGATGCATGCGAGGAAAGTTTTCAGGAGTTGAAACGACGACTGACTACTTCACCAGTGTTGATTCTACCTAATCCGAATGAACTTTTCGAGGTGTACTGTGATGCTTCTTATCAAGGATTGGGTTGTGTACTTATGCAGAACCGTAAGGTTGTGGCATATGCGTCAAGGCAGTTGAAAGTGCATGAGAGGAATTATCCGACTCATGACTTGGAGCTAGCAGCAGTGGTGTTTGCGTTGAAGGTATGGAGACATTTTCTCTATGGGGCAATGTTCACTGTATTTAGTGACCATAAAAGTTTGAAGTATTTGTTCGACCAGAAAGAGTTGAACATGAGACAGAGGCGTTAGCTCGAGTTTCTGAAAGATTATGACTTTCAGTTACAATATCATCCTGGAAAGGCGAACGTCGTAGCGGATGCTTTGAGTAGAAAATCGCTTAATGCTTCTATTATGATGATGAAGGAGAAGGAGTTGATAGAAGAATTTCGGGATATGCAATTATCTGTGAAGTTGACACCGGGGAAGATGTGTTTGAATATGATCACCATTTCAAATGATCTGATGGATAAAATACGAGAAGGACAGAATAGTGATCAATATCTGCAAGAAGCAAAGGAAGCAAGAAGTCAAGGAGCGAATTAGAATTCAAAGAAGGTGTTGATGGAATTTTGAAGTTCAGAGGGAGAGTTTGCGTGCCAAACGATCCAGAACTTAGGAGATCGATTTTGAATGAAGCTCATAGAAGTAAGTTAAGTATGCATCCAGGAGCCACGAAGATGTACCAAGATTTGAAGCAGCTGTATTGGTGGCAAGGAATGAAGCGAGATGTAGCTGAGTACGTATCATCCTGTTTGACTTGTCAGAAGGCCAAGGTGGAACATCAACGGCCATCAGGAATGTTGCAACCTTTGCCTATTCCTGAATGGAAATGGGATGACATAGCAATGGATCTCGTCACGGGGCTACCAAGAACTCGGAATGGTCACGACTCTATATGGGTAATTATTGATCGGCTTACAAAGTCGGCGCACTTTTTACCGATTAATATTAAGTACTCAATGGAGAAGTTGGCTCAGATATACATCAATGAAATTGTTAGACTTCATGGTGTACCATCCAGTATAATTTCTGATCGAGATCTACGATTCACATCTAGATTCTAGACTAGTCTACAAGAAGCGATGGGGACAAATCTACATTTGAGTTCTGCTTACCATCCACAAATTGATGGTCAGTCAGAAAGAACCATTCAGTCGTTGGAGGACTTGTTGAGGGCTTGTGTTCTAGAGCAAACTGGTTGTTGGGATGAATTTCTGCCATTGATAGAGTTCACCTACAACAATAGTTTCCATTCGAGTATAGGGATGGCACCCTATGAAGCCTTATATGGGAGAAGATGTAGGACGCCATTGTGTTGGTACCAGGATGGTGAAAGTATTGTAATAGGACCTGAATTTGTGCAGCAGACAACTGAAAGGTTAAAGATGATCCAAGACAAGATGAGGACAGCTCAGACACGGTAAAAGAGCTATGCAGATAAAAGGCGAAGACCACTGGAATTCGAAGAAGGTGACCATGTATTTTTACGTGTGACGCCTATGACTGGAGTTGGACGAGTAATTAAGTCAAAGAAGCTTACTCCTAAGTTTATCGGACTGTATCAGATACTTCATCGGATAGGTCCGGTGGCTTATCAAGTCGCGCTGCCGCCGTTTTTATCAAATCTTCATAATGTATTTCACGTATCACAACTACGGAAATAAGATCCGACTCATATTATCGAACCAGACACTGTACAACTAAAGGAGAACTTGACCTATGAGACAGTTCCAGTCAAGATTGAAGACCGAAGGATAAAGCAGCTTCGAGGAAAGGACATTGCATTAGTTAAAGTAGTTTGGAACGATGTAAGTGGTGAAGCCACATGGGAGTTGGAAGAAAAGATTAGAGAGCAGTATCCATTTTTGTGTTAAGTGTATGTCAAGTTTCGAGGACGAAACTTTATTTTAGAGGGGGAGAGTTGTAACACCCCAAATTCTGGCTATATGAATAGTAATAGCAGAATTGCACTGTTTTGTATTTTCTGTGTGGTATAAAAATAATTTGACTGTTCTGAGATCATACTTGATCATGTTGTGTGATTTGCTCCTGGTTAGGAAAAATAATATTTTTCAGGCTGGGGAAATTCTGATCTACCTCATTTGGAGACGGGGGATCTTACTAAACCCGAATCTGAGTGACTCAGAAAAGAATCTTTTAATTTTTAGAATCTATTTATGAAAATAAAAATATTGTACTAATAAATATCTGTGGTTATATTTATAGCAGTCGTTGCTATGAACGTTAGACCCGATAAGTTTTAATTAATAGAAAATGTGTTTAGAATATTTCTTGTAATTAAAATTAAAGTGAGCCAATAGTAAGTAGTCAAAACAAATGGTTGGATTTTTCTAACCAATGAGAATTAGTCAAGGAAAGAAGTTTAGACTTCCTTGTGGACCATTAGATTTGAAGCTTGACTTAGGAGCTTTGATCTTCATCATTGATTCAATCAATGGTGTAAAACAAATCCTACCAAAAACTATCAAGTAATATTCACCATAGATAAGATTAATGGATAAGATTGAGTCAACATTAATTGCTTGACTTTTGCTTAGGAAGTTAATTAACCTTAATTTAGTTATCCTAATTACCTAATTAGGAAATTAAGTAAACTAACTTGATTAGGGATTAGTTATAACTTAATCCTTAATTTAATATTCTAATTCTAATTAGAAGTGATGATGCATGCTAAATATGTATTAGATGCATGTTAAATATGTTAAATTAGATTAGTTATATAGTTGAAGGATTAAGTAAGAATGGTTAGAAAATTAAACCCAATCAAATAGCTAATCAACTAACTAGTAATTAGGCTTGAACTAATGATGAATTAAGGATTTAAACTCACCTAAACCATCATGGACCAAAGAAAAAAATTGGGCAGCCCATTTCAAGAAGACCTAAGCTCCATGGTCCAAATTGAATTGGAGCAGCAATAGAATTTAGCTTGAAATTAGCAACCAATTAAAGGGTTTAATACTTACCTAGCTCCACGGTCCAAAGAGATTTGGAGCAAAAAATTGGAGGCCCAACAAAGAAGAAATTTTGGACGGTCTAGCAAATTGAATTGGAGCAAAGAACAAATGGCCCAAGAAGTGGCGTAAAATAGACGTCCAAAGAAGAAGAACAACACGTCCAGCAGAATTTGAAGATTTCAAGTAATATTTGAATGTTCAAATGCCATGCAAAGTCAAGCTTGTGACCAATGAGAAGTGAGTGTCCATGTGCAATTAATGCATGGCTACTTGCTCAAGCAAAATGTTCATTCACGTCATTCACAAAGACACAACACGACAGCTGCACATGTAGCAGCTGGATGGAGTGGATAACCATGTAAATGAATCTCTCCAAATGTCACAAATTCATCCACGGTTGGCAGCTGTCTTCTTGTATTCAGAATTTAGATAATCACTCAAGTAAAATCATCCACATTTCACGTGTTATCACACGGCTTGCGGCACCTTCCCACATTCTCACCCTTCACTTTTTACTTATCAAAACATAAGCTAATTCTCTCAAAGTTTCAAGGAAAACTCACGCCTCTTTCTCTCATTTTCCTTTCTTCTTCCAATCGGTCACCACCTCCAAATCACACCATCCATCCTTCTAAACACTCATCTCTTAGTTTGTTTTAACTTAAACTCTACTCTAATCATTTCTCCTTCACAAGGATTGTCACAAAACCTATCCTACCTTGTTCAAAGCTTCATCAACCTAAGCTTCTTCAACCTTTTCTTAAAAAGGTAAGCTTTGATTTAAGAATTCCAAGTTTGATTTTAATTTTATTAACCATGATTTTTCCATGGTTTTCAACCTTGATTCTTGTATAGTCCTTCACTAATTTTTCTTGAAAATTCTAGGGCTTGTTAGGAGATTAACAAAGTTTCAAGGCAAGGGAGGAAAGCTTACAAAGCTTGTCTTCAAGAGGTAAGAGGAGACTCAACCTTACCACCCATGTTTTGGTAGTATGAGGATGAAATTGTTTCGGTGAAAAATCCTTAAGGATTTATTCACCTATTATTTGAGGTTCTTGGACTGTATTGATTGAACTGTATTGAAATGTGATTGCTTGTGTTTCTAGGTTTGTATGTGTAGTATCGGTGGGATATGATTTTGTTTTAATGCTTGTCTGTATGCTGTAATGCTTAAGGAATTGATAATATGGGTGTATATGAAATATATACCGTAGCGAAACTTATATTGTCTGTATGTGAAATTTACACGGTAAATTTTATGGGGAAGGGGCTCAATTGGAAATGTCATGAAAATATGGGGTCATTATGTAAATATAAAATTTTGAGGGGCTATAGTGAAAATACTATGTTTTGAGGGATGAAAATGTAATTTATGTGTTTTGAAGAACGAAAACATAATTAATCTGTTTTGAGGAACAAAAATGTAATTTATGTATTTTAAGGGACTATTTTATAAATATGTGAGAAATACAGTAAATTTTAATATTAAAATGAGTAAAACAGTAATTCTGATTTAAAACGTATGAAAAATAGTTACGCGATTGGAAAACACTGAAAAATCACTACGTGATTTGAAAAGGCGACAGAATTGAGTCGCGATTGAGAAAATACGAAAATATGATTACGCGATTAAATTACAGTAACATTGCTATTAAATTATTATATGAACCCTGCACATGGGATATCAATGGAAATTGTGAATAGTGCATAATACATGCATTGAAAAGGTCCAAAGGATTGTGTAAGGCAAATTGCTTAGGAGAGATTACACCTCCTGAGTGGGTGCGATAAGCGTAGTGTAGGTCACTGATTGACCTTGGGGGCATTGGGGTGCGGGTTGCCTACAATGGACAGTTGGTAGCTCTTCTGTACCGTGGGTTAGACCGATGCAACACACCAATGATCCGGACCGAGACACTATCCCTAATCATGATTTGATAAAGACTGTCGTGCATGTGCTAGATGTGCAAAATTTGAGCACGTGGTCTGAAGCATGTTGGTGCCGAAAGATCTTTTCAGTCACTCTCTCCGACTTGAGTTGTAGCTCCATGGAGTAGGATATTGAGTTAGTGTACATTGCATTCACATTTGCATTCATAGGGAATATATCATTGTAATTTTTGCTCATGTGTAATCCTTGCTCGTGACAATTAAAATATTAAATACTTGAGTATTGAAAATAGTATAATCGTAATTCTTGTTTATTTCATGTGTAATGTTGAGATATAATGTTAGTGGCATAACTGTAATTATTATTGTTTATTTCCTGTGCAATTATGATATATGATGTTAGTGGCATAACTGTAATTATAGTATGACTGCTGTATGATATTTTGGATGTGATTATCTTCATTGCTACCATACTGGTATTGGCATAGGTAATCTCACCTCTTGTATGTATATATTGTATCATGTGTATGTGTTGTTAAGACACTGAGCCGGACGTAGAGCGAGAAGCAGAGAAAGGTCCAGATTCTGTTGAGAATTTCGAGTTCTGATGGCGGTGGAGATTCCTAGTTTCCTGGGTTACATGAGACTGACATTTATCGGAGGAGACGAGGCATGGACCGAAGATTTAGAGAGAGAAAGTATTTATTATTTGGGAGATGTAAATATTAGACTGAGTAGGCTACAGTCAGGGAACCCTTACTTTTCTGTTACTATTTATGTACATTTAGAGTTTCCTATATCCATTAGGCAGCACTGGGGAGTGTACTATCGCACCCCTAGAGAGGGTAGTGTTGTATCGTCCGCTCGGACATTTCCTCCCCAGACTTTACGTAGAGTTGGAATTCCCCTACCCAGGGAATCTGTGGAGGACCCATCTGAGGGTCAGGCTACTTTTGAGGGCTCAGCTGCCTAGTAGTACTTGGGCAAAGATGTCAATGTAAATAGTGTTTAAACTTTTTGGAGTGACCAGTTTGTAATATTTATAGTATGAGAGTGTTAAAGATTTATATATGTATAACAAGAGACTTGGATATGTATAAATGATGTAAATTATTTGTAATGATGCTGTGATGTTTTATTTTCTGCTAAATTTATTTTCTTGTTATTAAGAAATTTTGAATTTCGTATTTTTCCTACAATGTACGTTATCTATATAAGGTCAATTTGGTAATTATGTAACATAAATGTGGCATCCTAAGGTGGGTGTTACAAACCATCCCAAAATACAACATCAGACAGCAACTCTTCCTCTCGGTCTTTATCCACAGGAACATATGAACAGAGGCAGACAGAATAACAATACAAAGAGGTGACACTTTCTACATCATTACCAACATGGCAGCTAGAAACAGTAAACAACGGTAAGGTCACAAAATACAATCATAGCAATTTACAGTTAAGTTAATTTTCCAAATAGATATCTCAAAAATACATATCACAGGTAAATCCACAACATATTAACAGACAATTTCACCATGTAGGTTCATCATAATGAAATACTAAATGGTAAGTGTATGTACAATGGATAGACACCTACTCCATGGAGCTAAAACTAACATCGGAGAGAATGATCAGGAGAATCACTGTCTGTATATCGTTAGCCTCAACATGTGCTTTTCAATATAATCAATATGCGCAAAATGGCTATATAAGACACTCTCAATCGGATCATGAATAGGATAGTGCTTGGTCGAGATCATCGGTGCGTTGCACAGTCACCACGGCCTAGTGGAACTACTAACTGTCCACTTGTGGGATACCCGTGCCCTGACGTCTCCAAGTTCAACAAGTGAACTACACTACACAATTTGCACCCACACGAAGGTGTAATTCATCTCCTAGGCATTCCACCTGACAACAAGTCATTCTGACTTTTACAATGTATGATCATATAACAATGAATTTAGGCATTCTGCATTAACAATAAGTCATTCCGACTTTTACAATGTATGATCATATGTCAAATAAATATTTAATCTCATCAGAGAAACCATAACCGGATTCAGTTCATTAGCTCAACTCTATAATAACATTATGTCCAAATCATAAGGCATTTCAAACACAAGATTCTCAGAAATCATCCTACATGAAGGTTAAAAGAAATTATAAGGTATTGATTTTACATTTCACTTCTCTTTTCTCATGAGTCCTAATGTCACTCTACTTGATTATGAACTCTCTTCCTCATCTATTTTTCTCTCTTAAGGCCGAACTCTTCTCTAACAAAGTGTCTAAAATTTATCTTACCACTCACTCACCATTAAAATTCCTCAATTTAGTTCCTTTCTCTTCTTAATACTTAGGTTCAATTCAACATAACATTTTTATCTTGGATACCCCATTTGGACCTCATGGTCGTAGGCTTCCTAGAACACTAGGGCTTCAAATGTTTCAACTTTCACAAGTAATTTCAAGCAAATAAATCATATCAACCATCACAAATCTAACCAAGGTCACACATAGCACTAAATCATAAGAATCACATAAGGAAATATTCACACAAAGCACCAAAAATCAACACAATAAAGTGAGTGATCCTCACATGGATCCCTTATTTTCCACACATAAATTTCATCCCCCACCACCATGAATGGAGGATGAGAAAAATCTCCCTCTTACCTTTGGAGATATCCAACAACTTATGTAGAACTTTTGAAGCAACACTTCTTTCTTTAAGAACCCCCTTAAAAACTGAAAATGCCATAGCAAAAGTCATCATTTTTAGACTTGAAAAGAATAGTTAAGAACAAAGATCAAAGCTTTGAAAGGAAGAAAAAATGAAAGGTGAAAAAAAAAGGAAACTTTACCTTAGGAATCAGAACCCTAACTTGAAGGAAAGCTTGAAGAATGATGAACAACTAAGATCTTCACTCTTGATGATCTTAGAAAGAGGTGTAGATTCAAGATTGTGGATGAGTGGAATCAAAGAAACAAAATGGTGGTTCCTTGGGGTGGTGGCCGTGTGGTGATAGGAGAGAAAATGGAAGAAGATGAAGAGAAAAAGTGAAAGAAAACGTTTTTGGGTGAGGAGAGAGAAGTTGATAGGAAAGTTTGATAGGGAAAAGTGATTGAAAACTTGTCCAATCATCTCCTCCTTCTCTCGTTGGCTATGTGCCCTCCTAGGGAAAGGGGAAATGAAGCTTCTCTTGGAAGCTTCTCCAAAGCTTGCTTGAGGAGCTTCTCACGCTTCCCAAGAAGGTCAATCAACGATGTGACATGATGATATCACTTAGATGGTGCCATAAAAATGACTAGATAAAAATAATCTACTAGAATTCTACTACAAACTATTATCCAGTGGATAAAAGTCACTGTCAATAAATCTGGTATGTATTATCCAATGCTTAATAGAGTGTACCCAAATTTTATCTGTTAGATAAAATCTCAAAAAATGAAAACTTCATAAACTGTGTCCGGCTTTGAGTTTAGTAAAATCCCCTGGCACCTGTTTAACAGTCCAAAGTTTTCTAGGCTTGGAGGAATATTTTATTTCTCTGACCCCGTTGACACGCACGTAAATCGAGAAATATAATAAAATAATTAAAAAATTTAAATAATTCTAGAAAAATTCACAAAAATTATAAATATTATAAAATGAATAAATATCACGAAATAATAAATTTTTGGGGTGTTACAACTCTCCCCCTCTAAAAAGAATTTCGTCCCCGAAATTCATCGTACCTTAAAATAAATACAGATATTGCTCCCTCATCTTGTCCTCTAACTCCCAAGTTGCATCTCTGGTCACGTCATTCCATATTACTTTGATTAATAAAATTTCTTTGTCCCTGAGTTGCTTCACCCTCCTATCCTCAATCTTGATAGAAAATGTTTCGTAGGTCAATTTCTCCTTTAACTGTACCACATCTGGCTCTATGACATGGGCTGGATCAGGAATATACTTTCGTAATTGTGACACATGGAAGACATCATGAAGATTGGAAAGAAAAGGTGGTAAAGTTATTTGGTAGTCTACTGGACCTATCCGACGAAGAATTTGGTAGGGTCCAATGAATTTTGGAGTGAGCTTTCTAGATTTAAGAACCTTTCCAACACCAGTCGTAGGTCTGACCCTCAAAAACATATGTTCTCCTTCATCGAATTTGAGAGGTCATCGTCTCCTGTCAGCATAGCTTTTCTGTCGGCTTTGTGTTACTCTCATCCTTTCCTAAATTATCTTAACCTTTTCAGTTATCTGCTGTACCAGTTCAGGTCCTACTGCAAAACTTTCACCATCTTGGTACCAACACAATGGTGTTGTACACCGTCGCCCATACAATGCTTCATAAGGTGCCATTCCGATGCTTGTATGGAAACTGTTATGATATGCAGAACTCAAATGAAGCTTCGTTCCCATGGCTTTTTGCAGACTCTACCAAAATCTTGATGTGAACCTTGGATCTCTATCAGAAATAATACTCGAAGGCACACCGTGTAGTCTTACAATCTCACCAATGTACACGTGAGTCAACTTCTCCATAGAATACTTTATATTGATTAGCAAAAAGTGTGCTGACTTCATAAGCCGATCGACAATTACCCATATCGAGTCATACGCTTTTCTAGTCCTTGGTAGTCTGCTCACAAAATCCATCACAATGCTATCCCATTTCCATCCAGGAATGGTCAGGGGTTACAGCATTCTAGAAGGTCTTTGGTGTTCCACTTTTGCTTTTTAGCAAACTAAGCACGATGAGACATACTCGACAACATCCCTCTTCATCCCCTGCCACTAATACAATTATTTCAGGTCTTGGTACATTTTGGTAGTTCTGGGGTACATACTTAGCTTGCTCTTGTGGGCTTCCTCAAGAATCACCTTCCTGAGTTCGGGATCATCTGGTACACAAACTCTACTTCTGAATCTTAGGACTCCATCTGGTCCTTCCGAGAATTTAGATATAGCACCTCGCTTTACTAGCTCATTCTCCTATATTAAATATAGGTCATTTCCTTATTTCTCTCTAATCTCTTCCATTGATCTGCTGGAAATGGTGATCATGCTTAAACACATTCTTCCCTGATTCAGTTCCATGGACAACTGCATATCTCTAAACTGTTTGATCAATTCTCTTTCCTTGAGCATCATAGCAGAAACACTAAGTGTCTTTCTACTCAAAGCATCCGCTACGACGTTCGCCTTCCCGGGATAATACTAGAGTTGAAAATCATAGTCTTTCAGGAACTCCAACCACCGTCTTTGTCTTATATTAAGCTCTTTCTGATCAAACAAGTATTTCAGGATTTTATGATCACTGTAGACGTTGAACGTTGCTCCATACAAAAAATGTCTCCAGATTTTCAGTGCAAACACAACGGCGGCTAACTCTAAGTGATGTGTAGGATAGTTCTTCTTATGGATCCTCAATTGCCTTGAAGCATATGCCACCACTCTTTTATTCTGCATGAGGACGCATCATAAACCTTGATATAAAGCATCACAGTATACCTCAAAAGGTTCATTGGGATCAGGTAGGATTAGCACTGGTGAATCAATTAATTGTCTCTCCAATTCTTGGAAGCTTTCCTCACATGCATCTGTCTATACAAAAGGTTGATTCTTTCTCGTATGCTGAGTGAGAGGTCTTGCTATCTTGGAGAACCCTTCAATAAACCTTCGGTAGTAACCGGCCAATCCGAGAAAACTACGGAGCTCCGTTACCATCTTTGCTCTTTCCCACTAAAGAATTACTTCAACTTTTGACGCATCTACTTCAATTCCTTCTTCAGAAATTACATGTCCTAAAAACTGGACTTCACTCAACCAGAACTCACACTTGGACAGCTTTGCATATAGCTTATTTTCCCTCAAAATCTGAAGAACCACTCTGAGATGTTCAGCATGTTCCTCCTGACTTTGAGAGTAGACCAAAATATCATCTATAAAGACAACAATGAATCTATCCAAGTAGGGGCAAAAACTTCTATTCATGAAGTCCATGAATACAGCAGGAGCATTCGTTACTCCAAAAGGCATCACAAGGTACTCGTAATGTCTATAGCAGGTCCAAAAGGCCGTCTTAGGAATATCTTCTACTTTCACACGGATCTGATGGTAGCCAGAACGCAGATCAATCTTAGAGAAAATAGTAGTTCCCTTTAGCTGGTTCATCATGTCATCTATCCTTGGAAGTGGATACTTGTCCTTGATTGTAACCATGTCTTGCTGACGATAGTCCACACATAACCGAGAAGTCCCGTCCTTCTTCTTGACTAACAGCACTGGAGCTCCCCACGGTGAAACGCTAGGTCTCACAAACTTCTTCTCTAGCAGATCCTCCAACTGTTTCTTGAGCTCAGCTAATTCTGATGGTGACATCCGATACGATGCCATGGATATAGGACCCCACCCTGGTGCAAGATCGATATAGAATTCTATCTCCCTTTTCGGTGGTAATCCAGGTATATCATCATAAAAGACTTTAGGAAATTCATTCGCCACATGAATAGCATCCACACTGGTCTCGCCCTTGATTTCTAAGGAAGACAAAAGCACGTATCCTAGAGCTCCTTCTCTCAAGAAAATCTCAACTTGGTTGGCAGTTATAAATCCAGAAATCTCAGAATCAGGAAATATTAAGGTTTTACTAGAACAGTCCAACAGGATATGGTTAAAAGATAACCAATCCATTCCTAGAATGACATCTATTTGGGAAAGGGGTAAACAGATCAAATTGACTGAAAAGACTCGACCTTCTATAGAAACAGGACAATTCAAACAAACTTGAGTAGTAACAATGGGTTTAGCAGTAGGGGTAGAAATACTCAAATCAAAAGGTAAGGAAGACACAGGCAATCCTAATCAGTGTACACAATCATAGACAATAAAAGAATGAGTTGCCCCAGAGGTATACAGCACAGTTAAAAGATTACCTCCTATTTCACAATCTCCCTTAATCAGATCTTCAGATTAAGAGGCCTCCGCTCCACTCATGGTATAAACTCTACCTCCTACCTTGGGTCTTGCAGCTCGCACATTACTAATAGAGGGCTTTACCTTGGGTTGATTGCAATCTTTGGAAATATGTCTGGGCTTCCCACATCTGAAGCAAATGATCCCTCTAATTGTGCAGTCCTTCGTCCAATGGTCCGTTCCACACTTTAGACATTTTAGTGTAGATGCCCCAGCCGTACTAAACTGGTGGCCACTAGAACCTTCTCCACGGGGTTGTTGCTGAGCTTGACTTCCTGATGGCCTCGAATATGGCTTTTGCTAAAAATGACTGCCACCGCTACTCCTCCCCCTTTGGAGCCGAGAAGGTCCAAAGTTACGATTTCTTGTGTCCCGAGATGGTTCCAACTCCTCGAGTTTGCAACACATGTCCATCAGGGCTGAGAACTGATTCATTCTCATCGACAGCACTCCTTTCTTTAATTCAACTCTAAGGACCTCTTCGAACTTTAGACATTTTCACGCTTCATCAGGCTGGAGTTCCAGATACCGTGAGAACTTTGACAAGCTCTCAAATTTAGCAGCATACTCATTTACTGACATGTTTCCTTGCCTCAGGCCTAGGAACTCCATCTCTTTGGTGTATCTAGAACTGGCCGAAAAGTACTTCTCTAGGAACTTGTCCTTGAAGGCTTCCCAAGTGATTACGATTCCCTCAGCTACCGTGAGTTATTAAGCTCCCATCCACCAGTCTTTGGCATCTCCCATGAGCATGAAGATAGCATAGGTTACCTTTTGAGCACCAGTGCATCCCATTCCTTCGAATATCTTCTCCAATTATTGAATCCAAAGACTCGCCTTCTCCAAGTCAAACTGTCTTCTAAATTATGGTGGATTGTTGTAACGAAACTCTAATAAATTCTGAGTCTTAGTAGCAGTTTTGTGCTGTTGGGCAGCTCTTTGATTTTGTTTCATTAGAACCTCTACCATTCTCTACATTGCCTCTATTGCTGTAGCCATACTATCGCTATCTCTATCAGGGTTCATGACAACTGTCGAGATTACTAAATTTAAATCAATTTTTAACCGATTTACCAAAACTACTTGTAGCATAAGGTAACATTGGGTTGAGCCCGTAGATCACTCTAATTATGAAGTCAGATTAAGAGGTTAATAAACAGGGGGGAAAGTTTTACAAGATTAAACAACAAAGAGCAATTAAAATGAGTAAACAAGATTAGGAAAACAACTAATCCAAGAGAATTAACCAATCTTGATCTTAATCCATCCTTGATCTTTATAGATCCATTAAACTATCAACCAAATCCTTGATCTTATATCACATCAAGAAGCCTCTCAATGATCCACGGATCTTCTACTAGAAACGCTTCTAGAATTCAATTAATTAGGGTTAGACAAATTAAGCATCCATCTAAAACCCAAATTAACTTAAAAACTAAGATCCAACTAAGCTAAATATTTCATCAAACACCTTTGATGCATTATTTAACCTCTGAATTCATCTCCTGGTATATGATAATTACGCAATTAACATATGCAAATCCTAATCAAATTAAGCATTAAATCAGAATTTAAACAAGAGAAGAAGAGAAAGAGAAACTTGATTAATAGATTAATGTATAGCAATTAAAACAAGATCTCAAGATTAATCATCAAGAATGTCAATATCTTGGATTGATTAAAGAAGTTTAGCTCTCCATAGCCATCACTATTGGAGAACCATCAAGAACCATACAAAAATGAAAAATAACAAAGAGAGAGGAGGAGAGGAAGAGAAGAAGAAAATTCTCCAAAATCAAAAACTAAAACTACAATCACACACTACGTAGAAGCTCTCCATCATTCTGTCACAAATCTGATTGCTCTCCTCTTAATCATTCACAGTGTTCCTGCCTGTCACGCGGGTGACCCGGGTTCGATCCCCGGCAACGGCGCCAAAAATTTGACAACTGTCGAGATTACCAAATTTAAATCAATTTATAACCAATTTACGAAAACTACTTGTAGTATAAGATAACACCGGGTCGAGCCCGTAGATCACTCTAATTATGAAGTTAGATCAAGAGGTTAATAAATAGGGGGGAGAGTTTTGCAAGATTAAACAACAAAGAGCAATTAAAATGAGTAAACAAAATTAAGAAAATAACCAATCCAAGAGAATTAACATATCTTGATTTCAATCCATCCTTGATCTTTATAGATCGATTCAACAATCAACCAAATCCTTGGTCTTAGATCACATCAAGACGCCTCTCAATGATCCATGGATCTTCTACTAGAAATGCTTCTAGAATTCAATTAATTAAGGTTAGACAAATTAAGCATCTATCCAAAACCCAAATTAACTTAAAAACCAAGATCCAACCAAGCTAAATATTTCATCAAACACCTTTGATGCATTATTTAATCTCTGAATTCATCTCTTGGCACATGATAATTATGCAATTAACATATGCAAATCCCAATCAAATTAAGCATTAAATCAGAATTTAAACAAGAGAAGAAGAGAAAGAGAAACTTGATTAATAGATGAATGTATAGCAATTAAAACAAGATCTCAAGATTAATCATCAAGAATGTCAATCTCTTGGATTAATTAAAGAAGTTTAGCTCTCCATAGCCATCACCATTGGAGAACTTTCAAGAACCATACAAAAATGAAAATAACAAAGAGAGAGGAAGAGAGGAAGAGAATAAGAGAAGTCTCCAAATCCAAAAACTAAAACTACAATCCCACAATTCTTTCACAAATCTGATTGCTCTCCTCTTAATCATTCACTAAGAGTCAAAAGTGGTTCACCCACTTTTGTTAATTATTCCTCCATTATCAAAGTGTGTCTCCCACCTTCCAATGAATTATTTTCTCATTATGAAAGTATGTCTCCCACCTTCCAATGATTCTTCCACTTTTTCCACGTTTCCATCTTTTAGATTTCTGTCACAATCTCTAATTCAAATCAAGTCCATCAGATAGACTTTGAAGTAAGCTTTCCAAGGAGTGCTCATATGTTTAATTTGGGCTTGAAATGAATGAGATATGCCCAAAATAGTGAAGGTGTGTCCAGAATTCGTAACAGTACCGCTGGTCTAACTTCAAGGCTGTATTTGA
This sequence comes from Ormosia semicastrata, assembly GCA_029884595.1. Lineage (NCBI taxonomy): Eukaryota > Viridiplantae > Streptophyta > Magnoliopsida > Fabales > Fabaceae > Ormosia > Ormosia semicastrata. The sequence goes on along the minus strand of JAQQTO010000060.1, from coordinate 36,706,959 downwards.
CCACCTAGACATCCGAATCTTTCAATTTGACATTTCACAAAACTTGTATATATTTTTCTCATCTTTCCTAACATATAAAGAACATCAAAATTAGAGATCTACAACTCAAGTTATCTTCAAAATACTGAACCACTATCAATAAGCATTAAAATCTGAAAATTTTGCTTTAAAGCTCAATTCAACTCAATGATCTAAATGAGTGCTAAGATCACTTAATTACAATATGGACATCATTAATAAGGTAATTGTGTGGATAATTAATATGTTAAAAATCATAATTATTAAATACCCCCACACTTTCTCTTTTGCACGTCCTTGGGCAAAACAGAAAAAACCAAAACTAGGGAACAAAGAAAAACAAAACAAACTCAAAAGCTAAAAACTCTAAAAGTCTCAATTTCAAATGACATTTAAGAACGCAAAAGCTATAATCAAGAAAAACAACTAAAGATTTAAGGGAACAAGCAAGGTATCATCAATTTGAAAAGAATAAATCAAGAATGATAGATTCTCACAAGATACACTCTCAATCCCTCAAATGTTTATGGGATAAGTATTTCACTCAATTCAATCCATGAAAATTGCACTACCATAAGCTTGTTTATTTTCTACTTATCCACTCCTCAAAACACATGCATACAAAAATCAAGAGGACTTTATTCAAGGTTGAAATGGGGCCAAGGTAAGGAAAAGAAATAACATGGATATGACAAGTTAAACACCCAAAAGAATAAAAGAGCATTGGGAAGGAACTCAAATGACAAGTAACAAACATGAATTTTTATCCCCCAACTCCAAATAATACACATTCTCTTCACATATTTCCTTCATTTTCCTTCATTTCTTTTTTTTTCTTTTTTTTTGAAAAATTCAATCTCTCTTGCAATTTTTTTTTCTTTTTATCTTTCTTTATTTTTTTAAATATATTTTTTTCTTCAAACACTTTGAATATTGCACACACACACTAATCAATATTACACAACCCCCACACTTGAACTATTAATTATTCACAAGCCAAAGAGCTCCTCCAATGAAAATGAACCAATGCTCTTCCATTCCCTAAGGTAAGGTAAAACGTGATTTTTCACATAAGGCATATACTGAGCTAAAACAAAGAATAGGCAAGTAGGCTCAAGGGGTTATTCAAAGAAAATAATACAGGATTGGCTATTTGGCTAAAGTAGCTAATAAAAGATAGAAGGCCTCAATCATGTTTATGCATGCAAGTGAAAATGTAGTCTCAAAAAGAATCAAAGCAAGTTCTAGAGTGATCAATTAACATGAATGAAAATCACACAAGAAATAGGAGAATGGTGCAAATGTTAAAATCCATCAATATGTTCAAAAACTCAGAAGGTATGCATCTATCAAACTCAATCCACTAATTCAAATCATGAACCTTTTACTTGATTTATTTCTACTCATCACTTTAACACAGCTTAAAATCCATTCAAAAACACATTTTTCTTTCAAAGCATTGTTTTTGTTTTTTTTTTTGGATTAATTTTTGTTTGCATCTTTGTTTTTTTTTTTTGCAATAAACAAACATAGAAAACAAAACCAAAATAATAATAGAAATAGTAATAGAAAAATAAACAACATGGTTGAAATATCAAAATAGCAAAAACAGCAGAAGCATTAAAATTGAAAACAGAAACAAAAACAGAATGCTAAAATTCCTCCCCCACACTTAAATTGTACATTGTCCGCAATGTAAAGCTCACAAGAAAAACAACATTCCATCAAAATCATCAATTAATGAAGGACAAGTAAAATAAAAGAGAGGAAAGGAAAGAAATATCCTTATCAAGTGGGGTAGATGACTTCTTGCAAGTGGACCTCCTCCAAAATGTCCTCTTGAGCTCCCTCATAAAATGGTTTGAGGCGATGTTCATTGACTGTGAAATCTTTGGTAGTATTTTCACTTGTAACCTGCACAGCACCATAAGGAAAAATCTTAGTAACAACAAATGGACCAAGCCACCTAGATCTGAGCTTCCCGGGCATGAGCTTGAGGCGGGAGTTATAGAGGAGAACTTTTTGACCAATCTTAAATGTTTTTCTCATGATCATCTTATCATGGAAGGCTTTGGTCTTCTCTTTATAAAGTTTGGAACTCTCATAAGCCTCCAAGCGGATCTCCTCCAATTCCTGTAACTGTACCTTTTGCTCCAAGCCCACTTGATTTAGGTCCAAGTTACACCTCTTTACTGCCCAAAATGCGCGATGCTCAATTTCCACCGGTAAGTGACATGCTTTGCCAAAAACAATCCGATAAGGAAACATCCCAATCGAAGTCTTATAGGCGGTCCTGTAAGCCCATAAAGCATCCTCAAGCCTTTTGCTCCAGTCCTTCCTGTTAGGTTGAACTGTTTTCTGAAGTATCTGCTTGATCTCTCTGTTGGAGACCTCGGCTTGCCCATTAGTCTGGGGATGGTAAGGTGTAGAAACTCTGTGCAAGACTCCATACTTTTTCATCAAGGCTTCCATGCTCCAATTACAGAAGTGCGAACCCTGATCACTAATGATGGCTTTTGGGACTCCAAACCTTCAGAAAATATGTGATCTAACAAAATCTACAACAACTTTGGAATCATCAGTCCGAGTGGCTTTTGCCTCCACCCATTTAGATACATAATCCACAGCAAGCAGAATGTAAACAAAACCAAATGACATAGGAAAATGACCCATAAAATCAATACCCCAAACATCAAATATCTCACAGAACAACAAAGGTTGTTGGGGCATCTCATTCCTACGAGAAATATTCCCTGTTCTCTAGCATTGTACATAAGATTTACAAAACAAATATGCATCATGAAATAGAGTGGGCCAATATAATCCAGAGTCCAAAACTTTCCTAGCTGTACGAGTAGGTCCAAAATGTGCACCACAGGCAAATGCATGACAAAAGCTAAGAACAGAATTAAACTCATGATCAGGAATGCATCTCCTAATGACTTGGTCACTACAAAATCTCCACAAATAAGGGTTATCCCACACATAATATTTTGACTCACTTTTCAGTTTATCAATCCGTGCCTTAGTGAAATGTGCAGGTAGTGCTCTAGCAACCAAGAAATTAACCAAATCTGCAAACCAAGGGATCTTACCTTGCATCTTGAAAAGTTTCTCATCAGGGAAGGCATCATGGATAGGAGAAGAATCTGCCTCTCTCTCAATCCAACTCAAGTGATCTGCCACCAGGTTCTCTGCTCCACTATTATCTCTGATATCAATATCAAACTCCTGTAAAAGCAACATCCACCTAATCAACTTAGGCTTTGCATCGGGCTTTTTTAGGAGAAACTTCAAAGCTGCATGATCTGAAAATTCAACCACTCTAGAACCAAGCAAATATGATCAAAATTTATCTAAAGCAAAAACAATTGCTAAAAGTTCCTTTTCGGTTGTAGTGTAGTTGGCTTGTGCAGCATCTAAAGTCCTCGAAGCATAGGAAATGACATAAGGTACTTTGCCGACTCTCTATGCAAGGATAGCTCCCAATGCATAATCAGAGGCATCACACATGAGTTTAAATGGGAGTGTCCAATCTGGTGGTTGGATGATAGGTGTACTGGTCAATGCTTGCTTCAAGTGATTGAAGGCATCCTTGCATCTTTGGTCAAAGTGAAACTCTACATCCTTTTGCAACAAGTTGGACAGTGGAAGGGCAATTTTGCTAAAATCATTTATGAACCGTCAATAGAAACCTGCATGACCAAGGAAAGAACGAACCTCCCGCACACATGTGGGGTAAGATAGGCATGAAATGACATCTATTTTTGAAGGATCTACCTTAGCACCCTTGCTAGATACTACATGTCCTAAAACTATACCTTGTTCTACCCTGAAATGACATTTCTCAAAATTTAGGACAAGGTTAGTTTCAATGCACCTATGCAAAACTTGAGTCAAACTATCCAAACATGCATCAAAGGAAGAGCCATAGACAGTATAATCATCCACAAACACATCCATGCAACTCTCTAAAAATTCAGAGAAGATACTGACTATACACCTTTGAAAGGTTCCCGGAGCATTGCACAGACCAAAGGGCATTCTCCTGTATGCAAATGTTCCAAATGGTATGGTGAAAGTGGTCTTCTCTTGGTCTTCTAGGGCTATATGAATCTAAAAATAGCCCAAATATCCATCCAAGAAACAGTAATGCGACTTGCCAGCCAGTCTCTCCAACATCTGATCAATGAAAGGCAATGGAAAATGATCTTTCCTAGTGGCCTAGTTAAGCCGCCTATAATCAATGCACACCCGCCAACTGTTCTGGATTCTTGTGAGTAGGAGCTCATTGTTCTGATTTGCAACTACTGTGACTCCAGATTTCTTTGGAACCACTTGCATTGGGCTTACCCATTTACTATCAGATATGGGATAAATAATGCCAGCTTGCAGCAGCTTGGTCACTTCCTTCTTCACCACATCTAGAATCAGGGGGTTTAGTCTCCTTTGGGGCTGCCTCACTGGCTTGGTACCTTCCTCCAATAAAATCCTATGCATATATATGGAGGGACTAATACCAGGAATGTCTACGAGTGTCCATCCAATGGCCCGCTTATGCTGCCTCAAAACCTGCAGCAATTTTTCTTCTTGTTCAAGTTGCACATTCTTAGCCACAATCACTGGCAGCTTCTCACCATCTTCTAAATATGCATATTTAAGGTGGCTTGGCAAAGTCTTTAGCTCTAAGGATGGGGGATGCACAATGGAAGGCAACAAGCTATTTGAAACAAGCAACTCAGTAGCATTAAATTTCACATAATTTTGACTCACATTTTCATATGCTGCATCAGTAAAATAAGCACCTGCATCATCACTCATAACTGCATAAATCTCAACACATGCAGCACATGGTTCAGTATCACAGCTAACACATATATCACAAGTGATAGAATCCAAAAAATCAGCAATATCAGGAAATTCAGCACTTATATCACATAAGTATCATTAACCAGCATTTCAATCACATCAACATGAAAAACTGAATGCTCCTCAAGGGGATGTCTCATGGCATCAAAAATATTAAACTGTACCACATCTTCACCAAATTCTATAGAACGAGTGCCAGCATACACATCTATCTTGGTTTTGGCTGTCTTGAGGAATGGTCTTCCTAGAATCAATGGAGCATGATTTGTTGAAGACTCATCTTCCATGTCCAGAATGTAGAAGTCTGCTGGGAAAATTAGCTCATTCACCCGCACTAACACATCTTCCAGCACTCCTGTAGGATAAGCAGTGGTTCTATTTGCTAACTGAATCACTATGCCAGTGGGTTGTAAGGTGCCAATGTTCAAATACTTATACACTGACATAGGTATGACATTGATAGAAGCACCCAAATCTAGCATTGCATGGTCAAATCTAGAATTGCCTATAGTGCAAGGGATTGTGAAAGTTCCAGGATCTTTACATTTCTTTGGCATGCTTGGCTGAATCATCGCAGAAACATTTCTGCCCATACTAACCTTCTCAGTACCCTTAAGTCTTCTCTTGTGAGTACACAACTCCTTGAGGAATTTGGCATACTTGGGAATTTGCTTGATTGCATCTAGGAGGGGAATATTGATTTCCACCTTCCTGAATGTCTCCATGACTTCCTTTTCCATTTCTGCTTGCGCTATCTGCTTGGATTATGTCACTCTGTTTGGGAAGGGTAGTGGAATGACCAAGTCTGAATTCTCTGCACATTTCTTCTGGACTGATTCAGTATCTGGTTGCTGCAATGGGAGCTCTGGTTGTGGCAAATTAGGACCATCAATTTCTCTGCCACTTCTCAAGGTAATGGCACTTACATTGCCTCTTGGGTTACTGACTGTTTGTGAAGGCAATTGGCTTGATCCTTGGCTTTTCAGCTCACTCACAGTGGTGGCCAGCTGCCCAATCTGAGTTTGTAGGTTCTGAATGGTGGCATTGACATTCTGCTGGAATTGAATATTATTTGTGGTCATCTGTTTCATCAAATCTTCCATTGATGGCTCGGATGGAGTGGTTGCTGGGCTTGGCAACATGAGGGGCTGCTGCACAAGTGGCTGCACAGTTTGTTGTTGTCTGAATGCAGGTGGTTGGTATTTGTTGCTAGGATTTACAACTTGGTATCTAAATTGCTGCTGTTGTTGGGGTTGTTGTTGCTGACTAGAATTCCCATATCTCAAGTTAGGATGATCCCTCCAGCCAGGGTTATAAGTATTAGAAAATAGATCATATCTTGGCTGTTAGGACTGCTGATATTGAGGTCTACCAGGAAAAATGCCAGCTATTGCAACTAACTTCTCTGGAAAAACAGAACCACTATCCTGAAGTGTGGGGCATGCATCAGTAGGATGAGATAAACAAGAGCAAATGCCACACACCCTTGCAAGCTTTTGTACAGAAACTGGTACATGTTGTCCCACTGCTAATTGCCTCACCAAAGAAGTCAATTCATCAAGTCAGTGTTCTATTCTCTGTTGGTCGACTTGAGACAATTGAACCTCATTGACTCCTCTAGTGGAGGTAAGGATTCTTGTGCTAAATTGTTAAGCATTGGCTGCCATATTTGCTATCAAATCTCTTACTGCAGTAGGGGTTTTATCCACCAAGGCACCTCCACATGCGGCATCCACCATACTTCTATCCATTAGCAGCAAGCCCTCATAGAAATATTGAATCAATAGCTGATCACTAATTTGATGGTGGGGACAGCTCGATCATAGCTTCTTGAATCTCTCCCAATATTCATGCAAGGTCTCACCAGTCATTTGCCTTATGCCACAAATCTCTTTTCTAATGGCAGCTGCTCTGGATGCAGGGAAGAACCTCTCCAAGAATAACTTCTTCATATCATCCCAACTCGTGACAGAACCTGGTGAAAGGTAGAACAGCCAATCCTTGGCTACATCAAAGAATAGAGAAAGGAATGCCCTCAACTTGATATGCTCCTCGAGAGATTCCATTCGGCTTCATGGTTGAATAGACCACATGGAACTCCTTTAAGTGCTTATGGGGATCCTCACCTGCAAGACCATGAAACTTGGGCAACAAGTGTATCAATCCAGATTTTAACTCAAAGTCAAGATCAAGATCAGGATATTGAATGCACAAAGACTGTAAGTTACATTAGGAGCAAAGAAAGTTCTTTAAGGGTCCTATTTTGCCTCATTATCGCCATGATTTTAGAATCACTTAAGATCTCAAGTGCACCCTCAGATTCAATGTCACAACTAAATTCAGAACCAATTCTTTCACTTAGCCTATGAGTTCTAATCAACCTATGCAATGTTCTATCAATCTCAGGATCAAATTCAAGCAAGATATCAAGATTAGACCTAGTCATGCACCAATCAAAACACAAAAAACATAAAATCAGTAAACAAGCAAAATACACTAGATAACACTAAAAATATACCAAAATAAATTTAATTGACCTATGCAATGATTTTTAAAAATTATGGGACTTGTACAGCATGAAAACTAAACAAAAATGAAACTAAAAAATGCAATAAAAAATATTAAAAAATTAAAAAACTGGTCTAAACGATGGATTTTGGGAAAACTAGGGGTGACATCACAATTTATTGTGAGTCTTGTTTATTAGGCTATTTTCCTTCAACTGACCAAGTTTCAGCACATTCTAGGCACATTTTCTGTCAATACGAAATTCTACAAAGTGACCCGTAATCACCCGTTTTCTCCTAAAAATCACCAAAACATAGCAACACAAAAGTTAGTGAGGGATTAGTAGTTAAATATACTCTTAAAAAGATTGAACAAAATCAGAATGATCCTCGGCAACGGCGCCAAAAATTTGACAACTATCACGATTATGAAATTTAAATCAATTTTTAACCGATTTACCAAAACTACTTGTAGCATAAGGTAACACTGGGTCGAGCCCATAGATCACTCTAATTATGAAGTCAGATTAAGAGGTTAATAAACAGGGGGGAAAAGTTTTACAAGATTAAAGAACAAAGAGCAATTAAAATGAGTAAACAAGATTAGGAAAACAACCAATCCAAGAGAATTAACCAATCTTGATTTTAATCCATCCTTGATCTTTATAGATCCATTCAACTATCAACCAAATCCTTGATCTTAGATCACATCAAGAAGCCTCTCAATGATCCATGGATCTTCTACTAGAAACACTTCTAGAATTCAATTAATTAAGGTTAGACAAATTAAGCATCCATCCAAAACCCAAATTAACTTAAAAATCAAGATCCAACCAAGCTAAATATTTCATCAAACACCTTTAATGCATTATTTAACCTCTGAATTCATCTCTTGGCATATCATAATTATGCAATTAACATATGCAAATCCTAATCAAATTAAGCATTAAATCAGAATTTAAACAAGAGAAGAAGAGAAAGAGAAATTTGATTAATAGATGAATGTATAGCAATTAAAACAAGATCTCAAGATTAATCATCAAGAATGTCAATCTCTTGGATTGATTAAAGAAGTTTAGCTCTCCATAGCCATCACCATTGGAGAACCTTCAAGAACCATACAAAAATGAAAAATAACAAAGAGAGAGGAGAAGAGGAAGAGAAGAAGAAAATTCTCCAAAATCAAAAACTAAAACTACAATCACACACTACGTAGAAGCTCTCCATCATTCTTTCACAAATCTGATTGCTCTCCTCTTAATCATTCACTACGAGTCAAAAGTGGTTCACCCACTTTTGTTAATTATTCTTCCATTATCAAAGTGTGTCTCCCACCTTCCAATGAATTATTTTCTCATTATGAAAGTGTGTCTCCCACCTTCCAATGATTCCTCCACTTTTTCCAAGTTTCTATCTTTTAGATTTCTGTCACAATCTCTAATTCAAATCAAGTCCATCAGATAGACTTTGAAGTAAGCTTTCTAAGGAGTGCTCATATGCTTAATTTGGGCTTGAAATGAGTGAGATATGCCCAAAATAGTGAAGGTGTGTCCAGAATTCGTAACAGTACCACTGGTCCAACTTCAAGGCTGTATTTGACCACCTAAACATTCGAATCTTCCAATTTGACATTTCAAAACTTGTAGATATTTTTCTCATCTTTCCTAACATATAAAGAACATCAAAATCAGAGATCTACAACTCAAGTTATGGTCAAAATACTGAACCACTATCAATAAACATTAAAATCTAAAAATTTTGCTTTAAAGCCCAATTCAACCCAATAATCTAAATGAGTGCTAAGATCACTTGATTACAATCTGGACATCATTAATAAGGTAATTGTGTAGATAATTAATATGTTAAAAATCATAATTATCAGTTCACACGTGCAGCTCTGCCTCGTGCTATTTTGTTCCTTTGAAGTCACACTAAACAACATACAATGAAAGTCAGATGAGGTTTTTTCACGCAATTTTGTCTCCTTTTGTAAACCAAATAATACATCTCTACGTTCAGTCTCAGAGAAAACACATAGTACAAACAAAACAAACCTACCCACAAAACCAAAAGACTCAAACTTGGGCTCTGATACTAACTAATGTAACACCCTCTTTTGGGTGTCACATTTTCGACCAACTCCTTTAAATCCCTTTACTCAAGTTATGAAATATTTGATGTTATAAAGTATAAGTCCCAAAATGTAGGTTTTTTTTCACGGATAACATATATGACATATTAAAGTACGGGTTCCAAAATTCCTTTTTATAGAAGCGTAAACTTTGAAGTAAGGTAACAGCACATGATATAACTACTTAATATTACACACCAAAAAGATTATATACATATCAGTGGCATAGATTACAATCCACCCAAAATATATACATTAAATATACAAGTTTATAGCCAAAAGACATATAGTGCCCACTGAATCCAAAATATACATTGGCCTAAGTCTAGACATCTAGGGAGCAGGATCTTCCCCTGGACCCTCCGTAGGATCCTCCTTGGGGTCTTCCTCGGGGTCCTCCTCCTCCTCAGACCCTAAGTTAGCAAAGTTCCTTAACTGAGGCAATAGCTCACGAGTTCGTATCCTTGCCGAGGACACCACAGGGTCCGGATTCTCCCTAGGGGTGTAATGTAAGTCACCCCACAGCTCCCTAATTGGCATGAAGAACTCTAAATATACAGCAAAAGTAAGAGGAAAGAAAGGGACATCATTACGGGTCCTACGGATGGTTAAAGTTACATCCCCTACATATCTAATGCATTCGTTATTCCAATCAATGTGCCACGCGCTCGCACCATCATAAAACTAGATTCGAACATAACCAAAAAGATCTCTTCTAGCAGTCATCCCAAAATACAATAGCAGACAGCAACTCTTCCTCTTGGTCTTTATCCATAGGAACATATGAACAGAGACAGACAGAATAACAATACAAAGATGTGAGACTTTCTACATCATTACCAACATGGTGGCTAGAGACAACAAACAATGGTAAGGTCACAGAATACAATTATAGCAATTTACAGTTAAGTTAATTTTCCCAACAAATATCTTAAAAATACATATCACAGGTAAATCCACAGCATATTAACAGACGATTTCACGATATAGGTTCATCATAATGAAATGCTAAATGGCATGTGTATGCACAATGGATAGATACCTACTCCATAGAGCTAAAACCAACATCGGAGAGAATGATCGGGAGAACCACTGTCTGTATATCGTTAGCCTCAACATGTGCTTTTCAATATAATCAATATGTGCAAAATGGCTATACAAGACACTCTCAACCGGATCGTGAATAGGATAGTGCTTGGTCAAGATCGTCGGTGCGTTGCATAGTCACCACGGCCCAGTAGATCTACCAACTGTCCAGTTATGGGATACCCGCGGCCCGACGCCTCTAAGTTCAATAAGAAAACTACACTACACAATTTGCACCCGCACAAAGGAGTAATTCATCTCCTAGGCATTTCGCCTAACAATAAGTCATTCTGACTTTTACAATGCATGATCATATGACAATGAATTTAGGCATTCCGCCTTAACAATAAGTCAATCTAACTTTTACAATGTATGATTATATGTCAAATGAACATTTAATCTCATCAAAGAAACCATAACATGATTCAATTCATTAGCTAAACTGCATAATAACAATATGTCCAAATTATAAGGCATTTCAAACACAAGATTCTCAGAAATCATCCTTCATGAAGGTTAAATGAAATTATAAGGTATTGATTTTACATTTCACTTCTCTTTTCTCATGAGTCCTAATGGCACTCTACTTGATTATGAACTCTCTTCCTCATCTATTTTTCTCTCGTAAGGCCGAACTCTTCTCCAACAAAGTGTCTAAATTTTATCTTACCACTCACTCACCATTAAAATTCCTCAATTTAGTTCCTTTCTCTTCTTAATACTTAGGTTCAATTGAAAATAACATTTTTATCTTGGATACCGCATTTGGACCTCATGGTCGTGGGCTTCCTAGAACACTAGGGCTTCAAATATTTGAACTTTCACAAGTAATCTCAAGCAAATAAATTACATCAACCATCACAAATCTCACCAAGGTCACACATAGCACTAAATCACAAGAATCACATAAGGGAAGATTCACACAAAGCACTAAAAATCAACACAATAAAGTGAGTGATCCTCACATGGATCCCTCACTTTCCACACATAAATTTTGTCCCTCACCACCATGAATGGGGATGAGAAAAATCTCCCTCTTACCTTAGGAGATATCCAACAACTTGTGTAGAACTTTTGAAGCAACACTTCCTCCTTCAAGAACCCCCTTGAAAACCGAAAATGTCATAGCAAAAGTCATCATTTTTAGACTTGAAAAGAATAGCTAAGAACAAAGATCAAAGCTTTGAAAGGAAGAAAAGATGAATGGTGAAAAAAGAGGAAACTTTACCTTAGGAATCAGAACCCTAACTTGAAGGAAAGCTTGAAGAATGATGAACAACTAAGATCTTCACTCTTGAGGATCTTAGAAAGAGGTGTAGATTCAAGATTGTGGATGAGTGGAATCCAAGAAACAAAATGGTGGTTCCTTGGGGTGGTGGCGGTGTGGTGATAGGAGAGAAAATGGAAGAAGATGAAGAGAAAAAGTGAGAGAAAATGTTTTTGGGTGAGGAGAGAGAAGTTGATAAGAAAGTTTGATAGGTAAAAGTGATTGAAAACTTGTCCAATCATCTCTTTCTTCTCTCTTTGGTTGTGTGCCCTCCTAGGGAAAGGGGAAATGAAGCTTCTCTTGGAAGCTTCTCCAAAGCTTGCTTGAGAAGCTTCTCATGCTTCCCACAAAGGTTAATCAACGATGTGACGTGATGGTATCACTTAGATAGTGTCATAAAAATGACTAGATAAAAATAATCTACTAGATTTCTACTACAAACTATTATCCAATAGATAAAAGTATCTGTCAATAAATTCGGTACCTATTATCCAATAGCTAATAGAGTGTACCCAAATTTTATCTGTCAGATAAAATCTCAAAAAATGAAAACTTTGTAAATTGTTTCCGGCTTCGGGTTTAGTAAGATCTCCCGGCCTTGGTTTAGCAGTTCAAAGTTTTTTTGTCTCGGAGGAATATTTTATTTCTCTAGCCCCGCTTAATGTGCACATAAATCGAGAAATAAAATAAAATAATCAAACAATTCAAATAATTCCAAAAAAATTCACAAAAATCACAAATATTATAAAATGGATAAATATCATGAAATAATAAATTTTCGGGGTATTACAAAAGACAAAGATAACAATCCTGTCTTAGCTTCTCATTTCAAGACTAAAGTACAAGATGAGCTAATCAATCCGAAAGATATTAAAAGTCTTATGGAACAAAATAATTGTACAAACAAATACCTTCAAGTTTTAAGTGAAAAATTAATTAATAAACCTTTAGATAAACTTTCCACTTCGAGAACCAAAACTGATGAAACAAAACCTCCCAAATTAATTGAAAAGCCTCTTTTTAAACCATTGAAAGTTAACAAACAGCTTAAAGAAAGTATAAAACTTTTAAATAATCCATCTAACCAAAACCTCATTAATGAATTTATGGAAGGACTAAACTTAGTCATCCCTGATACACCACAAACCCAAGAAATAAAGACTAGTAAATCTAAAGATAAAAATCTTATCATTAATACAATTAGACAATCTAGTTCACAATCGGGATCTGATTGCCTAGAAACTGAAACTGAAACTAATTCTTTCATCAAGGTAAATCATGTAATCAGCCAAACTCTTAACTGGAAAAATCCTTCAAGATGCTATGACTGAAACTAATTCTTTCATCAAGGTAAATCCTTCAAGTGACAGCTCTAGACTTGTTGCTTGAAGAACAAAATCCAAACTTCAGAAGCTCCAGTGCAAACAACATCTATGCGTGGAACATTGATGGTATGACTGAATATGTTATTATTAACACTCTTCAACATATGACCATGGTGTCTACTACTTATCAAACTTCGTATGATTGTCCTGAATGAGTCATCGTCGGAATCCTTGTTTTAGGATTTTTTGGCCAGCTTAAAGGTTGGTGGGATAATTATATCTCCGCTGACCAAAAGGTCAAGATTGTGGAAGCAGTCAAAACTGATGCTGATGGAAATATAATCCTCAGTGACAGGAAGCCAATTCCTGATGCTGTTAACAATTTAATCTTCACAATCGCCCAATATTTCATAAGAGATCCATCTTTATGGAAAGATAGATCTGCCGAACTTCTTTCAAACTTAAAATGCAAAACTCTACCTGACTTTAGGTGGTATAGAGACATCTTCTTGACTAGGGTTTACACCAGAGAAGATAGTCAATAGCCTTTCTGGAAAGAAAAATTTCTTGCTGGTCTTCCAAAATCCTTGGGCGACAAGGTTCATGACAAAATCAGAAGTCAATCCCCAAATGGAGAAATCTCATACTAGCAATTGAGTTATGGACAACTCATTGCCTTCATCCAAAAGGTAGCCCTGAAAATCTGCCAAGATGACAAGATTCAAGCCCAACTTGCCAGAGAAAAAGCCTAAACCAAGTGGGACTTAGGAACATTCTACGAACAATTTGGTCTTCCTTGTGCTAGGAGGAAGCCTAAACCAAAACCAAAATCTGATCGTGTCCAGAAAACTCGATATTACAAACATAAAGCAAACACCAAACCCAGAAGACTTAAACAAGAATTTAAGTCCAAATCTCCAATCGATAATATCAAATTCCAAAGAAACCTATAATTTGCTATAGCTGTGGCAAACCTGGTCACATTATTAAATACTATAGGTTAAAAAAGAAGATAAAATCTTTAAATCTTAAACCAACTATCGAAGAACAAATTAATAATTTGTTAGTCGAATCATCCGAAGAAGAGTCTGATAAAGAATCCTCTGAAGATTTAAACTAAATCCAAAATGATGATATATCATCTGAAGGAGATTCAAATTCTCCTGAAATCATTGTCTTAACAAAGGAGCAAGATCTCCTGTTCAAAGTTCTTAATTCAACTAATGATTCTCAAGATAGGAAAGTCTATTTAGAAAAGATAAAATCTTTAATGGAAGCAAGTTCTTCTAAATCTTTCAAAGAATCGATAATTCAAAATAAATATAATCTTACAGAAACACTTAGAAAACTTGAAAAAAAAACTTCTAAGAAAACTGTAACAATCCATGATCTTCAATATGAAATTAATTATCTAAAAATTGAAGTTAAACAACTTAAAGAACAGCAAAGCTTGCATCAAATTATAATATCCCAACTTTAAGATATTCAAACTGATTCTGATAAAGATACAATTCTAGAAAACAAAAGTCAAAAAAGTCAAAAGATTAAAAATCAAGAAGACGAAGAATTTTTTGCACAAATTATCAATCAAATGAAAATTCAAAAATTCTTTATTAACATAAACATCAAATTTGATGATTTTGTCCTCAACACTGTCGCACTGTTTGACACAGGGGCAGATTCAAATTGTATCTTGGAGGGATTAATCCTAACAAAATATTTTGAAAAAACATCCGAACTGCTTAGCACAGCTAACGGTTCAAAACTAAAAATCAAATTCAAACTTTCATCTGCAATCATTGAAAACCAAGGTTTCTAAGTTGAAACTTCCTTCTTATTAGTCAAGAATCTTAAAAATGAAGTGATCTTAGGAACATCGTTCATCAGATCACTCTTCCCTCTGCATATCACGGATGAAGGGATTACTACCCAACATCTTGGTCAAACAATCGTTTTCAAATTTCTTAGGAAACCAATTCTAAGGAACCTCAACTTAATCCAATATAAAGAAAATCAAATCAATTATCTAAAAGAGGAAATTTCCTTTAAAAATATTGATTCCAACCTTAGTCAACCACAAATCCGGAAAAGGATTCAATCTCTTCTTAAACAGATTCAAGGATCAATTTGTTCAGATCTTCCGAATGCCTTCTGGGAAAGGAAGAAACATATGGTGGATCTTCCCTATGAAAAAGGATTTCAATGAAAAACAAATTCCCACAAAGGCTAGACCAACTCAGATGAGTCAAGAACTCATTCAGTATTGTCAGCAGGAGGTCAAAGATCTTCTTGAGAAAGGACTCATTAGGAAAAGTAAGAGTCCATGGTCTTGTTTTGCCTTCTACGTCAACAAACAAGCTGAGATCGAAAGAGGTACTCTGTAACATCCCGAAAATTGTTTATTTCATTATAAATAATCATTTCATAGTATTTATAATTTTTAGGAATTTTTGTGGAATTTTCTGGAAACGTTGAATATTTTAATATATTCTTCGTTTGTGTGCCCATTAAGCGGAGCTGGGAAAATAAAATATTTTTCTAAACCCGAGGTTGGACACAGTTTGCGAGGTTTGTGTTTTACGAGATTTTATTTAATAAATAAAATCATTGTATCATAAAATCATCTGATGAATAATAAAATATTATTTTCATCAGCTGTAACTTTTATTCACTGAGAAAATAATTCTAACAGTGAAATTAATCATCTGTCAGATGTATTTAATTGAGGAGACAAGCTTACTATGCACTTTATCGAGAAGCGCACGAAGCTTCTCAAGGAAGCTACAAGGAAGCTTCTAGGAAACTTCCTCTCCAACCACTATTCACTCTCTCTCCTCCCTCTCATTTGTGCAGCATGGTTTTGGGGGGGTAATATCACAATTATTCCCTCTCATTTTCTCTCATTCACGCTGGTCTCTCTTTCTCCCTCACGCAGCTCTCATTTCTCTTCCTCTCTTCTCCATACGGTTACACACCCACAAACACCATTGTTGATTTTCAAGCTTCCCTTGCTCAAGCCAAACTTAAACCATTTCTTCCCCTCTCCATCCTCAAGCTTTCCTCTTTGTGAAACTCCTCCTTTCTCCTCCATTTTCGTGGTTCGCAGCCCAACACCAAAGCTTCAAGCTTTAAGGTAAAGCTCTCAACTTTCTTCTCTTTTCTCCCCATTTTCGTGTTCCATGGTCACATTGGTGACTATGGATGCCATTTCCACCCTTTGATCTTTATTTTTATGGATTTGAACACCAAGGTTTCTATGGTGGTGAGGCACGAAATTTCCCAGCAAAAAGGAGCTTGCTTTTCCTTATTCTTCACTAAGGTAAGAGGAAGATTATTCTCTTCAACCTGTTTTGGTAGTGAGAAACCCTCTGTTTACATGTTGCTTATAATGAGTTTGTGCTATTATATTGCTTGTTTGTGTATATTCATGTATCTAAGTGGATTGGAATGTATGACATGGAGGAAAATGATGTCGGACTGGTTTTCAATTGGCTACGGTTTTGAGACCAAAAACCTGGGGATTCTTTGTGAAAAATTGTAACAACCTAACTTCAGACCATTTAGTAGAATGTCAATGTTCATCGAGTTTAGACTCCTGACTATTTAGTATAATGTCAATATCCGTCGAATTTGATTTCTGACCAAATCCGTCAAGTTTAACCTTCTGACCATATCCGTCGAATTTGATTTCTGACCATATCCGTCGAATTTGATTTCTGACTATATCCATCAAATTTGATTTTTGACCAATATCCGTTGATTGAGAATTCTGACCATTTAGTAGACACTTCTCCAATGTCAATTTCCATCGAGTAGAATGCCAATATCCGTCGAGTGAGAATTCTGACCATTTAGTAAATACTTCTCCAATGTCAATTTTCGTCGAGTAGGATGCCAATATCCGTCGAGTGAGAATTCTGACCATTTAGTAGAGATACTTCTCCAATATCAATTTTCGTCGAGTAGGATACTAATATCCGTCGAATCCAAAATTAAAAATTTATCACCCAACACCTAGTGATTAAATTAATGGTAATAGGATGCAAGGATTAGTAAATTGGGAAAACTTAATTGTACTTTGAGATTCATAAATTTTAAAGAACCAAGAATGATAGTTTGCCTTATAGTTAGAGCAAATTTTGAAATAAAGGAAGAACAAGAGTGTGAGAAGGGCTGAGAGGAACTTAAACTAAATATTCTAAGAGAGTTAACGCGAGAACATAATGGACTTAGAGCGTAACTTTCAATAGTAACTTTGAATAGTATGTATTCACCTGTGAGATTTTGATATTGATTAGTAATGGTTTGTGAATTTGAATAAGTTATGCTATCATTGTGAATCTATATATATATATATATATATATATATGTATGCATTGAATCCATATACATTGAGCATGGTTGAAGCATGCATCGACATTGTGATTATGGAACCGAAGTATCGGACCAAGAAACCTCCGGTAGACGATTTAGTCAGAGATGGTTTGCTTTTATAACCAGAACCATCCGGTAGACAATTTAGTCAGAAGGGACTGGTTATCAAAGGAAACCTAGTTAATAGTGATACTATGTAGTCAGATGGGCGATTATATAATATCACTGATGCAAATGGTATTGAAACAATTATATGGATGGTTGCTTCAATACCATTGGGAATGGTACAACGGAGGGTTGAATCCCATTGAATATGCATTTGTACATTATACAGTTATGGCGTATTATGCCTAGGAATGGACGAGGACTTGCAGGATAGTGGGGGCTTTTTAGACCTTGGGGATGTCAAGGCGCGGTGTTTCACTTGTGATCCGGTTATCACCTTATATATACCCCTGGCCATGAAACACAGTTGCAATGCACTGGCTGCCTAATAAAGCACTATTACTTTCCATGGCCCGGCATAGACTGTCTATTGAGGGGGGATAGATCTTCTAGGGCGTTCATCTCCGAAAACTTTGAGTTTAGCTCCATGGAGTAGGAAATGAGTACATTGTACATGAGGATGGTCAGCATACGCATTGTGCATATGCATGGTTAGTCCACATATTATCATGGCATGGCTAACATACATATCGTGGAAACATAAACACTTGTTATATATCTATAGTGAATACTTGTTGCTTTAGTGCTGTTGATAATTGTATTGTCGTGATATATGTTTTCTAAAGATATCTATGCAATTGATAACTTGGACATATTTGTAATATCTGTATGTGTGGAATGACTTCGTCATTCGTGTTATGTTTTTTTGCTGCCATCATAGGTAATGAAAGTAGAATGTCTTACTTCTTTTCTGTATTTGTTGCTATTCTGTATGGTTTTTGGTTAAAGTCTGAAAAGGGGGCGAGGTCGAACCTACTAGAGATATTGGTTTGATTTTCTGCGTTCGGTAAGGACACCTTGAAGGGACCCTATTAGTTTCATCGTATTTGAGTTCACCGAAGGTGTTAGGGCTTGGCGAGTCGACTGGACCGACAGGAGTACGTGATTTGTTGGGAATTTGACCTTGACCATGAAGAGGACTGCGATGGAAGACCTTATCTCGTATTTCTCACTACACCGGTGTGCCCGGGGTCGTCTTATGCATTCAGGATCTGAGGGAGTGCCCAACTCCTTAGTTGAGGATATGTTGTGCGTAGATTATTCTTTATTTTACTTTATCTGCATTAAGTGTATTTTTGGGTATATGTATGTTTTTAAAGTGGTTATTCAGTCTTAAATGTTGTAAGTTAAGTACATCTTATAACTCACATTTTCATTTGTGGTATATGTAACTTTTCATTCGTGGCTCCTATTTTCCTCATATTGCGAAATGATTAATATTTTTGTAAAGTTTGTTATTTGACAATGTTAGCATGCCGAAATTTAGTGATCGTGACATAATGATGATTGTGCATTGGTTATTAAATCGAGGGGTGTTACTTACTCCTCGATTGGTCATTAATTACAAACCGCTCAATGAAACACTCCAATGGATTTGGTATCCGATTCCAAATTAGAAAGATCTTCTTAAAAGACTGCACTCAGCTAAAATATTTTCTAAATTTGACATGAAATCTGGATTTTGGTAAATCCAAATCAAAGAAAATGATTGCTATAAGACGGCTTTCACTGTACCGTTTGGGTAGTACGAATGGAACGTAATGCCCTTTGGTCTAAAAAATGCTCCTTCAGAATTCCAAAGGATCATGAACGAAATATTCAATCCTTACTCAAACTTTACTATCGTCTACATTGATGTTCTTCTTGTTTTTTCTCAATCAATAGATCAACATTTTAAACATATTAATATCTTTATTGGAGTTATTAAAAGAAATGGTCTTGTGGTCTCCAAGTCAAAGATTAATCTATTTCAAACTAAAATTAGATTTCTTGGTCATAATATTTACCAGGGAACTATTAATCATATTAATCGAGTAATTGAGTTTGTTGACAAGTTTACAAATCAAATCATTGATAAAAATCAATTACAAAGATTTCTTGGTTATTTAAATTATGTCGTTGACTTCTTTCCTCAGCTAAGTAATCTTATCAAACCTTTACATGATGGTCTGAAAAAGAGTCTTCCTCCTTGGTCAGACACTCATACAAATATTGTCAAATAGGTAAAATATTAGGTAAAGGATCTTTCTTATCTCTATCTTCCAAATCCTCGATCATTCAAATTTGTTGAAACTAATGCCTTTGACATAGGTTATGGTGGCATTCTCAAACAGCGTGTCGCAAACAAAGAACATATCATTGCATATGCATCAAAACACTGGAATCCTGCACAGTAGAATTATTCAACTATCAAAAAAGAAATATTAGCAATTGTTCTTTGTATTTCAAAGTTTCAATCTGATTTATTAAATAAAAATTTTTGAATCAGAGTCGATTGCAAATCTGCAAAAGATATCTTACAAAAGGATGTTAAAAATCTTGCTTCAAAACAAATTTTTGCTAGATGGCAAGCAATCTTGAGTGTTTTTTATTTTGACATTGAATATATCAAAGGCACGTCAAACACTTTACCTGACTACCTTACACATGAATATTTACAGGGAAATTAGCCCCATGCCAAGGTCAACACGATCTTCTTCCTCTTGGGGAAGAGGCATAGGTAATCCACCTCTGGCACAGCCAGCCAAATCATCATATCAATTGGGGTCTTCAACCCTTCCATCTGGGTCATCCACCCAAGCTAAGGCTGAGTCATCGACTCAGAAAAAATAATCAAAAGAAGACTATGCCATGCCAATCACAACCTTGTTAGCCCTGCAAGATCAAGGCCTAACCCATCTCCCAAATAAATCATGGAAACAAATTTTCACTGAAGAATTTGTCGAAGGAATTGACATTTAATCCGTGATTCAAACCCTTAAAGGCAAAGCCATTATAGTAAACTAACCAAAAAAGGATTTAATCATCCAACCTCAACCTATCTCTTCCAAACTACACTACATTCCAAAAGAAAGTTTTTGGCCTGTAATTCAAATGGAACCAGAATTATGGGATTCCCACCCAAACAAAGTTTCTTCAAAAATTTTCCCAACTGGTTTTCATTTTAGACCAAATTCATCAAACAAAACTCAACAATTTTATGAATATATTCTTGTTGATAATGACTTGGTCTCTCTCAAGCATTATAGAGACCCAAAAGATGAGTCTTACATAATCCATTCAACAATACAGATTTTAAAGGTCATGTCACCTGCAGATTTTGGCAAGAATCTGAACTCATTAAAGAAATTTTCTTAACACTTTGACCCAATCGGTTATAATTACTAGGATTACATGCAAGCATGGAGCAACACGTTTTGGCTCTAGAATAAGTCCAACCGCCACTCCTGGTTTATCTATTTCAAACAAAATGTCTAGTACAAGTTTCCTCACTGGTTCATGCAATGGTGAAACTTCTTTGATCCAATCCAGCAGATTCTTCCGGCAAATGTTATGGAAGGATTTCAATATTTTCTGAAGAAGTTTGATTTAGGTGGCGATTTATTTACTGTCGATCTTCACTTCTTCTCCAAGCTTTCTCTTGCATGGATACTTTCCTAGTAGTACAAGTACAAGGCTCATGATGGTCTCCCTAAGTGTAACACCCCAAAATTTGTTTATTTCCATATGAATAGTCATTTTTTAATATTTGTGATTTTTGAAAACTTTGGAGGATTTTTCTGGAAATATTGAATATTTTAATATATTCTTCATTTTACGTGCACACTGAGCAAAGCCGGTGTAACACCTTGAAAATTATTTGTTTTATCATAAATGATCATTTTATAATATTTGTGATTTTTGTGAATTTTTTTGGATTTTTCCAGAACTGTTGATTATTTTAATATATTTTTTGATTTACGTGCACATTGAGCAGAGCCGAAAAAATAAAATATTTTCTCCGAGGTAGGTAAACTTTGAACTGTGGAAATATCGACGGGAGATCTTACTAAACCCGAGGTTGGGTATAGTTTACGACATTTATGTTTTCGAGATTTTATCTAATAAATGAAATCGCTGTACCATGAAATTATCCGATGAACAATAAATATTATTTTTATTAAATATAACTTTTGTCCACTGGATAATAGCTCTAGCAGCGTGTTAATCATCTTTTCTAGAGTGTTCACTTTAAGTGACATCACCTTGATGATATCACACAAGTGACATCATCGTTGACTTTTCAAAAAGATAATTTTTGGAGGACGCTTTCTAGCAACTTCCTATTGGCTTGTTGGAGAAGACAATTTCCCTCCTTTCCCACACACACTCCACAGCCATGAGGCCATTTTGGGAGCCAAAAATTAACTTTACACTTTATCATTTTCTATTTCTAATTTCAAACCCCAAAAGCTATCATCACTTTACTATCACTTTCTCTCTCTACCATTTCTCTTCTTTCTTTTTCTCTCAAGCTCTTCTCTTCCTTTTTCTCTTCTCTTCTCCATGGCACCAACACCATTGGAGTCCATCTCCATTAGCTTACTAAAACTACTTCCATATCTTACTTGCTCTCATCATCCTAAGACTTTTCTCTGTGGTGATCATCTCCAAAAACTCAACCTTTCTCCTCCCCATTTTCTCACCACCCACACGGCCAAAACCACCATTGTTGGCCATCCAAGCTTTTTCATTCAACCAACCTCATTTCCTACCATTCCTCATCACCTAGAACATTTTCTCTTTTGTGACCACCACCATTTTCTCTTTCCTACCATTCCTCATAACCTTGGAACTTAAGTAATTAAGTATTAAGTAATTAACGATGTGATGGAAAAATTAGTTGGACCCTTGTCCTTGGGAGATCATGGCCTCAAGGGCCATGTTGGCTAAAAATTATGCATTAAGCTAAGGCTTAGGTGATTAGGTAAAGTAAGAATTTATTAAGGATTCATAAGATGGAAATAAACTTATTCGCTGACCTACAGTGATTTTTGGACTTAAGGAAAGAACAAGAGTGAGTGTGAGACTTGAGAACCTTAGAATAATGTTCTAAGTGAATATGATTTGATTTAAGTAAAGAATTTAACTAATTGAGAGAAATAAAGATTTAATGAGAATTACAAGAGAATTCCTCTAGAGAAAGATTTCATAAGAAATGTTAGATTAAAGTAAAACTTCATAATAAACCTTAAAATGTGTATTATCTCATTTGAGAAGTTAATAATATGATATTATGGGTCCATGAGTGAGACCAAAATTTTGTTGATTTTTAACTTCGCCAAATTGTTGCATGCTATGAAAAAAGTATATCATTGTTGAATATACATGAATATGCATTGAGTCATCATGCATTGTGAGAGTCTGATGGACTATTGTTAAGGCCATGTTACCTAGGAGATTGAATCACACCTATCTGCGAGTGCGAATAGACTAGTGTAGGTCATATTATTGACCTTGGGGGCATCGGGGCACGGGTATCTCACAATGGTCAGTTGGTAGCTCCTCTAGGCCGTGGGATAGATCGATGCAAATGCACCGACGATTCGGACTGAGACATTGTCCTATATCGCGATCTAGTATAGAATGTCTTGTACAATGTCATGATGTGCACATTGATAAATTGAGAAATTATAGCCCTTGTTGGCCGCGGCAGCCGAGTTACAGACATGTCTCCTGATCATTATCTCTGATGTTTGTGTCTAGCTCCATGGAGTAGGATTTTGATATCATGTGCACATGTATAGTGAGTTAACATATTATTTGGTATTTATTAGCATGATAATTTGAATTGTTGTCTTACTGATGTTACTACTGCCTGAAATTGTTTAATTACTTACTATTTCCTTCTTGATGCTGATTATCATTTCTGATATGCTATGTGGGTGTTTGCGCCATTCCATTTCTTTACTGCCATAATTGGTAATGAATGTAGGATGTCTTACCTCTTTTCTGTATTTCTGCTATTTTGTTTATTTGTATGTTTCTCCGAAGATGTCGGTGAAGAAGGGGAAGTGCACGAATTCCCTAACTTCTGGCCTGATTTTGATTAGCTTCCTATCTGGATATGATGTCCCATCCACAAAGCTTCATGGGATACACGATATTGACTTTTCACGGAGGACTATACTGTTAGCACATCAACCTGAGCACAGATCGTTGTGTCTACCTCAGAGATATGACTGTGACCCTTACTTAGGGGCGTTATAATCTGCCTATTTTTACTTTTCATGCTCGCTTGTATTTGGAATTTTACTTGCCTATACGCGATATATGGGGAGAGCATTATTACTCTCCACTAGAGGACTCTTTCTTATCCTCTACGCGAGCCCCCGCTCACATATCGGTTGCTTCGATAAGGGTTTCCTTTGACGAGGAACACCCTGAGGAGGATCCAGTTATGGTTTTTTCTCATTCGCTTTAGGGGCTAATGCTGTTGGAAGTCGCTGATGGCTATCGGTAAATCTTTTGGGGACCTGATGTTTTGTCTTTTGGTTGGCTGTAAATGTATAATCATTTTAGGGCATGTAAAGCTTTTACTTTTTTGTATATTTAATGATGTATCTAAACAAGTCTGATATATATATATATATATATATATATATATATATATATATATATATATATATGTATGTATGTTGTTCGAGTGTATGGTTTACTTTCGTGTTACTCTTTGTTGTAACTACGTCTTGTCATCTCATTTTATTATTTTGTGAATGAAAAAAAAAAAGAATTCACCAAATTATTTATACGATTACAACTAAATAGACTTATCTATATTAAAATGAACCGGGTCTAAATTTATTCATCTTATTTCTGCTTTGTGATTATGGTGTGACGTTCCCTTCTTAAAAAGGGGCGTTACACTAGTTTAGTATCAGAGCCCCGGTTTAAGTTTTCTTTTAGGTCTCTATGGTTAGGTCTATCTTGTTTGTGCTGTATAATTCTCTGTGTTTGGTATTTCGAAAGGATACATCTAATTCTTCCTTATGTTTTTCATTCATTCTACTCGCAAAAAGCAAAATGGCATGTGGTGGAGGCATGGCAGCAGCAATCGAAGCAATGCAATGAATGGCGGATGTCATTGCACAACAAACTGAGAGAGCTGCTCAACAGCAGGAAAAGGCTGCACAACAACAAGAAGCTTCAGCCAATGCTCAAAATCTGTCAGAGTTCTGTCATAACAACCCTTCTCAGTTTAAGGGAGAATTTGATCCAAAGAAAGCTAGTCTTTGGATCAAGGAGCTAGAGAAAATTTTCAAAGGCACGAACTGTGCCGATGACAAGAAGGTAACTTATGCTGCTTTTATGTTGATTGGAGATGCAAAAAATTGGTGGAACGGAGCGCAAAGATTACTAGAAGCTGAAGGTCGAGTAATCACTTGGGGGGTATTCAAGGATAAATTCTTGGAGAAGTATTTCCTAGCCAGTGCTAGATATGCTAAAGAAATGGAGTTCCTTAGTTTGAGGCAATGGAACTTGACTGTCAATAAGTATGTCATGAGGTTCAAAAGCTTGTCCAAATTTTTAACTTATTTCCAACACCAGTCGGACGAGTTGTGGAAGTGTCAAAAATTTGAAGAAGGATTGAGACATGATGTGAAAAGAGCGGTCATAACATTGAGGATCAACCAGTTTTCAGAGCTGTTGGACATGTGTCACCGAGTGGAAGATCTGGATCAGGCACGGGACACAAGAAATCGTAATTTTGGACCTACTAGGTTCCAAAGAGGAGGTGGCAACAATGCAAATCACTTTCAAAAGAAACCCTATTCCTGACCACCGGGAAGTAAGCAACAGTCATCTGGTGAAGGTTCCAATGGAGGTTCTGGTGGAAATCGAACTGGTCAGAATGTGGCATTTTTGCTAAAGTGTTTGAAGTACGAAAAAGATCACCTAATGAGCGACTGCACCATCAAAGGAATAATCTATTTCTGATGCGGAAAACCCGGACATGTCTCTAGGGATTGCAATCAAGTTAAGGCAGAGCCTTCAGTCAACACTGCACGAGCTACAAAACTGTAGGCAAGAGGCCAAGTCTACACTATGAGGGGAGCAGAAGCCTCCGAATCTGAAGATCTGATACAAGGAGAGGGTACCATAGGAGGTAATCTTTTGACTGTACTATATAACTGTGTGCGATGACTTGGTTTACCTGTGTCTTCTTTACCTTTTGACTTAACTATTTCTACCCCTACTGCTAAACCTGTTGTTACTACCAAAGTTTGTTTAAAACTTTCTTTAGCTATTGAAGGTCGAATCTTTTCTATTGATTTGATCTATTTACCCTTTTCCCAATTAGGCGTAATTTTAGGAATGGATTAGTTGTCTTCCAACCATATCATGTTAGACTGTTCTAGTAAAACCATAGTTTTCCCTATGGATAAAGTTTCCAGATTTTTTACGGCTTACCAAGTTCGAGCTTTCTTGAAAGAAGGAGCTCAGGGATACATGCTATTGTCTTCCTTAAAAGTCAAGAGTGAGGCAGATGTGAAAGCAATTCCAGTGGTTAACAAATTTTTTAAAGTCTTTCCTGATGATGTACCTAGTTTACCAACAGAGCGGGAGATAGAGTTCACCATTGATCTTGTGCCTGGATCTGGTCTTGTATCTATAGCGCCCTACAAGATGTCACTATCAGAGTTAGTTGAGCTTAAGAAGCAGTTAGAAGAACTCTTGGAAAAGTAGTTTGTTAGACCCAGTATGTCACCATAGGTAGCACCAGTGTTGCTAGTCAGAAAGAAGGATGGGACTTCAAGATTGTGTGTGGACTATTGCCAGCTGAATAAGGTCACAATCAAGAATAAGTATCCACTTCCGAGGATAGATGACTTGATGGATCAACTAAAAGGAGTAGTAGTATTCTCTAAGATCTATCTGTGATCTGGCTATCATCAGATCCAAGTAAAGGTGGAGGATATTCCCAAGATGGCTTTTCATACCTGTTATGGTCATTAGGAATATCTTGTGATGCCGTTTTGTGTAATGAATGCACCTACCATATTCATGGACTACATGAACAGAATCTTTCGTCCTTAGTTAGATAGATTCGTTGTTGTCTTCATTGATGACATTCTGATCTATTCTCAAAATCAGGAGGATCATGCTGAACACCTCAATATAGTTCTTCAGGTTTTAAAGGAGAAGAAGTTATACGCCAAATTGTCAAAGTGTAAATTCTAGCTGGAAGAAGTTAAGTTTTTGGGCCATGTGATCTTAAAGGAAGGGATTGCAGTGGATCCGTCAAAAGTGGAGGTGATTCTATAATGGGAAAGACCAAAGACAGTGACAGAAATTTAGAGCTTTGTGGGATTGGCTGGATACTATCAGAGATTCATTGAGGGATTCTCTAAGATAACGGGGCCTCTTACTCAGCTCACGAGAAAGAATCAAGTCTTTGAGTGGACTAATGCTTACGAAGAAAGTTTCCAAGAATTGAAGCGACGACTAACTACTTCACGAGTGTTAGTGCTACCTGATCCAAGTGAACCCTTCGAAGTGTATTGCAATGCTTCGTACCAAGTATTAGGATGTGTGCTTATGCAAAATTGAAAAGTGGTGGCTTACACTTCGAGACAATTGTGAGTGCATGAGAAGAACTACCCAACTCACGACCTGGAGTTAGTAGCTGTGGTATTCGCTTTGAAGATATGGAGGCATTTTCTTTATGGAGCGACGTTCAACATCTTTAGCGACCACGAGAGCTTGAAGTATCTGTATGACCAAAATGAGTTGAATATGAGACAGCGAAGGTGGTTGGAATTTCTGAAAGATTATGATTTTCAACTTCTATATCACCCCAGAAAGGCAAACATTGTGGCAGATGCTTTGAGTAGGAAGATGCTCAATATCTCTGCTATGATGATCAAGGAAAAAGATTTGATAGAGCAATTCAGGGATGTATGGTCCTTTATGGAATTGGCACCGAGAAAGATTTATATGAACATGGTCACTATTTCAAGTGAGTTAATGGAAGACATCCGAGAGAAGCAGAAAGTTAATACGTTTTTGCAACAACAAAGGGAGCTAATGAAGCAAGGCGGTGTGACAACATTTGAGGAAGGAACTGATGGAATCCGAAGATTCAGAGGTAGAGTTTGTATACCCAAGGATCAAGAACTTAGAAAGTATATTCTCGAATACGCTCATACGAGCAAGTTGAGTATGCATCCGGGAATAACCAAGATGTATCAAGACCTGAAATAGTTATTTTGGTGGCACGGAATGAAGAGTGACATTGCCAGATGTGTATCGTTTTATCTGGTTTCTCAGAAAGCAAAGGTTGAACACCAAAGACCGTCAGGAATGTTGCAACCCCTAGTTATTCCGAATGGAAGTGGGATAGTATTGCGATGAACTTTGTGGTTGGATTACCAAAGACCAGAAAAGGTTACGATTCCATATGGGTAATTGTTGATCGACTTACGAAATCAGCTCATTTCTTACCGATCAATATAAGGTACAACATGGAGAAGTTGACACAGCTATATATTGATGAGATCGTTAGGCTGCATGGTGTGCATACTAGTATTATTTCAGATAGAGATCCAAGATTCACCTTAAAGTTTTAGCAAAGTTTGCAAGGAGCATTAGGAACGAAGCTACGATTGAGTTCTGCTTATCATCCTCAAACTGATAGTCAATCGAAAAGGACGATTCAATCGTTGGAAGATTTGCTCAGAGCTTGCGCTTTGGAATAAACTGGAAGTTGGGATGAAGTTTTACCATTGGTAGAGTTCACCTATAACAACAGTTTTCATTCAAGTATAGGGATGGAACCCTATGAAGCTCTATATGGACGACGGTGCAGAACACCTTTGTGTTGGTACCAAGATGAAGAGCGCCTTACTGTTGGACCTGATCTTATACAACAAATGATTGAGAAAGTCAAGATGATTCAGGAAATGATGAGGATGGCTAAGAGTCGACAAAAGAGCTATGCAGACAAAAGGAGAAAGCCTCTTGAGTTTGAAGAAGGTGAACATTTGTTTTTGAAAGTCACGCCTACGACTGGGGTCAGCCGAGTTCTGAAATCTAGAAAACTTGCTCCAAAATTCCTTGGACCTTACCAAATTCTTCGCTGGATAGGTTCAGTGGCTTACCAAATAACCTTACCTCCTTTTCTTTCTAACCTTCACAATATCTGTCATGTATCGCAATTGCGAAAATATATTCCTGACCCAAGCCATGTCATAGCACCGGACACAGTACAATTGAAAGAGAACTTAACCTATGAGACACCTCCTATAAGGATAGAAGATAGGAGAGTAAAGTAACTTAGAGGGGAGGAAATCCCGTTAGTAAAAGTGATCTGGAATGATGCGACCGAAGATGCAACGTGGGAGTTAGAAGACAAGATAAAGGAACAACATCCACATCTATTCTAAGGTATGAAAATTTCGAGGATGATATTTCTTTTAGAAGGGGAGAGTTGTAACACCCTGAAATTTGTTTATTTCATTATGAATAGTCATTTTATAATATTTGTGATTTTTGGCAATATTTGAGGATTTTTCCAGAAATGTTGAATATTTTAATATATTTTTTGTTTTACGTGTACACTGAGCAAAGCCGCTGTAACACCTCAAAAATTGTTTGTTTTATCATAAATGGTTATTTTATAATATTTGTGATTTTTGTGAATTATTCTAGATTTTTTCGGAACTGTTGATTATTTTAATATATTTCTCAATTTACATGCGCACTAAGTGGAACTGGGAAAATGAAATCTTTTCCCCGAGGCTGGTATACTTTGAACTGTAGAAACGTCGACGGGGGATCTTACTAACTCGAGGCTGGGCACAGTTTACAAGGTTTACGTTTTCGAGATTTTATCTGATAAGTGAAATCATTGTACCGTGAAATTATCCGATGAACAATAAAAACTATTTTTATTAATTGTAACTTTTGTCCACTAGATAATAGCTTTAGCAATGTGTTAATCATCTTTTCTAGAGTGTTCACTTTAAGTGACATCACTTTGATAATATTATACAAGTGGCATCATCGTTGACTTTTCAAAAAGGTAATTTTTGGAGGAAGCTTTCTTGCAACTTCCTATTAGCTTGTTGGAGAAGCCAATTTCCCTCCTCTCTCATACACACTCCACGGCCATGAGGCCATTTTGGGAGCCAAAAATTAACTTTACACTTTATCATTTTCCATTTCTAATTTCAAACCCCAAAAGCTATCATCACTTTACTATCACTTTCTCTCTCTCCCATTTCTCTCAAGCTCTTCTCTTCCTTTTCTCTTCTCCTCTCCAGGGCACCAACACCATTGGAGACCATCTCCATTAGCTTGCTAAAACTACTTCCATTTCTTACTTCCTCTCATCATCCTAAGGCTTTTCTCTTTGGTGATCATCAACAAAAACTCAACCTTTCTTCTCTCTATTTTCTCACCACCCCACACGGCCAAAACCACCATTGCTGGCCATCCAAGCTTTTTCATTCAACCAACCTCATTTCCTATCATTTCTCATCACCTATAACGTTTTCTCTTTTGTGACCACCACCAAAATCTACCATTCTCGTTTTTCTCCATCAAGCTTTAAAGTTGGAGAGTTTGAGGTAAAAGTTCATAGCTTTCTCATTTTTCCATCTCATTTTCGTGATCCATGGTCACTTTGGTGATCATGGATGCCTTTTTCAAGCTTTGATTTTGATTCTTATGAGTTTGATGTCCTTAGGGTTTTCTTGAATGTGGAGGCTGAATTTACAAGGAGCTTCAAGGAAGTTTCTTTGCTTGTTTTCTCTCTTGGTAAGAGGAAGATTATACACTTCAACCTCTATTGGTAGTGGGAAACTTGTTTTGTGTGTTGGTAATGAGAGAACCCTTGTTAGGGTTACTCTCTTATTTATGTGTTTTTCTAATGATCCTTGTAATAACTTTCTTTTATGTGATTTATTGGTTTTATTTGTGTATATTGACGATTTTGGATTGATTTTAATGGATTGGAAATATGAATTGGAAGTAAGGGTTCCTTGTTTTCCCTAGTGAGGCTCACGACCATACCCCTTGCACAGGGTGTTCATGATTTAAAATTTCATAACAAGTGGAGAGATAAGTAATCAAGTGAATAACAATTAATGGATTAAAGAAAAATTTGGGTTCTTACCACTTTGGGAGGCTCACGCCCTCTATGGTCTTTTTGGGTCTAAATATGTAATTTTTGGATAACCATGGAACTTAAGTAATTAAGTATTAAGTAATTAACGATGTGATGGAAAAATTAGTTGGACTCTTGTCCTTGGGAGGTCACGGCCTCAAGGGCTATGTTGGCTAAAAATTGTGCATTAAGCTAAGGCTTAGGTGATTAGGTAAAGTAAGAATTTATTAAGGAGTCATAAGATGGAAAGAAACTTATTAGATGACCTAGAGTGATTTTTGAACTTAAGGTTAGAACAAGAGTGAGTGTGAGACTTGAGAACCTTAGAATAATGTTCTAAGTGAATATGATTTGATTTAAGTAAAGAATTTAACTAATTGAGAGAAATAAAGATTTAATGAGAATTACAAGAGAATTCCTCTAGAGAAAGATTTCATAAGAAATGTTAGATTAAAGTAAAACTTCATAATAAACCTAAAAATGTGTATTGTCTCATTTGAGAATTTGATAATATGATATTATGGGTCCATGAGTGGGACTAAAATTTCGTTGATTATTAACTTGGCCAAATTGTGGCATACTATGGAAAGAGTATATCATTGTTGAATATATATGAATATGCATTGAGTCATCATGCATTGTGAAAGTTAGATGGACTATTGTTAAGGCCATGTTACCTAGGAGATTAAATCACACCTATGTACGGGTGCGAATAGACTAGTGTAGGTCATATTGTTGACCTTGAGGGCGTTGGGGCGCGGGTGTCTCACAATGGTCAGTTGGTAGCTCCTCTAGGCTGTGGGATAGACCGATGCAAACGCACCAACGATCCAGACCGTGATGCTGTCTTATATCGCGATCTAGTGTAGAATGTCTTGTACAATGTCATGATGTGCACATTGATAAATTGAGAAATTATAGCACTTATTGGCCGCGGCAGCCGAGTTATAGACATGTCTCCTAATCATTATCTCTGATGTTTGTGTCTAGCTCCATGGAGTAAGATTTTGATATCATGTGCACATGCATAGTGAGTTAACATATTGTTTGGTATTTATTCGCATGATAATTTGAACTGTTGTCTTAATGATGTTACTACTGGATGAAATTGTTTAATTGCATACTATTTGCCTCTTGATGCTGATTATCATTTCTGATATGCTATATGGGCGTTTGCGTCATTTCATTTCTTTACTGCCAAAATTAGTAATAAATGTAGGATGTCTTATCTCTTTTCTATATTTCTGCTATTCAGTTTATTTATATGTTTCTCCGAAGACGTCAGCGAAGAAGGGGAAGTGCATGAATTCCTTGGCTTTTGGCCTGATTTTGATTAGCTTCCTATCTGGATATGACGTCTCGTCCGCAAGGCTTCTTGGGATACATGAGATTGACTTTTCACGGAGTACCAGACTGTTGGCACATCAACCCGAGCATGGATCGTTGTGTCTATCTCAGAGATGTGACTCTGACCCTTGCATGAGGGCGTTATGATCCGCCTATTTTTACTTTTCATGCTCGCTTATATTTAGAATTTTACTTGCCCATACTCGATATATGGGGAGAGTGTTATTACTCTCCACAAGAGGACTCTTTCTTATCCTCTGCGCGAGCCGCCGCTCACAACTCGGTTGCTCCGATGAGGGTTTCCTCTAACGAGGAACACCCTGAGGAGGATCCAGCTATGGTTTCTTCTCATTCGCCTTAGGGCTGATGCTGTTGGTAGCCACTGATAGCTATCGGTAAAACTTTTAGGGGCCTGATGTTTTGTTTTTTGGTGGGCTGTAAATGTGTAATCATTTTGGGGCATGTGAAGCTTTTGCC
The DNA here is from genome assembly GCA_029884595.1 of Ormosia semicastrata. Lineage (NCBI taxonomy): Eukaryota > Viridiplantae > Streptophyta > Magnoliopsida > Fabales > Fabaceae > Ormosia > Ormosia semicastrata. The sequence goes on along the minus strand of JAQQTO010000060.1, from coordinate 36,674,402 downwards.
TTTTTTTATATTTAACGATGTATCTAAACAAGTCGATATAAATAAATATATATATATATATATATATATATATATATATATATATATATATATATATATATATGTATGTCGTTCGAGTGTATGGTTTACATTCATGTTACTCTTTGCTGTAACTACATCTTGTCATCTCATTTTATTATTTTGTGAATGAAAAAAAAAAGAAGAGAATTCGCCTAATTATTTATACGATTACAACTAAATAGACTTATCTATATTAAAATGAACTGGGTCTAAATTTCTACATCTTATTTCCGCTTTGTGGTTATAGTGTGACATTCCCTCCTTAAAAAGGGGCATTACACTAACCTCCTCCCTACACTGCAAAGGCAAGCATATGTAAAATGATGGATTGAATTTGACGCCTCCAGAGCATTTATAGATAACATCAAACTATGGTTCCAGAAGAAACCTAAATATCTCAAGATTGCTGATGAAGATGATTGCCAGTTTCTCAATCAGAGGGCAAAAATCTTGCCTGCTATTGTCGCCTCTTCCGATAAAGATCATCTATTCTAAAACATGGAGGACATCCTCAGGCTCTACAGAGAAATGGATATTGCTTTTTGTAGAGAACCGGTTCCTCAAAGATCTGGTTCTCCTTCTTTTTTCAATCATCTTGTCAGAAGACTCTGCAAACCAGAACGAAGATGACTGTTACGCAATCAATCTGGATGAAGATGAATAGTCAAGTTACTATTCAAGTCACTGTAGCAATCTGCGGAACATTATTGTTGAACACTGTTCACTATAGCAGTGCGATCGATTACTATTTTTACTGTTCACTGTAGCGGGACACTGTAGCATTACTATTGAAATAGTAAAATTTTAGTCTATTTATAGAATGTCTGCCCATGATGTTAGGCATTCGTAATTTTTACACCCTTTTAGAGAGAGGTTTGTGAGAGAAGCTCTCCCCTTTCCCCTCTTCCATTCTTGTGAACTTTTCTGTAATAAAATAATCTTTCTTCTTCTTCCTCTTTCACCGGTTGAGGCTCTGCCTATCTGGTTTTAACTTTTCTTTTATGTTTTAATAATAATAATTTAATTAACTCTTCTCTTCTTCCTCCTTCGCCAGCACTGTCGAGGCTCTGCCTCCTCTCCGGTTTTCATGTTTCAATTCATGCACTTTAAATTCTGCACTTTATTTTTTTGTCTTTTAATTTATGTTTTCTGCCTTTTAATTATTAACATATCATGTAACACAGTCCGTCTGCTCTCCTATTTTCTTTCATCCTGTCTCTTCCGCCTTTCCCGTGATCTTCGACCCTGACTCTGGTATCAGAGCCTGATGGGGAAGTAGGAATGTAAATGGTGGATTTAAGTTATTTATTATCTTATTGAACTAGATATTAATGTTATTTTATCGATTAATCGTTATTCTGCTATGATGTTTATTGTTTTATTTATTATCTTAACTAAACTGTATAATAATGTTGTTATTATATCTGCATCTGGATAGTACGCATCTGTATGTTATCTTTTCTTAACTGGATGGTACATAATGCCTGATGTTGGATCTATTCTGTGGGGCTATAGCAGTAAGTCCTGGGCAGGCAGTAAGTCTAATTCGACGATGTCGCCATAGGTAGTGAAGGATAAGGTACGGTGGTGACCATGGTTAAGAACTGATAAATAAACGTGGTGGCTAAAGATCCAGGTATGATCTATTAAAATTTTTACAAATTGTTCAAAAGATAATAATTAATTCAGACGTAAATCAAAGTATAAAATAAGATAATTTTAAGATCTAGAAAGGATAAAATTTGACTTAAATTTTTCAGTTACAAATCTATGGAACCAAATGAGGGTAATGACATCAGGGGTTAAGTTCATATCTGCTATCAACTATTTATTTTATTGCTATTTTATTCTCTTTCCTGCTATTTCCAACGTTTTGTTGGTGTATGCCCTAGTGGCCAATACATTTTGTTTGTATTGACATACATTATATTATGCTATTTTTGATATATGAGGCATTTCATTTATTGTGTTCTTTTTTTATAGACATAATAAAGTCCTTAGAATAGTAAGTTTGATACCATAGGACATCAAGTGGATGACTTGATGGTGAGATCCTATTAGATAAAATACTATTCTTAAATGTCCCTAGTCAAGTATTATTGTTAATTAGGACAACAATAATGCATTGAGACTAGTATGTGCGTAGACTGATGACCACATCTCACGGGTCATGGATATGAGATATCAAGTCTACACATAGATACATATTAGAGTAATGATGTATTGGACAGACCCGCCATGAGAACGCTACGTGGATCGTTACGTGAGTGTCATAAGCGATTCTCATAGTGATAATGGTGTATATGGTTCTTTGACCTGAAATCACTACGATTCCTACATGAGGAGTTGTGTGTTTTAAATGCCATCAAACGTCATCTGTAACAAGATGATTATAAAGTTGGTTATTAGACATATTGCGATGCATGTGGAGGAATGTGAGTGACCTAGATGAGATTTGTCCCTCCTACATAACAGGAGTGATATCTTCGGGCCCCCTGATTGAGTGAGACTATGAAATGCATGGCCATGCTCAAATGAGTCAATATGAGATATTGATCTCATTTGTTATTACTATGTCTACTCGGGAATCAGGAAACTGAAGATTGAATTAAACAAGGGTGACACATTCCATGCCTTGTGTTCAATCTGGATATCTGGACAAAGGGACTAAACTACACGGAAACATTGATCACGGATAGGTTATGTCAAATCACTGACATTCTCATTACTTGGGTAGCAGTGATGTGTTGCTAGATACCGCTCACTATTTGTAATATTAAAATGAGATTTTAATATTACTACCAACGTCATGAGAACCTGCAAGGTCGCACACTTAGAACAGACTAAATTGGAGCAATAAGGATCCAAGTTGGACTTGGATTCAATTGTGGGCCTAACTCATGACAGATGGGTTTTAGGGTTGCATAGCTTACCTTGCTACTGCTCACACTCACTTAAGGCAGCCACTATTATAAATAGTACTGTTAAGGGGGCTGCTATAGATGTTATATCACAACCCTAGCCGCACCTAAGAAAGTGAGTGAGAGACAGTGAAAGGTTCTTCTCTTCTATTCGCAGCTAGCACCGTGAAACAGAGGCGTGACTCCTTTTGCAAGTCTGTTCGTGTGGATACCACAGAAACATCGTCGCTATTACGGTGTTGGTGATTCACCTCGCTTGTGTTTATCACGCTTCAAGAGGTAATTTTTAAAAAACTCGGATTATGGACTTTTCGCATGGATCCTGTGTGGGAATCCTTTTTTTTCCGCTGCGAGATATTTTGATCCGCAATTCCCAACACGTTTATCTTCTTATATTATGTCCTTCATTTCTGTTCTTTACATTTCAAATCTTCTACCATGTTGCGTTATCTGTCTTCTAAGTTTACTTTCAAATCTTCTCAATCCTCTTCATCATCGTTCACTAAGCAACAAATTAACCCATCTACAATGAACATCTTTAATGAAGAAATTTGTTTTGAAAACATAAATCAAGATATGGATGACTGGGAGATCCCTAGAATCCCAAACAATGAACTTTATAAACCTAAAAGACGATTCTTCTGAAGATCTGATTTCATTATCAGGACTGTAGAGAAACAAATCACCATTGAAGGTGATGATGAAGAATTTCATCTTCTCTGCCAAGAGACCTTAAAAGGTCAAGCCAACAAATACAACTATCTACATATTGGATGTGCACAGGTAGCTGTCAAACCTTTAATTAGAGAAAGACTAAACGCATCTGTTCTGCTCTATCTAAGAGACATAAGACATAATCAATTCCATGATTCACTTCTAGGAACTATTGAAACTAGTCTTGGTCATGGTCCAATCTATTTTAATTGTTATCCTAATAGGACTGCTAGTCTAAAGGACAAAAATATTCAAGACACGTTATTCTTAAACATCGAAGTCTGTGGCTTAGACATGAAGCCCAGATCAATCCCTTTAGCCTTAATCTATAGGATTCAGTACAAAGTAATGAATTCTTTCTATTCAAAGGCATTAAAACCAAAAGACAAGGGAATAACAATGTTATTCCTGACAGATATAACAAAGGCCAATGTAGTTGTCCCTAAGCAAATCCGATGGGAAGATGTAAACCTCCCTGAGAAATGGATTATAGATAAAGCAACTCCATCTTTGCCCAGAGAAACACCTGAAATTCAGGAGATCACCCAACATTAATCAGGTAGAGTTGAACTAGCCTTCAATAGGAGAAATTCATTTAGCTCTTCAAGATCTTTTAGATCTTCATCCTCCAGATCTGAAGATTTTAGATTTGTAATTTTCAAAAAAAATCTTTCTCTACAATTCAATCTACTCCTTCTACAATCAATCTTCGGGGACTGGATACGTCATCAAGCATCCCAAGACCTATATACCAACGAGAAGACTAAGATGAACAGAGATCTATTCAATCTCCAACCTATTCCTCTCTTAATGATGATGTCCATGTTAGCTGAATTCATTATAGATAAGGAAACCCTTAGGAAAGACTTCTATTCCGCGGAATGGACTCCGCAAAGGAAATGGTTTTTTGAAAATTTTAAGGGATCAAATTGAATTAAAATCCAAGAGAAGTTCTACTAATTTCTCAACAAAGTCAAACAGCATATTCCTTTCTTCAACTGGTTTCATGCCTACATGATTAGGAATGAAATTGAATATCCTTGGAGCATTGGTCTGATTGAAGATAAATCAGGTAATGTTCTTACTATCTGGCATCGTAAAGATGGTGAGTTAATCAAATCAGAATTACCTCCTTCTAGTCAGTATCTTATCCCAAACGTAAAAGATGTAACACTCTCTTTTGGGTATCACATTTTCAACTAACTCCTTTAAATCCCTTTACTCAAGTTATGAAATATTTGATGTTATAAAGTATAAGTCCCAAAATGTAGGTTTCTTTTTCGCGGATAACATATATGACATATTAAAGTACGGGTTCCAAAATTCCTTTTATAGAAGCGTAAACTTTGAAGTAAGATAACAACATATGATATAACTACTTAATATTACACACCAAAAAGATTATATACACATCAGTGGCATGGATTACAATCCACCCAAAATATACAAGTTAAATATACAAGTTTATAGTCGAAAGACATATAGTGCCCACTGACTCCAAAATATACACTGGCCCAAATCTAGACATCTAGGGAGCAGGATCTTCCCCTGGACCCTCCATAGGATCCTCCTTGGGGTCTTCCTCGGGGTCCTCCTCCTCCTCAGACCCTAAGTCAACAAAGTTCCTCAACTGAGGCAATAGCTCATGAGCTGGTGTCCTTGTCGAGGACACCACAGGGTTCGGATCCTCCCTAGGGGTGTAATATAAGTCACCCCACAGCTCCTAATCGACATAAAGAACTCTAAATATACAGCAACAGTAAGAGAAAAGAAATGGACATCATTACGGGTCCTACGGATGGTTAAAGTTACATCCCCTACATATCTAATGCGTTCGTTATCCCAATCAATGTGCCAGGCGCTCGCACCATCATGAAACTGGATTTGAACATAACCAAAAAGATCTCTTCTAGCAGCCATTACAAAATATAACAGCAGACAGTAACTCTTTCTCTTGGTCTTTATCTACAAGAACATACGAACAGAGACAGACAGAATAACAATAAAAAGAGGTGAGACTTTCTACATCATTACCAATATGGCAGCTAGAGATAGCAAATAATGGTAAGGTCACAGAATACAATTATAGCAATTTACAGTTAAGTTAATTTTCCCAATAGATATCTCAAAAATACTATCACAGGTAAATCCATAGCATATTAATAGACGACTTCACCATGTAGGTTCATTATAATAAAATGCTAAATGGTATGTGTATGCACAATGGACAGGCACCTACTCCATGGAGCTAAAACCAACATCGGAGAGAATGATCAGGAGAACCATTGTCTGTATATCGTTAGCCTCAATATGTGCTTTTCAATATAATCAATATGCACAAAATGGCTATACAAGACACTCTCAACTGGATCGTGAATAGGATAGTGATTGGTCGAGATCGTCGGTGCGTTGCACAGTCACCACGGCCCAGTGGAGCTACCAACTGTCCAATTGTGGGATACCCGCGCCCTGACGCCTCCAAGTTCAACAAGTGCACTACACTACACAATTCGCACTCGCACGAAGGTGTAATTCATCTCTTGGGCATTCCGCCTGACAAGTCATTCTGACTCTTACAATGTATGATCATATGACAATGAATTTAGGCATTTCACCTTAACAATAAGTCATTCTGACGTTTACAATGTATGATCATATGTCAAATAAACATTTAATCTCATCAAAGAAACCATAACAGGATTCAGTTCATTAGCTCAACCGCATAATAACATTATGTCCAAATCATAAGGCATTTCAAACACAAGATTCTCAGAAATCATCCTTCATGAAGGTTAAAAGAAATTATAAGGTATTGATTTTACATTTTACTTCTCTTTTCTCATGAGTCCTAATGACACTCTACTTGATTCTGAACTCTCTTCCTCATCTATTTTTCTCTTTTAAGGCCGAACTCTTCTCCAACAAAGTGTCTAAATTTTATCTTACCACTCACTCACCATTAAAATTCCTTAATTTAGTTCCTTTCTCTTCTTAATACTTAGGTTCAATTCAACATAACATTTTTATCTTGGATACCCCATTTGGACCTCATGACCGTGGGCTTCCTAGAACACTAGGGCTTCAATTGTTTAAACTTTCACAAGTAATCTCAAGCAAATAAATCATATCAACCATCACAAATCTCAACAAGGTCACACATAGCACTAAATCACAAGAATCATATAAGGGAAGATTCACACAAAGCACCAAAAATCAACACAATAAAGTGAGTGATCCTCACATGGATCCCTCACTTTCCACACATAAATTTCGTCCCTCACCACCCTGAATGGGTGATGAGAAAAATCTCCCTCTTATCTTAGGAGATATCCAACAACTTGTGTAAAACTTTTGAAGCAACACATCCTCCTTCAATAACCCCCTTGAAAATCGAAAATGCCATAGCAAAAGTCATCATTTTTAGACTTGAAAAGAATAGTTAAGAACAAAGATCAAAGCTTTGAAAGGAAGAAAAGATGAATAGTGAAAAAAAAGGAAACTTTACCTTAGGAATCATAACCCTAACTTGAAGGAAAGCTTGAAGAATGTTGAACAACTAAGATCTTCACTCTTTATGATCTTAGAAAGAGTTGTAGATTCAAGATTGTGGATGAGTGGAATCAAAGAAACAAAATGGTGGTTCCTTGGGGTGGTGGCCGTGTGGTGATAGGAGAGAAAATGGAAGAAGATGAAGAGAAAAAGTGAGAGAAAACATTTTTGGGTGAGGAGAGAGAAGTTGATAGGAAAGTTTGACAGGGAAAAGTGATTGAAAACTTGTCCAATCATATCCTCCTTCTTTCTTTGGCCGTGTGCCCTCCTAGGGAAAGGGGAAATGAAGCTTCTCTTGGAAGCTTCTCCAAAGCTTGCTTGAGGAGCTTCTCACGCTTCCCAAAAAGGTCAATCAACTATGTGACATGATGATATCACTTAAATGGTGCCATAAAAATGACTAGATAAAAATAATCTACTAGAATTTTGTTACAAACTAATATCCAGTGGATAAAAGTCACTATCAATAAATCTGGTATCTATTATCCAATGGTTAATAGAGTGTACCCAAATTTTATCTGTCAGATAAAATCTTAAAAAATGAAAACTTCGTAAACTATGTCCGGCTTCGGGTTTAGTAAGATCCCCTGGCACCGGTTTAACAGTCCAAAGTTTTCTGGCCTCGGAGGAATATTTTATTTCTCAGGCCCCGCTTAATGCACACGTAAATCGAAAAATATAATAAAATAATCAAACAATTCAAATAATTTCAAAAAAATTCTCAAAAATTATAAATATTATAAAATGAATAAATATCACAGAATAATAAATTTTCGGGGTGTTGCAACTCTCCCCCTCTAAAAAGAATTTTGTCCCCAAAATTTATCGTACCTTAAAATAAATGTGGATATTGCTCTCTCATCTTGTCTTTTAACTCCCAAGTTGCATCTCCGGTCATGTCATTCCAGATTACTTTGACTAATAAAATTTCTTTGTCCCAGAGTTGCTTCACTCTCCTATCTTGAAACTTGATAGAAAGTGTTTCGTAGGTTCAGTTCTCTTTTAGCTGTACTGTATCTAGCTATATGACATGGGCTGAATCAGTAATATACTTTCGTAATTGTGACACGTGGAAGACATCATGAAGATTGGAAAGAAAATATGGTAAAGCTATTTGGTAGGCTACTGGACCTATCCGACGAAGAATTTGGTAGGGTCCAATGAATTTTGGAGTGAGTTTTCTAGATTTAAGACTCTTTCCAACACCAGTCATAAGTGTGACCCTCAAAACACATGCTCTTCTTCCTCAAATTCGAGAGGTCATCGTCTCTTATCAGCATAGCTTTTCTGTCGGCTTTGAGTTGCTTTCATCCTTTCCTGAATCATCTTAACCTTTTCAGTTGTCTGTTGTACTAGTTCAAGTCCTACTGCAAAACTTTCACCTTCTTGGTACCAAAACAATGGTGTTCTACACCGTCGCCCATACAATGCTTCATAAGGTGCCATTCCGATGCTTTCATGAAAACTGTTATTATAGATGAACTCTATCAAAGGCAAGAATTCATCACAACTCTCAGTCTGCTCCAAAACGCAAGCCCTTAACAAATCCTCCAATGATTGGATTGTTCTCTTTGACTGACCGTCCGTCTGCGGGTGATACGCAGAACTCAAATGAAGCTTCGTTCCCATGGCTTTTTGTAGACTCTGCCAAAATCTTGATGTGAACCTTGGATCTCTGTCAGAAATAATACTCGAAGGCACACCATGTAGTCTCACAATCTCACCAATGTACACTTGAGTCGACTTCTCCATGGAATACTTCATATTGATTGGCAAGAAGTGCGCTGACTTCATAAGCCGATCAACAATTACCCATATCGAGTCATACCATTTTCCAGTCCTTGGCAGTCCGCTCACAAAATTCATCGCAATGTTATCCTATTTCCATTCAGGAATGGTCAAGGGTTATAGCATTCCAGAAGGTCTTTGGTGTTCCACTTTTGCTTTTTGGCAAACTAAGCACGATGAGACATACTTGGCAACATCCTTCTTCATCCCCTACCACCAATACAATCGTTTCAGGTCTTGGTACATTTTGGTAGTTTCGGGGTGCATACTTAGCTTGCTCTTATGGGCTTCCTCAAGAATCACCTCCTTGAGTTTGGGATCATCTGGTATACAAACTCTGCTTTCAAATCTTAGGACTCCATCTGGTCCTTCCGAGTATTTAGATATAGCGCCTCGCTTTACTAGCTCCTTCTCCTCTTGTAAATATAGGCCACTTCATTGTTTCTCTCTAATCTCTTCCATTAATCCGCTAGAAATGGTGATCATACTTAAACACATCCTTCCCTAAGTTAGTTCCACGGACAACTGCATATCTCTAAACTATTCGATCAATTCTTTTCCCTGAGCATCATAGTAGAAACACTAAGCGTCTTTCTACTCAAAGCATCCGCTACGACGTTCGCCTTCCTGGGATGATACTGGAATTGAAAATCATAGTCTTTTAGGAACTCCAACCACTATCTTTGTCTCATATTCAGCTCTTTCTAATCAAATAAGTATTTCAATTTTTTATGATCACTGTAGACATTGAACGTTGCTCCATATAGAAAATGTCTCCAGATTTTTAGTGCAAACACAACGGCGACTAACTCTAAGTCATGTACAGGATAGTTCTTCTTATAGATCCTCAATTGCCTCGAAGCATATACCACCACTCTCCTATTCTGCATGAGGACGGATCCTAAACCTTGATATGAAGCATCACAGTATACCTCAAAAGGTTTGTTGGGATGAGGTAGGATTAACACTGGCGAATTAGTTAATCGTCTCTTCAATTCTTGGAAGCTTTCCTCACATGAAGTCTATGAATACAGCAGGAGCATTGGTTACTCCAAACGGCATCACAAGGTACTCGTAATGTCCATAGCGGGTCTGAAAGGCCGTCTTAGGAATATCTTCTACTTTCATACGGATCTGATGGTATCCAGAACGTAGATCAATCGTAGAGAAAACAGCAGCTCCCTTCAGCTGGTCCATCAGGTCATCTATCCTTGGAAGTTGATACTTATTCTTGATTGTAATCTTGTTCTGATGATGATAGTCCACACATAATCAAGAAGTCCCGTCCTTCTTCTTGACTAACAGCACTGGAGCTCCCTACGGTGAAATGCTAGGTCTCACAAACTTCTTCTCTAGCAGATCCTCCAACTGTTTCTTGAGCTCGGATAATTCTGATAGTGACATTTGATACGGTGCCATGGATATAGGACCCGACCCTGGCATAAGATCGATAGAGAATTCTATCTCCCTTTTCGGTGATAATCCAAGTATATCATCAGAAAAGACTTCAGGAAATTCATTTGCCACATGAATAGCATCCACACTGGTCTCGCCCTTGATTTCTAAGGAAGATAGAAGCACGTATCCTTGAGCTTTTTCTCTTAAGAGAATCTCGACTTGGTTAGCAGTTACAAATCCAAAAATCTCAGAATCAAGAAATATTAAGGTTTTACTAGAACAGTCCAACAGGATATGGTTAGAAGATAACCAATCCATTCCTAGAATGACATCTATTTGGGAAAGGGGTAAACATATCAAATTGAATGAAAAGACTCGACCTTCTACAGAAACAGGACAATTCAAACAAACTTGAGTAGTAACAACGGGTTTAGCAGTAGGGGTAGAAATACTTAAATCGAAAGGTAAGGAAGACACAGGCAATCCTAATCGGTGTACACAATCATAGGTAATAAAAGAATGAGTTGCCCCAAAGTCATACAGCACAGTAAAAAGATTACCTCCTATTTCACGATCTCCCTGAATCAGATCTTTGGATTGAGAGGCCTCCGTTCCACTCATGGTATAAACTCTACCTCCCACCTGGGGTATTGCAGCTCATACATTACTAATATAGGGCTCCACCTTGGGTTGATTGCAATCTTTGGAAATATGTCTGGGCTTCCTACATCTGAAGCAAATGATTCCTCTAATTACGTAGTCCTTCGTCCAGTGGTCCCTTCCACACTTTAGACATTTTGGTGTAGAACAGCCGTACCAAACTTATGGCCACTAGAATCTTCTCCATGGGGTTGTTGCTAAGCTTGACTTCGTGATGGCCTCGAATATGGCTTTTACTGAAAATGACTGCCACCGATACTCCTCCCCCTTTGGAACCGAGAGGGTCTAAAGTTACGATTTCTTATGTCCCAAGATGGTTCCAACTCCTCGAGTCTGCAACACATGTCCATCATGGCTGAGAATTGATTCATTCTCAGTGGCAGCACTCCCTTCTTCAATTCAACTCTAAAGCCCTCTTCGAACTTACGACATTTCCATGCTTCATCAGGCTAGAGTTGCAGATACCGCAAGAACTTTGACAAGCTCTCAAATTTAGAAGCATACTCATTTACTGACATGTTTCCTTGCCTCAGGCCTAGGAACTCCATCTCTTTGGCGTGTCTAGCACTGGCTGGAAAGTACTTCTCTAAGAACTTGTCCTTGAAGGCTTCCCAAGTGATTACGATTCCTTCAGCTACCACGAGTCGTTGAGCTCCCTTCCACCAGTCTTTGGCATCTCCCATGAACATTAAGGTAGCATAGGTTACCTTTTGAGCATCAGTGCATCCCATTCCTTCAAATATCTTCTCCAATTCTTGAATCCAAAGACTAGCCTTCTCCGGGTCAAACTCTCCTCTGAATTGCGGTGGATTGTTGCAGTGAAACTCTGATAAATTATAAGTCTCAGCAGCAACTTCATGCCGTTAGGCAACTCTTTGATTTTGTTACATTATAACCTCTGCCATTCTCTGCATTGCCTCTGTCACTGCAGCCATACTATCGCAATCTCTATCAGGGTTCACACGTGCAGCTCCGCCTTGTGCCATTTTGTTCTTTCAAAGTCACATTAAACAACATACAATGAAAGTTAGATGAGGTTTTTTCACACAATTTTGTCTCCTTTTGGAAACCAAACAATACATCTCTATGTTCAGTCTCAGAGAAAACACACAGTACAAACAAAACAAACCTACCAACAAACCCAAAAGACTCAAACTTGGGCTCTAATACCAACTAATGTAACACCCTCTTTTGGGTGTCACGTTTTCGACCAACTCCTTTAAATCCCTTTACTCAAGTTATGAAATATTTGATGTTATAAAGTATAAGTCCCAAAATGTAGGTTTCTTTTTCGCGGATAACATATATGACATATTAAAGTACGGGTTCCAAAATTCCTTTTTATAGAAGCGTAAACTTTGAAGTAAGGTAACAGCATATGATATAACTACTTAATATTACACACCAAAAAGATTATATACATATCAGTGGCATGGATTACAATCCACCCAAAATATATAAGTTAAATATACAAGTTTATAGTCGAAAGACATATAGTGCCCACTGACTCCAAAATATACACTGGCCTAAGTCTAGACATCTAGGAAGTAGGATCTTCCCCTTGACCCTCCGTAGGATCCTCTTCAGGGTCTTCCTCGGGGTCCTCCTCCTCCTCATACCCTTAGTCAGCAAAGTTCCTCAACTGAGGCAATAGCTCACGAGCTGGTGTCCTAGCCGAGGACACCACAGGGTCCAGATCCTCCCTAGGGTGTAATGTAAGTCACCCCTTAGCTCCCTAATTAGCATGAAGAACTCTAAATATATAGCAATAGTAAGAGAAAAGAAAGGGACATCATTATGGGTCCTACGGATGGTTAAAGTTACATCCCCTACATATCTAATGCGTTTGTTATCCCAATCAATGCGCCAAGCGCTCGCACCATCATGAAACTAGATTCAAACATAACCAAAAAGATCTCTTCTAGTAGCCATCCCAAAATACAACAGTAGACAGCAACTCTTCCTCTCGGTCTTTATCCACAGGAATATATGAACATAGACAGACGGAATAATAATACAAAGAGGTGAGACTTTCTATATCATTACCAACAAGGCAGCCAGAGACAGCAAACAACAGCAAGGTCACAGAATACAATCATAGCAATTTACAGTTAAGTAAATTTTCCCAATAGTTAAAAATACATATCACAGGTAAATCCACAGCATATTAATAGACGATTTCACCATGTTGGCTTATCATAATGAAATTCTAAATGGTATGTGTATGGACGATGGATAGACACGTACTCCATGGAGCTAAAACCAACATCAGAGAGAATGATCGAGAGAACCATTGTCTATATATCATTAGCCTCAATATGTGCTTTTCAATATAATCAATATGTACAAAATGGCTATACAAGACACTTTTAACCGGATCGTGAATCGGATAATGCCTGGTCGAGATCGTCAGTTTGTTGCACTGCCACCACGGCCTAGTGGAACTACCAACTATCCAGTTGTGGGATACCTGCGGCCCGACGCCTCCAAGTTCAACAAGTGAACTACACTACACAATTCACACCTGCACGAAGATGTAATTCATCTCCTAGGAATTCTGTCTGACAACAAGTCATTCTGACTTTTACAATGTATGATCATATGACAATGAATTTAGGCATTCCACCTTAATAATAAGTCATTCTGATTTTTACAATATATGATCATATGTCAAATAAACATTTAATCTCATCAAAGAAACCATAACAGGATTTAGTTCATTAGCTCAATCGCATAATAACATTATGTACATATCATAAGGCATTTCAAACACAAGTCTAACGCCCCTTTTTGGGAGGGGGATGTCACATCATTACTTACGATGCGGAAAATAAAAAGAATGAATTAAGACCCAGTTCATTATAAATTAGATAAGTCTGTTTAGTTGTGATCATATAATTAAATTAGAGAACTCTTTTTTTTTGTTATAAATAATAAAATATAGTGACAAGATGTAATTACAACAAAGGGTAAAATAAAAGTAAACTATACATTCGATTAACATACATATATATGATCATATCAAACTTGTTTAATTACAACACCTGATGTACAGAAAGCAAAACTATGCATGCCTCAAAAGATTATACATGTACAACCCACCAAAAGAGATAAATCATCAAGCCCCAAAAAGAACACAGATAGTCATCAGTAGCTATCAACTGTATTAGCCTCTAAGAAGAAAGAGAAAGAACTGTGCTATGATCCTCCTCAAGGTCTTTCTCATTGGAGGAAACCCTCATTGGAGCCACCAAGTTATGGGCTGGGGCTCTAGCAGTAGAGAGGAAAGAATCCTCCTATGGGGAGTAATAACGTTCTCCCCACATAACCCTAATGGGCAGATAAAATTCTAAATGCAAGCGGACACTATAAGTGAAAATAGGTGGATCATATTGCCCCCAAGCTAACGACACTGTCACGTCTCGCAGATAGACACAGCGATCTGAAGCCAAGTTGATATGCTAGCAATTTGGACCTCTGAGAAAAGTCAGCCTCACATAACCCAAAAATCCTCGAAGACGGGTCGTCATGATCAAGTAGGTACTAGTCAAAGTCGGGCCAAAAATCGAGGAACTTGTGAACTTCACCCTCTTCACCGACGTCTTCAGAGAAACATATATATATACACAGAGATAGTAGAAATACAAAAAAGAGGTGAGACATCCTACGTTCATAACCAATTTTGGCAGTAAAGAAACATAACAGTGTAGGACGCCCACATAGCATTACAAAATAATAAACAGTATCATGAAATAAACATTAAACAGCTCAATAAACTCAGGCAGTTATAACATCAATAATATACAATTTCATTCATCACATGAATTAAATGCCAGATAATGTATAGACTTACTATGCACATGCATACGATATCATCAAAATCCTACTCCATGGAGGTAAACAAAAAAATTCAGAGAGAAAGATCAGGAGACATGTCTGTAACTCGGCTTCCGCAGCCAAAGTGCTAAAATCATTAATTTATCCACGTGCACATCAAGGCATTGTACAAGACATTCTTCACTAGATCGCGATATAGGATAGTGTCTCAGTTCGGATCATCGGTGCATTAGAATCGGTCTACCCCACAGATAGAAGAGCTACTAACTCTCCATTGCGAGGTACCCGCACCCCGATGCCCCCAAGGTCAGCATTATGACCTACACTAGTCTACTCGCACCCGCACTAAGATGTGTTCAATCTCCTAGGCAACAAGGCCTTAACAATAGTCCAACGGACTTTCACAATGCATGATGACTCCAAACATGTATCATATATATTCAACAATAATATACTTTCTATCACATACCACAATTTGGTTAAGATAAGCATTAACATATACTTAGTTAAACTCTTGGACCCATAAAAAATATTATTCAGTCCTTAAATAATACATTACAACTTTAGGGTGCATTATGGAATTATTTAACATTCTTACTTTCACTCATAGTCTTACTTTAATCAAAATTATTCTAAGTTTTGAATAAAACTTCACTCTTGGTTCTTTCCATTTTATGAATCCCTAATTAATTCCTAATTGTCCAATTAATTAAGTTTTACTTCAATTTAATATTTCTTATGAAATTCTCCTTTAGAGGAATTCTCTTACTTGTTAAGTTCCTTACTTTAAGTTATTTAAACTCACTTAGAGAATTATTCTTAGGTTTTCCCAAGTCTCACACTCTTATTCTTTAGTTAGGTCAAAAGATTCACTTTTAAGTTATCAATTAAATTTCTCTTCGTTACCTTATTAACTACTTATTACTTAATTATTGAATTCCCAAAGTTAACTAAAAATTACATCTTTTGGACCTAAAATGGCCTAGAGACCGTGGCCTCTCAAGGGTAGTAACCCTAAAATTTTACTTAACTCCATTACATCTGATTCACTTGATTAATTATGTTTCCATCTTGATTATAAAATTTTAATCATGATCCCTCCAATTGGGGGTCAGGGCCGTGAGCCTCCATGAGGAAGGCAAGGGACTTTTATTTTCATTTCATGATTTCAATCCATCCAAGATCATCAATATACATATAAGATCATCCAAATAGATTCAACAATGCAAAATCAACACATAACCACAAAAATCATACAACAAAGAGAGTAATCCTAACAAGGGTTCGTCACAAACAACACAAATTCAAGTCTCTCACTACCAAGAGAGGTTGAAGAGGATCATCTCCCTCTTACCAAAAGAGAAGACAAGCCAAGAACTCCCCTTGAAGCTCCTAGTGAAATTTGGTTTCACTCCTTCAAAATGCTAGAAATTTTAACTTCAACCAATCAACACCAATGCTTGAAAAAGAGACAATAAATGGTCATGAAGGTGGTCTTGAAAACGAAAATGAGGAAGAAAAGGTGAGGAACCAAAAATCTTACCCTAAAGCTCCAAACTTGAAGCTTGAAGAAGATGATGAAGATGGAAGCTTTTCAAGAAATCTTCAACTAGAAAGGTGTTTAGAATGTAGTGGGGATTAAGAAAATGTGGTTGCTTGGAATTTTTGTGATGGTGGAGGGCATGGAAGGAAGGTGGCCGTGTGGTGTGGTAGTAGAGAGAAGGAGGAGAAAATTTGAAAGAAGAAGAGAGAAAAAAATGTAGAGAGAGAAGTTGATAGTAAGAAATGATTTCAAAATTAGTAAATGAAACTAATAATGGGTAAAACAAAATTTTGGGCTCCAACGGGGCCATGCAGCCATGTGGGGTGTGGGAGGAGAGAGAGGGAGTGTGTAGCTTCTTTGAGAAGCTTGGTAGCTTTTTCAAAGGAGGATTTGATTTGACATAAAGTGGATTACATTTGGATAGGATAATTAGGTGATAAAGTAATTAAAATAATAAAGTGATTTGGGTTTTAACTACAAGCTATTACCCAATAGATAATTGTTACAGTGCATAAAACCAGTATTAATTATCCAACAGATAATAGAGCATATCATAAAATTTTACTTAACAGTACGTATAGAGATTTTATTTATCCGATAAAATCACGAAAAATGTAACCTCGTAAACTATGCCCGACCCCGGGTTTAGTATGATCCCCCATCGATGTTTCCACAGTTCAAGGTTTTCCAGCCTTAGGGAAAACATTTCATTTTCCCAGCTCTGTTCAGTGTGCACGTAAAACGAGAAATATATTGAAATATTCATCATTTCTAGAAAAATCCACAAAAATTCTCAAAAATCACAAATATTAGAAAATGACTATTCATCATGAAACAAACAATTTTTGGGGTGTTACACTGACTCTGCTCAATGTGCACGTAAAATGAAGAATATATTAAAATATTCGACGTTTTTGGAAAAATCCAAAAAAATTCTCAAAAATTATAAATATTATAAAATGATTATTTATAGTGAAAAAAATAATTTTCAGGGTGTTACAACTCTCCCCTTCTAAAAGGAAAATTTGTCCTCGAAATTTTCATACCTTAGAACAGTTGAGGGTGTTGCTCATTCATCTTGTCTTCCAATTCCCATGTTGCCTCTCCGGTCTTTTCGTTCCAGATCACTTTCACCAATGAGATTTCCTGTCTTCTGAGTTGTTTTACTTTCCTATATTCAATCTTTATAGGAGGTGCCTCATAGGTTAAGTTCTTTTTCAATTGTACTGTGTCCGGTGCTATGACAAGATACGGGTCAGGAATATATTTTCGTAGTTGTGACACATGAAAGACATTGTGAAGGTTTGAAAGAAAAGGTGGTAAGGCTATCTGGTAAGCTACTGGACCTATCCGAAAAAGAATTTGGTAAGGTCCAAGGAATTTGGGAGTGAGTTTTCTAGATTTCAAAACTCAGCTAACCCCAGTCGTTGGCGTGACTTTCAAAAACACATGCTTGCCTTCCTCAAACTCAAGAGGCTTTCTTCTCTTGTCCGCATAACTCTTTTGCTGAATTTGAGCTGTTCTCATCTTTTCCTGAATCATCTTGACCTTCTCAGTCGTCTGTTATATGATATCAGGTCCAACAGTAAGGCGCTCTCCGTCTTGGTACCAACACAAAGGTGTTTGGCATCGTCGTCCATACAGAGCTTCAGAGGGTGTCATCCCTATGCTTGAATATAAACTGTTGTTGTAGGTGAACTCTACCAATGGTAAAACTTCATCCCAACTTCCAGTCTGTTCTAAAGTGTAAGCCTTGAGCAAATTCTCCAACGATTGGATCGTCCTTTGTGATTGCCCATCAGTTTGTGGATGGTAAGAAGAACTCAGTCGTAGCTTTGTTCCCAATGCTTCTTGCAAAATTTTCCAAAACTTTGAGGTGAACCTTAGATCTCTATCCAAAACAATACTGGTAGGCACACCATATAGCCTAACAATCTCACCAATGTACAGTTGGGTCAGCTTCTCCATGTTATATTTTATATTGATTGGTAAGAAGTGTGCTAACTTCGTGAGTCGATCAACGATTACCCATATTGTGTCATATCCTTTTTTGGTCTTCGGCAATCCAACTACAAAATCTATCACAATGCTATCCCACTTCCATTCGGGAATAGATAGAGGTTGCAACAGTCCTAATGGTCTTTGATGTTCCACCTTTGCTTTCTGGCAAACCAGACAAGAAGACACACATCTGGTAATATCGCTCTTCATCCCATACCACCAAAATAACTTCTTCAGGTCTTGGTACATCTTTGTTATCCCCGGGTGCATACTCAACTTGCTTGTGTGAGCGTGCTTAAGAATATACTTCCTTAGCTCTTAATCCCTAGGTATACAAACTCTACCTCGGAACCTTAGAATTCCATCTGTTCCTTCCTCAAATGTTGTCGCATTGCCTTGCCTCATCATTTCTCTTTCCTCTTGTAAGAACTTATCAATTTTTTATTTTTTCCAGATGTCTTCCATTAATTCGCTTGAGATAGTGACCGTGTTCATCTAAATTTTTCCCGGTGCCAGTTCTACAAAAGACCAAACATCCCTGAACTGTTCTATTAAATCATTTTCCTTGATCATCATAGCAGAGATACTGAGTATCTTCCTACTCAAAGCGTCTGCCATGACGTTTGCCTTTCCAGGGTGATACAGAAGTCAGAAATCATAATCCTTCAGAAATTCCAACCACCTGCGTTGTCTCATATTCAGCTTATTTTGATCATATAAGTACTTCAAACTCTTGTGATCACTAAAGACGTTGAATGTCGCCCCATACAAGAAGTGTCTCCATATCTTCAAGCTAAAAACTACAGCTGCTAACTCCAAGTCAAGTGTTTGATAGTTCTTCTCATGCACTCACAACTGTCTCAAAGCATAAGCCACCACTTTTTCATTTTGCATAAGCACAGCTCCTAATCCTTGATATAAAGTATCGCAATACACTTCGAAGGGTTCATTCAGATCGGGTGGAACTAACACTGGTGAAGTAGTTAGTCGCCTCTTCAATTCTTGGAAACTTCTTCACAAGCATCAGTCCATTCAAAGACTTGATTCTTTCTTGTGAGCTGAGTGAAAGGTCCTGCTATTTTAGAGAATCCTTCAATGAACCTCTGATAGTATCTAGCCAAACCCACAAAGCTTTGGATTTCTGTTACTGTCTTCGGTCGTTCCCATTGTAGAACTGCTTCCACCTTTGACGAATCCACTGCAATCCCTTCCTTCGAGATTACATGGCCCAAAAACTTGACTTCGTCCAGCCAAATTTCACACTTTGACAATTTGGCATACAACTTCTTCTCCTTCAGAATCTGGAGAACTATACTGAGGTGTTCAACATGATCCTCCTGATTTTGAGAGTAGATCAGGATGTCGTCAATGAAGATAACAACGAATCTGTCCAAGTAAGGACGAAAGATTCAGTTCATGTAGTCCATGAAGATGGCAGGTGCATTCGTTACACCAAACGACATCAGAAGGTATTCATAATGACCGTATCGGGTACGAAAAGCCATCTTAGGTATGTCCTCTGCCTTTACCCGAATCTGATGGTAACCCGATCGCAGATCGATCTTAGAGAACAATGCTGCTCCTTTCAGTTGATCCATTAAGTTGTCTATTCTCGGAAGTGGATACTTATTCTTGATCGTGAATTTATTTAGTTGGCGATAGTTCACACACAATCGCGAGGTACCATCCTTCTTCCAGACTAGCAACACTGGTGCTACCCAGGGTGACACACTGGGTCTAACAAACTGCTTTTCTAAGAGCTCTTCCAACTGCTTCTTAAGCTCTGCTAACTCTGATGGTGACATTCTGTAAGGCGCTATAGATACGAGACCAGATCCCAGCACAAGATCAATAGCGAACTTTATCTCTCGCTTCGGCGGTAAACTAGGTACATCATTAGGAAAGACTTCGGGGAACTCATTAATCACTGGAATTGCACTCACATCAACCTCGCTCTCGACCTTCAAGGAAGACAAAAGCATGTATCCCTAAGATCATTCTTTCAAGAAAGCTCAAACTTGGTTGGCCGTCAAAAATCTGGAATCCTCATCCATATGGAAAACTATGGTTTTACTAGAACAATCCAATAGGATATAGTAGGAAGACAACCAATCCATTCCTAAAATTACATCTAACTGAGAAAGGGATAAACAAATCAAATCAATAGAAAAGATTCGACCCTCAACAATCAATGGACAATTCAAACAGACTTTGGTAGTAACAACAGGTTTATCAGTGGGTGTAGAAACAGTCAAGTCAAAAGGTAAAGAAGACACAGGTGAACCAAGTCATCGCACACAGTCATGAGAAATGAAAGAGTGGGTTGCCCCAGAGTCATACAGTATAGTTAAAATATTACCTCCTATGGTACCTTTTCCCTGTATCAGATCTTTGGATTTAGAGGCTTCAGCTCTACTCATGGTATAAACTCGGCCACCTGACTGCGACTTTGTAGCTCGTGTGGCATTGACTGAAGGCTCAGCCTTAGTTTGGTTGCAGTCTCTAGAGACATGTCTAGGCTTCCCACATCGGAAACAAATGATCCCCTTGATGGTGCAGTCTCTAGTTGCATGATCCTTCCTGCATTTCAGACATTTCGAAGAAAATGCCATATTCTGTCTGGTCCGGTTTCCACCAGAACCTCCACTAGAACCTCCACCAGATGTCTGTTGCTGATTTCCTGGTGGTCAGGAATAAGGCTTCTTTTGGAAATGGTTTGCGTTGTTGCCGCCTCCTCTTTAGAACCTACTAGGTCCAAAGTTTTGATTTCTTGTGTCCCAAGCTTGATCCAGAGCTTCCACCTGGCAACATGTATCTAGCAACTCCGAAAATTGGTTAACCTTTAAGGTGATAACTACCCTCTTCACTTCGTGCCTTAGTCCTTCCTTAAAATTTTGATATTTCCACACCTCGTCTAGTTGGTGCTGGAAATATGTTGAAAACTTGGATAAGCTTTTGAACTTTGCAGCGTATTCACTGACAAACAAGTTTCCTTGCCTCAAGCTGAGGAACTCCATTTCTTTTGTATGCCTGGCACTCGCGGGAAAATATTTTTCCAAGAACTTATTCTTGAATACCTCCCAAGTGATTGCACGACCTTCAGCTTCTAACACTCTCTGTGCCCCGTTCCACCAGTCTTCAGCATCCCTAATCAGCATAAAAGCGGCGTAAGTTACTTTCTTGTCGTTGACACAGTTCATGCCTCTGAAGATTTTCTCCAGCTCCTTGATCCACAGACTAGCTTTCTCCGGATCAAATTCTTCTTTAAACTGAGGAGGGTTGTGGCGATGGAACTCCGCCAAATTTTGTGCATCAACCGTAGCTTCGAGCTGTTGAGCAACCCTCTCCTATTATTGGGAAGCTCTTTCAATATGTTGGGCAATAACTTCTGCCATTCTTTACATTACTTCAATCGCTGCTGCCATATCTCCGCCTCGTGCCATTTCGTTCTTTCAAGTAATACTAACTGAAAACACAAGAAAAAATTAGATGTATCCTTTCGGAATACCACACACAGAGAATCACACAACACAAACAAGTCAAACCTAACCACAAAGACCTAAAGAAAACATAAATCGGGGCTCTGATACCAACTTAATGTAATGCCCTTTTTTGGGAGGGGACGTTACATCATTACTTACGATGCCGAAAACAAAAAGAATGAATTAAGATCCAGTTCATTATAAATTAGATAAGTCTGTTTAGTTGTGATCATATAATTAAATTAGCGAACTCTTTTTTTGTTACAAATAATAAAATATAGTGACGAGACGTAATTACAGCAAAGGGTAAAATAAAAGTAAACCATACATTCGATCAACATACATATATATCATCACATCAAACTTGTTTAATTACAACACCTGATCTACAAAAAGCAAAATTATGCATGCTCCAAAAGATTATACATGTACAACCCACCAAAAGAGATAAATCATCAGGCCCCAAAAAGAACACAGATAATCATCAGTAGCTATCGACAGTATCAGCCCCTAAGAAGAAAGAGAAGGAACTGTGTTAGGATCCTCCTCATCTAAGGAAACCCTCATCAGAGCCACCGAGTTGCGGGCCGGGGCACGAGCAGTAGAAAGGAAAGAATCCTCCTATGGAAAGTAATAACGTTCTCCCCATATAACCCTAATGGGCAGATAAAATTCTAAATGCAAGCGAACACTACAGGTGAAAATAGGCGGATCATATCGCCCCCAAGCTAATGACACTGTCACATCTCCTAGATAGACACAGCGGTCGAAGCCAAGTTGATATGCCAACAATCTGGACCTCTGAGAAAAGTCAGCCTCACGTAACCTAAAAAGCCTCGAAGACAGGTCGTTCATGATCAAGCAGGTACTAGTCAAAGTCGGGCCAAAAATTAGGAAACTCGTGAACTTCACCCTTTTTATTGACGTCTTCAAAGAAACATATATATATACACAGAGATAGTAGAAATACAGAAAAGAGGTGAGACATCCTACGTTCATTACCAATTTTGGCATTAAAGAAACATAACGGCGTAGGACGCCCACATAGTATTACAAAATAATAAACAATATCATGAAATAAACATTAAACAACTCAATAAACTCAGGCAATTATAACATCAATAATATACAATTTCATTCATCACATGAATTAAATGCTAGATAATGTATAGACTCACTATGCACATGCACACGATATCATCAAAATCCTGCTCCATGGAGCTAGACACAAACATTCAGAGAGAAAGATCAGGAGACATATCTGTAACTTGGCTGTTGCGGCTAAAGTGCTAAAATCATTAATTTATCCACGTGCACATCAAGGCATTGTACAAGACATTCTTCACTAGATCGCGATATAGGACAGTGTCTCAGTCCGGATCATCGGTGCGTTTGCATTGGTCTACCCTACGGACAAAAGGGCTACCAACTGTCCATTGCGAGGTACCCGCACCCCGACGCCCCCAAGGTCAACATTATGACCTACCCTAGTCTACTCGCACCTGCACTAAGGTGTGTTCAATCTCCTAGGCAACAAGGCCTTAACAACAGTCCAACAGACTTTCACAATGCATGATGACTCCATCCATGTATCATATATATTCAACAATAATATACTTTCCATCACATACCACAATTTGGCTAAGATAAGCATCAACATATACTTGGTCAAACTCTTGGACCAATAATAAATATTATTAACTCCTTAAATAATACATTACACCTTTAGGGTACATTATGAAATTATTTAACATTCTTACTTACACTCATAGTCTTATTTTAATCAAAATTATTCTAAGTTTTGAATAAAACTTCATTCTTGGTTCTTTCTATTTTATGAATCCCTAATTAATTCCTAATTGTCCAATTAATTAAGTTTCACTTCAATGTAATATTTCTTATGAAATTCTCCTCTAGAGGAATTCTCTTGCTTGTTAAGTTCCTTACTTTAAGTTTATTCAAACTCATTTGGAGAATTATTCTTAGGTTTTCCCAAATCTCACACTCTTATGCTTTAGTTAGGTCAAAAGATTCACTTTTAGGTTATCAATTAAATTTCTCTCCGTTACCTTATTAACTATTTATTACTTGATTATTGAATTCCCAAAGTTAACTAAAAATTATATCTTTTGGACCTAAAATGGCCTAGAGGCCGTGGCCACTCGAGGGTAGTAACCCTAAAATTTTTCTTAACTCCATTACATCATATTCACTTGATTAATTATGTTTCCATCTTGATTACAAAATTTCAATCATGATCCCTCCAATTGGGGGTCATGGTCGTGGGCCTCCATGAGGAAGGCAAGGGACTTTTATTTCCATTTCATGATTCCAATCCATCCAAGATCATCAATATACGTATAAGATCATCCAAATAGATTAAACAATACAAAATCAACACATAACCACAAAAATCATACAACAAAGAGAGTAACCCTAACAAGGGTTCCTCACAAACAACAAAAAATCAAGTCTCTCACTACCAAGAGAGGTTGAAGAGGATCATCTCCCTCTTACCAAAAAGAGAAGACAAGCCAAGAACTCCCCTTGAAACTCCTAGTGAAATTCGGTTTCACTCCTTCAAAACCCTAGAAATTTTAACTTCAACCAATCAACACCAATGCTTGAAAAAGATGTTGGTGTATGGCCTAGAGGCTAATACATTTGTCTGTATTTACATACATTCTATTATGCTATTTTAATATATGAGGCATTTCATTTATTGTGTTCTTTTTTAATAAACATAATAAAGTCCTTAGAATGGTAAGTTTGATGTCATAGGATATCAAGTGGATGACTTGATCGTGGGATCCTTTTAGTTAGAACACTATTCTTAAATGTCCCTAGTCAAGTATTATTGTTAACTAGGACAACAATAATGCATTGAGACTAGTATGTGCATAGACTGATGACCACATCTCACGGGTCATGGATATGAGATATCAAGTCTTCACATGGGTATATATTAGAGTAATTATGTACTGGATTGACCTGCCATGAGAACGTTACATGGATCGTTACGTGAGTGACATAAGCGATTCTCATAGTGACAATGGTGTCTATGGTCCTTTGACTTGAAATCACTACGATTCCTACATGAGAAGTTGTGTGTTTTAATACCATCAAACGTCATCTGTAACAAAGTGATTATAAAGTTGGTTATTAGACATACCATGAATCATGCAGAGGGATGTGAGTGACCTAGATGGGATTTGTCACTCCTACATAACAGGAGTCATATCTTTGGGGCCCCTGATTGAGTGAGACTGCGAAATGCATGGCCATCCTCAAATGAGTCAATATGAGATATTGATTTCATTTGTTGTTACAAAGTCTACTCGAGTATCAAGAAACGATTGATTGGACTATACAAAGGTGACGCATTCCATGCCTTATGTTCAATCTAGATATCTTGACAAAGGGACTAAATGACACGGAAACATTGGTCGCGGAAAGGTTATATCAAATCACTGACATTCTTATTACTTGGGTAGCAGCGATGTGTTGCTAGATATTGCTCACTGCTTGTAATATTAAAATGGAATTTTAATATTACTGCCAATGTAATGAGAACCTGCAGGGTCACACACATAGAGCAAATTAAAATTGAAGCAATAAATCCAAGTTGGACTTAGATCCAAATATGGGTCAGACTCATAACAGATGAATCTAGGGTTGCACAGCTTACCTTGCTACTGCTCACACTCATTTAAGGCAATCACTATTATAAACAGTACTGCTAAGGGGCTGCTAAGACATACATATTACAGAACCCTAGCCGCACCTACAGAAAAGTGAGTGAAAGAGCGACAGGTTTCTTCTCTACTCTTCACAGCTAGCACTGTGTGAGAGACATGAGGCTCCTCTTTACAGACATTGGACGTTCATGAGTCTGTTCGTTTGGATACCACATAAAGGTCATTTCTATTATGGTGTTGGTGATTCACGTCACTTGCTTTTGATCATGCTTCAAGAGGTAAATTATTTTAAAACTCAGATTATGGCTTTTCGCATGGATCCTTGGTGGGAATCCTATTTTTTCGCTGCGTGATGTATCTGCAGTCCCAACAAAAGCGACAATAAATGGTCATGAAGGTGGTCTTGAAAATGAAAATGAGGAACAAAAGGTGAGGAATCAAGAATCTTACCCTAAAGCTCCAAACTTGAAGCTTGAAGAAGATGATGAAAATGGAAGCTTTTCAAGAAATCTTCAACTAGAAAGGTG
Source organism: Ormosia semicastrata (assembly GCA_029884595.1). Lineage (NCBI taxonomy): Eukaryota > Viridiplantae > Streptophyta > Magnoliopsida > Fabales > Fabaceae > Ormosia > Ormosia semicastrata. The sequence continues at coordinate 36,648,224 of JAQQTO010000060.1, read as the reverse complement.
TTTCGAATGTAGTGGCGATTAAGATAATGTGGTTGCTTGGAATTTTTGTGATAGTGGAGGGCATGGAAGGGAGGTGGCCGTGTGGTGTGGTGGTAGAGAGAAGGAGGAGAAAATTTGAGAGAAGAAGAGAGAAGAAAATTTAGAGAGAGAAGTTGATAGTAAGAAATGATTTCAAAATTAGTAAATGAAAGTAATAATGGGTAAAATAAAATTTTGGGCTCCAAAGGGGCCATGCAGTCGTGTGGGGTGTGGGAGGAGAGAGAGGGAGCGTGTAGCTTCTTTGAGAAGCTTGGTAGCTTTTTCAAAAGAGGATTTGATTAGACATAAAGTGGATTACATTTGGATAGGATAATTAGGTGATAAAGTAATTAAAATAATAAGGTGATTAGGATTTTAACTACAAGCTATTACCCAATGGATAATTGTTACAATGCACAAAGCCAGTATTAATTATCCAATAGATAATAGAGCGTATCGCAAAATTTTACTTAACAGTACGTACAGAGATTTTATTTATTCGATAAAACCTCGAAAAATATAACCTCATTAACTGTGCCCGACCTCGGGTTTAGTAAGATCTCCCACTGACGTTTTCACAGTTCAAGGTTTTCCAGCTTCACGGAAAACATTTCATTTTTCGGGCTCTGCTCAACGCACACGTAAAATAAGGAATATATTAAAATATTTGACATTTCTGAAAAATTCTAGAAAAATTCTCAAAAATCATAAATATTATAAAATGATTATTTATGATGAAAGAAATAATTTTCGGGGTGTTACAACAAGATTCTCAGAAATCATCCTTCATGAAGGTTAAAAGAAATTCTAAGGTATTGATTTTACATTTCACTTCTCTTTTCTCAGGAGTCCTAATGACACTCTACTTGATTATAAACTCTCTTCCTCATCTATTTTTCTCTCTTAAGGCTGAACTCTTCTCCAATAAAGTGTCTAAATTTTATCTTACCACTCACTCACCATTAAAATTCCTCAATTTAGTTCCTTTCTCTTCTTAATACTTAGGTTCAATTCAACATAACATTTTTATCTTGGATACCCCATTTAGACCTCATGGTCGTGGACTTCCTAGAACACTAGGGCTTCAAATGTTTTAACTTTCACAAGTAATTTCAAGCAAATAAATCATATCAACCATCACAAATCTCACCAAGGTCACACATAGCACTAAATCACAAGAATCACATAAGGGAAGATTCACACAAAGCACCAAAAATCAACACAATAAAGTGAGTGATCCTCACATGGATCCCTCACTTTCCATACATAAATTTCATCCCTCACCACCATGAATGGTTGATGAGAAAAATCCCCCTCTTACCTTAGGAGATATCCAACAACTTGTGTAGAACTTTTGAAGCTACACTTCCTCCTTCAAGAACCCCCTTGAAAACCAAAAATGCCATAGCAAAAGTCATCATTTTTAGACTTGAAAAGAATAGTTAAGAACAAAGATCAAAGTTTTGAAAGGAAGAAAAGATGAATGGTGAAAAAGGAGAAAACTTTACCTTAGAAATCACAACCCTAACTTGAAGGAAAGCTTGAAGAATGATGAACAACTAAGATCTTTACTCTTGATGATCTTAGAAAGAGGTGTAGATTCAAGATTGTGGATGAGTGGAATCAAAGAAACAAAATGGTGGTTCCTTGGGGTGGTGGCCGTGTGGTGATAAGAGAGAAAATGGAAGAAGATGAAGAGAAAAAGTGAGAGAAAATATTTTTGGGTGAGGGGAAAGAAGTTGATAGGAAAGTTTGATAAGGAAAAGTGATTGAATTCTTGTCCAATCATCTCCTACTTCTTTCTTTGGTTGTGTGCCCTCCTAGGGAAAGGGGAAATGAAGCTTCTCTTGGAAGCTTCTCCAAAGCTTGTCTTAGCTTCTCCTTTCAAGACTAAAGTAGAAGATGAGCCAATCAATCCAAAAGATATTAAAAGTTTTATGGAACAAAATAATTATATAATCAAATACCTTCAAGTTTTAGGTGAAAAATTAATTGATGAACCTTTAGATAAACCTTCTACTTCGAAAACCAATACTAATGAAACAAAACCTCCCAAATCAATCGAAAAGCCTCTTTTCAAACCATTCAATGTTAGCAAACAGCTTAAAGTAAGTATAAAACTTTTAAATAAACCATCTAACCAAATCCTTATTAATCAATTTATAGAAAGACTAAACTTAGTTGTCCCTGATACACCACAAACCCAAGAATCAAAGACTAGTAAATCTAAAGATAAAAATCTTATCATTAACAAAATTAGACAATCTAGTTCACAATCGGGATCTGATTGCCCAAAAACTAAAACTGAAACTAATTTCGTCATCAAGGTAAATCCTGTAATCAGGCAAACCCTTAACTGGAAAAATCCTTCAAAACTCTACTATCAAAGAGCGATAGCTCCAGACTTATTGCTTGAAGAACGAAATCCAAACTTCAAATGCTTCAGCGCAAACAACATCTATGAGTGGAACATTGATGGTATGACTGAATATGCTATTATCAACACTCTTCAACATATGACCATAGTGTCTACTTCTTATCAAACATCGTATGACTGTCCTGAAGAAGTCATCGATGGAATCCTTGTTTCAGGATTTTCTGGCTAGCTTAAAGGTTGGTGGGATAGTTATATCTCTGCTGACCAAATGGTCAAGATTGCGGAAGCAGTCAAAACTAATGCCGATGGCAATATAATCCTCAGTGACATGAAGCCAATCCCTGATGCTGTCAATAATTTAATCTTCACAATCGTGCAACATTTCATAAGAGATCCATCTTTATGGAAAGATAGATCTGTCGAACTACTTTCAAACTTAAAATGCAAAACTCTAGCAGACTTTAGGTGGTATAGAGACACCTTCTTGACTAGGGTTTACACCAGAGAAGATAGTCAACAGCCTTTTTGGAAAGAAAAATTTCTTGCTGGTCGTCCAAAATCCTTAGGCGACAAGGTTCGTGACAAGAATAGAAGTCAATCCCCAAATAGAGAAATCCCATACGAGCAATTGAGTTATGGACAACTCATTGCCTTCATCCGAAAGGTAGCCCTGAAAATCATCCAAGATGACAAGATTCAAGCCTAACTCGCCAGAGAAAAGGCCCAAACCAAGCAGGACTTAGGAAAGTTCTGTGAATAATTTGGCCTTCCTTGTGCTAGGAGGAAGCCTAAACCAAAACCAAAATCTGATCGCATCCAGAAAACTCGATATTACAAACATAAAGCAAACACCAAACCTAAAAGACTTAAACAAGAATTTAAGTCCAAACCTCCAATCAATAATATCAAATCCCAAAGAAAGCTATAATTTGTTATAACTGTGGCAAACCTGGTCACATTAGTAAATATTGTAGGTTAAAAAAGAAGATAAAATCTTTAAACATTGAACCAACTATCGAAGAACAAATTAATAATTTGTTAGTCGAATCATCCGAAAAAGAGTCTGATAAAGAATCCTCTCAAGATTTAAACCAAATCCAAAATGTTGATATATCATCTGAAGGTGATTCAAATTCTCCTGAAATCATTGTCTTAACAAATGAGCAAGATCTCCTATTCGAAGTTCTTAATTCAATTAATGATCCTCAATATAGGAAAGTCTATTTAGAAAAGATAAAATGTTTAATGGAAGCAAGTTCTTCTAAATCTTTCAAAGAACCGATAATCCAAAATAAATATAATCTTATAGAAACTTAGAAAACTTGAAAAGAAAACTTCTATGAAAACTGTAACAATCCAAGATCTTCAATATGAAATTAATAATCTAAAAATCGAAGTTAAGCAACTTAAAGAACAACAAAGCTTGCATCAAATTATAATATCCCAACTTCAAGATATTCAAACTGATTCTGATAAAGATACAATTCCAGAAAACAAAAGTCAAAAAAGTCAAAAGACTGAAAATCAAGAAGACGAAGAATATTTTGCACATTATCAATTAAATGAAATTCAAAAATTCTTTATTAGCATAAACATCAAAATTGATGATTTTGTCCTCAACACTGTTGCACTGTTTGACACAGGGGTAGATTCAAATTTTATCTTGGAGGGATTAATCCCAACAAAATATTTTGAAAAAAATCCGATCAGCTTAGCACGGCTAACGGATCAAAACTAAAAATCAAATTCAAACTTTCATCTGTAATCATTGAAAACCAAGGTTTCCAAGTTGAAGCTTCTTTCTTATTAGTCAAGAATCTGAAAAATGAAGTGATCATAGGAACACCATTCCTCAAATCACTCTTCCCTCTGCAAATCATGGATGAAGGGATTACCACCCAACAATCTTGGTTAAACAATCGTTTTCAAATTTCTTAGGAAACCAATTCTAAGGAACCTCAACTTAATCCAGTATATACAAAATCAAATCAATTATCTAAAAGAGGAAATTTATTTTAAAATATTGATTCCAACCTTAGTCAACCCCAAATCCAGAAAAAGATTCAATCTCTTCTTGAACAGATTCAAGGATCAATTTGTTCAGATCTTCCGAACGCCTTCTGTGAAAGGAAGAAACATATGGTGGATCTTCCCTATGAAAAGGATTTCAATGAAAGACAAATTCCCATAAAGACTAGACCAATTCAGATGAGTCAAGAACTCGTTCAGTATTGTCAGCAGGAGGTCAAAGATCTTCTTGAGAAAGGACTCATTAGGAAAAGTAAGAGTCCATGTTTCTGCAAAAGATATTTTTCAAAAGGATGTTAAAAATCTTGCTTCAAAATAAATTTTTGCTAGATGGCAAGCAATCTTGAGTGTTTTTTATATTGACAATGAATATATCAAAGGCACCTTAAACACTTTACCTGACTACCTTACACGTGAATATTTACAGGGAAAGTAGCCCATGCCAAGGTCAACACAGTCTTCTTCCTCTAGAGGAAGAGGCACAGGTAATCCGCCTTTGGCACAGCCAGCCAAATCATCATATCAATCGGGGTCTTCAACCCTTCCATCCGGTCATCCACCCAAGCTAAGGCTGAGTCATCGACTCAGAAAAAATAATCAAAAGAAGACTATGCCATACTAATGACAACCTTGTTAGCCCTGCAAGATCAAGGCCTTGCCCAACTCCCAGATAAATCATGGAAACAAATTTTCACTGAAGAATTTGTTGAAGGAACTGACATTCAATCCATGATTCAAACCCTTAAAGGCGAAGCCACTGTAGTAAACTAACCAAAAAAAGGATTTAATCATCTAACCTTAACCCATCTCTTCCAAACCACACTACATTCCAAAAGAAAGTTTTTAGCCTGTAATTCAAATGGAACTAGAATTCTGGGATTCCAACCCAAACAGAGTTTCTTCAAAAAATTTCCCAACTAGTTTTCATTTTAAACTAAATTCATCAAACAAAACTCAATAATTTTATGAATATATTCTTGTTGATACTGACTCGGTCTCTCTTAAGCATTACAGGGACCCAAAAGATCAGTCTTACATAACCCATTCAATAATACAGATTTTAAAGGTCATGTCACCTACTGATTTTGGCAAGAATCCAAACTCATTAACGAAATTTTCTTAGCACTTTGACCCAATCGATTATAACTACTAGGATTACATGTAAGCATGAAGCAACACGTTTTGGCTCTAGAATAAGTCCAACTGCCACTCTTGGCTTATCTATTTCAAACGAAATGTCCAGTACAAGTTTCCTCACTAGTTCATGCAATGATGGAACTTCTTTGGTCCAATCCAGCAGATTCTTCCGACAAATGTTATGGAAGGATTTCAATATTTTCTGGAGAAGTTTGATTCAGGTGATGTTTTATTTCCTGTCGATCTTCACTTCTTCTCCAAGCTTTCTCTTGCCTGGATACTTTCTTGCCAGTACAAGTACAAGGCTCATGATGGTCTCCCTAAACTCCTCCCTGCACTGCAAAGGCAAGCATATGCAAAATGGTAGGCTGAATTTGATGCCTCCAGAGTATCTATAGACAACATCAAACTATGGTTCCAGAAAAACCCTAAATATCTCAAGACTGCTGATGAAGATGATTGCCAGTTTCTCAATCAGAGGGCAAAAATCTTGGCTGCTATTACTGCCTTTTCTGACAAAGATCATCTATTCCGAAACATGGAGGATGTCCTCAGGCTCTACAGAGAAATGGACGTTGCTATTAGTAGAGAATCGGTTCCTAAAAGATCTGGTTCTCTTTCTTCTTTAATCATCTTGTCAGAAGACTCTGCAAATCAGAACAAAGAGGACTGTTATGCAATCAATGTGGAAGAAGATGAATAGTCAAGTTACTATTCAAGTCACTGTAGCAATCTGCGGAAGACTACCGTTGAACACTGTCCACTATAGTGAGACACTCAATTACTATTTTGCTATTTACTGTAGCGGGACACTATAGTGTTACTATTGAAATAGTAAAATTTTAGTCTATTTATAGGATGTCTGCCCATGATGTTAGGCATTCATAATTTTTACACCCTTTTAGACATAGGTTAGTGAGAAAAGCTTTCCCCCTTCCCCTCTTCCAATCTTGTAATCTTTTCTGTAATAAAATAATCTTTCTTCTTCTTCCTCTTTCACGAGTTGAGGCTCTGCCTCTCTAGTTTTAACTTTTCTTTTATGTTTTAATAATAGTAAATTAATTAACTCTTCTATTCTTCCTCCATCGCTGGCACTGTCGAGGCTCTGCCTCCTCTTTGATTTTCATGTTTTAATTCTTGCACTTTAAATTCTGCACTTTATTTTTCTATCATTTAACTTATGTTTTCTGTCTTTTAATTATTTACATATCATGTAACGCAGTCCGTCTACTCCCCTACTTTCTCTCATCCTGCCTTTTCCACCTTTCCCGTAATCTTCGACCCTGACTTTGGTATCAGAGCCTGATGGGGAAGTAGGAATGTAAATGGTGGATTTAAGGTATTTATTATCTTATTGGACTAGATATTAATGTTATTATATCGATTAATCGTTATTCTACTTTGATGTTTATCTGCTTTATTTATTATCTTAACTTAATTGTATAATAATGTTGTTATTATATCTGGATCTAGATAGTATGCATTTGTATGTTATCTTCTCTTAACTGGACGGTACATAATGCCTGATGTTGGATCTATTCTGTGGGGCTGTAGCAGTAAGTCTTGGGGAGGCGGTAAGTCTAATTCGACAATGTCGCCACAAGTAGTAAAGGATAAGGTACGGTGGTGACCATGGTTAAGAACTGATAAATAAACGCGGTGGCTAAAGATTCAGGTATGATCTATTAAAATTTTGATAAATTATTCAGAAGATAATAATTAATTCAAACATAAATCAAAGTATGAAACATGATAATTTAAAGATCTAGTTCAAAGGATAAAATTTGACTTAAATTTTTCAGTTACAAATCTATGGAACCAAATTAGGGTAATGATATCAGGGGTTAAGTTCATATCTACTATCAACTATTTATTTTCTTGTTATTTTATTCTCTTTCCTACTATTTCTAGCGTTTATCTTCTTATATTCTGTCCTTCATTTCTGTTCTTTATATTTCAAATCTTCTGCCATGTTGTGTTCTCTGTCTTCTAAGTTTACTTTCAAATCTTCTCAATCCTCTTCATCATCGCTCACTGAGCAACAAATTAATCCATCTACAACGAACATCTTTAATGAAGAAATTTGTTTTGAAAACATAAATCAATACATGGATGACTGGGAGATCCCCAAAATCCCAAACAATGAACTTTATAAACCTGAAAGACGATTTTTTCGAAGTTCTAATTACATTATCAGGACTACAGAGAAACAAATCACCATTGAAGGTGATGATGAAGAATTTCATCTTCTCTGCCAAAAGACCTTAAAAGGTCAAGCCAACAAATACAACTATCTATATATTGGATGTGTGTAGGTAGCTGTCAAACCTTTAATTAGAGAAGGACTAAACACATTTGTTCTGCTCTGTCTAAGAGACATAAGACATAATCAATTCCATGATTCACTTCTAGGAACCATTGAAACTAGTCTTGGTCATGGTCCAATCTATTTTAATTGTTATCCTAATAGGACTGCTAGTCTAAAGGACAAAAATATTCAAGACACGTTATTCTTAAATATGAAAGTCTGTGGCTTAGACATGAAGCCCGGATCAATCCCTTTAGCCTTAATCTATAGGATTCATTACAAAGTAATGAATTCTTTCTACTCAAAGGTGTTAAAACCAAAAGACAAGGGAGTAACAATGTTATTCCTAACAGATATAACAAAGGCCAATGTACTTGTCCCTAAACAAATCCGATGGGAAGATGTAATCCTCCCTGAGAAATGGATTATGGATAAAGCAACTCCAGCTTTGCCTAGAGAAACACCTGAAATTTAGGAGATCACCTAACACCAATCAGGTAGAGTTGAACTAGCCTTCAATAGGAGAAATTCGTTTAGCTATTCTAGATCTTTTAAATGTTCATCCTCCAGATCTAAAGATTTCAGATCTGCAGTTTCCAGAAAATCTTTCTCTACAATTCAATCTACTCTATCTACAATCAATCTTCGGGGACTGGATACGTCATCAAGCATCCCAAGACTAACGTGAAGACGAAGATGAACAGAGATCTATTCAATCTCCAACCTATTCCTCTCTTTATGATGATGTCCATGTTATTTGAATTCATTATAGATAAGGAAACCCTTAGGAAATACTTCTATTCCTCGGAATGGACTCCGCAAAGGAAATGGTTTTTCAAAAATTTTAAGGGATCAAACAGAATTGAAATCCAAGAGAAGTTCTACAAATTTCTCAAACAAAGTCAAACAACATATTCCTTTCTTCAATTGGTTTCATGCCTACATGATTAAGAATGAAATACATGATTAAGAATGAAATTGAATATCCTGGGAGCATTAGTCTGATTGAAGATAAATCAGCTAATGTTCTTATTTTTTGGCATCGCAAGGATGGTGAGTTAATCAAATCTAAATTACCTCCTTCTAGTTAGTATCTTATCCCAAACATAAAAGATGTAACACCCTCTTTTGGGTGTCACATTTTTGACCAACTCCTTTAAATCCCTTTACTCAAGTTATGGAATATTTGATTTTATAAAGCATAAGTTCCAAAATGTAGGTTTCTTTTTCGTCGTTAACATATATGACATATTAAAGTACGGGTTCCAAAATTCCTTTTTATAGAAGCGTAAACTTTGAAGTAAGGTGACAGCACACGATATAAGTACTTAATATTACACACCAAAAAGATTATATACATATCAATGACATGGATTACAATCCACCCAAAATATACAAGTTAAATATACAAGTTTATAGCTGAAAGACATATTGTGCCCACTGACTCCAAAATATACATTGGCCAAAGTTTAGACATCTAGGTAGCAGGATCTTCCCCTGGACCCTCCGTAGGATCCTCCTCGGGGTTTTTCTCGGGGTCCTCTTCCTCCTCAGACCCTAAGTCAGCAAAGTTCCTCAACTGAGGCAACAGCTCACAAGATAGTGTCCTAGCCGAGGACACCACAAGGCCCGGATCCTCCCTAGGGGTGTAATGTAAGTCCCCCCATAACTCCCTGCTCGGCATGAAGAACTCTAAATATACAGCAATAGTAAGAGAAAAGAAAGGGACATCATTACAGGTCCTACGGATGGTTAAAGTTACATCCCCTATATATCTAATGCGTTCGTTATCCCAATCAATGCGCCAGGCGCTCACACCATCATGAAACTGGATTCGAACATAACCAAAAAGATCTCTTCTAGCAGTCATCCAAAAACACAACAGCAGATAGCAACTCTTCCTCTCGGTATTTATCCCCAGCAACATATGAATAGTGATAGACAGAATAAGAATACAAAGAGGTGAGACTTTCTACATCTTTACCTACATGGCAGCTAGAGATAGCAAACAACAGTAAGGTCACAGAATACAATCATAGCAATTTACAGTTAAGTTAATTTCCCCCACAGATATCTCAAAAATATATATCACAGGTAATTCCATAGTATATTAACAAACAATTTCACCATGTAGGTTCATCATAATGAAATGCTAAATGGTATGTGTATGCACAATGGACAGACACCTACTCCATGGAGCTAAATCCAACATCGGAGAGAATGATCGAGAGAATCATTGTCTGTATATCGTTAGCCTCAACATGTGCTTTTCAATATAATCAATATGCGCAAAATGGCTATACAAGACACTCTCAACCGAATCGTGAATAGGATAGTGCCTGGTCAATATCGTCGGTGCGTTGCACAATCACCACGGCCCAATGGAGCTACCAACTGTCCAATTGTGGGATACCTGCACCCCGATGTCTCCAAGTTCAACAGGTGAACAACACTACACAATTCGCACCCATACAAAGGTGTAATTCATCTCCTAGGCATTCCTCCTGACAACAAGTTATTTCGACTTTTACAATGTATGATCATATGACAATGAATTTAGAAATTCCACCTTAACAATAAGTCATTTCGACTTTTACAATGTATGATCATATGTCAAATAAACATTTAATCTCATCAAAGAAACCATAACAGGATTCAGTTCATTAGCTCAACTGCATAATAACATTATGTCAAAATCATAAGGCATTTCAAACACAAGATTCTTAGAAATCATCCTTCATGAAGGTTAAAAGAAATTATAAGGTATTGTTTTACATTTCACTTCTCTTTTCTCATGAGTCCTAATGGCACTCTACTTGATTATGAACTCTCTTCCTCATCTATTTTTCTCTCTTAAGGCCGAACTCTTCTCTAACAAAGTGTCTAAATTTTATCTTACCACTCACTCACCATTAAAATTCCTCAATTTAGTTCCTTTTTCTTCTTAATACTTAAGTTCAATTCAACATAACATTTTTATCTTGGATACCCCATTTGGACCTCATGGCCGTGGGCTTCCTAGAACACGAGGGCTTCAAATATTTTAACTTTCACAAGTAATCTCAAGCAAATAAATCATATCAACCATCACAAATCTCACTAAGGTCACACATAGCACTAAATCACAAGAATCACATAAGGAAAGATTCACACAAAGCACGAAAATCAACACAATAAAGTGAGGGATCCTCACATGGATCCCTCACTTTCCACACATAAATTTTGTCCCTCACCACTATGAATGGGTGATGAGAAAAATCTCCCTCTTACCTTAGGAGATATCCAACAACTTGTGTAGAACTTTTGAAGCAACACTTCCTCCTTCAAAAACCCCCTTGAAAATTGAAAATGCCATAGCAAAAGTCATCATTTTTAGACTTGAAAAGAATAGTTAAGAACAAAGATGAAAGCTTTGCAAGGAAGAAAAGATGAATGGTGAAAAAAGAGGAAACTTTACCTTAGGAATCATAACCTGAAGGAAAGTCTGAAGAATGAAGAACAACTAAGATCTTCACTCTTGATGATCTTAGAAAGATGTGTAGATTCAAGATTGCGGATGAGTGGAATCAAACAAACAAAATAGTGGTTCCTTGGGGTAGTGGTCGTGTGGTGATAGGAGAGAAAATGGAAGAAGATGAAGAGAAAAAGTGAGAGAAAACATTTTTGGGTGAGGAGAAAGAAGTTGATAGGAAAGTTTGATAAGGAAAAGTGATTGAAAACTTGTCCAATCATCTCATCCTTCCTTCTTTGGCCATGTTCCCTCCTAGAGAAAGGGGAAATGAAGCTTCTCCAAAGCTTGCTCGAGAAGCTTCTCACGCTTCCTAAAAAGGTCAATCAACGATGTGACGTGATGATATCACTTAGATGGTGCCATAAAAATGACTAGATAAAAATAATCTACTAGAATTCTAATACAAACTATTATCCAGTGGATAAAAGTCACTGTCAATAAATCTAGTATCTATTATCCAATAGTTAATAGAGTGTACCCAAATTTTATCTGTCAGATAAAATCTTAAAAAATGAAAACTTCGTAAACTGTGTCTGGCTTCGGGTTTAGTAAGATCCCCCGACCCTGGTTTAACAGTCCAAAGTTTTCTGGCTTCAGAGTAATATTTTATTTCTCCGGCCCCACTTAATGTGCACATAAATCGAAAAATATAATAAAATAATTAAACATTTCAAATAATTCTAGAAAAATTCACAAAAATCAAAATATTATAAAATGAATAAATATCACAAAATAATAAATTTTTGGGGTGCTACAATTCTCCCCCTTTAAAAAGAATTTCATCCTCGAAATTCATCGTACTTTAAAATGAATACGGATATTGCTCCCTTATCTTGTCCTTTAACTCCCAAGTTGCATCTCCAGTCACATCATTCCAGATTACTTTGACTAAAAAAATTTCTTTGTCCCTGAGTTGCTTTACCCTCCTATCCTCAATCTTAATAAGAAGTGTTTCGTAGGTCAAGTTCTCCTTTAGCTGTACTATATCTAGCTCTATGACATGGGCTGGATCAGGAATATACTTTCGTAATTGTGACATGTGGAAGACATCATGAAGTTTGGAAAAAGGTGGTAAAGGTATTTGGTAGGCTACTTGACCTATCCGACGAAGAATTTGGTAGGGTCCAATGAATTTTGGGGTGAGTTTTCTAGATTTAAGAACCTTTCCAACACCAGTCGTAGGTATGACCCTGAACAACACATGCTCTCCTTCCTCGAATTCGAGAATTTGTCATCTCTTGTCAGCATATCTTTTCTGTCGGCTTTGAGTTTCTCTCATCCTTTCCTGAATCATCTTAACCTTTTCAGTTGTCTGCTGTACTAGTTTAGGTCCTACCGCAAAACTTTCACTATCTTGGTACCAACACAATGGTGTTCTACACCATCACCCATACAATGCTTCATAAGGTGCCATTTCGATGCTTGCATGGAAATTGTTATTATAGGTAAACTCTATCAAAGGCAAGAATTCATCCCTACTCCCAGTCTGCTCCAAAATGCAAGCCCTTAACAAATCCTCCAATGATTGGATTGTTCTCTCTGACTGACCGTCCAACTGTGGGTGATACGCAGAACTCAAATAAAGCTTCGTTCCTATGGCTTTTTGCAGACTCTGCCAAAATCTTGAGCATATGACCATAATGTCTACTGCTTATCAAACTTCATATGACTGTCCTAAAGAAGTCATCGTCGAAATCCTTGTTTTAGGATTTTTCGGCCAGCTTAAAGGTTGGTGGGATAATTATATCTCCGTAGACCAAAAGGTCGAGATTGTTGAAGCAGACAAAACTGATGCCAATGGCAATATAATCCTCAGTGACGGGAAGCCAATTCCTGATGCTGTTAACTATTTAATCTTAACAATCACCCAACTTTTCATAGGAGATCCGTCTTTATGGAAAGATAGATTTGTTGAACTTTGTTCAAACTTAAAATGCAAAACTCTAGCTGACCTTAGGTGGTATAGAGACACCTTCTTGACTAGGGTATACACCAGAGAAGATAGTCAATAGCCTTTTTGGAAAGAAAAATTTATTGCTGGCCTTCCAAAATCCTTAGGCGACAAGGTTTGTGACAAGATCAGAAGTCAATCCCCAAATGGAGAAATCCTATTTGAGCAATTGAGTTATGGACAACTCATTGCCTTCATCCAAAAGGTAGCCTTGAAAATCTCCCAAGATGATAAGATTTAAGCCCAACTCACGAAAGAAAAGGCCCAAACCAAGCCGGACTTAGGAATATTTTGTAAATAATTTGGTCTTCCTTGTGCTAGGAGGAAGCCTAAACCAAAACCAAAATTCTGATCGTATCCAGAAAACTCGATATTACAAACATAAAGCAATCACCAAACCCAGAAGACTTAAACAAGAATTTAAGTCCAAACCTCCAATCAATAATATCAAATCCCAAAGAAACCTATAATTTGCTATAACTGTGGCAAACCTGGTCATATTAGTAAATATTGTAAGTTAAAAAAGAAGATAAAATCTTTAAATCTTGAACCAACTATCGAAGAACAAATTAAAAATTTATTAGTTGAATCATCCGAAAAAGAGTCTGATAAAGAATCCTTTGAAGATTTAAACCAAATCCAAAATGATGATATATCATCTGAAGGAGATTCAAATTCTCCTAAAATCAATGTCTTAATAAAAGAGCAAGATCTCCTATTCGAAGTTCTTAATTCAATTAATGATCCTCAAGATAGGAAAGTCTATTTAGAAAAGATAAAATCTTTAATGGAAGCTAGTTCTTCTAAATCTTTCAAAGAACCGATAATCAAAAATAAATATAATCTTACAGAAACATTTAGAAAACTTGAAAAGAAACCTTCTAAGAAAACTGTAACAATCCAAGATCTTCAATATGAAATTAATAATTTGAAAATCGAAGTTAAACAACTTAAAGAACAGCAAAGCTTGCATCAAATTATAATATCTCAACTTCAAGATATTCAAACTGATTCTGATAAAGATACAATTCTAGAAAACAAAAGTAAAAAAAGTCAAAAAACTGAAAATCAAGAAGACGAAGAATTTTTTGCACAAATTATCAATCAAATGAAAATTCAAAAATTCTTTATTAGCATAATCATCAAAATTGATGATTTTGCCCTCAACACTGTCGCACTATTTGACACAGGGATAGATTCAAATTGTATCTTGGAGGGATTAATCCAAACAAAATATTATGAAAAAACATCCGGACAGCTTAGCACAGCTAACGGTTCAAAACTAAAAATCAAATTCAATCTTTCATCTGCAATCATTGAAAACCAAGGTTTCCAAGTTGAAACTTCCTTCTTATTAGTCAAGAATCTAAAAAATGAAGTGATCTTAGGAACACCATTCATCAAATCACTCTTCCCTCTGTAAATCACGGATGAAGGGATTACTACCCAATATCTTGGTGAAACAATCATTTTCAAATTTCTTAGGAAACCAATTCTAAGGAACCTCAACTTAATCCAATATAAACAAAATCAAATCAATTATCTAAAAGAGGAAATTTCTTTTAAAAATATTGATTCCAACCTTAGTCAACCCCAAATCTGGAAAAGGATTCAATATCTTCTTGAACAGATTCATGGATCAATTTGTTCAGATCTTCCGAACGCCTTCTGGGAAAGGAAGAAACATATGGTGGATCTTCCCTACGAAAAGGATTTCAATGAAAGACAAATTCCCACAAAGGCTAGAGAATTTCAGATGAGTCAAGAACTCATTCAGTATTGTCAGCAGGAGGTCAAAGATCTTCTTAAGAAAGGACTCATTAGGAAAAGTAAGAGTCCATGGTCTTGTTCTGCCTTCTACGTCAACAAACAAGCTAAGATCGAAAGAGGTACTCCTTGATTGGTCATTAATTACAAACCGCTCAATGAAGCACTCCAATGGATTCTGTATCCGATTCCAAATAAGAAAGATATTCTTAAAAGACTGCACTCAGCTAAAATCTTTTCTAAAGACGACATGAAATCTGGATTTTGGCAAATCCAAATCAAAGAAAGTGATCGCTACAAGATAGCTTTCACTGTACCATTTGGGTAGTACGAATGGAACGTAATGCCCTTTGGTCTAAAAAATGCTACTTCAGAATTCCAAAGGATCATGAATGAAATATTCAATCCTTACTCAAACTTTATTATCGTCTACATTGATGATGTTCTTGTTTTTCTCAATCAATAGATCAACATTTTAAACATATTAATATCTTTATTGGAGTTATTAAAAGAAATGGTCTTGCGGTCTCCAAGTCAAAGATTAATCTATTTCAAACTAAAATTAGATTTCTTGGTCATAATATTTATTAGGGAACTATCAATCCTATTAATCGACTAATTGAGTTTGTTGACAAGTTTCCAAATCAAATCATTGATAAAAATCAATTACAAAGATTTCTTGGTTGTTTAAATTATGTCGCTGACTTCTTTCCTCAGCTAAGTAATCTTATCAAACATTTACATGATCATCTAAAAAAGAGTCCTCCTCCTTGGTCAGACACTCAAACAAATATTGTCAAATAGGTAAAATCTCAGGTAAAGGATCTTCCTTGTCTCTATCTTCCAAATCCTCAATCATTCAAAATTGTTGAAACGGATACCTCTGACATAGGTTATGGTGGCATTCTCAAACAGCGTGTCGCAGACAAAGAACATATCATTGCATATGCATCAAAACACTGGAATCCTGCACAGCAGAATTATTCAACTATCAAAAAAGAAATATTAGCAATTGTTCTTTGCATTTCAAAGTTTCGATCTTATTTATTAAATTAGAAATTTTTAATCAGAGTCGATTGCAAATCTGCAAAAGATATTTTACAAAAAGATGTTAAAAATCTTGCTTCAAAACAAATTTTTGCTAGATGGCAAGCAATGTTGAGTGTTTTTTATTTTGACATTGAATATATCAAAGGCACCTCAAACACTTTACCTGACTACCTTACACGTGAATATTTACAGGGAAAGTAGCCCCATGTTAAGGTCAACATGATCTTTTTTCGCTAGGGGAAGAGGCATAGGTAATCTGCCTCTGGCACAGCCATCCAAATCATCATATCAACAGTGGTCTTCAACCCTTCCATCTGGGTCATCCACCCAAGCTAAGGCTGAGTCATCGACTCTGAAAAAATAATCAAAAGAAGACTATGCCATGTTAATCACAACCTTGTTAGCCCTGCAAGATCAAGGCCTAACCCATCTCCCAGATAAATCATGGAAACAAATTTTCACTGAAGAATTTGTTGAAGGAACTGACATTCAATCCATGATTCAAACCCTTAAAGGCAAAGCCATTATAGTAAACTAACCAAAAAAGGATTTAATCATCCAACCTCAACCCATCTCTTCCAAACCACACTACATTCCAAAAGAAAGTTTTTGTCCTATAATTCAAATGGAACCAGAATTCTGGGATTCCAACCCAAACAAAGTTTTTTCAAAAAATTTCCCAACTGGTTTTCATTTTAAACTAAATTCATCAAACAAAACTCAACAATTTTATCAATATATTCTTGCTGATACTGACTTGGTCTCTTTCAAGCATTACAGGGACCCAAAAGATAAGTCTTACATAACCCATTCAACAATACAGATTTTAAAGGTCATGTCACCTACTGATTTTGGCAAGAATCCGAACTCAATAAAGAAATTTTCTCAGCATTTTAACCCAATCAGTTATAATTACTGGGATTACATGTAAGCATGGAGCAATACGTTTTGGCTCCAGAATAAGTCCAACCACCACTCCAGGCTTATCTATTTCAAACAAATTGTCTAGTACAAGTTCCCTCACTAGTTCATGCAATGGTGGAACTTCTTTGGTCTAATCCAGCAGATTCTTCCGACAAATGTTATGGAAAGATTTCAATATTTTTTGGAGAAGTTTGATTCAGGTGATTATTTATTTCCTATCGATCTTCACTTCTTCTCCAAGCTTTCTCTTGCCTGGATACTTTCTTGGCAGTACAAGTACAAGGCTCATGATGGTCTCCCTAAACTCCTCCCTGCACTACAAAGGCAAGCATATGCAAAATGGTGGGCTGAATTTGACGCCTCCAGAGCATCTATAGACAACATCAAACTATGGTTCTAGAAGAACCCTAAATATCTCAAGACTGCTGATGAAGATGATTGCCATTTTCTCAATCAGAGGGCAAAAATCTTGGCTGCTATTGTCGCCTATTCCGACAAATATCATCTATTCAGAAACATAGAGGACGTCCTTAGGCTTTACAGAGAAATGGACGTTGCTATTAGCAAAGAACCAATTCCTAAAAGATCTGGTTCTCCTTCTCCTTCAATCATCTTGTTAGAAGACTCTGCAAACCAAAACGAAGATGACTATTATGCAATCAATCTAGAAGAAGATGAATAGCCAAGTTACTATTCAGTCACTATAGGAATCACTGTAGCAATCTGTGGAAGACTACTGTTGAAGACTATTCACTGTAGCGGGGTGATTGATTACTATTTTACTGTTCACTGTAGCAGGACACTGTTGCGTTACTGTTGAAATAGTAAAATTTTAGTCTATTTATAGGATGTCTGCCCACGATGTTAGGAATTCGTAATTTTTACACCCTTTTAGAGAGAGGTTTAGGAGAGAAGCTCTCCTCCTTCCCCTCTTCCAATCTTGTAATCTTTTTTGTAATAAAATAATTTTTCTTCTTTTTCCTCTTTCACCAGTTGAGGCTCTGCCTCTCTGGTTTTAACTTTTATTTTATGTTTTAATAATAATAATTTAATTAACTCTTATCTTCTTCCTCTTTCGTCGGCACTATCGTGGCTCTGCCTCTCTTCGGTTTTCATGTTTTAATTCCTGCACTTTATTTTTTTTTTCTTTTAATTTATGTTTTTTGTCTTTTAATTATTTGTATATCATGTAACGCAGTCTGTCTACTCTTCTACTTTCTTTCATCCTGTCTCTTCCGCCTTTCCCGTGATCTTCAACCCTGACTCTGGTATCAGAGCCTAATGGGGAAGTAGGAATGTAAATGGTGGATTTAAGTTATTTATTATCTTAGTGAACTGGATATTAATGTCATTATATCGATTAATTGTTATTCTGCTTTGATGTTTATCTGCTTTATTTATTATCTTAACTGAAC
The DNA here is from genome assembly GCA_029884595.1 of Ormosia semicastrata. Lineage (NCBI taxonomy): Eukaryota > Viridiplantae > Streptophyta > Magnoliopsida > Fabales > Fabaceae > Ormosia > Ormosia semicastrata. Next base: position 36,629,738 of record JAQQTO010000060.1, on the reverse strand, counting down.
TGTATAATAATGTTGTTATTACATCTGGATCTAGATAGTACGCATTTGTATGTTATCTTTTCTTAGCTGGATGGTACATAATGCCTGATGTTAGATCTATTCTGTGGGGATGTAGCAATAAGTCATTGGGAGGTGGTAAGTCTAATTTGACAATGTCACCACAAGTAGTGAAGGATGATGTACGTTGGTGACCATGGTTAAAAACTGATAAATAAATGCAGTGGCTAAAGATCCAGGTATGATCTATTAAAATTTTGACAAATTATTCAAAAGATAACAATTAATTCAGACATAAATCAAAGTATGAAACATGATAATTTTAAGATCTAGTTCAAAGGATAAAATTTGACTTAAATTTTTCAGTTACAAATCTATGGAACCAAATGAGGGTAATGATATCAGGGGTTAAGTTCATATCTGCTATCAGCTGTTTATTTTCTTGCTATTTTATTCTTTTTCCTGCTATTTCCTGCGTTTATCTTCTTATATTTTGTCCTTCATTTCTGCTCTTTATATTTCAAATCTTCTGTCATGTTGCGTTCTCTGTCTTCTAAGTTTACTTTCAAATCTTCTCAATCCTCTTCATCATCGCTCATTGAGCAACAAAGTAATCCATCTACAACGAATATCTTCAATCAAGAAATTTGTTTTGAAAACATAAATCAAGATATGGATGACTGGGAGATCCCCAGAATCCCAAACAATGAACTTTATAAACCTGAAGGACGATTCTTTCAAAGTTCTGATTACATTATCAGGACTGCAGAGAAACAAATCACCATTGAAGGTGATGATGAATAATTTCATCTTCTCTGCCAAGAGACCTTAAAAGGTCAAGCCAACAAATACAACTATCTACATATTGAATGTGTGCAGGTAGCTATCAAACCTTTAATCAAAGAAGGACGAAACGCATATGTTCTACTTTGTCTAAGAGACATAAGACATAATCAATTCCATGATTCGCTTCTAGGAACTGTTGAAACTAGTCTTGGTCATGGTCCAATCTATTTTAATTATTATCCTAATAGGACTGCTAGTCTAAAGGACAAAAATATTCAAGACACGTTGAGCTTAAACATCAAAGTCTGTGGCTTAGACATAAAGCCCGAATCAATACCTTTAGCCTTAATCTATAGGATTCAATACAAAGTAATGAATTCTTTCTAGTCAAAGGCGTTAAAACCAAAAGATAAGGGAGTAACAATGTTATTCCTGACAAATATAACAAAGGCCAACATTGTTGTCCTTAAACAAATATAATGGGAAAATGTAATCCTCCCTAAGAAATGGATTATGGATAAAGCAACTCCAGCTTTGCCCAGAGAAACACCTGAAATTCAGGAGATCACCCAACACCAATTAGGTAGAGTTGAACTAGCCTTAAATAGGAGAAATTCGTTCAACTCTTTTAGATCTCCATCCTCCAGATCTGAAGATTTCAGATCTGCAGTTTCTAGAAAACCTTTCTCTACAATTCAATCTACTCTATCTACAATCAATCTTCGGGGACTGGATACGTCATCAAGCATCCCAAGACCAACGTACCAAACTGAAGACGAAGATGAACAGAGATCTATTCAATGTCCAACCTATTCCTCTCTTAATAATGATGTCTATGTTATCTGAATTCATTATAGATAAGGAAACCCTTATAAAAGACTTTTATTCCTCGGAATGGACTTCACAAAGGAAATGGTTTTTCAAAAATTTTAAGGGATCAAACAGAATTGAAATCCAGGAGAAGTTCTACGAATTTCTCAACAAAGTTAAACAACATATTCCTTTCTTCAATTGGTTTCATGCCTACATGATTAAGAATGAAATTGAATATCCTTGGAGCATTAGTCTGATTAAAGATAAATCAACTAATGTTCTTACTGTCTGGCATCACAAAGATGGTGAGTTAATCAAATCTGAATTACCTCCTCCTAGTCACTATCTTATCCCAAACATAAAAGACTAAGATAACAATCTTGTCTTAGCTTCTCCTTTCAAGACTAAAGTAGAAGATGAGCTAATCAATCCGAAAGATATTAAAAGCCTTATGGAACAAAATAATTATACAAACAAATACCTTCAAGTTTTAGGTGAAAAATTAATTAATAAACCTTTACATAAACCTTCCACTTTGGGAACCAAAATTGATGAAACAAAACCTCTCAAATCAATCGAAAGCCTCTTTTCAAACCATTCAAAGTTAGCAAACAACTTAAAGAAAGTACAAAACTTTTAAATAAACCATCTAACCAAAACCTCATTATTGAATTTATGGAAAGACTAAACTTAGTCGCCCCTAATACACCACAAACCCAAGAATCAAAGACCAGTAAATCTAAAGATAAAAATCTTATCATTAACATAATTAGACAATCTAGTTCACAATCGGGATCTGATTGCCCAGAAAATGAAACTGAAACTAATTCTGTCATCAAGGTAAATCCTGTAATTAGCCAAACTCTTAATTGGAAAAATCCTTCAAAACTCTACTATCAAAAAGCAACAGCTCCAGACTTGTTACTTGAAGAACAAAATACAAACTTCAGAAGCTTCAGTGCAAACAACATCTATGAGTGGAACATTGATGGTATGACTGAATATGCTATTATCAACACTCTTCAGCATATGACCATGGTGTCTACTGCTTATTAAACTTCGTATGACTGTCCTGAAGAAGTCATCATTGGAATCCTTGTTTCAGGATTTTCTGGCCAGGTAAAAGGTTGGTGGGATAATTATATCTCCGCTAACCAAAAGGTTGAGATTGCGGAAGCAGTCAAAACTGATGCCGATGGCAATATAATCCTCAGTGACGGGAAGCCAATTCTTGATGTTGTCAACAATTTAATCTTCACAGTCGCCCAACATTTCATAGGAGATCCGTCTTTATGGAAAGATAGATCTGTCGAACATCTTTCAAACTTAAAATGCAAAACTCTAGTTAACTTTAGGTGGTATAGAGACACCTTCTTGACCAGGATTTACACTAGAGAAGATAGTCAACAGCCTTTCTGGAAAGAAAAATTTCTTGCTGGTCTTTCAAAATCCTTAGGTGACAAGGTTCGTGACAAGATCAGAAGTCAATCCCCAAATGGAGAAATCCCATACGAGCAATTGAGTTATAGACAATTCATTGCTTTCATCCAAAAGGTAGCCCTAAAAATCTGCCAAGATGACAAGATTCAAGACTAACTCGTCAGAGAAAAGACCCAAACCAAGCTGGACTTAGGAACATTCTGTGAATAATTTAGTCTTCCTTGTGCTAGGAGGAAGCCTAAACCAAAACCAAAATATGATTGTATCTAGAAAACTTGATATTAAAAACATAAAGCAAACACCAAACCCAGAAGACTTAAATAAGAATTTAAGTCCAAACCTCCAATTGATAATATCAAAATCCCAAAGAAACCTATAATTTGCTATAACTGTGGCAAACCTGGTCACATTAGTAAATATTATAGGTTAAAAAAGAAGATAAAATCTTTAAACATTGAACTAACTATCGAAGAACAAATTAATAATTTGTTAGTCGAATCATCCGAAGAAGAGTCTAATAAAGAATCCTCTGAAGATTTAAACCAAATCCAAAATGGTGATATATCAACTGAAGGAGATTCAGATTCTCCTGAAATCAATGTCTTAACAAAGGAGCAAGATCTCCTGTTCGAAGTTCTTAATTCAATTAATGATCCTCAAGATAGGAAAGTCTATTTAGAAAAGATAAAATCTTTAATAGAAGCAAGTTCTTCTAAATCTTTCAAAGAACCGATAATCCAAAATAAATATAATCTTACATAAACACTTAGAAAACTTGAAAAGAAAATTCTAAGAAAACTGTAATAATCCAAGATCTTCAATATGAAATTAATAATCTAAAAATCAAAGTTAAACAACTTAAAGAATAGCGAAGCTTGCATCAAATTATAATATCCCAACTTCAAGATATTCAAACTCATTCTGATAAAGATACAATTCCAGAAAACAAAAGTCAAAAAAGTCAAAAGACTGAAAATCAAGAAGATGAAGAATTTTTTGCACAAATTATCAATCAAATGAAAATTCAAAAATTCTTTATTAACATAAAATCAAAATTGATGATTTTGTCCTCAACACTGTTGGACTGTTTGACACGAGCAGATTTAAATTGTATCTTGGAGGGATTAATCCCAACAAAATATTTTAAAAAAACATCCAAACAGCTTAGCACAGCTAATGGTTCAAAACTAAAAATCAAATTCAAACTTTCATCAATAATCATTGAAAACCAAGGTTTCCAAGTTGAAACTTCCGTCTTATTAGTCAAGAATCTAAAAAATGAAGTGATCTTTGGAACACCATTCATCATATCACTCTTCCCTCTGGAAATCACGGATGAAGGGATTACTACCCAACATCTTGGTCAAACAATCATTTTCAAATTTCTTAGGAAACTAATTCTAAGGAACCTTAACTTAATCCAATATAAACAAAATCAAATCAATTATCTAAAAGAGGAAATTTCGTTTAAAAATATTGATTCTAACCTTAGTCAACCCCAAATCCAAAAAAGGATTCAATCTCTTCTTGAATAGATTCAAGGATCAATTTATTCAGATCTTCCAAACACCTTCTGGGAAAGGAAGAAACATATGGTGGATCTTCCCTACGAAAAGGATTTTAATGAAAGACAAATTCCCACAAAGGCTAGACCAATTCAGATGAGTCAATAACTCATTCAATATTGTCAACAGGAGGTCAAAGATCTTCTTGAGAAAGGACTCATTAGGAAAAGTAAGAGTCCATGGTCTTGTTCTGCCTTCTACGTCAACAAACAAGCTAAGATCAAAAGAGGTACTCCTTGATTGGTCATTAATTACAAACTGCTCAATGAAGCACTCCAATGGATTCGGTATCCGATTCCAAATAAGAAAGATCTTCTTAAAAGACTGCACTAAGCTAAAATCTTTTCTAAATTCGACCTGAAATCTGGATTTTGACAAATCCAAATCAAAGAAAATGATCGCTACTAGATGGCTTTCACTATACCGTTTGGGCAGTACGAAGGAAACATAATGCCCTTTGGTCTAAAAAATACTCCTTTGGAATTCCAAAGGATCATGAATGAAATATTCAATCCCTACTCAAACTTTACTATCGTCTACATTGATGATGTTCTTGTTTTTTCTCAATCAATAGATCAACATTTTAAACATATTAATATCTTTATTTGGAGTTATTAAAAGAAATGGTCTTGTAGTCTCCAAGTCAAAGTTTAATCTATTTCAAACTAAAATTAGAATTCTTCGTCATAATATTTACCAGGGAACTATCAATCCTATTAATTGACTAATTGAGTTTGCTGACAAGTTTCCAAATCAAATCATTGATAAAAATCAATTACAAAGATTTCTTGGTTGTTTAAATTATGTTACTGACTTCTTTCTTTAGCTAAGTAATCTTATCAAACCTTTACATGATCGTCTGAAAAAGAGTCCTCCTCCTTGGTCAGACACTCATACAAATATTGTCAAATAGGTAAAATCTCAGGAAAAGGATCTTCCTTGTCTCTATCTTCTAAATCCTCAATCATTAAAAATTGTTGAAACTTATGCCTCTGACATAGGTTATGGTGGCATTCTCAAACATCGTGTCGTAGACAAAGAACATATAATTGCATATGCGTCAGAACACTGGAATCCTGATCTATCAATTATTCCCGTATCTTGAGTGCTTTATAATTGATTCAATTGGATTCCATTTGTGTTTAATCGTTGTCATTCAGCTAAGTTTCTGATATGAAGCTTAATTGAAACCTTGTTATGAAACTTTGCTTAAATATGTTCATTAGCACTCATAATTGAATTGTGCTTTTCAAGAAACCTTTGAATGATGAAGTTCATAACCTCAAGCCGAGCTTTATATCCATTTGAAGAAAAAGCTAAAGACTCAAGAAGGTCAACATCAACCCTGAAGACAAAAGAGGAGGATTTCTGTGAAGATTCTAGGTGGAAATTGAAGAAACAAGATAACATGGCCCGTGTTCTTAAACACGAGGTAGGCCATGTTCTTCTCTGGCTGGACAAAAAAATACTCAAATCTGATCCATTCTATGACACGGCCTGTGTCCTATGACACGAGGTGGGCCATGTTATTCTATGACTTCTGAAATACATGGAATTGCGCTGACAGAAAGAAACACGGGGTGGGCCGTGTCAAATGACATGGCCCATGTCTTCGCAAGTTGAGGCTCAATTGATGTACAGAGGTAAACACGGGGTGGGCTGTGTCATATGACACGGCCCGTGTCTGCCAATCAGGAAGCCAAATACGAATTCTAATTATGCACTAGGTATCCAAAGTTATAAATAGGGTTGCCTAGGGTTCAAAAAGGGGGATCTCTGGATGGCAAGCCGTAAAGGAACTGAGAGAAAAAGGTTAGATCGAAGATTGAAGATTCGAGTTCGAATTATTAAAAATCAACCAATTATGTTCATTGGAGATTAGTTTGATATTTAGTTTTCCTTCTACACTTGTGTTCTTGGTGATGACTTTCTTTAGTTTTTCTGTTGATTTTGAATTTGCCATGTGTGGCTAAACTTCTTATTTGGTTCAGGAAAGATGAAACCCTAGTTTTGATTATGTGAATCCTTCGTATTTTTTTATATTCAATGCAGTTATGTTCTTATTCATATGCTTTTGTTCTTAGTTCGGTATAAAGGTTTTTATACTCTTTACAATTTTTGAAAGTGGTAAAACTAAGATTGCTATGCGCGGTTATGGTGGTATGATTAGTGAGGCATATGATCTAAGTAGTTCAATTCTGATGTGTGATTGGATCTTAGTGTGATTGGTTTTCTAATTTTAATGCAATCATTAATTAGGTGTAATAGTGGTTGCTTTATAATTAATTAATGATTAGGGTTTTATTTGAGCAGTTGCTAAATTATCCAAAACTTAGGAAAACAAGGGATTAATCTCACAATTGCATAAGAACATAATTGATCATGTTGGTATAAAGGATATGTGGATTAGCATTATCATATAAATCTAGTGGTGGATTCCATCTCTTAACCATTGTCTTTTAATTGATTTTTCAAATAGTGTTTGTTGTTATTGTTTTAGATTCAATTTCTATTTTTAGTTTTAATAAACAAAACCCCTTTTTATTGTTCACTATTTTTGAGTATTTAAACCAGGAATCAATTTATAGAGTTAATTGAATTAGTTCTCTGTGGATCGACCCTTGTTAACTACAACTGGTTGCAAAGTTTTTTTTTTTATATTTTTGGTAGAACTTGGCAACTGATTTTGATCTCAATTTTATACCAATCCGTATCACACCAAATTTTGGCACCGTTGTCAGGGAGCTAATTGTCCAATTGTGCTATTTATTTATTTCCTATTTTTCACTATGTTTTTTATTTCAGTTTTAATACTTCAATTCCTTCTTTCTAATTAATTTACAGGTGTTGATTTCCAGTGAAGAAAGGAATGAGCAATTGAGGAATTTAAGTTGCTACTTTGAACAAGTCAGCTTACATCCTCAGTTTCCCTTCCAATTCACACCTGCTGATATTGAAGCTGTCCGCCATGTAGATCTATCAAATTCTGAAATATCTGAAAAGACATTTGAAGAAGTGGTGATGGCAAAAAATACTCTGAGGGCATTGGGAGCTCCAAATTTGGATCAACAACCCCTGTGTATAGAAATTCCAGAAAATGAAGGGGCATTTGAGCTGAAATCTGGCCTAATCCATCTTTTACCATCTTTCAATGGATTAGCTGGGGAGGACTCTAACAAGCATTTGAAAGAGATACATGTGGTTTGTTCTAGCATGAAGCCTGCAGGAATTTCAGTAGAACAAGTCAAGCTTAGAGCTTTCCCATTCTCTTTAAAAGATTCTGCAAAGGAGTGACTATATTACTTGCCACCCGGATCTATTAATTCATGGCAGGACATGGCTCGGGCTTTCCTGGATAGATATTTCCCAGCCTCAAAGGCCACAACCATTGGGAAAGAAATATGTGGCATCCAACAAAGGCACGGGGAATCATTGTATAATTATTGGGAAAGGTTTAAGAGGTTGTGTGCTAGTTGCCCTCAATATCAAATCAGTGAGCAATTTCTAATTCAGTAATTCTATGAGGGTTTATTAGTGATGGACCATAACATGATTGATGCCGCTAGTGGAGGAGCTTTGGTTGATAAAACTCCTCAAGAAGCCATAAACTTAATCTCCAGAATGGATGCAAACTCTCAACAATTTTTCACTCTGAATGACACCGGAGTGAGAGCAGTTAAAGAGGCAGAAGTGACTAGTTTGCAACAACAAATAACCCAGTTGACTTCCATGGTTCAGTGGTTTATGGATAATGGAAAAGCACCGGTGAATGCTTGTGGGATTTTTTGTTCTTCTGGACATCCCATTGATATGTGTCCCACTCTACAAGAAGACACAAATGAGGAGGCAAAGGCAGTAGGGGTATATTCAGGACCTTCCAAAAACTACAACCCCTATTCCAATACATACAGTCCGGGGTAGAGGGATCATCCTAACTTTAGCAATGGAAAGCAGCCCCATAATCAACCACAGGCTTTTGGACCTCTAGGATTACAATAGAGGCAAGCACCTTTCCCTCTAAGACCACAACAATAAGCTCAAGCTCCTAGGCAACCTGAGCCTTCACTTGAGTTAATGAGGCAAATGGCCACTAATAACATTCAGTTCTAACAAGAAACAAGGGCCACCATCAGTAACTTGCAAAACCAAGTGGGATAGTTAGCCATAGAAATCAATAAGGTTCAAAGCCAATTGTCTGGAAAGCTTCCCTCACAACTAGAGGTGAATCTGAAGGAAAATGCTAGTATTGTTACATTGAGAAATGGGAAGATGCTAGATGAACCTACATCTCCACCAGTCACTAAAGAAAAAGATCCAGAATCTGAGGAGATAGATGAGAAGGGGCACAATTCTAAGGCCCCTAAGGTAAGTATCTCTGAACCACTCCCTAAGTATGTCACTAAGGCCCCTTTTCCTAGTAGATTAGCTAAGACTAATAAAGATAAACTAGAAAAAGAGATCTTAGAGACCTTAGGAGAGTGGAAATAAATATTCCTTTGTTAGATGTCATTCAGCAAGTACCTAGATATGCCAAGTTTTTAAAGAAATTATGCACTAACAAAAAAAAGTTGAAAGGAAATGAGAAGGTCCAAGTGGGAGCAAATATTTCAGTTATGATTAAAAAGAAACTCCCAGCTAAGTGTAAGGATCCTGACACATTCACTATACCATGCACCATTGGTAGCACAAGGTTTGAGAGGGCCATGCTAGATTTAGGTGCATCTATAAATGTCATGCCTTATTCTATTTATGCATCTTTACATCTAGGTCCTTTGGAACCCACTGGTGTTATTATTCAATTAGCAGATAGGTCTAATGCATACCCAAAGGGTGTTGTTGAAGATGTGTTGGTGCAGGTGAATGAGCTAGTACTTTCGGTGGACTTCTATGTGTTGGACATGGAGGAAAATAAATCCCCCAACTCTGCTTCTATTTTGTTGGGGAGACCATTCTTGAAGACTGCTAGGACGAAGATTGATGTGCACTCAGGGACATTGACCATGGAATTTGATGGAGAATTAATCAGATTCAATACCTTTGAAGCCATGAGATACCCGAGTGATGTGCACTCTGCATGTTTTATTCATTCCTTTGATGCTTTTGATTTTTTAATTTCTATAGCTTTTGAGTCTAATAATGTTGATGCTCTTGACACTGTATTGACTCATAGCTTAGATGTACAGGAAGAGAATAAGGATGATGCAAGAGAGTCATGGAGTGAGGACATTCATGATGTAGTGGCAGCCTTATATGAGCTCTCTTCCACTTCAGAAGAGCAAGAGGTATCTTATGTTGAATTACCTGTTAATAATGATGCACCTAAACCTTCTGTTGTACAGGCACCAGAGTTAGAACTGAAGGAATTGCCTAATCATCTTAAATATATATTCTTAGGAGAGAAGGACACACTTTCAGTGATCATTGCTAAGTCACTCACCCAAGAACAAGAGCAGAAATTGGTGGCTGTCTTAAGGGAGCAAAAAACGGCCATTGGTTGGACTATAGCTGACATCAAGGGTATTAGCCCCTCCATTTGTATACATAGAATCTTATTGGAGCAGGGAGCTAAGCCAGTGAGAGATCCCCAGAGGCGGTTGAATCCTCCTATGATGGAAGTTGTGAATAAGGAGATACTGAAGCTCCTAAGTGTGGGGGTGATCTACCCTATTTCTGATAGCAAGTTGGTAAGCCCAGTCCAGGTAGTACCAAAGAAATCGGGAATTACTGTGGTAAGAAATGCTACGGATGAGCTTATTCCCACTAGGCTACAAATAGGGTGGCGTGTTTGCATAGATTACATAAAATTAAATGTAGCCACTAGAAAAGATGACTTTCCTTTGCCTTTTATTGATCAAATGTTGGAAAGATTAGCTGGTCATTCTCACTATTATTTTCTAGATGGATTTTCAGGTTATAATTAGATTGTCATTGCTCTAGAAGATCAAGACAATATCACTTTCACTTGTCCTTTTAGTACCTTTGCATATAGGCGAATGTGTAGCACCCTGAAAATTATTTGTTTTATCATAAATAGTCATTTTATAATATTTATGATTTTTGAGAACTTTTTTGAATTTTTTCAAAAATGTTGAATATTTTAATATATTTCTCATTTTACGTGTGCACTGAGCAGAGCCAGCGTAACACCTCAAAAATTGTTTTTTTAATAATAAATAGTCAATTTATAATATTTGTGATTTTTAAAATTTTTTATGGATTTTTCAAAAATGTTGAATATTTTGATATATTTCTCATTTTGTGTGCGCGCTGAGCGGAGCCGAGAAAATGGAATATTTTTTCGAAGCTGGTAAACCTTGAACTGTGGAAATATCGATGGGGGATCTTACAAAACCCGAGGCTGGGTACAGTTTACGAGGTTCACATTTTTTGAGATTTTATCTGATAAATAAAATCCCGGTCTGTTCTGTTAAATGAAAATTTTGTGATACTCTCTATTATCCATCGGACAATAAATATTGACTTTGTAAACTGTAACAATTATCCATTAGGTAATAGCTTGTAGTAAAAATCCTTATCACCTTATCTAAAAATCTACTTTATGTTTAATCATGTTAACATTTTCAAATTTCTAACAAAGCTTCTCAAAGAAGCTTTATATCAAGCTCCTCATGTAAGCTTTCTAAAGCTTCCAAGACACACTTCTCTCTCTCTCTCTCTCTTCTCACGACCATGAGGCCATTTGGGAGCCAAAAAAAAATTTGTTTTCATTTTTATCATTTCTATTTCTAATTTCAAATCTCAAAAGTTACCATTACTTTACTATCACTTTCTCTCTCTACCATTTCTCTTCTCTCATTTTCCTCTCAAGTTTTCTCCTCCTTCTCTCTTCTTCTTTCCACAGCAATACCACTCCTATCCTCCCCTATTGTTGCTTGATTTCAAGCAACCACCTTGCTTGAATCTACTTTTCCATTGAAGCTTTTCTCTTCTTGTTAAAATCTCCTACAAAGAACTCAATTTTTCCTTTCTCCTTTTCTCTCCAAAACCGTCGGCCACACACTACCATCACCCCTCCATTTTTCTTTTGTTTACTCTAACTAATCACATTTCTTAAACCCTCTCATCACCATTACCCTTCTCTCTTTTGTGACCACCACCAAAATCTACCATTTTCGTTTTTCTCCATCAAGCTTTAAAGTTGGAGACTTTGAGGTAAAAGTTCATAGCTTTCTCATTTTTCCATCTCATTTTCGTGATCCATGGTCACTTTGGAGATCATGGATGCCTTTTTCAAGCATTGATTGTGATTCTTATGAGTTTGATGTTCTTAGGGTTTTCTTAGAGGGTGGAGGCCGAATTTCACAAGGAGCTTCAAGGAAGTTTCTTTGCTTTTTTTTCTCTCTTGGTAAGAGGAAGACTATCCACTTCAACCTCTATTGATAATGGGAAACTTGTATTGTATGTTCATTGTGAGAGAATCCATGTTAGGGTTACTCTCTTAGTTGTGTGTTTCTCTAATGATTCTTGTATTTATTTTACTCTATGTGATTTATTGATTATAGTGGTGTATATTGATGATCTTAGATTAGTTTTGATGGATTGGAAACATGATTTGGAAGCAAGGGTTCCTTATTTTCCCTTGGTAAGGCTCACGACCATACCCTTTCCATAGGGTATTCATGATTTAAAATTTTGCAACAAGTGGAGAGATAATTAATCGAGTGAATAATAATAAATGGATCAAAGAAAAATTTGGGTTCTCACCCTTAGGGAGGCTCATGGCCTCTAGGGCCATTTGGGTTCCAAGTATGTAAGTTTTAGGTAACCTTGGAAATCTAGTAATTAAGTACTAAGTAATTAATAATGTGATGGAATGAAAATCTATTTGGTGGCCTAGAATGATTTTCGAACTTAAGGGAAGAACAAGAGTGAGTGTGAAACTTGAGAATCATAGAATAATACTCTAAGTGAATATGATTTAATATAAGTAGAGAACTTAACTAATTAAGAGAATTAAAAGAGAATTCCTTCAGAGAAAGATTTCATAAGAAATGTTTAATTAAAGTAAAACTTCATAATAAACCTTAAAAAGTGTATTGTCTCATTTGAGGATTTGATAATATGATACTATGAGTCCATGATTGGGACCAAAATTCTGTTGATGTTCAACTTGGCCAAATTGTGGCATGCTATGGAAAAGTATTTCATTGTCGAATATACATGGATATGCATTGTGTCAACATGCATTGTGAAAGTCTGATGGACTATTGTTGAGGCCATGTTTCCTAGGAGATTGAATCACACCTATGTGCGGGTGCGAGTAGACTAGTGTAGGTCATACTATTGACCTTGGGGGCGTCGGGGTGCAAGTGTCTCACAATGGTCAGTTGGTAGCTCTTCTAGGCCATGGGATAGACCGATGCAAATGCACTGACGATTCGGACCGAGACACTGTCCTATATCGCAATCTAGTATAGAATGTCTTGTACAATGCCATGATGTACACGTTGATAAATTAAGAAATTATAACACTTGTTGGCCTCGGCAGCCGAGTTACAAACATCTCTCCTAATCATTCTCTCCGATGTTTGTGTCTAGATCCATGGAGTAGGATTTTGATATCATATGCACATGCATAGTGAGTCATCATATTATTTGGCATTTATTCGTATGATATTTTGAACTGTTGTCTTATTGATGTTACTACTGCCTAAAATTGCTTAGATGTTACTATTTGCTTATTAATGCTGATTACTATTTTTGATATGCTATGTGGGCATTTTGCGCCATTCTGTTTCTTTACTGCCATAATTGGTAATGAATGTAGGATGTCTTACCTTTTTTCTGTATTCCTACTATTCTGTTTATTTATATGTATCTTCGAAGACGTCGGTGAAGAAGGGGTAGTGCACAAATTCCCCTGCTTCTAGCCTAATTTTGATTAGCTTCCTAGTCGGATATGACGTCCCGTCCGTAAGGCTTCTTGGGATATACGAGATTGACCTTTCACGGAGGACCAGACTGTTGGCATGTCAACCTCAGTACGGATCGCTGTGTCTACCTCGGAGATGTGACTTTGACTCTTGCTTGGGGGCGTTATGATCCGCCCATCTTTACTTTTCATGCTCGTCTGTATTTGGAGTTTTACTTGCCCATATGTGACATGTGGGGAGAGCCTCACTATTCCCCACAAGAGGACTCTTTCTTATCCTCCGCACGAGCCCCCGCTCGCAACTCGGTGGCTCCGATGAGGGTTACCTCTGACGAGGAAGACCCTGAGGAGGATCCAACTATGGATTCTTCTCATTCATCTTAGGGGCCGATGTTGTGGGTAGTCGCTGATGGCTATCGGTAAATTTTTTGTGGGCCTGATATTTTGTCTTTTTGGTGGGCGGTATATGTGTAATATTTTTGGGGCATGTAAAGCTTTTGCTTTTTGTATATCTGGTAATGTAACTAAACAAGTGTGTTATAATTATATATATATGTATGTCGTTCGAATGTATAGTTTATTTTTATTTTACTCTTTGCTGTAACTACGTCTTGTCACTTCATTTTATTATTTTGTAACCAAAAAAAAGAATTTGCCAAATTATTCATACGATCACAACTAATTAGACTTATCGATATTATAATGAACCGGGTCTTAGTTTATACATTTCATTCCGCTTTATGGTTATGGTGTGACGTTTCCTCCTCAAAAAAGGGCGTTACAAATGCCTTTTGGACTTTGCAATGCACCAGGAACCTTTCAAAGATGTATGGTAAGCATATTTTCTGATTATCTAGAGAACATCATAGAGGTCTTCATGGATGATTTTAGTGTGTTTGGGGATGGATTTGAAAATTATTTAGAATATTTAAGATTGATCTTAAAAAGATGCATTGACACTAACCTTTTTTTGAATTGGGAAAAATGTCACTTTATGGTAGGAGAGGGTATAGTGTTAGGTCATGTCATTTCTGCTAGGGGAATTGAGGTTGATAAAGCTAAGGTAGAGCTTGTGCGTTCCTTACCCCTGCCTACTAGTGTGCGGGAAATTCGTTCTTTTCTTGGTCATGCAGGTTTCTACCGAAGGTTCATCAAGGATTTCTCCAAGATATCCTTGCCCCTTTGCACACTACTGCAGAAATATGTTCCTTTCCATTTTGATGAGAATTGTTTGGAGGCTTTCACTAAACTCAAGGAGTTGATGACTATGGCGCTTATCATTAGGCCACCAAATTGGGAGCTCCCATTTGAGTTGATGTGCGATGCCAGTGACTTCGCGGTAGGGGCAGTCCTAGGACAGCGAGTTGATAGGGTTCCCTATGCTATTTACTATGCATCAAGGACTCTAAGTGGTACTCAACTAAACTATTCCACAACTAAAAAAAAAACTTCTCGCTGTTGTTTTTGCTTTAGAAAAATTCAGGTCCTATTTAATTGGTTCTAAAGTAATTATTTTTTCTGATCATGTAGCTTTAAAGTATTTGCTTACAAAGAAGGAAGCAAAGCCTAGATTGCTCCGATGGATTTTGCTACTCTAGGAGTTTGACTTGGAGATTAAAGACAAAAAAGGGAGCGAAAACTTAGTGGCAGACCATTTGAGTAGGTTGGTGACTGAGAAAGAAGAGGTTCCTATCCAAGAGAGTTTTCTAGATAAGCATCTCATGGTACTCAAGAGTACAATTCCTTGGTACGCTAATATTGCTAACTACTTGGCTACCAAGAATATTCCGGAGGGCTTGAACAAAGCACAATAGGATAAATTGAGGAATGACTACAAGTACTACATCTGGGATGATCCTTACCTGTGGAAGCACTGTGCAGATCAAGTGATTAGGAGATGTATTCCAGATTCAGAAACTCACTCCATACTCTCCTTTTGTCATACCTATGCATGCGGAGGACACTTTGGCATAAAGAGAACATCTAATAAGGTACTGATAGTAGTTTTTATTGGCCTACAATTTTTAAAGATGCATACAACTTCTGTAAGTCTTGTGATCACTGTCAAAGAATAGGTAATATTGGTCTTAGAAATCAAATGCCTCAAATCCCGATAATTTTTGTGGAGATCTTTGATGTTTGGGGTATTGATTTCATGGGACCATTCCCTCCCTCCTTTGGTTTCACATACATTCTTTTAGCTGTCGATTATGTGTCTAAATGGGTGGAAGCTACGGCCACTAAAACTGATGACTCTAAAACTGTTGTGGATTTTGTGAAGTCTAACATTTTCTCCAGGTTTGGAACTCCAAGAGCCATCATTAGTGATCAAGGGACCCATTTTTGTAGTAGAACCTTTGAAGCCCTCTTAAAGAAATATGGTGTGGTGCACCAAACTTCTACTCCCTACCATCCATAGACGAATGGACAGACTGAAGTGTCCAATCGGAAAATTAAGTCTATCCTTGAAAAAACTGTGAATCCAACACACAAGGATTGGAGTACTAGACTTGATGATGCTATATGGGCTTATAGGACTGCATATAAGACCCTGATTGGCATGTCATCATTCCGATTGGTATATGGGAAACCTTGTCACTTGCTCGTGGAGCTAGAGCATCGATCTTATTAAGCCATTAAGCAAGCAAACATGGATTTGGAAGGTGTTGGGAAGCAAAGGAAGCTCCAAATACAAGAGCTAGAGGAATTGAGGAACGAGGCCTTTGAGAGTGCCCTCATTTACAAGGCCAAAATGAAGGCATTCCATGACCAAATAATCTCCAGGAAGAGCTTTCACAAAGGACAAAAAGTGTTACTATACCAGTATAGACTCAAATTGTTTCTAGGTAAACCATGTTCTAAATGGATTGAACCATTTATGGTAACCAATGTTTTTCCTTCTAGTGCAGTGGAGATCATGAATGAGGCATCTGGAAAGACATTCCAGGTCAACGAACACCATCTCAAGCCTTACCATGAAGTTCCAGAGAATGCAGAAGTTGAAGAAATGACTCTTCTCCATCTACAATATGAAGAATAATGAAGAGTGTCACAATGTCGGGCTAAGGACAATAAACTAAAGCTTAATGGGAGGCAACCCATCATCAAGAAAATCAGATTTGCTTTCTCTATCCCTTTTATTTTGTATTTCTTTATCGTTTTCCTAGTTAATTTCTTAGGTAGAATAGCTTTTGATATGTCCCTTGAATGATTGCATGGGAATCCTTGAAAATCCTTGTGCTTTGGGTTGCTAAGTTGTGCTTGAATGCATTCATTGATTGTTTGATGATTGTGTGGGCTGATTATAAGAGTTACGATGGAAGACAAGCGAGATTTTAACAATTGGCTCTGGACCCTAATCTATATTGTTAGCATTGATTTCTTAAGTATTTTTCACAGCACAACACGATTCATTTTGTTAAAATAGGGTTTCCCTATCGTTTCACTGCAAAATAGGTCATTTGGTGAAGCATTTTAAAGGATTTTTGGCAGAGAAGAACAGGGGAGGCTGTGTCAAGTGACACGACACGTGTTTGCATGCCCAGAAGACTCCATATTTGGCAGAGGAGTACACGAGTGGGGCCGTGTTAAGTGACACGGCCCGTGTTTGTGTGACCAGCTTGGCAATTCTTTGGTAGAGAGGTACATGGCCTAGGTCATGTCCATTGACACGGTTGTGTACTCGTGACAGACTTCAGTTAACCCCACTTTAGGGTTTTTTTTCCCCAAATTCCCAATCTTATCATCTTCTCTATGTAGCCACCGTTCCCCTCCACCCTCTCCTCCTCCAAATCTTTTTCTTCCACCCCCCAAATCCACCATTTCAACTAATTTTTTCACCTCAAATCTCTCAAATCTTTCATCTTTCCTCCATTTTTCTACCATTTTCCCCAAAATATCACCTTTAAATCACCACCCACCTCCCAAAACGCAACTACCCACCATCATCCACTTAACCACTATTTTTCTTCCATTTTCTAGCTCCAAATCACTACCCACTCCTTGATTCCTTCCTTCCCCACTATATTCTCACCCAAAACAACCTTTTCCATAACTTCCTGCATCCCCACCACCGTGACTACCACCACCATTGTTCCTATCTCCACCATAACCAGTACCCAACTCCACCTTCTATGCTAAGCTTCAACAATGCCTCCAAAAAAATGTGTCAAGCACACAGCCAGTGGCAGACCATATCAACCTCCTCCTACGCATGCACCACCTCCACCTATACAACATCCTCCTGAGGTAAATAGTGTTCCTTTAGACAGTAAAATAGTAGTTCCCACTAGGTTCTTGGATGGGGATACCCTACAAGCTGTTGGTCTGTATGATGAAGTTTGCACTTTATTGGGTAGGATAGGCTAGACTGATTTTGCTAATTTGAGGTATCCTACGTATGCTGAATTAACTAGGGAATTTTTATCTACATTCGAATGCAAATTGTACCCCTTCAGTGACCAAGATGGATGGCCTGGGGAAATTAAATTTAAAATGTCAAACACCCCTCATACTTTTAACGTCCATCAATTTAGTGTTATTTTTGGTTTCCTAGTTAGTCATAATTTGCTACCCCGTAAATTTAATCCCGACCGTGTTTGGTCAGAATTAACTGTTGCAAATTTTGGGGTTTATGATGCAAAAATCTCAAAAGCCTCAAAACTTCAGTCTCTCGCCCTTAGGTACATACAAAAGTGGTTAGTAAATACAATTTGTGCTAGGGGAGAAATCTAGGGGACCCTAAGTCAAACTAAACTATTTTTCCTTTATTGTATGATTAATGGGGAACCGGTCAATGGGGGACTGGTTATGTCATCAGTTTGAGCACATTGTGGCCATTAAAGCTGGCTGTATATTTTTTTTTCAAAACCTCACTCAACAGATTAGAAAGCAAGGAAATCCACTCCTTCAGACTTAAAAACCTTTCAAATCCACTAAAGCTAGTTATGTTTTTTTTTTTTCAAAACCTCACTCAACGGATTATAAAGCAAGGAAATCCACTCCTTCAGACTTAAAAACCTTTCAAATTTTCAATAAGAATTTTGGATCTTTTGCTCACCATTCAGATCACTTTAAAACTCATAGGACAGATATTTACCCGATAGGCAATGAAAAGCAATTATCTCCCCCCACACTTAAATTAGATATTGTCCTCAATGGCAAAGCGGATACACAGTAGAAAAACAAAATGCAAGGACAAGAAAAGTGCATAGGTAAAGACAAGAAGAAACTGAATCCATAATCATTAACTAGCAATCATAAACTAAAACAGAATCCAGTACAAGGTCAAAATATCTAGTCAAGTTCAAAACAGAATTCCAAAATAATCAAGAAAACTACATTAAGATAAGGGAGGGGGATAAGAGACTCTGTGAAGCAAGGCATCTAATTTACCATCAATGTGAACCATCCGCTGAGCAGTGGAGTCCTCAAGTGCCTGGAATACGGCATCAAAGTGCTGTAAGCGGTCCTCTAATCACTGGAAGCAAGCGGCTTGGTCCAACTCCAAGCGATCAATACGAGCCAGAACATCATCATAAGAGACAGCTCGAGCACCAGTGGAGGGGCCAGCGTTTGCTGCAAAAGGAGGGGCATACTCTGGGGCTGTGGGATCTGCCTCATGCTCCGGTGGCACAGGTTCCGAAGCTTGCCCGGGAATAGGCTGTTCATCGGTGCCCACCAGAAGTAATGCACCATTCTGGTAGACATACATTTTCATGGCCACCAAAATAGATCCACCTATAGCAACAAGACCCCAGATAATATGCTCCTCTAGTAAATCCAGATAATCAAGATAGGCAGCAATAACAGAGATATAGCCCTCAAGCAAAATACGGCCAGCTTGAGTGGCTACAACATGCTGAAACTGATGACATAACCAGTACCCCCCATTGATCGGTTCCCCATTAATCATACAATAAAGGAAAAATAATTCAGTTCGACTCAGGGTCCCTTGGCTTTCTCCCCTAGCACAAATTGTATTTGCCAACCACTTTTGTAAGTACCTAAGGGAGGGAGACCGAAGTTTTGAGGCTTTTGAGGCTTTTGCATTATAAACCCCATAATCTGCAATGGTTAATTCTGACCAGACATGGTCGGGATTAAAGGTACGGGGCAGTAAATTATGACTAACTGGGAAATAAAAAATAGCACTAAATTGATAGATGTTAAAAGTATGAGGGGTGCCTGACATTTTAAATTTAATTTCCCCAGGCCATCCATCTTGGTCACTGAGGGGGTACAATTTACATTTGAATGTAGATAAAAATTTCCTAGTTAATTCAGCATATGTAGGATACCTCAAATTAGCAAAATCAGTCTAGTTTATCCTACCTAATAAAGCGCAAACTTCATCATACAGACCAACAGCTCGTAGGGTATCCTCATCCAAGAACCTAGTGGAAACTACTGCTTTACTATCTAAAGGATTACTATTTACCTTAGGAGGATGTTGTACAGGTGGAGGTGATGCATATGTAGGAGGAGGTTGATACGGTTTGCCACTGGTTATGTGCTTGACACATTTTTTTAGAGGCATTGTTGAAGCTTAGCACAGAAGGTGGAGTTGGGTACTGGTTATAGTGGAGATAGGAACAATGGTGGTGGTAGTCACGGTGGTGGGGACGCAGGAAGTTATGGAAGGGGTTGTTTTGGGTGAGAATATAGTAGGGAAGGAAAGAATGAAGGAGTGTGTAGTGATTTAGAGCTAGAAAATGGAAGAAAAATGGTGGTTATGATGGTGGCTATGGTAACTGCATTTTGGGAGATGGGTGGTGATTTAGAGGTGATATTTTGGGGAAAATGGTAGAAAAATTGAGGAAAGATGAAAGATTTGAGAAATTTGAGGTGAAAAAATTAGTTGAAATGATGGATTTGGATGGTGGAAGAAGAAGATTTGGAGGAGGAGAGGGTGGAGGGGAATGGTGGCTGCGTAGAGAAGATGAGAAGATTGGGAATTTGGGGAAAAAGAAACCCTAAAGTGGGGTTAAGTGAAGTCTGTCACGAGTACACGGCTGTGTCAATGGACATGACCTAGGCTGTCTACCTCTCTGCTAAAGAATTGTCAAGCTGGCCATGCAAACACGGGCCGTATCACTTGACACGACCCCACCCGTGTACTCTTCTGCCAAACATGGAGTCTTCTGGGCATGCAAACACAGGCCGTGTCACTTGACATGGCTCATCCCGTGTTCTTCTCTACTAAGGGAGATGTCAAGCTTCTCAATGAGACACAGGCTGTGTCACTTGACACGACCCCCCCTGTTCTTGTCTGCCAAAAATTCTTAAAAATGCTTCACCAAATGGCTTGTTTTGCAGTGAAACAATAGGGAAACCCTATTTTAACAAAATGAATTGTGTTGTGCTTTGAAAAATACTTAAGAAATCAATGCTAACAACATAGATTAGGGTCTAGAGCCAATTGTTAAAGTCTCGCTTATCTTCCACCGTAACTCTTATAATCAGCCCACACAATCATCAAACAATCAATGAATGCATTCAAGCACAACTCAGCAACCCAAAACACAAGGATTTTCAAGGATTCCCATGCAATCATTCAAGGGACATATCAAAAGCTATTCTACCTAAGAAATTAACTAAGAAAACGATAAAGAAACACAAAATAAAAGGGATAGAGAAAGCAAACTTTTTGAAGGTTAATTCAAAAGTGATAAATTGAGACCTAGTGAGATTTTGGGCCTTGATGTATATGGCTAATTTTAGGCCATTCTGATTCTTTGTTGTGTGAGTCCACTCATGACTAGGTGTGCTTCAAAACTTGTTTTGACTCTTTTTTTTAAGCTACAAATGACCACTGCATGCAATTGATATGAAAAAGGCATTTCTTTCAAATAGCTACTGGCCAAATAGTCATCCTTGTATTTTTTACAATTATTTGTCCCTTTGAGCTTAATTAACTCCTTTTCTTTCTATCATAGCTTAATACAAGCCTAAAAGTGAAAAATCATTATGCTACCCTACCTTAGGGAGTAGAAGAGCTTAATGATTATGTTGGGGATCGATTTTTGAATAAATGTGGGGGGAAGAATGACGTGTTTGCCTAGCTATGCATGTATATAAAAAGACTTTTGCTGGAAAATATCATGTTGAATATGATACAAGGTGTAAAAAAAAAATCTAAAAAGTGAAAAAGGAAGAAATGAAAAGGAAAAAGGCGATTGTTGGTTAGAAAGAAAGGCAAGAAAAGGTGAAGATACAAAAAGAAATTTGAAGTTAAAGAATGCTGAGAAGTTTTTATTGAAATGATTGAATATATTTCTCCTTTTGCTCTTCTATTTTTTATATTTTAACTTTGTTTATCCTTATTGTATCCTACCTTGACCCTGACCCCATTACAACCTGAATAATGACATTTTGATCTGTGTGTGCATATGGTCTGAGTGGTAGAGAAGCAGAGGCTTGCCAAGCTTATGGTAAGGGCATATTTTCATGAATAGGTTGAGAGTAAACACAAGCCCAAAAACATTTGAGTGAAAGAGAGTACATCAGTGAGGATTTATCACGTTCAATTAATCTTGATATTTGATTTCCCTCACTTGCTGGTTTGAATTGTCAAGGAAGGACATTCCTGATTGTTTAAATTCCTTGAAGAAACTAAGGCGTGTATAGGTCTTTGCTCATTGTTGTGCACTTTCAAGGCTTATTGGGAAACTGTGCTTAATTGTATAATTTTGCTCAAGAGTGTAAAAGGCTAAGTATGGGGGTATTTGATCTGTCAATTATTCTCATATCTTGAGTGTTTTATAATTGATTCAATTGGATTCCATTTGTGTTTAATCGTTGTCATTTAGCTAAGTTTCGGATATTAAGCTTAATTGGAACCTTGTTGTGAAACTTTGCTTAAATGTGTTCATTAGCACTCATAATTGAATTGTGCTTTTCAAGAAACCTTTGAATAACGGAGTTCATAACCTCAAGCCGAGCGTTATATCCATTTGTAGAAAGAGCTAAAGAGTCAAGAAGGTCAACATCAACCCTGAAGACAAAAGAGGAGGATTTCTGTGAAGATTCTAGGAGGAAATTGAAGAAACAAGATAACACGGCCCGTGTTCCTAAACACGGGGAAGGTCGTGTTCTTCTCTAGATGGACAGAAAAATACTCAAATCTGATCCACTCTATGACACAGCCCGTATCCAATGACATGGGGCGGGCCGTGTTATTCTCTGACTTATGAAATACGTGGAATTACACTGATAGAAAGAAACACAGGGTGGGCCATGTCAAATGACACAGCCCGTGTCTTCGCAAGCTAAGGCTCAATTAATGTGCAGAGGCAAACATAGGGTGGGCCGTGTCATATGACACGGCCCGTGTCTGTGAATCAGGAAGCCAGATACGAATTCTAATGATGCACTAGGTATCCAAAGTTATAAATAGGGTTGCCTAGGGTTCAAAAATGGGGATCTCTGGACGACAAGCCGTAAAGGAACTGAGAGAAAAATGTTGGATTGAAGATTGAAGATTCGGGTTCGAATTATCAAAGATCAACGAATTGTGTTCATTGGAGATCAGTATGATATTCAGTTTTCCTTCTACACTTGTGTTCTTGGTGATGACTTTCTTTAGTTTTTCTGTTGATTTTGAATTTGCCTTGTGTGGCTAAACTTCTTGTTTTGTTAAGGGAAGATGAAACCCTAGTTTTGATTATGTGAATCATTCATATTCCTTTATATTCAATGCAGTTATATTCTTATTCATATGTTTCTGTTCTTAATTCGGTATAAAGGTTTTTATACTCTTTACTATTTTTGAAAGTGGTAAAACTAGGATTGTTATGCGCGGTTGCGGTGGTATGATTAGTGAGGCATATGATCTAAGTAATTCAATTCCGGTATGTGATTGGATCTTAGTGTGATTGGTTTTCTAATTTTTAATACAATCATTAATTAGGTGTAAGAGCGGTTGCCTTACAATTAATTAATGATTAGGATTTAATTTTAGCAGTTTCTAAATTATCCAAAACTTAAGGAAAACAAGGGATTAATCTCAATTACATAAGAACATAATTGATCATGTTGGTATAAAGGATATGTGGGTTAGCATTATCATATAAATCTAGTGGTGGATTCCATCTCTTAACCATTGTCTTTTAATTGATTTTTTCAAATAGTGTATACTATTATTGTTTTAAATTCAATTTCTGTTTTTAGTTTTAATAAACAAAACCCCTTTGTATTGTTCATTATTTTTGAGTGGTTAAACTAGGAATCAATTTATAGAGTTAATTGAATTAGTTCTCTGTGGATCGACCCTTATTTACTACAACTGGTTGTAACTTTTTTTTATATATTTTTTGTGAAACTTGGCAACTGATTTTGATCTCAATTTTATATCAATCCATATCACACCAAATCCTGCACAGTAGAATTATTCAACTGTCAAAAAAGAAATATTAGCAATTGTTCTTTGCATTTCAAAGTTTCAATCTGATTTATTAAATCAGAAATTTTTAATCAATGTCGATTATAAATCTACAAAAGATATTTTACAAAAGGATGTTAAAAATCTTGCTTCAAAATAAATTTTTGCTAGATGGCAAGCAATCTTGAGTGTTTTTTATTTTGACATTGAATATATCAAAGGCACCTCAAACACTTTACCTGACTACCTTACACACGAATATTTATAGGGAAAGTAGCCCCATGCCAAGGTCAACACGATTTTCTTCCTCTAGGGGAAGAGGCACAGGTAATCCGCCTCTGGCACAGCTAGCCAAATCATCATATCAACTGGGGTCTTCAACCTTTCCATCCGAGTCATCCACCCAAGCTAAGGCTGAGTCATCGACTCAGAAAAAATAATCAAAAGAAGACCATTCCATGCCAATCACAACCTTGTTAGCCCTGCAAGATCAAGGCCTAACCCATCTCCCAGATAAATCATGGAAACAAATTTTTCTGAAGAATTTGTCGAAGGAATTGACATTCAATCCATGATTCAAACCCTTAAAGGCAAAGCCATTGTAGTAAATCAACCAAAAAAGGATTTAATCTTCCAACCTCAACCCATCTCTTCCAAACCACACTACATTCCAAAAGAAAGTTTTTGGCCTGTAATTCAAATGGAACCAGAATTCTAGGATTCCAACCCAAACAAAGTTTCTTCAAAAAATTTCCCAAGTGGTTTTCATTTTAAACTAAATTCATCAAACAAAACTCAACAATTTTATGAATATATTCTTGTTGATACTGACTCGGTCTCTCTCAAGCATTACAGGGACCCAAAAGATGAGTCTTACATAACCCATTCAATAATACAGATTTTAAAGGTCATGTCACCTACAGATTTTAGCAAGAATCCAAACTCATTAAAGAAATTTTCTCAGCACTTTGACCTAATCGGTTATAATTACTAGGATTACATGCAAGCATGGAGCAACACATTTTGGCTCTAGAATAAGTCCAACCGTCACTCTTGGCTTATCTATTTCAAACAAAATGTCTAGTACAAGTTCCCTCACTGGTTCATGCAACAGTGGAACTTCTTTGGTCCAATCTAGCAGATTCTTCCAGCAAATGTTATGGAAGGATTTCAATATTTTCTGAAGAAGTTTGATTTAGGTGATGATTTATTTCCTGTCAATCTTCACTTCTCCTCCAAGCTTTCTCTTACCTGGATACTTTCTTGGCAGTACAAGTACAAGGCTTATGATGGTCTCCCTAAACTGTGGAAATAAGTTTGCCCCAAATGGTTTAATATGTTAAGTTTTGATGATGACAAATACAAGACAAAAAGAACTCTTTGCATATGTTCTTTGTTGCATTCTATATAGAGCATATCCGTTAGTAATTGATAAATATATTATTTGGATGTATATATGAAAGTCTTATATGCATGTTAAACTAACTAGAGTTATACATTTATGAATCATGCATATAAAGATATTGAATTATGAATTTGGACTAACTATGCTTGTTTAAGTGAGCAATACTTTGTAGGACAGTCTAAGTATCAAGAGTGAGCATTGCAACAAGAAAGCAAAAGATCTCAATTAAGCACAACACAAGGAGAATGTGAATGCCTATTTCATGAAGGTATTGATAACATCAAAGTCATGTCAAAGACCAAGTCCAAAGGAAGATTAAATGGTATAGCCTTTAGGACTTAGGGTCTTTATGTAAGAAGCCTTATGGATATCTCAAATATGTTTTTCAAATCTTTACAAATGGTTTTCACATGCTAAAATACCCAACAAACAAGTTTTGAAAAGTTATTTATAGTAGTAGTTCAAATTTATGAAAAATAGCCAAGTTTGAGTTTTGCAAAACTGACCTTTGGTTACTCTTTTGATCATATCTTTCAAAATACTTTGAGTTTTGTTTTGAAACTTATTTCATTTGAAAATAGACTCAAAGATCTTTCTAATGACTGGTCATTTGCTTTAAACGGATAAGAAATGAAGAAGTTATGACCATTTAAAGTCAGTTTTCAAAAGTAGAGTGGTTTATTCGAATAAAAGATATATTATTCGAATAACACACCACAGAAATCATACCAAAACGAGTTTTTAAAGGTTTATTCGAATAACCAAAGGGTTATTGGAATAACATGACCCAAAAAACGTTCCAGAACTTGTTTTTGAAGGTTTATTTGAATAACAAACTTGTTATTCGAATAGAGATGTCAAGGAACATAACTTTTGAAGGATTTATTCGAATAATACTTCGCTTATTTGAATAAACATGCCCAGAATCATGCAACGGCTATTTTCAGAGGTTTTAATGCTGAAATAAATTATACCCAACGACTTTTTTTCTTAGAACACTATAAATACATATTTTTGGGACATCTTTTAGTAACACCCATTTATCTGAAATAATTCTTTCTTGCTTTATTTTGTGATACATATTTTACCAAATTTCTGTGCTTTTTTTTGCCAAAATTTGAGATATCCTTAGAGAGCTTCATAGAGGTTCAAATTGTATGATCTACTCTTTGTGAGAGTTCCTCTTCATCTATATTTTCTGTTCTTCTGTATTGAGGGTGAGGTATCCTTCATGATTTGTATAAGGGTGAGGTATCCCTGCAGGCTGAGACTTTAGCACAAGGGTAGAGTTTCCTTGTGTGTGAAAAGTACTCTTTTATGTAACGGTTGCAACCACCTATTGAAGCTTGTATACATAGTGAAAAATCTCGGATTGTTTTCGAGGACTGGACGTAGACCACAAGTGGGTTAGTGGTCGAACCAGGATAAATATTGTGTCTGCTTCTCTCTTCTTAATCTCTTTATTTTACGTAATTTTATTTTATTACACATTTATTTATTTACTGTTCTTAAAGCTTTTATTCTTCATCTCACAATTTCTTTTCTTTTATTTAATAGCTTAAATATTTGTGTTTATTTTAAGAGCAATTGTGAAAAAGTTTTTATACCTAATTCACCCCCCCTCTTGGGTAATGGTTGCCATGACTAACAAGTGGTATCAGAGCTTCGTGCTCTGGTGAAAGCTTAAACGCTTAGAGTTAAAGATCCTTATTTATTAGCAACCTTGAAAGTTTTTCAAAATGAAAGGTTTTGAAATTGATAAACCACCATTCTTTGATGGTATGCATTTTGTTTAATGGAAAAATTGAATAGAGTTTTATATGCAATCTATTGATTTGGATTTGTGGGATATTGTGTTAAATGGATTTACTTACAAATCAAAATAAACTTGGAATAGTTTTGACAAAAAATGTTTTTCTTTAAACATTAGAGCTATGCAAATTTTGAGAAGTAGTTTGAATGATGATGCTTATGCTAAAATTAAAAATTGTTCTAGTGCTAAAGATATATGGGATGCTCTTGATGATATTTATCTTGCTAACAATATTTTTATGCATAAAGTTGTATATAGAGAGCAAGAAGAGCAAAAGTCATTGAAGGAAGCTTATCATGAAAAATATCCTCAAAGAGATGCTCAAACTATTGAAGGGAGCCAAATGCTTCTTGGTGACGATGGTGCTCAATTTGAAGAAGAGGCAAAGTAAAATAAAATTGATGAAGAAGAAGGTGATTCCCTTAAAGAGCCAAGTATGCTAGAAATTAAGACTACCTCTTATATGGCTAAAAAGGATTTTAAGGTAAATAATTCTAAACTAAATTATAGTCTTTCTTATGATGTGTTACAATGTGCATATAATGAATTGTATGATGGTTTATTGAATTTAGAAAAGAAAAACTTATCTTGTTTGGAAAACATTTCCTTTATTGAAAATGAAATTGAAACTTTGAAAAATGAGTATGCTTTTCTTAATGAGGAAATGTCTTTAAAATGTAAAACCTCAACTTCTTGTGAAAAGTGCATTGATTTAGAAAATCAAGTTGAGGACTTATCTTTCAAATTTTCTAAAGCTAATGATTCTAATTGCTTACATTCTATGCTTGTTAATAAAAATAAAATTAATGTTATTCCACATGGAAATTCAAGTAAAGCTTGTGGAAAAAATAACATAGAATGTAATAACAAGAAAAGGCTTAAGTTTTTCAAAAATGATCTTCAAAAGACCAAGCCATCATTAAATTCAACTGTTTGTAATTTTTGTGGTCATCAAGGACATATTTCTCATTTATGCAATTATAGAAGAAATCCTTATATGAGAAATTGTATGGTATGGGTTCCTAAAAATCCTAAAGGCCCTAATAATAACATTCAAGGACCCAAAATGAAGTGGGTACTAAAATATCCTCCTAGTATTTCAATTTTGCAGAATATTTCTCAAAAGGATGGACAAATTGGTCAAAGGAAAGAGGAGTCATCAAGGAGAATGCTTTCAAAGCTCAATGGTAGAAACTTTGGTCAAAGAAGGAAGATGACTTCAACCAAAGCTTTTTAAGTACAAAATGTAGAGCTTGTAGAGTTCAAGACTTCAAAAAAGAAGCAATGGGTAAGAAAAAGCATTTCCTTGATTGCCAATGCCAAGGTATCAAAAGTTTTTACCTCTTATGCACATTCACTTAAAAATGATAATAATGAATATGAGGTATATTTCTTGTAGGCCTTAGGTAGAGGATAGAATCATGTGTACTTGATAAAATTTGAATATTATGTTTAACACATGATTATGTTCATTCTTATTGTATCATAATTCATTAATTTGTTATATATCTTAGTACATAAGGTTCTATAATGCCTAGGTATGTTTGCTATGCTTTAAAATTGTCTATATATCATGAAAGTAAGCATGCTATCAACTATGTGCTTAATGGTATTTAATTATTTAATTTATTGTGCTCAATTTACATACTATGAAAAATGAATCTTTATGAGAGCATAATAGATTAATTTTTGAAAACTAACACATAAGGACCCAATAAAATTTGGGTACCAAAAGTCAAAAATTGAAGTGTGTTGTAAGTGTGCTTGAAGCCCAAGAAGTGACTTTGGCATCTTGAAAATGGCTGCTCCAAATACAAATATCATAAATAACTTCAAGCTCTCTTCCTTGTCTCTATGAAGCATAGACTTGCAATCCTTGGATAAGTGAAACTTGTGTTATGCTTTTCTAGTTTTATGTCTTGAAAATGTTTCTACACGTTAATATGCTAAATAAAAGTATGCTCATTGTTTAAAATGACATGATTGATGATAATATCCTTAAGCATGAGTTTTTGTTTAATCATGACTTAAAATAAGTATTTGTGTTAGATGATTTTATCTTGTTTTATCCCTTTCCAACATAATCCTTGGTTGTTTCAAAATGCTTTTGTAAGAATCAAGAATTTGGTTTGATTGTCATGAATGCATGTTAAAATAAGTGCTAAATTGCTTGATTGTTTTTAATCTTTGCACTTATTGGTTTTAATCCGCTGATGCTGTTCTGATATATTTATTTGAATAGAAAAGTTTTTTTTTATTCGGATAAACCCTTTCTATAGCAACTAAAGTATGTTTTCGAATGCCTTTTTAATAAGAGTAAGTCTTATTCAAATAAGTCTTTTTGGTTGGCTACTAGTTCTGAACGTATGCTTCATTGTGTTTCTGATAGTTTTATTTGAATAAATCTTGATTTATTCGAATAAAGATCAAATCAAGTGATCAAAAATTGTGTTGAACATCAGCGTTATTCGAATAACATTCCATTTATTTGAATAAATTGATCCTTAAGCAACCACACTTTCTCTGCTTATTCGAATAAAGACAAGTTTATTCGAATAAACTGACTTCCATGTCAGTTATGCTTTTGCTGTGGTCTTTGTCTATTCGAATAAGATTCATTCAATTCGAATAACCTGAGATTTGTTTTATCAGTCTCTTATGTTTGCTCTCTGTCTATTTGAATAACCCATAGGTTATTCGAATAAAATATGTTAAATGGCCACAACGCTTGGCCTTCCCAGATCCTCTATTCGAATAAAACCCATTTTATTCAAATAAACACAATCTGCATGAAAGGTTCTGTTGCTTCTTTTCTTAAGAATTTGTTGTACATGTTAAATTCTTTTTAATTAGACTGAAAATGCAAATGCTTAATCAAATGTAATTAACTATTCTTTTGATAAATATATGTACTTGGCTAAATTGATCAATGAAATGAAATATCTTTTGCCTTTGTGAACTCATTTGTTGTTTTATTATTTTGAATGCTTATTTGCTTATGAGTTTGGCATAATGACTAACCTCTATGGATCCAAAATTGATGGATACCAATGAAAGTACTTTGAATTGTATTGTAGGGTGATAACTACCTCAAGCAAGCATTTAAATGGAATAAGTTCAACTTAAGGATAGTAAAGTTTAAAAGGATTCAACTTTTATAAGGGGTACAAAGAATTTCTATTCCCTCATGAAAGCTTGAAGCTTGGAAGTTAATGGAAGTGAGAGTCATTTACAAAAATTCAAAGAGTACATTTTGGGTGATATCAAACTATTATCATTTTTTTATATACTTTAAATTTTATATCATATGCTATTTGGAGAAGTAGAGAGTTGCGTTATACCTTTACACTCTTTATCTAACTCAATAAGTATCTCTATCCCTTAGCTTTTGTGGTATTCTATATGGTATGGATCATATGATACTTGTTGAAAAATTGATCTTAAATGATTATATGCTTTCTTTACATAAGAAGTATGCTTAGCATTGACAAAGTGCCTAATTGGATAATAACTTGCTATTTTGTCATTGCATTTAGGGTGAATGATATTAGTTCTATACATGCTTTGATCCCTATAGCATATTTCATCAAGGAGATGTACCTATGTTCTTTTGACTTAGATTGATCTGTCTTAATGAATATTTTTTTTAATATAAAATATCTCTACCCTTCTAAAATACTTTTGAAAATATAATGTGCTCGTGTAAAATTCTTTTTGAAAAGGGGAGAAGTTTTAAAATGGCTTTTTTGTTTGAGGATTTAAGAAGATGTATATTTGCCTTGCTTTTCTTTAAGGTGATGTGCTTACATGGTCTTCGCATACATATTTCCTTTATCTATTATTTTGATAATATGCATATTTTGAGGGGGAGCCTAGCTCTTGAGTTGTTTATATCTCTTGCCTTACATTTTTGTTTGATTACATAAAGTGTTTTATTACTATCATATGCTAAATGTTGACATACAAAAATATGACAAACATTACATGAATAATCTTCTATATCTTGAAAAACATGATTATTTCATCTCTCTATTCTTGAATCATATGTAGAATCTAAGGGAGAGAAAATATTATTTTTTTTCTAAGCCTTTTTGTTGATGTCAAATACGGGGAGTGAAAATTGGAAAGAAAAATATGTTCTAGTACTTATTGTTTGATATGCTTACCTGAATATCTATTCTTATATATTGCTCAACATATTTTTCTTTGGTGATTTGTCATCATCAAAAAGGGAGAGATTGTGGAAATAAGTTTGCCCCAAATGGTTTAATATGTTAAGTTTTGATGATGACAAATACAAAACAAAAAGAACTCTTTGCATATGTTCTTTGTTGCATTCTATATAGAGCATATCTGTTAGTAATTGATAAATATCTTATTTAGATGTGTCTATGAAAGTCTTATATGCATGTTAAACTAACTAGAGTTATACATTTATGAATCATGCATATGAAGATATTTAATTATGAATTTGGACTAACTATGCTTGTTTAAGTGAGCAATACTTTGTAGGATAGTCTAAGTACCAAGAGTGAGCATTGCAACTAGAAAGCAAAAGATCTCAATTAAGCTCAACACAAGGAGAATGTAAATGCCTATTTCATGAAGGTATTGATAACATCAAAGTCATGTCAAAGACCAAGTCCAAAGGAAGATTAAATGGTATAGCCTTTAGGACTTAGGGTCTTTATGTAAGAAGTCTTATGGATATCTCAAATATGTTTTTCAAATCTTTACAAATGGTTTTCACATGCTAAAATATCCAACAAACAAGTTTTGAAAAGTTATTTATGATGGTAGTTCAAATTTATGAAAAACAGCCAAGTTTGAGTTTTGTAAAACTGACCTTTGGTTACTCTTTTGATCATATCTTTCAAAATACTTTGAGTTTTATTTTGAAACTTATTTCATTTGAAAATAGACTCAAAGATCTTTCCAATGACTGGTTATTTGCTTTAAACGGATAAGAAATGAAGAAGTTATGATCATTTAAAGTTAGTTTTTGAAAGTAGAGTGGTTTATTCGAATAAAGGATATATTATTCGAATAACACACCACAGAAATCATACCAGAACGAGTTTTTAAAGGTTTATTCGAATAACCAAAGGGTTATTCGAATAACATGACCCAGAAAACATTCCAGAACTTATTTTTGAAGGTTTATTCGAATAACAAACTTGTTATTCGAATAGAGACGTCCAGGAACGTAACTTTTGAAGGATTTATTCGAATAATACTTGGCTTATTCGAATAAACATGCCCAGAATCACGCAACGGCTATTTTCAGAGGTTTTAATGCTGAAATAAATTATACCCAACGACTCTTTTTCTTAGAACATTATAAATACATATTTTTGGGACATCTTTTAGTAACACCTATTTATCTGAAATAATTCTTTCTTGCTTTATTTTGTGATACATATTTTACCAAATTTTTGTGCTCTTTTTCGCCAAAATTTGAGATACCCTTAGAGAGCTTCATAGAGCTTCAAATTGTATCATCTACTCTTTGTGAGAGTTTCTCTTCATCTATATTTTCTAATCTTCTGTATTGAGGGTGAGGTATCTTTGCAGGCTGAGACTTTAGCACAAGGGTAGAGTTTCCCTGTGTGTGATAAGTACTCTTTTATGTAACGGTTGCAAGCACCTATTGAAGCTTGTATACATAGTGAAAAATCTCGTATTGTTTTCGAGGACTGGACGTAGACCACAAGTGGGTTAGTGGTCGAACCAGGATAAATATTGTGCCTGCTTCTCTCTTCTCAATCTCTTTATTTTACACAATTTTATTTTATTACACATTTATTTATTTGCTGTTCTTAAAGCTTTTATTCTTCATCTCACAATTTCTGTTCTTTTATTTAATAGCTTAAATATTTGTGTTTATTTTAAGAGCAATTGTGAAAAAGTTTTTATACCCAATTCATCCCCCCTCTTGGGTAATGGTTGCCATGACTATCATAAACTCCTCCCTGCACTGCAAAGGCAAGCATATGCAAAATGGTGGGCTGAATTTGATGCCTCTAGAGCATCTATAGACAACATCAAACTATGGTTTCAAAAGAACCATAAATATCTCAAGACTGCTGATGAAGATGATTGCCAGTTTTTCAATCAGAGGGCAAAAATCTTGGCTGCTATTGCCACCTCTTCCGACAAAGATCATCTATTCTGAAACATGGAGGACATCCTCAGGCTCTACAGAGAAATGGACGTTGCTATTAGCAGAGAACCGGTTCCTAAAAGATCTGGTTCTCCTTCTCCTTCAATCATCTTGTCAGAAGACTCTGCAAACTAGAACGAAGATGACTGTTATGTAATCAATCTGGAAGAAGATGAATATTCAAGTTACTATTCAAGTCACTGTAGCAATCTGTGGAAGACTATTGTTGAACACTATTCACTGTAGCGGGACACTCGATTACTATTTTACTATTCACTATAGCAGGACACTATAGCGTTACTGTTGAAATAGTAAAATTTTAGCAAGTTGGTGCGCCTAGGAAGGATCAAAAAGCTGCAGAATTTTGTAGAAAATTTGAGCGTGCGCTGCGGCGTTAAGTATGCTATGCCGCGGCGTGAGAGATCAACCTGCTGAATTCTGTAGGAAATTCAACCCTGCTTCCAACTCTACTTTCCTTGGGCCTCCAGCACCAGCAAAATATGTCTACAAACTTAATTTACAGAATGTACATTATTTACATAACAAAAACATAAAAACAAACTATTAACATATTTAATACTTAAAACATACTAAAACATTAAAAACTAACAAAACAAACTATATACAACTTGAATTAGGACTAACCAAACTCATTGTTGATATTAGCTATATAGAATTAAGCCATATCCCCAGCAACGGTGCCAAAAACTTGATAGGGCCAAAACTTGTTTGCCCATTTACTAACCGTAAGTGCACGGGTCAGTCAAGTAATATAGATACAAAGTATAAGTTCGTTCCCATGAGGATAAAGGCTTCCAAAGCTAAGTACCAACCAATAGCTTAATTAATTCTATTCAAGGACATAAAAATGGACAAAAATAAAGATAGTAAATACAGAAAGCAATAAAGAAATGAGGTTAGATTTCAGAGAATCCTTTTTCACCCCCTACATCTACCAACAACATGCAATCCTCTTCATTAACATGAATGCATTGATTAGGTTAGCTTGAAAATCTGATTTAGTTAAAAGCCTATGTCTAGGTCAATCAACCATAGTTTTATTTACCTAACTCCTTAGTTAGAACCAAAATCCACTTATGAACGATATATTCTCAATCACACACTAAGCATGACTAAAAGGTATATTTCTATCCAATTAGCGAATCAACTCATCCAAGCCAATTGAATTCATCGAACATGGATCAACCATACCATATCCATATTAAAAAATTCCTATGTCTAGTTCATTTGCAATATTAGGATCATGTAATTGATGGCTAATCAACAGTAAGCATTAAGCATATATTATGGAAGAACAATAACCAAATATCCGCACAAACTCAGAGAAGAACATATCATTAATATATATATATATAAAAGGATCCAAAATATCCCTAAATACAGCTTAGCTATACAATGAACATGAAAATACAAGTAAAATCATATCCAAGGAAGATAAGGAAGAGAAGAGAGAAAAGGAAAAGAGAAAGGAAGCTCATTAATTTGTCTCTGAAGCTTGAATCCTCCTCCATCCTTGTTCCTAGCCTCCAATCTACCATCAATGGAGATCTAGCCAAAGCTTTCTAACCTAAAACTAAGAAAAACTAAGAAAACTAAAAAGGAAACGGCTGAGATGGTCGAGACACAGAGAAAAATATGAAAAATCTAATATATAGGCTTAGTCTGTTACTTCACGCCACGGCGCAAACTACCTTCCGCCACGACGCGAGTTAGGTCGGTCGTATTACACCGCGGTGCACACTTCTTTGTGCTGCGGCGCTGAACTCTCTGGTTCTAGTATGGAATGGCTGAGATGCACCTCCATGCCGTGGCGTGCACAACCTTGAGCCGCGGCGTGACATGCTAGAATGCCAATTTGGCTTCCTCTTTTAGTTTTAGCTCAAATGCTCCACATATTATCTTATTTGGAGCCCTTCCTATCATAGAGAAATCACCAAATAAGTAATAGATACAAATTTACTTAATCTCTAATCATTTAAGCACAATTTTCCCAAAAACATATAGAAGGTTATCCAAATCAGAATATGTCAAATATAACCAATAAACCTTCCAAATATGCTTCATAAACAAGGACTAAGCATTATTTATATCATAAGATTAGGACACAAATAACTACATTCTATGGAGTTATCACACCCCCAAACCTAAATTTTGCTAGTCTTCGAGCAAAACAAAATAGGACTAAGTAAATCTGCCTAACAATTCAAATCAAACATTCATTTAGCAAATATCATTTCAATCTTCTTTTTCATTTCAAACTAACTACTAGTGTATAATGATTGAAACATTCCTTAAAAAGTGCAAATGCCCCATAAACAGTTTCACACATATACAATCCTTAACATGCTATTAATCCAAACAACTCTTCATGCAATTCATATTTTTCACAAACATGCAAGATAAACTTCTCCTAATTAAGTCATACACATCCAGATAAGTTTATAAACATACATGTATATGATTTATAGAATCCACAAAATTGTAAATCAACTTTCTCTCTACTAATGTAAATAACACAAGATTGAGGATCAAAAGGGACTTTATTAGCTTATAATATAAGGCTAATGGTAATGGGCGAAAGAAATGAAAGGATATGATACAATATAAACATTGAGACACATAACATATTATTTCAAGAAATGAGCCACTAACTAATATTAGTAGGCTATTCAAAAGTGAGATTAGAAAACTTGCCAGAATTATTTTGATATTTTTCAAATTTTACTTTGTTTATGCTTTGCTTTTCTTTTTCTTTGCTTTTCTTTCTCTTTCTTTTCTTTTTTTTTTTTACAAAGCAGTGATTTTTCTTTGACTGCATCTGGTTCCTTCAAGTTCATTTTGTATTGAATATTCATTAGCACCCATAACTAATAGACTCACCTCAAGAAATAACACATCATGTACTCAATAAACAATGATGGTGGGAAGAAAAATACAATGTTTTCACATGCATTGAATGGTTAATAGGTTAACGAACACAGTGGTGGTGAAAAACAAATAAGGCCAAACAATATAAGGCTTCAAAAGGGGACCTAGGGATATCATCATATCAGGGTAAGCTTTTTAAGGCTCAATCGGTCCAAACAATGCCATAACCATTTCCTCAATCATGCATAATCTAGGATTTCGCCTCAAGAGAGTTCAAAAATAATTCCTAGGATAATCAAAATTCTACATGTACATCCGTAAACATTCTCAAGACATGTACTCTTATCATTTTCAAAGTTACACTTGCATCTAAGTGAGATGTAAATCATGTATCAAGAGCGACTAAATTGTTTCACATGCTTCAAGATCACATAAGGTTTCACTAAAAAGGGGGCAAATAGTAACCTTTCATATCATGGGACAATCAAAACAACACTAGTATTCTTGTAACATATCATGCATTCAAATAAATTCAACTTTTCAATTCAAGCATGCATAACATCATTTGCATAATGTAAAAATTGAAAATCTTGTCAACAGCGCATCAGTGATAGTCAAAACAAGATATAATTATGAAAAAATGATGACTAACACCACTGTATACCTAAAATACCAAAACATGTTAACATTTAAGCATAAAAGTAATAAAACATGTAAAGACACCCCCCAAACCAAAATAAAATGTTTCCTTAATGAACATGGTCTATAGGATACCTGAGACTCTCAAAATAACAGCCTAACTAATACTGAGTGCAACACCCCTCGATTTAATAACCAATGCACAATCGTCATTATGTCACGGTCACTAAATGTCGGCGTGCTAACATTGTCAAACAACAAATTTACCATAAATATTAAACATTTCTCATATGAGGAAAATAGGAGCCACGAATGAGTAGTTACATATACAACCAGTTAAATTATGAATTATAATATGTACTCAATTTACAACATTTAAGTCTGGATAATTGCCTCAAAGCATACATGTACTCAAAAATACACTTTATATAGGTAATGCAAAATAAAATATAAACTACCCATAATATATCTACGACTAAGGAGTTGGGCACTCCATCGTATCTCGAATGCGTAAGGCAATTCCGGGCTCACCGGTGTAGTGAGAAATACAAGATAAGGTCTTCAATCGCAGTCCTCTTCATTGTCAAAGTCAGATCCCCAGCATGTCACATACGCTTGTCGGTCCAGTCGACTCTACTGGTCTTGGTATCGAAGCGAACACAATTCGAACAAACCCCAAAAAGAGCTCCCTTCGCGACGGCATCACCGAATGCAGTAGGTCAAACCAATAAAATCCAAAAGAATCCAACCTCGTTCCCACTTACAGTCTTTAATCAAAAATTGACATAGAGCAACAAAAGTACAAGAAAGAGGTAAGACATCCTACCATCATTACCAATTATAGCATCGAGAAATCAAATGGCGCAAAGCGCCCACATAGCATTTATAACAGCAATAATGGTAATAAACATTCCATAGCAATTATGATTAACTAAACAGTTCTAGGCAGTCATATACATATAGATATATCAGAAGTACAACAGTTCCAATTATAATAACAATGTATGCCAGATAATTCATGGACTCACTATGCACATGTGCCCTCGATAATCAAGATCCTACTTCATGGGAATAAATCCAAAGTACATCCGACTCGATCGTCAACCAGATGTTTCTCAAAGTACATCCGACTCAATCGTCAACCAGATGTTTCTCAAAGTACATCCGACTCAATCGTCAACCAGATGTTTCTCAAAGTACATTTCGTCGACCCAATGTCACAATGATAATGCACATTTAAATGCATATGGGTTCAATGCATGACTCAATCATGCTTCTCATACCAAACTAGGCCAATCCTATTTCAAATGCATATCATATCATTTAACAATGAAGTCGATCCCATTCACGGATCCACGTAAAATCAATAGCGCATTTTAAGGATAATCACAATCTCATTCATAGTCATATTAGAAATCAATCATTAGATTCATTATGTGCCTCACCTGGTCACCTATACTCATGTTCTTCCCTGTTTATGAATCCTAATTAATTTCTGGTCATCCAATTCTTTATAATTAATATATCTTTTATTAGTCCAAAGGTTTTGAGTCCAGGAAGATACACGGTCGGAATCACCAATAGATTCACAAATTTAATTATTAGATGTTGGGTGATAAACAGCACTTGTAAGTTCGACGGAGACATAT
Organism: Ormosia semicastrata; assembly: GCA_029884595.1. Classification (NCBI taxonomy): domain Eukaryota; kingdom Viridiplantae; phylum Streptophyta; class Magnoliopsida; order Fabales; family Fabaceae; genus Ormosia; species Ormosia semicastrata. The sequence goes on along the minus strand of JAQQTO010000060.1, from coordinate 36,591,305 downwards.
ATTTAGTGAAAAACTCGAGGTCGCCATTCGACAAAAACAACATGGTAGCAGGATGAAAATAAATGAGGGACATTTTATAACAAAATTGGCAACAGATCATTTTCTGTCGAACGGGAGTTCTGTCGAACGAAGGACAGAACTGTCGAACCCTCCTGAGGGTCAGCAAAAGCCTCAATTCGACGGGTATAGGTGTCGACGTTGGAGAAAATCTCCCAAGTGTCGAACCGACGAAACACTGGTTGAAATCTCTAATTTCGACGGGTCTGGAGAAATTCATCTACTCGACAGGCATTGTCTCTCAAACTCGAATTATTAACTTTGGGGCGCTTTCTCCTAAGTGTCCAGGGACTCTATTCGACGGGTTTTGGTCTAAGATCAATCTCGACGGATTGGTTTCAATCTCGACGGGCATGATCGGGGTTCATACTCGACGGATTTTGATTTTAATCTAAACTAATTAGGTGGTCAAATTAAACTCGACGGTTTGACATTCGACGAAATCCATCTACTCGACGGATTTTAACATTTTACTAAGTAATTAGGTTATCAAATTCGACAGTGTTTGGCCGTAAGTCCATACTCGACGGATTTTAACATTTTACTAAGTAATTAGGTTATCAAATTTGACAGAGTTTGGCCGAAGTCCATACTCGACGGATTTTAACATTTTACTAAGTAATTAGGTTATCAAATTTGACAGTGTTTGGCCGAAGTCCATACTCGACGGATTTTAACATTTTACTAAGTAATTAGGTTATCAAATTCGACAGTGTTTGGCCGTAAGTCCATACTCGACGGATTTTAACATTTGACTAAGTAATTAGGATATCAAATTCGACAGTTTTGGCCGAAGTCCATACTCGATGGATTTTAACATTTAACTAAGTAATTAGGATATCAAATTCGACAGTTTGGCCGTAAGTTCATACTCGACGATTTTAACATTTGACTAAGTAATTAAGATATCAAATTCGACAGTTTTTCACATTCGACGTATTTTGGCCAGATTTCACACTATTACCGCTTTTCATTAAGTTTCCAAATTTCTTGGCCTACACCGTAACTATCCGAGAACCAATCGGGACTCATTCCCTTCCTTATTCCACGTTCCAATACATCCAGATATATATATATATATTCAAAACTCAAACAATCAAATAGCACAGATGCAATACAAAACAACCTACAAAAGTAGAATGACCCTCAACACCAATCACAGACGTTCCTAAATGCTAAAATAGGTTGAGGAGGAGTGTCTTCCTCTTACCTTGGAGAAGCACAAAGAAAAACTGCTCCTTTTTGGTCAGAAATCACGTTTTCAGTTTCCAGGAGATCCTTAAAGTTCCAACCTTTAAGCTTCAACAGTGGAGAAGATGAAGATGAAGAAAATGTAGGACCTTGGAGATGTTTTCCTCAGATATGGTGGTTCTCCAAACACGAAATGGTGTTGGGAGTGTGACGGTTTTGGAAGAACAAAACGGAGGTGTGGGTGGATGGTGTTCTTCTTGTGGGGTGAAAGAGAAGAGAGAGAAAGATGAGTGAATAGTGATCTCGTGAGGGAGAGTGACCAGCGTGAATGAGGAGAATGGGAGAGAAATGAATTAGACCCCTTAATTCAAACGTGCTGCACAAAATAGGAGGAGAGAGAAATAATAAAATAATAGTTGGAAGAAACTTTCTTGAGAAGCTTCGCGCGCTCCTCGATAAAGTGTATGGTAAGCTAGTCTCCAAATTAAATACATCTGATAGATGATCAATTATACTATAGAATTATTTTCTCAGTGAATAAAATTACAAGTGATGAAAATAATTTTTTATTATTCATCCAATAATTTTATGATACTGCGATTTTATCTAGCAGATAAAACCTTGAAAAATGCAAACCTCGCAAACTGTGCCTGGCCTCGGGTTTAGTAAGATCCCCCGTCGACGCATTGACAGTTCAAGGTTTACCAGCCTCAGGGAGAACATCTTGTTATCTCGGCTCCGCTCAATGCATACTCAAAACGAGGAATATATTAAAATATTCAACATTTCCAGAAAATTTCACAAAAATCACCAAAAATCACAAATATTATAAAATAATTATTTATAATGAAATAAGCAATTTTCGGGATGTTACAACACTCCCCTTCTAAAAAGGAATTTCGTCCTCGAAATTCATCATATCTTAGAACAAACGCGACTGTGTTTCTTTCATTTCGTCTCTTAGTTCTCGTGTTGTATCTTCAGTTGCATCAATCCAAATCACAGTGCAATAAGGTTGCTTCCTTCCCCGAGCATCTTATATTAACGAGCAAAAATGCGTTGACGTCATAGGCCGATCAACAAAAGATTTTACGCTCCTTGAGTCTTCAGCCATCCAACAGCCAACTCCCAAAACAATTGTACACCGCTGAGTGTCTCTATCGAACTTACTCTTCTTGCTCACTGTAGTAGACAACTAAACGTATTTTCTTCCTAAGGCGTCCTCTACGACATTCACCTCTTCTGATATTATACCAAAACAAAAATCAAAATCTTTTGGAACTTCTAATCATCGTTTCTGCCTTATATTCAATTCATTCTAATAAACCAAAATACCTTTGGCTCTTAAGATTACTATAGGCATTGAGAATTTCTCCTTGTAGAAAATGCCTCTAGACCTTCAATGCAACTACGAGCTAATTCTCGAGTTGGTGTAAGGTAATCCTTCTCATGTATTCTTGATTGTCGCTAAGAGTACATTACCATTCCTTCTATTCTCGATCAAGCGCACGTTCTAAACTTTCAATGCGAAGCATCACTAGGTATCTCAAAAGTTCATTGGGGTTGGGCGAATCATCTTTGGCGAAGAAATCGAGTGTCTCTTCAATCTTTGAAAATTTCCCTCGTATACATCAATCCATACAAAACCATTCTGAAGAATTCTGCAGTGAGTCCCCCATACTATTCAGCTGATCCTTTAAAGTTACAAATCTGCAATACACTCTTTGGTCTGTCCCATTGAAGAATTGCTCCAACTCGCGACGGATCTTCAATAGTTCTTCTTTTAAAGATCACTTGACTCAAAAGTTAAACTGCCTCAAACCGAAATTCACACTGGAATAGCTTCTAGCGTAACTCCTCGTTCTTCTTCTGAATTTGAAGAACAACATGACAATTCTGTCTCAATAGGGAAGAAAGGTCTTGTTTGTGTAGTCGATGGTTACTACCGAAGTGTTCATTACTTGGAACGACATTACGAAATACCCGTGGTATTCACTACGTATCAGAGAAAGTTACCTTGGAAATATACCCTTCTCTCAAATGATCTTAATGATAGTTGAGAACCCAAAATGATATTTGAGAAAATAACGGCGTCCTTCCATTGATTTGCCAAATCGTCTTTCCTTGATTCGAACAAATGTCTCATAGGGTAAGTTCTCACTTTATCGTGCTACGCTTAGCATGTTGTTATGGTTCAGATTCGGGAACACATTTACTCAATCGAAGTATACTAGAAACGTTATAAAGGTCAGAAAGAAAAATAGGGAAGTTACTTGATTTACCACTGGGCCCGCCTAACGAAGAGTATGATATAGTCTAATAAAACGTAGGAGTGAGTTTCGTTGATTCACATCTAGGAAATTTCTGTCTCAAGAAACACTTAGTTTCCATTGAAATTGAATAACGAGACCCGTTTAGAAGACAATCAATCCCCTTCCTGAGATTAAGCCTATTCATGAAGAAAGTAGGTGATTGAATTGGTAAAAAGGGTTTCAATTTCTAATAACAATAGGATCGTTCTAAACAGACCTATTGTAATGAGAGTAGTCTTACAAACGAGAACAGTATCATTCGAGTTGAAAGAAAGTAAATACACAAACAACTCAATTCCATAAACGAACTCTTAGAATTTCATTGGAATATTTCAACAGGATATGGTTGAAAGATAACCAATCCCTTTTGTTAACATTACATCTAATTTGCAAAAGAAGTAAATGAATCAGATTACCAAAAGATTTAATCTTTAACAGGTCGTAGGATAATTTAAACAACTTGGCTACCATCAACAAGTTCTTAGTAGCCAAAATAGGAATAACTTAGTCAAAAGATAACGAAGGTATGAATATCCCTATTGAATTCATACATTCATACGTCATAAAGAAACGAGTTACCCTCGGAATTATACAGTATAATCACAGGGTCATCCACCATAGTACAAGCTCCCTCATTCAGGTCTTCAGTCTTGGATGTTTCTACTCCACTAGAGAAATTTACTCTCCTTTCTTCGTGAGATTGTGAAGTGCGTGCATCACCAACAAAAGGCTTCGTCCTTTGCGAAGTACAGTTCTTAGCCATATGTCCTAGCTCTCTGTATGTGAAACAAATTATCCCACCGTTCGTACAATCCTTGGTTAAATGGTCCTTTTCGCATTTGAAGCAGATTGCCCTTTTGATCGCATATGGAGGTTTTGTCTCATGTAAAGCACAATCCCTCCACACATGTCCTTGCTTTCCGCACTTGAAACAAATTCTTCCTTCGATCTTACAGTCCCTCATGAAGTGGTCCTTTCCGCACTTCTTACACATTGATAATGGTACCACAGTTGGATTGGACTTACTACCACTCGCACCACCATGATGCGTTTGATGTCGCTGCTGCTCCCTTAGTCGTAGTGTATACGGTTTCTGCTTAAACTGATTGGCCTTTCCACGGTTCCTCCTTTGGAACTTCGGTAATCTAGAGTTACCCCAAAGTCGACTTTCTTCCTTCAAATTCCTAACCTCAACTTCCAATTCCTGCTGTTGTGCGGCTCTCTGATCTTGGCGTGTAGTTACATTAACCATTCTTTGTATTTCTTTGGTTGCCGCAGTCGTGTCATCATTGTCACTCCCCGGGTTCACGCGCTTATATTTACCTCGAGTCATTGTCTTCCTTCAAGAACAAACAAGTCAAATAATAAGGGAAAATCAAAAGCATTCATTCCAAACAATATTGTCTCTTTTTGGAAACCAAGCACAAAAGTCACATAACCCAATCAAGACAACCCAAAAGACTATAATTCGAGCTCCTTCATTCTGCCTTCCGCGGCGCGATCTCAAATAAGTTTTTGACTCCTATGCAGCTTCTCGAACCAAGTTTATGCCAGATACTCCTTTCCAAAGAGAATCGGTTTTCGAAAACCTTTTGGACGCCTCAGTCCACTAACCTTGCAAGTCTTATTCAACTACCCTTTTTCTAACCCATAGGCTCAAACAATTCTAGAGGTAACACTACAAGGGTGTAAATGCAAACAAATCCTAAGCAAGTTCAGTCATACCAGCTGAGCTTCTTTCTAAAGAACTCCTATTACCTTAATATGCCAAGGTGAAGTCATAGTTTCCTGTAGTCACAGAACATTACACATTGAGTGGGCCAGTACTCAATGTCACATAATTGTGCAACAATAGCTACCAATACTCAACCTACGGCAAGCCATGCCTTCCTTTCCCAACATCTCAATCAAGAGACAATGAAGTACACAACATACAAAAACTTCTAACATGTCTTAGCATAGTCAGTCCATACCCCGGCTCAACAGGATGAACTGAGCTCTGATACCACCTTAATGTTGGGAATTGCAGATCAAAATATCTCGCAGCGGAATAATAGGATTCCCACACAGGATCCATGCGAAAAATCCATAATCCGAGTTTTTAAAAAATTACCTCTTGAAGCGTGATAAACACAAGCGAGGTGAATCACCAACACCATAATAGCGATGATGTTTCTGCGGTATCCACACGAACAGACTTACAAAAGGAGTCACGCCTCTGTTTCGCGGTGCTAGCTGCGAATAGAAGAGAAGAACCTTTCACTGTCTCTCACTCACTTTCTTAGGTGCGGCTAGGGTTGTCATGTAACATCTATAGCAGTCCCCTTAACAATACTATTTATAATAGTGGCTGCCTTAAGTGAGTGTGAGTAGTAGCAAGGTAAGCTGTGCAACCCTAAAACCCATCTGTCATGAGTTAGGCCCACAATTGAATCCGAGTCCAACTTGGATCCTTATTGCTCCCAATTTGTCTATTCTAAGTGTGCGACCCTGCAGGTTCTCATGACGTTGGTAGTAATATTAAAATCTCATTTTAATATTACAAACAGTGAGCGGTATCTAGCAACACATCACTGCTACCCAAGTAATGAGAATGTCAGTGATTTGACATAACCTATCCGTGATCAATGTTTCCGTGTAGTTTAGTCCCTTTGTCCAGATATCCAGATTGAACACAAGGCATGGAACGTGTCACCCTTGTTTAATTCAATCTTCGCTTTCCTGATTCCCGAGTAGACATAGTAATAACAAATGAGATCAATATCTCATATTGACTCATTTGAGCATGGCCATGCATTTCATAGTCTCACTCAATCAGGGGGCCCGAAGATATCACTCCTGTTATGTAGGAGGGACAAATCCCATCTAGGTCACTCACATTCCTCCACATGCATCGCAATATGTCTAATAACCAACTTTATAATCATCTTGTTACAGATGACGTTTGATGGCATTTAAAACACACAACTCCTCATGTAGGAATCGTAGTGATTTCAGGTCAAAGAACCACATACACCATTATCACTATGAGAATCACTTATGACACTCACGTAACGATCCACGTAGTGTTCTCATGGCGGGTCTGTCCAATACATCATTACTCTAATATGTATCCATGTGTAGACTTGATATCTCATATCCATGACCCGTGAGATGTGGTCATCAGTCTACGCACATACTAGTCTCAATGCATTATTGTTGTCCTAATTAACAATAATACTTGACTAGGGACATTTAAGAATAGTGTTGTAACCAAAAGGATCTCACGATCAAGTCATCCACTTGATGTCCTATGGCATCAATCTTACTATTCTAAGGACTTTATTATGTTTATCAAAAAAGAACACAATAAATGAAATGCCTCATATATATAAAATAGCATAATAGAATATATGCAAATAAAGAAAAAGTATTAGCCTCTAGGGCATACACCAACACTTAATGCAACACCCCTCGATTTAATAACCAATGCACAATCGTCATTATGTCACGGTCACTAAATGTCGGCGTGCTAACATTGTCAAACAACAAATTTATCATAAATATTAAACATTTCTCATATGAGGAAAATAGGAGCCACGAATGAGTAGTTACATATACAACCAGTTAAATTATGAATTATAATATGTACTCAATTTACAACATTTAAGTCTGGATAATTGCCTCAAAGCATACATGTACTCAAAAATACACTTTATATAGGTAATGCAAAATAAAATATCAACTACCCATAATATATCTACGACTAAGGAGTTGGGCACTCCATCGTATCCCGAATGCGTGAGGCAATTCCGGGCTCACCGGTGTAGTGAGAAATACAAGATAAGGTCTTCAATCGCAGTCCTCTTCATTGTCAAAGTCAGATCCCTAGCATGTCACATACGCTTGTCGGTCCAGTCGACTCTACTGGTCTTGGTATCGAAGCGAACACAATTCGAACTAACCCCAAAAAGAGCTCCCTTCGCGACGGCATCACCGAATGCAGTAGGTCAAACCAATAAAATCCAAAAGAATCCAACCTCGTTCCCACTTACAGTCTTTAATCAAAAATTGACATAGAGCAAGAAAAGTACAAGAAAGAGGTAAGACATCTTACCATCATTACCAATTATAGCATCAAGAAACCAAATGGCGCAAAGCGCCCACATGGCATTTATGACAGCAATAATGGTAATAAACATTCCATAGCAATTATGATCAACTAAATAGTTCCAGGCAGTCATATACATATAGATACATCAGAAGTACAACAGTTCCAATTATAATAACAATGTATGCCAGATAATTCATGGACTCACTATGCACATGTGCCCTCGATAATCAAGATCCTACTTCATGGGAATAAATCCAAAGTACATCCGACTCGATCGTCAACCAGATGTTTCTCAAAGTACATCCGACTCAATCGTCAACCAGATGTTTCTCAAAGTACATCCGACTCAATCGTCAACCAGATGTTTCTCAAAGTACATTTCGTCGACCCAATGTCACAATGATAATCCACATTTAAATGCATATGGGTTCAATGCATGACTCAATCATGCTTCTCATACCAAACTAGGCCAATCCTATTTCAAATGCATATCATATCATTTAACAATGAAGTCTGATCCCATTCACGGATCCACGTAAAATCAATAGCGCATTTTAAGGATAATCACAATCTCATTCATAGTCATATTAGAAATCAATCATTAGATTCATTATGTGCCTCACCTGGTCACCTATACTCATGTTCTTCCTTGTTTATAAATCCTAATTAATTTCTGGTCATCCAATTCTTTATAATTAATATATCTTTTATTAGTCCAAAGGTTTTGAGTCCAGGAAGATACACGGTCGGAATCACAAATAGATTCACAAATTTAATTATTAGATGTTGGGTGATAAACAGCACTTGTAAGTTCGACGGAGACATATATTTAGTGAAAAACTGAGGCTGCCATTCGACAAAAACAACATGGTAGCAGGATGAAAATAAATGAGGGACATTTTATAACAAAATTGGCAACAGATCATTTTCTGTCGAACGGGAGTTCTGTCGAACGAAGGACAGAACTGTCGAACCCTCCTGAGGGTCAGCAAAAGCCTCAATTCGACGGGTATAGGTGTCGACGTTGGAGAAAATCTCCCAAGTGTCGAACCGACGAAACACTGGTCGAAATCTCTAATTTCGACGGGTCTGGAGAAATTCATCTACTCGACAGGCATTGTCTCTCAAACTCGACGATTATTGACTTTGGGGCAGTTTCTCCTAAGTGTCCAGGGACTCTATTCGATGGGTTTTGGTCGGAAGATCAATCTCGACGGGCATGATCGGGGTTCATACTCGACGGATTTTGACAATGTGTTTAGTGGTCAAAGATCTAAACTCGACGGATTTTCACATTGTGTTTGGTGGTCAGAAATGTAAACTCGACGGGTTTTGACATTCGACGGAAATGGTCAGAAGTCTAAACTCGACGGATTTTAACATTTTAATAAGTAATTAAGATATCAAATTCGATAGGTTTGGCCAGAAGTCCATACTCGATGAATTTTAACATTTTACTAAGTAATTTGGTTATCAAATTCGACAGGTTTGGCCAGAAGTCCATACTCGACGGATTTTAACATTTTACTAAGTAATTAGGTTATCAGTCCATACTCCATACTGACGGATTTTAACATTTTACTAAGTAATTAGGTTATCAAATTCGACAGGTTTGGCCAGAAGTCCATACTCGACGGATTTTAACATTTTACTAAGTAATTAGGATATCAAATTCGACAGGTTTGGCCAGAAGTTCATACTCGACGGATTTTAACATTTAACTAAGTAATTAGGATATCAAATTCGACAGGTTTGGCCAGAAGTTCATACTCGATGGATTTTAACATTTGACTAAGTAATTAGGATATCAAATTCGACAGGTTTTCACATTCGACGTATTTTGGCCGATTTCACACTATTACCGCTTTCTCATTAAGTTTCCAAATTTCTTGGCCTACACCGTAACTATCCGAGAACCAATCGGGACTCATTCCCTTCCTTATTCCACGTTCCAATACATCCAGATATATATATATATATTCAAAACTCAAACAATCAAATAGCACGATGCAATACAAAACAACATACAAAAGTAGAATGACCCTCAACACCAATCACAGACGTTCCTAAATGCTAAAATAGGTTGAGGAGGAGTGTCTTCCTCTTACCTTGGAGAAGCACAAAGAAAAACTCTCCTTTTTGGTCGAAATCACGTTTTCGGTTTCCGGAGAGATCCTTAAAGTTCCAACCTTTAAGCTTCAACAAAGTGGAGAAGATGAAGATGAAGAAAATGTAGGACCTTGGCGATGTTTTCCTCGGATATGGTGGTTCTCCAAACACGAAATGGTGTTTGGGAGTGTGACGGTTTTGGAAGAACAAAACGGAGGTGTGGGTGGATGGTGTTGTCATTGTGGGGGTGAAAGAGAAGAGAGAAAGATGAGTGAATAGTGATCTGCGTGAGGGAGAGTGACCAGCGTGAATGAGGAGAATGGGAGAGAAATGAATTAGACCCCTTAATTCAAACGTGCTGCACAAAATAGGAGGAGAGAGAAATAATAAAATAATAGTTGGAAGAAGCTTCCTTGAGAAGCTTCGCGCGCTCCTCGATAAAGTGTATGGTAAGCTAGTCTCCAAATTAAATACATCTGATAGATGATCAATTATACTATGGAATTATTTTCTCAGTGAATAAAATTACAAGTGATGAAAATAATATTTTGTTATTCATCCGATAATTTTATGATACCGCGATTTTATCTAGCAGATAAAACCTTGAAAAATGCAAACCTCGCAAACTGTGCCTGGCCTCGGGTTTAGTAAGATCCCCCGTCGACGCATTGACAGTTCAAGGTTTACCAGCCTCAGGGAGAACATTTCGTTATCCCGGCTCCGCTCAATGCATACTCAAAATGAGGAATATATTAAAATATTCAACGTTTCCAGAAAATTTCACAAAAAACACCAAAAATCACAAATATTATAAAATGATTATTTATAATGAAATAAGCAATTTTCGGGATGTTACAACACTCCCCTTCTAAAAAGGAATTTCATCCTCAAAATTCGTCATATCTTAGAACAAACGCGACTGTGTTTCTTTCATTTCGTCTCTTAGTTCTCGTGTTGTATCTTCAGTTGCAGCAATCCAAATCACAGGCAATAAGGTTGCTTCCTTCCCTTGAGCATCTTATATTAACGAGCAAAAATGCGTTGACGTCATAGGCCGATCAACAAAAGATTTTACGCTCCTTGAGTCTTCAGCCATCCAACAGCCAACTCCCAAAACAATTGTACACCGCTGAGTGTCTCTATCGAACTTACTCTTCTTGCTCACTGTAGTAGACAACTAAACGTATTTTCTTCCTAAGGCGTCCTCTACGACATTCACCTCTTCTGATATTATACCAAAACAAAAATCAAAATCTTTTGGAACTTCTAATCATCGTTTACGCCTTTATATTCAACTCATTCTAATAAACCAAAATACCTTTGGCTCTTAAGATTACTATAGGCATTGAGAATTTCTCCTTGTAGAAAATGCCTCTAGACCTTCAATGCAACTACAGAGCTAATTCTGAGTTGGTGTAAGGTAATCCTTCTCATGTATTCTTGATTATCGCTAAGCGTACATTACCATTCCTTCTATTTTGATCAAGCGCACATTCTAAACTTTCAATGTGAAGCATCACTAGGTATCTCAAAAGTTCATTGGGGTTGGGCAGAATCATCTTTGGCGAAGAAATCGAGTGTCTCTTCAATCTTTGAAAATTTCCCTCGTATACATCAATCCATACAAAACCATTCTGAAGAATTCTGTAGTGAGTCCCCCGTACTATTCAGCTGATCCTTTAAAGTTACAAATCTGCAATACAGTCTTTGGTCTGTCCCATTGAAGAATTGCTCCAACTCGCGACGGATCTTCAATAGTTCCTTCTTTTAAAGATCACTTGACTCAAAAGTTAAACGCCTCAAACCGAAATTCACACTTTGAACAACTTCTAGCGTAACTCCTCGTTCTTCTTCTCGAATTTGAAGAACAACATGACAATTCTGTCTCAATAGGGAAGAAAGGTCTTGTTTGTGTAGTCGATGGTTACTACCGAAGTGTTCATTACTTGGAACGACATTACGAAATACCCGTGGTATTCACTACGTATCAGAGAAAGTTACCTTGGAAATATACCCTTCTCTCAAATGATCTTAATGATAGTTGAGAACCCAAAATGATATTTGAGAAAATAACGGCGTCCTTCCATTGATTTGCCAAATCGTCTTTCCTTGATTCGAACAAATGTCTCATAGGGTAAGTTCTCACTTTATCGTGCTACGCTTAGCAGGTTGTTATGGTTCAGATTCGGGAACACATTTACTCAATTGAAGTATACTAGAAACGTTATAAAGGTCAGAAAGAAAAATAGGGAAGTTACTTGATTTACCATTGGGCCCGCCTAACGAAGAGTATGATATAGTCTAATAAAACGTAGGAGTGAGTTTCGTTGATTCACATCTTGGAAATTTCTGTCTCAAGAAACACTTAGTTTCCATTGAAATTGAATAACGAGACCCGTTTAGAAGACAATCAATCCCCTTCCTGAGATTAAGCCTATTCATGAAGAAAGTAGGTGATTGAATTGGTAAAAAGGGTTTCAATTTCTAATAACAATAGGATCGTTCTAAACAGACCTATTGTAATGAGAGTAGTCTTACAAACGAGAACAGTATCATTCGAGTCGAAAGGAAGTAAATACACAAACAACTCAATTCCATAAGCGAACTCTTAGAATTTCATTGGAATATTTCAACAGGATATGGTTGAAAGATAACCAATCCCTTTTGTTAACATTACATCTAATTTGCAAAAGAAGTAAACGAATCAGATTACCAAAAGATTTAATCTTTAACAGGTCGTAGGATAATTTAAACAACTTGGCTACCATCAACAAGTTCTTAGTAGCCAAAATAGGAATAACTTAGTCAAAAGATAACGATGGTATGAATATCCCTATTGAATTCATACATTCATACGTCATAAAGAAACGAGTTACCCCCGAAATTATACAGTATAATCACAGGGTCATCCACCGTAGTACAAGCTCCCTCATTCAGGTCTTCAGTCTTGGATGTTTCTACACCACTAGAGAAATTTACTCTCCTTTCTTCGTGAGATTGTGAAGTGCGTGCATCACCAACAAAAGGCTTCGTCCTTTGCGAAGTACAGTTCTTAGCCATATGTCCTAGCTCTCTGTATTTGAAACAAATTATCCCACCGTTCGTACAATCCTTGGTTAAATGGTCCTTTCCGCATTTGAAGCAGATTGCCCTTTTGATCGCATATGGAGGTTTTGTCTCATGTAAAGCACAATCCCTCCACACATGTCCTTGCTTTCCGCACTTGAAACAAATTCTTCCTTCGATCTTACAGTCCCTCATGAAGTGGTCCTTTCCGCACTTCTTACACATTGATAATGGTACCACAGTTGGATTGGACTTACTACCACTCGCACCACCATGATGCGTTTGATGTCGCTGCTGCTCCCTTGGTCGTAGTGTATACGGTTTCTGCTTAAACTGATTGGCCTTTCCACGGTTCCTCCTTTGGAACTTCGGTAATCCAGAGTTACCCCAAAGTCGACTTTCTTCCTTCAAATTCCTAACCTCAACTTCCAATTCCTGCTGTTGTGCGGCTCTCTGATCTTGGCGTGTAGTTACATTAACCATTCTTTGTATTTCTTTGGTTGCCGCAGTCGTGTCATCATTGTCACTCCCCGGGTTCACGCGCTTATATTTACCTCGAGTCATTGTCTTCCTTCAAGAACAAACAAGTCAAATAATAAGGGAAAATCAAAAGCATTCATTCCAAACAATATTGTCTCTTTTTGGAAACCAAGCACAAAAGTCACATAACCCAATCAAGACAACCCAAAAGACTATAATTCGAGCTCCTTCATTCTGCCTTTCGCGGTGCGATCTCCAGTAAGTCTTTGACTCCTATGCAGCTTCTCGAACCAAGCTTATGCCAGATACTCCTTTCCAAAGAGAATCGGTTTTCGAAAACCTTTTGGACGCCTCAGTCCACTAACCTTGCAAGTCTTATTCAACTACCCTTTTTCTAACCCATAGGCTCAAACAATTCTAGAGGTAACACTACAAGGGTGTAAATGCAAACAAATCCTAAGCAAGTTCAGTCATACCAGCTGAGCTTCTTTCTAAAGAACTCCTATTACCTTAATATGCCAAGGTGAAGTCATAGTTTCCTGTAGTCATAGAACATTACACATTGAGTGGGCCAGTACTCAATGTCACGTAATTGTGCAACAGTAGCTACCAATACTCAACCTACGGCAAGCCATGTCTTCCTTTCCCAACATCTCAATCAAGAGACAAGGAAGTACACAACATACAAAAACTTCTAACATGTCTTAGCATAGTCAGTCCATACCCCGGCTCAACAGGATGAACTGAGCTCTAATACCACCTTAATGTTGGGAATTGTGGATCAAAATATCTCGCAGCGGAATAATAGGATTCTCACACAGGATCCATGCGAAAAATCCATAATCCGAGTTTTTAAAAAATTACCTCTTGAAGCGTGATAAACACAAGCGAGGTGAATCACCAACACCGTAATAGCGACGATGTTTCTGCGGTATCCACACGAACAGACTTACAAATGGAGTCACGCCTCTGTTTCGCGGTGCTAGCTGCGAATAGAAGAGAAGAACCTTTCACTGTCTCTCACTCAGTTTCTTAGGTGCGGCTAGGGTTGTCATGTAACATCTATAGCAGCCCCTTAACATATGATTATTTATAATAGTGGCTGCCTTAAGTGAGTGTGAGTAGTAGCAAGGTAAGCTGTGCAACCCTAAAACCCATCTGTCATGAGTTAGGCCCACAATTGAATCCGAGTCCAACTTGGATCCTTATTGCTCCAATTTAGTCTGTTCTAAGTGTGTGACCCTGCAGGTTCTCATGACGTTGGTAGTAATAATAAAATCTCATTTTAATATTACAAATAGTGAGCGGTATCTAGCAACACATCACTGCTACCCATTAATGAGAATGTCAGTGATTTGACATAACCTATTCGTGATCAATGTTTCCGTGTAGTTTAGTCCCTTTGTCCAGATATCCAGATTGAACACAAGGCATAGAACGTGTCACCCTTGTTTAATTCAATCTTCAGTTTCCGAATTCCCGAGTAGACATAGTAATAACAAATGAGATCAATATCTCATATTGACTCATTTAAGCATGGCCATGCATTTCATAGTCTCACTCAATCAGGGGGCCCGAAGATATCACTCCTGTTATGTAGGAGGGACAAATCCCATCTAGGTCACTCACATTCCTCCACATGCATCGCAATATGTCTAATAACTAACTTTATAATCATCTTGTTACGGATGACGTTTGATGGCATTTAAAACACACAACTCCTCATGTAGGAATCGTAGTGATTTCAGGTCAAAGAACCACATACACCATTATCACTATGAGAATCGCTTATGACACTCACGTAACGATCCACGTAGCGTTCTCATGGCGGGTCTGTCCAATACATCATTACTCTAATATGTATCCATGTGTAGACTTGATATCTCATATCCATGACCCGTGAGATGTGGTCATCAGTCTACGCACATACTAGTCTCAATGCATTATTGTTGTCCTAATTAACAATAATACTTGACTAGGGACATTTAAGAATAGTGTTGTAACCAAAAGGATCTCACGATCAAGTCATCCACTTGATGTCCTATGGCATCAATCTTACTATTCTAAGGACTTTATTATGTTTATCAAAAAAGAACACAATAAATGAAATGCCTCATATATATAAAATAGCATAATAGAATATATGCAAATACAGAAAATGTATTAGCCTCTAGGGCATACACCAACACTTAATGCAACACCCCTCGATTTAATAACCAATGCACAATCGTCATTATGTCATGGTCACTAAATGTCGGCGTGCTAACATTGTCAAACAACAAATTTATCATAAATATTAAACATTTCTCATATGAGGAAAATAGGAGCCACGAATGAGTAGTTACATATACAACCAGTTAAATTATGAATTATAATATGTACTCAATTTACAACATTTAAGTCTGGATAATTGCCTCAAAGTATACACGTACTCAAAAATACGCTTTATATAGGTAATGCAAAATAAAATATAAACTACCTATAATATATCTACGACTAAGGAGTTGGGCACTCCATCGTATCCCGAATGCGTGAGGCAATTCCGGGCTCACCGGTGTAGTGAGAAATACAAGATAAGGTCTTCAATCGCAGTCCTCTTCATTGTCAAAGTCAGATCCCCAGCATGTCACATACGCTTGTCGGTCCAGTCGACTCTACTGGTCTTGGTATCGAAGCGAACACAATTCGAACAAACCCCAAAAAGAGCTCCCTTCGCAACGGCATCACCGAATGCAGTAGGTCAAACCAATAAAATCCAAAAGAATCCAACCTCGTTCCCACTTACAGTCTTTAATCAAAAATTGACATAGAGCAAGAAAAGTACAAGAAAGAGCTAAGACATCCTACCATCATTACTAATTATAGCATCGAGAAACCAAATGGCGCAAAGCGCCTACATAGCATTTATGACAGCAATAATGGTAATAAACATTCCATAGCAATTATGATCAACTAAATAGTTCCAGGCAGTCATATACATATAGATATATCAAAAGTACAACAGTTCCAATTATAATAACAATGTATGCCAGATAATTCATGGACTCACTATGCACATGTGTCCTCGATAATCAAGATCCTACTTCATGGGAATAAATCCAAAGTACATCCGACTCGATCGTCAACCAGATGTTTCTCAAAGTACATCCGACTCTCAATCGTCAACCGATGTTTCTCAAAGTACATCCGACTCAATCGTCAACCAGATGTTTCTCAAAGTACATTTCGTCGACCCAATGTCACAATGATAATGCACATTTAAATGCATATGGGTTCAATGCATGACTCAATCATGCTTCTCATACCAAACTAGGCCAATCCTATTTCAAATGCATATCATATCATTTAACAATGAAGTCGATCCCATTCACGGATCCACGTAAAATCAATAGTGCATTTTAAGGATAATCACAATCTCATTCATAGTCATATTAGAAATCAATCATTAGATTCATTATGTGCCTCACCTGGTCACCTATACTCATGTTCTTCCCTGTTTATGAATCCTAATTAATTTCTGGTCATCCAATTCTTTATAATTAATATATCTTTTATTAGTCCAAAGGTTTTGAGTCCAGGAAGATACACGGTCGGAATCACCAATAGATTCACAAATTTAATTATTAGATGTTGGGTGATAAACAACACTTGTAAGTTCGACGGAGACATATATTTAGTGAAAAACTGAGGCTGCCATTCGACAAAAACAACATGGTAGCAGGATGAAAATAAATGAGGGACATTTTATAACAAAATTGGCAACAGATCATTTTCTATCGAACGGGAGTTCTGTCGAACGAAGGACAGAACTGTCGAACCCTCCTGAGGGTCAGCAAAAGCCTCAATTCGATGGGTATAGGTGTCGACGTTGGAGAAAATCTCCCAAGTGTCGAACCGACGAAACACTGGTCGAAATCTCTAATTTCGACGGGTCTGGAGAAATTCATCTACTCGACAGGCATTGTCTCTCAAACTCGACGATTATTGACTTTGGGGCAGTTTCTCCTAAGTGTCCAGGGACTCTATTCGACGGGTTTTGGTCGGAAGATCAATCTCGACGGGCATGATCGGGGTTCATACTCGACAGATTTTGACAATGTGTTTAGTGGTCAAAGATCTAAACTCGACGGATTTTCACATTGTGTTTGATGGTCAGAAATGTAAACTCGACGGGTTTTGACATTCGACGGAAATGGTCAGAAGTCTAAACTCGACGGATTTTAACATTTTAATAAGTAATTAGGATATCAAATTCGACAGTTTGGCGTAAGTCCATACTCGACGGATTTTAACATTTTACTAAGTAATTAGGTTATCAAATTCGACAGGTTTGGCCAGAAGTCCATACTCGACAGATTTTAACATTTTACTAAGTAATTAGGATATCAAATTCGACAGGTTTGGCCAGAAGCTCATACTCGACGGATTTTAACATTTAACTAAGTAATTAGGATATCAAATTCGACAGGTTTGGCCAGAAGTTCATACTCGACGGATTTTAACATTTGACTAAGTAATTAGGATATCAAATTCGACAGGTTTTCACATTCGACGTATTTTGGCCAGATTTCACACTATTACCAGTTTTCTCATTAAGTTTCCAAATTTCTTGGCCTACACCGTAACTATCCGAGAACCAATCGGGACTCATTCCCTTCCTTATTCCACGTTCCAATACATCCAGATATATATATATATTCAAAACTCAAACAATCAAATAGCACAGATACAATACAAAACAACATACAAAAGTAGAATGACCCTCAACACCAATCACAGACGTTCCTAAATGCTAAAATAGGTTGAGGAGGAGTGTCTTCCTCTTACCTTGGAGAAGCACAAAGAAAAACTGCTCCTTTTTGGTCAGAAATCACGTTTTCAGTTTCTAGGAGATCCTTAAAGTTCCAACCTCTAAGCTTCAACAGTGGAGAAGATGAAGATGAAGAAAATGTAGGACCTTGGAGATGTTTTCCTCAGATATGGTGGTTCTCCAAACATGAAATGGTGCTGGGAGTGTGACGGTTTTGGAAGAACAAAATGGAGGTGTGGGTGGATGGTGTTGCTGCTGTGGGGTGAAAGAGAAGAGAGAAAGATGAGTGAATAGTGATCTGCGTGAGGAGAGTGACCAGCGTGAATGAGGAGAATGGGAGAGAAATGAATTAGACCCTTAATTCAAACATGCTTTGCACAAAATAGGAGGAGAGAGAAATAATAAAATAATAATTGGAAGAAGCTTCCTTGAGAAGCTTCGCGCGCTCCTCGATAAAGTGTATGGTAAGCTAGTCTCCAAATTAAATACATCTGATAGATGATCAATTATACTGTAGAATTATTTTCTCAGTGAATAAAATTACAAGTGATGAAAATAATATTTTATTATTCATCCGATAATTTTATGATACTGCGATTTTATCTAGCAGATAAAACCTTGAAAAATGTAAACCTCGCAAACTGTGCCTGGCCTCGGGTTTAGTAAGATCCCCCGTCGACGCATTGATAGTTCAAGGTTTACCAGCCTCAGGGAGAACATTTCGTTATCCCGGCTCCGCTCAATGCATACTCAAAACGAGGAATATATTAAAATATTCAACATTTCCAGAAAATTTCACAAAAATCACCAAAAATCACAAATATTATAAAATGATTATTTATAATGAAATAAGCAATTTTCGGGATGTTACACTGAGCATTATTAAATAAAGAAAAATAGAGAAACAAATAGAAAAATATAACAACAGGGTGCTGCGCCGCGGCTTGAACAAGTGTGCGCCGCGGCGTGGAGCTCTCAGGAGCATTTTCCTAATATGGCAGAGACTGTCACGCCTAGGCGTGAACTTGGTGCTCCTAGGCAGGATCAAAAAGCTGTAGCATTCTGCAAAAAATTTGAGCGTGCGCCGCGGTATTGAGTATGTTATGCCACAGCGTGAGAGATTAACTTGCAGAATTCTACAAGAAATTCAGCCCTGCTACCAACTCTACTTTCCTTGGGCCTCCAGCACTAGCAAAATATATCTATAAACTTAATTTATAGAATGTACATCATTTACATAACAAAAACATAAAAACAAACTATTAACATATTTAATACTTATAACATACTAAAACATTAAAAACTAACAAAACAAACTATATACAACTTGAATTAGGACTAACCAAACTCATTGTTGATATTAGCTATATAGAATTAAACCATATCCCCGGCAACGGTGCCAAAAACTTGATAGGGCTAAAACTTGTTTGCCTATTTGCTAACAGCAAGTGCACGGGTCGCTCAAGTAATACAGATACAGAGTATAAGTTCGTTCCCACGAGGATAAAGGCTTCCAAAGCTAAGTACCAACCAATAGCTTAATTAATTCTATTCAAGGACATAAATATGGACAAAAATAAAGATAGTAAATACAGAAAGCAATAAAGAAACGAGGTTAGATTTCAAGGAATCCTTCTTCACCCCTTACATCTACCAACAACATGCAATCCTCTTCATTAACATGAATGCATTGATTAGGTTAGCTTGAGAATCTGATTTAGCTAAAAGCTTATGTCTAGGTCAATCAACTATAGTTTCATTTACCTAACTCCTTAGTTAGAACTAAAATCCACTTATGAACGATCTATTCTCAATCACACACTATGCATGGCTAAAAGGTATATTTCTATCTAGTTAGTGAATTAACTCATCCAAGCCAATTGAATTCATTGAACATGCATCAACCATACCATATTCATATTAACAAATCCCTATGTCTAGTTTAATTGCAATATTAGGATCATGCAATTGATGGTCAACCAACAACAAGTATTAAGCATAGATTATGGAAGAATAATAACCAAACATCCACACAAACTCAGAGAAGAACACATCATTAATATATATATATATATATATATATATATATAAGGATCCAAAATATCCCTAAATACAAATTTCACTATACAAAGAACATGAAAATACAAGTAAAATTATATCTGTGAATGCTTATGTCTCTAAGGCATGTCAAAAGGTTTTTGATCATAACAAAAGCAAAAGAGAAGATCAAGCACAAAAGGAAAAATCAAGATCAAAGAAAGAAGACAGAAGGTTTATTTAGTTATAAGACTTAGGATATTAATGTTAAATGCTTTCAAGATTTCTCAAATGGTTTTTCAATATATGATTTCAAAATAAATGGGAAATTTCAAGGATAAACATGACTTTCAATAAAACTTGAGTTTCAACTTTAAATCTAACACTCTTAAAAGGATTTATGTTTAAACAAGTATCTTGAGGTGTTGGAAATGACATACAAGCATTATTGGACTTGTAAAATGTGTTCAAAGGCTAATGTAATCGATTACATAATGTTTGTAATCGATTACACATCAAACAGAATGCATGTAATCGATTACATTGGTAATGTAATCGATTACACGAAAGTCAGAGGCCATGTAATCGATTACACAATATATGTAATCGATTACACAAAGCCCAGAAAGGCAAAGAACACGTTCGACGAGTCATGTAATCGATTACATGGATATTGTAATTGATTACAAACAAAGTCAGAAGTCATGTAATCGATTACATGGGCAATGTAATCGATTACACAAAACCCAGAAACTCAAAGAACACGTTCGACGAGTAATGTAATCGATTACATGGATATTGTAATCGATTACACAGCAAGTCAGAAGTCATGTAATCGATTACATGGGCATTGTAATCGATTACAAGCAAAGTCAGAAGTCATGTAATCGATTACACCAAGAATGTAATCGATTACACGAGCCCGAAGTTCGAAAACGTTGGAACAACAATGTAATCGATTACCGAGATGTGTAATCGATTACACGCACTACGACAACGTCCAACGGCTATATTAAATGCATTAAATGCATGCCCAACTACCTCCAACGGCTCTATTAATTGAGAAACTTATAAATACCAAAGTTGGGTCTTTATTTGCGGTTGACCTTGAACCAAAAACTGATCATCATACTTCAAAACGTGAATCAATCCTTAAATTCATTTCTTGCTCTGTTTTCTGATTAAAAACGTGAAAAATCCTTGAGAGCATATTAGAGCTTCAATTTGTAAACACTTGCTCTAGAGAGAGCTTCTTCAATTTTAATCTTATACATTCTGATTAGTGAGGGTGAGGTATCCCTCAAGTATTGTAAGGGTGAGGTATCCCTTGGAAAATAGAGGCTCAAGCTTTTGGGTGAGGTATCCCATATTGTTGAGTGCTCAAGGTTGTAATGGTTTTTCAAGCACCCATTGAAGCTTGAAGATATAGTAGAAAATCTCAAGTTGTTGCTTGGGGACTGGACGTAGATCACAAGTGGAGTGGTGATTGAACCAGGATAAACGACTGTGTTTGTTTCTCTAAACCCTCCTCTGCTTATCTTTGTGCACTGTTTCATTGTTTTAATTGGATATTGTCTCCTTGGCTATTACGTTTATAAGTAAAAGTGTTTAACTCATCTATTCAATTATCTCTAATCATTCAATAGCTTCAACGAAAATTGATTGTCAAACGATTTGTGAAAGATTTGTGAACTTATTTTTAACTACTCAATTCACCCCCCCTCTTGAGTATTGAGGCCACTTGGTAACAAGTGGTATCGAAGCTAGACTTCTTGTATAAAGAGCTTAGCAACTTCAAGAGAAGTGATGGCTTCAAATGATTTTTCAAATGAAGGTTCTTCTATAAATAGACCTCCTTATTTCAATGGGGATGGTTATGCCTATTAGAAAGAAAGGATGAAAATTTTTATTGAAGCTATTGACTTAGATGTGTGGGACGCAGTTGAAAATGGTGCTTTTGTCCCTACACAAACTAAGGATGGTGTGACAATTAATACACCTAGAAGTGATTGGACCGATGATGATAAAAAGAAGGTTCAATATAATTTGAGAGCCAAGAATATCATCACCACATCTTTGGGGTATGATGAATTCTTTAGGGTGTCAAATTATAAGACCGCAAAAGAAATGTGGGATACCCTACAAGTAACTCATGAAGGTACTAGTGAGGTAAAAAGATCTCGAATAAACACTCTTACTTATGAATATGAATTGTTTAGAATGAATCAAGGTGAGAGTATTCAAGATATGTAAAAGAGATTTACTCATATTGTTAATCATCTCATCTCATTGGGAAAGACATTTCCTAATGAGGATCTTATTAACAAAGTCTTGAGATGTCTAAGCAGGAATTGGCAACCCAAGGTAACGGCGATTGCGGAATCAAGAGATTTATCAACCATGTCTCTAGCCACCCTATTCGGAAAACTTCAAGAGCATGAGCTGGAACTAAATAGGCTCAATCAAAATGAAGAACATGACAAAAAGAAGAAGGGAATTGCACTCAAGGCCATCTCTTCCATACTTGAAGATGATGATGAAGATGGTGAAGAGGATGGTGAAAATATTGAGCTAAGTGAGGAGAATCTTAGTCTTCTTGTGAGAAAATTCAGAAGATTCTTGAAGAAAAAGGGATTTCAAAGAAGACTACCCTTTCCTCAAAAGAAAGCATATCACAAAGGAGAAGGATCCTCTACTCCTCCAAAATGCAACGAATGCGGAAAATCGGGGCACATGAAAATGGAGTGTCCTATATATCTCAAGAAGACGGAGAAGTTTGAAAAAAGACCCTCCAAGGAAAAGAAAGGAAGAAGAGCATATATAGCTTGGGAGGACAATGACTTAAGCTCTTCCGACGATTCAGAAAATGAAGAAGCCCATCTTTGCCTCATGGCTCAAGGAGAAGAAAGTGGAGAAAGCGACACCGAGGTAACCTCTTCTAACCTAGAACCTCCACCTTCTTATGATAAATTGCAAGATGCCTTTCAAGAATTGCATGATGAATCTTTGAGGCTCACAAAAATGATTATGTCTTCCAATAAAACAATCTCCCTATTGACAAAGAAAGTTTCTACTTTAACCAAGGAGATAAATGAACTTAAAATTGAAAATGAGACTTTAGGACTCATAGATGCTAATTCATCATGCATGATTTGTTCCTCACATGATAATGCATCCATATCATTACCTTGTTTATCATGCAAAGCTTTTGAAAAAGAAATTGAAGACTTGAACAACACTCTTGCGAAATTCACTTTTGGAAGAGACAACTTGAATGTGTTGTTAGGGAGACAAAAATGTGTTTTCCAAAAAGCCGGTTTGGGATTTAATCCAAACAACCATCAAAAGTCTTATAAGAACTTCTTTGTTTCCTCAAAAACTTCAAGTAGCCCCTTTGTTAAATGTTTTCATTGTGGTAGGAAAGGGCATAGTGCATCCACTTGCAATGTTAGAAAGAACATAAACACCAAGGTTGGAATCAAAAGGGTTTGGGTCCCTAAAGGCACTATACCTAATTCTAACACACAAGGACCCAAAACAATTTGGGTACCAAAAGTTAAATCTTGAATGTGTGTTGTAGGTGTGCTTGAAGACCAAGAGCTCAAGTTGGTATCTTGATAGTGGTTGCTCCAAGCACATGACCGGTGATGGCTCCAAGTTCTCCTCCCTTACACACAAGAAACATGGTCATGTCACATATGGTGACAACAACAAAGGGAAGATTCTTGGAATTGGCAAAGTTGGTTAGATCCCTTCATCATCTATTGATAATGTCTTACTTGTTGAAGGACTTAAACATAATTTACTTAGTATTAGTCAATTGTGTGATAAAGGAAATAGAGTTATATTTGATTCCTCTTGTTGCATAATTGAGGGAAAGGATGATAAGCAAGTTAAATTTGTTGGTCATAGGGTCAATAATATATATAAGATTAGTCTCGATGATATCTCCTCAAATGATGCTAAGTGCTTTATGAGTAAAGAAAATGATTCATGGTTATGGCATAGAAGAATTGCTCACATTCACATGGATCACTTAAACAAATTGGTTTCTAAAGAACTAGTAATTGGTCTTCCAAAGCTCAAATTTGAAAAAGACAAACTTTGTGATGCATGTCAAAAGGGAAAACAAGTAAAGGTCTCTTTCAAAGCTAAAAACATAGTTTCAACTTCTAGACCTTTACAACTTTTGCACATGGATCTTTTTGGACCCTCTAGAACTATGAGCTTTGGTGGAAATTACTATGCATTAGTGATTGTGGATGATTTTTCTAGATTTACATGGACATTATTCTTGGCTCACAAAAATGATGCTTTTCAATCATTTAGAAAACTTGCCAAAGTTATCCAAAACGAAAAAGGTTTTTGTATTGCATCCATAAGAAGTGATCATGGTGGTGAATTTGAAAATCATGAATTTGAAACTTTTTGTGATGAACATGGCATTGAGCATAATTTTTCTGCCCCTAGAACACCACAATAAAATGGTGTTGTAGAAAGGAAAAATCGATCTTTAGAAAAAATAGCAAGAACTATGCTCAATGAGGCCAACCTTCCTAAGTACTTTTGGGCGGATGCGGTTAACACCGCTTGTTATGTTATGAATAGAGCCCTAATAAGGCCAATTTTAAAGAAAACCCCATATGAATTGAACAAAGGAAGGAAACCTAATGTGTCACATTTTCATGTTTTTGGATGTAAATGCTTTGTTTTGAATAATGGAAAGGATAACTTGGGGAAGTTTGATGCAAAATCTGATGAGGGAATATTCATTGGTTATTCTATTCATAGCAAGGCCTTTAGAGTCTATAATAAGCGAACTATGACCATAGAAGAGTCCATACATGTTGCATTTGATGAAACTAACCCAAATGAGTCGAGAAAGGAGCTTGTTGATGATGTTGCAGAAATCTTGGAAAAGACGCACTTGGAAAATCAAGAGAAAGAGCCCAAGAAGGAAGAAAAGAGACTCCTTGATCATACAAGGTAAGAAGATTCAGAAATCTTAGATCTACCCAAGGAATGGAGGACTTCAAGATATCATCCTCTCGACAAGGTGATAGGTGATGTATCAAAAGGGGTAATCACTCGAAACTCACTTAGAGATGCATGTAATCATCTAGCCTTTGTCTCTCAAGTTGAACCTAAAGACATAAATGAGGCCATTAATGATGAGCATTGGATCTTGGCCATGCAAGAAGAACTAAACCAATTTGAGAGAAATCAAGTTTGGGAATTAGTTCCAAGGCCCAATGATCATCCAATAATTGGCACCAAATGGGTCTTTAGGAACAAACTCGATGAAACGGGCCTAATAATAAGAAATAAAGCTAGACTTGTAGCTAAAGGATATAATCAAGAAGAAGGCATAGATTATGAAGAAACTTATGCTCCCGTAGCTAGGTTAGAGGCCATTAGAATGTTACTTGCATATGCTTACATCATGGATTTCAAACTCTATCAAATGGATGTCAAAAGTGCTTTTTTAAATGGTTTTATACAAGAAGAGGTCTATGTAGAACAACCTCCTAGTTTTGAGGACTTTGAAATGCCCAACCATGTTTTTAAATTGAAAAAGGCCTTGTATGGCTTGAAACAAGCTCCTAGAGCTTGGTATGAAAGGTTGAGCAAATTTCTTTTAGAAAAAGGCTTTTCTAGAGGTAAAGTTGACACCACTCTTTTCATAAAACACAAAATGCATGACATTCTTCTAGTTCAAATCTATGTTGATGACATTATATTTGGAGCTACTAACAACTCTCTTTGTAAAGAATTTTCAAATATTATGCAAAGTGAGTTTGAAATGTCCATGATGGGTGAGCTCAACTTCTTCCTTGGTCTACAAATCAAGCAAACAAGAGAAGGAACATTTATAAGCCAATCCAAGTATTGCAAGGAGCTGCTCAAGAAGTTTGGAATGGACAATGCCAAGCATATGGCTACTCCTATGGGCACCTCTTGCTATTTGGACAAGGATGAAGGAGGTAAATCGGTAGAAATTACAAAATATAGAGGTATGATTGGCTCACTCCTTTATCTCACTGCAAGTAGGCCTGATATAATGTTTAGTGTATGCATGTGTGCTAGATATCAAGCTAATCCTAAGGAATCACACCTAAGTGCTGTTAAGAGAATAATGAAATATCTAATAGGCACATCACAAATGGGTTTATGGTACCCTAAGGGTGCCTCATGTAGTCTTATTGGGTACTCCGATTCTGATTTTGCTGGATGCAAAATGGATCAAAAGAGCACTAGTGGGACATGCCACTTGCTTGGAAGCTCACTAGTTTCTTGGCACAGCAAGAAACAAAATAGTGTGGCATTGTCCACAGCTGAAGCTGAATATGTTGCAGCTGGGAGTTGCTGTGCTCAAGTCCTTTGGATGAAACAGCAACTCTTGGACTATGGTCTTGAACTTGATCACATTCCCATAAAATGTGATAATACTAGTGCAATTAACTTGTCAAAAAATCCCATTTTGCATTCTAGAACTAAGCATATTGAAATAAGACATCATTTCATTAGAGATCATGTTCAAAGGGGTGATTGCATACTAGAATTTGTTGAAACAACTAAGCAACTAGCTGATATTTTCACCAAACCCCTAGCAAAAGAAGCATTTTTCTACATTAGAAATGAACTGGGTATATTGGATCATTCCTGCATAAATTAACTTCTGCTGCATAATCTTGTATTTTTCTGCATAATCACGCCAAATTGCTGCATAATCTCTGAATTCTTTCATTATATTTGAATCCAACACTAACTTGAGCATCAGAGATTTCCCCTAAGTTGTTTTGCAGGTGCTCCCTTGTGACCAAGACTCCCAAGCAACTAATATCCTCAACAAATTTGTTGAAACTCTTGGTAAAAATGGTAACTTCAATCAATTATATGAATTGAATCATAACATGATTTGATTATATGTTTAAATGATGATTTGAATTGATTTAAGTTGCTTTAAAACTGATTTGGATGGATTAAAATTGATTATATGCTGTTTGGAACGCAAAATCTGAGTTAAAGAGTGCTGGTAATCGATTACAATGTCTTTGTAATCGATTACACATGTTCTGTCACGCATGTAATCGATTACACACCCTTTGTAATCGATTACAACCAACTCAGAACTCGGTAATCGATTACGTCAACTATGTAATCGATTACAAGGTTCCCAGAAAGCATGTAATCGATTACATCAAAAATGTAATCGATTACATACCCACCAGAATGCATGTAATCGATTACACACTCAATGTAATCGATTACACAGGGTTTTTAAAAGGTTTCTGACGCGCGTAGAGCCCATTTCTGTTTGGAACCTGTTCATCTTCTTCGTTCTCTCTTTCTGCTCCCACGCACCTCAAATCTCAAAAACTCTCATTTCTCACTCAAATCTCCATCAAAACCCGTCATTTCACCTCTCTCAATCTCGGAAAACCCCTCTCCACATAGCCCATCGTTCAAAATCCTCTCACATCCCTCATCCAAATCTCCCCATCTTCTCTCACGAACCCCATCTCCTTTTCTCTGCCCTAATCTCGTCCCTCTCTCATCCCCAATCATTAATCACTCATCCCTTGCTTCTCCTTCTCATCAATGGCTGAATCCTCCCATCGCTCGAAGCGCCCAAGAACAGGGGACTGCTTTGTTGGAGGGTCCTCTCGGTGGCTCTTCACGTAATATATCTGGCCTGGACCTCACGAGACACTTCTCCACTGTGAAGAAAGCTGAGTTGTTCCGGAAGAACTTCCAGCTCCGCAAAATCATCTCTCCCAGGTATCTTCCCATCACCTTCTGCGAGAGTGAACCTTTAGAGAGCTTTAGGACAATAGAAAACTTAGGCTTGTTGGGATTCCTGAGCATAGAGAAGGCCATCTACCCTAACCTTGTCCGAGTCTTTTATGCCAACCTGAAGGTTGAGGATAATTGCATAATCTCTGAAGTGAAAAAGCAACAAATCAGGTTGACAATGGCAGAGTGGTATAGGCTTACAAAGCTCACTCCTGATGGAGCTCAGTTCTGTGGAAATGCAAAAGTCTAGGGGCATGAGTTTGAGCATAAGGCTGCTCTTCTCTCTCTGATTAGGACTGGCTACCACCTCCCCAGTGATCTTAAATGAAGAATAATGGCCACTGGCCTCACTATGGAAAACAGGGTTCTCCACTACCTCTTGGTTCGTGGATTGATTCCCAGAGGAGGGAATTACTCCCAAGTCCTCAAGGATGATGTTGTGGCATTATGGGCAATGACCACAGGGCACCCAATAAACTGGGGTTACTACATTCTAGAGCATATGCTGGACGTCAAGAAAAAGAAGAACTCTGCTCTCCCTTTCGCCATGTTGGTCACCACAATCCTCGAGTACTGTCGCATTTCGCTGGATGAAGAGTCCAAGGACACCAGCTCGAAGGGACCCCAATCAATTGGGTTGCATACTCTGAAGAAGCTTCAGCTCTATAAGATGGAAGATAGGTGGCATTACATTACTCATGGCACGTTTGGTCATATCCATCACGATCCAGATAGTGATGATGAGGAGGCTCAGTACCCTGCCTCTGCTCCTGCTCCAGCTTCTCTTGATCTTCTGCTCCAAGAAATGCGTAACCTGAGCGCCAATGTAAACACACGCATGGATCATATAGAGCAAAAGATTGACCATCTTGAGCTGAGGATGGACTACTCAGACCAGGAGCTTAGCTCCATTCGATCCCTCCTAAGTGGACCTCCTATTCCTGAGTGTCCTGCTGCTGCTGCACCTCCCACATCCTCTGCCCCTCCGGTTCCCCTATCCTTCGCTGGTCCATCTGGAGTTCCTGCTGATGATAAGGAGCTTCTGGACTCTGACAATGATCTTATGCCCAGCGATGATAACATTGATCTAGGAGACTCTGCTGCGGATCCAGAGGGTGAAGTCTTTTGTGACAGCGAAGACACTGATAGTGATCATGGCCTATTGCCTTGATATTTTCTTGTATTGATGACCACCTTGTACTTATTTTGTTTTAACTCTGATTATATAAAATTGGTATACCTTTATGGTTATATTTTGATTTTGCCTACTGGTTATGAATGTTTGGTTGGACTGATTATTAATACATGAACTTGTTTTCACCTTGAATGTTTGGCTTTTGGAATATTGATTGGACTGATTAATCTTTGTGGCTTTTCTGTTATGGCAAACATTTGGGAATCATGAAATATAGCTGTCATGCTGTCTATTTTTTTCTTAAATGCTTATGTCTTTTTGATAATGCCAACGGGGGAGAAAATGAGGAAAAATGAAATGAAATGTAATTAATGGTTGCATGAGAAATTAAAGGTTGCATGAGTACGGGGGAGTTATTGACCTTTTTAAGTTATTAAGCTTTTCATATGCAAAATCTAACCCAACATCATGCATAAACTCCGGGGGCAGCATTGAACCTAAATGACTATTATATACAAATGCAAAAACTCTTTCTTTTTCCTAGGATCAGTTTGTCATCATCAAAAAGGGGGAGAATGTGAATGCTTATGTCTCTAAGGCATGTCAAAAGGTTTTTGATGATAACAAAAGCAAAAGAGAATATCAAGCACAAAAGGAAAAATCAAGATCAAAGAAAGAAGACAGAAGGTTTATTTAGTTATAAGACTTAGGATATTAATGTTAAATGCTCTCAAGATTTCTCAAATGGTTTTTCAATATATGATTTCAAAATAAATGGGAAATTTCAAGGATAAACATGGCTTTCAATAATACTTGAGTTTCAACTTTAAATCTAACACTCTTAAAAGGATTTATGTTTAAACAAGTATCTTGAGGTGTTGGAAATGACTTACAAGCATTATTGGACTTGTAAAATGTGTTCAAAGGCTAATGTAATTGATTACATAATGTTTGTAATCGATTACACATCAAACAGAAGGCATGTAATCGATTACATTGGTAATGTAATCGATTACATGAAAGTCAGAGGCCATGTAATCGATTACACAATATATGTAATCGATTACACAAAGCCCAGAAAGGCAAAGAACACGTTCGACGAGTCATGTAATCGATTACATGGATATTGTAATCGATTACAAACAAAGTCAGAAGTCATGTAATCGATTACATGGGCAATGTAATCGATTACACAAAACCCAGAAACTCAAAGAACACGTTCGACGAGTAATGTAATCGATTACATGGATATTGTAATCGATTACACAGCAAGTCAGAAGTCATGTAATCGATTACATGGGCATTGTAATTGATTACAAGCAAAGTCAGAAGCCATGTAATCGATTACACCAAGAATGTAATCGATTACACACGAGCCCAAAAAGTTCGAAAACGTTGGAACAACAATGTAATCGATTACCCGAGATGTGTAATCGATTACACGCATCCTGACAACGTCCAACGGCTATATTAAATGCATTAAATGCATGCCCAACTACCTCCAATGGCTCTATTAATTGAGAAACTTATAAATACCAAAGTTGGGTCTTTATTTGCGGTTGACCTTGAACCAAAAACTGATCATCATACTTCAAAACGTGAATCAATCCTTAAATTCATTTCTTGCTCTGTTTTCTGATTAAAAACGTGAAAAATCCTTGAGAGCATATTAGAGCTTCAATTTGTAAACACTTGCTCTAGAGAGAGCTTCTTCAATTTCAATCTTATACATTCTGATTAGTGAGGGTGAGGTATTCCTCAAGTATTGTAAGGGTGAGGTATCCCTTGGAAAATAGAGGCTCAAGCTTTTAGGTGAGGTATCCCATATTGTTGAGTGTTCAAGGTTGTAGTGGTTTTTCAAGCACCCATTGAAGCTTGAAGATATAGTAGAAAATCTCAAGTTGTTGCTTGGGGACTGGACGTAGATCACAAGTGGAGTGGTGATTGAACCAGGATAAATGACTGTGTTTGTTTCTCTAAACCCTCCTCTGCTTATCTTTGTGCACTGTTTCATTGTTTTAATTGGATATTGTCTCCTTGGCTATTACGTTTATAAGTAAAAGTGTTTAACTCATCTATTCAATTATCTCTAATCATTCAATAGCTTCAACGAAAATTGATTGTCAAATGATTTGCGAAAGATTTGTGAACTTATTTTTAACTACTCAATTCACCCCCCCTCTTGAGTATTGAGGTCACTTGGTAACAATATCCAAGGAAGATAGGGAAGAGAATAGAGAAAGGAAAAAGAGAAAGGAAGCTCATTTATTTGTCTCTAAAGCTTGAATCCTCCTCCATCCTTGCTCCTAGCCTCTAATCCACCATCAATAGAGATCTAGCCAAAGTTTTCTAACCTAAAACTAAGAAAAACTAAGAAAACTAAAAAGGAAACAACTGAGACGGTCGAGACACAGAGAAAAATGCAAAAAATCTAATATATAGACTCAGTTTTCCGCTTCACGCTGCGGCACAAAACTATCTTCCGCCACGGCGCGAGTAAGGTCAGTCGTATTGCGTCGCAGTGCACGCTTCTTTGTGCTGCGGTGCTGAACTCTCTGGTTCCAATATGGAATGGCTGAGATGCGCCTCCACGCCGCGGCGTGCACAACTTTGAGCCACGGCGTGACATGCTGGAATGCTAATTTGGCTTCCTCTTCCAGTTTTAGCTCAAATGCTCCACATATCATCTTGTTTGGAGCCTTTCCTATCATAGAGAAATCACCAAATAAGTAACAGATACAAATTAACTTAATCTCTAATCATTTAAGCACAATTTACCCAAAAACATATAGAAGGTTATCCAAATCAGAATATGTCAAATATAACTAATAAACCTTCCAAATATACTTCATAAACAAGGACTAAGCATTATTTATATCACAAGGTTAGGACGCAAATAACTACATTCTATGGAGTTATCACGAGTCTCTGCCTTCTCTTCGGTTTTCATGTTTTAATTCTTGCACTTTAAATTCTGCACTTTATTTTTATGTTTTAATTATTTACATATCATATAACGCAGTCCGTCTACTCTCCTACTTTCTTTCATCTTGTCTCTTTCGCCTTTTCCGTGATCTTTGACCCTGACTCTGGTATATATGTTTGAAGAACTTGAGGATTTGAGGTTGATGATATAAGAAATATCATGGATTGATTTATTATTGATAAACTTTGTGAGTTTTAGCTTGAAAATATATAGAGATATGATTATATCTTGATTAAAAATGATAGAGGAGATATACTCATGAGATAACCATATTTGAGAGAGCATTTTGATTACAAAAATGCACATGATAATCAATTATCAGCATGTAATAATTGATTATCATTTTCCAGAATTCATTTTCCAGTGGGTAATAATCAATTGTTAACTTCCAGAATGCTATACTCGTGAGTGGTAATCAATTATCCAGTGGTAATAATCAATTATGAACTTATAGAATGCCACTACTAAATAGTGATAATCGATTATCAAAGTATGATAATCGATTATTAAGTTATACAATAAGAACATATGTGGGTGATAATTGATTATCAAGCCATGATAATCGATTATTAGTCCCCTCTTTTGAGTAAATAGAGATCTATATTGTATAATATGAAGAGTTTTGATTAAGTTCGCTAAGTAAAGTGTCTTAAGTCTATGTATACGCAGTTTTTGCTTATATGATTATGATATTGTGTACTTGTTACATATGAGATTAAGTTGAAGCACTTGAAATATCAATGTGATAAATTATGAAATGCACTTAGTGTACCAATGTGATAAATTATGACATGCATTTGATACATCTATATGATGAGTGGAGATGTACATTTGATTTACTTATGAGACGATTTAGATGTACTATAAAATGATATGTTCCTTTAGAAATTTAAAGTTGAGCTAGTAATTCAATGAGAATATAAAGTACATCTTGAGTACTCAGAGTGAATAATATTGGATATGAACCCGTACCTGAGGATGATCCTAGATGTTTGGTAGATTGAGGAGGTGATATGCCTTCACTACCTATGATTTGCTCCCTTAGAAAGATAAAGTTAAGCTAGTATTTGAGATGACATGTAAAGTGCTCAAAGTATAAAATATATTGGATATGATCCTCGTATAGGAGGTGATCCTTAGATGCTATTCCCTTATGTAAGGTAACCCATTGATTAAATAGTTGATTGATATTGAAAATGATACTCATACTTGGAGTAGATCTTAGAATTGATATTAAAAACCATCCTCGTATCTGGAGGTGATCCTAAACTTGGCTAGGGTTAATTGGGATAGTGTTGTTTAACAATGGACTATTACTTATAGGCTGAGTCCACCAGCCTGATAAGTAGACTATCACCATATGTTGGGTAGTGTGAGGATGTGAAATTCCATCCCTACCTATTAGATATAAAGGACATGCCTCTAGGGAATATACTTAGAAAGATTATAATTAAATGAGCACTAAAAAAAGATTTATACATGTTTGAGCATTTCCACATCATTGTAAAGAAGATGTTTATATTGCTCTTAGATTTAATATTGAATATTTTTCAATATAAGAGAATGTAGATATTCTAGTGATCAACAATTAAAATTGAATTTCTACCTCGGGAAGAGAAAAGAATTGTTTTTTGGCTTTAGGCACCTTTTTGTATGATATTTATAGTATTGATTTGATTCCTCGAAGCAGTTGGAGTTATTATGATGGCATTTTATATGTTAGATCTATTGAGAGTTTCTAGAATTCTCACCCCTTGTATCTTTTCTTTCTATGATAATTCCAGTACGAGATCCACCTAGGGAGTAGAAGAGAAGAGGCTAAAGTAGAATAAGATTATTTATCATTTTGACCATTGCCTTGTATTTACAGTTATGCAATGAATTGTATATAGTTTATGGGTGGCTTAGTTTGTATCACTTGAATATTAATGTTCTAGATTGTATCGACTATTAACGTCAGTATGAATCAGACTATTCAGTTATATATTCATATCTAGAGATATTATTATTGTAACATCCCAATACTAGTACAAATAGCATATCCGGACTTATGCATTAGTAATTGGAAATTAGGTATGTCTCTTATAACTAATACCAATCTTCGTAAAAATGTTTGGAAGATATTTAAAAATATGATCCTGTCGCAGAATTCTAATATACATATATTAAGAAGGGTCTTTATACAAAATTGTACATAAAAAAACATTACATACATAATATGCCTCCAAGGCACTACTCTTACTATATATATAAAAATTCTTATACAAAAATGGAATCTAACTATTCCACGTCCATTCTCTTTATCTCCTTACTGCAGAATCTTTTCCTGGAATTATTATGGAAATATAATACAAAAAGGGGTAAGAATTCTAAAATTCTCAGTAATGCTATCAAATATAGTGTCATCACAATAATTTCAGTTACTTCAAGGAAAAATAATTTCATTAAATATATAAAATATAATATAGAAAGGTGGCAAAAAGCCAAAATAGGTCTTTTCTCTTCCTAAGGCAGAAATCCAATTATTATCATTACAAAATAATTTATAAACAATCATCATAATATAGAACATTGGATGCATTCATATTAAACTTATAAGATATGAGTCATAGCTCAATATCACCATAATGGTTACTAATTCTCAAATCAATTCTATGATCTATATCTAAATCATTCACATGATAATGTATAAATTTATTACCAATGCCCATTATCTAGCATCCAAGATTATATTGGGATGCAAGATTCATTTCTAACATCTCTCTTGAATAACCTCATATCACGAAGATATTCTCATACATGAGGCTATAACTAATTCTATTCAGGATATTTTCATATCACGAGTTTATATCCAATACGTATTCAAGATACTCTCATACAAGAGGTTATATCCATCATCCATACATGAGTATATTCTCATACACAAGATTATATTCATCACTCATACACGAGTATATTCTTATACACGAGATTATATTCATCACTCATACATGAGTGTATTCTCATACACAAGATTATATTCATCACTCATAATCGAGATTATATCCATCACTCATACACAAGTATATTCTCATACACGAGATTATGTTCATCACTTATACACAAGTATATTCTCATACCGAGATTATATTCATCACTTATACATGAGTATATTCTTATACACAAGATTATATCCATCACTCATACACAAGTATATTTTCATACTGAGACTATATTCATCACTCATACATGAGTATATTCTCATACACGATATTATATCTCTTACATTTCAAGATACTCTTATACTCAAGATTATATCCAATACATTTCAAATATTATCTCAACCTTATGGTTTAAGGGAGTAATTCTCAATTTATTATTCAAATACAGCTCAACTTTGTGTTCCAAAGGAGTAATACAAATTCTAATTCACCTATTAATCATAACAAGTGTACAACATATTCATTTCATCATATACTATAAACATAAAGTGGTTATTCCACAGATAGCTAAATACATTTTATCATTCAAACTCGATCAATTCAAATGCACTATGATATCATCTCAAAGGTTGATTAGATGCACATTCATACCACAAGAAGCTACATGTAATGAATTGATTCATAATTTAGGTTTACATTTGGTTCCCTTGGGGTGAAGAACTTTGTTTTCACTCAATAAAATCACGTGGAAGCTTTTGCCTTTAGGCGGTTAAGCTCCCAAAAACTGAGCGACTAATCGCCCAAGCAGAGTTCCATTATGCCACTGATCGATTAATTAGTTAGCTTCTAGGCGACTAATTGCCCAATGGCAGAATGCCCAAAATCTATTCCTTTGTGTTGGACACTAATCCCTACCTCTCATACTCCACTCCTAAATGATTTCTACATCAAAATATGGTTCCAAAACTTATAAAATTGATGCTTATACTTCACAACTCATCAAAACCCTATTTGTGAAATCCCAAGTGCATGATGTTCTATGAATATTCATAAGTCCATATTTCACTACCATGTTTATATCAATTCTTGGGTATCAAAATCTTCATCTTCTATTCAAGTTTACTAACACAATTCTTGAAAACAAAAATAAGCATAAGGAAACATCAATCACACATATATTCATGTTGTTTCAAGCTAAACTAAGCTCAAAACCATAAGCATGCTCGTATATATATATATGTCCTCTAAGAAATTCAATCAATTCTTTCATAACAAATTCTCAACACCATTTTTTATCATTAAAAGAGGAAAAGATGAAGGAAAGGATCAAAACAACAACCCCTACCTCAATTTCTAACTTGATGATACTTGTTTCTTTCTCTTTTCTTTCTTTCTTTCTTCCTTTTTTTTGCTTCTCCCTTTCTTTCCTTGGTTTTTCTTCTATTTTCTCTCCCCTTGCTACTAGTAGAACCGTGAAAAATGAAAGATAAATTTGAGAAAAGAAAAGTCAAAGATAAAGATAAACATGAGGAGAGGAGAGACGGTGGAGTGGAGTGATAAGGATGGAAATTCAACTGAAACTATTGTATCTCTTAGGAATACTTTAATTTTCTATTGATGAGGTTTTTACTTTTTATAAGTGTTAGAAAAAATTATAGGACTGCTTCCAATTACCAACCTCTTTATTTAATGATTATTCTTATACACCGTTAATAGCCACTAAGCTATAATACACCTCCAGTGTAGGTAAAAATACCAAATCAGTTCAGTTGATTCTCAAAATTTTACCATATCTCATTCTAAACATTTGTAACCTAGAAATAAAATTTTCACATTTATTAATTTCCATAGCAAATTATGCTAAGTTCTGAGTTAATATGAGCTATATTTTACATTCAGTGTTATTGCAACATACCTAAATGAGCTCATAATAATCCCAAAATTAACATATAATTGGCACTACTATTAATGAACATTTATATCAATTCTTGTGGCTAATAGGTTTTGGAGAATGTTACTGTAACACCCCCAAAATTATTTATTTCATCATAGATAATCATTTTATAATATTTATGATTTTTGGAAATTTTTTTGGAATTTTTCAAAAATGTTGAATATTTTAATATATTTTTCATTTTATGTGCACACTGAGCAGAGTCAGTGAAACACCCCAAAAATTATTTGTTTTGTGATGAATAGTCATTTTTCAATATTTGTGATTTTTGAGAATTTTTATGGATTTTTCTGGAAATGTCAAATATTTTAGTATATTCTTCGTTTTACGTGCACGCGAGCGGAGCCGGGATAACGAAATGTTTTCCCTGAGGCTAGTAAACCTTGAACTGTGGATATGTCAACGAGGGATCTTACTAAACTCGAGATTGGGCATAGTTTACGAGGCTTACATTTTTTGAGGTTTTATCTGATAAATAAAATCTCTGTACACACTGTTAATTAAAATTTTACGGTACGCTCTATTATTCATTAGATAATTAATACTGGCTTTGTGCACTGTAACAATTATCCATTGGATAATAACTTGTAGTAAAATCCTAATTACCCTATTATTTTAACTATTAAATCACATTATCTTATCTAAAGACAATCTCCTTTATGTCTAATCACATCTCCTTTATTGAAAATGCACCCAAGCTTCTCAAGGAAACTAACCATTTCTCTCTCCTCCTCCCCACACCCACACAGCTGCTGCACACAAATTGGGAGCCAAATTTGTGCTTCAACTTAATTTAATTAACCTATTCAAATTTCAAAAAGAAAACCCTAAAAGCATCTTCCACTTTTCTATTCACTTCTCTCTCTACCTTCATCTTTCTCAAACTTTCTCTTTTCCTTCTCTCTAGAGCATCTCACGGCCAGCCCCTCTCCCAAGCCTCAACCATCACAAAATTTTCAACCAATCCCATTTTTTTAATCACCTCCA
Source organism: Ormosia semicastrata (assembly GCA_029884595.1). Taxonomy (NCBI): domain Eukaryota; kingdom Viridiplantae; phylum Streptophyta; class Magnoliopsida; order Fabales; family Fabaceae; genus Ormosia; species Ormosia semicastrata. The sequence goes on along the minus strand of JAQQTO010000060.1, from coordinate 36,553,370 downwards.
TCATCTAAACACTTCTCTAGTTGGTAGTTTCTTGAAAAGCTTTCATCTTTACCATTTTCTTCAAGCTTCAAGCTTCAAGCTTTTGGGTAAGGTTCTTGACTCCTCACCCTCTTCTCTTCATTTTTGTGTTCAATGCCTTCATTATGACCATCTATTCATTCTTTTTCAAGCCTTGGTATTGATTGGTTGAAGTTGGAATTTTAGAATTTTTGGGTGGTGTGGCCGAAATCTTCAAGGAGCACACAAGGAGTTCTTTTGTTTGTTTTCTCTTAGGTAAGAGGAAGATACTCCTCCTCAACCTCTATTGGTAGTAAGGAACCTTGTTTTGTGATTAATTATGAGAAACCCTAGTAAAGTTACTCTTTTTGTTTGTATGATTTGTATGATTGCATATTGTTTTTAATTTGTTTAAGTTATTTGATTGATTGAGTATGTATATGTATGTGTTTGGATGGATTGGAATCTTGAATGGAAGCAAAAATGACTTTGTCCTCTTCCATGAGGCTCACGATTTTTAGGGCCCAAAAATTAGGGTTCTTGGTGAAAATTTACAACAAGTGAAAGACATAGCTAATCAAGTGGACAATATGTAATTAATGGAATGAAAATTTGGAATCCTAAGACTTAGTGAGGCTCACGGCCTCTAGGGTTAATAATGGCCTAATCATATAACTTCATACAACTGTGACATTTAATTGATCAAGTAAATAAATAAGAGGATTATGTAATGGAAGGAAATAAATTTGGTAACCTAAAGGAATTCTTTGGACTTTTAGAACAAATAAGGATGTGTGAGACTTGGCAAGATTTGGAAATAATTCTCTTAAGTGAATAAGACTAAGTTTAAAGTAAGGAATCTAATTATGAAAAGAATTTCATGAGAAACATCACATTGAAGTGGAACTTAACTAATTTGGACAATTAGGAATTATTTAGGATTTCATAAAATGGGAAGAACCAAGGATAGAACTTTACCTAAAAGACTTAGAATGATTTTCAATTAAAGTAAGAACATGAGTGTAAGTGAGAACACTAAATAATTTCATAATGTACCAAAAATGTAAGGTACAATTGGAAGGCTTTAGACCATTTAATGTGAGTCCATGTGTGGGACCAAGAATATTATGATGCTTACTTTGGCCAATTGTGGCATATTGTGGAAAAGTATGAAATGATAAACATACATGATTATGCATTGAGTCATCATACATTGTGAAAGTCCGTTGGACTGTTGTTAAGGCCATGTTGCCTAGGAGATTGAACACACCTTTGTGCGGGTGCGAGTAGACTAGTGTAGGTTATTCTGTTGACCTTGGGGGCATCGGGGCGCGGGCGTCTCACAGTGGACAGTTAGTAGCCCCACTGGGCCGTGAGATAAACTGATGCGAACGCACCGACGATCCGGACGTGACACTGTCCTATATCGTGATCTAGTGTAGAATATCTGTACAATACCTTGATGTGCACGTGGATAAACTGATGAATTATAGCACTTTGGCCGCAGCAGCCGAGTTGCAGACATGTCTCCTGATCTTTCTCTCCGACTGTTTATGTCTAGCTCCATGGAGTAGGATCTTGATGCTGTATGCATGTGCATAGTGAGTCCACATATTACCTAACATTTAATTCTTATGATAATTGGAACTGTTACTTTACTAATGTATAATTGCTTGGAACTGCTTAATTGTCTATTGTTGCTATTTAATGCTTATTATTATTACTTTTGAAATGCTATGTGGGCGCTTTGCACCATTTTGTTTCTTGCTGCTATAATTGGTAATGATGGTAGGATATCTTACCTCTTTTCTGTATTTCTATTATTCCATCTGTATTTATGTTCCATCGAAGACGTCGACGACGGAGGTGAAGCTCACGAATTCCCCAGCTTCTGGCCCGAGCGCGACTAGCATCTACTGTTGGATCATGGCGGCATGCCCACACGGATTTCTAGGTTATATGCATTTGACCTTCCTCGGAGGGCCAGACTGCTGGTACATTAACCTAAATTTTGATCATTTCATCTATGAGGGAGACGTGTCGATTTCGCTGGCTTGGGGACATCATGAACCGCCCATCTTCACTTGCAGCGTCAGTTTACTTTTAGAGTTTTATTTGCCCATCAGGGAGATGTGGGGTGATCGTTATTACACCCTACAGGAGGATTCTTTTGTCTCCACTGCTCGAGTCCTAGCCCGCAACTCGGTGGCTCCGATAGAGGTTTCCTCGGATGAGGAAGACCCCGAGGAAGAACCCGAGGAGGTCCCTGACACGGTTCCTTCTCTTCTTAGGGACTGATATTGTTGATAGCTACTTATGGCTATCAGTGTTTATTTTGGGGGCCTGATGTGTCATTATTTTGGTGGGCTGTATATTTATATCTCTTGGGGTGTATATGTATAATTTTACTTTTTGTATATCAGGCGTTGTAATCAAACAAGTATAATACAATGATATATCATTGCACATGTATGTTGGTTCAATGTATGCTTTACTTCTATTTTACTCTTCATTGTAATTATGCCTTATCACTATTTTTATTAACTGTAACAAAAAAAATAATACTCGCTAATTTAATTGCACGATTACAAGCAAGTAAATTTACATGTATATAAAAAGAATCGGGTCATAACTTTTATTTTTATTTTCCGCATTGTAAATGACAATGTGACGTGCCCTCCCAAAAAGGGGCGTTACAATTACAATTCTCCCATCTTTTTAAAAGTTTTGTCCTTAAAATTTGGTTACATTATATGAGAAGTTCCAAGTAATCTCATACTAACAACATTTCAAAATGTACAGTAAATAATTCATAAAAACCATAAAATCATAGGAAAGCCTTTACCTTGTATTAGATAAAAAAATTAAGTCTTTTCTTTTCCACTCAGTATAAAGACTCTTCCTTTAGTATGTGGTCTAGGTGTAGCTCCTGGTTTCTGAGGACAATCTCGATCATAATGTCCTGTTTTACCACAAGTGTAACATATAGTTTGATCAGATATCACTCTTTGTCTCCGAGAGTAATACTTGGCATAATGTCCCGATTCACCACAAGTATAACATACAATTAGATCTTTCTTACAAGCTTTAGTATCATGATATCTCCCACATTTTGCACACTTTAGTTTCTAAGTTTCTACTTGAAATTGTTTTCCTTTGTCCTGTCTGTACTCAAACCGAGAGATACCCTCTTCAAACTTATCTTCTATTCTCTTTCTTTTCTGGAAATGTTGTGGCCTTTGTTCCTGTTGTGGCCTATTAGCCTCTATAATTCTGCATCTATTTACCAGAGTGGGAAAGTCTCTGATCTCAAAAGGTCTTATTGCCTTACTTATATCATATTTTAATCCAGCTTCAAATTTTACACACTTCCAATTCTCATCCGGGTTGTACCTAAAGTAGGAAGAAAATTTGGACAATTCCTCGAACTTAGCCACATATTGTCCCACTGACATATTCCCTTGTTCAAGCTATAGAAACTCCAACTCTTTTTCCTCTTACATATTCTCATTCTAATAATTTATAACCTAGAAATAAAATCTCCACATTTATTTATATCATCTTAGTAAATTATGTTAAATTCTGAGCTAATATAAGTTATTTTTCATATTCGATGTTTTTGCAACATACCTAAATGAGCTCAGAATAATCCCAAAATTAATATATAACTGGCACTAATATTAATGAACATCTATATCAATTCTTATGACTAATAGGTTTCAGAGAATGTTACAATTATCCCTCACAAGGCTCAAATTAGTGATAAAATTAGTACATTCAATTATCAAGAAATAATAATAGTTTAGTCGTGACGTGCCTAATTCTAAGTACTTCTATATAATTCGGATATACTAAAGGTATTAGTTTTGGGCATTACTGACCTTACCCCTTGATTTAGTAATCATGAGGTAGTGATTGTAACACCCTTCTGGGGATGTCACATTTATGATGTAATAAAATAAAATAAAATAAAATTCTTACCCAAGTTGTAAAATATTTGGTACATAAATAATATTAGTGGTAAATTTTTTTTCCTTTTATACTTATAACATTAAATAAAATAATACAGAACACAAGATAAGACAAAACATAAACACACCATAATATACATATGATTTTTGTCTTAAATACACAAATAATTTACAACTACAAATATTTATCAAAGCAGTAAAGTGTCAGCATAAACAAAAAACATAACATTGCCTAAGTGCACCTCGAAAGACTTCTAACCCTCCGATGGATCATCTTCAGAGAGATCATCAAAGGACAGACATCCTGGAGGTCCCACAACTCTACGGACACGAGTCCGGGCTGTTGACTCACTACTAAGCTCACTAGGCGCATGGAAAATTCCTTCCCAATAACGCTTAAGAGTTAGAGGCAACTCAAGATGTAAATATAACGTAATAGTAAATATATATCTCCATCAAACTCTCTACTCAGGGACACAGTCAGACGTCCCACGTAGACTACTGATCCTCTATCCTCTCGCATACGCCAGGCCTCCGAACCTCCGTGAAACTCAAGTCTCACAAAACTGAAGAATCCCGACAACGCTATGATCTCAAGATCAGTCCTAATGGTAAGGATGATCTATCGGCTCGCCTTCCTCGTACAGTTCACTCGGCTGTCGCTCGTCCGGATACTGTATCTCAAGAGGCTGTTCCTCCTCCTCTTCCTCAAACTCTTTACGGAAATATAATAATAATATAGAGAAAAGCATATAGAGAGGTGAGACAATCTACATCACTACCAGCATGGCAATAAAGAAAATGACAATACGACAGATATCACAACAATACATACCATCATATCACATATAGTATAGCAAAGCAATACATCATACATTTTATCACAGATTATAGTAAACATTAAAATGTAGATAATGAATGATACACACATTGACTTGTTCCTACTCCATGGAGCTAAACACGGATATCTGAGAGAATGATCCGAAAAGAACTAATAGTACCTCAGACTGCCTAACCAAACTATTGCACTGTCCCACGTCGTGTCTATAGCCCACAGTCCAAAACATCGTGTAGCAGTACATAGTCCAATACATCGTGTACCACAGGCATTGTACTAAATAGTCTCCACAAGATCTCGATTAAGAATAGTGTTTGTCGAGATCATTAGTGTGTTGCTCGTTACCACGGCCCAGAGGAGCAACCCACTGTCCATATGTGGAATTATCCACACACGAATACCTCCAAGTTCATATAATGAACCACACTACGCCTATCACACCACAACACGGTGTAATTCATCTCGTCAACCAATCGCCAATTATCAACCAAATTGACACAACTCTCTAAGCATGATCAAGAATTACCAAAATACCCTTAGTTCTAATATATTACCATATTTATGAAAATACCCTCAGTCTCAATATACCAAAATATAGCATGTCTCCACTTGACAGTACTATCTCACAACAAGTCCGGGTCCACCAATTTGGCCCGATAGTAAAACTCGCTGTATCATTTAATCGCGTAGAAATTTTATCACATTTTCACAATCGCGTCACTTTTACAAACGTTTTAAAATTGCGTAAATATATTTTGAAGTTTTTGAACATCGCGTAATATTTTTAAATTATTTTCTCAATCGCGTAAGATTTTTAAATCATTTTCTTAACCATACAACTTAAAATCATCATTTTAAATATGTGTAGACTATATCTAGTACTTTTAAACTACATAAAGTATTTTTCTTATGTTATAAATATATTATGGAATCTTTTCATTTTATTTATCTGATTTTAGTAAATTTTGGCAGCATTTTTCCTATAAAATCATTATATGGTATTTTTAACGTTTTCCTCTAAATATTGTTCATTTTAACCTTACCCATCATTTACATTTTGAAACTTGTTAACGCGCTTCAAAACTCAGAGAGTGAGCTCTACGTTAGTATTTTTCAAGTGTTCACTTTATTTCTTACTTATAATAAATTCTGCTAATTTAAAATTATAAACTAAATTTATTCATTTTATTTCCCAAAGATTCATTGGAATCAATTTCTTTTGTAAATTAGTTACTTAACCTACCTTAGAAAATAAATTTTGGAGTTCAAATATACATTAAATGGCATGTTGGCCATAATTAACCTAAATCATTCTCAAATTCATTATTTTACCTAGATTCATTAAATCATTGTTTTAGAAAATGATTGAGAACATTTTGATCCTCTGTTTAATGGTAAGGCCATGAGCCTCAGTGTGTTCTTTGGAACACTCATACAATCGTTACATGTTATTCACATCCTATATTAATAATCATATATCTATAAACACATGCAATATATAAACACATGCAATATATATTAAAGCTATAAACATGCTAGCAAATAAAATCAATCACAAATAAGAAAACAATAAACAACCACACAATTGAATCCTTATGGATTCTTCACGCACATACAATTCCATTTTCTTATCACCATACAAGATTGATGAGATTAAATCTCCCTCTTACCTCTTGAAGACAATGATCTCCTAGTCTCCTCCTTCTCCTTGTTTTCTTGAAAACCAACACAAAACCCTAATAATTCTTAAATAATTAGTAAAATCACATACAAGGCTTCATAATGGAAAACCATGGAACAAACATGGTTTAGAAAATCACAAATCAAATTTTAAACCATAAAAACAAAAGCTTACCCTTAGGGAAGTGAACAAAAGCTTGGATTTTGAACTAGAAAGAGTAGGTTCTTGACAAAACCTTGTAAAGGAAAAGTGTTTAGGAGATAATTGTGGTTTAGGAAAAGGAAGAAAGACAAATTATAGAAGATTGATGGTGGTGTTTGGGTGTTGGGTTGAAAATTCTAGAGAGAAAAAGAAAGGAAAAGTTGCTTGGTGTTCTTAGTAATTTTGGAGAGAAAATAGGCTAAGTCTTGGATGAGTGAAAATGTGAAATTTGAGAGTGAAATGAAGAGTGGGCTGCCGTGTGAGTGTTGTAGGAGAAATGAAAGGATTTACTTGAACACAAATATCACAATTGCATGGCACATGGCCTATGTCATCAACTTGTCATGCATGGTCACTTGGATGGTTCAAGAACAATGTGGAACATGGTGAGTTGCTCCCTTTGGCCATGGGGTTCAAGGGAGTTTAGAGACTTAATTTGTTTTCATTTAAAGGCTAATTACATGCTAATTACATAGGTAATTAATTAGGTTAAGTCTCCTATTAACACTTAATTAACATTCTAATTATATAACTAATTAGTTTAATATATATTAGCATATATCATAGCTTCTAAACAATATTAGGATATCTAATTAATATTTAGATTATAACTAATTAATAACTAGGTTAGTTTACTTAGTTTGCTAATTAAGTAATTAGATTAACCAAATTAGGTTTAATTAGCTTCTAAGCAAAGTCAAGCCACTATATTTGACTTAATCTCAACCTTTGATTTTAACTTTAATTCCTAGCCTTTGATTTGATCTAAGGTGGATATTGCTTAGTGATTAAACTAGAATTGTTCTTACACCATTGATTTGATCAACGGTTAAGATCAAAGCTTCCAAAACAAGCTTCTACATCTAACGGTCCACAAAGAAGTCTTTGCCTCTTTGTTTGACTACTTCTTATTGGTTAGAAAATTCAAGTCACTTTCGTTGACTTGTTCCTATTGGTTTAGAATTTGGTCCAGTCAGAATCGTTGACTGCTTTTCTAAACGCGGGTCCCATAGACTTTTCAGAGTCCATGGTCATTTTAGAGCAGATTTCTACTGTTTTTGAGACAGGAGGTACTGTTAAATAAAATCATATTATAATAATATAAAATTATTTTATTATACAGTTAAATCCTAAAAATTAAAAAATTAATATATATATATATATATCAATCAGAATTGGATTTAGTAAGATCCCCCAACTCCAATTAATTAAAATAAGATTTTTTTGACCATAAAATTATTATTTCCCTGACTCGAAGCAAATCACATACAACAGTCAAATACACTCACAAAACAGTCAAATTCAATTTACTACTCACAGAAATTACAAAATAGTACATTTCAGGACTGTATTGTAATTAACCCAAAAGTTTAGGTGTTACAGTGATGGAGTGCTCCAATTGGAGCACGCCATATGGCTCCTTCTTTTATACCAAATGAGTTCTAAGTTCCTTCCTTGGGCCTCCATATGAAAGGGTATTGTCCAAGTAACATTCGAATTTTCTAGTTGCATGCACCTTTCTTCTTCTAATCTGAAAAGAAAAAAAAAAGAGAAAAATAATAAAAGATGGGTTTGTTGAAATCAACATTTTCAGTCTTTGGAAGTTGGTTGGAGTTTTTAATTGATCTTTTGTTAAGGATAAGATCTTTGCTATTCATCCCTCTGAAAAACTTAGGATTTGAATATTCTCATGTCATTTTTTCTCTCATTGGATCAAGTAGAGGAGAGAGATAGACACAAAAATTATAAAAAAAAAGTTTTACAAACCATGATTAGATCTTACTAATAAATACTTTTGTGTCTATTTCTCTTCTTCATTTGACTATATGAGAAAAAAATGACATGAAATGATATAAATCCGAAAACTTAGTATAGTTTACTTTTCTATTGATTTTAGATAGATACGATATTCTGTTTTTAGAAGCTTTGAATTTAAAGATTTGAATATAGAGATATTATGAGGATAAATGCTGGAAGAGTCTCTTAGAATTCTTAAAGTTTTGAAAATTGTATTGTGATGACTTCTTTCTCTGGTTGCTATCTTTGTGTGCGTGTGGAGAAAATTGATTCTCGGAACTCAATTATTACATGCATGGATGAATTGTTGCAAGGTATGCTAGACCAATGAAAATGAGTTTAGAAATACTCCCTCTGTCTCATTATAATTGTTTTTTTGAAAATTTGTTTTGTCTCAAATTATCTATTATTAAAGAATATCAAGAAAATATTAATTAATTTTTTTCAACTTTACCCTTATCATTAATGATCTCAACCATCTCAATAATTACACATAATTCATAGTTAATTGATTTTTACAATTTTTTAAGAAAGGGTAATTTAGTTATATTAAACTATATTCTTCTATATTTAAGATTATTTAATAGTGTCCTTAATCCTTATATAAAAATCATAAAAGATAGTTATAATCGGACCAGTGACGGATTTAAAGGGGGGCATGCATGGGCCATGGCCCCCATCATGTCAAATTTCTTTTAAGATTTAATACTCTAATTTGGTAAAAGATAAAAATAATGAAAATGAAAGAGTTATATTTGATATATATTTGATAATTAATGACGATATATATATTAATGTCATAATTTTTACTCTTTTTCTATTATTTTTTAACTTCTATATAGTACATCCACTAACTCCTCTCATTTTTAGTTTCACTCTCTTCTTCTTTTTTAAATCTTTATGCAAAAAGATTTTATTTTGCCAATAAGCTACTCATGATGTAGAAGATACCACTAGCATGATTCCTTTAATATTTAATATTTGTTTCTTTATTCTCTTTCTTCACTCTTTTCATAAAGGTTCATAAAAGGAAATTAAAAAGTTTATTTTTCATGTCGTAACTATTTTAATAAATGCAAGATACAAGTATAATGTTAACTGAATAAATTAAATTGATATAATTAGGTTAATTTTAAAATAAATTTTCACTTATTAAATGTAACACTTGTTAAAATTAAGAATTTTTCATTGAAAGAAAGAAAAGAATTTTTTTCGATGCGTAGAAAGAAAAGAATTTGTTACATCTATAGAAAAGAACAAGATAATTAAGGCTAAAATGTAATATAAATGTCATTATTTCATAGTCATTTATTAGTATATACTATGATATATACCTGATAATATAATTAATAATTTTTGCCCGTCACAACACTTTTTCTGAATTCGTCCCTGGGACGAAGCGAGTATCACCATGATTTCTAGATGCAGCAACGGAAGTAATAATTGTGAACGGAATCACTATGGCCATTAATTGATATTTACTTTGCATGTTTACCAATAATTTTTAGAATAGCAACTACTTTAGTAATCCCTACAATCTAGGCTTAATGTGTTTGGAATTAAAACATAAAATTTTAATTTTAATTCTAATTTGTTTAGAGTTAGAATTTGTTCAGAATCTTAAATTTTATGTTTGGAGTTATCAAAAAAATTAAGATAAAAAAATATAATTCTAAATTTAATTATAATTTTATTGTTTAAAGGTAAGATCTAAAATATTAAAAAATTATTTAAAAAATTAAAATTAATAAAAATATTTATACAATAATATTTTTATAATATAATAGTTATTTTTTCATAAATAAAATTTTTATGATTTTTTAAAAAAAAGTAAATAGCTATTATAATATTTTTTATATAAATATAAAAATAATTTTTTATATAAATATAGAATCTCAATAAATATGATTGTTCATAAATAAATGTGAAGAGAGAGAAAAAAAAAGTTTAATTTTTAAGTTATGAAATTGATAATTCTTAAAGTATAAACTAAGAATTGAAAAAGACTTAACTTAGTTATCTTTTAATTCTATGAAATTAACTTATAGAATTATAATTCTAATTCTAAATAGTATCTCAAATATAAAAATTAAAATTAAGAAATTCAATTTTAATTCTAAACTTTAATTCTATACTTAATTTAGGAGTCAAACGGACACTAACAAATTTTGAGATAATAGTATTGCCTTATGGTGTAGAGGAAATTTAAGGGGATTTAAAAAGTTTTCCGTAGTCTTTAGGGACATCATTAGTTCAAATTATTGTTGAGTTCTTTTTCTACTAAGAATTTTCTCACATTTTAATGTGGTGTTTCAGATAGTTAGAGATGTCGAACCTTCACATTACCATAGAGATTCTCTTCGTCTGGATGTACATTGCAGAGCTTGTTGGGTTTGCTCAGGTTATCATTGCTACCTGTAACATGACAGGTGAGGTGGATAATGGGGAGTAGTTACTAGCATAGGAAGCACCCATGATGAGCTAACTTTTTTGTTGTAGCACTTTTTATGGGCCTATAATGAGCCCCTTTTTGTGATTTGCATATAGTACTAACTAGTTGCAAACTAATTTTGTTGTTGGGTGTTGTACATAATATTTTATCTATATTAACAGAATGTTAAGAATATATTTTTTAACATATTTTTTTAATATATTTTTTTTATTAAATCACGTTATACATTAAAATATATACTCAATTTTAATTAGTATGTAATTAACTCGATTAATATATAATTAATTTAATTAACATATAATTAAGTTTAAGTATATATTTTAGTATGTGACGTGTCCCAATAAAAAAAATATATTGAAAAGAGTGTGTTAGAAAGTGTATTCCTAACACTCATCTCTATATTAACCATGACTACAATGTATGACTCTATTTGTATTACTCGAACTTGCTACCATATATATGTTTGCGTGTGTGTGAATGATGCAGTATTTAAAGTGTTGAGTACCATTATTATTAGAAATTTATGCATGGAATAAGTAAGAAATGTATGGCAGTTTTAACAGGAAAGATTGGAAGAAAAATAATAATAATTGTATATATTTACACGTGAAAAAAATATAAATAACAAAATGAGACTAATTTAAATGATTGGTCAAATTAGGGAATACAAAATATGAGAATTGACTATAAATTACACGCCTGTATAAAGAAAAATTCTTTTTACTAGCCTAGCTTGATAAAAATGGTAAAAGAAATCATCAATCTAATTAAGTACTAGGCTCCCTAAAGCATAAAGGTAGGACGTTACATGGGTGATAAAGTATGGTGTAGTCATAGTCTTTTAAAAGCTCAATCCATTGTCTTTGCCTTAAGTTTAGATCTTTTTAATAAAAAATGCACTTCAAGCTCTTGTGATCAATGTAAACTTCACACTTCACACCATACAAATAATGTCACCAAATCTTTAGGGCAAAGATCACTGTAGCCATCTCCAAATTATAGGTGTGGTAGTTTTGCTCATGTCTCTTTAATTGTTTGGATTCATAAGCAATAACCTTGCCATTTTGCATTAAGACACACCCCAAGCCAAATCTCAATGCATCACAGAACACTACAAATCCTTCAAAACCTGAAGGTAAGACACTACTAGAAATTTGGGTTTTAGAGACCGATTTAGAGACCGATATATTTCGGTCTCTATAGAGACCGAAATAAAGACCGATTAAAAAAATAAAATAAAATTTGCTACCAAAATAAAATCAGTTTCTAAGTTTTTTAGAGACTAAATTAGAGACCGAAATTATGCTATAAAAAAAATAAAAATATGTCTTATTGTTAGAGACTGAAATATCGGTCTCTAAATAAAAAAATTTACAAAAAAATATATCTGTAGAGACCGCAAATTCGGTTGCTAAAAAAATTAAAAAAATAAAAAAAGGATTAGAGACTAATATTTCGGTCTCTAAGTAAAAAATATTTATAAAAAAATTAAATGGTTAGAGATTGAAAATTCGGTCTTTAAAAAAGGCTTCTCCCCAAACTCAGCCTTTCCTAAATATTTTTCATAACTCATTTTCTCTTATTCTCTCTCTCACCGAATCTGTGGTCTACTCCACCTCATTCCCACCTCACCCATTCTCCCGTTCTGTGGTCTACTCCAACTGGAGCTGCTCCAGCCAAATCTGCTCGAATCGGGAGACATTAAGAACGGTGGAGATGTCGCGAACAGCCGCTTGAACTAGGAGACACCGCGAACTAGTCTGAAGACGCCTGTAATAGCCGTTATCCCCGGATCTGCTCCACCTCTCAACTCTCCCACTATCCTAATCCCCTCCCTTCAGGTATTCTCTCTCTTTCTCTCTCTCTCTCTCTCTCGCTTGCTCACTATTTTAACCAAAAAAATAAAACTTTTCCTTTCTACACTCAAGCACTCCTACCAGTTTTCTGTAATAGTAAGATTGGATTTTTTTAATATAAAATTAATCTAAAGTTTTAGTTCCTTTCCACCATTTGATCGTATGTTGTGTGTGGGTAGGTTCTTGGTTATTTTCATGATTTTTATATGATGTTTAACTCCGGTATTGAATCCCTTGCTACTGTCTATTTGACTTTATCAGCCTAGATTCAATTTACCAAAAGTTTCTCATTACACTTTTAAGACTAGTATCAATGTATCAGAAGATTGAGAGCATTATGTGTGTGTGTGTGTGTGTGTGTGTGTGTTTAACAACCCTGAAATGTTGTTTTTGGTTTCTGAAGTTTCTAGTCTCAAAATAATTTTGTGCTATTTAGCAACGAACTCTTTCTAATGCAGTAATGCTTTTTCAAGAAATGACACAAGCAGGCTGTACAAATTAGAATTATTTAGTACTCCCTAGGATGTCAATTTCACTGCTTTGTAAACTTAATGGAATTGCTTTATTTAGTAATTGCTTTGTAAACTTAATTTGTAAACAAATTAGAATTATTTAGTATTTCTTTTCTTTTCTTTTTTCTATTTTTTTCTCTTATTCTTCTTTTAGCTGAATTTGGATTGGAATATGCTTTTTATTTATCACGTTTTGTTATTATTGCTTTTGATTTATGGATTTAAAAAATTTAAGGTAATTTTATGGATTTTGATTATTGTCAGTTCTTTCTAACTACAAGCCTGTTACTTTCATGGTTTATTGTGGATCTTCTGGAGATACTATCATGCATCAGTTTTGAGATTGAACATGTGCAAACCTGAAACCATTTTTGTGATTCATGGCTTCTTGTGATCAGTTTTAAACCATTTTGAATATCTTGCTGCTGGTTAACTCCTGACTTTGGCAAAAACCAAAGTTGAGTCATCTTTTGTCAGGGGAACTTAAAGCGTATATTGTGTAAGTGTTATATGGGTTGATAAACCACATTAGGGGGATTTTGATTCATAAATCTGGGATGTTAAGGACTAGGATCATATGCTTTTGGGATTTATTTGTATCTTGTTTGAGAAAGACATCATGGCATAATGTTTTGGTGTTATCTGAGGCTAAAATGTTATTTGATGTTAACCTGAACTACCAAACTCATATCCGAGCACTGTTTTCTGCATGTGGAAGATGACATGTAAGTTTACCATGCATATAAATTCCAGTTCATGACTCTTTTCCCATTAAAACCTGATTTTTGTCAAAGCCAATATTGTTTCAGCATAATTACAATTTTTAGCAGCACCTGTTGTTTTGCTCATAACTTGAGCTACACAATTTGGAATTGTTCACTATCAGTCCCATTCGAAAGCTAATATATAGGGCTTCAATATATGAAATCCTTGGTTTTTAATCATAAGCCAATAAATGCCAATTTGCATATAAAGCTAGACCATTTTTTTTTCATCAGTGTTTGATTTTGGAAGGATAAGCTATGATGTTTGATGGCCTTCCCTATTGCTGGGCAGGGGTTTTATGGTTGTCGATCACATATATGACATATTAGTAATGTTCCCTATCAATGAAGCATTTCAGAGATATTTCTATAGTGATATACATATACATAACCTCAAATTTTTTTAAACTTGTGTTTAGTAATGCATTTGTAACTTATTTTTGAAGTTTATTTGAATTTTTCATGATTTTATTATTAATTTTCTTAAAAGGATATTGAAGACTGGTATTCATAGGCTGACTTATATTTCATTTTGATTATGTTACAGAATATGGACATTCGTCAATATCATTGTTGGATGTATAATATACTTTTGCCGGGTAGGAAAGGACATGCTGATATGTTTGCAGAAGGCGTAGAACAATTTGTTTCCTTTGCATGCCAACAAGCACATTTATCAAATAGAAATATTAAATGCCCTTGTTCTAAGTGCAAAAACCTGAAGTACTTGATTGCTGAGGATGTTAAAATTCATCTTTATCAGAAGGTTTTAAACATGATTATTGGTATTGGGCAAGTCATGGAGGAAATTGATCCAACTTTGATTGGAGCTTTTGTTAGTCATGGCAACCATTACCCAAGAGGGGGGGTGAATTGGGTATAAAAACTTTTTCACAATTGCTCTTAAAATAAATACAAATATTTAAGCTATTTAAATAAAAGCACAGAAGGAACGTGATGAAGAAAAGAAACTTTAAGAACAGCGGAAATTAAATGTGCAATAAAATAAAATTACATAAAATAAAGAGATAAAGAGAAGAAGAAGCCGGTACGATATTTATCCTGGTTCGACCACCAACCACTTGTGGTCTACGTCCGATCCCGAGAAACACACTTTGAGATTTTTCACTATGTATACAAGCTTCCAATAGGTGCTTGCAACCTTTACATAAGAGAGCACTTTTCACACACAGGGAAACTCTACCCTTGTGCTGAAGTCTCAGCCTGCAGGGATACCTCACCCTTTATACAAACCTTGAGGGATGCCTCACCCTCGATACAAATCTTGAAGGATACCTCACCCTCAATATAGAAGAATAGAAATATAGATGAATAGAAACTCTCACTCAGAGCAAATTATACAAATTGAAGTGCTAAAAGGCTCTCACAGGATATCTCAAAGTTTCAGCAAAAAGAGCACAGAAAATAGGCGTAAATAATAAATCACATTTTTCAAAATAAGCACAAATTAAACTGATAGCTGGGCTCTATGCAGATGAGACCCACGGTCTCTATTTATAGAGTCAGATAGAGAAATAATTGTTTCAGCAATTCATTCTGTGATTATTATAAAAAAAGTGTCTGTTACATACCATATCCGGAATTTGTATCTACCGTGTTTATTCGAATAAGCCTTCTGCTATTCGAATAACACATTCGTTTTAAAAACATTTCTGAAACTGATTATTCGAATAACCATCGTGTTATTCGAATAACGATGCCAAAAACACTTTCTTTAGAAAACTGGTTATTCGAATAACGATAGTTTTATTCGAATAACATTCATTAAAACCGATTTCTGGGAACAAGATCTATTTGAATAACTAATGAGTTATTCGAATAGCTAATATAAAATACGTTATTTTGGAAAACACTTATTCAAATAACAGGAGTGTTATTCGAATAACACTTTAAAACACAGAGTTACGCAGCAGCCAAAAACAAAGCTTTATTCTAATAACCAGTGCGTTATTCGAATAACTCAATTATAAAACAGTTATAAAAGCTTAAAAACCATCCCAGAAAGTTTATCAAAAACACCAAAACATTTTTAAAGTTATTTTCAAGATCAAAACAGTTTTGGTATAAGTTTAAGAAAACATTTTTATTTTATCTTAATGCACTAGGAGAGATCCAAAGAGATCCTCGAACAAAGAGACTCTAAGTCCTAAAGCTATCCTTAAAAAGATCTTGGACTTGGTCTTCCCATCACGTGTGTTATCATCAAGACAAAACTTCAAAGACATATCTTTAATCGCATTTTCCTTGTGTTGAGCTTAATAGATATCTATTGCTTTCTTGTTGCAAGCTCACCCTTGGTATTTGGACTATCCTGTAAAGTATTGCTCACTTAAACAAGCATAGTTAGTCCAAAAACATAATTCAATGTCTTCATATGCATGATTCATAAATATATAGCTTTAGTTACTTTAATATGCATATAAAACTTTCATAGACATATCCAAATAAGTCATTTAATAATTATTAATAGATATGCTCTATGTAGGATGCAACAGAACATATTACACAAAGGTCATTTAGGCAAGGTATGAATGTTGCATATATCTTATTGTATGATTATTAAGTGAAATATAAGTAGACAAGGTACATATCATGCATGATACAATATATCACATTAAGCACATTTATCAAGCATAAGTATCATTCTATTTGTCTTTTATTTGTCTTGTATTTGTCATCATCAAAACTTAACATATAAAACCATTTAGGGCAAACTTACTTCCACAGCTTTTAATAGTCATCCAAGCACCTCTACCACTGCACAAATGGGTAATAATGACCATTTAAATAGATTTGAGGCATGATGTGGTTGGTCCAGAGTTTGGGTTCCATTACAATCAACCCTTAGAGGAGCCTCCAAATAAAGATGTTAAAAAATTTTATGATATGCTTCATGCGTCCCAAAAGCCTTTGTGGCTAGGATGTGAAGATGAAACTGAATTATCTGTTGCTGTTGAATTATTGAATATCAAATTGAAAGGAAACATTTCCTAACGATCTTTTAATCAAACAGTAGCATTTATGAAAAGGACACATCCTCCTGAAAATCTTATCCCAGAAAGTTTTTATAAGGCAAAAGAAATAGTTTCCAAACTAGGTCTTATTGCAAGGAAAATTGATTGTTGCATGAATGGTTGTATGTTGTTCAATGAAGAAGGAGTTACAAAATGCACATTTTGTGGTGTGGCTCGATATAAAATAAAAGGGATTGGTAAGGGAAAAACCAAGGAGATCCCTATAAAGAGGTTGATTTATTTACCTCTCATTCCTAGGCTGAAGAGATTATATGCTTCAATAAGTTCTGCTCCGCACATGAGATGACATTATGAAAATAGATGAGAATCAGGAGTGTTATGTCATCCATCAGATGGAGAAGACTGGAAACATTTTGATGAAACATATCCTGAATTTAAGCTGAACCAAGAAATGTTAGATAGGTTTAAGTGGTGATGGTTTTACTCCATATAGTCAGTCAGCTACTCCTTACTCATGTTGGCCTGTAATTGTCACTCCGTACAATCTTCCTCCAGAACTATGCATGAAAACTCCATATATGTTCTTGACTTTGATTATTCCTGGGCCACACAATCTGAAAAGTAAAATAGATGTGTATTTGCAACCTTTGATAAATGAGTTGACATTGTTGTGGGAACAAGGTGTCATAACTTATGATATTGCAAAAAAAGAAAATTCCATAATGAAACCTACATTAATGTGGACAATAAATGACTTTCTTGCATACGACATATTGTCGGGTTAGAGTATACTAGGGAGATTAACATGTCCATATTGTATTGACCGAACAAAGGCTTTCACGTTGAAACATAGTGGCAAATGTTCTTGGTTTGATTATCATCATCAATTTCTGCTTATGGATCATGTATACCGCAAACATAAGGATGCATTTTATAAGAATAGACAAGAGAAATCTGTACCTCCACCTGGGTTATCTGGGGTCGAGGTATGGGAAGATGTTTGTTATGTTCCAAAAGTAATTGCGGTGGGTCTATGTACATGTGCTGGGTTCGGGGTTACTCATAATTGAATAAAGCAAAGTATTTTCTGGGAGTTACCATATTAGGAAACTAATATTATCAGACACAATCTTAATGTGATGCATATTTAGAAAAATGTGTTTGATAATGTCTTTAACACAGTGATAGATATTAAAGACAAAACCAAAGACAATGTTAAAGCTAGAATGGATATGAAAGAGTATTGTAGGTGGAGGGAACTACAGTTGCAAGAATTGCCTAATGGAAAAATTTTGAAGCCTAAAGCAAAATTTGCATTGTCCATGGAGCAAAAAAGGGTTGTATGTAAATGGGTTAGTGAATTAAAAATTCCTGATGGATATGCCTCTAATCTACATAGATGTGTAAACATGAGAGAGGGGAAGCTATTTGGGATGAAGAACCATGATTGTCATGTGTTTATGGAGCGGTTGCTACTAATTGCTTTTGGTGCATTGCCAGATTCAGTGTGGAAGCCTTTAGCTAAGTTAAGTAAATTCTTCAGAGATTTATGCTCAACAGTGTTATGTGTGTCTAATTTGTTACTAATGGAGCAAAACATTATCATTACAACATGTAAGTTAGAAAGAATCTTTCCGCTTGGATTCTTTAACTCAATGGATCATTTACCTATTCATCTATCATATGAGGCAAGAGTAGGAGGCCCTGTTCAATATCGATGGATGTATCCATTTGAGAGGTAATCACCTACTGTATTACGTTTTAAAATGTAGTAATCTTTTTATTTCAAAGTTTAGTAATTAATGATATCATGTTTCTTTTAGGTACTTGAATAGGTTGAAATGAATGGTTAAAAATAAATCATGTGTGAAAGGGTCCATATGTGAGGCATATTTATGCCAAGAGACTTCTCATTTTTATTCTTACTATTTTGAATCTCATGTGCACTCAATGAGAAATAAAGTTAGTCGAAATGATGATGGAGGTTTAGATGAGACAATCCAACCTACTTTATCAATTTTCAATCATCCTGGTCGCTCAGCTGGAACTTGTAACAGTAGGTATTTAATGGATAAGGAAGTAGCTGCTGCACATTTACATATCCTACTTAATTGTGAAGAGGTTCAATCATATATTGGGTAAGTGAACTAAATCATTCTTGAATTGTTCATTTTAGTATGTATATGTAATTGGTTTATATTTAGTAACCTTGTGCATGTTATTAGATTTTTTGAGGAATATTTGAAAGCAGTTAATCCAAACATCAGTTGCATTGATGTTGATGGTATGATTGCATCTGAATTTCTAACTTAGTTCCAAAGTTACGTAAGTGTCTTAACACTTTTTTTAATGATATAAATATTTGATAGTTATGTTATAAATTATATTGATTTTACTATTATTATTGGTAGGTTCACAATAAAAATAACTTAGTACAAAATCAATTTTTGCACCACTTAGCATGGGGTCCTAAGAGAATGGTTCATACAAAGCCTATCTACTTTGTCAATGGTTATAAGTTTTATACAGAAGATTGGAGTATCGGTAAAAAAAACCATCAATTGTGGGGTTTGTGTTAAGGGTGATGACAAAGTAGAAGAAGAGAATTATTATTATGGCATCATTAAAGAAATTATGGAAGTAGAATACCCAGGAAAACCAATGAAAGGGTTAGTGTTGTTTAATTGTGAATGGTTTGATGTTGTACTTAATCGTCGAGGTTCGACATACTAGACAGTATCCAAAATATGACCCTTTCATATTTGTTCAAAATGCAATTCAAGTGTATTATGCACCCTACCCTAAAAAAATAAAAGACAAGGTACTGTTGATGCTTAATATGCATTAGAGGTTATATATCAATATGCTACAACCGATGTGGATTTTATAACAAATGATGACCCTCTTGATAACTTAAGAGATGAAGAAGGTGATAATCATGAGGTAGAAGCTGATGTCGGTGAGGATGAGGAGGAAGATGAGGTAGAAAGTAATGAAAGAAAGGTTAGCGAGGAAGATGAATTTGATTTTGACAATGATTCTGAAAATGACAATGAAGATAAAGATCTTCAACAATATGAATTGCTTGATGATGATGGTGATGACGATGATGGTGATGAAGGTGATGACTATGATGATGATGATTATGCTGATAATGAATATGATTAGTGTTTTTTTTTTCATTTTTTAACAAAAGGTAAATTAATTGCGTTTTATATTTTGCACAAATTATTTATTATTTTTTTGATAATCATTTTAATTTACATTCCATTTGTGTTCATTGCAGATGTCTGAGAGAGATCAAGGTAAAGGAAAAGTTTCTAAGGGTCGCCTAAAAAAGTAACAACGGTGTGACCAGTGCAACATTCTACTTCTCACCCACCTTTAACCTCTGCTAGTTCTCCATCTCCTACTACTACTCCATCACCCACATTACTCGCATTTACTTATTCGATCCCAAGTGCACTTTCACCACCTCTTACTCAACCATCTCACTGTGTAGTGCCTCCGATAGAGGAGTCTCCTCATAATGTTGGATCATTTATCCCTCCAACAGATGTAGGATCTGCACTTGGATCAAGTCAGGATGCATCAGATGCACAAATTTCTGGTAGCAAACAAATTTTATATCTAAAAGGAGATAGGTATGTATAAGTAATATTTTTTAAATTACATTACTATGTTTGATATATTATAACCCAACATCTGTATTGTTTGTAGATTTTTGCCTTCACACCAGGTGGCAAATGGCATCAGTGATATCTTCAGGGGCCATTGTTTAGAGCCATGGACATCATGGAAAAGGATAGTTAGTAGCACAAGAGATATGTGGTTTGGAGAGTTTATAGTAATTTTCAAATTTTTATTACTACAATTTAAAATTTGATAGACTTTTTTTGGTTTAGGGAAAAATTTGCTTACTTATATTTATTGTAGAGGAAGTATACCATCATTCCACCATATAATTATTGGGCTCGAAGAAACTTTGAGAAATAAGGTGCAACATTGTTGAAGAATGTTTTAGAAAAGGCTCGCAAGAAAATGGAGAAACCAAGTTGGCTTAGGGATGAGGTATGGGACGCATTATGTACACATTGAGAAAGTGAGGCTTTCAAGAAGAAAAGTGCAATTGCAAAAGCCAATCAGACATCTGATTGTGGAGGATATGGAGCTTTATATCACACCAGTGGCTCTATTACCTCATCTCAGCATAGAGCTAATCTGGTTAAGTTCACTATTATCTTACATTATTCTCGAAGTTGTCTAATATGGTTAAATTTACCAATATGGCTTTTTTACAATTGCTACAGACTAAGTTGAATGGTGTTGTTCCATCAGCACCAACATTGTTTCACCACACACATCGACGTAAGGATCACACATGGGTAGATAGGAGATCAGAGCATATAGCTTTAAGTAATTATTTTATCTAATTCGAACTCTTGGGTTTGAAATAATGATGTTTAGTAATTGTATTCATGTTGCTATCTTGATGTTTAAAGAGAACTCTAAATATAAGTCATACTTTTTTTTATGTGTGTGCTTGCACTATTATGCTTAGATTCCTCTTGATTGTCTTTTTGGTGATAAATCATAGGAACCTACTTTGAACATATGATTGAAACCATCTTTATTCTTATGTTGGCCTATTTTTTGACTTATTATGATATTTGTTTATTGCATGTCAAAAGTCCTTATTCTATTTTCAAAGAGGAACATTTTAACTGTGCTATCATCTCAAATTGAAATTAAACAAGCTTGCAGCTTTTAACATGTAATTGAAACCACGTTTATTCTTATACTTTATGTCATGCTTTATATTATGTTAGACTTATGTGCTGCTTTAACTTTTTGCATTAATTAGTGTCATATTAGTATTGATGGACCAAATTTGTAAACGAAATGCAAGAAATGATCCAAAGAGCATCAGAGCAGGGAACTCCTGCCCCAGATGAGTTGGATGTGTGGCGCAATGTGGCTGGAGTGAAAAAAGGTAAAATATATGGTCTTAGAATTAAGTCAACCATAGTGGCTAGAAGACCATAATATCGTGGCTCAAGTTCTTCATCATCTGACTGGGTGTGAAAAGATGAACTTGCAAAATTAAGAAGTGAGAGAAATGAGCTTCGGGCTCAAGTGGAAGATAATAGGAGACAGATTGAGGAGAACCGGCTGGTACGAGAGCTGATGTAGTCGATGAACTTTTAGCCTTCTCAAACATTTCCCGTGACTGATAGAGCAGAAGAGGACGAGGAGGAGTTTTTATGATTACAGTTTAGTTGGTGTTGTATTAACTTTCTTACATTTGAAATATTGTAGTAATGAGATATTGTAGACAATGCTTAGTTTAGTTTATTATAGAATGTCTTGTTGTTTAAATGATATATTCTAAAGACTGAATTAGTTTAGTTTACGTTATTTTTTATTTATATGTTTGGTTATATATGAGATTATTGATTGTTGTTTATTAGGTGTTTTAATAAATTTAAAAATAATTACAAATTCATATCACAAATTAGAGACCGAATTAGAGACTGATAATTAGAGACCGATTTAGTGACTGATTTTATAAAATATATAATATATTTAGAGTTTTAGAGACTGATTTAGAGACCGATTTAGAGACTAAAAAATCAGTCTCTAAAAAATTAATCTCTAAATCGGTCTTTAATGTACTTTTTTTGAACTATGATTGACCAATATTTGACCAAAAATTAGTGATTGATTTAGAGACTAAAATAATTGGTCTCTAAATCGGTCTTTAATATTTAGTGATGAGACTTTTAGAGACTGATTTTAAATCGGTCTCTAAATCAGTCTTTAATTATTTGAGACTGATTTTCTTGATTTAGAGACCGATTTTTCAGTCTCTAAAACCCAAATTTCTAGTAGTGAGGTTAGAATTGGCTTGTAATCAAACACTTCTTGAGCTTTTGGAAACTTTGTTCACAAGGTTTAGACCATTCAAGTTTCACTCCCATTTGGGTTAACATAGCTAATAGGGCTTCTATACAATAAAAGTTTTCCACAAAATATCCTATAGTAGCCTGGTAACCCTAGAAAACTTCAAATTTCAGTAACATGTTGCATGTCTAGGCCATTCTTGAATCATTTCATCCTTTTTTGGATCAACACTTATTCCATTTGCTGAAATATATGCCCCAAAAAAACCACATTAGAGAGCCAAAATCCACATTTTAAGAATTTAGCATATAACTTGTGATCTCTAAGGATTTGTAACACAACAAGACGATGATCCTCGTGCTCCTCATTACTGTTGGAATATAACATGTGATGTCATAAATGAATACAATGACATATTAGTCTAAGAAGGATTTGAATACCTTATCCATTAGGTCCATGAATGTAGCTAGGGCATTAGTAAGTCCAAATGACATTACTAGGAATTCATAGTGGCCATAATAAGTTTGAAAGGTAATTTTTGGAATATCTTCTTTTCAAATTCTTATTTGGTGATATCCCAACTGCAGGTCAATCTTTGAAAAACACTTGGCACCTTGTAACTGGTCAAACATGTCAACAATTCTAGGTAGAGGGTACTTATTCTTGATAGTCACCTTGTTCAGTTGACGATAATCAATACATAATCTCAACGAACCGTCCTTTTTCTTCACAAAAGGTATTGAAGCATCCTAAGGAGAAGTGCTAGGGCGTATCAAAACCCCTATCCAAGAGATCTTGTAATTGCGATTTTAACTACCTTAACTTAGTTGGTGCAATTCGATATGGTGGAATAGAAATAGGTCAAGTGTTGCCCACTAACTCTATACTAAACTCAATCTCTCTTTCTAATGGCAAACCGGGTAAATCCTCAAGGATGACATTTGGAAATTCCTTAACAATAAGAACTCGATTAAGCAAAGGAAATTCTTTCTCAATATCTTGAATAAAAGCTAGAAATCCTACACACCATTTCTTTAATAGTTTCTTAGCATTTAATGTTGAAATCATATTGTTGGGAACCACACTCCTATCTCTTTGATAAATGAAGTTAGGTTTACCAAGCATCTCAAATTTTTCATGATAGTTCAAGATGGCATGGTGTTTAAAGAACCAGTCCATCCTCAAGATCACATCAAAGTCAAACATCCTAAGAATTATAAGATCTACCTTAAAGGTCTCATCTCCTATTACAATATCACATGTCAATAGGTACTCATTAACAAGAATAATATCATTCATAGAAGTGCTCACAACTAAGGTCGTTTCTAACAGACAATTAGCCTTGTCAAGTTGTGAGACAAAACAGGGTGAGACAAATGAATGAGTAGCAGCAGGATCAAATAATACATTGGTATAATGAAAATCTATTAGAAGTGTACCAATAACAACAACATTGTTTGTCTGAGCATCTTGGTGAGTGAGTTCATAAACTTTAACTTGTCCTCTTTCCTGATGTGTTTTGGCTTCTAATTCGACTCCTAGTAGGAGTTGACACAGCTGGTTTGACTGTAGATGCTACAAGTAAGAAACTTTTGTTAGGTCCCCCTTCCCTCAAGGAACAATATTTGATTAGTTGTCCCATTTATCCACATCTATAGCAAGCTCCAATCTCCTTTCAACAGGTACCAACATGTTTATTCCCACATGTATGACAAGAGGAATTTCCCCAAAACG
The DNA here is from genome assembly GCA_029884595.1 of Ormosia semicastrata. NCBI lineage: Eukaryota > Viridiplantae > Streptophyta > Magnoliopsida > Fabales > Fabaceae > Ormosia > Ormosia semicastrata. The sequence goes on along the minus strand of JAQQTO010000060.1, from coordinate 36,528,667 downwards.
TGGAGGAATAGAAGAGGCTACTTGTGACATCACCACTTGTTTAGATCTCCCACCTTGGCCTCGACTTTGGTATGTACCTTTAAAACCATGACTAGAGGCACAAGTATTTTGGATTCTATAAGGTATAGATCCTTTAGTTTTTACCTTTTTCTAGTTCCTTTTATTAGCATGTCGAGCACTAAACCGCATTTCGATTCTCATGGATAAATTAAGAGCTTGGTCATAAGTCATTCCTTCGATGATGGCCATTGCTCGAAATAGGTAATCTTTTAAGTCATTCACGAATCAATCCACCCTTACTTGTTCGGTCATGACTAAGTGAGAACTTGTGATAGCCTAATAAATTACACGTTATATTCTGCTACTGACATATTGTCATACTACACCAATTGTTCAAACTCACGTGCTCGTGCACTCCTTACACTTTGGAAGGAAGCAATCTAGGAATACATTGCTAAACTCAGGCCAAGTCTGAGGTTCTCTTTCATTCCTGTGCTCAATGTAGGAAGACCACCAATCATAAGCTACATCAAGAAGTTGATAGTTTACTATTTGTATAGCTCTAGTAGGAAAACATCCTAGTGACATGCTCAACCGATATGACTGCTCTAGAAACACACTAGATCCTCACGAGGATTAGTGCCAGTGAACTTAAGCGATTTCAAATCCTTGTATTCCCAAATAATTAAATGCTCCTCCACCCTTTGCGGTGCTGTTGCAAGGTCTTCTTGTTCAAGATCTTTTACTAGTTAATATTATGTCTATTATTTCTTAGCCTTCATTTGTCTCAAGGCTTGTAGCATTGTATTCATTGTTTCAACTAATTCATCAAGTCTAGTATCAGTAACCCTTATACCAGTCATTCTCCTACCTGGGCCTTCCTGGTCTTGGCCTCTTATTAGAGGTTCATAAAGTCTAGAAGAAGCTTGATCAAAAGGGTTTTCACAAGGATATTCTGAAAGTTCTCAAGCCAACTTGCCATAGTATAATCTATTAAAGAATAAGCAATTTAGAATCTAAATAACTTGTAAAACAGAAAATAGAGATGCTCATACTTGATTGACAAGGATATAAGAGAGGTAAGTATTGTGAAAGTAAGTACCTTGGGTATACCACTTATGCAAGACATGTATCCCCACCATTTGCAACCATAGACATCTAGACCATATATTTGATACCAACTTTGTCACAACCAAATTCAAAGGTATGTGATCGGCCAAGGATTAGGTACTTCTAACCCCCAAAGCCTCACTAACACATGCAAACTCAATATTATTTATGACAAAATCCACATCACTTAAACATAACCATATAAATATCCTAGGTAAAGCCTTCCCAAAGATGAGAAACTTCCCTTTATTCAACATAACATGACAATACAACTACAATAACTAAAACATACATGAGTAGATCAAACATCTTCGATACTTATTTAAATATAGACAACACTCATGTAGACAATTATGCAAGATGAATGGACCCAACCCTCCATATATCTATGTCTTCAAGTCATCTTTGAATAAAACACATATCTCACTTTAGAAGTGAGCAGGTTCTCTATGTTGGAAGTACAGAAAACGTCTGATCAAGCTCTAAAACATAAAATATAATGGAGTGAATTTTATAACTCAGTGAATACAAGGGCACTCAAGTGCCACTAACCAAAAATAATACAAGGATAATTAAATAGATAGAAAAGATTACGTATCATAAATATATTATAATGCTTTTACTTGATATTCCATCAAATATTAGTGAATTCATACTCCAATTGGAAAGACTTTCTCCCAAGAAATCCTTCTTCAAGGAATATCATATTTATAAGAAATGCCACTTTTGTAAGTCCACTCTTTATAAAAATATCTTTCTTATAAGAATATTCTCAGACTCTACTAGAATAACATTTATTTACGGATACATATCTTATAATGTCCCACACCAAAATAATATATTTAGTAAAAATATTACAGTGATAAAAATAGTACAAAACTAAAACTGGTAATAATAATAATTTTTCAAATTGAAATTTATAATACACTTAATAATTTTGTTTGGAAATAAAATAATAGTGTATAGAAGAATATGATGTTGGAAATTTAATTAGGCTATATAGGAATATTAATGGCTAAATTCAAAATTTAAGAAAGGTAAAATTTAAATTTCAAAACAATTAAGAAGGAAAAAATTTTAATTGGATTTGATTAGAGTGAATGAGTAATAACGAGGTGGAGCACCCAACCAATCAAAATTTTGGGAAGGGGCTGCTACCACTCAAGCACGTTTTCAAGTGCTTCAATGCTACTTGCAATAGCAGGTGTCAAGTGATTAAGAGAAGCATTAAACCCGCAATAGCAGGTGTCACCTAGAGCTAGCTAGTGGCTGCAACCTACTCAACAGGTGAACTCAACACTCCTAAGCTTCCCATCTACATAAGCATCGACTCTCCCTCTCTTTTCACCCAAAAAACACACTATTAGAAAGAGTTGAAAGAAAGTGAGATCCAGAGCACTGCAAGGAGTCTGAAGGTTGAATCTTTTCTTCACTCAGGGGCAGCAACTGGAAGCTCTTTCATCCACTTTTGAACTCATCTGATTTTTAGAATGTAGGAGTTTCGAAACCCTACCTCTTTCTTTGTTTCTTCATTGCCCTAGTCTCTGATTTTTGTGAATAAAATTCTAATCAAGTTTATATTTTTTCTTTCTTAATCTTTATCTCATTTTCTGGTTGGGGATGGATTTTTGAGGACCTTGATTCATGGATAAGGGTCCAACCTAAGTTGGTGACCAAGCAAGGTTTCAAATCTCGGAATGAAACGGTTGTAGCGGCCACGACAGAACGGTCATGGTGGCCACCATTTTCGCTTCAGCCCGCGACATGACTGAGCTTGAAAATCTTGCGCGACAGCTACAACGGAATGATGTTGCAACCGCAAAGAACGAGACGTAACGTCGTTTCAGCCGCAACGCTCCTCCGTTAAGATTTTCTCATTTCCAACATTATTTCTTTCAAATTTTCTCAGTATAAAAAGCCAAAAACATACACCAAATCAACCCTAATGAAAGCCTAACCTCTTGAGAGACTCAGAGACCCATCTTGTCACTCAGATCTATTGAAGGAGCTCCAACCGCCACATCTTGGGTTGATCTGGACCTCTGTTTTGCAATCTCTAGTTCAGGCTGGTCTCGATTCATGGTGGAGGCGTGGATCCATGGTGTAGTAGCTCAGCCTTCAGCCTCATGTAACCCATCAAATCCATGGCTAATGTATATCAATTTAGAGGTGTGGTCGTGGGTGTTATTGTGGGAGGGTCATGGGCGATGTTAGGCTGCTGTGGGTGTTGCTGTGGGAATGGGAAAGGGGAAGGTCGTGAGTGTTCTTGATGAAATAGAGATGTGAGGGAGTGAGGGACGAGGAAGGCTATGGACGGGGAAGGCCGTGGATGGGGACAACTATGGTGGCCCATGGCCGGGGACGACCGTGGTGGCCTGTGGCCAGGGAAGGACGTGGTGGCCTGTGGGTGAGTGGGGGAGTGAGGGACGGGAATGGGAAAGAGGAGAAATAGAGGGAGGGAGGGAGGGAGTGTGAAATTCAAAATAGAGGAGGGGGAAATGAGGGAGTGAGAAAGGGGAAAAATGGGGGTGGATGTGGAAAATGGGGAAATCGAGAGGAGGGAAAAATTTAGAAAGGGAATGGTGGGGAAAATAAGGAAATTAGATGAGGAAAATTAGAATCAAACTAATTGATTCCAAACAAACATAAGAAATTTGTTTAATTTAAATTACTTTTGTTTTCAAAATTCAACTAATTCAAAGGTGAGAGATTTAGAAAATTAACTAACTTTGGGATTATGGGAAGAAAATTAGAAATTTAAAATAAGAAATTGAGGGTGAGAGAAATTTTTTTAGAGTAACTTATAAAATTCTAAGAATTGAATTAAAATTTACTTTCAACTAACTTGTTAGTTAACAAATTTTATGAATTTGCTTGAAGCATATATCATAATATTTAAGTTTTAATTATATAATTTATCATTGATATTTTTTAAAAAAATTTACAAACATATATCTGTTTATATGTAGGTTGGTTAAACAATGTCACCAAGAGAAGAATTTCCAACAGGTAAAGTAGAAGGTGCTCCAAGTGAATATATTGGTTGGGACTATAGAAGAGTTATACATAGTAAAACTAGAAATAGTGTGCAATGCAAATTCTGTGGTAGAGTGTTAACGGGTGGAATTACTCAGTTGAAAGAACATCCTGAACACATGCAAAGAGAAGTCAAGGGTTGTGCTAGGGTCTTAACTTTTGTTAGAGAAAATATGATGAAGCTTTTGTTGGATAATAAAGTAAAGAAAATAGACTTTAGAAAGAGAAAAGAAGAACTTGTGGCACGTTTAAGAGGATATGAAGATGATGAATGGGAAGATAAACAAAGATTTAGACAACAAACTGGAAGATTGGATTCTATATGTGAAGGTGGAGGTAGCTCTCATGCCGGTGGCAGTAGCAGAGCTTCTCGTCAACATCAACCAAACGATCTTGAACGTAGATTGAGGTCAGTGGATATTGATTTGGCTAGAAGTAAAAGTATGAAACAGACCAAAATTAATACAAATATGATGAAAACACTAAGAAATAAGTTAGCAGTAGCGGTCTCTATATTGATAATATATGAGCGTCTTCCTATGAACTTATACAATTCTCCATGGCTACACATTTTACTCATTGAAGCTACAAAGTTGGGACCAGGAGTTAAATTTCCTACTTCTTATGAGGTTTCAGAGGTGTACTTGAAAAAAGAATATCAGTCTATGAGACAGTATATAGGTGATGAACTTAAACTAACATGGAAGGAACGGGGGGTGATAATAATGTGTTATGGGTGGACAAATAGCATAAATCATATGCACATTATGAATTTCCTAGTGTATTGCAGCAATGGAATAATGTTCTTAAAATCTATTGATGCTTCTAATGTTCCCAGCTTTGTTTATGAAGCAATTGATAGAGCAAAGCAATCCATTCAAAAAAATTATTGTTTCTACATTCAATATAATGATATCATTGACAAAAGATGGTTCTTCATGCATTCTGACTTACATGCTGCAAGTATATCAATATATTTAATTTATTTTTTTCAAAAACTTATATTTAATTTTGAGATGCTAATTATTATTATTTTATTCATAAAGTTATTTTCTCAATCCTCAATCTCAATTTGGAGTTGACCATAGAAGAGATGTAGCAAAGGAAACCTTGGATGGAACTACAAAAGTAATAAGCAAATTCGAGGCAAACATTGATAATCAAATCAAAGCTATCAATCAGGTGAATTTATTTGCATTTAAGATTTTGGAATATATCATAATTGGTCATCTAAGAACCAAATTGTAATATGTTAATGTTTAGAAACTTATAATTTTTGAAGACTTACATGGATCATTGGTGCTTGTAATTGTTACTTTTTCGAGATACGAAAGAGACATTTAGTACAACATAAGCTCAAAGAGCTTGGTTACAAATGAATCCTGGTAAGATTTTGTAGTTTTTGGTGTTTGGTGTGTAAGTGTAAGATATTTTTTACCTTTCACTTTTTTATTAATATACATAATAATGGATAATCATTTATTTAATCAGCTGAATGATGGATGATATATGGATCTTGTACTCCTGAACTTCAACGCATAGCTATAAAAGTTCTCAGCCAAACAACTTCAGCTTCTACTTGTGAGAGAAATTGGAGTACATTTAGCTATATTCATACAAAGATGAGAAATAGATTGAAGTACCTGAAATTACAAAAACTTATCTTTACATTTTACAACATGAAATTGAGAAAGAGAGAGTCTATGAGGAGAAGTCAAGAAGAGATTGATGCTAGTTTCAATCCTATTAATCTTGATTATATATTTCAGGATGAAGATTCTTTATCTCCATGGCTTGAGGAGAGAGAGAACCATTATTGGAAGGGTTGTAAGGGATCCAAAACTCAAAATGGCTCCCTATTGATTCTGATGATGATAGTGAAGGAATAGCTAGTGGGGATGATTCAGATTCAAGTAAAACACCTAGTCAAGGTCATGATAGTGGATTAAGTCCACCAAGTAATAACATTGGTAGTGGTGGTAATGCAGAACAAATTCAAGGAGTAGGTGAAGGGTCATATCATTCTTTTTAAAAAGAGCATACTTCAGACGTGATCAAAATCTCATGATTGACATGACAAATTATAGGATGGAGACAAATGTAGATCCTTCTGATGATGTAATCGGTGGTAGTAGTAGAGGTGGATCCTAGCCTAGGAAAAATAAAAGGCGTGAAAATACTATGTTGGATGATTCTTCCTCATCTAGTGTTTCACAATCCTTTAGTGATTTTGGTATTGGTGCAAAATTTGAAGGCAGCCAAGGCAGCTATCCACCATATTATCAGCATCCTTCTTATATGTCTCATGGCTACTATCCATCTATGCCAGCCCTACCATATTATCAGTCTTCCATGAATTACTAAGAGCCTTAACAGTATCCATCATCAAATGTTTTCTATAATCAACAACAACAAATGGAACCACCAAGAAATTCAGGATTTTTTTATTATGTCTTTGGTAGAGTAGGATATAATGATAAGCAAAGCGAAAGTGGAGGTTATAATCCAGCTTGTCATTCTACCATGTGGTGAAGTAATCACTCATGCATGAACTTTGTTTAATATATTAGTAGCTAATGATTTGTTTATGTTGAGGTTGAGGTAATCACTCATGTATTAACTTTGTTAAATATATGAGTAGCTATTAATTTATTTATGTTGAAGTAATCACGTATGTATGAACTTTGTTGAATATGAGTAGCTACTAATTTATTTATGTTTTAATATTGGTCAATTAATTTATTACTTTTGGATATCTCTTATTAATGAAAAAAATTATGATTTATTAGTTATGATACATTGTACGATAAAATAAATAATTTAATTTAATTAGTGTCAAGTTGTAAAGAATTCACGCCACAGCGACCGCAATCCGCATCGCAGCACTTGCAACGCCTGTAATAGCAAAAACCACAACGCGACTACGACCGAGATTTAAAATCTTGTGGCGAAGCAAGGGAACAGTGGTTGCCCTTGTTTCTCTGAAGTTTCAATTTTTCTTTCCAGTGTCCTTAAAGAAGGAAGCTTTAGCTTCCATAATTCAAAATATTTCATTTTCAGGAGACACTTGAAGCGGAGACTTGGTTACATGTTATTTTCTTCTCCTCTCCTCTTGCTGTTCAACTTTTTTGTTTCCATCTCTATTCTATTTTTTTTCTTTTTTTGTTTTCTGCTTGTCTTTACTGAATTGAAGGGGGGGAAAAGGGTTGGTTTTGAACCCAAAGATATAAACTTGACGGACTATGGACTATTTGTTTTTGGTTTGTTTGGTTAAAGAACAGAAGTTTCTAATGGCTTTACTAGAGTTTCAAGCCTAGTGTGGATGGTGATGACTGAGTTTGAATCCTTGCTCAAAAGGAAGAGCTTCTTGTTTTTTCTAAATACTTTAAAAACAACCTAACTGAGGGTTTGGTAACAAATTTTAAAAATAGAAGGTTTAGTATTTTGCATGAAAATTTTGATTGAAAACATGGATGATGGTTAGTATGGTTTGTTGTTTTCATCTACAATACCTTAAAGTTTTATTTCTCTTGATGATATAATTATACTATAGTTAAAAAGGAATTATTCTGGTTTAGGATGTTTGTTATACCGAAATCCTTAAGATTTTCATGGAGTTGATCTAGTCTATCTTGGAGAATTAAGTTTGATTGGGGATTTGATCTTTTAATGATTATGTTTTTAATAATCTTAACTATTTTGTTTTGACATAGTTGCTGCCTTATTTGTGTCATATCTATTTTTAAAGATTTTGTATCAAATGATGATGACTACATTCATAAGTTTCATGTGTAGTTTTCGAATCTAAAGATTGGCTTAAAACATAAGCCTATGCGTGATTGACCTCTCTTAAGAGGTTAACGTGCTACTTTGTGGCACAAGTTATTCCCACTTTGATATATTTGATCAAAAAAGATTTTGAGACCTTGTTAGTAATTTTGAAAAATTGACTTTCTTCTTAAAATGGAGGAAAGATAAGAATTATGATCCCTATGATCTAATGTGCAAGAGAATCATATGGTCATGAGTGGAATAGATTGTTTAAGGGATGCCCTACACTAGAAATAAAATGTGAAGCACTCTTGATCTTTTGTTGAAAGCTTGGAATCCAATGCCTTGAGGAGAAAATTATTCAAGACCTTAGTCTTGGAAGAGAAAAGAATAATGGGATGAGAAGTTAAATGCTAATATTTTTCCAGCTTGAGTTTCAAAAGTTTATATATATAAATCTGATTTCTTTTTCAAAGGCTCTTTTGGAAACAAATTTAATAAGTATTAGACTATGTCCTGTGAAGAAATTTAGTAAAGAAGTAAAAAATGGTTTTCACTGAAATATCATTATTTTCTATTTCTAACTCCTAGAGTTTTACTCATAAAATTAAGTATGATATTTCAGATGGCATATTACATGGTTAGGGTTAGATTCTACTGTGTTTGGGTCTCTGTTTCGAAGTCAAACTCTGTTGTGAGGATGATCATATCCATGCATACTGTTACAAAGCTGGTAGATTAGGAAGACTTAAGGGAGATTTCTGAAGACATGTAGCATCTGGTTATATAACATGTATTTTGATAGCACCTATTAGGGAACTAGTACATAAGCTACCTTGACTTAAGCTCTAACCTTTTTTTATAAAATATGTATAGGTACTAACCTTGACTTAGGACTTAGTTGACATGTTGTATTAGACCCGATAAGATAAGTTAATACAATACATTATGACTTTATCAATTGTTTGGTGCAAATACTGTATTGTATAAGTTTGTTCATTAAATTTCTCTTGTACAATAAAATAATGGATAATTTAATCAAGCTTCACTACAAGAAATTCACAAATTAGCAAGGGAAATATCCTTCGCTAATCCCTCGCTAATCCCTCGCAAAATATCTTTGAGAGGAATTAGTGAAGGATTAGCGAGGCATACATCTGTCGGTTTATTTTCATCGCTACGTAGCGAGGGAATTATTCCCTCACTAATGCGTCGTTAATCCCTCATTAATCCTTTGAAAATTTTTTAAAAAATGGCACCCATGTTCCCTCGCTATTTCCTCACAAATCCCTTGCTAATTTCCCTCGCTATTCCTTCACAAATCCCTTACTAATTTCCCTCGCTATTTCCTTGCAAATCTGTAACACCCGATTAAGAAACATTCCATTCAATTGCTAACTAGATTCTTGGTCTTAGATCATATCAAGAAACCTTAAGATGATCCATGAATTCTCTACTAGATAAGTACCCAGAATTTAATTATTTAAGGTTAAATGAATTAAGCACCCATTTAATCCTAAAATAACTTAAAATCCATAATTCAACCAAGCTAAACAATCCATCAAACACCTTTGACGCATTCTTTAGTCTCTTTTATTCAATTTCTAATTAGATTCTTGGTCTTAGATCACATGAAGAAGCGTTAGGGTGATCCATGAATTCTCTATTAGATAAGCACCCAAAATTTAATTAATCAAGGTTAAATGAATTAAGCACCCATCTAATCCTAAATTAATCTAAAACCTAGAATTCAACCAAGCTTAACAATCATTATCCAAGAAGCCTTTGATGCATTGTTTAGTTTCTGCAAACACGTGATAGTTAAGCAACCATCAAATGAACACCCAAACTGAGTTAAGCACTCAGTGAAGATGCAGTAGAATCAAGAGAAGGAGGAGAGAAATTTCATTAACAATAAGAATGTAAACATTCATCACAAGGTCTCAAAATTAAACATCAATATTGTTTCAATCCCTAGGATTGAATAAAAGGTTATTCCCTCTTATCCATGAGGATAAGAGGGAAGAGAAACATAAAATAAAGAAGCCTGATTTTTTGTCAGCTTAGGGTTGATCCTCTTCGTCTTAGCTTTAATTTGGTGCCTAATTTGCATAATTTAGGCTTAAGATGAGAGAGTAATGCCCAAAACAATCTTAAAGCTCTCTGAACCCGTCAGCTAACTTCAAAGGATGAAAACACTATCAAACGTCACAGTTTTGATAAGTGATCCAGTTAAGGAATTAAAGCATTTATGAACTAACATTTCTTTACATCTCAAACCAACAAGCATAGTAACTTCAATCGAAAAGCATAGATCAAGAATGATAGAACCTCACAAGATTTACTCTCAATCTCTCAAGTGTTCAGAAGGTAAGTGTTTCACTCAATTCAACCCATGAAAATATGCACCATGTAACGCCCTAACTTTCTCTTGTTTTTGGTTTATCTATGTTATCTGTGTTGTTATGAATTTCTGTGAATTTTTATGAATTATTTGACTTATGTGGATTATTTTAATATTATTTTCAAAAAAATTTGGACCATTGAACTGGGGCCGAGGGATCTTACTAAACCCGAAACTAGAGACAATTTTCAGAGTTTTCTTTTCCTGAGATTTTATCTGACCAATAAAATTTGGGTATACTCTATTATCTATTGGACAATAGATATTGACTTTGTGAACTATAACTTTTGCCCATTAGATAATAGCTTGCAGTAAAGATCTAGTAGAATTATTTCTAGCTAGTCACTTTTGTGACATCATCCTTGTGACATCACCCACATGATATCATCATTGACTTTTGAACCAAGGAGAGACGCTTCTCAAGGAAGCTTTGTGAAGCTTGTTGAGGAAGCTTGGCTCCTCCTCCCTAGATGAGTGCATAACTATGGAGAGAGAAAGGAGGCTTCTAGAGTAAGTTTTATCTCATTTTTCATTTCATCACTATTCTATCCATTTCTCTCTCTTCATTCAAAAGCTACACACCTTGTTTTCTCTCATTTTCCCTCCTCTAGTTCACGGCCACACTCACCAAATCCACCCTCTCATTTTCTTTGATTTCACTCATCTACTTTCTTGGATCTAAACCTCTTTCTAAGCCACATTGGTGAGAAGATCTTAACTTGTTCATTTTTTCCAAGTATTTCTTCAAGTTAGGGCTTGAAGATTTCTAATGTAAAATCTCTTCTTTTCCATTTTTCTTTCTTTTCTTCTTTCTAAAACCATGATTTTGATCCATGGTCACTCTTCTCTAAGCCTAAAATGTTAATTCTTTGGAGGAGAAAGCTTGTTTCAAGGAGATATTCAAGAGTTGGTTAGTTATCCTCCAAGGTAAAAGGGAGATTACTCTCGTCTACCTTCTATGGTGGTGAGGGACGAATTTGATGTATAGAAAGTGAGGAATCCATGTGAGGATTGATCACTTGATTGTTTGAATCTTAATGATTTTTGTAAATTTGTAACCTATGTAATTTTGTGGTTTGATGTTGTCTATGACCTTGATGGAATGAGAAGTTTGATGTTTGATATTTATTGGTTGTTTGAAATTCTTGTGGAAAATGAAAATTTTTGAGGCCCAAGAACCCTAGAGAGCTCATGGCCAAGAGACTCAAAAAAGGGATCCAAGAGAAAATTTTTGTGTTGATTTGGAATTCGGAAGCTTAAATAAAGTAAAAATTGAATCAGGAGTTTCACAACAATGAAAGAGTGGAAAAACCAAATCTTGGCTACTTAATTAGAGAGAGATTTCGGCTTTAAGAGGGAAAATAAGCTAGAAGGGGAGATCATAAAATTTTAGAGTACTTTTATGGCTTAAGAGAAAAAGGAAATGAATTGGTGAGATTAAAATAATGTAGTTTTCTTTTAGCTTTTTCGTGAAAAATGTGAAGAAGTATTACCCATAGGAACTTAACTAGGAGAGTTTTAAGATTAGAGCGAATTTCCATATTAATTCTTGAAAGTATCTTAATTAAAGTTAAAAGTAAAAAGATGGTTCTTAAACTTGTGCAATTGAGATAACTTGTGATGGAATATAATAGCTTTGTGCTGACGGGCCAACGTATTGGACTCGAAAATGCCAGTGATTGACTGAAGCCCTGTGGTGGCTCTTCTTGGTGGAACTTTTGTTGTTATGAATACTGTTGATCATTGTCATGAAATCATACATTGTGAAAGTCGGAATGACTTGTTGTCAAGGCTGTATGCCTAGGAGATGAATTATACCTTTGTGCAGGTACGAATTGCGTAGTGTAGTTCACTAGTTTAACTTGGAGGTGTTGGGGCGCGGGTATCCCACACGTAGACAGTTGGTAGCTCCACTAGGCCATGGTGACTATGCAATGCACCGACGATCTCGACCAGGCACTATCCTATTCCTGATCTGGTTGAGAGTGTTTTGTATAGCCATGTTATATAGACTGATTATATTGAGAAGCACATGATTTGAGGCTAATAATATACAGACACTGACTCCCCGATCATTCTCTCTGATATTGGTTTGAACTCCATGGAGTAGATGTCAATCCATTGTGCATCCATATAAACATTGAACATCTTATTGTGATGCATTTATAATGTGGAATTATTTGCTGTTACACTGTGGAATTATCTGTTGATATATTGGTACAATGCCTGCTGAGAATTTTATGACTGTAATGGTTATTTTTGTACTCTGTGATTTGACTGATATTGTTGTATCTTGCCACCTTACTGGTATTGATGTAGAGAATCTCACCTCTTTGTATTATTATTCTGTCTGTTTTTTTGTTCAATGTGTTCCTGTTGATAAAGATTAAGGGTGAAGTAGATTTTCCATTTTCTTTGTCTTGCTTTTGGATGGCTGCTCGTAGAGATTCTATTTGTTTTGTCAGAGTTCAATTCCACGGAGGGTTGAGTCTCAATAACCAACATGATAGTTTTATCCCAACTCTATGTAATACAAATTCTCTTTGCATATTTTTTTCACCTTGCCTACTTTTCTTTATAGTTTTTTTTGTTTCTTTTGTCTTATTTTTGTTTTTTTTCAGTTTTTTTCTTTTCAATTAGCCACCTTTTCCTTTTTCACCAACATTTTGCATACCAATTAGCACATCCTCACACTTGTTCAAAAACTCATCCAATAATCATGCTAATGCTCTCTTATTCCCTAAGGTTGGGTAAGAATATTGTATTTCATTTAAGGCATGTAATGAGCTAAAAATAAGGAATGATTAAATAGACACAAATGGGTTGATCAAGGGGAAATATGCAAGATTGGCTATTTGGCTAAAGTGGCTAGTTCAAGAAAAATGCCTTAATCACATTCATGTATGTATGTGAAAATATAGCCTAAAAAATAATCAAAGTAAGTTCAAGAGTAACAAATTCCATGAGTATAAATCACACAAGAAAGAAGAAAATGACACAAATGCTCAATCCATTCATTAAAAGGCTCAAAGTCTCACATGATTTATTTCTATCAAACTTTCATCTACTAATTCAATTTCATTAGCAAACTAGTTAATGTCAAGATGAGAGACAAGTTATTGACTTATGTTACCTCAGTTTATGCATAATCATAACTTTCATAAACTCAATGTTTCATTGGAGAGCAATTAAAAACACACTTATTTTTTTTCTTTTAAAAATAAGGAAAACAAAATGTAAAACAGAACTTGAAATAGAACAAAAAACAAAAGAAGAATTAAAAACAGAAATAGTAAATAGAATGTAAATTCCTTTTCCACACTTAAATTCTATATTGTCCTCTATGTAAAGCTTAAAAATAATCAAATCATCAATATCCTATAAATATCATTAACAAATCTAGGACAAGTAAAATAAAGTAGATAGGGAAGAAAAGTCCTTATCAAGTGATGAAAATGGCCGCTTCTTCTTGAACTTGAAGACCACAATTGTGTCGAAAACTTCTTGAAACAAGGGAAATAAGGGTTAGTGAATGGTTAGAACTTAATTGTACTCCTATTATAATTGATTAAACTAAGAATGATCCCCAACAACAGCTCAAAAATTTGATAGCTGTCGAGACTATCAAATTAAACCAATTTATAAACTGATTAACTAAAATACTTATAGTATAAGATGCAACCGAGTCGAGCCCTTGGAACACTCTAATTAAAAAATCAAATTAAGAAGTTAACAATGGGAGGCAAGGTTGCAAAATTAATTAATAGAAACTAATTAAAAAAATTGTAAACATAATTAAGTAAATAATCAATCTAAGGAAATCAATTATTCTTGAGTTTAATCCATCTTTGATCACTAAGAATCGACTCAATTGCAAACCAAGTTCTTGACTATAGATGACATCAAGAAGCCGTAAGATGATCAATTAATTATCTTCTAGATAAGCATCTAGAATTTAATTAATCAAGGTCAAACAAAATAAACACCCATTTAATCCTAAATTAACTTCAACTCCACAATTCAACCAAGCTAAACAATCCATCAAGCACTTTTGATGTATTGTTTAGTTTTTTCCATTCAATTGCTAATTGGATTCTTGGTCTTAGATCACATCAAGAAGCCTTAAGATGATCCATGAATTCTCTACTAGATAAGCACCCAGATTTTAATTAATCAAGGTTTAAAGATTTAAGCACCCATTTAATCCTAAATTAACTTAAAATCCATAATTGAACCAAGATAAACAATCCATCAAACACCTTTGATGCATTGTATAGTCTCTTCTATTCAATTACTAATTAGATTCTGTGAATGCTTATGTCTTGAAGCATATCAAATGGGTTTTTGATGATAACAAAGCCAAACATGAAGATCAAGATCAAAAGAGAAGACCAAGATTAAAAGATAAAGACTAAGATGAAAAGAGGTATATTAGATATAAGTCTTAGAATATCAATGTAAAATGCCCTTTAAGTATTTCAATGATTCTCAAATGGTTTTTCCAAATATCATTTTTTAAAATCAACTTGTAAATTCAAAGTTAAACATGTTTTTTCTCAAGAAATGTTGATTTTAATCTTGGATTCAATATTCATGAAGGCATTTATGTTTAATCCAATGATCTAAGTGTTAGAAATGGCTTGCATACTCAATTGGACTTGAAAAATGTGTTCAAAGGCTAAGGTAATCGATTACAAGATGTTTATAATAGATTACAATAAAGTCAAAGGCCTTGTAATCAATTACACCAAGCTGGTAATCAATTACCAAGTGCCCAGAAAGCCAAGAACACGTTCAAACAACCATGTAATCAATTACAGAGATTGTGTAATCGATTACCAGTGGTCTGACAGCAGCCAACGACTATTTTCTTGGCTTTTAATGTTGCCATAAATGCTACCCAACGGCTCCTTTCTTCTAATAACTTACAAATACTTGCCTTGTGGTTTCATTAATGGCTAACCTTCAATTCAGAACATTAATCTAACACTTATATATGAGAATCAAATTCTGAAAATATTTTTGTCCTGTTTTTGTGAGAAAGCTTGAGATATTCAAAAGGGGCATTGCTAAAGCTTCAATTTGTATCAATCTACTCTTTGAGAGAGTTTCTATCATTCAAACACTTTTTTTATTCTGTAAAGAGGGTGAGGTATCTCTCTAGTGAAAAAGGGTGAGGTATCCCTTGTTGAATAGGAGGTGAGGTATCCTTCAAAAGTGTAAAGAGGGAGAGGTATCCCTCAAAGATTGTATAGGGTGAGACATCCCTGTTTTGAGGTTCAAAGTACAAGGGTGAGGTATCCCAAGGTGTTGTTGAGTGCTCCAATCTGTAAAGATTTTCAAGCACCTGTTCAACCTTAAAGTTTAGTGAAAAATCTCGAGTGGTTCGCTTGAGGACTCGACGTAGGTCACAAGGGGTGGCTGAACCAAGATAAATCATTATGTTTGATTCTCTCAATCCTATCTCTTTTCATTTGTGCATTTATTTTATATGCTTGCTTGAATGCTATTCATCTTGGGTTGTTTAATTTGTGAGTGAAGTATTCAATCTCATTTATCTATTCACTTCAATTATCCAATAGCTTCAACAAAAATTCATAAATAAATATTTTACGAAAGATTTGCCGAAAATATTTCATAAACTCAATTCACCCCCCTTCTTGAGTTTGAAGCCACTTGGTAACAAGTGGTATCAGAGTTAGACTCTTGTGTAAAGGGTTTAGCAGCTTCAAAAGAAAGTAATGGCCTCTTCAAATGATTTTTCAGAAAGTTCTTCTCTCTATAGACCTCCCTTTTTCAATAGGGATGCGCATGCTTATTGGAAAGAAAGAATAAAAATTTTTATTGAAACTATTGACTTAGATGTGTGAGATGCTGTTGAAATGGTCCTTTTGTCCCCACACAAGTTGTAAATGGTGTAAGAGTTAACACACCAAGAAGTGAATGGATCGATGATGATAAAAAAAATGTCCAATATAATTTGAGAGCCAAAAACATCATTACCACAACTTTGGGGCATGATGAGTTCTTTAGAGTCTCAAATTGTAAATCTGCCCAAGAAATGTAGGACACTTTACAAGTAACCCATGAGGGTCCTAGTGAAGTAAAAAGATCAAGGATAAATACTCTCACTCATGAGTATGAGCTCTTTAGGATGAACCATGTTGAAAGCATTCAAGAAATGCAAAAACATTTTACACATATTATTAATCATTTAGCTTCATTAGGAAAGACATTTTTTAATAAAGATCTTGTTAATAAGGGTTTAAGATGTTTAAGCAGGGATTGGCAACCTAAGGTGACGGTTATCTCGAAATCAAGAAATCTTGCAACTATGACCTTAGCCACTCTTTTTGGCAAGCTCCAAGAAAATGAATTGGAGTTTAATAGACTCAAACAAAATGAAGAGCTTGACAACAAAAAGAAGGGAATTGCTCTCAAAGCCACCTCATCCATAATCAATGATGACGATGATGAAAATGGCTTGGAAATAGATGAGGAGAATCTTGCTCTACTAGTAAAGAAATTTGGGAGATTCTTCAAGAAGAGTGGAGCTCCAAGAAGACCTCCCTTTCCCCAAAATAATGTCTATCACAAAGGGGAAGGAACCTCATCCACTCCTAAATGCTATGAATGTGGAGAATTGGGTCACATGAAGATGGAGTGTCCAATCTATCAAAGTAAAGTGAAAAATTATGACAAAAGATCCTCAAGGAAGAAGAAAGAAAGAAGAGCCTACATAGCTTGGGATGACAATGACATGGATTCAACCGATAGCTCAGATAATAAGAAAGCCAATCCATGTTTTATGGCTAGAGGAGAAGAGGAAGATGAAGATGACATAGAGGTAACATCCTCAAATTCTGAATCAAACTCTTCACCTTCCTATAATGAATTGTAAGATGCATTTGAAGAATTACATAATGAATCTATGAGGCTTGCAAAACTTATTTCATCATCTAAGAAAACAATTTCCTTATTTGAAAATCAAATTTATATTTTAAATAAAGAAATTGAGGAATTGAAATTAGAAAATGAAACTCTTGGGTTGATTGATGCAAATTCTTCATGCATGACATGTTTATCACTTGATAATGTATCTACACCCTCATCTTGCTCATCATATAAAGCATTTGAAATTGAGATTGAGGATTTGAAAAATACTCTTTTAAAATTTACCTTTGGAAGAGATAATTTGAACATATTGCTTAGGAACTAAAGATGTATTTTTCAAAAAGCTGGTTTATGGTATAATCCCAATAACCAATAGAAGTTTCTCAATAATTTCTTTGTTTCATCAAGTACATCAAGTAGTCCCTTTATTAAATGCTTTCATTGTGGTAGGAAATGGCATAGTGCATCAACTTGCAATGTAAGAAAGAATATCAATAACAAGTTAGGAACTAAAATGATTTGGGTCCCCAAAGGCACTTTGCCAAAAACTAACACACAAGGACCCAAGAAAATTTGGGTACCAAAAGATAAAATTTAAAGTGTGTTGTAGGTGTGCTTGAAGGCCAAGAGCTATCTTTGGAATCTTAAAAGTGGTTGCTCCAAGCACAAGACCAGAAAATACTTTAAGCTATCCTCCTTGTCTCCTAGAAGGTTGAACTTACATCCTTTGGTTAAGTGGATACTTGGTCTATGCTTTACTAGTTTAACATCTTGAAAAATATCTCTACATATCTTAAATATGCTAAATGAATATGTTTTTTTATGTGAAATGGCATGTATAATATTAATATCTTTGAACTTGTCATAATGGATCAATCATGCATCTAATTCTGCCATACAATACATTAACTTGCTGCATAATATGCTATTTTGATACATAATATATTGCTTTGTTGCATAATGTGATATCTTGACATAATATGTCATTTTGCTGCACAATTATGTGTTTTGGATCAAAATTGGTTAGTTTTTTTGGATTTGATTTTGGATGTTTTGGAACTAATTTGAAGGCTTTGAGATTGATCAATTACTGTTTGAAATGCAAAAACTATTTTCAACAAGCTTGTAATCGATTACAGGATCCTTGTGATCGATTACAATGGCTCTGTCAAGCATTCCAAGCTAAGTAAGAAAGTATGTAATCGATTACACAAACTTTGTAATCGATTACAAGGAAAACAGAACGCATATAATCGATTACAATAAAAGTGTAATCGATTACAAAACCTTTTTTTTTAATTTTGCTTAATCTTGATGTTTTGTTCTTTCATGATGCTTTCCTTATGCTTAATCTTTATATAACCTCATATTGCTCTTGTATATGACTCTAAATTCTATTGGCATAAATGATAAATACTATCTAAGTTTTTCTTCATATGCATTTGCTATTGGTATCACATATTAATGTGCTAAACAGTTTATACTTTGATATTGATCCTACTGGGCTAAAATGATTATATCCAATCTTAATGCTGATGTCTTCTTTTTGATAATGCCAACGGGGGAGAGATTAGTGAAATATATTGCATGTGTACGGGGGAGTTTTGCGCTTTCACATATTCTATCTCATGCATACATTATGGGGGAGAGTTGCGCTTAAATATCTGATAATTAAATAAATGCAAATATTTCTCCTTCTGTTGAATGTTTAGTTTGTTATCATCAAAAAGGGGGAGAATGTGAATGCTTATATCTTGAAGCATATCAAATGGGTTTTTGATGATAACAAAGCCAAAGATGAAGATCAAGATCAAAATAGAAGATCAAGATCAAAAGATAAAGACCAAGATCAAAAGAGGTATATTAGATATAAGTCTTAGAATATCAATGTAAAATGCCCTTTAAGTATCTCAATGATTCTCAAATGGTTTTCCAAATATCATTTTTCAAAATTAGGTTGTAAATTCAAAGTTAAACATGTTTTTTCCCAAGAAATGTTAATTTTAATCTTAGATTCAATATTCATGAAGGCATTTATGTTTAATCCAATGATCTAAGTGTTAGAAATGACTTACATACTCAATTGGACTTGAAAAATGTGTTCAAAGGCTAAGGTAATCGATTACAAGATGTTTGTAATCAATTACAATAAAGTCAGAGGCCTTATAATCGATTACACCAATCTGGTAATCGATTACTAAGTGCCCAGAAAGCCAAGAACATGTTCAAACAGTCATGTAATCGATTACAGAGATTGTGTAATCGATTACCAGT
This sequence comes from Ormosia semicastrata, assembly GCA_029884595.1. Taxonomy (NCBI): domain Eukaryota; kingdom Viridiplantae; phylum Streptophyta; class Magnoliopsida; order Fabales; family Fabaceae; genus Ormosia; species Ormosia semicastrata. The sequence continues at coordinate 36,509,178 of JAQQTO010000060.1, read as the reverse complement.
GGTCTGACAATAGCCAACGACTATTTTCTTGGCTTTTAATGTTGCCATAAATGCTACCCAATGACTCATTTCTTCCAATAACTTATAAATACTTGCCTTAGGGCTTCAGTAATGGCTAACCTTCAATTCAGAACATCAATCTAACACTTATATATGATAATCAAATTCTAAAAATATTTTTGCCTTATTTTTGTGAGAAAACTTGAGATATTGAAAAAGGGCATTGCTAGAGCTTCAATTTGTATCAATCTACTTTTTCAGAGAGTTTCTATCATTCAAACACTTTGTTTATTCTGTAAAGAGGGTGAGGTATCTCTCTAGTGAAAAAGGGTGAGGTATCCCTTGTTGAATAGGAGGTGAGGTATCCTTCAAAAGTGTAAAGAGGGTGAGGTATCCCTCAAAGATTGTATAGGGTGAGACATCCCTGTTTTGAGGCTCAAGGCATAAGGGTGAGGTATCCCAAGGTGTTGTTGAGTGCTCCAATCCATAAAGGTTTTCAAGCACCCGTTCAAGCTTGAAGTTTAGTGGAAAATCTCGAGTGGTTCGCTTGAGGACTGGACGTAGATCACAAGGGGTGGCTAAACTAGGATAAATCCTTTTGTTTTATTCTCTCAACTCTATCTCATTTCATTTGTGCATTTATTTTATATGCTTGCTTGAATGTTATTCATATTGGCTTGTTTAATTTGTGAGTGAAGTATTCAATCTCATTTATCTATTCACTTCAATTATTTAATAGCTTCAACGAAAATTGATAAATAAACATTTTACAAAAGATTTGCGAAAATATTTCATAAACTTAATTTACCCCTCCTTTGAGTTTGAGGCCACTTGGTAACAAATTCTTGGTCGTAGATCTCATCAAGATACCTTAAGATGATCCATCAATTCTCTACTAGATATGCACCTCAAATTTAATTAATCAAGATTAAATGAATTAAGTACCCATCAAATCCTAAATTAATCTAAAACCCAGAATTGAACCAAGCTTAACAATCAACATCTAAGAAGCCTTTGATGCATTGTTTGGTTATGCAAACATGTGATAGTTGAGCAACCATCACATAAACACCCAAACTGTGTTAAGCACTCAGTGAAGAGGCAGCATAATCAAGAGAAGGAGGAGAGAAATTTGATTAACAATAAGTTTGTAAACATTCATCATAAGGTCTAAAAGTTAAACATCAATAATGTTTCAATCCCTAGGATTGATTAAAAGTTTCTTCCATCTCATCCATTAGGATGGGAGGGAAGAGAAACATAAAAGAAAGAAACCTAATTTTCCCTCAGCTTAGGGTTGCTCCTTTTCCTCTTAGCTTTAATTGAGCACCTAATTTGCATTATTTGGGCTTAAGATAAGAGAGTTATGCCCAAAACAATCTTAATAGCTCTTTGAACCCATCAACCAACTTCAAAGGGTGAAAACACTATCAAAACATCACAGTTTTGATAAGTGGTCTTCATAAGAATTAAAGATCTATGTCACAACAATCAAACAACATTAATTTCAGCACCAAATGACACCTACATCCAAAATTATGGCCAATCTTTGAACATCGTCAAGATTCAAGTGACAGTATCTCTATTCTGATTTCTTGGCCCAATATGGCCCACTAGATATCCGATTCAAACTTTGAGATCAGTGTCAAAGTTCTAGAGCTATCTCTTAGCTTTCCTAAACGGTAAAATTCATAATATTAGATTTGTAGAACTCAAGTTATACCCAAAACACAAATAGTGTAAAAGTGCCACAATGCTGAGAAATATAACAAAGCCCAATTTGAATCCAAACTTATAAATGGTTGCCAAAACCAATAAATTAAGCACATGAGAGGCCTAAAATGCAAAAAATAAGGGATTACTAATATATAAAAATGGTGTTTATCAAATTCTCCCAAACTTAGCCTTTTGCGCTCTCGAGCAAAAGTTGAAATCCTCCATTATGGAACAAAGGAAAAATAACACAAACTTGAAAGTTAAAAACTCAAGAAATAATCACCTTCCACTAATGTTCAAGAATGCAAAAGGAGAGCAACCAAAATTTTAAGGAATTAAAACATTGATGAACTAACATTTCTTTACATCTCAAACCAACAAGCATAGTAACTTCAATCGAAAAGCATAGATCAAGAATGATAGAACCTCACAAGATTTACTCTCAATCTCTCAAGTGTTTAGAAGGTAAGTGTTTCACTTAATTCAACCCATGAAAATATGCACCACCATAAACTTGCTTATCTTCTACTTTTTCACAGCTCAAAACACATGTACACACAAATCAAGAGGACTTTATTCAAGGTTGTAATAAGGCCAAGGTAAATGAGGAAAGTAATATGGATATGACAAGTTAAAGACCAAAGAGAATAAAATAACATTAGGGTTGAGTCTCAATAACCAGCATGATAATCTTATCCCAACTCTATGTAATACAAATTCTCTTTACATATTCTTTTCCCCTTGCCTACTTTTCTTTACATTCTCTTTTGTTTTTTTTTTTTGTTTCTTTTGTCTTTTTTTTTTCAATTTTTTGCTTTTCAATTAGCCACCTTTTCCTTTTTCACCAACATTTTGCATACCAATTAGCACATCCCCATACTTGTTCAAAAACTCATCCAATAACAATGCTAATGCTCTCTTATTTCCTAAGGTTGGGTAAGAACGTTGTATTTTATTTAAGGCATGTAATGAGCTAAAAACAAGGAATGATCAAATAGGCTCAAATGGGTTAATCAAGGAAAAATATGCAAGGTTAGCTATTTGGCTAAAGTGGCTTATTCAAGAAAAATGTCTCAATCACATTCATGTATGCACGTGAAAATGTAGCCTAAAAAATAATCAAAGTAAGTTCAAGAGTAACAAATTTCATGAGTGCAAATCACACAAGAAAGAAAAAAATGACACAAATGCTCAATCCACTCATTAAAAGGCTCAAAGTCTCACGTGGTTTATTTCTATCAAACTTTCATATACTAATTCAATTTCGTTAGCAAACTAGTTAATGTCAAGATGAGAGACAAGTTATTCACTTATGTTACCTCAATTTATGCATACTCATAATTTTAACAAACTCAAAGTTTCATTTGAGAGTAATTAAAAACACACTTATATTTTTTTCCTTTTAAAAATAAGGAAAACAAAATGTAAAACAGAACTTGAAATAGAACAAAAAACAAAAGAAGAATTAAAAAAAAATACATAATTAAAAATAGAAAAATAGAATTAAAGCGAGAAAACAAAAAAAAAAAAAAAAAAAAACAAAAATAGTAAAATTAAAACAGAAATAGTAAAACATAAAAATATAATTAAAAACAAAAATAGTAAATAGAATGTAAATTCCTTTCCCACTTTTAAATTCTATATTGTCCTCTATGTAAAGCTTAAAAATATTCAAATCATCAATATCCCATTAATATCATCAACAAATCTAGGACAAGTAAAATAATGCAGAGAGGAAAAAAGAATCCATATCAAGTGATGTAAATAGCCGCTTGTTCTTGAACTTGAAGACCACAATTGTGTCGAAAACTACCTTAAGCAAGGGAAATAAGGGATATTGAATGGTTAGTACTTAATTATACTCCTAATATGATTGATTAAACTTAGAATGATCCCCAGCAACGATGCAAAAATTTGATAGCTGTCGAGACTATCAAATTAAATCAATTTATAAACAGACTCACCAAAATACTTGTAGTATAAGGCACAACCGAGTCGAGCCCTTAGAACGCTCTAATTAAGCAATCAAATTAAGAAGTTAACAATGGGAGCAAGGTTGCAAAATTAATTAATAGAAACTAATTAAAAAAACTGTAAACATAATTAAGTAAACAATCAATCTAAGGAAATCAACTATTCTTAAGTTTAATCCATCTTTGATCACTAAGAATCCACTCAATTGCTAACCAAGTTCTTGACTTTAGATCACATTAAGAAGCCTTATGATAATTAATGAATTATCTTCTAGATAAGCATCTAGAATTTAATTAATCAAGGTCAAACAAATTAAGCACCCATTTAATCCTAAATTAGCTTCAAATCCATAATTCAACCAAGATAAACAATCCATCAAACACCGATGATGTATTGTTTAGTCTCTTCTATTCAATTACTAATTAGATTCTTGATCTTAGATCTCATCAAGAATCCTTAAGATGATCAATGAATTCTCTACTAGATAAGCACTCAGAATTTAATTAATCAAGGTTAAATGAATTAAGTACCCATCAAATCCTAAATTAATCTAAAACCAAGAATTGAACCAAGTTTAACAATCAACATCTAAGAAGCCTTTGATGCATTGTTTAGTTATGCAAACAGGTGATAGTTGAGTAACCATCGCATAAATACCCAAATTGTGTTAAGCACTCAGTGAAGAGGTAGCAGAATCAAGAGAAGGAGGAGAGAAATTTGATTAATAATAAGTTTGTAAACATTCATCATAAGGTCTAAAAATTAAACGTCAATAATGTTTCAATCCCTAGGATTGATTAAAAGGTTCTTCCATCTCATCCATTAGGATGGGAGGGAAGAGAAACATAAAAGAAAGAAACCTAATTTTCTCTCAGCTTAGGATTAATCCTTTTCCTCTTAGCTTTAATTAAGCATCTAATTTGTATTATTTGGGCTTAAGATAAGAGATTTATGCCCAAAACAATCTTAATAGCTCTTTGAATCCATCAGCCAACTTCAAATGGTGAACACACTATCAAAACATCACAGTTTTGACAAGTGGTCTTCATAAGAATTGAAGATCTATGTCTCAACTTTCAAACAACACTAGTTTTAGCACGAAATGACACCTACATCCAAAATTATGGCCCGATCTTTGTATATCGTCAAGATTCCAGTGACAACATCTTTGTTCTAACTTCTTGGCCCAATATGGCCCACTAGATATCCGATTCAAACTTTGAGATCAGTGTCAAAGTTCTAGAGCTATCGCTTAGCTTTCCTAAAAGGTAAAATTCATAATCTTTAGATGTGTAGAACTCAAGTTATGCCCAAAATACAGAAATAGTGTTAAATTGCTACAATACTGAGAAATATAACTAAGCTCAATTTGAACCAAAACTTATAAATGGTGGCCAAAACTAATCAATTAAGCACATGAGAGGTCTGAAATGCTAAAAATGAGTTATTAATAATATATAAAAATGGTGATTATCAAATTTCCCCACACTTAGCCTTTTGTACTCCCAAGCAAAAGTTGAAACCCACCACTAGGGAACAAAGGAAAAAAACCACTAACTTGAAAGTTAAAAACTCAAGAAAACCTCACCTTCTAATGATGTTCGAGAATGCAAAAGGAGAGCAACCAAAATTTCAAGGGATTATAACATTCCTGAAGTAACATTTCTTTACATCTCAAACTAACAATCATAATAATTTCAATCGAAAAGCATAGATCAAGAATGATAGAACCTCACAAGATTTGCTCTCAATCTCTCAAGTGTTTAGAAGGTAAGTGTTTCACTCAATTCAACCCATGAAAATATGCACCACCATAAGCTTGCTTATCTTCTACTTCTCCACTACTCAAAACAAATGCACACATAAATCAAGAGGACTTTTATTCAAGGTTGTAATGAGGCCAAGGTAAAGGAGGGAAGTAATATAGAAATGACAAGTTAAAGACCAAAGAGAATAAAAGAACGTTAGGGTTGAGTCCCAATAACTAGCATGGTAGTTTTATCCTAACTCTATGTAATGCAAATTCTCTTTACATATTCTTTTCCCCTTGCCTACTTTTCTTTACTTTCCCTTTTTTTTTAATTTTATTCTTTTTTATTGTCCTTTTTCACCAACATTTTGCATACCAATTAGCACATCCCCACACTTGTTCAAATACTCATCGAATAACAATGTCAATGCTCTCTTATTCCCTAAGGTTAGGTGAGAATAAATTTTTTCATTTAAGATATGTAATGAACTGAAAACAAGGAATGGTCAAATAACCTAAAAAGGGTTAATCAAGGAAAAATATGCAAAGTTGGCTATTTGGCCAAAGTGGCTAATTCAAGAAAAATGCCTTAATTATATTCTTGTATGCATATGAAAATGTAGCCTAAAAAAGAATCAAAACAAGTTCTAAAGTAACAAATTCCATGAGTGCAAATCACACAAGAAAGAAGAAAATAAAACAAACGCACAATCCATTCATTAAAAGGCTCAAAGTCTCACAATGTTTGTTTCTATCAAACTTTAATCTACCAATTCAATTTTGTTAATTACCAAACTAGTTATTCTCAAGATGTGAGACAATTTATTTACTTATGTTGCCTCAATTTATGCATGCTCATAACTTTCGTTAAATAAAAGTTTAATTGGAAAGCAATTGAAAACACATTTATTTATTTTTTATTACAAACAAGAAAAACAAAATGTAAAATAGAATTTGAAACAAAATAGAAAACAAAACAGAAAAAAATATTAAAATCATAAAAATAGAATTAAAACATAAAATAGAAACAAAAAAATAAAATAGAAATAGTAAAATTAAAACAAAAATAGTAAAACAAAATAAGCAAAAAAATAGAATTAAAAATAGAAATAGTAAATAGAATGTAAATTCTATCCCCACATTTAAATTCCACAATGTCCTCAATGTAAGGCTTAAAAATCATCAAATCATCAATATCCCATAAATATCATCAACAAACCTTGGACAAATAAAATAAATCAGAGAGGGAAGAAGCATCCTTATCAAGTGATGTAAATGGCCACTTGTTCTTGCACTTGAAGACCACAATTGCGTCAAAAACTACCTGAAACAAGGGAAATAATGGTTAGTGAAGGGTTAGTAGTTAATTATACTCCTAATATGATTGATTAAACTTAGAATGATCCTCAGAAACGGCGCCAAAATTTGATAGCAGTCGAGACTATCAAGTTAAATCAATTTATAATCCGATTCACTAAAATACTTGCAATATAAGGCACAATTGGGTCAAGCCCTTGAATCATTCTAATTATGCAATCAAATTAAGAAGTTCACAAAAGAAGGAAATGTTGTAGAATTAATTAATAGAAACTAATTAACAAAATTGTAAACATAATTATATAAACAATCAATCTAAGGAAATCGACTATTCTTAAATTTAATCCATCCTTAATCACTAAGAATCCACTCAATTGCTAACCAAGTTCTTGACTTTAGATAACATAAAGAAGCCTTAAGATGATCATTGAATTATCTACAAGATAAGCATCTAGATTTAATTAATAAAGTTTAAACAAATTAAGCACCAATGTAATCCTAAATTAACTTCAAATCCATAATTCAACCAAGTTAAACAATCCATCAAACACATTTGATGCATTATTTTATCTCTTCCACTCAATTGCTAATTAGATTCTTGATCTTAGATCATGTCAAGAAGCCTTAAGATGATAATGAATTCTCTACTAGACAAACATCTAGAATTTAATTAATCAAGGTTAAATGAATTAAGCACTCATTTAATCCTAAATTAACTTCAAATCCATAATTCAACTAAGCTAAACAATCCATCAAACACCTTTGATGCATTATTTAGTCTCTTTCATTCCATTTCTAATTAGATTCTTGGTCTTAGATCATATCAAGAAGCCTTAAGATAATGCATGAATTCTCTACTAGATAAGTACCTAGAATTTAATTAATCAATGTTAAATGAATTAAGCACCCAATTAATCCTAAGTTAACTTAAAATCCATAATTCAACTAACCTAAACAATCCATCAAACACCTTTGATGCATTGTTTAGTCTCTTTCATTCAATTGCTAATTAGATTCTTGGTCTTAGATCACATCAAGAAGCCTTAAGATGATCCATGAATTCACTACTAGATAAGCACCTAGAATTTAATTAATCAAGGTTAAATGAATTAAGCACCCATCTAATTCTAAATTAATCTAAAGCCCAAAATTGAACCAAGCTTAACAATCAATATCCAAGAAGACTTTGATGCATTGTTTAGTTTCTGCAAACATGTGATAGTTCAGCAACCATCGCATGATCACCTAAACTAAGTTAAGCACTCAGTGAAGATGTAGCAGAATGAAGAGAAGGAGGAGAGGAATTTGATTAACAATAAGAATGTAGGCAAACTCCACTAAGGGTAAGACCTTATCCCAACTCCCTTTCTGCTTTAGCACACATGCTCTTAGCATATCCTCATGGGTTTGAATAGTCCTTTCTGATTGACCGTCAGTCTGTGAATGATATGTTTCACTCAGACTAAGCTTTGTCCCAAAAGCTTTCTGCAAGGCTCCCTAAAATCTAGATGTAAATCTAGGTTATCTATCAGAAACTATACTGAAAGGAATACCATGCATCCTAACTATCTCTTGAAGGTATAACTGAGCAAGTCTATCCATGGGGTAATTAGTTCTAATAGGTATAAAATGGGCAGACTTGGTTAGTCTATCCACTACAACCCATATTGCATCAAATCCTAACTGAGTCTTGGGCAAGCCCATCACAAAATCCACTGTGATGTTATTCCATTTCCACTCAGGGATTCCCAAAGATTGAAGAGGTCCAGAGGGTTTCTAGTGTTCTATCTTGACCTTCTGACATGTTAGGCACCTAGACACAAACTCAGCTATGTCCCTCTTCATCCCAGACCACCAAAACAACTTCTTCAAGTCTTTATACATCTTAGTGGCCCCGGGATGGATAGTGTAATAGTGAGCTTCTTCAAGGATCCTTTCCTTGATTTCAAATTCACTAGGAATGCAAAGTCTACCTCTAAACTTAATAATCCCATCATCCGCTATATCAAATTCTCTAGGATTCCATAAAAGGATCTGCTCACTTACATCTCTAAGAGTCTTATCTTCTTTTTGAGCTTCCAAGATCTGAGTCCTAAAGTTACTCACTATGTCCACTCGACTCACAGTGAGACTACGTGGTAACACAGTTACTGGAAGGCTTATGTCTCTAAAACTCTTAAGAAGTTCACTCTCCTGGATCATCATATGGGACACATGTAGGGATTTCCTACTTAGTGCATCAGCTACCACATTGACTTTACCTGGATGGTACTTTAACTCAAAGTCGTAGTCTTTCAAAAACTCCATCCATCTTTGTTGTCTCTTGTTCAGCTCCTTCTGATCAAATAAGTATTTCAAACTCTTGTGATCACTGAACACCTTGATAGCAATACATTTTATTCATTTAATAATCCTCTCACTGGGCTTCTTAAGGTTCAATTAGGCTTAATTAAGTTAGTTTTGTCATATTTTGTGATATTGGGCCTAACTGGATCATTGAAAGAAGTATTGCATGAATTGGCCTTAATTTGTCTATTTGGCAGCATTCAGTAAATTGGATATAATCTGAGTTGCAAATATTTGATTGATGTGATTCTATTCTTGTAGGAAAGCTAAGATAATTCTCTATAAGTTTCATGAAGACCTCCAGAGAGGAATCATACATTTAGATAATTTAAATCAAAGTGAAAGCAAGAGTCAGAATTATGATCCTAACAGCTTGACCTCTACGCACTCATCAGCCCATTTCTTGGGCTATAGGAGTTTAATTGACACCAAACCACCCAAACATTAAGTGATGAAACTTCATAAGAATACAAGGGCATATTCGGATGTCTAATAGGTCATATTGGGCCTAGAAGTCAGAATAGAGGTGCTATTGTTGGAACCCAAACATTGTGTAAAGATTGGGTCATATCTTGGGCTGTAGGGGTCAGATTGTGATGAAATCAGTGGCATTGGAAAACTGAGACAAAACCCTTCAACTTTCATGAAACCACTTATACAATAGGTGATGTTATGATAGAGTTATAGTCGTGTGAAAATAGCTGAATTGGTTGAGCAGGGAGACAAGTATGGAAATAATTTTCCACTCATCCACCCACTCATTAACAACTCTATTGTCATGTTCCACTCATCCACCTACTTATTAAACAACTCCCTTGTCATTGTGTGCCCTTCATGCTCTGTAAAAGGTACCATTGGTTGTTCATTAGAATCATCTTAGTTTAGAAATCAAGATCATTTTCTTGTATTATTTGTTTCTCTTATTGTAGCTTTCTTTTGTTCTAAATTGAAGTTATGCTCATCTTCTTCTTCTTCTTTTCTCTTTCATTCTTTTTATTCATAGGTAACTAATTCTCATTTTACTTAAGTGAAAGGGTGATGTTTTTGGTAATGAAATAAGGTTAGACTAATCTCTTTCTTGTGCTTGAATGATATATTATTAAGTGATCATTATATGTGTTGTATTTTGTTTCCAATCAATTTAGAAACACTCCTTGTAAAGTGAAGATCTTGATTTGTTGTAGACAAGAGATTGACACAATGAATGCTTGAACTCATTTACAAGTGTTGGCATTATTAACCCTCCTTGTAAAGTGGAGATCTTGATTCGTTGTAGACAATAGTTTGACACAATAAATGCTTGAACCCATTTACAAGTATTGGTGTTAGTAGATAATCAAAGGAATCATAATATAATTACATATATAATCTTAAATGAACTTTGATTGCTTTATTTTCCATTTGGAGCCTCCGTTATGCGTGGATTCTAATTGAGTTATAAAAAGAATTAATCTTATCCTTAATTTACTTACCAAGGGTGGATCTCCTAGCCCAAACAAATCTTTTTTAATTGTGAACAAGTTTTATCACCTTTATTGTTTCGACAAATTCTTTCCTTACCTCAAATAATTTTTTCTTCATTAATTTCCTGTGGATCGATGTCGGACTCCCGAGAATTTATTACTTGAGATAACCTGCACTTGGGTTTGCAATGATATCAATTCTGCATCAAGTTTTTGGCTCCATTGCTAGGGACTTGATTTGAAGAACAAGTTTATTGAGGTTTTTTTTCTTTAAGTAAACTTCACCATCTGATATATTTTTTCCCTACTCTTTTAATTTTATAGTTGTATCATATTTAATGGCAGGTTTGCCACCTACTTATTAATATTTTTTTGTTACCATGACAAGTTTACGGCCTACTTGTTAATATATATATATTTATTATGGAAGGTTGAGCTCTGCATATATTTTTATTTTATTTTCTATTTTAAGTCACTTATTTATGCTTACTTGGTATCATGAATCAAATTCTGGTCGTTTAGTTTAAACTAATCCTGATACTTTATATATTGATCTGTTTGAATCACAATCACATACATGAAACATAATGACTGAAAATGAAAGTGTATATGATGAACATGAAAATGAACCGTTGCGAACCATGCGAAAGTATATTTCATTGCTTCCTAAGCTGGGTATGAAAAATCAACTGTTGCGAACCATTGTGTTGAAAATCAAGACAATGCTAATAATTTTAGATTTAAGCTAGGTATGATTTCATTACTTCCTAATTTCCATGGTTTAGAATCTGAAAGTCCATATTTACATCTAAAAGAATTTGAGGAAGTATATATCACTTTCATTGATCAAAATTGTACTAAAGAAATTGTTAAACTTAAATTGTTTCCTTTTTCTTTAAAAGATAAAGTAAAAACTTAGTTTAACGCTTTGAAACCAAGATCAATTGGCACATGGCAAGAAATGCAAAGTGAGTTTTTAAAGAAATTTTTTCCAACACATAAAACTAATGCTTTGAAAAGACAAATCCAAAATTTTTTTCAAAATTCAAACGAAACATATTTTCAAAGTTGGGAACATTTTAAAGACTTGTTAAATTCTTGCGCACATCATGGTTTTGAAAAATGGGGCACTATAAGCTTCTTCTATGAAAAGTTAACACCTGAAGCTAAACAATTTATGGAAACAATATGTAATGGCGAGTTTCTTAATAAAGAACTCGAAGAAGCTTTAGAATATTTAGACCATTTGGCTGAGAATTCTCAATCTTGGCATGGTACTAATCTTTCTAAAAATTCAATTAGATCTAACCTTGCAAATGCTAGTAAAGAAAAATATCACCTTAGTCAAGAAGAAGATCTAAATACTAGGTTTTTCAGTTTGGCTAGAAAGATTGAAGTCATAGAATCAAAGAAAGTAAAAGAAATCAAATTTATGCAAAATGAAGAAATTTATGGCATTTGTAATGAACTAGGACACTCAACAAATGATTGTCCAAAAATTCCTATTTTCAAAGAAGTTGTGCATGAGCAAGTGAATACAATGAATAATTTTAAAAAGCCATTCACATCTTCTTTTTCAGATTCATACAATTTGGGATAGAGAAATCATCCAAACTTTAATTGGAGGACTAATAATCAGGCACAATTTATGTAACCACCACCTCCTCAAGTACAACTGGACTCTCAAAATTCTTAAGGATATGTACCTTATGTACCACCATATAGGAAGAACCTTGAAGCAACATTGCATGCATTCATGGAAAAGCAAGAGGCCATTAATAACCAAAACACTTAAGCCATGATTGACATAAAAGACACTTTTGCTAAATTTGCTTTTGCGCTCACCATTCATGAGAAAGGAAAATTTCCATCTCAACCTCAACCAAATCCCAAGGGTCAGTATAGTCTGAACATAGGTAGTTCAGAAAGCAAACAAATAAATTAAGTCAAGTCAATAATAACTCTTTGGAGTGGAAAGGTTGTTGAAAAATAAATTCCTGAACCTTGTGAGAAAGATGATGAATCAATCCCCCAATATAAGGAAGAGATTGATAAGCTATTTGGCTAAAAGGAAACCAAACTGTAATACCCTAGAAAGTCATGTTAGGCTTGTATATGGTTACAGAGGTAGCCTAATACTTACTTAACATGTCTGGGAAGTTTTGTGGCTTTCCGAGTATGTTTAGACACTTTGTTGTAACACTATGTGAGAAATATAACTGTTATTTGCTCTGGAAGTGGCTTAAACTACTTAGTTAGTGGAGATAAAAGTCGAAAGCTTATTTTCAAGTCATAAATGTGGGAACTAAGCTACAGTTAAAGTTTAAAAATTTTCGGAGTTAGTTCGGCATTTTTAAGCATACTGGTTGCGTCTTTTAGTGCTAGTTTAACCCACAGCTGATATGGAAATATTAGTTTTTGGTGAAACAGAATTTTTAATGAATCTTAAGATTTATTTTGAATTTGTTGGAAGCTAAGAAACTAGATTCGGTGGAATCTGGGTGTTCTTAGCAGTTTGGGTTTTGGTACCCAAATAAGAGAAGTCTAAATAGACTTCCTTTCTTGTGAAAATATCCCACGGTGGGGATATTTTATGGGCAGAAATAGAAGAGCAAAAACGTGAGAAAGAAGAGACGAGAAAAGAAAGAAAAGAGAGGAGAGAAAGAGAAGGAAAGGAGAAGGAAGAGAAGGATCAACCATCCAAGGAAAGGTTCTAAGTGAAGGCCTTGCTTCACTTTCATCATCTTGATCTTGAGGTAGGGGGAAATCTATTTTGTGATGTTTGTTTTCATTCTTTTCTTTTGGTTTAAGAAAAGCTTGAAGAGGAAATGAGGTTGATGGGTGATTTGATGATTTATAAGTTGAATCTTGATGTGGTTAGTATGGTTGAGTTAGAAACTGAATTATGAATGTGTTTAGATGAATTTTTCATCATTTGGAGTCTTAATTCCCATTCTAGGTCATTTTTGGGGATTTTGGTCAAGTTGGAGATTTTGATTCATAAGTGTTGATTCAAATGAAATTAATGTTGTTTGAGAGTTAAAATGTGTAGTTGAACCTTATTAGAGGTTAGAAATCACTTGAAAATGGATTTTTAGTGATTGGAAGTGGTTTTAGTTCCAATGGAACAGTAACCCATAGTTGCAGAATTATGCAGATTTTGAGTTTTGCTGTTCACGCTGCAACCTTGGAATTTCACGCCGCAACGTTGGGAAGAACATGATGAATGCCGCAACGTTGGACTTTGAATGCCGCAACGTTGGGTAGAAAAAGGGACGTGCGCCGTAACTTTGAATGTTTGCGCCGCAACGTTGAATGTTTACGCTGCAACATTGAATGTTTACACCGACACATTGGCAGTTTTTCCTACCAGTACCTGAACCCGAGACTTGGGCACCGCAACGTGGAATAGGTGACGCCACAACGTTGGTGGCAGAAAACAACTATGAGTTATGTTTGATGCTCTAGATCATTCTAGTAGCATAGTTTTCTTCTTTTATACTTCTTAATGAGTGTTGAGACAATAACAGAAGTATTTAATGAAATGAGAACATGATAAATAATATTGATTTGTGACGCTAATTATGTGAGATAATTAGACATGAATATATACATATATAGTGTATTATGATGAATTGAGGAAATGAGTTTCTCCTAAGTATTAGGATCGCTCATGTATGCTCTTTTAAGAGTGTTAACGTACTTCTATAAGTATTTGATAAAGTGTTGTGAATTGAACCTGAAATGCATATAAATCAATTATGAAAACTAGTTATGGGAAGTAATTTGAAATTGTTTTGCATGAGATGTTTGAGAAGCATAGATTGGTGAGTAATATCCTTTCTATATGTTTGTACAATAGATTGGTGAGTAATATCTAACTCTATTGTATGTGAAATACCTTGAGGTTTATAATATCCTCTTAGTATTGTTAAGAATCATTGATTGGTGAGTAATATCCTCTCTATGTATTTGTTGAAACGCATTGGGTGAGTAATAGCCTCTTTGTGTTGTTGGAAGCATAGATTGGTGAATAATATCCTCTCTATGTTGTGAGTAGTAAGGTGAGTAATATCCTTATTACATTGTGGAGTAAGGAGGTGAGTAATATCCTCTTTGCTTTGTTTGGCCCCGTGAAAGTGGGTGTTTTATATCAGGTAAGGCGCTTAGTACCCTTCCAAATATAGTGAAGTATGAAAAGGATAAATTCCTTATTCATTATCGATAACCGTGTAGTTAATGAGACTTCACTACCGGGGGGGAATGAGACTTCCTCTGTGATAATGATATATGCTGGATGAGACTCTCAGTACTTGTTCAAGGGTAATGGATGAAACTATGGACTTCCATTACTTTGTTCAAGTATCATGCATTCATGACATTGCCATGGATTGGAGTCCTGGATGTGGTATCATGCATTATGCATTTTCATACTTAGGGATCTGCATAGACATAATCATTAATCATAATTAAGCATAACATGGCGATTATATGGGCTGTTGCTATCATGACATTTTCGTGCATTGCAATTGTATGGGCGATTGCTTGTTGTTGAAATGAGGAGTTATTACTTCTATTATTGAAGTATCAATGAGATAATTATAAATATTATCTGTTTGTATATATTTATATATTAATATATTTATATACTGGTATTGGAATACTTCTACTAAGATATGTTTTCTTACCCCGATTGTATTGCCATGTAAATCCAGGTGCGAGCTCTTCTAAAGGGAAGAAGATGTATGAAGACTAGCATAGTATAGATGCTGTTTTGAGCTGAGCTTATATATGTTTTATATTTGCTTAGTTGTCAAAAGTTATGTATAACAGTATGCCTTGAGGCTGTGATGTATATATATAACTTTTGCTATCGTAGCTTTCCATATTTATTCATTATGTATGAACGATATGGATTAGATGTTGTTTTATGTTAGTAGTAGTAGGGTCAATATTGGGTTATTCACTTATATGACGATATATTTAGGTAGCAAATATTGGGCTGTTACATTTTGGTATCAGAGCAGTTCATCTTGCTGAGCCGGGGTATGGACTGACTATGCTTATGCATGTGTAGTAATGGTTATGCATTTCTTATCTCTTACATGTGATTGTTTGAGTGGAATGACATGTTTTGCCTTTGAGATGTTTGCTTTAGCTACTGTGACACGGTTACACGATATTGAGCCTAGCTAACTCAATATGGATTGTTCTGTGTTTACAGAAGACTATGGCAGCACAAGGGTGACCGGCAACACGAGGGTGACCACATGGGAGCCGAAATTGAGACTCTGATAATGAAGGTACAGAGATGGCTGCAATTATGATGGAAATGGCCAATGCCATGAGGCAGCAGATTGAACAAGCAGCGATAACTGCTAGAGTTTTAGAGAGGTTGGTACCTCAGCAGCAAGTACCACCGGTACCACCACCAGTACAAGAGGTACCAGTCGGGAGAAATCAGAATTTTCTCGACATTGCAGAATTCAGAAATATGAATCCTCCGATATATAGGGGTGATTGTGATCTGGTTAAAGCAGAAGAGTGGTTGACCGAATTAGAGAAGATCTATGAGGTCATGGTTTGCTCTGAAGAGCAAAAAGTTTCTTTTGCTTCTTTCATGCTGAGAGGGGAAGCAGAACAATGGTGGCAAAACACTAGAAGGCTGCTTGAGACAGCAAGGACTTTGATCACGTGGGGTGTGTTCAAAGGGATCTTTTTGGAGAAACATTTTCCAAAGAGTTTACAAGATGATAAAGAGAAGTAGTTTTTGAATCTTCGACAAGAAGACATGACGGTCGGACAATATGAGGCAAAATTTCATGAGTTGTCCAAGTTTTCTTCACAGTTTAGGCAAAATCCAGATGAGAGCTAGAGGTGTGTTAGGTTTGAGTTCGGGCTGAGGGGAAATATAAGAAGGGTTGTGAGACCTTTTGAAATCAGGGATTTTCCATCCTTGGTAAACAAGTGTAGAATTGTGGAGTCTGAAAATCTCCAAATTCAAGTAGAGCGGAGTTTGCAAAGTCTTCAAAAGAAGAGGAAAGTGGATGGTGGAAATGGGAAAGATAATCCTAAATCCAGTCACCCACAAGAAAAAGACCATAAAGTTCAAAGAGGAGATCGGCAAGAAAATTACAACAAGTGTGGTAAGTATCATAGAAACAAAGTGTGTTAGGTGGACCAGGTAACTTGTTTTAAGTGTGGTGAGAAGGGACACTACTCGAAGAGTTGTTCTCAGGGGCAAGAGAACAAGACTGAAGATGGACCTATCGCTGGGGGTAGAGTCTACGTTGTACGAGGCGAGGATATATCACCATCTCCTGGTTTTAGAAAATTCGGTAACTTTGCTTAGTATCTTGGTTTTCTTATAATTGGATTATATCTATTGTTGTATGTTGGTTGTTAGAACTTGATACATAAGGTAAACTAATTTTGAGGACAAAAATCTAAAAAGGTGGGGTGAATGTAATACCCTAGAAAGTCATGTTAGGCTTGTATATGGTTACAAAGGTAGCCTAATACTTACTTAACATGTCTGGGAAGTTTTGTAGCTTTCTGAGTATGTTTAGACACTTTGCTGTAACATTATATGAGAAATATAACTGTTATTTGCTCTGGAAGTGGCTTAAACTACTTAGTTAGTGGAGATAAATGTCGAAAGTTTATTTTCAAGTCATAAATGTGGGAACTAAGCTACAGTTCAAGTTTGAAAATTTTCAGAGTTAGTTCGACATTTTTAAGCATGCTGGTTGTGTGTTTTAGTGCGGGTTTGACCCACAGCTGATATGGAAATATCAGTTTTTGGCGAAACAGAATTTTTAATGAATCTTAGGATTTATTTTGAATTTGTTGGAAGCTAAGAAACTAGATTCGGTGGAATCTGGGTGTTCTTAGCAGTTTAGGTTTTGGTACCCAAATAAGAGAAGTCTAAATAGACTTCCCTTATTGTGAAAATATCCCACGGTGGGGATATTTTATGGGCAGAAACAGAAGAGCAAAAATGTGAGAAAGAAGAGAAGAGAAAAGAAAGAAAAGAAAGGAGAGAAAGAGAAGGAAGGAGAAGGAAGAGAAGGATCAACCATCCAAGGAGAGGATCTAAGTGAAGGCCTTGCTTCATCTTCATCATCTTGATCTTGAGGTAGGGGGAAATCTATTTTGTGATGTTTGTTTTCATTCTTTTCTTTTGGTTTAAGAAAAGCTTGAAGAGGAAATGACGTTGATGGGTGATTTGATGATTTATAAGTTGAATCTTGATGTGGTTAGTATGGTTGAGTTAGAAATTGAATTATGAATGTGTTTAGATGAATTTTTCATCATTTGGAGCCTTAATTCCAACTCTAGGTCATTTTTGGGGATTTTGGTCAAGTTGGAGATTTTGATTCATAAGTGTTGATTCAAATGAAATTGATGTTGTTTGAGAGTTAAAATATGTAGTTGGACCTTATTAGAGGTTGGAAATCACTTGAAAATGGATTTTTAGTGATTGGAAGTGGTTTTAGTTCCAATGGAACAGTAACCTGTAGCTGCAGAATTATGCAGATTTTGAGTTTTGCTGTTCACGCTGCAACGTTGGACTTTCACGCCGCAACGTTGGGAAGAACATGATGAATGCCGCAACGTTGGACTTTGAATGCCGCAACGTTAGACTTTGAATGCCGCAACGTTAGGGAGAAAAAGGGACGTGCGCCGCAACGTTGAATGTTTACGCCACAACGTTGAATGTTTGCACCGCAATGTTGAATATTTACGCCGCAACATTGGCAGTTTTTCCTGCCAGTACTTGAACTAAAGACTTGGGCGCCACAACGTGGAATAGGGGACGCCGCAACGTTGGTGCCAGAAAACAACTATGAGTTGTGTTTGATGCTCTGGATCATTCTAGTAGCATAGTTTTCTTCTTTTATACTTCTTAATGAGTGTTGAGACACTAGCAGGAGTATTTAATGAAGTGAGAACGTGATAAATCATATTGATTTGTGACGCTAATTATGTGAGATAATTAGACATGAATATATACATATATGGTGTATTATGATGAATTGAGGAAATGAGTTTCTCCTAAGTATTAGGATCGCTCATGTATGCTCTTTTAAGAGTGTTAAAGTACTTCTATAAGTATTTGATAAAGTGTTGTGAATTGAACCTGAAATGCATATAAATCAATTGTGAAAACTAGTTATGGGAAGTAATTAGAAATTGTTTTGCATGAGATGTTTGAGAAGCATAGATTGGTGAGTAATATCTAACTCTATTGTATGTGAAATACTTTGAGGTTTATAATATCCTCTTAGTATTGTTGAGAATCATAGATTGGTGAGTAATATCCTCTCTATGTATTTGTTGAAACGCATTGGGGTGAGTAATAGCCTCTTTGTGTTGTTGGAAGCATAGATTGGTGAGTAATATCCTCTCTATGTTGTGAGTAGTAAGGTGAGTAATATCCTTATTGTTGGTGTATGCCCTAGTGGCCAATACATTTTGTTTGTACTGACATACATTATATTATGCTATTTTATATATGAGGCATTTCATTTATTGTGTTCTTTTTTGATAAACATAATAAAGTCCTTAGAATAGTAAGTTTGATGCCATAGGACATCAAGTGGATGACTTGATCGTGAGATCCTTTTGGTTACAACACTATTCTTAAATATCCCTAGTCAAGTATTATTGTTAATTAGGACAACAATAATACATTGAGACTAGTATGTGTAGAGACTGATGACCGCATCTCACGGGTCATGGATATGAGATATCAAGTCTTCACATTGGTACATATTAGAGTAATGATGTACTTGATGACCCACCATGAGAACGCTACATGGATCGTTACGTGAGTGTCATAAGCGATTCTCATAGTGATAATGGTGTTTGTGGTCCTTTGACCTGAAATCACTACGATTCCTACATGAGGAGTTGTGTGTTTTAATGCCATCAAACGTCATCTGTAACAAGGTGATTATAAAGTTGGTTATTGGACATACCGCAAATCATGCGAGAGGATGTGAGTGACCTAGATGGAATTTGTCACTCCTACATAACAGAGCGATATCTTCGGGCCCCCGATTGAGTGAGATCACGAAATGCATGGCCATGCTCAAATGAGTCAATATGAGATATTGATCTCATTTATTGTTACAAAGTTTACTCGAGTATCGTGAAACGAATGATTGGACTATACAAGGGTGACGATTCCATGCCTTGTGTTCAATCTAGATATCTTGACAAAGGGACTAAACTACACGGAAATATTGATCACGGATAGGTTATGTCAAATCACCGACATTCTCATTACTTGGGTAGCAGTGATGTGTTGCTAGATACCACATCGTTTGTAATATTAAAATGAGATTTTAATATTACTACCAACGTCATGAGAACCCGCAGGTCGCACACTTAGAACAGACTAAATTGGAGCAATAAGGATCCAAGTTGGACTCGGATTCAATTGTGGGCCTAACTCATGACAGATGGGTTTTAGGGTTGCACAGCCTTACCTTGCTACGCTCACACTCACTTAAGGCAGCCACTATTATAAATAGTACTTGTTAAGGGGCTGCTATATACGTTACATCACAACCCTAGCCGCACCTAAGAAAGTGAGTGAGAGACAAGTGAAAGGTTCTTCTCTTCTATTCGCACTAGCACCGCGAAACAGAGGCGTGACTCCTTTTGCAAGTCTGTTCGTGTGGATACCGCAGAAACATCGTCGCTATTACGGTGTTGGTGATTCACCTCGCTTGTGTTTATCACGCTTCAAGAGGTAAATTTTAAAAAAAACTCGGATTATGGACTTTTCGCATGGATCCTGTGTGGGAATCCTTTTATTCCGCTGCGAGATATTTTGATCCGCAATTCCCAACACTTATTACATTGTGAAGTAAGGAGGTGAGTAATATCCTCTTTGCTTTGTTTGGCCTCGTGAAAGTGGGTGTTCTATATCAGGTAAGGCGCTTAGTACCCTTCCTAATATAGTGAAGTATGAAAAGGATAAATTCCTTGTTCATTATCGATAACCGTGTAGTTAATAAGACTTCACTACTGGGGGGGAATGAGACTTCCTCTGTGATAATGATATATGCTGGATGAGACTCCCAGTACTTGCTCAAGGGTAATGGATGAAACTATGGACTTCCATTACTTTGTTCAAGTATCATGCATTCATGACATTGCCATGGGATTGGAGTCCTGGATGTGGTATCATGCATTATGCATTTTCATACTTAGGGATCTGCATAGACATAATCATTAATCATAATTAAGCATAACATGGCGATTGTATGGGCAGTTGCTATCATAACATTTTCATACATTGCAATTGTATGGGTGATTGCTTGTTGTTGAAATGAGGAGTTGTTACTTCTATTATTGAAGTATCAACGAGATAATTGTAAATATTATTTGTTTGTATATATTTATATATTAATATATTTATATACTGTATTGGAATACTTATACTAAGATATGTTTTCTTACCCCGATTGTATTGTCATGTAAATCCAGGTGCAAGCTCTTTTAAAGGGAAGAAGAAGATGTATGAAGACTAGCATAGTATAGATGCTGTTTTGAGCTGAGCTTATATATGTTTTATATTTGATTAGTTGTCAAAAGTTATGTATAATAGTATGCCTTGAGGCTGTGATGTATATATATAACTTTTGCTATCGTGGCTTTCCATATTTATTCATTATGTATGAACAATATGGATTGGATGTTGTTTTATGTTAGTAGTAGCAGGGTCAATATTGAGTTATTCACTTATATGACGATATATTTGGGTAGCAAATATTGGGCTGTTACACAAACTCTTGTCTTCACCCCCATTTCCTCAAGCATTAAACATTTCAAGGAAATTGAAGCACAACACTGGAATTTTTAAAATATTTAAACAAGTGAAGGTCAATATTCCACTGTTAGATGCTATCAAACAAGTTCCTTCTTATGCCCAATTTGTAAAGAACTTATGCACTATTAAAAGGAAACTAAATGTGAAAAAGAAAGCTTTTTTGGTTGAATAGGTAAGCTCCATTATTCAGAATAATAATGCCCTGAAATATAAAGACCCTGGTTGTCCTACAGTTTCATGCATTATTGGAGAACATAAAATTGAACAAACTTTACTTGATCTTGGTGCTAGTGTTAATTTACTTCCATATTCAGTTTATCAGCATCTCAACCTAGGTGAGTTAAAACTAACTTCTATAACTATTCTACTTGTTGATAGATCAGTTAAAATTCCAAAAGGAATAGTGGAAAATGTGTTAGTACAAGTTGATAAATTTTTATATCCTGTGGATTTTATTACTTTAGACACTGAACCTATGGTTAATAGTGACAAGTCAATTCCTATTATTTTAGGTCGCCCATTTTTAGCAACATCTAATACTTTGATAAATTGTAGAAATGAAGTGATGAAGCTAACATTTAGAAATATGACACTGGAGCTTAATGTTTTCAACATGTGCAAGCAACCACAGGAAATCCATGACAAAAAGGAGGAAGTTGAAGGGATTGAGGCCATTATAGATGATCATCTTCAAACCAAGAGTTATTCTAACCCATTAGAAATTTGTTTAATTAATTCATTTGACTCAAATATGCAATTAGATGATGATATTTTTGAAATATACTCTTTACTTGATGTACATAAGTTATGGAATACAAAGAATGGAAGCCAAGATTCGAAGAGCTATAACCCATGAATGATAATACCTATGAAGAAGTACCCACACTGAAACTAAAGCCATTACTTGCTGGGTTGAAGTACATATTTTTGGGAGAAGAACAAAGTTTTTCAAAGGTAATTTCCCTGAACCTTACTAGAGAACAAGATGGTATGTTAATAGAAGTACTTAAAAAGCATAAAAATGCAATTGGATGGACATTAAAGGACATAAAAGGCATTAATCTATTAATTTGTACACATAAAACACATTTAGAGGATAATTCTAAAACATCACAATAACCTCAAAGAAGATTAAATCCATACATGAAAGAGGTAGTTAGAGCTAAAGTTCTCAAATTACTTGATGTTGGAATTATCTACCCTATCTCTGATAGCCAGTGGGTAAGCCCTACACAAGTTGTACCTAAGAAATCTGGAATAATAGTGGTTGAAAATGAAAAAAGGTGAGTTAATACCTACACAAGTCTCATCCAATTGGCGAATGTGTATTGATTTTAGAAAATTAAATGCTGCCACTAGGAAAGATCATTTTCCCTTGCCATTTCTTAATCAAATTCTAGAAAGGGTAGCAGAACATCCCTACTGCTTTTTTCTTGATGGTTATTTGGGCTATTATCAAATACTCATTGCATTAGAAGATCAAGAAAAGACCACTTTTATAGGCCCCTTTGACACTTTTGCATACAGAAGAATGTCTTTTGACCTTTGTAATGCTCCAGAAACATTCCCAAGATGCATGCTAAGTATTTTTAGTGACATGGTTGAGCATTATTTAGAGGTTTTTATGGATGACTTGACAGTTTATGGAAATTCATTTGAAATTTATCTTGACAATTTGGAAAAAGTTCTTAAAAGATGTGAAGAAAAAGGACTTGTGTTAAATTAGGAAAAATGTCATTATATGGTTACCTCAGGAATAATGTTAGATCATGTGATATCTTCTAAAGGAATTGAAGTTGATAAAGCCAAAGTTGAATTAATTGCCTATTTGCCTTCACCAAAAACATTCATGGAAGTTCGTTCATTTTTAGGACATGCAGGATTTTACAGAAGATTCATTAAGGACTTTAGTATCATATCCTGACCATTATGTAATCTTCTAAAAAAAGATGCACCATTTGATTGGACTCAAGAATACCAAAAATCTTTTGAAAAATTAATTAGTCTTCTGACACTTGCCCCTATCATGCAACCCCCTGACTGGTCTTTGCCTTTTGAGTTGATGTATGATGCTAGTGATTTTGCCGTTGACACTATTTTAGGTCAAAGAAAGGAAGGTAAGCCTGATGTAATTTATTATGCAAGTCAAACTTTGAATAGTGCACAAATGAATTATATCACCACTGAAAAAAAAACTACTTACTGTAATTTTTGCATTGGACAAATTTTGAGCTTATTTAATTAGTTCTTCTACTATTGTTTTCACTGATCATGCTACTGTTAGATATTTAATGTTTAACCAAGATGCCAAGATACGGTGGATCTTCTTGCTTCAAGAATTCAATATCACAATAAAATGAAAATGTTATTGCAGATCATACGTCCAGACTTACAACAGACTGACCTTTTGACATCACACCTATCAATGATTCTTTTCCCGATGAATTTTTATTTTCTATCAATTCAATGCCTTGGTTTGCTAACATTGTCAATTTTCTTGTAATAGAAAAGATTTCACCTCAATGGATGCACCAAGACAGAAGGAAATTTTTAATTAAGGTGAAAATTTTTTATTAGGATCACCCATATTTGTTTAAATATTGTCCTGATCAAATCATTCGGAGATATGTGCCCGATAGTGAGGTAGGTAATGTCATTAAATTTTGTCACTCAGAAGTATGTGGAGGTCATTTTTCTTCAAAGAAAATAGCTGCGAAAATCTTGCAGTGCTTATTGGCCCACTTTATTTAAGGGTAGCTATACATTTTGAAAAAGTTGTGAAAATTGTCAAAAATTGGATTTTATTTCTAAACGAAATATGATGCCTCTGAATCCTATCCTTGTCATTAAAAATTTTTATTGTTGGGGAATTGATTTCATGGGTCCATTTCCATCATCATTTAGATTTGTGTATATTTTGGTTACAATTGATTATGTCTCAAAATGGATTGGGGTGATTCTATGTCGATACAATGATCATAAAACTATTATTAAATTTTTAAAAGGAAATTTCTTGAGTTGATTTGGAATCCCTCGAGCTATTATCAGTGATGGGGGAACACATTTTTGCAATAAACCATTTGAATCCTTAATGAAGAAATATGACATTACACACAAAATTGTCACCTCTTATCACCCTCAAACAAGTGGACAAGTAGAATTAGCAAATAGGGAGATTAAACAAATTTTGGAAAATGGTTAACCCAAATCGTAAAGATTTGTCTTTAAGATTAAACGATGCACTTTGGGCTTATCGTACTGCTTTCAAAACATCTTTAGGCATGTCACCCTATTGGTTAGTTTATGGAAAACCTTATCACTTACCTATAGAACTGGAGCATAAAGCATTTTGGGCCATTAAAGCTTTCAACCTAAACCATGATGATGCTTGCAAGATACGCAAATTCCAATTAAATGAACTTGAGGAATTGGGAAATGATCCATATGAAAACTCAAAGATTTATAAAGTTAGAACAAAAGCCTTTTATGACAAATCAAATTTGAGGAAATCTTTTGAAATTGACCAAAAAGTTTTGCTTTATAATTCCTGTCTTCACATATTCCCTAGAAAATTGAGATCTTAGTGGAGTGGTCCTTTTGTTGTCAAATATGTGTATCCACATAGAGCCATAAACATTGAGAACCCTAGGAATGATAATGTATTTAAGGTCAATGGACAAAGACTCAAACCATTTTTAGAAACCTAAGTTGTTGAGGTAGAATCCATCTCCCTTTCTAATCCATGTTATGAGAAGAATTTATTTTAATTTTGTTGCTTTCTTTTTGCAGTTTTTGTACCACGGTTAAGTGGCGGATAACAGTACTCCATGATTTTTAAGTCAATTTATTTTTCAGTTTCTCATAATAACTCATTCCTTCTCCTTTAAAATAGATGTCATTCTCTCGAATTTAAGAAAACATTTTCCTTTTCTTCCCCAAAATGCTCTAAAAAAAATCTACAAAGCTAGGTGTGAAAGATTGAGAATGTTAATGCACAAGGGCATCCCAGAAGATATACGCTAGATAATCAAAGCAAAGATCCATTTAGCAGGTGAATCTTCAAATTTACACTACAACAATTTTGGCTTCTGGCAATGAAGTTTTTGGCAAGGTTTTAAAAGCGTTGCCTAAACCTGTATAGGCAATATTTTTTGTAAGTTGCTTTTAGTTATAGCTTTAGGCCACATGTTTTAGGCAACGTTTAATAAACGTTGTCATAACTAGTATAGGCAACACTTTACGACGGTTCTCAAAATTTGAAGATATTTAAGCAACACTTTTAACACAACATTTAATAAACTTTGTTTTAAAGGGAATAAGCAACAGTTTATAACTGTTCCCATTATATTTCTTTTTAAAACCAATTAAAAGTTTTTATGTTCTGAAATTCTTACTTAGTAAAGGTGCGTATATACAACGGGAGTGTGAAAATTTTTGGCACTTCACTTAATCCTTCAAACGTCAATCACTCATTCCTACCCTTTTCTCAGCCATACCACTTCAATCACTTCGAGCAAGAGGCCATGGAAGCAACACTCTGCATCCATTGTGAGATCATTCCTCCCCAACCGAGGATCCATTGTGAGGAAGCAACATTGTGCATGTCGCTTGCTTCTGCGTCTTCATCTGTTTGGTGAGAACCCCTTATACAAGAACCTTTGTTCTGCATCTTCATCGATTCCCTTCTTCAACTTGAACCCTTGATTTTGGGGTTTTTCTTTTCTTTTTTTATTTTTTTGATTAATGTGGCATTGATTGTTTGATTCTTCTCTTAGGATTGATTGCTGGGTTGATTGAGTGAAAATAAAATAAAAATAAAAAAAGGGAAAAAATGTGAAGAGAATGAGGCATACTCTGATTTTGAACACCTTATTTTCCATCTCAATCACATAATAATAAGTGAAGCAGACTCTGATTTAGAACCACACCCTCACACTCACACTCTCTCATTCGTTTCTTTCAAGCCACAACACAGAGCTTGATTGATTCGATGGCGTCTATAGCTTCTATCGGTGTTCTGAAAGTGCCATCTTTGTCAAATCTGAGAAGGAAAGCCATCCCATTCCCACGCAGCACCCTTTCATTCACCGCGTCACACCTCTCCGGTGACAAGATTCTTGCAGTTTCAGTGGCTATAGGAAGAGCAAGTTGTACACGTAACCCCCTAATTATTACTCCCATGGCCATTTTTGATTCTCAAAACTCCCAAACCTGTCTTGATCCAGACGCTAGCAGAGTCAGTTTACCTCCTTTCTTCATTGCTTTTTTTTTCAATTGTTACCTCCATGTGATCATTAGTTATTAGAAATATACATCACCTTTTTTTTAAAGAAAGAATAGCTATCTCAACATTGCCATTTTGTTGAGTCCTTGCTATTTGTTTGTAATATCTCATCTCCGTCTCACTGCCTTTAAATGCAGAAATACTCAATAAACTTACTTGATGTCTATGTTTTTTATTTTTTCTTCCTCTTCACTGTGTAGTTTTGGCTTGGCTTCAACTTTTTTCAAACCCAGATCAAGCACACAATATTCATTCATATATTTGTTATCTCAATATTCACTGTGTCAGTTTCTTCAACTTTTTTGTTTTTACTGTCAGAGCAAAATGAAAACTAATGCAAAATCAGAATTTTTCATTCATATATTTGTTAACTCAATATACTAAAAAGTTGGTGTGCTTAATTGGAGTTTGGTGTCAATTGATTTGGTTGATATTGTCATGCCCCTCCTATATTAATGCACGTTCATGCTAGTTAGGATGAAAGGTAGAGAATTGTTTTGTTTTCTCCAGTAAATCAAATTGGAAAGTGAGGATTTTTTAGATCACAAAAGAAAATTTTCACCTGTGTTTTTATTTAGGCATTGTGGTCGAAATGTGGGCAATCCAAATTGAAAAGTGTTCTGTTCTATTCTTATGTTTTCTTCCTTCCTGGGTCTTGAGGGTCAGGATCAGGGAGACGAGAGGAGACCCATATATATATACAATTAAATTTTATTTTGAGAGTTTTGATTCCTACATATGGTGGAAATTTACTCATTCAGGGGGAAATGCAAAGAGATGAGTTTGGTCTTAATCACTCAAAAACTTTGCCATTTGGTCTTAATCCACGTCAAATATTATTATGTAAAAGACATACATAATAATATGGTGGAAATTAATGAGTAAGAATGGTACTTTCTATTGCATCTTCCACTAAACCAAAAGCTTAAATGCATTCAGAAGAATGAGAACCAAAATTCTGGCTTAGACAAATGCTTTCTACCTGCACTTCCTGTGTGAGTCTGGTTGAGTGGACTGAATGGTCAACAATGTCATTAGACAGATTTAGACTCCTCTCTCTTTTCTTGTATTTCAATTGTTCTCTACTTTATCTCTCTCTCTCTCTCTCTCACTTGCATAAAGGTGTTTGTATATATAGTAGGAGAATTAGATCAATATGTCTTTCATTGACCGATTTGCACTTGTACTCTACATTGTACATGTACTTACTATACATTAGTTTGGTCACATCAAAATGCTATGAACTACTAGGACAAGTGAACAACCAAAGTTCAAAAATTGACTTTGCCATTTGATTTAGATATTATATATTGTATCATTTTCTTCCCTCGATTTTCTTATGGCTAAATTGATCATTGGCTAAGTGCAACTGGCAACTGGTTTATGATCCTATCCGTACACTTGTCAACCAAGTTTGGATCTCTTTCTTAACTTGGTCCACAATTGAAAGAGCTAGTCCTTGTTTATAAAATCATGTATTAAATATGCTTACTGCTATGTTATATTATTGGTATGCATGCTTGGATTCTTTGTTTCTCTTTTTTTCTTTCTTTATCTATGCTCAATCCATAAAACAAGGTTTATTTTCATCCTAGTTTGTGGCTTACCTAAAGTTGATAACTACCTGAAAAGTTCAACTCAACTTGGCTATAAGAACTCAGTAAATTTGAGGTAAATCTATACATTGAACTGGTTGTGTGCTTTTGTACATATACTTACTATACATTAGTTTACTACATTATATATATATATATATACACACACATTACTATACATTCAACTTCATTAACATGCCAAAATGTTTTTCTGTCATAAGCACATGCGGTCCACCTACAGACTCAAAGTTGAAGGTTACTAAAAATCTCCATCTCTATGTTCTCTAACTTCTCCGTGTCCTCTTTGTCCCTATCTATCTACCTCTAATGTGACATAAAATAGGAAATGAAGAGAACACAGCAAAATTTATATCTAGTATCCACAAAAATAATATTTTACTATTATTTTGAAAGTAAACATCTTCGTACAATAGGTTTTACAACCCCACTAGTACTTTTGACATTTCCCATTTGTTGTGTCCCTATCGTAAACATAAGATTACATCATTTAGAATAAAATAAGTAATGTGGCATTTTGATGATTTGATTTGCTATCATTTTTGTGATTTGGTAGGCGAGGAGCCTCATAAGAGGAAAGGTTCACCTTCCACATAAGATTACACTAGTACTTTTTTTTTGGAATTTTTGAATTGGTTTGGCCTTCTTGTTGATTGATTCTGATGAAGAAATGTGTCATTTTCATTAGAGTTATTGGATTATTTTTTTGACACATTGGATTTGTTTTTTTCTATTATATTGGTACTTAGCAATTAGTTATACAACTTAGTAACTCTAAGTGCAATCATTTTAATTTTAAGGCTTCTGTTTCGCTAAATCCAAATGCACAAGACAAAGTCTTCCTATTTTTCCTAGAACTGTTTTCAATTTATGATCAATCTAAAAGGTTTCATTTATTATATTTATTTATTTGTCAATTAATTGTGGCATGTGCATTTTTTCTAGCCTGTGGGTTTCGATTCCTCTTTTTTTATTTTATAATTATTTTGGACTTTTCTTTCTTTAATTTCTAAAGAGATGGGTTTCTTTTTTCAGTTAATTTTCTTTTTCTTTGTTTTATTTTTTTTGTTGTCTCTTTCTCTGCTCTAAGACTAGGAGGTTCCCTGATCCTCTGCCTTCTACTTTTTTTTTCTATCTTAATGAATTCTTATTTTATCAAAATAAAAAGAAAAAAAGTCTCAGGTTGAAAATTTTGCTCTGGCAATCAATTTTACTGAAATGTTTTTATATAAAGGAAAAGTCATGCACTAAAGTAACTTCACAATTGATTTATGATCCTAAATTCCACATTATATAAGCCATAGTCAAATGATCGCTGACTTCCTTTTGGGATTCATCACGGTAATTCAGAAAGTAATTTGCCTACTGGAATTGATTCCAAGCTAAACATGCATGGTCCTCATTAGCTTTAGAGACTTCATTTTTTCTCTCATTTTTAACTTCTATTTGGGTTGCAGATTATTACTTTGGTCTTGCAATTTCTTTTCTAAAAAAAAATAAATAAATTTCATGATGAGATTACATCAGATCATATTATGTTGATCAGATATGTTAAGTAGATTAATTTTTCTTTCTTAGAATTATTATTTACTTGCATATGTACAATGAGCTCTTGTTTCCCATATCTTTAAAGTTGGTTATACGTTAATAGAATAAACAAGTAATAGAGACAGAGTTTGAAATATATTAAAATATATATGGCAAAGAAAATGAGCAAGTGCAGTCAAATATAATTACAATATATTTGAAATATTCAGAATGAATTTTTTGCCAATATTTCACCCAATTCCATATATTCTCTTTTTGTTTTTGCTAGCATTAGTAAAGGTACTCAATTAGCTCCTAGAGTCTAAACTCAAAAAGGATGACTGATCCTAACTTTTTTACTTGGTAAGACATAAAATTCTCCTATTTAAGTCTTACTTTTTATCTTGCATTATTTACCTGAACTGG
This sequence comes from Ormosia semicastrata, assembly GCA_029884595.1. Classification (NCBI taxonomy): domain Eukaryota; kingdom Viridiplantae; phylum Streptophyta; class Magnoliopsida; order Fabales; family Fabaceae; genus Ormosia; species Ormosia semicastrata. The sequence continues at coordinate 36,478,916 of JAQQTO010000060.1, read as the reverse complement.
TTTATATGGTATCATTGTTTAGACTAATTTAGTACTATGAATATTTGTGTTAGCATTTGAACATTAATACCAAAAATAACTTTCTTATCAGTGAATTAAAAGATGAGTTCAAGGAGTGGATGGATTTACTGAGGTTTACCAAAGAGTACATTGATGGTGTCCATTTCTTCTTAGATTTTGCATTTACTATTGGAGAACCTGATGGAGAAGAGATATTATGCCCTTATGCAAAATGTGCAAATTCTTATTGGAGAACAAGAGATGTTGTGTATGAACATTTAATATGCAAGGGATTTGTTGTGGGCTACCGAAAATGGGTCAACCACAGAGAGGGGCTAAGCGCATCGGGTCTTGATGTTGACATGGATGTTGAAGACCCATGTGATGACATTGATAACTTATTAAACAATAGGTATAGAGATGTAGTGCAAGAGGATGGGCTTCATGAAGGTGCTAATGAAGATGCAAAGAAGTTTTATAAACTGGTTGAGGACGTAAATCAAGAACTGTACCCAAGTTGTGAAAACTTCTCTACATTATCATTCACCATCCGACTTTATTTGTTGAAGTGTCTTTATGGATGGAGCAATGCATCTTTCACATCTCTCCTTGAGTTGTTGAAAGAAGCTATACCAAATTTGAATATTCCTCCATCTTTCAACAAAACCAAGGCCATGATAAAGGACTTGGGTCTTGACTATGAGAAGATCCCTGCATGTCCCAATGATTGCATGCTATATAGAGGTTGTTATGCTGATAAAGAGTTTTGCCATATATGTGGAGCTTCACAATATATTCAATATCCTAGCGCCGATTGTGAGGCTGAATCTTCCAAGAAACCTAATGTAAATGCTAAGATCTTGAGACACTTTCCTTTGATTCCCAGACTCCAAAGGATGTTTATGTCTTCAAGGACAGCTAATACGCTTAGGTGGCATGAAGACGAGTGTTGAAAGGATGGAAAGTTGAGACATCCTATCGATGGTTAAGCGTGGAAGGACTTCAATAGGCATCATCCTAATTTTACAAAGGATTTTCTCAACGTAAGGCTTGGGTTGGCTAGTGATGGATTCAATCCATATCGGACCATGAGTATATCTCATAGTACTTGGCCTGTGGTGTTGATGGCATATAATTTACCTTCGTGGTTGTGCATGAAGCCAGAATATAGCATGTTATCCCTACTAATTCCTGGAAGACATTCACCTGGAAATGACATTGATATTTATCTAGAACCATTGATTAAGGAGTTAAAGTTGTTATGGGATTTGGGAGTAGAAACGTATGATGCTTCAGCTAACCAGACTTTTCAAATGCGAGCAGCTCTTTTGTGGACTATTAGTGATTTCCCTACTTATGCTATGCTGTCTAGTTGGAGCACCAAAGAAAAGTTGACTTGTCCTTGTTGTAATTATGGGACTTGTTCTACTTATTTGAAACATAGTCGAAAGATATACTATATGGATCATCAAATTTTTCTGCCCATAAGTCATCCATGGAGATCTAATAGAAGGTCTTTTAATGGAGATACAAACTTTAGATCTCCACCACCAACATTAAATGGGATAGAAATCTTAGCTAAATTAGAAGACTTTGACAATGTGTTCGGAAAGAAGCAGAAGAAAAAGAATGATGGTTAGTGGAAAAAGAGGTCAATTTTCTTTGAGTTGCTATATTGGAAACATAACACCATACACCATAACCTTGATGTGATGCACATAGAGAAAAACATATGTGATAATATTATTGGAACTTTGTTAAATATCTCTGGAAAGACAAAGGATCATGCAAAAGCTCATTTTGACTGAAAAGAAATGGGCATAAGAAAGAACCTTCAACCAAAGGAGACAAAAGATGGAAAAACCACTAAGTTTGCAAAAGCTTGTTTTTCTATGACAGCAGCAGAAAAATTTTTATTTTGTGGTGTCTTGAAGTCAGCAAAATTGCCAGATGGTAGTGCCTAGAATATCTCTCGATGTGTTCAAGTTGGTGAAAGAAAAATATCAGGCTATAAGACCCATGATGCTCATTTTATATTGTATTACTTGTTGCAAATACCAATAAAAAGCATACTGCCTAATCCTGTTGCCATCCCTTTGATCCATCTTTGTTCTTGCTTTCGATGTTTATGTCAGAAAGTTGTTACACTAGAAGAATTAGATCGCTTGGAAGTAGAGATTACAGAAACACTTTGTCAGTTGGAGAGAATTTTTCCTCCATGTTTTTTTGATACAATGGTTCATTTGCCTATTCATTTAGCAAATGAAGTGAGATTAGGTGGCCCAGTTCAATTTCGGTGGATGTACCCTCCGAAAAGATATATGTGTAAGTTGAAGTCTTATGTTCACAATAGAAGTCATCCAGAAGGCTCAATTGCAGAGGCATATTTGGCTGAAGAATGCTTGACATTTTGCTCAAGATATTTGCATGAAGGTGTGCAAACTATGTTGAATAAATTAAGCCGAAACAATGATGAATGCAATAGTGAGGCTAACTCCTTTGATCTTTTTCCTAGCAAAGGACGTCCTATAGGAGGGAAAAAGAAAGGTGTTCTAATTTCTGTAGATCACAAGTCACTAACCCAAGCACATGGATACATATTGATCAATTGTGATGAAGAACAAGAATACCTTAGGTACGGGTGACATGCTCATTATCTTTCTTTTTCATCAATAGATTAAGATTATAATTATATTAACGCCATTAATTTTTCCACTTTAGAGAGCATGAGAATGTTGTTAAAAATCAAGCTAGAAGGACAAAGTGGAAGAAAGCAAAAATTCAAAGCCAAGACTTCATTGAATGGTTTGAAACTCATTCCATGAAAGAGGATACTCCAGACTTCATTGCAGCTTTGTCTAGATGGCCTAATTCTGTTGCAAAAAGATTTAATGGGTATCTTATTAATGGATATCGATTTCATACAATGCGGTGTGATGCGAGACAGAAGACTCAAAACAGCGGTGTAACATTGATGGCATTAACTACAAGCATTGCTAGCTCTAAGGATGAGCACCCAATTACAGAAAATGTAACTTATTATGGAAGAATAAATGACATGATCAAATTAGATTATTATGGCCATTTTACAGTTGTGGTGTTTAGATGTGATTAGTTTGAAGCTAAAGAAGACATGTTTGGACTTACTTATGTTCACTTTTATAAGAGATGTTACCGTGATGAGCCTTTTATTCTTGCATCTCAAGCATGCCAATGCTTCTATATCCAAGACCCCATTGATGAAAGCAAGCATTATGTCACGAGATAGTTCCAAGAGACTTGTTTAGCCTAAGTGATGAACTAATTTATGATGCTGAAGAAATTTATGGTAATGAGCTGTCTAACCATTCTATAAGTCTTGCTATGCCCAATGATGATGGTGACATTGAACTTGTGAGAAGAGATGTTCTAGAAACCATTATTAACATGGCTGAACCGTTGTCCGATGAAATTGAACAAGAAATAGATTCTGATTTTGAGGACATGATGTAAGACATTGATGCAAGTATATAGGGTTGTATATAGGATATTGAAATGTTATCAATTTTGAGGTGCTGCAGTTTTTTATCTTATTTTGTGCATATCTTGTAAAAAATCTTATTCAACCTAATTGGAAAATGTCTACAATTTTAGAAGACATTCATAAATTTGGCCTAGTAGCCCCCTGTACATTTTAATGTCTACAATATAATTTGGCTTCCTCCTGATCGTTATTCGGTAGATATAATATTTCATTTGCAGCTTCCTCTAATATCATATCTGACGAATCCCATTAATTCTGGACCTTGAAGTCTTGGGCTGTTCTTGAAACTGTATTAATATAAACAATCAGCTAATGTTCTCACACTTAACCACTTGAGCATGTATAGAGTAGTAAGAGAATCATGAGATCATAACATATGAATGCCATTATTATTATTTGGACAACAAAGGAGTGAAAATAATAATTAAATTCCACAAAAGAACAACATTGAAAATTTATAAGTAAATTATAAGAAATCCATTTTCCTAGTGTAATGTTATGTATATAACTGTGTTAGAAAAGGTGTGCAAGTTATAATCTCATTTTTCCAAATAGTAACAAAGTCAATGTATTATTATTGAGATTCCTCATGGCCCTCCAGAGATCCAGAGAACTTAAATCTTTTCCTCACTTCATTGCTTGAGAAGAATAAGAGAAATGGGATACTGTAATTTTATAGGAGAGACTCACAGGATCTTGAGGTTTCTCAATCTAGTGAGTTCCCTAGGTATTCTTCTGGTCAGCTTGTTGTTGTTGAGTCGGCTGCATCATATGGTCCACCAAAGACATGACATAAGTCTCACCTACTGCTTCCCGGTTCCTCTGAGACATCTCCCTATTCATGGTCTCATAACAGTGGAGACGTTCCAAAAGTCGAGCAATCTTAAAGTTCTTTGACTCTAGTTCAGCTTCCATCTCTATCTCCAGCTCAGCCCTGGCAGTTCCTCTCCTAATGGTATTTGATATGAACCTAGTAGTATAAACTTGTTGATATAGATCTTCCACAGGATATAACCTTTGCCTAATACTTTCCCATTGCTTTCTCATGTTGTTAAGGGATTCTTCAGCTTGCTTTCATTTCTCTATCTCCATAAATAGACTCAGCCTCATTTCATGCAATTCAGCTTCAACATGGTATCTAGAATTTTGAGCCCCACCATTAGAAGATAGTGCTACAGGAAGAAAATAGCCAAGTAAGCTGATCTATAACATTAAATATTTCCAAGATACTTCATTACAGAATCCTCTCTTCCTCCCCTATCTGTTCAGTATATTAAAATATGGAATAAGAATGATATATCCATGGCAAAATCAGGATATTCCTTTGATCACTGTAGTAAATCCCATAAGTAATGACATCGAGGAACAAAATAAAAAAAGTGGAAAAAATAAACATGCCTATGATTGGCTATGTGCACACATGCCCCATTGCAACAGAAATAACTGGCAGTAAGGCTAACCCAATGTGTAAAATCTAAACGCATGCGCCAACTTTCTTTACATCAGTAGACTTGGCTTTTATGGTAAATAACTTGCTTCTTTTTGATATATTTGTCATCTTAAGTTTGAATCTTTGTCTCTCTCTAATCTCTAATTCAGGAGGTTTTGCTTTTTGTGAGTATTTTGATCCTTTTAATAAAAGCAAACTCCTGTTTGCATGGGTAAAAGCTCATTCCTGTAAACTAAAAGCTAGCATTCTTTTCGTAATGTTGTCATCTAATGTCTCTCCCTCTCTCTCTCACACACACACACAAAAATTGGTTTTTCTTATTTGTTGAAACTTGGGAGGAAAATTGCAAGGTTGGAAATTGCATAAATAATTGGAAATTTTGAATTATTTACTTGTTTCTCTTCTACCATGGATGGGTATATTTTGTCTAGTTCTCGTTTCCCCATAAAGCAACAATGGAAGAGACACAAGGCTTTTGGTTCTCTTTCACCCCTAAGTATAGATTGTTTATTCTTGTGTGAATTCTCTTAATTATAGTTAATGATGCATATAGTTTTTGTCCCTCAAAAGAAGCTTCAATTTTTATTTTATTTTTTTCAAAAAAAAGGATTAACATCGAAGTAAGAACACTTTGATAGGGCTATGGGAGTTGGTTCTGAAGTCTAATGGGTGCAAGCTGATGTTCCAGTAACCTATCATTTTGGAGATTCGAAATGGCCAAATGCTTAGATGAATCTTGCTTTTGAGTTGTGGCTGTAGCCTGTAGGCTTGTTAGTCCATAACCATTATACAGAATAACAAAGAAATTATTATTATAAATAGCTCTTTTTTGTAGTTGGCGCACTAGTACTCCTCTCCAGCTCCTGTGATTTGTGGATTGGCATTAAAGCTGGAGCGGATTTATCAGCTGGCTTGGAAGCTCCAGGCTCTAACAGCCTATCCAATGCTATGGCAGTATAGGTTGGCATGGCTATAAAAATCATAAAGCGATATAAAGATTGTGTGATACTATTGTCTTTTCTATTTGAACTATGAGAACTAAGAATGAAAACTTATAAACTTAAAAAGTTATATTAGTCACCAATATTGGAGTTGTCTTTATTTTTTTCTCCTCCAGCTAACATGAAAATTTTGCTATGATTTTTCTATTTTGTTGTTTCTTCTTTCAATGTCTCTTTGTCTATCATAGTTCCTTAAAATCTCAACCTGTGATTTTGCAGGGTGCAACGAATTCTATTGAGGTGGTTGCCTTCAGTTTTTTAACTCATGAAGAGTTACGGAGGAGTAGTTGTGTGAAGATAACAAATCCCATTTTGCTTGATAGTCTGGAGAGGCCTATACCTGGTGGATTGTATGATCCTGCTTTGGGCCCACTGGATGAGAAGTCTTTATATGTTTCATCGATTTTCAGTATATGAAAATTTGTTTCTAATTGTTATTATGATATTTGAGTATGAGAAGATTAAGTTTGTTATGTTTGCAATGAATGGGGATGGGGCTCCGGGTCCAGATGGCTTTGAAGACTGCTTCTATTAAGCCTTCTGGGATATTGTAGGGAAGGATGTCTGTAATTCTATTAGTCAGTTCTTTTCTCAAGGCTGGCTTTTGGCTAACATGAACTCCAATTTAGTGGTGTTGATTCCTAAAACCCCTGGTGTAGACAGAATTGAGGACTTTAGACCTATTGCATTGGCTAATTTCCAATTTAAAATCATTACCAAAGTTCTAGCTGATAGATTGGTAATCATTACTCCAAAAATCATTTCTGATAACCAAAGAGGTTTCATTAAGGGTAGACAGATATCAGAATGCATCTGTATTGCTTCAGAGGCTGTAAATCTCCTAGACTACAAGGCTTTTGGTGGTAATCTTGCTCTTAAATTTGATATTAGGAAAGCTTTTGACACTATTGACTAGGATTTCTTACTCAATGTTCTTCATGCTTTTGGTTTTAACTCCAAATTTTGCAATTTGGTAAGGATCATTCTCAAATTAGGAAAGTTGTCTTTTTCTATTAATGGCAACTCTGTTGGTTTCTTCTCTTGCAAGAGAGGAGTTAGGAGGATTTAGGCAAGGTGATCCACTCTTTCCTTTATTGTTTTGTATTGCTGAAGATGTGCTTATTAGAGGTATTTCTAAATTGGTTCAAGATGGAAATCTCTTGCCTATGGCTGGTCCAAATAGATTCACTACTCCAAGTCACATCTTGTATGTAGATGATATTTTAGTGTTTTGTAAGGGCACTAAAAGGAATTTGGAAGCCTTGATGTCTCTTTTCACCTTGTATGGTCAGGCCTCTGGTCAACAGCTCAGTCTTGGAAAGTGTAAATTTTATGCAGGGAATATCTCTCCTAACAAAATCACAACCATTTCATCAATGCTTGGCTTTGCATCAGGTCATCTTCCTTTCACCTATTTGGGAGTGCCTTTATTCAAAGGTAAACCTAGGAAAGTTCATTTGAAGGCTATTGCAGACCATATAGTATCCAAGTTAGCCTCTTGGAAAGGCTCCCTCTTATCTATTATGGGAAGAGTGCAGCTTGTGAAGTTTGTTATACATAGTATGCTTCTTTACAGCTTCCATGTTTATTCTTGGCCTATCTCATTGTTGAAACAGTTGGATAATTGCATTAGGAACTTTATTTAGGCAGGATATGTGAATGTTAAGAAGCTGGTAACTGTAGCTTGGAAAAAAGTATGCTCTCCTACTAATGAAGGTGGTCTTGGCATTCACTCTTTGAGAGCAATGGATGAAGCTGCCCTTCTTAAACTTAGCTGGGCTCTTCCAATAAACAATGGGCCATTGTGCTTAGACATAGATTTATGAGGAATGGAAAACCATTGTTTAATTTCTTTAATTCCTCTCTATGGCCTGGATTTAGAAATAACATGCATCTAGTCATTCAAAATTCCTGTTGGCAGATCGGTGATGGAACTAGAATCAACTTTTGGAGGATAAGTGGTTTGCTCAACCAATTGTAGAATTACTACAGATTCCCGAGCATGTGCATCATTTTCTACATTCTGTCATTGCAGATTTCCTTCAGGACAGCTGATGGTTTGTCCCTCACTCTTTGGCAACCAAATTTCTAGCCCTTTATAGTGAGATTATGCAAACTGTTGTTCCAATTAATCCATCTACTGATCATTTAGTTTGGCAAGGTTCAGAATCGGGTATCCGAAGTCACAAGGAAGTTCTCAGTTTTTTAAACCAGAATCAAGCTCAAGCTCCTACTTCTTAGGGGAAAGTAATCTGGAATTCTTCTATCCCTCCTTCAAAGTCTTTCATTGCTTGGAGACTCATGCATAATAAGATGCCTACCGAGGAAAATATGAAAAGTAGAGGTTACACTTATGTTTCTATTTGCAGTCTTTGCTATAACTTTGAGGAATCCAGTATGCACTTATTTTTTGAATGTGATTTTACCCAAAGGCTCTGGTCATGGTTTAGTTCTGTTATTAGAGTGCCAATTGATGCTTCTTCTTTGCAAGCAACCTTATCAGTATGCAATAATAGTTGGAGTCCTCAATGCAAGGTTGTTCTCCTGCTCGGGATTATTAACATTCTAGGAACTATTTGGTTTTGCAGAAACCAAATAAAGTTTGATAATAAAATTGTTTCCTTCGGATCAGCAGTCTCCAGGGTTATTAGTTCAATATCTCTTTCTGGAAATTCTTTTACAAGCCATATGTTTTCTTCCACAGAGGAATTTTCAATTCTCAAGTCCTTTGCTGTGACATGCCACCCAAGGAAGGCTTCCTCAATTATTCGACTAGATTAGATTCCTCCTCCTTGTGGTTAGTTAAAAGCCAACACTGATGGTGCAGCTAGAGGATCTCCTGGCCATGCTGCTGGAGGTGGTATTTTCAGAGATAGGAGTGGTGCAATTCTTGGTTGCTTTGTCACTTATTTTGGTATTTCATATTCCCTTCATGCTGAACTTACAGCTGCCATGATCTCCATTGAAGTGGCCTATTCAAGAGGTTGGCATAATCTCTGGTTAGAATGTGATTCCATGTTGGTTGTGCCGGCTTTTTCTTCGATGGATTTGGTGCCTTGGAAGCTAAAAAACAGATGGTGTAACTGTATAGCCTTAACATCTTCCATGCAATTCAAAGTGTTAGTGTATGCCCTAGAGGCCAATACATTTTTTGTATTTACATACATTCTATTATGCTATTTTATACGTGAGACATTTCATTTATTGTGTTCTTTTTTGATAAACATAATAAAGTCCTTAGAATAATAAGTTTGATGCCATAGGACATCAAGTGGATGACTTGATCGTGAGATCCTTTTGGTTACAACACTATTCTTAAATATCCCTAGTCAAGTATTATTGTTAATTAGGACAACAATAATACATTGAGACTAGTATATGCATAGACTGATGACCATATCTCACGGGTCATGGATATGAGATATCAAGTCTTCACATGGGTACATATTAGAGTAATGATGTACTGGACTGACCCACCATGAGAATGCTACATGGATTGTTATGTGAGTGTCATAAGCGATTCTCATAGTGACAATGGTGTTTGTGGTCCTTTGACCTGAAATCACTACGATTCCTACATGAGGAGTTACGTGTTTTAATGCCATCAAATGTCATCTGTAACAAGGTGATTATAAAGTTGGTTATTGGACATATCGCGAATCATGCAGAGGGATGTGAGTGACCTAGATGAGATTTGTCACTCCTACATAACAGGAGCGATATCTTCGGGTCCCCTGATTAAGTGAGACTGTGAAATGCATGACTATGCTCAAATGAGTCAATATGAGATATTGATCTCATTTGTTGTTACAAAGTCTACTCGAGTATCAAGAAATGAAAGATTGGACTATACAAGGGTGACGCATTCCATGCCTTGTGTTCAATCTAGATATCTTGACAAAGGGACTAAACGACACAGAAACATTAGTCACAGAAAGGTTATGTCAAATCACTGATATTCTTATTACTTGTGTAGCAGTGATGTGTTGCTAGATACCGCTCACTGCTTGTAATATTAAAATGGGATTTTAATATTACTGCCAACGTAATAAGAACTTACAGGGTCACACACATAGAGCAGACTAAAATTGGAGCAATGGATCCGAGTTGGACTCGGATTCAAATATAGGCCAGACTCATAACAGATGGGTCTAGGGTTGCACAGCTTACCTTGCTGCTGCTCACCTCACTTAAGGTAGTCACTATTATAAATAGTACTGCTAAGGGGCTGCTAAGATATACAATTTCAAAACCCTAGCCGCACCTACAGAAAAAGTGAGTGAGAGAGCAACAGGTTTCTTCTCTTCTCTTCGCAGCTAGCACTGTGTGAGAGATGTGAGGCTCCTCTTTGTGGACGTTAGACGTTCGTGAGTCTGTTTGTGCGGATACCACAGAGACATCGTTTCTATTACGGTGTTGGTGATTCACGTCCTTCCTTTTGATCACGCGTCAAGAGGTAAATCATTTAAAAACTTGGATTATGGCTTTTTCGCATGGATCCTCGGTGGGAATCCCTGTTTTCCGCTACGTGATGTGACCGCAATTCCCAACACAAAGTTACCCATATTTTTAGAGAGGGAAATACTTATGCTGACAAGTTAGCTTTTTTTGGAATAACATCTCAAAGCTCTACTTGGTGGAACTTGATTCCTAGTTTCCTTAGATCTGAATTCTTTAGAAATAGATTTAGGGTGCCTATTTATAGGTTCAGATAGTTTTCAATTTCAATTTTTTCCATGGGTTTGGTTTATGTCCCCCTATGCTTTCGTTTCTTTTTTATATTTTTTGAATAAATTTATGATATACTGCATATGATTGATAAGATTCAGGGTGCCAACCTAGTTGGGATGCTAGATTTTATAGTGATGCCTATGCATATCATTTTATTTTTAAAAAAAATCATTTTGTATATTATGTCCAAGGCAATGATTATGAATTTTATCATGTTTAATAAAAAAAAAAGATATTTGAGTATGAGAATCTACTTTTAGCTGGTGAAAGTTAGCAATTTTGGAGAAGATCATTTTTTATCTTCTGTTTGCATTACTTGTTGAAATGCTTGCTTGCATATAATAGTTTATGGTCATTTCTTTAGGGCACTGTTGAGAAGTCTTAATTACAATCTAATACTCAAGTTTCCTGTCTTAATGATTTCCTATTTAATATTAGGTGGATGGGATTTTTTAACTTTATAGCTATTATGGGAGAGGACTTCCTTCTTCGAATTGTTAAGGGAACTTATGGATGCATTAATAAATTTATGTGATTTTTTCCTTTTTATAAATTAAAACAAGGATAACTATTTCATTTATCAAGTTCCAAGTTTCTCTTCTTGCCTTTCTACCCCGACCTCTCTAAAAATGACAATAATCATATGGTGTAGCTACTTGTTCTTTTTGAATTTGCTGCATCTAGCAGTAGAACAAGACTTGTTTACATTATCTCATGTGATACACATAACAACTATTTGCAGTGCATATGGATTTTTACTGTCATTGAAGATAGTTAGACAAAACAACTTTTTGGGGAAAGGGTCAAGAGGATTTTGATCCTTTGGATAGCTATTTGGTTCAAATTATCCTCTCATTGTCTGAAAGCTATGTCTGCAAATTACTGAATAATGATGGCAGTTGCACATTATAGCTGATAATAATTCCTTCTGAGTATGACATTATATATTGTTACTATGTCTTGTATTGCCAATCCATTTTGGTGCAATTTATTAAATCCATAGAATCTATTATTGTTCATTTTCCATGCTTTTTGCTTGTTCTTCATTTTCCAAGCTTTTGCTTGTAATATTTAAGTTGGCAAATGTAATGTTATAAGCTAATGAATTTCAATTTGCCAATTTTTCAAATTAAAACCTTCACTTTGAAATAAAATGAACAAGGGAGAAAGCAACAAAAAAAGGATGCCAACTTTAAACAAGGGGTATCAAGATCCCAATAAGATAGCCAATTTGGATCTTAATTTTAGTGCAAGGTCAAGTGTTGAATTGTCAAAAATATTTAAAATTAAGCAAAAAGAAGTTGAGAAGCTTGGAAAGAATAAAGTAGATGGTAGGCAGTTGAATGCTACACATACAGCCCAAAGTGAAGAAAATAGTAATTCTTTAAAAAGAAAGCTCTTTCCTATGAATGCAACTCCTTCACAAGTCACTCAAAAGGAAGAGAGGCAGCCTAAGAGCACTAAAATGAATTCACAAGTTGGAGGAGATAGTCAAATGGGAATGAGGCAGCCCTTTCCTACAAATGTGACTTAAATACAAGTTACTCAAATGGAAAAGAGGCAGCCTAAGAGTACTAAAATGACTGCACAAGTTGGAGGCTCTAGTGAAATGGCAATGAGACAACCCTTATTTATAAATGTGACTCAAACACGAATCACTCAAATGGAAGTCCAAGGTGGTTGTCTCATGACACCAAATTTACCTCTATTTAAAGAAACAAGTGGAAAACAAGTTCCAAATGAAAAAAAAAAAAGAGACAATCAATCACCACAAGTGTGAACCAAGGGTCGAACCAAAATGATCATGGTCCTAAAGTTAAGAGGATGAATGGAGTTTGCCCAACAATGTCTCTTGATGACTTCCTTGAAGAAAATGGTGTGTATGAAGAAGAAAATTAATTGCTACATGATGAAGAACAAGAAGCTGAAAATGAAAGAGTAGTTCAAGAAGTTGGAGAAGTAGGTCAAAATCATCAGGTAGATGATAGCTTCATTGACCAATATGTTGACAGAGAGGAAGTTGAGGAAATGGACAATAATCCAGTAGGTAACATCATTGTCTTCAACTACTATTTTTCCAACTACTTAGTTTTCACTAATATTTCTCAAATACTTTGTATGCATTGACTTATAAAACTTATACCTCTACTTATGTAAAATTAGGGATAGTGAAGAAGAAAAAAACTCGAGGCAAGACTGAATACAAAGATATCCATGCTAGAACGGAGGAAGAACGAGAAGAAATCATTTTTGAGAAAAGAGTAGCAATTGGGCCCACTGATAAAAGTGTTTCTAATTTAAGTTTGTTCTTGGGCATAATTGTTAGAAATTCAAAATTCTGCCGCTTGAGCTACACCAATTTTAAGGGCATTCCAAAAAGCTACACAGATAATATTATGAAATATGTCCGGGTATGCGTAGGATTAATTTTTATCATTTTAAATGCAATATTAGTATATTAATGATGCTAACATCATTGTGGTACTTTCCTTAGTCAAAATTCATCATTCCAAAAGAAGGAGAAGATTGGGTACTTTCAGGAGTAAAGGAAGCTTGGAAAAGGCACAAGTGTAAGATCAAGAAAAATCATTTTAAGCCTTATGACAACACCGAAGATATGTTAAAGAATCGTCCAAGAGATGTACCAATTTTAATTTTTAAAAAGTTGATTGCCTTTTGGAGTCTTCCTGCCATTCAAGTAAGATCTAAATTATAAGGTCATATTTTAATTTCATGTTACTTATGAGATGTATTTTTCATAACATTATAATTCTTTTTTTGTTTTATATAATATAGACAATCAGCAAGATGAATTCTGAAAATAGAAAGCGTCAAAGGTGGAACCATCGAATTAGACCTGTGAATTTTGCTAGAGTTCAGAGTCGTTTGGTATTGTGCTTGAGAATTTGTGAATTTTACTCATTGATAAATATTTTACTTACTTTTTTTAAATTTGTTGAAGCGTTTTGGCAAATGAGAACGATGAAGATGTCACCCAAGTTGATTTATTCATTACAACTAGCGCGGGAACAAAAGGAAAGGAATTGGATTTAGAAACCAAGAGTGCAATTGTAAGTTATATAATGTAAAATTATAACAAATGCAAATCTTTTATTGATGTTAAACATTATGTTTTGATGAGTGCTCCATCTTTTTGTAGGATGAAGTTCAAGATCGAATTGAAAACTCTGGAGAGAATTCTGAAGAAGCCTTTCAAGCTGTGTTTGGAAAGGAAAGGCCAGGGAGAGTTCGAGGGTATAGAAGAGGTGTCACTAAAACTAGTTTAAAAATGGATGCTGAGATTGATGCTGTAAAGCGCAAGCACTCTGAAGAAATGTTAACCTTGAAAACTAAGATGGAAAATCAAAAGCAGGACACTGACAATCAGATGAATAATATGAAGAAACAAGTAGAGGGATTAGAAAATCTTGTCAAGGCTTTGCTTCAAAGAGCTAGCCCTGGTGTTAACTTGGAAGACTTGACACCCTTAATGCGCTCATCACCAGCTGATGCGAATAGTGCACCTAACATGGATAAAAATGGTCTTCCACACTCTTCTACATCGATGCATATTCCAAGCCAAGAAAAGGTAATAACACATGTTGATTTAGAATGGTGATTTGAATTTTGTTTCAGGTTCAGTTTGATATGAATGGATGGGTTATTGTTTTGGTTTTATTCTTGATCTTTGCATATTAATTTGACTGATGAAAAGGATGCAATATCTGTTAATGAATAATGGGAGCATTAATAGATGCTATAATACTTGGTTGTTTGATTTTGGTTTTACATAATGGTGGTCTGGTTTCTCTTAATCTGATCTTGGATTGTCTTAGTTTTTTTGTGTAATGTTTGTGACTGTTTTCTTTTTGGATTGCTGGGACTGTTTTACTGATTTTTGTTTGTTTGGATAGATTCTAATCTCTCATGGACCGTTGATAAATTTTGTTGAGACTGTTTTACTTATTTTTTAGTTAACTTGTTATTTTGAAAGTTCAACCAAGTAGAGGTATGCTTTCATAGAATGCTTGTTTATAGCCTTGGGAAGCCTAAATCTGAGGCTGCTGTTTGCATGTATACAAACCTTGATGAATGATTAATGATGCATGTTTTAGTTTTGGAAAAAATTGATGAGTTTGTAATCAAGTATGATTTTCTGTTTTTGAAGATTAAGTTTGAAATCCGAAGTATGATGGACTATGTTGATAAGGTTCTGTTTTTAAATAAATCATCTTATCTATCTTTGTTTAGAACTTTGGATAAGTTTCACAAAAGTAAATCATTTTTCTATTTATTATGTTTCTTCCCAAGATTTGAAAACGCTATGGTTCGTGGGTCATGATACATATGTTGAAATCTGTTGTATGTATTGGCTTCTCTATGCTTTTTCTGATTCCATGGAACTTATTTCACTGCAAAAAATTTATTATCCAAGTGGGATTTGGACATTGGAAAATCTTTTTGATATTAGAATTAATCGGTAATTTTATTTGTCACCAGATATTCTAGCTTTAACAAAGGATGCTGTGACCGATTTTGATGTTAAATATGTTTGGAATATGGACTGATGATGTTGTGGGGTCATTTATTTGGATGAACGTTTTTGCTCTTGAATTTAGTATGGGCATGACTTTAGCTTATCATTTTATTTCTAGTTGGTTCTTGTGTAGCTGCAGAGTTGGGAATGTTATTGTGCATCTCATGTATGTGTTGACTGTTAAGGATTGGGAGAAGCCATGTAGAAGCTGTACTCTTTATTATTATTGATTTTTGCTGTCAATTTCTTCCTGATCTGTGTGTATTCTTTATTTCACATTATTTCCCATGCTGTCATCCTTCAATTTGTACCAACCACTAACTAAGCATTATTGATTCATAAGTTCAATTTCTTAGTTAATTAGCAGTTACAGTATATATAACTAACCACTTTAATATTTTATTTTGTTGCTGACTTCAATATGTATCGAGGAGGAATACTTATGTGTTTCAGAATATGTATTTACATATATTTATTGTTTTTCTTTTGCAGTGAGAATATACTAGATAAAGCAAAACATTTAGATACAATTATGGAGATTTGCGAAGGATATTCAGCTTTAGTTTTTTTTGTTCTTTTGTGTTATATATATGATCAAGAACAATTGCACTACTTTTGCACAATAGTAGTAAATGGCTTTTTTTTTTTTAGTTTTGGTGTATATATACAGTAAATATATTACATAATTTAGTATATTTTATTTGAGAAGAATTAGTTTTTTAATGCATTATTAGTTTTTAATACGTGATTTTTTTAATATGCAAGTAAAATGTGTTGCCTAAAAATAGCATATAGGTAAATTTTCAAAAAAATGGCCTATAGGCAATGTTTCATTCAAGTTGCTTTATAGCATATTTAAAAGCAAAAAAACTACTAAAACCGTTGCTTAAAGTGGAAAACATTGGCAAAATCTGAACCTATAGACAATGTTTTTTACAAGTTGCCTTATGGGAAACTTAAAACCAACAGTAATAAAACATTGCCGAAAGAAGCACCTATAACCAACGTGTGACAAATGTTGCCAAAACCTTAACTTATAGGCAATAATTTTTACAAGTTGCCTTACATCAAACTTAAAAGCAACAGATAGAAAATGTTGCCTAAAGCAGTACCTATAACCAATGTGTGCAAAATGTTGCCAAAACCTTAACCTATAGGCAACGATTTTTAAACGTTGTCTTTTGGCATACTTAACAGCAACGACAAGAAAGCATTGCCTAAATCAGTACCTATACCCAACATGTTAAAAGCATTGCCAGAACTATCTATAGACAATGTCGCAAAAGTGTTGCCAGAAGATAAGAATAGGCAACGTTTTTTCTAAAGTGTTGCCAAAAGATTAAAAAAGTGTTGCCTATTATAATAGGCCATGATGGAAAAGGCAATGGCTTGGCAAGGGCTGGAAAGCATTGTCGTAGACTTTAGGCAACGGTTTTTGGCTAAAGGTAATGCTTTTCAGCCCTTGCCAAAGGGCAAAGTTATTGTAGTGTTATTTGCCTCATACATGTCAAGTCTCGGTAAAAGTTCATTTTCTAAAAGGAGAAGAGTGAAAAGAATGCAAGTTTGTCATAAATGTGCATGATGGCATTGTAACAAGCGATGTCATTCTTTGGGGATGGTTTTTGCAAACCGAAAAGATAAAATATACTTTATTAAGAATGGACTAAGTAAGGAGTCATTAGATGATATTTCATTGACTCTTGAGATGCATTCTTGTGGATTTGTGTATCGTGAACTTCTTAATTTGTGGAATCTCTTCAGGGATGAAGAAAAGCATTACAGTCTTGCGAATCTGACTCAAAAAGACCCTGTTTGCCAATTCATAAGAAAATTGGATGGGAAGCTTATTCTTGACTCATAGAAAGCGTTTAAGCCGTTAATGGACTTAAAACTAGAGGAAGATGTGAGCCACAATCACAACAACATGTATATTATTATCTTGTTAATCTAAAAAAAAAAGGGCTATCAAAATAGTACCATGCTCTTAATTGAGTGTGGAGCCCCTGCAAGTGGAAGACCTATCATTGACTCGAGTGGACCTTTGCACATCGGTCCGTAAATAATGTTTGTGTGCTATGCTCTGTAGAGAGCCGCATTGTTCATTCGCAAGATTTTCCTAGGCTCTGGACGATTGATGGACAAATAGAAGCGTCCTGTGTTTACAGTGCACGTGAAACTGTCACTGAGTCATATACTTACTTTAATTTGTAAGCCTCTATGGCGAGTTCTGAATGGCTGTGGTAGAGTACCACCTTCTTAGAATACAGGCCTTTAATTAGGTTTGTAGGAAGATAGGGCTATTATTTCATAAGCGGGACAGAAAGTGCTCAAAGGTTTTTATGGCTTGTTTTGGCAGGGTGTTCCCAATCGTTGTGGAGTTCTTATGTTGCACTGGTGACATGCAACTCAAAGATATGCCTCCTACTACACTGATAACACGTAGTATAATGACATGTCATCTTTGTTAAATAAACGGGCATGAGAGCCTAGCCTCCAATTTTGGACTGCTTCCAGCTCTCGTTTTCCTTCAAAAAGATAATAAAAAATTCGTGTTTCTTAATTTTAAACTTTTCTCACAATAACCAACCAACCCATATAGGTGCTATCGTTACATTTTCCATTTTTTTCCTTATTTAAACACTCAATTTTCTTCATTTTCATCCCACTCATAATCATTCAAAGGGAAGGTGAGTGTAGAAATAGAGGGAGTTTCTGTTCATCGATTTATAAATATTTGTGTATTTTGTCGATCAAGTTTTGGGAAGAGTACAAAGTTGTAGAAGCAACAAGCACTCTTGGTCGAGCGTTTGCTACGAGGAAAATTCATATATTATATGGGGGAGGTAGCATTAGGTTAATGGGAGTTGTATCAATCTTTGCACATCTAGGAGGCAGTCAAGTTTTAGGTATCATTCCTAAAGCTTTAACTCAAAGGAACATCACTGGAAAGACAATTGGGGAGGAACTACGAGTATCAAGTATGCATGGACAAATGACTAAAATGCTTGTCAATTCTGATGCATTCATTGCCTTACCAGGTGGCTATAGTACTTTGACAGAAGTTTTTGAAGTTGTCTCTTGGGCCCAACTGAACATCCACCATAAACCCATAGGTTTGTTGAATGTTAACAATTTCTTTGATAACTTGTTATCTTTTCTTGACCATGCTGTGGAACAGAACTTTATCACACATTCGGCAAGACAATTCCTTGTCTCTACTTCCACTGTCAATGAGTCATTTGATAAATTACAAGCTTTCACTTATGAACTTAATCTGGTAATAGCCCAGATAAATTAGTCAGAAGGAACCAGCAAAGAACGTGGGTTTGATATGAAACGTCATCTATAACTTCCCTTTACCTTTGGTTTTATCATGCTTTATTTCTATTTAAATTTGTGTCAAGTTTATCTTTTCAATAATTGCCACAACATGTAATATCTTCTATTATTTACTCATCTATAGTTAGACATTGGGGACAATGTTGGGATCTGGTTGGGAGGAAGGATAATTGAAACAAAAAAAAAATTCTAGGGAAGTATGATTGTTAATAATTTACTAACAGCAAAACCAGTTAAGTATGACAGAGTAAGGAGTAAATTTTATTCTTGAAGTAATTTCACTCTTGAGACACATCTAAATTGGGGAAGAAACTATTTTGTGTTGACTTGTGGAAGTAATGAAGTTTTATTGTTTGATTTCCTTTGAAAGATTCAAGTGAATGCATTTTCACATCCTTTGAAGCAATTGAAATTCAGGGATCATAGCATGATTGAATAAATTATCTTCTTTCTTAAATTTCACATGTTTGGTTATGGATGTTAAATTTGTGGATTAAGAATGATATATGTATGCCTTATGAGATTTTGAGCCTATTGAAGAATGGATTAAACATTTGTACCATTCTCTTCGTTTTTTATGATTTTCACTCATGAAATTGTTACTCTAGAACTTGTTTTGACTCTATTTGAGGCTACATTTTCACATACATACATAAACATGATTGAGATATTTTTATTGAAATAGCTACTTTAACTAAATAGCCAACCTTGCATATTTTCCCTTGCTTAACCCCTTTGAGCTTATTTGATCATTCCTTGTTTTTAGCTCATTACATACCTTAAAAAAAACATGTTCTTACCCAACCTTAGGGAATAAGAGAGCATTAACATTGGATGAGTTCTTGAACAGGTGTGGGGGTGTGTGTGCAAAACGATTGATGAAAAAGGAAAGAGTAGCCATCTTAAAAAAAATAAAACAAAGTATAAAGAAATGTCAACAAGGTAAAAAGGGGAAGCAAAAAGAATATATAAAGGGAATTTGCATTAGGTAGAGTTGGGATGAACTCTCATACTTGTTATCTGAACTCAACTCTAATGCTCTTTTATTCTCTTTAGTATTTAACCTGTCACATCCATATTACTTCCCCTCCTTTACCTTGACCCCATTACAACCTTGAATAAAGTCCTCTTGATTTGTGTGTGTGTGTGTTTTGAGTAGTGAAGAAGTAGAAGATAAGCAAGCTCATGGTAGTACAATTTCTCATGGGTTTAGTTAAGTGAAATACCTACCTTTCAAACACATGAGGGATTGAGAGTGAATCTTGTGAGGATTTATCATTCTTGACTTATGTTTTTCAATTGAAGTTTCTTTGCGTGTTGATTTGATATGTGAAGAAACGTTACCTCATAAATATGTTGATCCCTTGAATCTTTGGTTACTCTTATTGCTTATAAACTTTCGCAATCTTGAATATCATTGAAAATTGAGTCTTTTAGAGTTTTTAGCTTTTGAGTTTTTGTTATTTTTTCTTGTTCCCTAGTTTTGGTCTTATATGTTTTGCCCGGGAATGCAAAAGCTAAGTGTAGGAGAATTTGATAGTAATATATTTTATTCATTTAATAATCTTTTCACTAGGCTTCTTAAGGTTCAATTAGGCTTAATTAAGTTAGTTTTGTCACATTTTATGATATTGATAGTAATATATTTTGTCACTCTCAAGAGTATAATCACACTGTTTTGCACATACCCCCACACTTGTTCAAGAACTCATCCAATGTCAATGCTCTCTTATTCCCAAAGGTTAGGTAAGAACATATTTTTTTAAGGCATGTAATGAGCTAAAAATAAGGAATGGTCAAATAAGCTCAAAGAGGTTAAACCAGGGAAAATATGCAAGGTTGACTATTTGGTTGAAGTAGCTCTTTCAAGAAAAATGCGTCAATCATATTTATGTATACATGTGAAAATGTAGCCTTAAATAAAGTCAAAGTAAGTTCTAGAGTAACAATTCCATGAGTAAAATCACACAAGAAAGAAGAGAATGATATAAATGTTTAATCCATTCATCAATAGGCTCAAAATCTCACAAGATATACATCTATCTTTCTTAATCCACTAATTCAACATCCATAACTAAACATGTGAAACTTAAGAAAGAAGATAATTTATTCACTCATGCTATGATCCCTGAATTTCAATTGCTTCAAAGGATGTCAGAGTGCATTCACTTGAATCTTTCCAAGGAAATCAAATGATAAAACTTCATTACTTCCACAAATTAACACAAAATAATTATTTACCTAATTACCTAATTACTCCTTACTCTGCCACCAATTTAGATGTGTCTCAAGAGTAAATTTACCTCAAAGGCATAATTTACTCCTTACTCTGCCATCCTTTATTAGTTTTGCTATTAGTAAGTTACTGACAACTATACCAATAAACATGCTTCCCAATTTTTTTTTCATGTCAACTATCCTTCCCCCAACCAAATCACAATATTGTCCCCAATGTCTAAATATAGATGAGTAAAGGATAGAAGATATTACCTGTTATGGCAATAATTGAAAAGAAAAATTTGACACAAATTTAAATAGAAACAAAGTATGATGAATAAAATCAAAGGTAAAGATAAGTTATTGATGAAGTGTTAGATCATTCCCGCGTTCCTTGCTACTTCCCTCTAACCAATCTATCTAAGCTATTACTGGATCGGGTTCATAAACAAAAACTTGTAATTTATCAATTAACTCATCGACAGTTGAAGTAGAGATAAGGAGCCGTCTTTCTGAAGGTATGATAAAGTTCTGTTCCACTGCATGGTAAAGAAAAGATAACAAACCATCAAAGAAATTATTAACATTCAACAAACCTATGGGTTTATGGTGGATGTGCAGTGATTGATACAACCCCCATTAACCTAATACTACCTCCCCTATATACTACACGAATTTTTCTTACAGCAAGCACTCGACCAAAAGTGGTTGTTGCTTCTACAAACTTTGTACCCTTCCCAAAACTTGACCCAGAAAATACAAAGATATTTGTAAATCGACGAACAGAAGCTCCCTCCATTTCTACACTCACCCTCCCTTTGAATGAGTATGAGTTGGAAGAAAATGAAGAAAATAAAATGTTTACATAAGGAAAAAAATGGAAAATGTAATGATAGTACCCATATGGGTAGGCTGATTGTTGTCAAAAAAGTTTGAAATTAAGAAATATCGATTTTTTTTTTAAAAGATAAAACGATAGCTGGAAACCAGTCTAAAACTGGAGGCTAGGCTCTCACGCCCGTTTACTCAACAAAGATGGTATATCTTTATACTTCCTATCATCAATACAGTAGGTGGCATATCTTTGAGTTGCGTGTCATCGGTGCAACATAAGAACTTGACAAGGATTGGGAACACCCTACCAAAATAGGCCACAAAAACCTTTGAGCCCTTTTTGTCCTGCTTACGAAATAACATCTCTATCTTCCTACAAACCTAATTAAAGGCATATACTCTAAGAAGGTAGTACTCTACCGTAGCCAGTCAAAACTCACCATAGAGGCCTACTAATTAAAGTAAGTATATGGCTCAGTGACAGTTTCACATGCACTGTAAAGACGGGACCCTTCTATCTGTCCATCAATCGTCTAGAGCCTAGGAAAATCCTGAGAATGGACAATGCGGCTCTCTACCGAGCATGGCACATGAACTTTATTTTTAGATTGACATGCGAAGGTCCACCCAAGTCAATGATGGGTCTGCCAGTGGCAAGGGCTCCACACTTAATTAAGAGCATGGTACTCTTTCAATCGCCCTTTTTGTTAGATTAACAAGATAATAACATACATGTTGTTGTGATTGTGGCTCACATCTTCCTCTAGTTTTATGTCCAGTAATGGCTTAAATGCCTTCTAAGAGTCGAGGATAAGCTTCCCATTCAATTTTCTTATAAATTGGCAAATAGGGTCTTTTAGAGTCAGCTTCCTAAGACTGTAACATTTATGTTCGTCTCTGAAGAAATTCCATAAATGAAGAAGTTCATGATGCACAACTCCACAAGAATGCGTCTCAAGAGTCAATAAGATATCATTGAATGACTCTTTACTTAGTCCATTCTTAATAAAGTATATTTTATCTTCTTGGTTTGCGGAAACCATCTCCAAAGAATGACATCGCTTGTTATAATTCCATCATGTACATTTGTGATAAACTTGCATTCTTTTCGCTCTTTTCTTTTTAGAATACGAACTTTTACCAAGACCTAGCATGTATAAGACAAATGAATTTGAGGATTCACCTGCTAAACAAACTTTTGCTTCAATTATCTAGTGTATATCTTCTGGGATGCCCTTGTGCATTAACAGTCTCAATCTTTCACACCTAACTTCGTAAATTTTTGTTAGAGCATTTTGAAGAAGAGAAGGAAAATGTTTTCTTAAATTTGAGAGAATGACATCCATTTTAAAGGAGAAGGAATCAATTATTATAGGAAACTGAAAAACAAACTGACATGAGAGTCACAAAATACTATTATCTGCCACTTAACTGGGGTCATAAAGAATTGTAAAAAGAAAGTAACAAAATTAAAATAAATTCTTCTCATAACATGGATTAGAAAGGGAGATGGATTATACCACAACAACTTGGGTTTCCAAAAATGGTTTGAGTCTTTGTCCATTGACCTTAAACCCATTACCATTCCTAGGGTTCTCAAAGTCTATGGCTCCATGTGGTACACATGTTTGACAACAAAAAGGCTACTCCACCTAGATCTCAATTTTCTAGGGAATATGTGAAGACAAGAATTATAAAGCAGAACTTTTTGACCAGTTTCAAAAGACTTCCTCAAAATTGATTTGTTATGAAAAACTTTTGTTCTAGCTTTATAAATCTTTGAGTTTTCATATGCATCATTTCTTAATTCCTCAAGTTCATTTAATTGCAATTTACGTAACTTGCAAGTATCATCAAGGCTTAGGTCGAAAGCTTTAATGACCCACAATGCTTTATGCTCAAGTTCTACAGGCAAGTGACAAGGTTTTTCATAGACTAATCGATAGGGTGACATGCCCAAAAATGTTTTGAAAGCAGTACGGTAGGCCCAAAGTGCATCGTTTAGTCTTAAAGACTAATCTTTATAATTTGGGTTAACTATTTTTTCCAGAATTTGTTTAATCTCCCTATTTGCTAATTCTACTTGTCCACTTATCTGAGGGTGATAAGGGGTAGCAATTTTGTGGGTAATACCATATTTTTCATTAAGGATTCAAATAGTTTATTGCAAAAATGTATTCCCCCATCACTAATGATAGCTCGAGGGATTCCAAATCGACTCAAGACATTTTCTTTTAAAAATTTAAGAATAGTTTTATGATCATTGTGTTGACATGGAATCGCCTTAATCCATTTTGAGACATAATCAACTACAACCAAAATATACATAAATCCAAATGATGATGGAAATGGACCCATGAAATCAATTCCGTAACAATCAAAAATTTCAAAGACAATTATAGGGTTCAGAGACATCATGTCTCGTTTAGAAATGGAACCCAATTTCTGACAATTTTCATAACTTTTGCAAAATGTATAACTGTCTTTAAATAAAGTGGGCCAATAAAATTCATACTGTAAGATTTTCACAGCTATTTTCTTTGAAGAAAAGTGATCTTCACATGCTTCTGAGTGGCAAAATTTAATGACATTACCTACCTCACTGTCGGGCACACATCTCCAAATGATTTGATCAGGATAATACATGAACAAATATAGGTCATCCTAATAAAAAATTTTCACCTCAGTAAAAATTTTCCTTCTATCTTGGTGCGTCCATTGAGGTGACATTTTTTCTATTGCAAGAAAATTGACTATGTTAGCAAACTAAGGCATAGAATTGACAAAAAATAAAAGTTCATTAGGAAAAGAATCATTGATAGGTGTGATATCAAAAAATGTGTCTATTGTAAGTCTAGATAAATGATCTGTAACAACATTTTCAGCTCATTTCTTATCTTTTATTGTGATGTTGAATTCTTGAAGCAAGAAGATCCATCGTATCTTGGCATCCTACTTAGACATTAAATATCTAACAACAGCATAATCGGTGAAAACAATAGTAGAAGAACCAATTAAATAAGCACAAAATTTGTCTAATGTAAAAATTACAGCAAGTAGTTCTTTTTTAGTAGTGGTGTAATTCATTTGTGCACTATTCAAAGTTCAACTTTTGCGTAATAAATTACATGAGACTTACCTTCCTTTCTTTGGCCTAAAACAACACCAACAGTAAAATTACTAGCATCACACATCAACTCAAAAGGAAAAGACCAATCAGGGGTTTGCATGATAGGAGAAGATGTAAGAATACTAATTAAATTTTCAAAAGATTTATGACATTCTTGAGTCCAATCAAATGGTGCATCTTTTATCAGAAGATTACATAATGGTCTAGATATGACATTAAAGTCCTTAATGAATCTTCTGTAGAATTCTGCATGTCCTAAAAATGAACAAACTTCCCTGACTGTCTTTGGTGAAGGCAAATGGGTAATTAATTCAACTTTGACCTTATTAACTTCAATTCCATTAGATGATATCACATGACCTAACACTGCTCCTGAAGTAACCATGTAATGACATTGTTCCCAATTTAACATAAGTCCTTTTTCTTTACATCTTTTAAGAACTTTTTCCAAATTATCAAGACAAATTTCAAATGATTTTTCATAAATTGTCAAGTCATCCATGAAAACGTCTAAATAATGCCCAACCGTGTTATTAAAAATACTTACCATGTATCTTTGGAATGTTGCCGGAGCATTACAAAGGCCAAAATGCATTCTTCTGTATGCAAAAGTACCAAAGTGACATGTAAAAGTGGTCTTTTCTTGATCCTCTAATGCAATAGATATTTGATAATAGCCCGAATAACCATAAAGAAAATAGTAGTAGGAATATCCTACTACCCTTTCTAGAATTTGATCAAGAAATGACAAGGGAAAATGATCTTTCTTAGTGGTAGCATTTAATTTTCTAAAAGCAATACACATACGCCAACTGAATGAGACCCACATAGGTATTAATTCACCTTTTTCATTTTTAACTAATGTTATTCTAGACTTCTTAAGCACAACTTGTGTAGGACTTACCCACTAGCTATCAGAGATAAGGTAGATAATTCCAACATCAAGTAACTTGAAAACTTCAGCTCTAACTACCTCTTTCATGAGTGGATTTAATTTTCTTTGAGGTTGTTGAGATGTTTTAGCATTATCCTCTAAATGTATTTTATGTGTACAAATTAATAGATTAATGCCTTTTATGTCCATTAATGTCCATCCAATTACACTTTTATGCCTTTGAAGTACTGCTATTAACATACCTTTTTGTTCTCTGGTAAGGGTCGAAGAAATTACAATTGGAAAACTTTGTTCTTCTTCTAAAAATGTGTACTTCAACCTAACAGGTAATGACTTTAGTTCTAGTGTGGGTACTTCTTCATGGGTATTATCATTCATGGGTTTTAGCTCTTCGAATCTCAGCTTCCATCCTTTGTATTCCATCACCTATGTACAATCAAGCAAAGAATATATTTCAAAAATAACATCATCTAATTGCATACCTGAGTCAAATAAATTGATTAAACAAATTTCTAATGGGTCAGACGAACTCCTGGTTTGAAGATGATCATCTATAATGGCCTCAATTCCTTCAACTTCCTCCTTTTTGTCATGGACTTCCTGTGGTTGCTTGCACTTGTTGAAAACATTAAGCTCCAGTGTCATATTTCCAAATGGTAGTGTAACACCCCAGAAATCGCTTGTTTCCTGATAAATACTCATTTTATAATATTTATAATTTTTGTGAATTTTTTTGGAATTGTTTGCATTGTTTGATTATTTTCTCGATTTGCATGCACACCAAGCGGAGCCGGGAAAATGAAATATTTTCCTTGAGTCCGGAAAACCTTGGACCATGAAAACAGTGACGGGGGATCTTACTAAACCCGAAGCTGGACACAGTTTACGAAGTTTTGTTTTCTAAGATTTTATCTGACTGATAAAATATGGGTGCGCTCTATTGTCCATTGGATAATAGATACCGGCATTGTTAACTGTAACTTTTATCCATTGGATAATTGTTTGCAGTAAACATCTAGTAGATTATTTCTATCTAGTCACTTTTCTGATATCATCTAAGTGACATCGTCACATCACTACATGATAACCTGATTTGACATTTTTAGAAAACCTGCGAAGCTTCTCAAAGAAGCTTTAGGAGAAACTTGCTATGGAAGTTTTGCTCCATTTTCCTAGGGAGGCACACAGTTTTAGGGAGAAAAAAGATGACAAGATGTCATCTTTTCACAAGCCATCATCTATCACCTTTCACCCAAAAAGCTATCATCTTTTCAATTTTAAAATTTTTTATCACTTTCTCTCTCTACACTAAAGTTTCTATCTCATTTTCTCTTTTCTTCCTCTCTTCTCCACCACATGACCATACCTTCTTCTAAACCCTCCATGTTTGCTTAATTTCAAGCAACCACATTACTTGAAACTACATGTTGCTTGAAGACATTTTCTTGTTGAAATCACTTCCTAAAGCTCTCATCTTCCATTTTCTCTCTACCTCACAGCTACCACTCTTCACCTTCCTCTTCCATTTTTTTCTCTACACTCAATCACATTTCTAGGATCTACACACTTCATGGATGATTTTTTATGCTGAGACCATCATCAAGTTCTCTCATTTTCATCATCTTCTTTCAAAATCCTAACTTGGAGCTTTTAAGGTGAGACTTTGATTTCTATTTTCTCCTCTCATTTCTTCTACACCTCACGGCTATGGCCATTTTGGGGGGGGGGGGGAAGGCATTCTACACTTTGTTTATGACTTGTTTATCCTTACATCCAAGTAACCAAAGGCTAAACACAAAACTCCTTCCTTTTCTCTTGGATAAGTCACGGCCAACACCCCAAAGACCATCATAAAGTCTTCAATAATTCAAGATAATCTTAGATCTTGAGTCTCTGCATCATTCTAAGACACTTTTGTGTGGAGATCAATTTCTAGTTCATCCATCTTCAAGCATTTCTTTAAACTTTGCTTTAAATCTCAAGTTCAAGAATCTTATGGTAAAGTTCTTGAATCTTCCTTCTTATTTCATTTTAAAGGATGTAAAGCCATACTTTGACCTATGGTAATCTTATTCAAGCCCTAGGTACTAATTTTTATATGTTTGCTTTAATTCTAAGAACCTCTTGGTGGAGAAAGTTCACTACACTAGGACATACAAGGAGCTAGGAGGCTACACTTGAGGTAAGAGGGAGATTAACCTTATTAACCATGCTATGGTAGTGAGGAACGAATGGTTGTGTTGGGATCGGAGAGTCCACGTGAGGATTCATCCACCCAAATGTGTGATTTTGATTTATGCCTTTTTGATCTTGTATGATTACATGATGCTGTTGTATGTAATGATGATAGTGATTACTTAAATGGACATATGTGATTTTGACAGTAAGCATGAATTAAATTGATTATGATGATTAAAGTAAGTGGCATGCTATGATTGTGTTGATAAAGAATGATTTATTTGATTTCCTTTGATCCCTTGAGGCTCACGACCACCTTGGTCCAAGAAGAGACATCTATGAGAATAATATTGGTTATCAAGAACTTAGATGATGAGGTGATAAAGACATAATTTATGAGGTTACAAGTGAATGAAAAAATAAACAAGTTTTACCATTATAGGGAGTTAATTCTTGAATGTGATATTTGATAATTAGAAGTAAGAGTGAATTGGAGACCTAAAATATTTGATGATGAGGTGGAAGAGTAATTAGGATGGAAAGAATTCTGTTTAGAAGTTAAATAATGGAAGTTTTAGAAAAAATGTTAGGAAATATTGTTTAGGTGATTTGGAAGACAAATTAGGGTTAAAGGATTTATAAGTAAGATTAAAGATAATTATAATGTCATAATTTAAGGAGTATTAACTCTTGAATGTACCAATGGAAATAATATTGGAGACAATTGGAATAATGGAAAATGATTTATTAGTAGTGAATCCAGATGACTTGATAATCGAGAAATTTAATTAGGGATTAATAAGATAAGGATGAAAAATAATAAATTTTATCATTTAGAAAAAGAGTGATTTTCGGTCTCGAGAGGAAAAACAAGTTTTGGAGAGAAGTAGTAGAAACATAGAAAGACTTAGGGAAAAAGGAAAAGAATTGTGAGGAATTAGACAAATATGGTTTCTTTTTAGGATTTCATAAATAATATGAGGAAAGGTCATTAGAGGAACTTAATTAGGAGAATGCTTCATGAAATTTTTTTAAAGAGGATGATTTTTTGAGAATTGTGTATTTGAGATGCCTGGCGATCGAATATAATGTTATGATGCTGCTGAGCTAATGGACTGGGCCCTGGGTGGTCAATGGTTGATTGGAACCCTGTTACGGTTTCTCTTGATGAGATTAATATTGCTAAAGAATATTATGCATAATTGTATTGTGATCTTACATTGTAAAAATCAGAATGACTTGTTGAGAAAGCGGAATGCCTAAGTTCATTATCATGTGATCATGCATTGTGAAAGTCAGAATGACTTGTTGATAAGGTGGAATGCCTAGGTTCATTATCATGTGATCATGCATCGTGAAAGTCAGAATGACTTGTTTTCAAGGTGGAATGCCTAAGAGATTGAATTACACCTTAGTGCGAGTGCGAATTACGTAAGTGAAGGTCTATGAATGACCTTGGAGATGTCTAGGCACGGGTATCCCATAAGTGGATAGTAGGTAGCTCCACTGAGCCGTGGTGACCGAGCAACGCACCAAACAATCTTGACGAAACACTACTCTATTCACGATCTGGTTGAGAGTGTCTTGTACAGCCATGTTGCGCACATTGATTATTATGAGATGCACTTGATTTGAGGCTAATGATGTTCAGACAATGACTCTCTCGATCATTCTCTTCGAAATTGTGATTAGCTCCATAGAGTAGGAACTGGTTGCATTGTACATAAGGATGGTTAGCATACACATCGTGCATATGCATAGTCAGCATACATGTTATTGTGACATGATCCATGCTTATATTGATATATGTTTTGATGTACATTGTTGAGTTGTTTATCAGTTGATAACATGATTATGTTGTTGTTCTATAATATTCCTGTATTGAGATGATCATACCCGCTATTATATGATGTTGTTATGTATGAAAGGCATTACTGTCTTTCGTTATGTTTCTTGCTGCCATGATGGTATTGATGTAAGGGATCTCACCTTTTCTACTATATTATTCTGTCTGTTTCTGTCTTTATACTTATGTTGGAAAAGACTGCGATGGCAGCAAGGCAAGACTTGCGAGATTTCACTAGGCTACGGTTCCATGGAGGCATCGGTGCGTGGAGTGTTCAGTGGGACACAGGATGCATTCGGTATGACGGCTATGTTTCCTTGAGTTAGAGCAGGACCCGGTATGAGGCAGTCACATTCACCTTTGATGCAGATGTTCACTTGGAGTTCTACATACCCCTTGGGGAGCTTTGGGATGATCAAAGAGCTTCCTATAGGAAGGGTTCTGTGGAGTCTACTGCACGGACTCCTATCCGTAATGACATGCCCCAGCTAGGGGCTTTGTCTGGGAATCCCGAAGGGGATTTGGATGAAGATAGGGTGCAGGAGCCCATTCTTCAGGTGTTTGAACTTGGTCAAGGCTCAATTTTCATTTGGTAGTCATATGTATAGGTATGTTTATTTTGGAAGTACTTAAGTTTTATGTTTTGAGATATGCAAATGGTGTACTTAAGAATGTAGTAAACTTTGCTTTTATGAAAAGCCTTTTTAGTCCCTATGACTTAAGTCTTTTATTTATTTTGGTAAACTTATATTATATGTTAAAAGGAAATTTTGAACTCACGTTTTACAACATTAGCTATTTCACAACTTGAAGTTTTTTTTTAAATGTCAGAAGTCGGTCTTATATGTAATGCCTCCCGGAAGGGGGTGTTACATTAGGTGGTATCAGAACAGTTCATCCTGTTAAGCCAGAGTATGGACTGATTGTGCTTAGGTAGGTAGAAATTCCTGTGTGTATTGTCCATTTCCTTGTCTCTTGTTTGAGATGTTGAAAAAGGATTGCATGAGTTACTCTAGGTTGGATGTTAGTAGTTACTGTTACATGGTTACATGAAGTTGAGGACTGACTAACTCAATATGTAATGTTCTATATGGACAGGAAACTATGACTTCAACTAGGCAAACTAGGAGAATAAGGGTTCTTCAAGTAAGAGTCCAATTAGATGACTGAACTCGTGTAGAATTATTTGTACCTACACCCTTTAGAGTGGTACCTCTAGTGTGAGTAGAGCCCAAGTTTGAGTCTTTTGGGTTGTGGATAGGTTTGTCTTGGTTTTGTTGTGTGTTGTATTGTTTGGTTTTTGAAAGGAGACGAAAATTGTTTGAATGATTTCACCTGACTTTCATTATAAATTATTTAGTTTGACTTCAAAGGAACATTATAGCTCGTGGTAGAGGCGTAATTATGAACCCTGGACAAAACAATGAGAGTATGGCTGCAGCAGCTGAGGTGATGCAAATGATGGTGGATGTTATAGTACAACAGAATCGAAGAGCTACCCAACAACAAGAAATGACTGCTGAAACTCAAAATTTATCAAAGTTTCGTCACAACAATCCACCACAATTCAGAGGAGAATTCGACCTGGAGAAGGCGAGTCTTTGGAACTAAGAATTGGAGAAGATATTTGAAGGAATGGGATGCACTGATGCTCAAAAGGTGACCTATGCTACCTTTATGCTCATGGGAAGTGCCAAAGACTGGTAGGCGGAAGCCCAATGATTGATGAGAGCTGAGAGAACCATAATAACTTGGGAAGTCTTCAAGAATAAATTCTTAGAGAAGTACTTTCCAGCCAATGCAAGGTACACAAAGGAGATGGAGTTCCTTGGGATGAAACAAGGGGGAATGACTATTAGTGAGCACGCTGCTAAATTTGAATGCTTGTCGAAGTTCTCAAGGTATCTTCAGCTACAGTCTGATAAGGAGTGGAAGTGCCGCAAGTTCAAAGAATAATTGAGGTATGACTTGAAGTAAGCGATTATACCTTTGGGAATTGAGCAATTCCCAGTTTTGTTGGATAAGTGTCACTAGATTGAGGAGTTGGATCAATCATAAGAGACGAGAAAACGTAACTTTGGACCATCTAGGTTCCAAAAAGGAAGGAGATGTGAAACTAATCGATTCCAGTAAAAATTGTATGTACAACCATCGGAGAGTCAATCGCAACAACGAACAAAAGGAGGAAGTACTAGTGGCAATAAATTTAGTCAGACCATGAAATTTTTACCACATTGTAAGAGGTGTGGAAGGAATCAATTAATAAAGGAGTGTACGAGAAAGGAAATGATCTGTTTCAAGTGTAGGAAGCCCGGACACAATCCCAGAAGATGTACCCGATCGAAGAAGGAGTCTTCCATTAGCAATGTATGTGCGAAAAGATCCCAAACCGAAGAAGGAGTCTATACATTAAGTGGAGCAGAAGCCTCCCAATCTGAAGGTCTAGACGAGAAAGATTGTATTATAGGGAATAAGTCTTGAAATTGTACTGTTTGATTTTAGGTTGACCCATTCTTTTGTCTTGACTAATAAGAAGGAACTTTCAACTTGGAAACCTTGGTTTTCAATGATTGCAGATGAAAGTTTGAATTTGATTTTTAGTTTTGAACCATTAGCCATGCTAAGCTGTTCGGATGTTTTTTCAAAATATTTTGTTGGGATTAATCCGTCCAAGATACAATTTGAATCTGCCCCTATGTTAAATAGTGTGACAGTCTTAAGGACAAAATCATCAATTTTGATGTTTATGTTAATAAAGAATTTTTTAATTTTCATTTGATTGATAATTTGTGCAAAAAATTATTCGTCTTCTTGATTTTTAGTCTTTTGACTTTTTTGACTTTTGTTTTTTGGAATTGTATCTTTATCAGAATTAGTTTGAATATCTTGAAATTGGGC
Organism: Ormosia semicastrata; assembly: GCA_029884595.1. Lineage (NCBI taxonomy): Eukaryota > Viridiplantae > Streptophyta > Magnoliopsida > Fabales > Fabaceae > Ormosia > Ormosia semicastrata. The sequence goes on along the minus strand of JAQQTO010000060.1, from coordinate 36,446,337 downwards.
TATTATAATTTGATGCAAGCTTTGCTGTTCTTTAAGTTGTTTAACTTCGATTTTCATATTATTAATTTCATATTGAAGATCTTGGATTGTTACAGTTTTCTTAGAATTTTTCTTTTCAAGTTTTCTAAGTGTTTATGTAAGATTATATTTATTTTGGATTATCGGTTCTTTGAAAGATTTAGAGGAACTTGCTTCCATTAAAGATTTTATCTTTTCTAAATAGACTTTCCTATCTTGAGGATCATCAATTGAATTAAGAATTTCGAACAGGAGATGTTGCAACTTTGTTAAGACATTGATTTCAAGAGAATCTGAATCTTTTTCAGATGATATATCATTATTTTGAATTTGGTTTAAATCTTTAGAGGATTCTTTATCAGACTCTTCTTCGGATGATTCGACTAAAAAATTATTAATTTGTTCTTCGATAATTGGTTCAAGGTTTAAAAATTTTATCTTCTTTTTTAACCTACAGTATTTACTAATATGACCAGGTTTGCCACAATTATAGCAAATTATAGGTTTTTTTGTGATTTTGATATTATCAATTGAAGGTTTGGACTTAAATTCTTGTTTAAGTCTTCTGGGTTTAGTGTTTGCTTTATGTTTGTAATATCGAGTTTTCTGGATACGATCAGATTTTGGTTGTGGTTTAGGCTTCCTCCTAGTATAGGAAGACCAAATTGTTTGCAGAATGTTCCAAAGTCCCGCTTGGTTTGGACCTTTTCTCTGGCAAGTTAGGCTTGAATCTTGTCATCTTGGCAGATTTTCAGGGCTACCTTTTGGATGAAGGCAATGAGTTGTCCATAACTCAATTACTCATATGGGATTTCTCCATTTGAGGATTGATTTCTGATCTTGTCACGAACCTTGTCGCCTAAGGATTTTGGAAGACCAGCAAGAAATTTTTCTTTCCAAAAAGGCTGTTGACTATCTTCTTTGGTGTAAACCCTAGTCAAGAAGGTGTCTCTATACCACCTAAAGTCAGCTAGAGTTTTTCATTTTAAGTTTGAAAGAAGTTCGACAGATCTATCTTTCTATAAAGACGGATCTCCTATGAAATGTTGGCCAATTGTTAAGATTAAATTGTTGATAGCATTAGGAATTGGCTTCCCATCACTGAGGATTATATTGCCATCGACATCAGTTTTGACTGCTTCCGCAATCTTGACCTTTCGGTCAACAGAGATATAATTATCCCACCAACCTTTAAGCAGGTCAGAAAATCCTGAAACAAGGATTCTGACGATGACTTCTTCAGGACAGTCATACGAAGTTTGATAAGCAGTAGACACCATGGTCAAATGCTGAAGAGTGTTGGTAATAGCATATTCAGTCATACCATCAATGTTCCACTCATAGATGTTGTTTGCGCTGAAGCTTCTGAAGTTTGGATTTCGTTCTTCAAGCAACAAGTCTGGAGCTGTTGCTCTTTGATATTAGAGTTTTGAAGGATTTCCAGTTAGGAGTTTGGCTAATTGCAGGATTTACCTTAATGACAGAATTAGTTTCAGTTTCAATTTCTGAACAATCAGATCCCAATTGTGAACTAGATTTTCTAATTATGTTAATGATAAGATTTTTATCTTTAAATTTACTAGTCTTTGATTCTTAGGTTTGTGGTGTATCAAGGGCAACTAAGTTTAGTCTTTCCATAAATTCATTAATAAGGTTTTGGTTAGATGGTTTATTTAAAAGTTTTATACTATCTTTAAGCTGTTTGCTAACTTTGAATGGTTTGAAAAGAGGTTTTTCAATTGATTTAGGAGGTTTTGTTTCATCAGTTTTGGTTCCCGAAGTGGAAGGTTTATCTAAAAGTTTATTAGTTAATTTTTCACCTAAAACTTGAAGGTATTTTTTTGTAGAATTATTTTGTTCCATAAGACTTTTAATATCTTACAAATTGATTGGCTCATCTTCTACTTTAGTCTTGAAAGGATAAGCTAAGACATGATTATTATCTTTGTCTTTTATGTTTGGGATAAGATATTGACTAGAAGGAGATAATTTAGATTTGATTAACTCGCCATCTTTGCGATGCCAAACAGTAAGAACATTAGCTAATTTATCTTCAATCAGACCAATGCTCCAAGGATATTCAATTTCATTCCTAATCATGTAGGCATGAAACCAGTTGAAGAAAGGAATATGTTGTTTGACTTTGTTGAGAAATTCATAGAACTTCTCTTGGATTTCAATTCTATTTGATCCCTTAAAATTTTTGAAAAACCATTTCCTTTGCGGAGTCCATTCCGTAGAATAGAAGTCTTTCCTAAGGGTTTCCTTACCTATAAAGAATTCAGATAACATGGACATCATCATTAAGAGAGGAATAGGTTGGAGATTGAATAGATCTCTGATCATCTTCGTCTTCACGTTGGTACGTAGGTCTTGGGATGCTTGATGACTTATCTAGTCCCCGAAGATTGATTGTAGATGGAGTAGATTGAATTGTAGAGAAAGATTTTTGGGAAACTGCAGATCTGAAATCTTCTGATCTGGAGGATGAAGATCTAAAAAATCTAGAAGAGCTGAACGAATTTCTCCTATTGAAGGCTAGTTCAACTCTACCTGATTAATGTTGGTTGATCTCCTGAATTTCAGGTGTTTCTCTGGGCAAAAATGGAGTTGCTTTATCCATAATCCATTTCTCAGGGAGGATTACATCTTCCCATCGGATTTGTTTAGGGACAACTATGTTGGCCTTTGTTATATCTGTCAGGAATAAAGCTAAAGGGATTGATTTAGGCTTCATGTCTAAGCCACAGACTTTGATGTTTAAGAATAACGTGTCTAGAATATTTTTGTCCTTTAGACTAGCAGTCCTATTAGGATAACAATTAAAATAGATTGGACCATGACCAAGACTAATTTCAATAGTTCCTAGAAGTGAATCATAGAATTAATTATGTTTTATGTCTCTTAGACAGAGCAGAACAGATATGTTTAGTCTTTCTCTAATTAAAGGTTTGACAGCTACCTGCACACATCCAATATGTAGATAGTTGTATTTGTTGGCTTGACCTTTTAAGGTCTCTTGGCAGAGAAGATGAAATTCTTCATCATCACCTTCAATGGTGATTTGTTTCTCTACAGTCCTGATAATCTAATCAGAAGTTCGGAAGAATCGTCCTTCAGGTTTATAAAGTTCATTGTTTGGGATTCTGGGGATCTCCCAGTCATCCATGTCTTAATTTATGTTTTGAAAACAAATTTCTTCATTAAAGATGTTCATTGTAGATGGATCAATTTGTTGCTCAGTGAGCGATGATGAAAAGGATTGAGAAAATTTGAAAGTAAACTTAGAAGACAGAGAACGCAACATGGCAAAAGATTTAAAATATAAAGAACAAAAATGAAAGACAGAATATAAGAAGATAAACGCAGGAAATAGCAAGAAAGAGAATAAAATAGAAAGAAAATAAATAGCTGATAGCATATATGAACTTAACCCCTGATATCATTACCCTCATTTGATTCCATAGATTTGTAACTGAAAAATTTAAGTCAAATTTTATCCTTTGAACTAGATCTTAAAATTATCATGTTTCATACTTTGATTTATGTATGAATTAATTATTATCTTCTAAACAATTTGTCAAAATTTTAATTGATCATACTTGGATCTTTAGCCACCGCATTTATTTATCAGTTCTTAACCATGGTCACCACTGTACCTCATCCTTCACTATCTGTGGCGACATCGTCGAATTAGACTTACCGCCTCCCCAGGACTTACTGCTACAGCCCCACAGAATAGATCCAACATCAAGCATTATGTACCATCCAGTTAAGAAAGGATAACATACAGATGCATACTATCCAGATCTAGATATAATAACAACATTATTATATAGTTCAGTTAAGATAATAAATAAAGCAGATAAACATCAAAGAAGAATAATGATTGATCGATATAATAACATTAATATCCAGTTTAATAAGATAATAAATAACTTAAATCCACCATTTACATTCCTACTTCCCCATCGAGGCTCGATATATATATATATATATATATATATATATATATATATATGCTACCAACACAACATAAATCACGCAAGAGAATTCTCAAACCAATCTATTCATATAAGATTTGAGGGAACAAGAAGTGATAGAAGTAAGGTAGAGATTGCACAAAACCCTTACCTTATTCCCTTGTTGATAGAATTTATCTCCTCTCTCCTTAGTTCCTCCTAAGGTCCTTGTTAATGGTGCTTCTTTCCTTTCTTTCCTTTTTTTCTTATCTCTTTTCTTCTACTGCCAACTAAGCAAAAATGACAAAGAAAGGTGAGTGTGTGTGTATTTTGTAACACCCACCTTAGGATGCCACATTTATGTTACATAATTACCAAATTAACCTTATATAGATAACGTACATTGTAGGGAAAAATACGAAATTCAAAATTTCCTTAATAACAAGAAAATAAACTTAGCAGAAAATAAAACATCACAGCATCATTACAAATAATTTACATCATTTATACATATCCAAGTCTCTTGTTATACATATACAAGCCTTTAACACTATCATACTGTAAATATTACAAACTAGTCACTCCAAAAATTATAAACACTATTTACATTGACATCTTTGCCCAAGTACTACTAGGCAGCTGAGCCCTCAGAAGTAGTCGGACCCTCAGATGGATCCTCCTCAGATTCCCCGAGTGGGGGAATTCCAACTCTACGTAAAGTCCAGGGAGGAAATGTCCGAGTGGACGATACAACACTACCCTCTCTAGGGGTGCGATAGTACGCTCCCCAGTGCTGCCTAATGGATATAGGGAACTCTAACTGTACATAAATAGTAACAGAAAAGTAAGGGTTCCCTGACTGTAGCCTACTCAATCTAATATTTACATCTCCTAAATAATATATACTCTCTCTCTCAAGATCTTCAGTCCATGCCTCGTCCCCTCCGATGAATGTCAGTCTCATGTAACCCAGAAAGCTAGGGATTTCCACCGCCATCAAAACTCAAGATTTTCAACAGAATCTGGACCTTCCTCTGCTTTTCGCTCTACGGCTGGCTCGAGGTCTTAACAACATATAAACATAATACAACATATACATACAAGAGGTGAGATCACCTACGCCAGTACCAGTATGGTAGCAATGAAGATAATCACATCCAAAATATCATACAGCAGTCATACTATAATTACAGTTATGCCACTAACATTATATCTCAACATTACACAGGAAATAAATAAGAATTACGATTATACTATTTTCAATACTCAAGTATTTAATATATTAATTACTACAAGCAAGAATTACAATGATATCTTATCTATGAATGCAAATGTAAATGCAATGTACACTGACTCAATATCCTACTCTATGGAGCTACAACTCAAGTTAGAAAGAATGACTGAAAAGATCTGTCGACACCAACGTGCTTCAGACCACGTGCTCATTTTCTGCACATCTAGCACATGCACGACAGTCTTTAACAAATCATGATTAGGGATAGTGTCTCGGTCCGGATCATTGGTGTGTTGCATCGGTCTAACCCACGGTACAGAAGAGCTACCAACTGTCCATTGTAGGCAACCCGCACCCCAATGCCCCCAAGGTCAACAAGTGACCTACACTACGCTTATCGCACCCACTCAGGAGGTGTAATCTCTCCTAGGCAACTTGCCTTACACAGTCCTTTGGACTTTTCCAATGCATATACTATGCACCATTCGCAATTTCTATTAATATCACATGTACAATGTTCATATAATAATTTAACAGCAGTAATACTGTAATTTAATCACGTAGTCATATTCTCGTATATTTTCATTCGCGACTCAATTCTATCGCCTTTTTGAATCACGTAGTGATTTTTCAACGTTTTTCAATCGCGTGATTATTTTTCATATGTTTTGAATCAGAATTACTGTTTTATTCAATTTAATATTAAAATTACTGTATTTCTCATATATTTGCAAAATAGTCCCTTAAAATACATAAATTACATTTTTATCCCTCAAAACAAATTAATTATATTTTCGTTCTTCAAAACACATAAATTACATTGTTGTCCCTCAAAATAGAGTATTTTCACTATAGTCCCTCAAAACTTTATATTTACATAATGACCCCATATTTCCATAATATTTCCAATTAAATCCCTTTCTCATAAAATTTACAAAAATTTACAGTATAAGTTTTGCTACAGTATATATTTCACATACACACATATTATCAGTTCCTTAAGCATTATAGCATACAGGCAAGAATCGAAATAAAATCAGATCTCATAGATACTACACGTACAGACATAGAAACACAAGCAGTCACATCCCAAATACAATCCAAACATAGAAACACAATCAAGCACATCTCAATACAAATCAATCAATACAGTCCAAGAACCTCAAACAATAGGTGAATAAATCCTTAAGGATTTTTCACCGAATAAACCATCCTCATACTACCAGAACATGGGTGGTAAGGTTGAGTCTCCCTCTTACCTCTTGAAGACAAGCTTTGTAAGCTTCCCTCCCTTGCCTTGAAACTTTGTTAATCTTCTAACAAGCCCTAAAATTTTCAAGAAAAATTAGTGAAGGACCATACAAGAATCAAGGTTGAAAACCATGGAAAAATCATGGTTAATAAAATTAAAATCAAACTTGAAATTCTTGAATCAAAGCTTACCTTTTTAGGAAGAAGATTGAAGAAGCTTAGATTGAAGAAACTTTGAACAAAGTAGGATATTAGAGTAGAGTTTAAGTTAAAACAACCAAAAGATGAGTGTTTAGAAAGGATAGATGGTGTGATTTTGGAGGTGGTGACCGATTGGAAGAAGAAAGGAAAATGAGAGAAAGAGGCGTGAGTTTTTTCCTTGGAACTTTGAGAGAATTAGCTTATGTTTTGATAAGTAAAAAGTGAATAATGAGGGAGTGAGAATGCTGCTGCCCAGCCGTGTGATAACACATGAAATGTGGATAATTTTGCTTGAAAAATTTATCTAATTTTGAGTGCAAAAGACAGCTGCCAACCGTGGATGAATTTGTGATATTTGGAGAGATTGTTTGCATGGTTATCCACTCCTTCTAGTTGCCCCATGAGCTGCTGCCGTGCTGTGTTCTTTGTGAATGACGTGAGTGAACTTTGCTTGCTTAAGTAGCCATGCATTAATTGCACAAGGACACTCACTTCTCATTGGTCACAAGCTTGACTTTGCATGGCATTTGAACACTCAAATATTACATAGAAGCTTCTCAAATTCTGCTGGACGGTGGGCTGCTGCTGGACGTCCATTCTGCATGCTGGGCCGTCTCCAATTCTGCTCCATTTAGCTGCTGGACCGTGGCATGTTTAGGTGAGTTTAACTCCTTAATTTGTTGTTAATCTAAGCTTAATTGCTAGTTAGTTTATTAGCTATTTGATTGGATTTAATTTTCTAACCATACTTACTTAATCCTTCAAGTATATAACTAATCTAATTTAACATATTTAGCTTGTATCTAATACATATTTAACATGCATCATTACTTCTAATTAGAGTTAGAATATTAAATTAAGGATTAAGTTATAACAATTCCCTAATCAAGTTAGTTTACTTAATTTCTTAATTAGGTAATTAGGACAACTAAATTAAAGTTAATTAGTTTCCTAAATAAAAGTCAAGCAATTTATGTTGACTCAATCTTATCCATTAATCTTATCTATGATGAATATTACTTGATAGTTTTGGTAGAATTTGTTTTATACCATTGATTTGATCAATGATGAAGATCAAAGCTCCTAAGTCAAGCTTCAAATCTAATGGTCCACAAGGAAGTCTAAACTTCTTTCCTTGACCAATTTTCATTGGTTAGAAAAGTCTAGCCAATTGTTTTGACTATATCCTATTGGTTCACTTTAATTTTACTTACAAAAAATGTTCTAAACACTTTTTCTTATTAATTAAAACTTATCGGGTCTAACATTCATAGCAACGACTGCTATAAACGCAATCACTGATATTTATCAGTACAATATTATTATTTTTACGAGATAGATTCTAAAAATTTAAAAGATTCTTTTCTCGAGTCACTCGGTTCGGGTTTAGTAAGATCCCCGTTTCCAAATAAGGCGATCAAATTTCCCACCACGAAAAATTATTATTTTTCCTAGCCGAGCAAATCACACAAAATGATCAAGTATGATCTCAGAACAGTCAAATTATTTTTATACCACAAAGAAAATACCAAAACAGTGTAATTCTACTATTATCATTCATATAGTCAGAATTTGGGGTGTTACAACTCTCCCCCTCTAAAATAAAGTTTCGTCATCGAAACTTGACTTATACTTAACACAAAAATGGATACTGCTCTCTAATCTTTTCTTCCAATTCCCATGTGGCTTCACCACTTACGTCGTTCCAAACTACTTTAACTAATGCAATGTCGTTTCCTCGAAGCTGCTTTATCCTTCGGTCTTCAATCCTGACTGGAACTGTCTCATAGGTCAAGTTCTCCTTTAGTTGTACAGTGTCTGGTTTGATAATGTGAGTCGGATCTGGAATATATTTCCGTAATTGTGACACGTGAAATACATTATGAAGATTTGACAAAAACGGCGGCAGCACGACTTGATAAGCCACAAGACCTATCCGATGAAGTATCTGATACGGTCCGATAAACTTGGGTGTAAGCTTCCTCGACTTGATGACTCGTCCAACTCCAGTCATAGGCGTCACACGTAAAAATACATGGTCACCTTCTTCGAATTCCAGTGGTCTTCGCCTTTTATCTGCATAGTTCTTTTGCCGCGTCTGAGCTGTTCTCATCTTGTCTTGGATCATCTTTACCTTTTCAGTTGTCTGCTGCACAAATTCAGGTCCTATCACAGTACTTTCACCATCTTGGTACCAACACAATGGTGTCCTACATCTTCTCCCATATAAGGCTTCATAGGGTGCCATCCCTATACTTGAATGGAAACTATTGTTGTAGGTGAACTCTATCAATGGCAGAAATTCATCCCAACAACCAGTTTGCTCTAGAATGCAAGCCCTCAACAAGTTCTCCAATGACTGAATTGTTCTTTCTGACTAACCATCAGTTTGTGGATGGTAAGCAGAACTCAAATGTAGATTGGTTCCTATGGCTTCTTGTAGACTAGTCCAAAATCTTGATGTGAATCGTGGATCTCGATCAGAAATTATACTGGATGGTACACCATGAAGTCTAACAATTTCATTAATGTATATCTGAGTCAACTTCTCCATTGAGTACTTAATATTAATCGGTAGAAAATGCGCCGACTTCGTAAGCCGATCAATAATTACCCATATAGAGTCGTGACCCTTCCGAGTTCTTGGTAGCCCCATGACGAGATCCATTGCTATGTCATCCCACTTCCATTCAGGAATAGGCAAAGGTTGCAACATTCCTGATGGTCGTTGATGTTCTACCTTGGCCTTCTGACAAGTCAAACAGGATGATACGTACTCAGCTACATCCCTCTTCATTCCTTGCCACCAATACAACTGCTTCAAATCTTGGTACATCTTTGTGGCTCCTAGATGCATACTCAACTTGCTTCTATGAGCTTCATTCAAAATTGATCTCCTAAGTTCTGGATCGTTTGGCACGCAAACTCTCCCTTTGAACTTCAAAATTCCATCAACACCTTCGTTGAATTCTAATTCTGCTCCTTGACTTCTTGCTTCCTTTGCTTCTTGCAGATATTGATCACTATTCTGTCCTTCTCATATTTTATCCATCAGATCATTCGAAATGATGATCATATTCAAACACATCTTCCCCGGTGTCAACTTCACAGATAATCGCATATCCCGAAATTCTTCTATCAACTCCTTCTCCTTCATCATCATAATAGAAACATTAAGCGATTTTCTACTCAAAGCATCCGCTACGACGTTCGCCTTTCCAGGATGATATTGTAACTGAAAGTCATAATCTTTCAGAAACTCGAGGCAACGCCTCTGTCTCATGTTCAACTCTTTCTGGTCGAACAGATACTTCAAACTTTTATGGTCACTAAATACAGTGAACATTGCCCCATAGAGAAAATGTCTCCATACCTTCAACGCAAACACCACTGCTGCTAGCTCTAAGTCATGAGTCGGATAATTCCTCTTATGCACTTTCAATTGCCTCGACGCATATGCCATAACTTTACGGTTCTGCATAAGTACACAACCCAATCCTTGATAAGAAGCATCACAGTACACCTCGAAAGGTTCGTTCGGATCAGGTAGAATCAACACTGGTGAAGTAGTCGGTCTTCGTTTCAACTCCTGAAAACTTTCTTCGCATGCATCAGTCCACACAAACGGTTGATTCTTTCGTGTAAGTTGGGTAAGAGGTCCTGCAACCTTTGAAAACCCTTCTATGAATCGTCGATAGTAACCGGCTAATCCGATGAAACTACGGATCTCCGATACAGTCTTCGGTCTTTCCCATTCAACAACTGTCTCCACCTTCGACGCATCAACTTCAATTCCATCTGCCGATATGACATGTCCCAAGAATTGTACTTCGCTCAACCAAAATTCACACTTGGACAACTTGGCATATAGTTTATTTTCCTTCAAAATTTGGAGAACCACTCTGAGGTGTTCAGCATGTTCCTCCTGACTTCGTGAATAAATCAAGATGTCATCAATAAAGACAACAATAAACTTATCCATGTACGAACGGAAAAGTCTGTTCATGAAGTCTATAAATATTGCAGGTGCATTAGTCACACCAAAAGGCATCACTTGGTACTCATAATGCCCGTATCGAGTCCGAATGCAGTCTTCGGAATATCCTCCACCTTTACACGTATCTGGTGATAACCAGAACGTAAGTCAATCTTAGAAAATATGGTGGCTCCTCGCAATTGATCTAGCAGATCATCAATCCTCGGTAGGGGATATTTATTCTTGATTGTAATCTTGTTCAGCTGCCGATAGTCCACACATAGCCGAGAAGTCCCATCCTTCTTCTTTACCAACAACATTGGAGCTCCCCAAGGTGATACACTTGGTCTCACAAATTGCTTTTCCAACAAATCTTCCAATTGTTTCTTAAGTTCGGTCAACTCTACTAATGACATTCTGTAAGGTGCCATAGATATAGGTCCAGCTCCAGGTACCAAATCAATAGAGAATTCAATCTCCCTTTCTGACGGTAATCCCGGTATATCTTCAGGAAACACTTCAGGAAATTCATTCACTACAAAGATATCCTTCAGAACATCTTCACAGTGAACCTCCAAGGAAGATATCAACAAGTATCCTAGGTCTCCTTCCTTTAAACAAGCTTCCACTTGAGTAGCCGTTAAGAATTTAGAATCCTTAACCTCAGGAAAAACTAACGTCTTACTTGAACAGTCAATCAGGATATGGTTAGAGGATAACCAATCCATTCCTAAGATTACATTAATCTTAGAAAGAAGCAAACAAATCAAATCCACATGAAAGATTCTATTCCTAACACATACAGGGCAATTCAAACATACTTTTGCAGTTATCACAGGTTTATCAGTAGGAGTAACCACAGTCAAATCATATGGCAATGTAGTCACAGTCAATCCCAAGCGCTCTACACAATCACATGTAATGAAAGAATGTGTTGCTCCCGAATCATATAACACTGTTAAAGGGTTACCTTTAATGGCACACTCCTCCATTATCAAGTCCTCAGATTTAGCGGCTTCCTCCCCGCTCATAGTATATACTCGACCACCCGCCTGTGGTCTTGCAAGATCGAACATTGCCCACTGATGGTTCTGCGCTTCAACGATCACAATTTCGGAAAAATGTCCAGGCTTCCCACATCTATAGCGAGATCACCCCCTTATGCTTTGACGGTCTCTAGTAAGATGTCCTTTCCCACACTTAAAACATTTAAGTGCGAAGTTCCATTGAAGTCGTCTTACTACCACTTGAACTTCCCCAACCGATTGTTGTCGATTCGACTTCTTCTTGGTTTAGTGTAGGGTTTTTGTTGATAACGGTTGCCACCGCTACCTCTTCCTTGTTGGAGCCGTGCTGGTCCAAAGTTCTTAGTCCTTGCTGCCCATTAGTTATCGATCTCTTCAATCTTGCGGCACTTGTCCAATAACACTGGAAATTGATCAATATCCACCGTCGCTAAAGCTCTCTTGATGTCAAGTCTCAACCCCTCTTCGAATTTTCTACACTTCCATTCCTCATCTGGATGCATCTGAAAGTACCTCGAAAACTTAGACAAGCTTTCGAACCTTGCTGCGTACTTGCTCACAGTCATTGCTCCTTGCCTCAGACTAAGGAACTCCATCTCCTTAGCATGTTGCACACTCGCTGGAAAATATTTTGCCAAAAACTTCTGTCTAAAGAGCTGCCATGTTATAATTCTTCCTTCAGCTTCAATTAATCTTCGAGCTCCTGCCCACTAGGCCTCTCCATCACCAACTAGCACAAACGTCGCGAAAGTAAGTTTTTGCTCATCAGTACAACCTATACCATCAAATATCTTTTCTAATTCCTTAATCCACAGATCAGCCTTCTCTGGATCAAACTCTCCATGAAACTTAGGCAGATTATTCCTTTGAAATTCTGACAAGCTATGAGCATCGTCAGTTGCTCTCTGATTCTGCTGTACAACAACTTTAGCAATCCTTTGTATTGCTGCTATAGCTGCAGCCATATTCTGATTTTCATTGCCGGCGTTCACATATTCTGCTCTAGTATTAACACGCCCTCTTCCTCGTCCAGCCATTTCATCTTTCTCAAGTCAACTGGACAACACAAATCAGAGTTGAAGTCAATCTTCTAGTAATATGATTTCCTTTCCGACAAACAAACACAGAGAAACACGCAACTTAAACAAGACAGACCTAACCACAAACCCAAAAGACTCTAACTTGGGCTCTGATACCAACTAATGTAACACCCACCTTAGGATGCTACATTTATGTTACATAATTACCAAATTAACCTTATATAGATAACGTACATTGTAGGGAAAAATACGAAATTCAAAATTTCCTTAATAACAAGAAAATAAACTTAGCAGAAAATAAAACATCACAGCATCATTACAAATAATTTACATCATTTATACATATCCAAGTCTCTTGTTATACATATACAAGCCTTTAACACTATCATACTGTAAATATTACAAACTAGTCACTCCAAAAATTATAAACACTATTTACATTGACATCTTTGCCCAAGTACTACTAAGCAGCTGAGCCCTCAGAAGTAGCCGGACCCTCAGATGGATCCTCCTCAGATTCCCCGGGCGGGGGAATTCCAACTCTACGTAAAGTCCGAGGAGGAAATGTCCGAACGGACGATACAACACTACCCTCTCTAGGGGTGCGATAGTACGCTCCCCAGTGCTGCCTAATGGATATAGGGAACTCTAACTGTACATAAATAGTAACAGAAAAGTAAGGGTTCCCTAACTGTAGCCTACTCAATCTAATATTTACATCACCTAAATAATATATACTCTCTCTCTCAAGATCTTCAGTCCATGCCTCGTCCCCTCCGATGAATGTCAGTCTCATGTAACCCAGAAAGCTAGGGATTTCCACTGCCATCAAAACTCAAGATTTTCAACAGAATCTGGACCTTCCTCTGCTTTTCGCTCTACGGCTGGCTCGAGGTCTTAACAACATATAAACATAATACAACATATACATACAAGAGGTGAGATCACCTACGCCAGTACCAGTATGGTAGCAATGAAGATAATCACATCCAAAATATCATACAGCAGTCATACTATAATTACAGTTATGCCACTAACATTATATCTCAACATTACACAGGAAATAAATAAGAATTACGATTATACTATTTTCAATACTCAAGTATTTAATATATTAATTACTACAAGCAAGAATTACAATGATATCTTATCTATGAATGCAAATGTAAATGCAATGTACACTGACTCAATATCCTACTCCATAGAGCTACAACTCAAGTCGGAGAGAATGACTGAAAAGATCTGTCGGCACCAACGTGCTTCAGACCACGTGCTCATTTTCTGCACATCTAGCACATGCATGACAGTCTTTAACAAATCATGATTAAGGATAGTGTCTCGGTCCGGATCATTGGTGTGTTGCATCGGTCTAAACCACGGTACAGAAGACCTATCAACTGTCCATTGTAGGCAACCCGCACCCCAATGCCCCCAAGGTCAACAAGTGACCTACACTACGCTTATCGCACCCACTCAGGAGGTGTAATCTCTCCTAGGCAACTTGCCTTACACAATCCTTTGGACTGTTCCAATGCATGTATTATGCACCATTCACAATTTCTATTAATATCACATGTACAAGGTTCATATAATAATTTAACAGCAGTAATACTATAATTTAATCACGTAGTCATATTCTCGTATATTTTCATTCGCAACTCAATTCTGTCGCCTTTTTGAATCACGTAGTGATTTTTCAACGTTTTTCAATCGCGTGATTATTTTTCATACGTTTTGAATCAGAATTACTGTTTTATTCAATTTAATATTAAAATTTACTGTATTTCTCATATATTTACAAAATAGTCCCTTAAAATACATAAATTATATTTTTGTCCCTCAAAACAAATTAATTATATTTTTGTTCTTCAAAACACATAAATTACATTGTTGTCCCTCAAAATAGAGTATTTTCACTATAGTCCCTCAAAACTTTATATTTACATAATGACCCTATATTTCTATAATATTTCCAATTAAATCCCTTTCTCATAAAATTTACAGAAATTTACAGTATAAGTTTCGCTACAGTATATATTTCACATACACACATATTATCGGTTCCTTAAGCATTATAGCATACGAGGCAAGAATCGAAATAAAATCGAGATCTCACGGATACTACACGTACAGACATAGAAACACAAGCAAATCACATCCCAAATACAATCCAAACATAGAAACACAATCAAGCACATCTCAATACAGTCAATCAATACGGTCCAAGAACCTCAAACAATAGGTGAATAAATCCTTAAGGATTTTTCACCGAATAAACCATCCTCATACTACCAGAACATGGGTGGTAAGGTTGAGTCTCCCTCTTACCTCTTGAAGACAAGCTTTGTAAGCTTCCCTCCCTTGCCTTGAAACTTTGTTAATATTCTAACAAGCCCTAAAATTTTCAAGAAAAATTAGTGAAGGACCATACAAGAATCAAGGTTGAAAACCATGGAAAAATCATGGTTAATAAAATTAAAATCAAACTTGAAATTCTTAAATCAAAGCTTACCTTTTTAGGAAGAAGATTGAAGAAGCTTAGATTGAAGAAACTTTGAACAAAGTAGGATATTAGAGTAGAGTTTAAGTTAAAACAACCAAGAGATGAGTGTTTAGAAAGGATAGATGGTGTGATTTTGGAGGTGGTGACCGATTGGAAGAAGAAAGGAAAATGAGAGAAAGAGGCGTGAGTTTTTTCCTTGGAACTTTGAGAGAATTAGCTTATGTTTTGATAAATAAAAAGTGAATAATGAGGGAGTGAGAATGCTGCTGCCCAGCCGTGTGATAACACGTGAAATGTGGATAATTTTGCTTGAAAAATTTATCTAATTTTGAGTGCAAAAGACAGCTGCCAATCGTGGATGAATTTGTGATATTTGGAGAGATTATTTGCATGGTTATCCACTCCTTCCAGCTGCCCCATGAGCTGCTGCCGTGCTGTGTTCTTTGTGAATGACGTGAGTGAACTTTGCTTGCTTAAGTAGCCATGCATTATTTGCACAAGGACACTCACTTCTCATTGGTCACAAGCTTGACTTTTCATGGCATTTGAACACTCAAATATTACATAGAAGCTTCACAAATTCTGCTGGACGGTGGGCTGCTGCTGGACGTCCATTCTGCATGCTGGGCCGTCTCCAATTCTGCTCCATTCAGCTGCTGGACCGTGGCATGTTTAGGTGAGTTTAACTCCTTAATTTGTTGTTAATCTAAGCTTAATTGCTAGTTAGTTTATTAGCTATTTGATTGGATTTAATTTTCTAACCATACTTACTTAATCCTTCAAGTATATAACTTATCTAATTTAACATATTTAGCTTGTATCTAATACATATTTAACATGCATCATTACTTCTAATTAGAGTTAGAATATTAAATTAAGGATTAAGTTATAACAATTCCCTAATCAAGTTAGTTTACTTAATTTCTTAATTAGGTAATTAGGACAACTAAATTAAAGTTAATTAGTTTCCTAAATAAAAGTCAAGCAATTTATGTTGACTCAATCTTATCCATTAATCTTATCTATGATGAATATTACTTGATAGTTTTGGTAGAATTTGTTTTATACCATTGATTTGATCAATGATGAAGATCAAAGCTCCTAAGTCAAGCTTCAAATCTAATGGTCCACAAGGAAGTCTAAACTTCTTTCCTTGACCAATTTTCATTGGTTAGAAAAGTCTAGTCAATTGTTTTGATACAAGCTAAATATGTTCTAAACACTTTTTCTTATTAATTAAAACTTATCGGGTCTAACATTCATAGCAACGACTGCTATAAACGCAATCACGGATATTTATCAGTACAATATTATTATTTTTACAGATAGATTCTAAAAATTTAAAAGATTCTTTTCTGAGTCACTCAGATTCGGGTTTAGTAAGATCCTCCGTTTCCAAATGAGGCAGATCAGAATTTCCCCGGCCTGAAAAATTATTATTTTTCCTAGCCAGGAGCAAATCACACAAAATGATCAAGTATGATCTCAGAATAGTCAAATTATTTTTATACCACAAAGAAAATACCAAAACAGTGTAATTCTACTATTATCATTCATATAGTCAGAATTTGGGGTGTTACATATTTGATGGTCAAAGGCGTTGGAGAGTGGATGGGGGGATAAGGATGAAACTACTTAATATACTGTCATTAGTGGGTGTAAGAGATTTATTTCTTAAGGATACTTTGATTTTTCGTTGCTGTGTTTTCTAATATCTATAAGTGTTATGAAAAATTTTAGAACTTTATTTAGTTTCTATACTCATCATTTAATAACTATCTATACATACCATTGACAGTCATTAAGCTTTATTACTCCTTTGTAAGTTAAGATAAACTTAAAGAGTTAAACTAATACACTTACAGGTATCTGCCTTAACCAAAAATCATTTCTAGAATAATCTCCATCCTCTCTTTAGCATCTCCACAAAATTTCATGATTTTTCCAAGCTACTCTCTTATTTTATTTGACTTTTAATCACTCATTCTATTTTATTAAAAATACCAAACTAACTTATTTAATTTCCTAAAAATTACCACAAATTATTCTAATTATTTGGGATCCTAAAATAAATTTTTCATATTTATTTTCATAATCTAAGTAGTTAATGCTAAGTTTTGAATTAATATAAGCTATTTTTCACGTCTTGTATTATAGCATTATGCCTAAACTAACTCAATAAATTACCAGAATTAACATGTAACTCACACAAGTGTTAATAAGTTATTGTAACAATCATTAAGGTTAACAGGTCAAGGAGGATATTACAAGGTCACTCTTTCCTCACCCCTATGATCCCTATAAAAGCTGTGATTATCATGGTAAGAAGGACTTTTTGGCTGAAATAATTCGAGAACCTACCATAGAATCTCCATGGTCTCTACTTACAGCAAGGACAAAACATTGACATTGTCTGTGGGGATCTTCGGAAAAACAAAAATTTCCACCCTCTTTTAGTACTCATCATGAAAAGCAAGTATGGTGGTAGCTTGGTAGTAGCTGCTAATTTCTTGCTTTGCATTGAAGCAAACTTTTTTTTTTGTTTCAAGTTTCTATATTGTTTGGGTTGCTCTTATTTGAGCATTGCCTGTAACATTCTCTTATACCTGTTAGACTTGTATATGGTTACAGAGGTAGCATAATACTTGCTTGACATGGCTATTTAATTTTGTGGTTTTTTGAGTTAGTTTAGTCACTTTGCTATAACATTACGTGTGGAAAATAGCTATTGTTAGCTCAGGAAATGGCATCAACTGCTTAGTTAATGGAAATAAATATGGAGAATTTGTCTCTAGGTCACAAATGTGTAGAATGTGATATGGTTAATTTTTTAGAGTTAACTGAACCAGTTTGATATTTTTAGGTACACTGAGTGACTATTTAAGTACTACATTGATGAATCACAGATATGAAAACTTTTGGAAATAATGAAATTAGCATTGAGATTGTGAATGCTTATGTCTTGAAGCATATCAATGAAGTTTTTGATGATAACAAAGTCAAGATGAAGACCAAGATCAAAAGAGGTATATTTGGTATAGGTTATAGGACCTAGCATATCAATGTAAAATGCTCTCAATATATCTCAATTATCTCCAAATGATTTTTGAAAGATCTTTTATAAATCAACTTAATGTCCAAAGTTCATGTTTTAAAGAATTCTTGATTTTAATCTTGGTTTTTGTAACTCAAGTTCACATATTAAACAAATCCAATGTTTTCTAAGTTAGAAATGGTCATCAAGCTTCATTGGACTTGAAAAATGTGTTTAAGGGCCATTATAATCTATTACATAGTGCTTGTAATCAATTACAAGCCAAACAGAGGCCTTGTAATTGATTACATTGATATTGTAATTGATTACAAGCATGGCCGAAGCCTTGTAATTGATTATATAGAGGTTGTAACCGATTACATCCCGCCTAGAAAGCCAAGAACACATTCAAGCAGCCATGTAATCGATTACATAGAGTGGATAATTGATTACGATAGGCCTGACATTAGCCAACGACTATTTTATCAGCATTTAAAGCTACCCATTAATACAACCAACTGCTCCTTTGATAAAAAATAGTTTAAATACATGTCTTGGGTCATCATTAATGGCTAACCAATAACTTGAAACATATTTTCTGTCACTATAATCTGTGAATCAATCATTGAATCATTTGTGCTCTATTTTTGTAACAATTTGAGACATTCCTAAAGAGCATTCTAGGACTTCAATTTGTATTACATACTCTTGTGATAGTTTCATCTTATAAACACTTTGATTCTTTGTAAAGAGGGTAAGGTATCCCTCAAACATTTGTAAGAGTGAGGTATCCCTTTGGAATTGAGGCTCACACACAAAGGGTGAGGTATCATAAGGAGTGTTGAGTGCTTTAGATTGTAAAGGTTGTGAGCACCTATTAAAGCTTGAACATATAGTGAAAATCTCGAGTGAATGCATGAGGACTGGACGTAGGCCACAAGTGGATTGATGGCTGAACTAGGATAAACCCTTTGTTTGATCTTCTAAACTCAACTCTATTACATTTGTGTCTATATTATATGCATGCTTGAACACTCTATGTTTTTGTTGGTTCAATTGTGAGTGAAAGTATTCATTCTTCTTTATCCATTCTTCTAAATTGATTAATAACTTCAACAAAAATTGATAATCAAATAATTTGCAAAAGATTTGCAAAAATATTTTACAAACTCAATTCACCCCCCTCTTGAGTATTGAGGTCACTTGGTAACAAGTGGTATCAGAGCTAAACTCTTGTGTAAAGAGTTTAGTAGCTTCAAGAGAAGTGATGGCTTCAAATGGTTTTTCCAATGAAAGTTCTTCTATAAATAGACCTCCCTTTTTCAATGGGGAAGGTTATACCTATTGGAAAGAAAGGATAAAATTTTTTATTGAAGCTATTGATTTGGATGTGTAGGATACGGCTGAATAATGGCGCTTTTGTTCCCACATGTATTGTTGTTGGTGTAAGAATCAATATACCAAGAAGTGAATGGACTGATGAGGACAAAAAAAAGGGTCGATACAATTTGAGAGCTAAGACCATCATTACCACATCCTTGGGGAATGATGAATACTTTAGGATGTCAAATTATAAGACTGCCCAAGAAATGTTGGATACCTTACAAGTAACCCATGAGGACACAAGTGAGGTAAAAAGACCAAGAATAAACACTCTCACTCATGAATATGAATTGTTTAGAATGAACCAAGGAGAAAACATTCAAGAAATGCAAAAAAGATTCACACACATCATAAATCATCTTGCTTCATTGAGAAAGACTTTTCCTAATAAAGATCTTATTAACAAAGTGTAGAGTTATTTGAATAGAAATTGGCAATCCAAGGTGATGGCTATTGCAGAATCAAGGAATCTATCCATAATGACACTAGCCACTCTATTTGGGAAGCTCAAGAGCATGAATTGGAGCTAAATAGGCTCAATCAAACTGAGGAGCGTGACAAGAAGAAAAAGGAGACTGTATTCAAAGCCACATCCACCACAATTAAAGAAGATGATGGAGATAGAGCAGAAAATCTTGAGCTGAATGAAGAGAATCTTAGTCTCCTTGTAAGGAAGTTTGGAATATTCATTAAGAAGAAGGAATTTCAAAGAAGGCAACCTTTCCCTCTAAAGAAGACATATCATATAGGGGAAGGAACCTCATATGCTCCTACATGTTATGAATGCAAAAAATCTAGGCACATGAAGATGGAATATCCTATATACCTTAAGAAGACGAAGAAGTTTGAGAAGAGAGCTTCCAAAGAAAAGAAAGGAAGGAAAGCATACATAGCATGTGAGGACAATGGCATGGATTCTTTCGATAGCTCAGAAAATGAAGAAGCCCATTTATGTCCCATGGCTAGAGGATAAGAAGGAGAGAGTGACACTGAGGTAACTTCTTCTAACCTAGATTCCTCACCTTCTTATAGTGAATTACAAGATGCTTTTGAAGAATTACATGAGGAATCTATGAATGCTCACAAAAATGATTTTATCTTCTAACAAAACAATCTCCTTATCGGTAAAAAAAAAGTTTCTATTTTAAACAAGGAGATTAATGAACTCAAAATTGAGAATGAGACTTTAGGACTTATTGATGCTAATTCATTATGCATAATTTGTTCTTCACATGATAATGCACCCATACCCTTATCTTACTCATCATGTAAAGCATTTGAAATTGAGATTAAGAATTTCAAAAGTACATTTGCAAAATTTACCTTTGGAAAAGATAACTTGAATGTGTTGTTAGGGAAATAAAGATGTGTTTTCCAAAAAGCTGGTTTAGGGTATAATCCCAACAATCAACAAAAGTTTCTCAAGAATCTCTTTCTTTCCTCAAGTACATCAAGTAGTCCATTTATCAAATGTTTTCATTGTGGTAGGAAAAGGCATAGTACCTTAACATGCAATGTTAGAAAGAATATAAAAACCAAGGTCTGAACTAAAATGGTTTGGGTCCCTAAGGGCACCTTGCCTATATCTAACACACAAGGACCCAAGAAAATTTGGGTACCAAAAGTTAAAATCTGAATGTGTGTTGTAGATGTGCTTGAAGACTAAAAGCTCATGTTGGTACCTTGATAATGGATGCTCTAAGCACATGATGGGTGATGGCTCCAAGTTCTCCTCTTTTGTACCTAAGAAGCATGGTCATGTCACATATTGGGGCAACAACAAAGGAAGGATCCTTGGAGTTGAAAAAGTTAGTAAGGTTCCCTCTACTTCAATTAATAATGTCTTGTATGCAGAAGGACTCAAACATAACTTGTTAAGTATAAGTCAATTATGTGATAAGGGAAATAGAGTTATCTTTGACTCTAATTGTTGCATAATTGACGGTAAGGATGATAAGCAAGTTAAGTTGGTTGGTCATAGAATTGATAACATATATATGATTAATCTTGATGATAATACCTCTCAAAATGTAAGATGTCTTATGAGTAAAGAGAGTGATTCATAGCCATGGCATAGGAGAATTACCCATATTCATATGGATCATCTAAACAAAACTGTTTCTAAAGATTTAGTAATTGGTTTACCAAAGCTCAATTTTGAGAAAAATAAACTTTGTGATGCATGTCAAAAGGGTAAACAAGTAAAAGTCTCTTTCAAAGCTAAAAATGTTGTTTCTACTACTAGACCTTTACAACTTTTCCATATAGATCTTTTTGGACCTTCAAGAACTATGAGCTTTTGGGGTAAATACTATGATTTGGTGATTGTGGATGATTACTCTAGATATACATGGACTCTATTCCTTACTCATAAGAATGATACCATTCATGCATTTAGGAAACTTGCAAAGATTATTCAAAATGAGAAAATTTGTAGCATTGCAACCATAAGAAGTGATCATGGTGGGGAATTTGAAAACTAAGATTTTAAAATGTTTTACAATGAAAATGACATTGAGTATAATTTTCCTGCTCCTAGAACTCTACAACAAAATGGAGTAGTTGAAAGGAAAAATACATCTTTAGAGGAGTTAGCAAGAACTATGCTTAATGAAACAAACATTCCTAAGTATTTTTGGGCAGATGCCATAAGTACCGCTTATTATGTTATGAATTGGGCTTTGATAAGGCCAATATCAAAGAAAACTGTCTATGAACTATACAAAGGAAGAAAATCAAACATTCTCCACTTTCATGTCTTTGGTTGCAAATGCTTTATTTTAAATAATGGAAAATATTACCTAGGCAAGTTTGATGCTAAATCCGATGAGGGAATATTTCTTGGTTATTCTCTTAGTAACAAATCCTTTAGAGTTTATAATAAGAGAACAATTACCATTGAGGAGTCAATTCATGTTGCATTTGATGAAATTAACCCAAATGGTCTGAGAAAGGATTTGGTTGATGATGTTACAAAAATCTTGTCAAGAACTCACTTGGAGAATCAAGAGAAGGAGGTCAAGAAGCAAGAAGAAAGCTTATTTGATCCCCCAAGGCAATAAGATTCACAAATCATGGACCTTTTCAAGGAATGGAGGACATCAATATATCATCCTCTTGACAAAGTGATAGGTGATGTATCAAAAGGGGTAATCACTCGAAACTCTCTTAGAGATGCATGTAACCATATGGGTTTTGTCTCTCAGGTTGAACCTAAAGACATAAATGAGGCCATTAATGATGAACATTGGATCTTGTTATGCAAGATGAACTAAACCAATTTGAGAGAAATCAAGTTTGGGAATTAGTTCTAAGGACCAATGATCATCCCATAATTAGTACCAAATAGGTTTTTAAGAACAAACTTGATGAAACAGGTATAATAATTAGAAATAAAGCTAGACTTGTTGCTAAAGATTATAATCAAGAAGAAGACATAGATTATGAGGAAACATATGCTCCCGTAACTAGATTAGAAGCTATAAGAATGCTACTTTCATATGCATGCATCATGGATTTCAAGCTTTATCAAATGGATGTCAAAAGTCCTTTCTGAAATGGTTTTATACAAGAAGGGGTGTATATGGAACAACCTCCTAGTTTTGAAAACTATGAACTACCCAATCATGTTTTTAAATTGAAAAAGGCCTTGTATAACTTAAAACAAGCTCCTAGAGCTTGGTATGAAAAGTTGAGTAAGTTTCTTTTGGAAAAAGGCTTTTCTAGAGGAAAACTTGACATTACTCTCTTCATCAAGCATAAAATGTATGACATACTTTTTGTTCAAATTTATGTTGATGATATAATATTTGGTACTACTAGCAACTCTTTATGTAAGGAATTTGTCAATATTATGTAAAATGAGTTTGAGATGTCTATGATGGGTGAGCTCAACTTCTTCCTTGGTCTCCAAATCAAGCAAACAATGGATGAAACTTTCATAAGTCAATCCAAGTATTGTGAGGAGCTGCTCAAGAAGTTTGGAATAGACAATGCCATGTATATGGCTACACTAATGGGTACTTCTTACTATTTGGACAAGGATGAATGAGGTAAATCTGTAGAAATTTCAAAATATAGAGGTATGATTGGCTCACTCCTTTATCTTACAGCAAGTAAGTCATATATTATGTTTAGTGTATGCATGTGTGCTAGATTTCAAACAAATTCGAAATAATTGGCACTTTATAAATTGGCTTGTGGTATCCTAAGGGTGCCTCATGTAATCTAATTTATTATTCCAATTCTGATTTTGCTAGATGCAAAATGGATAGGAAGAGTAGTAGTGAGACATGCCACTTGCTTAGAAGATCACTAGTTTCTTGGTATAGCAAAAAACAAAATAGTGTGACATTGTCTACAGCTAAAACTGAATATATTGCAGCTGAGAGTTGTTGTGCTTAAATCCATTGGATGAAACAACAACTTCTAGACAATAATCTAGAGGTAGATCACATTCCTATAAGATGTGACAATACTAGTGTAATTAATTTGTCTAAAATTCCCATTTTGTACTTAAGAACAAAATACATAGAAATAAGGCACCATTTCATAAGGGATCATGTTCAAAAAGGTGATTGCATGCTTGAGTTTGTTAAAACCACTAAACAACTTGCTGACATCTTCACTAAGCCTTTGAATAGAGAACATTCTTTTTTATAAGAAGTGAACTTGGCATATTGGATCAATCATGCATCTAAACTCTTACTGCACAATTTTGCTACATAATTAATCATATTGCTGCATAATGTGTCATTTGCTGCATAATTTGTCATCTTGATGCATAACTTGTCACTTTTGCTGCATAAAGTCATAATCTTCTACATAATATATTTTCTTGCTTCATAATCTCAATATTTGCTGCATAATGTGTCATTTTGCTGTACAAATTACCTTGTTTTAATTGTTTTCAAATCCAATACTGACTTGAGTGTCAGAGGTTCCCCCATGTTTGTTTTGCAGGTACTCCATCATGATTAAGTCCTCCAAGTAGCTCAAAATTCACTAATCCTATTAAAGTAGTTTGATACTTGACAAAGGTGGTGATTTTGTAAGAACATATGTTTTAGATCAAGAACTAGTCTATTTTTATGCCCACATGAGGTTTGGAATTGATTTGGGAAGTTTTGAAACTATTTTGGAAGCTTTGGAATTGATCCTATACTATTTGAAGTGTAAAAACTGAATTCAACAAGCTTGTAATCGATTATAGAACCTTTGTAATTGATTACAAAGGCTTTGTCAAGCATCCCAAGCAAAGTCAGAGAGTGTGTAATCAATTACACACACTATGTAATCGATTACAATGTTTCCAGAACACATGTAATCGAATACACTCATCTTGTAATTGATTACAAGGTTCTCAGAGAGCATGTAATCAATTACACATTACATTGGGGTTTTAAAAAGGCCCAGACGCATGAACTGCCATTTTTTACCTGTAATTCATCTTTCTCTCTCCTCGTCTCATGAAACCCTATCCAAAATTTCACTCTTTCTCTATCAATTCTTACCTAAATCACACCATTCCACCTCCATTCTACTTGGATTTCTCCTTTCCATAAAACTCGTAAACCAATTTCCTGCAAAAATCCCCAAAATTCTTTCCCTATCTCCTCTTACATACGTTTTCTCTCTCTAAGCCCTCACACATGAAGCCCACTACTTTCTCACCAGCTTTCCACCTTCCTCCACCACTAAACACCATGCAAATACCTTCCCTCCACCTTCCTCACCATTCATTTTCTCTCCTTCCCCTACAATGGCAGAATCCTCCAAGCGCACCAAGAGAGCAAGAACAGGGGTCTTAGTGGGAACATCCTCTAGCGCTCCTTCACTCAACATTCCTAGGCTGGACCTCACGCGACACTTCTACACCACCAAGAAAGCAGATTTGTTTTAGAAAAATTTTCAGTTGAGGAAGATCATATCACCCAAGTATCTCACTCAGAATTTTTGCTCTAGTGAACCTCTAGAAAGCTTTAGAATGATAGAAAGACTAGGATTGCTTGATTTCCTAGTATTCAGAAGGATATATACCTGGACTTAGTTAGAGTGTTTTATGCTAATTTAAAGTATGAGGATGAATGCTTGATTTTTGAGGTGAAAAAGAAATAGATAAGAGTCAATAAGGATTTGTGGTATAGGCTGACTTAATTGACCTTTGATGGTGTAAATTTCCGTAGGGGTACAAATGTGTGGGGAGATAAGTACGAATATAAGGCTGCATTGATTTTAGTGCTGAGGGCTGGATATGAGATTCCTAGAGGCAAACAGAGTGTGATGGCCACTGGGTTAACTATGCAGAATAGAGTGTTGCATTACCTTGTAGCTAGGGGATTGGTCCCTAGGGGAGGTAACTACTCCCAGGTTCTCAAGGACAATGTGCTGACTTTATGGGCAATGAACACTGACCGGCCAATCAACTGGGCCTATTATGTTATCCAACACATGTTGGAAGCCTGAAAGAAAGCACATGCTCTACTATATGCCATGCTGGTAATAGCCATTCTGGAGCATTTCCACATTCCTTTGTCGGGAGAGACAAAGGACACTAGTTCTAAAGGACCACAATCCATTGGTGTGCATACTCTGCATAAGCTTCATCTAAGGAAGGTTGACGAGAATTGGTATTACCTCCTTCATGGGAGCTATGGTTATATTCCTCATGAGGTTGAGGATGAAGAATAAGAAGTACAGTAGTCTGCTCCTGCTCCCACAGCCACTTTGGAACTGTTACTACAGGAGATACGCAGCATGAGAACATAAATGGATTGCATCGAGCAAAAGGTCGATCATCAAGGATTAGAGTTAGCTTATATTCGTTCCTTGCTGGAGGGATCTGGTTTTGTACAGAGGAGAGATGCCAGTGCTCCCACCTCCCCTGCTGCCCCTCCTGCTCCTCTATCATATGCTACTCCTTCTGGTGCTGCAGCTGCTGCTCCTAATGATAACGAGGAGATTCTTGGTTCTGAGGATGATCTCAACACAGATGATGATGATGTAGACCTTGATGATATGGCAGCTGATTCTGATAGTGATAGTGAGACGACAAAGTGACATGGGACTTAGTTTAGATGATCTATCCTTTCATTTTGTCTAACCATTAGCTATCTTTACTTTTATAATTTTGTATATGACTCTGGATAATTTTTAATCTTAATGTTTATAAAATCTGGTCACTTGATTTTCATATGCATTTGCTATTGCTTTAGTGATTATACTCTGATATTGATCTCTATGGGCTAAAATGATTATATACTATTATTCTCTATTGTTGATGACTGGCTTTAACGGGCTAATCTTGCTAAATACTACTGAAATGCTGCTGAAATTTATATACATTGTTGGTATTATTATTTAAAACTTGAATGTTGATGTCTTTTTGATAATGCCAACGAGGAAGAGATTAGAGAAATTAGACATATACCTTGCATAAGTACAGGGGAGTATTTCTACATACAAATCACTTATCCTATCTCAAGTATAAACTACGAGGGAGAATTACGCCTAAATCTCGGATATATATAAATGCATATGCTATTCCCTAAATCTCTAATATAAGTGCATATGTTACTCTATTTTTTGCTATGTTATTTTGTCATCATCAAAAAGGGGGAGAATGTGAATGCTTATGTCTTAAAGCATATCAATGAAGTTTTTGATGATAAGAAAGTCAATATAAAGACCAAGATCAAAAGAGGTATATTTGGTATAGGTTATAAGACCTAGCATATCAATGTAAAATGCTCTCAATATATCTCAATTATCTCTAAATGGTTTTTGAAAGATCTTTTATAAATCAACTTAATGTCCAAAGTTCATATTTTAAAGAATTGTTGATTTTAATCTTGATTTTTGTAACTCAAGTTCACATATTAAACAAATCCAAGGTTTTCTAAGTTAGAAATGGCCATCAAGCTTCATTGGACTTGAAAAATGTGTTTAAGGGCCATTATAATCAATTACATGGTGCTTATAATCGATTATAAGCCAAATAAAGGCCTTGTAATCGATTACATCCATGTTGTAATCAATTACAAGCATGGCATATGCCTTGTAATCGATTACAAAGAGGTTGTAATCGATTACATCCTGCCTAGAAAGCCAAGAACACGTTCAAACAGCCATGTAATCGATTACATAGAGTGTGTAATCGATTATAATAGGCTTGACATTGGCCAACGACTATTTTATCAGTATTTAATACTGCCCATTAATACACCCAATAGCTCATTTGATCAAAATCAGTTTAAATACATATCTTGGGCCATTATTGTTAGCCATGGCAACTATTACCCAAGAGGGGGGTGAATTAGGTGATGACTTGTTTTAATGCAACTTTGACAAATTATGCATTTTAAATCACTCAATAAATAAATGCAGCGGAATATGCACAATAAATGTACAACTATTATAGATTACTCAACTATAACTTGAGATATAGGATAAATCAAACAAATAAGCTAAATATCAAGTTCAACTCAAGCATATATAATTAAGGTGCAAATGTAAAGAGATGAGTTTAGAAGATCAAACACAATAGTTTATCCTAGTTCGATCACCAATCCACTTGTGATCTACGTCCAGTCCTCAAGCAACCGCTAGAGATTTTCCACTATCTTCAAGCTTCAACAGGTGCTTGATAACCTTTACAATTGAGAGCACTCAACACACCTTGGGATACCTCACCCTTGTGCTTGAGCCTCAAATAGGGATACCTCACCCTTTACAACTTTTGAGGGATGCCTCACCCTCAAGGGATACCTAACCCTTTACTAACTTTGAGAGATGCCTCACTCTCTAGGGATACCTCACCCTCTCTTTATAGATTACACAAAGTGTGGAAGATAGAAACTCTCTTGAAGAGTAGATAATACAACTTGAAGCTTATGGGTATAAATGATTTACACACTTAGCTCAAAACAAAGATTTGGAGAAAAAGATTATGAATTTCATTTTCAATGCTCAAGGGTAATTTTCAGAATGTTCTCCAACTTGTTTTTGATGCCCAAACACTTGTATTTATATCCCAATGAGTTTTAGAGCCGTTGGAGGGTTTTAGAAATGATTTTCTATGAAAACTAGCCGTTTATAGCCATTAGAAACGTTCTTGGGCACTTTGTAATCGATTACAAGCTTCATGTAATTGATTACAAGCTTTCTGGGCACTTTGTAATCGATTACATACTTTGTATAATCGATTACAAGCTTTCTGGGCACTTTGTAATCGATTACATACTCTGCATAATTGATTACACAGCTTCTGTCAACGTTGTAATCGATTACATGACTCGTGTAATCGATTACACCATTTCTGGTTTTCGAAACCGACTTTATAAGGTCATAACTTCTTCATTTCTTATCCAATTAAAACAAATGACCATTCATTGGAAAGCTCTTTGAGTCTATTTTCAAATAAGATAAGTTTCAAAGTAAAATTCAAAGTATTTTGAAAGTTATGATCAAAAGAGTAACTATATGTCAGTTTTACAAAATACAAACTTGACTATTTTTCATAGATTTGAACTATTACCATAACTAGCTTTCCAAAACAATTTGTTGGGCATTTTAACATTTTAGAAACACTTATAAATATGTTTAAAACTTGTTTAAGTTTAGTGTGATTCCTTTTTACCTTTACACAAGATCTAAGTCCTATAAGCTAAGCTTGAAGAGACTTGGGACTTGATCTTTACACTTCCAATCCTTTCTTGTTTGTTATCATCAAAACCATTGCTTTAGTCAATGTCAATTACATTCTCCCCCTTTTTGATGATGACAAACATTCATTTGAGAAAATAGTTAGTTCAAATAAATTGGAATTCACAAAAGGTGTATTAGAAACTTACTCCCCCCCTATTTTTCAGGAGGTGATTAGATCAGAGATTGCACAGCTCCCCCTTAATTTTGGAATTCCAAGATCATTGAATTTGTACTTTGTTATTTACCTTTTCTCAAAGACTCATAAACTTCTCCCCCTTTTGTCATGATCAAAAAGATATACAAGATATAGATTTTGACAAAGAGAGAAGTGATAGAGCAAAGTCATTGTTAAATAATGAATATTCAATAAGGAATTCAACCAAATCAGCATTATATAACCAGAATATCCATTGAAAAAAAATCCATTTCAAAATAATGTAGTAAAAGTTAGATTATGCAGCAAAAATGTAATGCAGCAAAATTAATGGCATTATGCAAAAAAAAAAAAAGAAATGACTTTTTCAAATATAACATGATATTCAAATTAAAACATAAATAAGAATAAGAAATTGATATCACCAAAAGTGTGCTCTTTGAGTTTTTGTAAGTGATTCCAACTTCCCAGCTTCAAGTCTTCATGACTCTTGGAAAACTTGGACCATTTCAAGTTTTTGAAACTCAAGTAGCATATTTTCACTTCACTTGCATGCTTGAGCTAATAGTCACTCTACAATATAATTCAAAGCATTTTCTTTGGTATCCACCAATTTTGGATTCATAGGGGTTAGTCATTGATTATTAATCCATTATGCTCTCATAAATATCAATTTTTCCATAGTATATAATTTGAGCACAACAAATGTAAACAATCAATTATCATTAAGCACATAGCTAATAATATGCATGCTTTCATGATATACAAACAATTTTAAGTGATAATGGTCATTCCAGCACTTAAAACCATTTTTTAAAGCCTGTGTAATCGATTACCATGGGTGTGTAATCGATTACCAGCCCTCTGAAATCCTTGTAATAGATGACATGTTTTGTGTAATTGATTACCAACTTTCTGAGAACCTTGTAATCGATTACAGGGTTGGTGTAATCGATTACATGAGTTCTGGAAACATTGTAATCGATTATATAGTATGTGTAATCGATTACATGCTCTCTGACTTTGCTTGGAACGCTTGGCAGAGCCTTTGTAATCGATTACAAAGGTCTTGTAATCGATTACAAGCTTGCTAAATTCAATTTTTGCATTTCAAATAGTAATTGATCAATCTCAAAACCTTCAAATTAGTTCCAAAATGTCTCAAGGTAATTTCAAACATCATGCAAACAATACCTAGGCATTGTAGAAGCTTATGTTACAATAGGAATAAACATAATCATGTGCTAATCAAAATATTTAGATTTTACTAAGAGCACATGATTCTATTAATCACTTAAGGCCTACAAGGAATATACCTCAAATTTATTGACTTTACAAGTGAATGTTCATGAGAGGTAAAAACTTTTGATACCTTGACCTTGTTGATCAAGGAAACTCTTTTCCTTACCTATTGCTTCTCTTTTAGTGTTTTGAACATTGTAAGTTTCACATTTTGTACTTGAGAAGCTTTGGTTGAAGTCATCTTCCTTCTTTGATCAAAACTTCTACCAATGGGCTTTGGAAGTATTTCCCTTGATGATTCCTTTTTCCTTTGACCAATTAGTCCATCCTTTTGAGAAGTTTTCTGCATAATTGAAACACTAGGAGGACTTTTTGGTACCCACTTCATCTTGGGTCCTTGAATGTTAGTACTAAGACATTTAAGGTCTTTAGGAACCCATACCATATTATTTCTCATATAAGAATTTCTTCTATAATTGCATAAATGAGAAATATGTCCTAGATGACCACAAAAATTACAAACAAGTGAATTCAATGATGGCTTAGTCATTTGAAGATCATTTTTGAAAAACTTGAGCCTTTGGTTGTTATTACATTCTAAACTATTTTTGTCATAAGCTTTGCTTGAATTTTCATGTGGAATAACATTAATTTTATTCTCATTAACAAGCATAGAATGTAAGCAATTAAAATCATTAGCCTTGGCAAATTTAAAAGATAAGTTCTCAACTTGATTTTCTAAATTAATGCATTTTTCACAAGAAGTTGAGGTTTCACATTTCAAAGACATTTTCTCATCAAGAAAAGCATAATTATTTTTCAAAATCTCAATTTCATTTTCAATGGAGGAAATGTTTTCCAAACAAGATAAATTTTTATTTTCTAAATTCAACAAACCATCATATAATTCATCATATGCACATTGTAGCTCATAATAGAAAGGACTATAATATGGTTTAGCATTATTTACCTCAAAGTCCTTTTTAAGGGAATCATTATCTTCCTCATTAAGAGCATCTTCTTGAGAACATTTTTCAATATTGTCTTCCTTGAAAGCGTTTTTCTCTTCTTGCTTTCTATATATAACTTTATGCAAAAAATCATTGTTAGCAAGATAGATAGAATCAAGAGCATCCCATATATCTTTAGCACTAGAGCAACTTTTAATTTTAGCATAAGCATCATCATTTAAACTACTTATCAATATTTGCATTGCTCTAATGTTCAAGGAAAAATATTTTTTTTCATAGGCATTCCAAGTTTATTTTGATTTACAAATAAATCCATCAAGCACAATATCCCACAAATCAATATCAATAGATTGCATATAAATTTCTATTCTAGCTTTCCAATAAATAAAATTCACACCATCAAAGAATAGTGGTTTATTAATTTCAAAACCATTCATTTTGAAAAGCTTTTAATGGTTGCCAAACAAATAAGGATCTTTAACTCCAAGCGGTTAAGCTTTTAATAGAGCACGAAGCTCTGATACCACTTATTAGCCATGGCAACCATTACCCAAGAGGGGAGGGTGAATTGGGTGATGACTTGTTTTAATGCAACTTTGACAAATTATGCATTTTAAATCACTCAATAAATAAATGCAGCAGAATATGCACAATAAATGTACAACTATTATAGATTACTCAACTACAACTTGAGATATAGGATAAATCAAACAAATAAGCCAAATATCAAGTTCAACTCAAGCATATATAATTAAGGTGCAAATGTAAAGAAATGAGTTTAGAAGATCAAACACAATAGTTTATCCTGGTTCGTTCACCAATCCACCTGTGATCTACGTCAAGTCCTCAAGCAACCGCTAGAGATTTTCCACTATCTTCAACCTTCAATAGGTGCTTGATAACCTTTACAATTGAGAGCACTCAACACACCTTGGGATACCTCACCCTTGTGCTTGAGCCTCAAATAGGGATACCTCACCCTTTACAACTTTTGAGGGATGCCTCACCCTCAAGGGATACCTCACCCTTTACTAACTTTGAGAGATGCCTCACTCTCTAGGGATACCTCACCTTTTACTCTAGAAGGATACCTCACCCTCTCTTTATAGATTACACAAAGTGTGAAAGATAGAAACTCTCTTGAAGAGTAGATAATACAACTTGAAGCTTATGGGTATAAAGGATTTACACACTTAGCTCAAAACAAAGATTTGGAGAAAAAGATGATGAGTTTCATTTTCAATGCTCAAGGGTAATTTTCAGAATGTTCTCCAACTTGTTTTTGATGCCCAAACACTTGTATTTATAGCTCAATGAGTTTTAGAGCCGTTGGAGGGTTTTAGAAATGATTTTCTATGAAAACTAGCCGTTTATAGCCGTTAGAAATGTTTCTGGGCACTTTGTAATCGATTATATACTTTGTGTAATCGATTACAAGCCTTCTGGGCACTTTGTAATCGATTACATACTCTGCGTAATCGATTACACGGCTTCTGTCAACGTTGTAATCGATTACATGACTCGTGTAATCGATTACACCATTTCTGGTTTTCGAAACCGACTTTAAAAGGTCATAACTTCTTCATTTCTTATCCAATTAAATCAAATGACCACTCATTGGAAAGCTCTTTGAGTCTATTTTCAAATGAGATAAGTTTCAAAGTAAAATTCAAAATATTTTGAAAGTTATGATCAAAAGAGTAACTATATATCAGTTTTACAAAACACAAACTTGACTATTTTTCATAGATTTGAATTATTACCATAACTAGCTTTCCAAAATAGTTTGTTGGGCTTTTTAAGATTTTAGAAACACTTATAAATATGTTTAAAACTTGTTTGAGCTTAGTGTGATTCCTTTTTACCTTTACACAAGATCTAAGTCCTATAAGCTAAGCTTGAAGAGACTTGGGACTTGATCTTTGCACTTCCAATCCTTTCTTGTTTATTATCATCAAAACCATTGCTTTAGTCAATGCCAATTACAATTATTAATGGCTAAATAACAACTTGAAACATATTTTCTATCACTCTAATCCATGAATCAATCCTTGAATCATTTGTGCTATGTTTTTGAAACAATTTGAGATATTGTTGAAGAGCATTCTAAGACTTCAATTTGTATTACATACTCTTGTGAGAATTCCATCTTATAAACACTTTGATTCTTTGTAAAGAGGGTGAGGTATCCCTTAAACATTTGTAAGGGTGAGGTATCCCTTTGGAATTGAGGCTCAAGCACAAAGGGTGAGGTATCCCAAGAAGTGTTGAGTGAACTAAATTGTAAAGGTTGCGAACACCTATTAAAGCTTGAAGATATAGTGAAAATCTCAAATGATTACTTGAGGACTGGACGTATGTCACAATTGGATTGGTGGTTGAACGAGGATAAACCCTTTGTTTAATCTTCTAAACTCAACTCTCTTACATTTGTGTTTATTTTATATGCATGCTTGAATGCTCTCTATTTTGGTTAGTTCAATTGTGAGTGAAAGTATTCATTCTTCTCTATCCATTCTTCTCAATCAATTAATAGCTTCAACAAAAATTGATAATTAAACGTTTTGCGAAAGATTTGTGAAAATATGTTACAAACTCAATTCACCCCATTCTTGAGTATTGAGATGACTTAGTAATAGAGATGAATCTTGGGATTTATTTTAATGCCTATGGAAGTTAGGAAACTTGATTTTGGAAGATTAAAGTATTCCTAAGAGATATAATGTTTCTACAAAATATTTCAACAGGCCTTAAATTTTCCTACAGTTTCTAGCCCCTTTTCTTGACTATTTCTTGGATATTTTCATCTTTTCTTATGCCTGAACCATTATTTCATTGACTTTGACTATTTTCTTTCATCTTGTCTCACTATTCACTTACTCTCACACTCTCTCTTCACGTCTGCAACCAGAGGCAATAGAGAAGGAAGAGAAAAAGAAAGAAAAGGAAGAAAGGAAGAGGAAAGGGAATGGAAAGAAAAGCTTGGAAGCTCTATAACTTACCATCATCTTTAAGGCTTTTAGGTAGGGGTGTGATTAGCATTGACAATGACAATGGTTTTGATAATAATAAACAAGAAAGGAATAGAAATGCAAAGATCAAGTACCAAACAACTCAATCTTAGCATATAAGTCTTAGATCTTGTGTAAAGGTATTTTAGGATTCACACTAAGCTCTTTTATTGGCTCTCTTAAATGGCTTTACAAAATCATGATTTATACTTATGAAAATTGTGGTTAAGTTTGAACAAAAAGTATTAGAAAGTTTGAAAAGTTTTTGAGAAGCTTTGGTTGAAAAACTCTTTGGAAATCTTGCTTTCTTAACAAACCAATAATAGGTTATTATTGTTCACATAACAGGTAATTTGCCAAAACAAAAACGTGCCAAATTATTTTTTCAAAAGAAATAACCGATTATGAATTTCCCCTAATTAGTTATTTGATAAGTCGGAGGCATTGCCTCTTTGTTTCTAAAAGGCCTAACCAATTAGGAAAGTTATGTAATCGGTTATTGAGGTGAAACAGAAGCACCTCTAATGTTTTAAAAAAAGGCCAATAATCGATTAGGCCATTTGTCCTAATTGGTTATTGAGTGAAATAGATATGCAAGATTCCTTTTTATATATCTCATAACCGATTATATGATTGCCAATAACTAGTTATGCTTATTCAAATAACCAATTAGGAGAAATCAATAACCGATTATCTAGAAAGGCTGAAAGCACGTCCAACAGCTCTATTAAGAGCATTTAATGTTTCTAACTACCCCCAATGGCTCTTAATTGCATTTGGCTATAAATCTAAGTTGTTAGGCATCAAAGAAATGTTGGAGAACAATCAGAAAATCACTCTTGAGCATTACATTCGTGTTTTGATCTATTTCTTCAAACCCTTATTTTGAGCTATAATTGTGTGAATCCTTGATATTCATAGAATTTCAATTTGTAATATCCACTCTGTAACACCCACCGTAGGGTATCACATTTATGTTACTTAATTACCAAATTACCCCTTCATTATAAAATATGCTTTGCAATGTAAATACGTGTTGTAAAAATTCTTAATATTAATAAGATAAACTTAGCGAAAAATAAAAATATTACAACATCATCACAAATAATTTACATCATATATACACAAGTCTTAGTATTGTCATACTTAAATATATACAAACCAGGTTCTTAAAGTATTTGAACATTATTTAAAACTAGCATACGGCCCAAGTATTATTAAATAGCAGAACCCTCAGACGGGTCCTCCTTAGATTCCTCAGTAGGTAGGAATCCGACTTGATGCGAAGTCCTACTGACAGATGTCTGCGTAGACAACACGATGCTAATCTCACTAGGAGTACGGTAGTAGGCTCCCCAGTACTATCTAATGGACAACGGAAACTCTAGATGTACATAAACATTTACACTGAAATAAGGGTTCCCTCGATAAAGCCTACTTAGGGTAATCTTCAAGTCTCCTATATAGTAAATACACGCTCTATCTAGGTCAACATGCCACTCCTCCGGTCCTCCATGAAATTTCAACCTCATATATCCTAGGAAACTGGGCATCGCCATCTTCTTAGAATTCAGCTTCCTCCACAGGAATCTGCTCCTCTTCGCCTTCTTATTCAATTCCTTGCTCAACGTCTTTACAAATATAAATACAACACAAAATAGGCATACAAAGAGGTAAGATCACCTACGCCAATACTAACATTGTAGCATGGAGATAACACATACAATATACCATACAGATACATCATACAATAATTACAATTATGCCATCCACATTATTTATCATCACAACAGATGTAATAAATAATAATTACGATCATGCCCTAAACAATATCTAAATATTCAACAATTCAATTATCATAAATAATAATTACGATAATGCCCTCAATATTTTCCAAATATTCAATAGTTCAAATATCACACCGATATCAATACTCATTAATTATGCATGTGCACACAGACTCAATTTTCTACTCCATGGAGCTAAAACTCAGGTCGGAGAGAGTGATCGAAAAGATCTATCTGTACTAACATGCCTTAGACCACGTGTTATATGTATTTGCACATCTAGCACATACACGACAGTCTTTATCAGATCTTGATTAAGAATAGTGTCTCGGTCAAGATTATCGGTGTGTTGCATCGGTCAAACCCATGGTACAGAAGAGCTACCAACTGCCCACTGTAGGCAACCCGCACCCCGACGCCCCTAAGGTCATCAAGTGACTTACACTACGCATATCACACCCACTCAAGAGGTGTATTCTCTCCTAGGCAATTAGCCTCAAACAGTCCAGCGGACCTTTCCAATGCATGTACAATGCACCATTCTCAGTTCAAATTCATCATCTCATATTTAGGATTCACACATTGGTCCAACAACATCTTTACTGTATTTTCATCGCGTAATCATTTTTTAGCATATTAGTCCTTCTATAAAATAATATTTACATTATAGCCCTTCTTCATAGAACAATATTTACATAATAGCCCCTCTTCAAATAATATTTCCAAAATAGTCCTTCATTAAATAATATTTGCAATAAAGTCCATTTTTAAAGAATATTTTCAATATAGTCCTTCTAAAAATCAGTATTTCTATTGTTTCCTAGAAAATTTTGATTCTTACAGTTACTTGAGATATTACAGCTCAAAATTTTCTAACGCGCTTCAAAACCCAGAGGGTGAGCTATACATCAGTAAATTTCAAGTTACCAACGTATTCTCCTTAATTCTCAATACAATTCTAAAAATCAGTCCTCTTTAAAATAAATTGAGGTTCAAACACTTTCAACCTCTCTTTTCTATTCATATACAAAAATTTCATTTTTCAAATGACAAAATACTTTGTTTTCATTTCTTTAATCCTTGTACTTACTTAGTTATATTTTCACTTTGAAATCACTTTGTCTCACAAAACCAAGGCAATACAAGCCTTCAAAAATCATGGTACATGGCCATTGAAACCATCATATATTTTTCCTTCTAAATCAACTAAGTTCCATTCATGTTATTATACAAACAAAACCATTAAAATTCCTCCACAAAACTGCAAACACTTGGTCTTTGAGACCAACCCATCTTTTCTTTTTCCTTTCCTTTCTAATCCTTCAATTTTACCATTCATGAAAATTTTAGTTTGAAAACACCTATTTTGTGGTGTTGAGGCCAAAACCCTCATGGTCATTGGAACCAAAAATTTATTTTCCTTTCATCATCAAATCATGACATACATGTATATATTCATCATATCATATAATCAAGCATACCTTAAAGCAATAAAATCACATAAAGCATACAAACACAAATAAATAATTTAAAGCACATAAACACCCACACATAATTACACAACCAAGGATATGAACCCTCACATGGATTCACCATCCATCAAGTACAAGATTCATCTCTCACCACCATACTTGGTTGGTGAGATGGATCTCCTTCTTACCTCTTGTAGAACCTCCCAAGCTCCTTGGTTTGCTTCTTGAGTAAGTGATTCACCACCAAAAGCTTCTTAAACGCAGAATAAAACATAAGTTTATTAGCATATTAAGCTTGAACAAGGAGAACCATGGATCAAACATGGCTTAGAATATGAAAATAAGACAGGTAGTGAAGTTTCCTTACACTTCACCTCAAAATGCTAGAACTTGATCTTGAAGAAAGTCCTTGAAGATGAAAGATTTAGAGCTTGGACTTAACTACAAAGGTTCTTGGATTGATGTAAGGATGCAAGATATGTGGTTGGTTAAAATTATAGAGTGATGGAAGGCAATTTGAGTGCTTTGGCCGAAACACACTTGAAGGGAGAGGAGAGAAAATTTTGTAAATGCTTTAGGATTTTGGAGAAGACATAGATGACTAAAGAAATGGTCTTGAAATCCCTATGGCCTTAAGCCATCACAAAATCATCCCCCCTCTTGTACACTCAATGAGTGTCAAATTTCACTAGCCACCATTTTGGGCATTGTTAACCATTGATTAGATCAATGGTTTACATTAATGTAGCTTCTAAGTATAGCTTCTATATTGATAAGACCAAATCTAGGCCATTGGATCTTTTCCCTTGAAATCCTAGCCATTAGATGTATCTCCAAAATGAAGAGTCAAGATCTCCTCTTCATACTTTACATCCAAGGGTTACAAATGATCCTAGCCACTTTGTTAGACCAAATCTCCATCCTTGATTAATTCAATGGTGGATATCCAAAGGCTTCAACATTAAGCTTGCTTCCTATTGGTCCGTCATAAAGTCGTCATAATCACTAATGTTGACTAAATAGTATAATATTTATTTTTATCTGCTATTACCCTATGGACACAGTTAATTGTAGTTTTTATCGCCTGATAATTAAATACAGTACAAAGCACAGTAAAAGAAAATTTTTAAAACTGTTTCTGGTTTCAGGTTTAGTAAGATCCATTGTCTCCGTCTCAACAGTACAAAATTTTCTAACTCCGAAATTTTTTTCATTTTTTCGGCCCCGCCTAGGCCCACATACAGCCCCCTGGCCCACAACAACCCAAAAATAATATTAAAATAATTAAAAAAAATAAAAATCTCATAATAATCCACAAAATCATTAAAATTATAAAACTTATGAAAATCAAATCAGATTAGCAAAAAGAATTAAGAATCAACAGTAATAATTAAATTACTGTAGATTTTTCCAGGCCCGAAGATTATTTTTTTCCTAACACGGAGTAAATCACACAAAAAGATCAAATATATTCACGAAATACTCAAAATAATTTTACAGTACATAGAAATCACTAAATAGTAGAATTCTGTTATTACTGTCAATTAGTTAGAAAATTTGGGGTGTTACAACTCTCCCCCTCTAAAAGAGGTGTCGTTCTCGAAACTTGATTTCACACCCTCAAAATAAATATGGATATTGCTCTTTTATCTTATCTTCTAACTCCCATGTAGCTTCACCACTTACATCATTCCAAACTACTTTAACTAATGCAATTTCCTTACCTCGAAGTTGCTTTGTCCTTCGATCTGTTGGTGTATGCCCTAAAGGCCGATACTTTTTTTGTATTTATATACATTCTATTATGTTATTTTAATATATGAGGCATTTCATTTATTGTGTTCTTTTATGATAAACATAATAAAGTCCTTAGAATAGTAAGTTTGATGCCATAGGACATCAAGTGGATGACTTGATCGTGAGATCCTTTTGGTTACAACACTATTCTTAAATGTCACTAGTCAAGTATTATTGTTAATTAGGACAACAATAATACATTGAGACTAGTATGTGCATAGACTGATGACCGCATCTCATGGGTCATAGGTATGAGATATCAAGTCTTCACATGGGTACATATTAGAGTAATGATGTACTGGACTGACCCACCATGAGAACGCTACATGGATCGTTACGTGAGTGTCATAAGCGATTCTCATAGTGACAATGGTGTTTGTGGTCCTTTGACCTGAAATCACTACGATTCCTACATGAGGAGTTGTGTGTTTTAATGCCATCAAACGTCATCTGTAACAAGGTGATTATAAAGTTGGATATTGGACATACCGCGAATCATGCAGAGGGATGTGAGTGACCTAGATGGGATTTGTCACTCCTACATAACAGGAGCGATATCTTCGGCCCCCCTGATTAAATGAGACTGCAAAATGCATGGCCATGCTCAAATGAGTCAATATGAGATATTGATCTCATTTGTTGTTATAAAGTCTACTCGAGTATCAGGAAACGAAAGATTAGACTATACAAGGGTGACGCATTCCATACCTTGTGTTCAATCTAGATATCTTGACAAAGGAACTAAACAACATGGAAACATTGGTCACGGAAAAGTTATGTCAAATCATTGACATTCTTATTACTTGGGTAGCAGTGATGTGTTGCTAGATGCTGCTCACTGCTTGTAATATTAAAATGGATTTTAATATTATTGCCAACGTAATAAGAACCTGCAGGGTCATACACATAGAGCAGACTAAAATTGGAGCAATGGATCCAAGTTGGACTCGAATTCAAATATGGGCCAGACTCATAATAGATGGGTCTAGGGTTGCACAGCTTACCTTGCTGCTGCTCACACTCACTTAAGGCAGTCACTATTATAAATAGTACTGTTAAGGGGCTGCTAAGATATACAATTACAGAACCCTAGCCGCACCTACAGAAAAGTGAATGAGAGAGCGATAGGTTTCTTCTCTTCTCTTCACAGCTAGCACTGTGTGAGAGATGTGAGGCTCTTCATTACGGACGTTAGATGTTCATGAGTCTGTTCATGCGGATACCGTAGTGACATCATTTCTATTACGGTGTTGGTGATTCACGTCCTTCCTTTTGATCACGCTTCAAGAGGTAAATAATTTAAAAACTCGGATTATGGCTTTTCGCATAGATCCTCGGTGGGAATCCTAATTTTTCCACTGCGTGATGTAACCGTAATTCCCAACATGATCTTCAATCTTGACTAGAAACATTTCATAGGTTAATTTTTACTTCAGTTGTACAGTGTCTGGTTCGATAACATGAGTAGGATCAGAAATATATTTCTGTAGTTGTGATACATGAAATACATTGTGAAGATTTGATAGTAAATGTGGTAATGCAATCTGATAAGCGACCGGACCTACCCGACGAAGTATCTGATATGGGGCGATAAACTTTGGAGTGAGTTTCCTTGACTTAATCACTTGTCCAACTCCATTCGTAGGTGTCACACGTAGAAACACATGGTCACCTTCTTCAAACTCAAGCGGTCTTCATCTTTTATCAGCATAACTCTTTTGTCGAGTCTGAGTTGTCCTCATCTTGTCTTGAATCATCTTCACTTTCTCAGTTGTCTGTTGCACAAATTCTGGCCCTACGACAGCACTTTCACCATCATGATACCAATATACTAGCGTTCTGCATCGTCTCCCATACAATGCCTCATAGGGTGCCATCCCTATGCTCGAATAAAAACTGTTGTTGTATGTAAACTCTATCAATGGCAAAAATTCATCCCAACAACAAGTTTGTTCTAGAACACAAGCTCTCAACAAGTCCTCTAATGATTGAATCGTTCTTTCTGACTGACCATCTGTTTGTGGATGGTAAGCAGACTTAGACATAGCTTTGTTCCTATCGCTTCTTGTAAACTATTCCAAAACCTCGATGTAAATCATAGATCTCGATCAGAAATAATACTAGATGGTACACCATGAAGTCTAATAATTTCATTAATGTACACTTGGGCCAGTTTTTCCATTGAGTACTTAATATTAATCGGTAAAAAGTGCCCTGACTTTGTAAGCCGATCAATAATTACCCAGATAGAATCGTGACCTTTCCGAGTCTTTGGTAGTCTTGTTACAAAATCCATTGCTATGTCATCCCATTTCCATTCAAGAATAGGCAAAGTTTGCAACATTCCCGATGATCTTTGGTGTTCCACTTTAGCATTCTGACAAACTAAACAGGATGATATATATTCAGCGACATCCTTCTTCATTCCTTGCCACCAATATAGCTGTTTCAAGTCTTGATACATCTTTGTGGCTCCTGGATGTATACTCAACTTACTCTTGTGGGCTTCGTCCAAAATCAATTTCTTAAGTTCTGGATCGTTTGGCACACAAACTCTTCCTTTAAACTTCAAAAATCCATCAGCACATTCACTAAATTCCAATACTACTCCTTGACTTCTTGCGTCCTTTGCTTCTTACAAATACTAGTCACTGTTTTGTCCTACTTGTATTCTATCCATTAAATCATTTGAAATGGTGATCATGTATAAACACATCTTCCCCGGTGTCAATTTCACAGACAAACGTAGATCCCGAAATTCTTCTATCATTTCCTTCTCCTTAATCATCATAACAGAAGCACTAAGCATTTTCCTACTTAAAGCATCCGCTACAACATTCGCCTTTCCGGGATGATACTGTAACTAA
Organism: Ormosia semicastrata; assembly: GCA_029884595.1. NCBI lineage: Eukaryota > Viridiplantae > Streptophyta > Magnoliopsida > Fabales > Fabaceae > Ormosia > Ormosia semicastrata. The sequence goes on along the minus strand of JAQQTO010000060.1, from coordinate 36,403,704 downwards.
AAGTCATAGTCCTTCAGAAATTCTAGCCAATGCCTTTGTCTCATATTCAACTCTTTTTTATCAAACAGATACTTCAAACTTTTATGATCACAAAAGACAGTGAACGTTGTTCCATGAAGAAAATGTCTCCACACTTTCAACGCAAATACTACAGCTGCCAACTCCAAATCATGAGTCAGATAATTCCTCTCATGCACTTTCAACTGCCTCGATGCATATGCTACAACCTTACGGTTCTGCATAAGTACACAACCCAATCCTTGGTACAAAGCATCACAATATACTTTGAAAGGTTCATTTGAATCAGGTAGAATCAAAATCAGTGAAGTAGTCAGTCGTCTTTTTAACTTCTGAAAACTTTCTTCGCATGCATCAGTCCATACAAATGGTTGATTCTTTCATGTAAGTTGGGTAAGAGGTCCTGCTATCTTCAAAAACCCCTCAATAAACCGTCGATAGTAATCGGCTAATCCGATAAAACTATGGATCTCCGATACAGTCTTCGACTTTTCCCATTCAATAATTGTTTCCACTTTTGAAGCATCAACTTCAATTCCTTCCTTCGATATAACGTGTCCCAAAAATTGAACTTCACTTAACCAAAATTCACATTTGGACAACTTGGCATACAACTTATTCTCCTTCAAAATCTGGAGAACCACTCTAAGATGCTCAGCATGATCCTCCTGACTTGGAGAATAGATCAAAATGTCATCAATAAAGACAACAACAAATTTATTCAAGTACGAACAGAAAATCCTGTTCATAAAGTCCATGAATATGGTAGGTGCATTAGTTACACCAGACGGTATCACTTAATATTCGTAATGCCCATAACGTGTCTGAAATGCAGTTTGAGGAATATCCTTCACTTTCCCACGTATTTGGTGATAACCAGAACGTAAGACAATCTTGGAAAATATTGCGACTCCTCGTAATTGATCCATCAGATCATCGATTCTTAGAAGTGGATATTTATTCTTAATCGTAATCTTGTTCAACTGTCGATAGTCTACACATAGACGAGAAGTCCCATCCTTCTTTTTTACCAACAATACTAGAGCTCCCTATGGTGATACACTTGGCCTCACAAATTACTTTTCCAATAAATCCTCCAGCTATTTCTTAAGCTCTGCCAACTCTACTGGCGACATCCTGTAAGGCGCCATAGATATAGGTCCAGCTCTAGGTACTAAATCAATAGAAAACTCAATTTCTCTTTCCGGCGGTAGTCCAGGTACATCTTCAGGAAATATCTCAGGAAATTCATTAACTATGAAAATATCCTTCAAGACATCTCCACACTGAACCTCCAAAGAAGATATCAACAAGTACCCCTGATCTCCTTCCTTCAAACAAGCTTCTACTTAAGTAGCTGTTAGGAATCTAGAATCCATAACCTCAGGAAAAACTAATGTCTTACTGGAACAGTCTATCAAGATATGGTTAGAAGACAACTAATCCATTCCTAAGATTACATTAATCTTGGAAAGAGGCAAACAAATCAAGTCCACATAAAAGATTCTATCCCTAACACATACAGGGCAATTCAAACATACTTTTGTAGTTATCATAGGCTTATCAGTAGGAGTAACAACACTCAAATCATAAGGCAATGTGGTCACAGTCAATCCCAAACGCTCCACACAATCACATGCAATGAAAGAATATGTTGCTCTCGAATCATATAACATTGTTAAAGGATTACCTTCGATGGCACACTCCTCCATAATCAAGTCCTCAGATTTCGCGGCTTCTTCCTCGTTCATGGTATACACACGACCACCCGCCTATGGCCTCGTAGTACGAACACTCCTCACCGATGGTTTCGCTTTCAACTGATCACATTCTCTAAAAAAATATCCAGGCTTTCCACATCTATAACAGATAACCCCTTTATGTTGACAATCTTTGGTGAGATGATCTTTCCCACACTTGAAGCATTTAAGTGCAGAAGTTCCAGCTTAACTTGCCTTACTGCCACCAGAACTTCCTCCAAAAGATTACTATTGATTCTGACCTCCTGGCGGTTTGGTATACGATTTCTGCTGATAACGGTTGCCACTGCTACCCTTTCTGCTTTGGAACCGTGTAGGTCCAAAGTTCCTATTCCTTGCCTCACGTTGATGATAAATTTCTTCAACCTTTCGACACTTGTCCAACAATGCTGGAAACTGGTCAATATCCATGGTTGCTATAGCTTGCTTAATGTCAATTTTCAACCCCTTTTCAAATTTTTTGCACTTCCATTCCTCATCCGGGTGCATCTGAAAATACCTCAAAAACTTAAACAAGCTTTCGAATTTTGCAGCATATTCACTTATGGACATCACCCCTTGCCTCAAACTAAGGAATTTCATCTCCTTAGCTTGACAAACACTAGCTGGAAAATACTTCCCCAGAAATTTCTACTTAAAGAGCTGCCACGTCACAACTCTTCCCTCAGTTTGAATCAATCGTCGAGCTCCTGCCCACCAAGCTTCTCCATCTCCTACTAACACAAAAGTTGTAAAAGTAAGCTTCCGCTCATCGGTACAACCCATACCTTCAAATATCTTTTCTATTTCTTTGATTCACAGATCAACTTTCTCTGGGTCAAATTCTCCATGAAACTTTGGTGGATTGTTTCTATGAAATTCTAACAAACTTTAAGCATCCTCAGTTGCTCTTTGGTTTTGTTGCACAACAACATCAGCCATCCATTGTATTGCTACTATAGCTGTAGCCATGTTTTGGTTATCATCGCCTATATTTTCAAATCCTGCTCTAGTATTCACGCGTCCTTTTCCTCGTCCAGCCATTACGTTTTCTCAAATTAGACCGAACAACACAAAGAAGAGTGAAAGTCAATCTTCAAACAACATTGTTCCTATTTAGAAAATAAACACAGAGAATCACACAACTTAAACAAGACAGATCTAACCACAAACCCAAAAAACTCAAACTTAGGCTCTGGTACCAACTAATGTAACACCCACCGAAGGGTATCACATTTATGTTACTTAATTACTAAATTACCCCTTCATTATAAGATATGCTTTGTAATGTAAATACGTGTTGTGAAATTTCTTCATATTAATAAGATAAACTTAGCAAAAAATAAAAATATTATAACATCATCACAAATAATTTACATCATATATACACAAGTCTTAGTACTGTCATACTTAAATATATACAAACCAGGTTCTTAAAGTATTTGAACATTATTTAAAACTAGCATACTGCCCAAGTATTACTAAATAGCAGAACCCTCAGACGGGTCCTCCTCAGATTCCTCAGCAGGTAGGAATCCGACTTGACGCGAAGTCCTACGGACAGATGTCCGCGCAGATGACACGATGCTAATCTCACTAGGAGTATGGTAGTAAGCTCCCCAATACTACCTAATGGACAGCGGAAACTCTACGTATACATAAACATTTACACTGAAATAAGGGTTCCCTCGATAAAGCCTACTTAGGGAAATCTTCAAGTCTCCTATATAGTAAATACACGTTCTATCTAGGTCAACATGCCATGCTTTTGGTCCTCCACAAAATTTCAACCTCATATATCCTAGGAAACTGGGCATCGCCATCTTCTTAGAATTCAGCTTCCTCCACAAGAATCTGCTCCTCTTCACTTTCTTGTTCCATTCCTTGCTCAACGTCTTTACAAATATAAATGCAACACAAAATAGGCATACAAAGAGGTGAGATCACCTACGCCAATACCTACATGGTAGCATGGAGATAACACATACAATATACCATACAGATACATTATACCATAATTACAATTATGCCATCAACATTATTTATCATCATAACAGATGTAAAAAATAATAATTATGATCATGCCCTTAACAATATCTAAATATTCAACAATTCAATTATCATAAATAATAATTATGATAATACCCTCAATATTTTCCAAATATTCAATAGTTCAAATATCACACCGATATCAATACTCATTAATTATGCATGTGTACACAGACTCAATTTCCTACTCCATGGAGCTAAAACTCAGGTCAGAGAGAGTGATCGAAAAGATCTATCTGTACCAACATGCCTTAGACCACGTGCTACATGTATTTGTACATCTAGCATATACACGACAGTCTTTATCAGATCTTGATTAAGAATAGTGTCTCGGTCAAGATCTTCGGTGTGTTGCATCGGTCAAACCCATGGTACAGAAGAGCTACCAACTGCCCACTGTAGGCAACCCGCACCGCGACGCCCCCAAAGTCATCAAGTGACTTACACTACGCATATCGCACCCACTCAAGAAGTGTATTCTCTCCTAGGCAATTAGCCTCATGCAGTCCAACGGACCTTTATAATGCATGTACAATGCACCATTCTCAGTTCAAATTCATCATCTCATATTCAGGGTTCACACATTAGTCCAACAGTATCTTTACTGTATTTTCATCGTGTAATTATATTTTCACATATTAGTCCTTCAATAAAATAATAATTACATAATAGCCCTTCTTCATAGAGCAATATTTACATAATAGCCGCTCTTCAAATAATATTTCCAAAATAGTCCTTCATTAAATAATATTTGTAATAAAGTCTATTTTTAAAGAATATTTTCAATATAGTCCCTCTAAAAATTAGTATTTCTACTATTTCTCAGAAAATTTTATTTCTTACAGTTACTTGAGATATTATAGCTCAAAATTTCTTAACGCGCTTCAAAACCCAGAGGGTGAGCTATACATCAGTAAATTTCAAGTTACAAATGTATTCTCCTTAATTCTCAAAATAATTCTACAAATCAGTCCTCTTTAAAATAAATTGAGGTTCAAAAACTTTCAACCTCTCTTTTCCATTCATATACGAAAATTTTATTTTTCAAGTGACAAAACACTTTGTTTTCATTTCTTTAATCCTTGTACTTACTTAATTATATTTCCACTTTGAAATCACTTTGTGTCACAAAACCAAGGCAATACAAGCCTTCAAAAACCGTGGTACATGGCCATTGAAACCATCATATATTTTTCCTTCTAAATCAACTAAGTTCCATTCATGTTTTTATACAAACAAAACCATTAAAATTCCTCCACAAAATCGTGAACACTTGGTCTTTGAAACCAACCCATCTTTTCTTTTTCCTTTCCTTTCTAATCATTCAATTTTACTATTCATGAAAATTTTAGTTTGGAAACACCTATTTTGAGTTGTTGAGGCTGAAACCCTCATGGTCATTAGAACCAAAAATTTATTTTTCTTTCATCATCAAATCATGACATACATGTATATATCTATCATATCATATAATCAAGCATACCTTAAAGCAATAAAATCACATAAAGCATGCAAACACAAATAAATAATTTAAAGCACATAAACACCCACACATAATTATACAACCAAGGATATGAACCCTCACATGGATTCACCATGCATCAAATACAAGATTCATCTCTCACCACCATACTTAGTTGGTGAGATGGATCTCCCTCTTACCTCTTGTAGAACCTCCCAAGCTCCTTTGTTTGCTTATTGAGTAAGTGATTCACCACCAAAAGCTTCTTAAACACAAAATAAAACACAAGTTTATTAGCATATTAAGCTTGAACAAGGAGAACCATGGATCAAACATGGCATAGAACATGAAAATAAGACAAGTAGTGAAGTTTCCTTACACTTCACCTCAAAAAGCTAGAACTTGATCTTGAAGAAAGTCCTTGAAGATGAAAGATTTAGAGCTTGGACTTAACTACAAAGGTTCTTGGATCGATGTAAGGATGCAAGATATGTGGTTGGTTAAAATTATAGAGTGGTGGAAGGCAATTTGAGTGCTTTGGCTGAAACACACTTGAAGTAAGAGGAAAGAAAATTTTGTAAATGCTTTAGGATTTTGGAGAAGACAAAGATGAATAAAGAAGTGGTCTTGAAATCCCTATGGCCTTAAGCCATCACAAAACCGTCCCCCATCTTGTACACTCAATGAGTGTCAAATTTCACTAGCCACCATTTTGGGCATTGTTAACCATTGATTAGATCAATGGTTTACATTAATGTAACTTTTAAGTATAGCTTCTATGTTGATAAGACCAAATCTAAGCCATTGGATCTTTCTCCTTGAAATCCTAGCCAATAGATGTATCTCTAAACTGAAGGGTCAAGATCTCCTCTTCATACTTTACATCCAAGGGTTACAAATGGTCCTAGCCACTTTGTTAGACCAAATCTCCATCCTTGATTAATTCAATAGTGGATATCCAAAGGCTTTAACATTAAGCTTGCTTCCTATTGGTCTGTCATAAAGTCATCATAACCACTAATGTTGACTAAGCAGTATAATATTTATTTATATCTACTATTACCCTATGGACACAGTTAATTGTAGTTTTTATCGCCCGATAATTAAATACAGTACAAAGCACGGTAAAAGAAAATTTCTAAAACTGTTTTCGATTTCGAGTTTGGTAAGATCCCCCGTCTCTGTCTCAACAGTACAGAATTTTCTGGTTCCGAAAAAGTTTTCACTTTTCCGGCCCCGCCTAGGCCCGCATACAGCCTCCTAGACCCACAACAGCCTAAAAATAATATTAAAATAATAAAAAAATTATAAAAATGTCATAATAATCCACAAAATCATAAAATTTATGAAACGTATGAAAATCAAATTAGATTAGCAATAAGAATTAAGAATCAACAGTAATAATTAAATTACTATAGATTTTTCCTGGCCCGAAAATTATTTTTTTCCTAACACGGAGTAAGTCACACAAAACAATCAAATATATTCATGGAATACTCAAAATAAATTTACAGTATACAGAAATCACTAAACAGTAGAATTCTGTTATTACTGTCAATTAGTTAGAAAATTTGGGGTGTTACATACTCTTTTGAGAGTTTATCTTTCTTATACACTTTAATTTTCTATAAAGAGGGTGAGGTATCCCTTTAGAGAAAAAGGATGACGTATTCCTTGATTGTAAAGAGGGTGAGGTATCCCTCAAAGGTTGTAAAGGGTGAGGTATCCTTGTTTTGAGGCTCAAGCACAAGGGTGAGGTATCCAGAGGTGTAGTGAGTGCTCTGTATTGTCAAGGTTGTCAAGCACCTATTCAAACTTGAAGATATAGTAGAAAATCTCGGGTGGTTTACTTGAAGACTGGACGTAGGCCACAAGTGGATTGGTGGCTGAACTAGAATAAACCTTGTGTTTGATCTTCTCAACTCTATCTCTTTACTTTGTGCTTTAAATTTATATGCTTGCTTGAATACTTTCTATCTTAACTTATTTATTTGTGAGTGATTTACTAGATCTCATTTATCTATTCACTTCATCAAACAATAGCTTCAGCGAAAATTGGTTTATAAGTGTTTAGTGAAAGATTTACGAAAATATTTTATAAACTCAATTCACCCCCTCTTGAGTTTGAGGCCACTTGGTAACAAGTGGTATTAGAGGTAGGCTCTTGAGTAAAGAGCTTAGCAGCTTCAAGAGAAAGTGATGGCCTCCTCAAATGGTTCTTTAGAAAGTTCTTCTCTCTATAGACCTCCATTTTTCAATGGAGATGAGTATGCTTATTAGAAAGAACGAATGAAAATTTTTATTGAAGCTATTGACTTAGATATGTGGGATGCTGTTGAAAATGGTCCTTTTGTCCCCACACAAATTATTAATGATGTAAGAGTTAACACAACAAGAAGTGAATGGACTGATGATGATAAGAAAAAGGTCTAATACAATTTGAGAGCCAAAAACATCATTACCACAACCTTGGGGTATAATGAGTTCTTTAAAGTCTCATATTATAAATCTGCCCAAGAAATGTGGGACACTCTAGAAGTAACCCATGAGGGTACTATTGAAGTGAAAAGATCAAGGATAAATACTCTTACTCATAAGTATGAGCTTTTTAGAATGAGCCAAGGTGAAAGCATTCAAGAAATGCAAAAATGGTTCACACATATTACTAATCATCTTGCTTCTTCATTGGGAAAAACTTTTCCTAATGAAGATTTTATTACCAAAGTGTTCAAATGTTTGAGCAGGCATTGGCAACCTAAAGTGATGGCTATTGCGGAGTCAAGAAATCTTTCAACCATGACCCTAGCCACACTTTTTGGCTAGCTCCAAGAACATGAATTAGAAATGAATAGACTCAACCAAAGTTAGGATCTTGACAAGAAAAAGAAGAGAATAGCTCTCAGGGCCACTTCTTCCATGGTCAATGATTATAATGATGAAGATGATGGAGATAACTTATAAATAAATGAGGAGAATCTTGGTCTTCAAGTAAAGAAATTTAGAAGATTCTTCAAGAAGAATGAAGCTCAAAGAAGACCTCCCTTTCCCCAAAAGAATGTGGGGAACCGGGGCATATGAAGATGGAGTGTCCAATCTATCAAAGGAAAGTGGAAAAATATGAGAAAAGGTCCTCAAAGGATAAGAAAGAAAGAAGAGCCTATATAGCATGGAAAGACAATGACATACATTCTTCCAATAGCTCGGATAATGAGAAAGCCAATGTATGTCTCATGGCTAGAAAAGAAGAGGAAGAAGAAGATGCCATGGAGGTAACATCCTCAAACTTAGACTCTTCCGCATCCTATGATGAATTGCAAGATGCATTTGAAGATTTTCATAATGAATCCATGAGGCTCACAAAAAAGGTTTTATCTTCCAACAAAATAATCTCCTTATTGGTAAAAAAAGTTTCTATTTTAAACAAGGAGATTAATGAGCTTAAAATTAAAAATGAGACCTTAGGACTTATTGATGCTAACTCATCATGCATGATTTGTTCTTCACATGATAATGCACTCACACCCTCATCATGCTCATCATGTAAAGCATTTGAAGATGAAATTGAAGATTTGAAAAACACTCTTTTAAAATTTACATTTAGAAGAAACAACTTGAATGTGTTGTTAGGGAAACAAAGATGTGTTTTTCTAAAGGCCAATTTAGGGTATAATCCCAATAACCAACAAAAGTTTCTCAAGCTTCTCTTTATTTCCTCAAGTACATCAAGTAGCCCTTTCATCAAATGCTTTCATTGTGGGAGGAAAGGGCATAGTGCCTCTACATATAATGTTAGGAAGAACTTGAACACCAAGGTTGGGACTAAAATGATTTGGGTCTCTAAGGGCACATTGCCAAAATCTAACACACAAGGACCCAAGAAAATTTGGGTACCAGAAGACAAAAATTGAAATATGTTGTAGGTGTGAGTGAAGGCCAAGACCTGACTATGGAATCTTAAAAGTGGCTGCTCTAAGTACAAGACCAGAAAATACTTCAAGTTCTCTTCCTTGTCTCCAAGAAGCTTGGACTTGCAACCTTTGGATAAGTTAATACTTATTTTATGCTTTAATTTTCTTTAAAGCAGTACTTTTCTAGGTTTATATCTTAAAAATATCTCTACATGTGATAATATGCTAGATAAGTTCACTTCTTGTTTGAAATAGCATATTTAATGAAAATATCTTTGAACTTGGCATTCTGGATCAATCATGCATCTAACTCTTGCTACAAATCATAACTTTGCTACATAACTTGTCATAATGTGATATTTTGTTGCACAATTTGTAATGTTGCTGCACAATATGATATTTTGCTGCATAATTCATCACATTGCTGCATAATTTGTCATGTTATTGCATAATGTGATATTTAGTTGCATAATCTGTCATTTACTGCATGATATGTCATTTTGATGCATAACTTGTCACTTTGTAGCATAATTTGATGCTTTGCTGCATTATTCAACTCTATGCATAGTTATCTTGTTCTAATCATTTTTGAATCCTATAATGACTTGAGCATTAGAGTTTCTCCCTAGTTTGTTTTATAGGTGCTTGATTTATGCTTAAGTCCCCCAAATTACCAATCTCAAGTTCTTGATGAAGAAAATTGCTTCTTGGTACTTTTGAAGAAGCAAAATCAACTTATGAGTTACATTTATGGTGGTTTAAGAGAATGAAAAATAAGGCAAAGCCATGATGATCCTTAAGATGGAATGAGTTTGTGTTTTAAAGGATGAAGTCTTGAAGAGTTTCTATTTTTGGAGATGAAATAATAAGTTATGGGAAGAAAGTAACCAATTATTGGCTCCTGGGAAGTGTGATTATATGTTCTGTCAGGCCAAATAACTGGTTAGGAGAAGTACCTAACTTGTTATTCACTTCTGGCAGAGGCTACATTTGTTGGATCACAAAAATAACCAATTATGGAGACCCTCTAATCAGTTATTTGTTGAAGTTAGAGGCTACTAATCTTTTATTCAATGAAAATAAACTATTACAAGACCTCTCTAACTGATTATAGAGGCATTTTGTGGCTCTTGGAAACTACAAATAACCAATTAGGAGCACTACCTAACCAGTTATTGAAAGAGGCAGAGGCTGTGGTACTTTGGTGTCACGCAAATAACCGATTATATGAAGTCCCTAATTAGTTATTCAAGGCTAATAGAAGCTACGATGTTGGAACTATCTAACTAACTGATTACCTCAATTTTCTAATTAGTTATTTATCACAAACAGAAGACATGGGTTTTTGCAACACAAAAATAACCGATTACCCAGACTATCTAATCGGTTATTCCACTCAACTAAAGGCCATACGTTTTTGCTCTCCATGCAAATAACCAATTATTCAATACACTCTAACTAGTTATTGGACTCCTTAAAACAGCAATCTGTGACCCGTCCTTACCATTCACGAATCACCCACCTCCATAGTCATCTTCTTCCTCTCAACCTCTCACACCCACTCCCTCACATTCATCACCTACCTCAAATCCAACCCAAATCCACCATTAAAACACTTTTTCCATCACTTTCCATAGCTTTCCATCACTTTTCACTAATTAAAACCCACAAATTCCTCCCAAAATCTCACTCCTTTCATCTCCTCTCTTTCTAAAATCGTAACCTAACCACTATTTTCAACCATGGCAAGTAGTTCCTCTCATCCTAATAAATCATGCACCAAAAATCCCTCAATTCCAAAGGAATCACCTACCCCAAGCTTCAATTCAGACATTCCTCTGAGTTTGGACCAAAGGAGGTACTTCTCACATAAGGTTCAAATGGCCAAATATAGGTTGGAGTTTCAAGCTTGAAATCTGATTCAACCAAAGTATATGGATTAGAATTATTTCGTCAACAATGGGTTCACCTTTCTCACAGACCTTCTGGAGTACCATGGACTAAAAACCTTCGTCACCATAAAATGTGAGTACTATCTTGAACCTACCAAAGCTTATTGCTGCAATTTGAGTATATCTGGAGCAAATTTAGTTTCTGAGCTCAAGAGGCACAAAGTGATTGTAAGACCCAATGATTGGGCTATTCTTTTCGGTTTGAATCATGCTAGTGAAACTTTCATGAAAAATAGTCCCAAAAATTAGGAAGGATATGTTAGAGATGACGTTGTTAGGGACATGATCCAACCGGACAATGAAGTTCTAAGAGGGTCCTTCACTACTGGGATTCTGAAAGTGGAGGATCATCTTCTCCATTATATACTGGCTCATATTCTAGATCCGAGAGCCAACAACTATACTTTGCTTGAGGAAGAGGATATCTTCATGCTTTATGCCATAAAACAGATATTGCACAATAACTAGCCCCTCTATATCATGCATTATATGAAGAAAGCACAGGAGAAGATGATGATGGACCTTCCATATGCGTTGGTGATTACTAAAATTCTGAATCAATACAAGTTAAGCTTAGGTGATGAATGAGTCATTCAGCTTACCGGTCACCACAAGTTTGCCAAGGCATCCATAAATCGCATGAAAATCAAGATGATTAATGGTGCTTGGGTTTATGGTGTTGGGCATCATGCAGCCCCAAAAGAAGAACTTCCTGCTATCTCTGCTGATATAATTATAGAAGAGGCTCTAGCCACAAATGAAGACTGGATCCTCGCTGCCATTTTAGATCTTCGAGCCCAATATGTGGGCATTCAAACCTAGCTCACAAATTTTTGGGTCTATCAAGAGCATAGTAATGCAGCTATCTATGATAACTTAAGTGCTATGGAAGACCGCTTGGATAAGCTTGAGGGTCGTCATACACCACCAGATGATCATGGGGCTTAGGCATGGATCTCTTTTATTTAGTTATGTTATTTTATTTTTAACTTCTTTATTATGCTTAAAGTTCATCTGACTATAATAGGTTCTCTTTTGGATATGCTGCCCATTGTCTCAGCTTATGACTTTGCTGAACCATAATATGACCTTGATATGTTGTTTTTAGTATGACTTGGATATTTTGCAATGGATGGTCTGTTGATATTAATACATTGCTGATCTAATTACATTGTTGATGGATTATTACTGAATATTTGTTGAATGGTAATGGTTTTGTGTTTAAGAATATACTGTCACTTCTCTCTTTGTCAAAATCTATTTATTGCATAACTTTTTGATCATGACAAAAAGGGGAAAAGCTTTTGGTATATATGTCATTGAGAAAAGGAAAGCAAAATAGAACAAGGTACAATTTTAATGATGTTGGGATTCCAAAATTAAAGGGGAGCTGTGCATCTCTGATTTAATTACATCTTGAAAAATAATGTTAGGATTCCAAACTTGGCATATTTTGTTCAGAAGGCTTTCTGGGATAGTGTTGCCTCTTTTACTTATCACTCAATGAGCTTTCCATTGGAGGGGACTTGGCTCGCTAGGTCGGTGGGGAGCAGGGTTTTTGTGCCGCATGGAGGGGCTAGGGTTTTAAGACCTGAAATTTGTTTGGGGCTGAACTTGGCTCACAAAATTGGCAGGGCGCAAAAGTTTTTATGTAGTGAGAAGGGTCTAGGGTTTTGAAACCTAAAAACCTATCTAGGGTTGAACCTGACCCATAAGATTGGCGGGGCGTAGGAATTTTTATAGGCTACCTTTCTATGCTTGATTTCATAATTATGTGTTGCTTGCTCGTTGTATATTACTTGCTGCTTTACTTATCCTATACCACAATGTTGAATAGTCCTCGTTACTGAATAACCTCTTTCATTCATGCTGGGCTTAGGGGTTGTAGGTTCTTATGGGGATTAAGCTCAAAACACTACCCGTAAGGCTTTGCATTCAATACAAACTTTAAAAACAAGTTGGTTATAAACTTAGCACAAAGTAGAGCAAGCTTAATAAAGTAAAATGAACACTAAGCGAATTTCAAAAGTGTCGGATTCAACTTTGGATGGTCGAAAAATGTCCTGGTTAGCATAAGACTTGTCATTTGTGGTATTTCCTAAGGCTTGTTGCATTCCACACTCTTAGGACTGGCTTTCCACTTAGATCCTCTAATCGATAAGCCTCATTGCCTATCGTCTTGACAACACAAAAGGTGCCCTCCTAGTTTGGTGCTAATTTCCCCTTTCCTGGGCTCTACGTTCGTGCTCCGACCTCTCTCAAGACTAGAGCTGTTGTATTTGATTATTGCTCATTACTTTGCCAACACATCCCTTATGGTCTATTTCTTTGTCCTCCACTACCATATCCAAGTCTTCTATTCTGTCTTCTTCATTTATTTCCTTGACGGAGATTTGTCACCTTAGGTTTAGCTCTCCGACCTCTATGGGAACCATTGCTTCTACATTATATGTGAGGCAAAAAGATGTCTCCTCAGTAGTGGATTGGGTCATTGTGTGGTAAGTCCAAAGCCCCTTAGGTAGTTGTTTGGGACAGATTCCTTTCGCCTACTCCATCCACTACCTTAAACCTGCAAAAATTACCTTATTTTCTAATCCAACCTATTCGTTTGTTTAGGGAGGCAAACTATTGCTTTATCTCCAAGTCTTGGCAAAACGTCTTGAACTTTCTATCTATGTATTGATTATCATTGTCTGTAACTATGGCATAGGGCAATCTATACTTACAAATTATATTTTCCATACAAACCTTTCTACTTTATCATATGTGATCTTATGATAGCTACTGAGGCTACCAAATTAGATGAGATTTGTTAACTGATTCACCAAGAACTTGTAGTATATGGTGCAACCGGGTTGAGCCCTTGGATCATCCTAATTAATTAATTACATTAAGTTAGCAACCGGGGGAGGGGGTCTGGTTGCAGGAGAAATTAAATAAAGCAAATTAAAAACTATAGACAAGATTAAGTAAACAACCAATCCAAGGGAATCAACAACTCTTAAGTTTAATCCATCCTTGACCACTACGGATTCATTCCCTGGATAACTAGATTCTTGGTTTTAGTTACATTAAGAAGCCTTAAGATGACCCATGAATTCTTTACTAGATAAGCATGTAGCATTTGGTTAACCAAAGTCAAATGAAGTTAACATCTATCCAACCCTAAATCAACCTATAACTCAAATTTCAACCAAGCTAGGCAATTCATCAAACACCTTTGATGCATCACCTAGTCTCTATGAAATAGGTTCAATGCTTGATCTCGGTGGTCTAGTTTGCTTAGTTTATTAATCAGAGATGTTTGTCCACTATTGTTAACACTTAATTAAATTTTAAGTGTGAAACTATGAAGTATAATTATGACATAGAAGTCTTTTAGAGTGACATCCATTATCCTAGGCAATGGTCTAATGCTCATAACCACTCTAAACCTTTTTTAGGCTTATAGGTTAGGCCTAATGCTAAAAATATGATTTTTTACACGAAAGCCTCTTGGCGTGGAGTCCATTATCCCGGGCTATGGTTAAATACGCTTAACCTCTGTAAATCTTTAAGTTTATGGGTTAAGGTCAGGCTCATTAGGGTACGAGTTAAAACCCTTGAATACATTCCTTGAACTTAGATATCAATCAAGTGAAATCCCCCGTTTGACCTTCATGTACAAATATCAAAATATGTGATCCTCTTTGGAACTTGTATTCCTTAGACCTCACCAAGGTGTGATAACCCTGTGGGTTATGTAACGTCCTAATACTAATACTAATAACATATCCGAAATTATGCATTAGTAATCATATTAGCGTATGTCACTTAGATCAATATCAATTTTTTTGAAGAAGTATATATAAATTTAGTATACAAAATATGAGCGTGAAGCGGAAGTACATATTACAAAAGAATAGAATTGTGTTATATACAAAGGATACATCAAAGTACATAAAAAATATATCAAATATTCGTGTGCCACTAAGGCACCAAAATGGTATACAACCATATACAGCAGTCAAATAAAAAAGAAGCAAAAGATCTAAAAGATCAAGATCTTTGCCTCTATAATCAGCATGAGAACTTCCTAGAATCATTATGGAAATCAAAGAAATAGGGTGAGAATCTCACAATTCTCAGTAATCATTTTAAAATCATGCCATCATAATCATTCTAGTTATTTCAGGGAAAAATCATTTCTAATCATTAATATATAATCAAGAGAAAGGTGGCTAAAGCCAAAACAAGTCCTTTCTCCTCCCCCATATAGCGATTCATTTTATATCAATTATAAAAAAAATCATTTGAAGTCAAGAAACCATCAAGTCTCATCACAATCTCATTATCAATCAAGAAATCCATTCATGAAAGGCTTATACAATAAGCTATCTCATAATGGTCATCTATCAATCATTACCATCAATCATCCATAAATCAGCAATCATCTTTTTATCAAAGTGGTATGGAGGGAATTATCCATCCTCACAATACCATTCACTTGGTAGTAGCCTGCTTTCAAGTTAGTGCACTTTAACTTATTTATGATGAGCTATTTGCAACATAGAGATACTTCGAGTAACCTACATAAATCCACAACTTATGAGGGAATTATCCATCCTTATTCCAGAGTTATGAGTAATGAAGGAATTATCTATCCTCAACTACTTTGATAGGAAGGGTATCATCCTTCCTTACACTATCTCTAATCCAAGAATGCCTCAAGTAGAGATGGGATTATTCGTCCTCAACTATATTTCATCCTAAGAGGACTTAGGTAAAGAGGGAGGGAATTATTTGTCCTTAACCTCAATATCTCAGGTGGTACGGGAATGTCTCTCCTTAACCACCATTTCAAAGTCTCTCTCTAGGACCAATGATATCCTAAATAATCGGTTACTCATGAAAATCAGTCATTATCTCAATCATCATTCTTAACAAGCATGTAGTAAGATATTACATCATATCATCTTATGTCATAGCATATTACATCAATATCTCAACAATCATGCAATAGAATGCTCCATCATATCATCTCATGTAATGGCATCATGCATTTTATAGCAAATATCATGTAATTGGAATTTCACAAAGCCAAAGTGATCAATTCTTCTATGAAATACTCCTTATAGTATATTAATACTCTTTAAAAAGCATGCATAAGCAAATCCAACAAGTAGAGGACTTCATTTTATAAAAATAATCAACTTTGGAAATTATGGTCTAGGCACTTATTTTCCAACGCCTAGGCACTGGGATGGCAGAGAACTACCCATTTCGTTCTGGCTGCTGGAGCCTAGGTTAAGCGCCTAAATACTAGAGACATTGCTTTGTTTTTCCAAGGTGCTGGCGCGCAGGTGCTCATCCCTAGGGTTCAAACACTACACGGATGCTCAGCGCTCCACACTGAGCGCTTAGGCACCCTACGCGCATCCTGAAGCATCAAGTTTCTTGGTTTTGGACGCCTAGGCTTCCAACTTCTGGCGCCTAGGGCACCAAGGTGCTAGAACCCCAGAAAGCAAAAAAAAAAAAAAAATCATTCCTCTATTCTTCCAAACCAAATTCCAACCCAAGCCAAAACATTAAACATCAACAACAAAATCAAATACATCATATTCAAGCATCCAAAACACTTTTAAATCAACAAATCAAATATGGGTTTCAACCCATTTCAAATCTCAAAGTTTCTCAAGAATCAAAAATCAAGATTGGAATCTTTAACTCATATTCAAAACATAAGAGTATCATATTTATTTATCATCTCAAAATCGAAACAAAAATAATCAATCCATCATTCTCAAATAGGAGAAAAAGATTGACAAAGTTAAGAAAAACCCCTACCTCAACTTGATACTTTCTTCTTACCTTTTTCTTTTTCTCTTTTCTTGGTTGCTTACTCCTTCTTCCTCCCTTGTTCCTTTCTTATTTTTCTTGTTTCCTTTCTTCTCTTCTGTTGGACATGAGATTGAGAGAATAGAGAGTGAGTGAGAGTAAAAAGTGAGAAAATGAGAAGGAAACGTGAGAAAAGAGGGAAATGAGAAATGCAACCATCACCCAAAGTCAAATATTAGGTAGAAGGTAGTAGAATGAAATAGTGGAGACATGAGGAGTGTTTCCAAAAAAAGGAAATCCAATTGGTAACCTTTTATCTGCTCGGAACACTTTAATCTTTTAGAAATGAATTTTCTAACCTCCAAAGGTATTATAGAAAATTCTAGGATTCCATTCTATTTTCTATATTACTGTTCCACCACTTTTCTTATACTGCAATATTAATCTTTATACTGCAATATTAATCTCTAAGCTTCATTATTCTTTTCCAAGGTTAAATTAAACATATGGATCAGAATTAAGAAGCTTTCAAATATCCATTTTAATTATTCACAGTTAAGAAATAAATCTTCCTCATTTATTTATATTTTCTCAGCCATTTTCACAAAAGTCCAAATTTTATAAGAGTTATTTCTCACAGTCAGTGTTATATATTTATGCTCAAACAACGCCAGCTATAATACCCTTAATGACATGTTATATTTGTGTATGTGTTCAAAAGGTAGCATATGACTTGCTTAACATGTATGTTTAATTTTGTGACAAACAGAGTTAGTTTAAGCACTTTGTTGCAACTCTGAATGTGAAAGTAGCTTAAACTGACTAAAATAATAGCATAAATTGCTTAGACGAGAGAAATAAATATGGATAATTTATTTCTAAGTCACAAATGTATGAAACAAGATGTAGTCAAAGTTTCAAGGAAAACTGAGTTACTTTGACATTTTTAGACATACTGGTTGTGCATTTTTTGCCGGATTAACTAGTAGCAGATATGAAAAAATAAGGTACTGATAAAACAAGAAGATTTTACAGAATTTTGCAGAACCCAGCATCTGCTATATGCACCATGGCATGAGGTTGAATATGCTACGTGCACCGCAGCATGCTAAAGGTCACTCCGAGGTGTGAGGTGCAGTAATACAGAACCCAAAAGCAGGGTGCCACAGCGTATATAACACCCCTTCCGAGAGGGCATTACATTTTAGACCAACTCATTTAAAAACTCTTTACCCAAGTTATAAGAGTTGATATTATAAAATATGAATTTCAAAACTTTTTTTTACAGATAACATAAACTTATCAAATTTTAGAGACACAAAACATAACAACCATAAAATAAACCTTTCACAAAACAAAGTTTACTACATCTATGAATATATTATCTCTTGTTCCAAAAGCATCAAACTCACATACTCCAAAAATATATATATATATAAAACCACCGTATGAAGACTGAGTCTAGTCTAAGTCCAAACACTTGAAGAGTAGGGTCCTGTACCCGATCTTCCTCCAAATCCCCTTCGCAATCCTTAGCAGGCAAAACCCTCAGTCGGGGCATGTCCATGCGGATGGGAGTCTGAGCAGTTAACTCCACAGAGTCCTCCCTAGAGGAAGCTTTCCAATCATCCCAAAGGTCCCCGAAAGGCATGCAAAACTCCAAATAAACAGCTACATCCACAGTAAACGTAGCAGCGTCATGCCGGGTCCTACTCCAAAGTAAGGTGATTCTCTACGATGTACTGAATGCGCCCCGTATCGCAATGGATAGTCCATGCGTCGATGCCCCCATGGAACTATAGTCTAGTGAAACCTCACGGATGTTCTCTTGTCGCCATTACAGTCTTTACAAACAGGAGCATAAAATAGAGGCAAACAGGATAATACAATAAAAGAGGTGAGATTGCCAACATCAATACTATCATGGCAGCAAGAAACAATAACAAAGACACTAATGCCTTTCATACACAACAACATTAAATAATAGCAGATATGATCATGTCAATACGGGAATATTACAGAACAACAAGCATAATCATGTTATCAACTGATAGATAATTCATCAGAATACATAAGCATGGACCATGCCACAATAACAGATATACTGACTATGCATATGCACGATGTGTATGCTGACCATCCTTATGCATAATGCAACCAGTTCCTACTCTATGGAGCTAAACACAAAGAATCAAAGATGAGCATTCTAGAAGATCTGCCTCCCACAATGACAGTCTACGCCAGACCCCAAAAAGGATAGTGTTTGTCGGGTCCTCATCGTACGTTGCAACGGTTTTCCATGGCTAGGCATATATAATGTGATAACAGATCACTAAGTGGATCACCTCGCCCTAATGCCCCCTGAGATCCATCAGGGATCACACTATCCAAATTCTCGCCCACTCCTAGGCGACAAAAGCCAATAGTATAATGCTCAAATGCATGATAAATGAAAATCAAACCACCATTGGACTTTTCCCAATGGTATTAAAGCAACCGCCTATACAATCGTCTAATATCATTAGTATCAATGATATTATATAACCGCCCATACAATTACATAATACCACTGATCCACTCAGGTCCAGAACATCGGCCCAAAAGCACAATGCTAAATACAATTGATCCACTCGAATCTAGTACGTCGGCCCAAAAGCATAATGTTAAATACAATTGATCCCCTCTGGTCTAGTACGTCAGCCCAAAAGTACAATGCTAATGCATTCTTTCATAAGGTATTTCAGTCGTGCAAATTCAAGAGTCATCACTATCAAATTACATGATGCATTCTCATAAATTTCTCTAGCACATAGAACCATTGTTTCATCTTTAAGCTTTAATTGTAACACTTTCCAGAATAAAGAGAGAAATCAATCCTAATCACCAGACTCTTCTAACTAAGTTCCTTGAGTGACCTTTCCTCATATCGTTCACTAAAACTTAAAAAGAAACCATATCGTCTTAACCTCACAATTCTTTTCCTTTTTCCCTAAGTCTTTCAAGTTTTCACTATTTCTTTCTCAAGGTCGTTTTTCCTTTCAAGACCGAAAATCACTCTTTTGCTAAATGATAAAATTTATTTTTTTCCATTCTTATCCTATGAATCCTTAATTAATTTCTATTTTTTTATCAAACTAACTAGATTCACCCGTAATATATCATGTTCATTATTCCAATTATCCCCAAAATTATTTCCATTAGTATATTCGAAAGTCATTACTCCTCAAATCATAACATGGTGATCATCTTCTCCTTTGCTCATAAATCATTTGATCCTAATTTAATACCCAAGTCTTCTAAATAATGTTTTCTAATATTCTTTCCTCCCTTTCATTATTCTATTTCTAATTGAAAACCCCTTTCATTTAACTTATTAAGAATCATTTTCAATAAAATATTTTAAGTCTCCAAAACTACTTCTCCATCCTAATATTAAGCACCATAGCCGAAATCAATTCTCCTCAAAGGTAAAGAGTTTGTTTACTTCTTTTCTCAATTTGTACATTCATAAATCGTATTCTTGCTACCTAATCATTTAAGTTCTCAATCAATGAAGTATTTTAGCCTTGAATCCCTATTTCTCTGCACCATGACCGTGAGCTTCAATAGCTATTGGGACCAAAATATTTTTCTTTTCTAGTACCATTTAAAGCTTACAACATAATTTTTAAGCATCAAAATCATACTATAACAAATTCATACATAATATCAAGTAATAAGGTCACATAAAGCATATAACCACAAGCCACAAAGTCATACAATCAAGGTGAAAAATCCTCACATGGATTTATCACCCACAAGAAATTCATTCCTCACCACCATGAGTGGTTGATGAGGTTAATCTCCCTCTTACCTAAGAAGACAACAAAAAAGGAACTCCCTTTTATGCCTCTTGAAATTCGTCCAACTCCTCCACCAAAATCCTAGGATGATCAAACTCACATAATCAATAACCAAAGCTTGAAAAGAGGAGTCCTTGATAACCAAGGTGACCAAGAATCACAAAATGAAGGAAAGAAAATAGAAAGTCAAGAATTTTACCTCAAAGCTTTAAGTTTAGGGCTTTATGGAAGAAGATGAAGATGGAAGAATCAAGTGATGGTCATAAAAGAAAAATGCTTTTAGGTGATGAGTAGATACAAGAAATAAGGCTGGTTGAGCAAGCAAGCATGGATGACCACCAATGGTGGTGCTTGGCCATGAGAGTGAGGAGAGAAAATGGAGATGGGAGCTTTAGAAGGTGATTACAACAAGAAAAGGTCTTCTAATAAGATGTAGTTTCAAGTAATATGATTGCTTGAAATTAAACAAGCATGGAGGGTGAAGGAAGAAGTATGGCTGTGAGGTTGGAGAGGAGAAGAAGAGGAGAAAATGTGATAGGAAAATGAGAGAAAAAGAGAAGTTGAGAGAGAAAGGAAAAGTGGAGAGAGAAAGTAATAGAAACTTTTGAAAATGGAAATGGTGGAAAAATGATAATTTGTGTCATCTTTTCCCCCTCTTGGCTATAGGGTTTCCAAGGGAGGAGAGATGGAAGTTGGCTTCCTTGAGAAGCTTGATAAAAAGCTTCCTTGAGAAGCTTTGTCCACTTTTTGAAAAAAGTCAAGGATGATGTCACTTTGATGATGTCATCTTGGTGATGTCATTAAAGTGCTCTCTAGAAAAGATGACTAACACTCTACTAAAGCTATTACCAAGTGGACAAAGCTACAGTTAACAAAACCAATAGTATTGTCTAACGGGTAATAAAACATATCGCGACTTTTATTTATCATATAAAAAATTGAAAAGTGAAAACTTTGTAAATTGTGTCCAGCCTCGGGTTTAGTAAGATCTCCAGTCACCGTTTCCATAGTCCAAGATTTTTCAGCCTCAGGGAAAAAATTTCATTTCCCCGGCCTCGCTCAGTGTGCACACAAATTGAGAAATATATTAAAATAATCAAATAATTCCAAAAAAATTCACAAAAATTACAAATATTATAAAATGAATATATATCATGAAACAAGCAATTTCAGGGTATTACAGCTCTCCCCTTCTAAAAAGAAATTTCATCCTCGAAATTTTTCATACCTTAGAACACATGCGGACATTGCTCCCTCATTATGTCTTCTAGCTCCCACGTTGCATCTGCAATTATGTCTTTCCAAATCCCCTTTACGAATGCAATTTCCTTTCCTCTGAGTTGTTTACATCTTATCCTAAGTTATCATAATTTTATCCGTTGTTTGTAGTACAAGCTTGGGTCTTGACGCAAAAATTTTCCCATCTTGGTGCCAAGACAAAGGCGCTCAAATTCATCGTCCATATAATGCCTTATATTTAGCTCTTTTTTGAGCAGACGGATACTTCAGACTCTAATGATCACTGTAGACATTGGATATTGCTCCATGTAAAAAATGTCTTCATATCTTCAATGCAATCACAACAACTAACTCTGAGTTTACATAGGGTTGTTCTTCTTACGTACTCTCAATTGCCTTGAAGCATACGTTATTACCCCTTTTCTATTCCGCACAAGCACACGTTCTAAACTCTAATATGGAGCATTATGAGACAACTCGAAAGGTTCACTAGGATTGAGCAGAATGAACACTAGCAAAGTGGTCGAGTATCTTTTCAGCCCTTGAGAATTTTTCTGACATGCATCAGTCCATACAAAAGTTTGATCCTTTCATGTGAGCTGGATAAGAGGTCGTGCTATCTTGGAAAATCCTCTGATGAATCTCCAATAATCAACTAGTCCTATGAAACTACGAATCTCAATTACGGTCTTCGGCCTTTCCTATTGAAGAATTACTTCAACTTTCAATGAATCCACAGTAATCCCTTCCTTTAAGATCACATGACTCAAGAATTTAACCTCCTCCAACCGAAATTTGCACCTTGATAACTTGGAACACAACTTCTTCTCTTTCAGTATCTAGAGAACTATTCTGAGGTGTTCAGCATGTTCCTCTTGATTTTGAGAATAGCTCAGAATGTCATCAATAAGGACAATGACAAATCTGTCCAGATAAGGATGAAAGATCCCGTTCTTGAAATCTATGAGTATCACAGGAGCATTTGTTACTCCGAATGGTATCACTAGATACCCATAACATCCATAACGTATTTGAAAAAAAATGTCTTGGAATCATCCTCTACTTCCACACAAATCCAATGATAGCTAGAGCGTAGATCGATCTAGGTGAAAACAACGGTTCCCTTCCAAATGGCTTGTAATTTCCTTTCCTTTGTATCACTTCGCTCTCCTGTCCTTGTTCTTAACATGAAGTGTCTTATCAATTAAGTTTTCTTTCAACCATACTGTATTTGATACTATGACATGATTTAGACCAGAAATACTCTTTCTTGCAATTGTGGTGCATGGGAAAACATTATAAAGGTTAGAAAGAAAAACTAGTAAAGCTATTTGGTATGCTGTCAGACCTATCCAACAAATTCGATATAGTCCGATGAATTCAAGAGTGAGCTTTCTAGGTTCAAATCTAGAAATCTCAACCTCAAGGAACGATAAAGCATTATTGAAACAAAATAGCAAGATGTTGTTAAAAGATAACTAATCCATTCCTGAGATCATGTCTTTTGTGAAAGAGATAAACAAATCAAATTGGAAAGAAGGTTCTGATTTCCAATAGTGATAGGACAATTTAAACAGGCTTGAGTAGTAATAGCAAGTTTAATAACAGGAAATAGTGATATTCAAGTCAAAAGGGAAATGTCAACACAAACAAACCCAAATGGTTCACATAGTTATAGGTAACGAAAGAAAGGGTCGCCCCTCAGTCAAATAGTACAAGTTAAGGCTTACTTCCTATGGTACCATCTCCCTTGGTTAAACCTTAGGATTGGAAAGCTTCTGCCCCACTCAATGTATCGATTCCTCCTCCAGCTTAAGATCTTGTTGCATGCTCATTGCGAACAGAAGGCTTCGTCTTTTGTGAAAGACAATTCCTAAACACTTGTCTTGGCTTTCCGCACTTGAAACAAATCATTTCCTTACTCGTACGATCCCTCGTTAAGTGATTCCTTCCACACTTCTTATAATGTGGTAAAAATTTCACGATCTGGTCGAATCTGCTGTCGCTAGTGCTTCCTCCAACTGTTTACTGTTGATGTTGATTCCCCGGTGGCTGTGTAACACCCCAACTTTTGGGATAATTACAATATAGTCCCGAAATGTACTGTTTTGTGAATTCTGTGAGCAGTAAATTAAATTTGACTGTTTCGTGAGTGTACTTGACTGTTGTGTGTGATTTGCTCCGAGCCAGGGAAATAATAATTTTCTGGCCGGATAAATCTTATTTTAATTAATTGGAGCTGGGGGATCTTACTAAACCCAATTCTGATTGATATATATATTAATCTCGTAATTTTTCAGATTTAACTGTGCAATAAAATAATTTTATATTTTTATAATATTATTTTATGTTACAGTACCTACTGTCTCAAAAACAGTAAAAATCTGCTTCGGTTTGACCACAGATCTTTAAAAGTGCAGTGGGACCCACGTTTAGGAAAAATAGTCAACTGTGCTGACTAGATAATTTCTAACCAATGAGAGCAAGTCAACCAAAGTAGGCTTGACTTTCTAAACCAATAGGAATTGGACACCTAAGGAAGCATGTGTTTCCATTTGGACCGTTGGATGAAGACTTAATGATGAAGCCTTTAATCTAAGCCATTGATCTAATCAATGGTGAGATTAGAATGATAAGTTTATGACCAAGTGATATCTACCTTAGATCTAATCTATGATTAGGAATTAAAGATGAATCAAGGGTTAGGATTAAGTCAAAAATTGTAGGCTTGACTTTGATTAGTAGCTAATTAAGCTTAATTTGACTAATCTAATTACTTAATTAGCTAACTAAGTGAACTAGTTTAATTCTTAATTTATTATAATCTAAATACTAATTAGATGTCCTAATATTTATTAAAGGTTATAATATATGCTAATATATGTGAAACTAATTAGTTATATAATTAGAATGTTAATTAAATATTATTAGGAGACTTAATCTAATTGATTAGCTATTTAATTAGCTTGTAATTAGTCATTAATTGAAATCAAATTAAGCTCCTAAATTCCTAAAGGGCACATGGTTTTCAGCAGCAATTTGGAGGCTTGGTGGCTTGGTTCTACTAGCTTCTTGAACCCTCCATGTGTCATAAACCATGTGCACTACCATGTGCCTTTAATTGGATATTTATCTAGCAAATTCAATCACTCAACCTCACCCAAAACCACTCATACGGCAGCAGCCCTCCCATTTCATTCTTCAATTCTATTTCACACTTATCACAAATCAAAGCATCTATTTTCTCTCCAAAAACTACCAAGAACCCAAGCTACTTTTCTTCTATTTTCTTTCTCTCAATTTCGCCAGCACCTATACACACACACCCAAACACCTATAATTTTATCTCTTAGCTTTTCTTGAACCCAAATCCTATTCTAAACACTTTTCATTCACAAAGTTTTTCCAAATTCCTACTCTATCTTGCCCAAAATCCAACCTTTTGCTTACTTTCTTAAGGGTAAGTTTTGTTTCTATGGTTCAATATTGGATTTTTAATTTTTCTAACCATGATTGTTCCATGGTTTTTCTATTTTGTACCTTGTATGTGTTTTTATTATTTGTTTAAGAATTTTAGGGATTTGTTTGGGAGTCACACGAAATTGGATGGAAAGGGAGGAAAATAAACCGATTAAATTGTCTACAAGAGGTAAGAGAGAGATTTAATCTCATCAACCCTAAGTGGTGATGAGAAAATGGATTGTGTTTGTGTGTAGAATCCATAAGGATTCGGTTGTATGGTTTATTTGTGATTTTTATTGTTTTGTGATTGTTTAAATGCTTTCTTATTTATGATTTATTTTGCTAATGCATGATTATAGTTTTATTATTTTTGCTATGCATATTTATGGTTTTAAAATATATTGTATGTATATTGTATGTGATTATATAATTGCATGTGTTTATAATTATATAATTATTAAAGTAGGATGTGAATACCATGTACGAAATGTATGAGTATTCCAAAGAATACACTATGAGGCTCACGGCCTTACATCCAAAAAGAGAACTAAAATGTTCTCAGCAATTTTCTAAATTACTGATTTGAGGAATCTAGGTAAAATAATTAAATTAAAAATGATTTAAGTTAATTTTGGCCAACATGTCATTTAGTGTATAATCAAATACCATTTTATTTTTGATTTGGCCAACATTCCATTTTATTTTCTAAGATAGGATGGGTAATGATTTTATTAAACAAATCGATTCCAAAGAATCATTGAAAAAATCAAAGGAATTAATTCAGTCCTAGAATTTTAACTTAGTAGAATTTAGTTTAAATAAGAATTAAATCAGACGCATGAAAAATACTAACGTAGAGCTCATTTTATAAATTTTGAAGTGCGTTAGTGAGTTTCAAAGTGAAATTATTGGGTAAAAATAAAATAAACTATATTTAGAGAAAAATGTTAAAAATACCTTATACCGATTTTATAGGCAAAGTACTGCCAAAATTTAATAAAATCAGACGTTTAAAATGAAAAGATTCCATACTATATTTAGAACACAAGGAAAATACTCTATGTATTTTAAAAGTACTAGATATAGTTTTACAC
This sequence comes from Ormosia semicastrata, assembly GCA_029884595.1. NCBI lineage: Eukaryota > Viridiplantae > Streptophyta > Magnoliopsida > Fabales > Fabaceae > Ormosia > Ormosia semicastrata. Next base: position 36,377,122 of record JAQQTO010000060.1, on the reverse strand, counting down.
ATATTAAAAATAATGATTCTAAGCTATTCAGTTAAGAAAATGAATTAAAAATCCTACGCGATTGAGAAAATAATTTTATGATGTTTAAAAATGTCAAAATATATGTACACGATTTAAAAACGTTTATGAAAATAACGAGATTGTGAAAATGCGATAAAATTCCTACGCGATTAATCGATACAATGAGTTTTTCTCGTCGGCCAAAGTGGTGGACCCGACATGTTGTGGTGTAGTACTGTCAGGTGGGACGTACTATACTTTGGTATTTTGTTAGTACTGTCAGGTGGGACGTACTATACTTTGGTTTTTGGTGACAAAGGGTATTTTGGTAATTTTTTGTAATTATGGTAAAATTTGGATAATAAGGGTATTTTTATAATTTTAGATCATGTTTAGAGTGTTGTGCCAATTTGGTTTATAATTGGCGATTAATTGATGAGGCGAATTACACCGTAATTGGTGTGATAAGCGTAGTGTGGTTCATTTATGAACTTGGAGGCATTAGTGTGCGGAGGATCCCATATGTGGATAGTGGTAGCACCACTGGGCCGTGGTAACGGGCAACACACTAATGATCTTGACAAGCACTATTCTTAATCGAGATCTTAAGGAGATTAATAAGTACTATGCCTGTGGTACACGATGTTTGGACTGTGTACTGCTACACGATGTTTTGGACTGTGGGCTATAGACACGACGTTTGACAGTGCAATAGTTTGGTTAGGCAGCCATAAAGTATTATTAGTTTCTATTCAGATCATTCTCTCAGATATTCGTGTTTAGCTCCATGGAGTAGGAACGAGTCAGTATGTGTTCATGCATTACCTGCATTTTACTGTTCATGCATCATCTGCACTTTACTTCTTATCATATTCTGTGATATAATATATGATGTATTGTTTTAATATATTATGTATGATACATGTTATTTTAATATATATTGCTCTAATATATTATGCATGATATAATGGTATGTGTTATTTTAATGTGTATTACTTTGTTATATTATGTATGTAATGTTGGTATGTACTGTTGTGATATTTGTTTGTATTGTCGTTTTCTTTATTGCCATGCGAGTAATGGTGTGGATTGTCTCACCTCTTCATTGTATTGTTTTATCTGTTTCTATTTTATGTTTAAATCATCAAAGACTACAATGGCGGAAAGAGGAGGACAGTTAGGTTTCTTTAGGCTACAATTTCTCGAAGGCGCTGAGGCTTGGTATGTCCACTGGGACACCGACACATAGAGTATAGTGGTAACGTGACTTTATCGATAGTAGGACTCGGCGGGGTTGGTTACTACACGTTACACGGTTGCTTTCGTAGAGATCATTTTACCTATTAGGGAGTTGTGGGACGAGTTTCACTATACTCCTAGAGAGAACTTCGATACACTTTTGGGTCGAATTTCTATCGGTCAAGACATTCCTAACTAAGGAATTTGTCTTATGACGAGGGCTCATATCTTAGGTGTTATGTTTTAGTAGTATACTGTCTTTTACTATTTTTATTAAATATTAATAGTTGTAAATTAGTTGTATACTTCAGACAAGAATCACATGTATATTATGGTGAATTTATGTTTGTTATATTTTGTGTTTCCGCGTTAATTTATTTAATGTTATAATTATAAAAGGAAAATATATATATATAGATATCACAAATATTACTTAAGTATCAAATATTTTTATAACTTGGGTAAGGATTTTATTTATTTTATTTTTCTGCATCATAAATGTGACATCCCCAAAAAAAAAAAGAAATGGTGTTACATTAGTTGGTATCAGAGCCCAAGTTAGAGTCTTTTGGGTTTGTGGGTAGGTTTGTCTTGTTTGTGCTGTGTGAATCTCTGATATTGAACCCAGAGATATGTTTCAGTTTCTGAAAGGAAACGATTTTGTGTGAAATCACTACGTTTAGTTTGTTGTGTGTTGATTCTGTTTATCTTTGAAGAAAGATAATGGAACGTTATGAACATGAGCGTGTGGACGTGCAACGTGATGAGGATCGTATAGTTATAGCTAGAAGCGTGATGCACAAGGCGATTGAAGTAGTAGTACAAAAGAGACAAATGATCGCTTAGCAGCAGGAATTGATAACCGAACTTCATAACTCATTAGGTTTGGAGCAGCCATCGGATGCGAGGAGCTGTAACTTAGAATCTTTGATAATCCAAAATAGAAGGAAGCGTAAGGCCAATCGTTTTTAGCTAAAAGTTGTATGTAGAACCACCGAGGAAGCAACAACGGACAAAGAAAGGAAGTACTAGTGGCAACGATTTTGGTCGGACTGTGGCATCACCAATGAAGTACTTGAAGTGTGGAAAGCCTGAACACTTATTCAAAGAGTGTGATCAGCTGAAGATGGAAATTTCCGTTAATAATACACGTATTTCAAAATCTCGAAAAAAGAAGAAAGAGCCGATGCAAGAAGTGTAATGAGAATGTTCAAAGACAAAAACTTAAGAAGCGAGAAAGTCGTGTCATAGAGGGTAATCTTAAAACTGTGCTGTATAATTCGCGAGGTAACTCATTCTTTTGTGATCTGTGACTGTGTGAGTCTTTTGGAGTTATCTGTGTTCTACTCATTTTCATAAAGTTACTTCAACTCCTAAACTTGCTATTACTATTTGAGCCTGTTTAAAAATCCCCAATTATTATTAGAGTTTGAAACTTTTTATTGATCGAGTTTGTCTATTTCTTTCTCAAATAGACTGAGTAAATCAATTTGAATCTATTTGTGTCTTTGTTAAGACATGATCTAACTATTTTCTACTCTTTTTGATTAAACTTGTTGTTTGTACTCAAGTTTTCTAATTCTACCCTATTTCTATTGAATATCAAATCTTTTCTGTTGATTTGATTTGTTTATCTAAAATTACATCTATTTGAGATCCTGATTTTTAACTGGATTGGTCATTTACCAACCATATCCTACTAGATTGTTGCAATGCAATTTAGTATTTCTTTTACCAAAGATTTTTGGATTTGAATCCAGAAAGTTCATTTCTAAAATTATTGAACTATATTCATTTCGAAATCTATTAGACCATCTCAAATTCTTGGTTGGACTAATCTGGCAACCTACTTAATAGTTTTATTACTTTTCCTTATGACCTTCATAGTATCTTTCATGTGTTTCACTTAAGAAGGATTATTTTTTATGTAACTTATGTCATAGTATCAAATACAGTGCAATTAGAAGAAAACTTGATCTATGAGACAGCTTCTGTTAAGAGTAAAAATAGGCAAGTAGAACAACTTATCTTGATGAAGAAAATCTGGAATGATGTGACAACAGGGGAGCCAGAAGATCAAATGAAGGAAATCGTTGTTCGTTCCAAGATCGACTTGTGTGCTGGTTGTTATTAGATTCGTGTAAAGGTAGAAAATGTTCCAAGACAGTTTTTCAGATGCGTTGCAAGCACTATGAATACTTAGTACTACTATGAATATTTAGTACTACTTTTCGGGGTGAAGAATGTTTTTGGTAATATTCACGAATAATATAAATAGGATCTTTCTTTCTCATCTAGGCAAATTTGTCATTATTGGCAATATTTTGACCTATTCTCGACGTTTAAAGGAACATGTTGAAGATCTCAATGCAGTTCTTCAATTTCTGAAGAAGAAGGAGAAGGAGTTATTTGTGAAATTAGTCAAATGCAAAATTCTGTTAGAAGCAGTTCAACTTGTGGATTTAGATTAAGTGTGGACATCGAATAGGAAGGTGGTGGCGTATACTTCAAGGCGGTGGAACATGTATGAGAAGAATTGTTCGATTTACATTTTTGGATATTTCGATAGTCGTTTTGCAAGGAAAACCTGAAGATATTTTCTTTCCTATATAGTCTACGATAATTTCAAGAGCTTGAAGTACCTGTTCAATCAAGAGGGACTTGGATACAAGGAAGAGACGAATAGTTAGAATTTTCAACGGACTTGTTGGGATGAATTTCTACCATTGATAGAGTTCATATACAATAATAGTTTCGTTCGAGCATAGGAATGGCACCCTGTGTGGCATTATATAGGAGACGCTGTAGAATGCCATTGCGTTGGTATCGTACTGGTGAAAGTAACATCGTAGGATCAGAAATATTGCGGTAGATAACCAAGGAAGTGAAGATATTTCGAGATAAGATGAGGATGACTCAGACGCGACAAAAGAGTTATGATGATGAAAGACAGAGACCGCTTGAATCCGAAGAAGGTGATCATGAATTTCTACATGTGATACCTATGACTGAAGTTAGACGAGCAATTAAGTCGAGGAAACTCACTCTGAAGTATCGGGCCGTGTTAGTTAAACTAGTTTAGAACGATATAGTGGTAGAGCTACATGGGGGTTAGAAGATAGGATGAGGGAGCAATACCCTCAATTGTTTTGATGTATGATGAATTTCGGGGACGAAATTCTTATTAGTGGGGGAGAGTTGTAACACCCCAACTTTTAGGATAAATACAATATAGTCCCAAAATGTACTGTTTTGTGAATTCTGTGAGCAGTAAATTAAATTTGACTGTTCCGTGAGTGTACTTGACTGTTGTGTGTGATTTGCTCTGAGCCAGGGAAATAATAATTTTAATTTGGATAAATCTTATTTTAATTAATTGGAGTTGGGGATCTTACTAAACCCAATTGATTGATATATATATTAATCTCGTAATTTTTTGGATTTAACTGTGCAATAAAATAATTTTATATTTTTATAATATTATTTTATGTTACAGTACCTACTGTCTCAAAAATAGTAAAAATCTGCTTCGGTTTGACCACAGATCTTTAAAAGTACTGTGGGACCAACGTTTAGGAAAAACAGTCAACTGTGCCGACTGGATAATTTCTAACCAATGAGAGCAAGTCAACCAAAGTAGGCTTGACTTTCTAAATCAATAGGAATTGGACACCTAAGGAAGCATGTGTTTCCATTTGGACCGTTGGATGAAGACTTAATGATGAAGCCTTTAATCTAAGTCATTGATCTAATCAATGGTGAGATTAGAATGATAGGTTTATGACCAAGTGATATCTACCTTAGATCTAATCTATGGTTAGGAATTAAAGATGAATCAAGGGTTAGGATTAAGTCAAAAATTGTAGGCTTGACTTTGATTAGTAGCTAATTAAGCTTAATTTGACTAATCTAATTACTTAATTAGCTAACTAAGTGAACTAGTTTAATTCTTAATTTATTATAATCTAAATACTAATTAGATGTCCTAATATTTATTAAAGGTTATAATATATGCTAATATATGTTAAACTAATTAGTTATATAATTAGAATGTTAATTAAATATTATTAGGAGACTTAATCTAATTGATTAGCTATTTAATTAGCTTGTAATTAGTCATTAATTGAAATCAAATTAAGCTCCTAAATTCCTAAAGGGCACACGGTTTTCAGCAGCAATTTGGAGGCTTGGTGGCTTGGTTCTACTAGCTTCTTGAACCCTCCATGTGTCATAAACCATGTGCACTACCATGTGCCTTTAATTGGATATTTATCTACCAAATTCAATCACTCAACCTCACCCAAAACCACTCATACGGCAGCAGCCCTCCCATTTCATTCTTCAATTTTATTTCACACTTATCACAAATCAAAGCATCTATTTTCTCTCCAAAAACTACCAAGAACCCAAGCTACTTTTCTTCTATTTTCTTTCTCTCAATTTCAGCCAGCACCTATACACACACACCCAAACACCTATAATTTTATCTCTTAGCTTTTCTTGAACCCAAATCCTATTCTAAACACTTTTCATTCACAAAGTTTTTCCAAATTCCTACTCTATCTTGCCCAAAATCCAACCTTTTGCGTACTTTCTTAAGGGTAAGTTTTGTTTCTATGGTTCAATATTGGATTTTTAATTTTTCTAACCATGATTGTTCCATGGTTTTTCTATTTTGTACCTTGTATGTGTTTTTATTATTTGTTTAAGAATTTTAGGGATTTGTTTGGGAGTCACACGAAATTGGAAGGAAAGGAGGAAAACAAACCGATTAAATTGTCGACAAGAGGTAAGAGGGAGATTGAATCTCATTAACCCTAAGTGGTGATGAGAAAATGGATTGTGTTTGTGTGTAGAATCCATAAGGATTCGGTTGTATGGTTTATTTGTGATTTTTATTGTTTTGTGATTGTTTAAATGCTTTCCTATTTGTGATTTATTTTGCTAATGCATGATTATAGTTTTATTATTTTTGCTATGCATATTTATGGTTTTAAAATATATTGTATGTATATTGTATGTGATTATATAATTGCATGTGTTTATAATTATATAATTATTAAAGTAGGATGTGAATACCATGTACGAAATGTATGAGTATTCCAAAGAATACACTATGAGGCTCACGGCCTTACATCCAAAAAGAGAACCAAAATGTTCTCAGCAATTTTCTAAATTACTGATTTGAGGAATCTAGGTAAAATAATTAAATTAAAAATGATTTAAGTTAATTATGGCCAACATGTCATTTAGTGTAAAATCAAATACCATTTTATTTTTGATTTGGCCAACATTCCATTTTATTTTCTAAGATAGGATGGGTAATGATTTTATTAAACAAATCAATTCCAAAGAATCATTGAGAAAATCAAAGGAATTAATTCAGTCCTAGAATTTTAACTTAGTAGAATTTAGTTTAAATAAGAATTAAATCGAGGCGCTTGAAAAATACTAACGTAGAGCTCATTTTATAAATTTTGAAGCGCGTTAGTGAGTTTCAAAGTGAAATTATTGGGTAAAAATAAAATAAACTATATTTAGAGGAAAACGTTAAAAATACCTTATACCGATTTTATAGGCAAAGTCTTGTCAAAATTTAATAAAATCGACGTTTAAAATGAAAAGATTCCATACTATATTTAGAACACAAGGAAAATACTCTACGTATTTTAAAAGTACTAGATATAGTTTTACACATATTAAAAATAATGATTCTAAGATATTCGGTTAAGAAAATGAATTAAAAATCCTACGCGATTGAGAAAATAATTTTATGATGTTTAAAAATGTCAAAATATATTTACACGATTTAAAAATGTTTGTGAAAATAATGAGATTGTGAAAATGCGATAAAATTCCTACGCGATTAATCAATACAGTGAGTTTTTCTGTCGGGCCAAAGTGGTGGACCCGGACATGTTATGGTGTAGTAGTGTCAGGTGGGACGTACTATACTTTGGTATTTTGTTAGTACTGTCAGGTGGAACGTACTATACTTTGGTTTTTGGTGACAAAGGGTATTTTGGTAATTTTTCATAATTATGGTAAAATTTGGATAATAAGGGTATTTTTATAATTTTAGATCATGTTTAGAGTGTTGTGCCAATTTGGTTTGTAATTGGCGATTGATTGATGAGGCGAATTACACCGTAATTGGTGTGATAAGCGTAGTGTGGTTCATTTATGAACTTGGAGGCATTAGTGTGCGGAGGATCCCATATGTGGACAGTGGTAGCACCTCTGGGCCGTGGTAACGAGCAACACACTAATGATCTTGACAAGCACTATTCTTAATCGAGATCTTGAGGAGATTAATAAGTATTATGCCTGTGGTACACGATGTTTTGGACTGTGGGCTATAGACACGACGTTTGACAGTGCAATAGTTTGGTTAGGCAGCCATAAAGTATTATTAGTTTCTATTCGGATCATTCTCTCAGATATTCGTGTTTAGCTCCATGGAATAGGAACGAGTCAGTGTGTGTTCATGCATTACCTGTATTTTACTGTTCATGCATCATCTGCACTTTACTTCTTATCATATTCTGTGATATAATATATGATGTACAGTTTTAATATATTATGTATGATACATGTTATTTTAATATATATTGCTTTAATATATTATGCATGATATAATGGTATGTGTTATTTTAATGTGTATTACTTTGTTATATTATGTATGTAATGTTGGTATGTACTGTTGTGATATTTGTTTGTATTATCGTTTTCTTTATTGCCATGCGGGTAATGGTGTAGATTGTCTCACCTCTTCATTGTATTGTTTTATCTGTTTCTATTTTATGTTTAAATCATCAACGACTACAATGGCGGAAAGAGGAGGACAGTTAGGTTTCTTTAGGCTACAATTTCTCGAAGGCGCTGAGGCTTGGTATGTCCACTGGGACACCGGACACATAGAGTATAGTGGTAACGTGACTTTATCAGTAAGTAGGACTCGGCAGGGGTTGGTTACTACACGTTGCACGGTTGCTTTCGTAGAGATCATTTTACTTATTAGGGAGTTGTGGGACGAGTTTCACTATACTCCTAGAGAGAACTTCGATACACTTTTGGGTCGAATTTCTATCGGTCAAGACATTCCTAACTAAGGAATTTGTCTTATGACGAGGGCTCATATCTTAGGTGTTATGTTTTAGTAGTATACTGTCTTTTACTATTTTTATTAAATATTAATAGTTGTAAATTAGTTGTATACTTAGACAAGAATCACATGTATATTATGGTGAATTTATGTTTGTTATATTTTGTGTTTCCTGTTAATTTATTTAATGTTATAATTATAAAAGGAAAATATATATATATATAGATATCACAAATATTACTTAAGTATCAAATATTTTTATAACTTGGGTAAGGATTTTATTTATTTTATTTTTCTGCATCATAAATGTGACATCCCCAAAAAAAAAAAGAAAGGGTGTTACATTAGTTGGTATCAGAGCCCAAGTTAGAGTCTTTTGGGTTTGTGGGTAGGTTTGTCTTGTTTGTGCTGTGTGAATCTCTGATATTGAACCCAGAGATATGTTTCAGTTTCTGAAAGGAAACGATTTTGTGCGAAATCACTACGTTTAGTTTGTTGTGTGTTGATTCTGTTTATCTTTGAAGAAAGATAATGGAACGTTATGAACATGAGCGTGTGGACGTGCAACGTGATGAGGATCGTATAGTTATAGCTAGAAGCGTGATGCACAAGGCGATTGAAGTAGTACACAAAGAGACAAATGATCGCTTAGCAGCAGGAACTGATAACCGAACTTCATAACTCATTAGGTTTGGAGCAGCCATCGGATGCGAGGAGCTGTAACTTAGAATCTTTGATAATCCAAAATAGAAGGAAGCGTAAGGCCAATCGTTTTTAGCTAAAAGTTGTATGTAGAACCACCGAGGAAGCAACAACGGACAAAGAAAGGAAGTACTAGTGGCAACGATTTTGGTCGGACTGTGGCATCACCAATGAAGTACTTGAAGTGTGGAAAGCCTGAACACTTATTCAAATAGTGTGATCAGCTGAAGATGGAAATTTTTGTTAATAATATACGTATTTCAAAATCTCGAAAAAAGAAGAAAGAGCCGATGCAAGAAGTGTAATAAGAATGTTCAAAGACAAAAACTTAAGAAGCGAGAAAGTCGTGTCATAGAAGGTAATCTTAAAACTGTGCTGTATAATTCGCGAGGTAACTCATTCTTTTGTGATCTGTGACTGTGTGAGTCTTTTGGAGTTATCTATGTTCTACTCATTTTCATAAAGTTACTTCAACTCCTAAACTTGCCATTACTATTTGAGCCTATTTAAAACTCCCCAATTATTATTAGAGTTTGAAACTTTTTATTGATCGAGTTTGTCTATTTCTTTCTCAAATAGACTGGGTAAATCAATTTGAATCTTTTTGTGTTTTTGTTATGACATGATCTGACTATTTTCTACTCTTTTTGATTAAACTTGTTGTTTGTACTCAAGTTTTCTAATTCTACCCTATTTCTATTCAATATCAAATCTTTTCTGTTGATTTGATTTGTTTATCTAAAATTACATCTATTTGAGATCCTGATTTTTAACTGGATTGGTCATTTACCAACCATATCCTACTAGATTGTTGCAATGCAATTTAGTATTTCTTTGACCAAAGATTTTTGGATTTGAATCCAGAAAGTTCATTTCTAAAATTATTGAACTATGTTGATTTTGAAATCTATTAGACCATCTCAAATTCTTGGTTGGACTAATCTGGTAACCTACTTAATAGTTTTATTACTTTTCCTTATGACCTTCATAGTATCTTTCATGTGTTTCACTTAAGAAGGATTATTTTTTATGTAACTTATGTCATAGTATCAAATACAGTGCAATTAGAAGAAAACTTGATCTATGAGACAGCTTCTGTTAAGAGTAAAAATAGGCAAGTAGAACAACTTATCTTGATGAAGAAAATCTGGAATGATGTGACGACAGGGGAGCCAGAAGATCAAATGAAGGAAATCGTTGTTCTTTCCAAGATCGACTTGTGTGCTTGTTGTTATCAGATTCGCGTAAAGGTAGAAAATGTTCCAAGACAGTTTTTCAGATGCGTTGCAAGCACTATGAATACTCAGTACTACTATGAATATTTAGTACTACTTTTCGGGGTGAAGAATGTTTTTGGTAATATTCACGAATAATATAAATAGGATCTTTCTTTCTCATCTAGGCAAATTTGTCATTATTGGCAATATTTTGACCTATTCTCGAAGTTTAAAGGAACATGTTGAAGATCTCAATGCAGTTCTTCAATTTCTGAAGAAGAAGGAGAAGGAGTTATTTGTGAAATTAGTCAAATGCAAAATTCTGTTAGAAGCAGTTCAACTTGTGGATTTAGATTAAGTGTGGACATCGAATAGGAAGGTGGTGGCGTATACTTTAAGGCGGTGGAACGTGTATGAGAAGAATTGTTCGATTTACATTTTTGGATATTGCGATAGTCGTTTTGCAAGGAAAACCTGAAGATATTTTCTTTCCTATATAGTCTACGATAATTTCAAGAGCTTGAAGTACCTGTTCAATCAAGAGGGACTTGGATACAAGGAAGAGACGAATAGTTAGAATTTTTAAAGGACTTGTTGGGATGAATTTCTACCATTGATAGAGTTCATATACAATAATAGTTTCGTTCGAGCATAGGAATGACACCCTGTGTGGCATTATATGGGAGACGCTGTAGAATGCCATTGCGTTGGTATCGTACTGGTGAAAGTAACATCGTAGCATCAGACATTTTGCGGCAGACAACCAAGGAAGTGAAGATATTTCGAGATAAGATGAGGATGACTCAGACGCGACAAAAGAGTTATGCTGATGAAAGACAAAGACCGCTTGAATCCGAAGAAGGTGATCATGAATTTCTACATGTGATACCTATGACTGAAGTTAGACGAGCAATTAAGTCGAGGAAACTCACTCTGAAGTATCGGGCCGTGTTAGATATTTCATCGATAGATCCGATAGTTTATCAGATTTCACTACCACCATTCTTATCGAATCTTCGTGTTGTATTTTACATATCACAACTACGAAAATATATTTCTAATCCGACTCACGTCATCGAATCAGACACTATACAATTGAAGAAGAATCTAGCCTATGAGACGTTTTCAGCCAAGATTGAAGAATCGAAGGACAAAGCAACTTCGAGGAAGGGAGATCGCATTAGTTAAACTAGTTTAGAACGATATAGTGGTGGAGCTACATGGGGGTTAGAAGATAGGATGAGGGAGCAATACCCTCAATTGTTTTGATGCATGATGAATTTTGGGGATGAAATTCTTATTAGTGGGGGAGAGTTGTAACACCCCAACTTTTGGGATAATTACAATATAGTCCCGAAATGTATTGTTTTGTGAATTCTGTGAGCAGTAAATTAAATTTGGACTGTTAGTGAGTGTACTTGATCGTTGTGTGTGATTTGCCCCGAGCCAGGGAAATAATAATTTTAATTTGGATAAATCTTATTTTAATTAATTGGAGCTGGGGATCTTACTAAACCCAATTCGATTGATATATATATTAATCTCGTAATTTTTAGATTTAAGCGTGCAATAAAATAATTTTATATTTTTATAATATTATTTTATGTTACAAGATTCTCCTCTCTTGTCTCGAAACAAGAAAAAATGCATTTCGATTTGACCACAGATTTTTAAAAGTGCTGTGGGACTCATGTTTAGGAAAAACAGTCAACTGTGCTGACTGGATAATTTCTAACCAATGAGAGCAAGTCAACCAAAGTAGGCTTGACTTTCTAAACCAATAGGAATTGGACACCTAAGGAAGCATGTATTTCCATTTGGACTGTTGGATGAAGACTTAATGATGAAGCCTTTAATCTAAGCCATTGATCTAATCAATGGTGAGATTAGAATGATAGGTTTATGACCAAGTGATATCTACCTTAGATCTAATCTATGGTTAGGAATTAAAGATGAATCAAGGGTTAGGATTAAGTCAAAAATTGTAGGCTTGACTTTGATTAGTAGCTAATTAAGCTTAATTTGACTAATCTAATTACTTAATTAGCTAACTAAGTGAACTAGTTTAATTCTTAATTTATTATAATCTAAATACTAATTAGATGTCCTAATATTTATTAAAGGTTATAATATATGCTAATATATGTTAAACTAATTAGTTATATAATTAGAATGTTAATTAAATATTATTAGGAGACTTAATCTAATTGATTAGCTATTTAATTAGCTTGTAATTAGTCATTAATTGAAATCAAATTAAGCTCCTAAATTCCTAAAAGGCACACGATTTTCAGCTGCAATTTGGAGGCTTGGTGGGTTGGTTCTACTAGCTTCTTGAACCCTCCATGTGTCATAAACCATGTGCACTACCATGTGCCTTTAATTGAATATTTATCTAGCAAATTCAATCACTCAACCTCACCCAAAACCACTCATACGGCAGCAGCCCTCCCATTTCATTCTTCAATTCTATTTCACACTTATCACAAATCAAAGCATCTATTTTCTCTCCAAAAACTACCAAGAACCCAAGCTACTTTTCTTCTATTTTCTTTCTCTCAATTTCGGCCAGCACCTATACACACACACCCAAACACCTATAATTTTATCTCTTAGCTTTTCTTGAACCCAAATCCTATTCTAAACACTTTTCATTCACAAAGTTTTTCCAAATTCCTACTCTATCTTGCCCAAAATCCAACCTTTTGCTTACTTTCTTAAGGGTAAGTTTTGTTTCTATGGTTCAATATTAGATTTTTAATTTTTCTAACCATGATTGTTCCATGGTTTTTCTATTTTGTACCTTGTATGTGTTTTTATTAATTGTTTAAGAATTTTAGGGATTTGTTTGGGAGTCACACGAAATTGGAAGGAAATGAGGAAAACAAACCAATTAAATTGTCTACAAGAGGTAAGAGGGAGATTTAATCTCATCAACCCTAAGTGGTGATGAGAAAATGGATTGTGTTTGTGTGTAGAATCCATAAGGATTCGGTTGTATGGTTTATTTGTGATTTTTATTGTTTTGTGATTGTTTAAATGCTTTCTTATTTGTGATTTATTTTGCTAATGCATGATTATAGTTTTATTATTTTTGCTATGCATATTTATGGTTTTAAAATATATTGTATGTATATTGTATGTGATTATATAATTGCATGTGTTTATAATTATATAATTATTAAAGTAGGATGTGAATACCATGTACGAAATGTATGAGTATTCCAAAGAATACACTATGAGGCTCACGGCCTTACATCCAAAAAGAGAACCAAAATGTTCTCAGTAATTTTTTAAATTACTAATTTGAGGAATCTAGGTAAAATAATTAAATTAAAAATGATTTAAGTTAATTATGGCCAACATGTCATTTAGTGTATAATCAAATACCATTTTATTTTTGATTTGGCCAACATTCCATTTTATTTTCTAAGGTAGGATGGGTAATGATTTTTTTAAACAAATCGATTCCAAAGAATCATTGAGAAAATCAAAGGAATTAATTCAGTCCTAGAATTTTAACTTAGTAGAATTTAGTTTAAATAAGAATTAAATCAGACGCTTGAAAAATACTAACGTAGAGCTCATTTTATAAATTTTGAAGCGCGTTAGTGAGTTTCAAAGTGAAATTATTGGGTAAAAAAAAATAAACTATATTTAGAGGAAAACGTTAAAAATACCTTATACCAATTTTATAGGCAAAGTGCTGCCGAAATTTAATAAAATCTGACGTTTAAAATGAAAAGATTCCATACTATATTTAGAACACAAGGAAAATACTCTACGTATTTTAAAAGTACTAGATATAGTTTTACACATATTAAAAATAACGATTCTAAGCTATTCGGTTAAGAAAATGAATTAAAAATCCTACGCGATTGAGAAAATAATTTTATGATGTTTAAAAATGTCAAAATATATTTACACGATTTAAAAACATTTGTGAAAATAACGAGATTGTGAAAATGTGATAAAATTCCTGCGTGATTAATCGATACGGTGAGTTTTTCTGTCGGGCCAAAGTGGTGGACCCGGACATGTTGTGGTGTAGTATTGTCAGGTGGGACGTACTATACTTTGGTATTTTGTTAGTACTGTCAGGTGAGACGTACTATACTTTGGTTTTTGGTGTCAAAAGGTATTTTGGTAATTTTTCATAATTATGGTAAAATTTGGATATTAAGGGTATTTTTGTAATTTTAGATCATGTTTAGAGTGTTGTGCCAATTTGGTTTATAATTGGCGATTGATTGATGAGGCGAATTACACCGTAATTGGTGTGATAAGCGTAGTGTGGTTCATTTATGAACTTGGAGGCATTAGTGTGCGGAGGATCCCATATGTGGACAGTGGTAGCACCTCTGGGCCGTGGTAACGGGCAACACACTAATGATCTTGACAAACACTATTCTTAATCAAGATCTTGAGGAGATTAATAAGTACTATGCCTGTGGTACACGATGTTTGGACTGTGTACTGCTACACGATGTTTTGGACTGTGGGCTATAGACACGACGTTTGACAGTGCAATAGTTTGGTTGGGCAGCCATAAAGTATTATTAGTTTCTATTCGGATCATTCTCTCAGATATTCGTGTTTAGCTCCATGGAGTAGGAACGAGTCAGTATGTGTTCATGCATTACCTGCATTTTACTATTCATGCATCATCTACACTTTACTTCTTATCATATTCTGTGATATAATATATGATGTATGGTTTTAATATATTATGTATGATACATGTTATTTTAATATATATTGCTTTAATATATTATGCATGATATAATGGTATGTGTTATTTTAATGTGTATTACTTTGTTATATTATGTATGTAATGTTGGTATGTACTGTTGTGATATTTGTTTGTATTGTCGTTTTCTTTATTGCCGTGCGGGTAATGGTGTAGATTGTCTCACCTCTTCATTGTATTATTTTATCTGTTTCTATTTTATGTTTAAATCATCAAAGACTACAATGGCGGAAAGAGGAGGATAGTTAGGTTTCTTTTGGTTACAATTTCTCGAAGGCGCTGAGGCTTGGTATGTCCACTGGGACACCGGACACATTGAGTATAGTGGTAACGTGACTTTATCAATAAGTAGGACTCGGCAGGGGTTGGTTACTACACGTTACACGGTTGCTTTCGTAGAGATCATTTTACCTATTAGGGAGTTGTGGGACGAGTTTCACTATACTCCTAGAGAGAACTTCGATACACTTTTGGGTCAAATTTCTATCGGTCAAGACATTCCTAACTAAGGAATTTGTCTTATGACGAGGGCTCATATCTTAGGTGTTATGTTTTAGTAGTATACTATCTTTTACTGTTTTTATTAAATATTAATAGTTGTAAATTAGTTGTATACTTCAGACAAGAATCACATGTATATTATGGTGAATTTATGTTTGTTATATTTTGTGTTTCCGCGTTAATTTATTTAATGTTATAATTATAAAAAGAAAATATATATATATAGATATCGCAAATATTACATAAGTATCAAATATTTTTATAACTTGGGTAAGGATTTTATTTATTTTATTTTTCTGCATCATAAATGTGACATCCCCAAAAAAAAAAGAAAGCGTGTTACAGACTGTAAATATGATTTCTGCTGGAATCGCTTGTCCTTAAGATTTCTCCTTTTTTGGAACCAATATGGTCCCATGTTATGGGGTTCCATATCTTGAGACTGTTTCAACTCTAACAAAACATGAGCCTTGGCTATCAATTTCTGCTGCTGAGCAGCCCTCTGTTTTTGTTGTATTGTTACATCAGCCATCCTTTGAATTGCTTCTACAGTTGCAGCCATCCTTTCGTTGTCGTGTTCCACATTCACACGCATACGTCCATCGTGAGCCATTGCCTTTTCTTCAAAAATAGATAAATCGAAACACAACAAGAACAAAAATAACATTTTCAAACAATATTGTTTCCTTTCGGAAACCAAGCAATACATCGTTGTGTTTAATTTCAGAGAAACACACAGCACCAACAAGGCAAAACCTACCCACAAACCCAAAAGACTCGGACTTGGACTCTACTCACACTAGAGGTACCACCCCAAAGGGTGTAGGTACAAACAATTCTGCGCGAGTTCAGTCATCCAACTGGACTCTTACTAGAAGAACCCCTATTCTCCTAGTCCTCCTAGTTGAAGTCATAGTTCCCTATCCACATAGAACATTACATATTTAGTTGGCCAGTCCTCAATATCATGTGACTATGGAACAGTAACTACTAACATCCAACCTAAAGCAACTTATGCAATCCTCTTTTAACATCTCAAACAAGAAACAAGGAAATGCTCAACACATATATAAAAATTTCTACATGTCTAAGCATAGTCAGTCCATACCCCGGCTCGACAGGATGAACTACTCTGATACCACCTAATGTAACACCCCCTCCGAGAGGGCATTATGACCGACTCCTTTAAAAACTCTTTATCCAAGTTATAAAAATTGATATTATAAAATACGAATTTCAAAACTTCTTTCACGGTCAAATTTTAGAGACACAAAACATAAGAACTATAAAATAAACCTTTCATAAAACAAATTTTACAACATCCATGAATATATTATCTAATGTTCCAAAAGCATAAAACTCACATACTCCAAAAGAATATATATATATATATATATATATATATATATATATATATATATATATATAACTACCACATGAAGACTGAGCCAAGTCCAAGTCCAAACACTTGAAGAGTAAGGTCTTGTACCCGATCTTCCTCCAGATCCCCTTCGGGATCCCTAGTAGGCAAAACCCCCAGTCGGGGATGTCCCTACAGACGGGAGTCCGAGCAGACGACTCCACAGAGTCCTTCCTAGAGGAAGCTCTCCAATTATCCCAAAGCTCCCCGAGAGGCATGCAAAATTCCAAGTGAACAGCTACGTCCACAGTAAATGTAGCAGCGTCATGTCGGGTCCTACTCCAAAGTAAGGTGATTCTCTCCGATCTACTAAATGCGCCCCATTTCCCAATGGATAGTCCATGCGTCGATGCCGCCATGGAACTATAGACTAGTGAAACCTTACGGATCTTGTCTTGCCACCATTGCAGTCTTTACAGATAGGAGCATAAAATAGAGGCAAGCAAGACAATACAATGAAAGAGGTGAGATTCCCAACATCAATACCATCATGGCAGTAAGAAATAATAACAAAGACACTAATGCCTTTCATACACAACAACATTAAATAATAGTAGATATGATCATGTCAATACGAGAATATTATAGAACAACAAGCATAATCATGTTATCAATTGATAGATAATTCAGTAATGTTCATCAGAATACATAAGTATAGACCATGCTACAATAACAGATATACTGACTATGCATATGCACGATGTGTATGCTGACCATCCTTATGCACAATGCAACCAGTTCCTACTCCATGGAGCTAAATACAAAGAATCAGAGATGAGCGTTCCAGAAGATCTGCCCCCCTCAATGACAGTCTACGCCGGACCACAAAAAGGATAGTGTTTGTCGGGTCCTCAACGTGCGTTGCAACGGTTTTCCACGGCCAGGCATATACAATATGATAACAGATCACTAAGTGGATCACCTCGCCATGACGCCCCCAGAGATCCATCAGGGATTACACTATCCAAATTCTCACCCACTCCTAGGTAACAAAAGCCAATAGTATAATGCTCAAGTGCATGATAAATGAAAATCAAACTACCATTGGACTGTTCCCAATAGTATTAAAGCAACCGCCCATACAATCGTCTAATACCATTAGTATCAATGATATTATATAACCGCCCATACAATTACATAATACCACTGATCCACTTGGGTCCATAACATCGGCCCAAAAGCACAATGCTAAATACAATTGATCCACTTGGATCTAGTACGTCGACCCAAAAGCACAATGCTAAATACAATTGATCCCCTCGGGTCTAGTATATCGGCCCAAAAACACAATGCTAATGCATTCTTTTATAAGGTATTTCAGTCGTGCAAATTCAAGAGTCATCACTATCAAATTACATGAAGCATTCTCACAAATTTCTCTAACACATAGAACCATTGTTTCATCTTTAAGCTTTAATTGTAACACTTTCCAGAATAAAGAGAGAAATCAATTCTAATCACCAGACTCTTCTAACTAAGTTCCTCGAGTGACCTTTCCTCATATCGTTCACTAAAACTTAAAAAGAAACCATATTGCCTTAACCTCACAATTCTTTTCCCTTTTCCCTAAGTTTTTCAAGTTTTCACTATTTCTTTCTCAAGCTCGTTTTTCCTCTTAAGACCGAAAATCACTCTTTTGTTAAATGATAAAATTTATTCTTTTCCATTCTTATCCTATGAATCCTTAATTAATTTTTCTTTTTTATCAAACCAACTAGATTCACCATTAATATATCATGTTCATTATTCTAATTATCCCCAAAATTATTTTCATTAGTATATTCGAAAGTCATTACTCCTCAAATCATAACATGGTGATCATCTTCTCCTTTGCTCATAAATCCTTTGATCCTAATTTAATACCCAAGTTTTCTAAATAATGTTTTCTAACATTCTTTCCTCGCTTTCATTATTCTATTTCTAATGGAAAACCCCTTTCATTTAACTTATTAAGAATCATTTTCAATAAAATATTTTAAGTCTCCAAAACTACTTATCCATCCTAATATTAAGCACCATAGTCAAAATCAATTCTCCTCAAAGGTAAAGAGTTTGTTTACTTTTTTTTCTTAATTTGTACATTCATAAATCGTATTCTTGCTACCTAATCATTTAGGTTCTCAATCAATGAAGTATTTTACTCTTGAAACCCTATTTCTTCACACCATGGCCGTGAGCTTCAATAGCTATTAGGACTAAAATATTTTTCCTTTCTAGCACCATTTAAAGCATACAACATAATTTTTAAGCATCAAAATCATACTATAACAAATTCATACATAATATCAAGTAATATGGTCACATAAAGCATATAACCACAAGCCACAAAGTCATGCAATCAAGGTGAATAAATCCTCACATGGATTTATCACTCACAAGAAATTCATTCTTCACCACCATGAATGGTTGATGAGGTTAATCTCCCTTTTATCTAAGAAGACAACAAGAAAAGGAACTCCCTTTTATGCCTCTTGAAATTCATCCAACTCCTCCGCCAAATCCCTAGGATGATCAAACTTACATAATCAACAACCAAAGCTTGAAAAGAGGAGTCCTTGATAACCAAGGTGACCAAGAATCACAAAAATGAAGGAAAGAAAATAGAAAGTCAAGAACTTTACCTCAAAGCTTCAAGTTTAGGGTTTTATGGAAGAAGATGAAGATGAAGATGAAGATGGAAGAATCAAGTGATGGTCATAAAAGAAAAAAGCTTCTAGGTGATGAGTAGATACAAGCAATAAGGTTGGTTGAGCAAGCAAGCATGGATGGCCACCAATGGTGGTGCTTGGCCATGAGAGTGAGGAGAGAAAATGGAGATGAGAGCTTTAGAAGGTGATTACAACAAGAAAAGGTCTTCAAATAAGATGTAGTTTCAAGTAATATGATTACTTGAAATTAAACAAGCATGGAGGGTGAAGGAAGAGGTGTGGCCGTGAGGTTGGAGAGGAGAGGAAGATGAGAAATTATGATAGGAAAGTGAGAGAAAAAGAGAAGTGGAGAGAGAAAGGAAAAGTGGAGAGAGAAAGTGATAGAAACTTTTGAAAATGGAAATGGTGGAAAAATGATAATTTGTGTCATCTTTTCCCCCTCTTGGCCGTGGGATTTCCAAGGGAGGAGAGAGGGAAGTTGGCTTCCTTGAGAAGCTTGATAAAAAGCTTCCTTGGGAAACTTTGTCCACTTTTTGGAAAAAGTCAAGGATGATGTCACTTTGATGATGTTATCTTGGTGATGTCATTAAAGTGCTCTCTAGAAAAGATGACTAACACTCTACTAAAGCTATTACCTAGTGGACAAAAGCTACAGTTAACAAAACCAATATTTATTATCCAACGGGTAATAAAACGTACCGCGATTTTTACTTTTCAGATTAAATATCGACAAATGAAAACTTCGTAAACTGTGTCAAGCCTCGGGTTAAGTAAGATCTCCCGTCATCATTTCCACAGTCCAAGATTTTTCGACCTCGAGGAAAAAAATTCATTTGCCCGGCCTTGCTCAATGTCCACGCAAATTGAAAAATATATTAAAATAATCAAATAATTCCAAAAAAATTCACAAAAATCACAAATATTATAAAATGAATATGTATCACGAAACAAGTAATTTTTGGGGTGTTACAGCTTGCCAACGCCGTGTCGTGGCTTTAGCCACTAAACCTCTAAAAATGTCATTTTTGATGTTTTGAAGTTCTTTTCTAGTTGGAATCATTTGTATATGTTTCTTGAAGTGTGTTAATACACAAATAGGTATAATTTAAAGAGAGGAATTGTTACCCAACATGTATGATAAAGTTTAAACCTTTGAGCATTCAAGAATAATGGTTTGCCTTAGGTAAACATATAACACCTTAGGCCACTTTTGTGGTAATGTGTATCACTTGAGAGTAATGAGCGATGATGTGGTATTTTAAATATATGTATGAAGGATGTTATGGTAGTATTGATCTTTGTGAGTATCCGTTGATATTGTACACCATCATTTAGGCTAAGGGAGATAAGTGGGGAGTCCAGAAGGTTATCTTCAACAAGGAATCTGCTCGAACTTCTCGATAGTTCTAGAATATGTGTAATGTGAGGATGAACTTCCCCTCTATTTACCATAAGATAGTACACTAAGCCAGTAATCCTAGTTGAACATCTTGGCTCTAGGTTGGACTAAGTATATATGTATGAATGTATGTTAACTTGGTATCTTTAGTTACTAAAGTATAACCTTGTAGATGATTTAAACATATCTTATTTACCATGTGTTAAAGATTATATTTATTATGCTACGTATGATTGGTTTTAGTTTACTCATGCTGAGAATTATTAATTCTCACTCTGCTATATTGCCATGTAATTCTAGGCGAGAGTTCTTCCAAGAACAAGAAGAAAAGGAAGCTAAAGAGTAGAATAGTTCTAGTCTTAGTAGTTATGTTGTAACTGTTGCACCTGTAAGTACTTCTTTTATAATGTAAAAAGTTATGTAATACTACAAGCCTTTACTAAGGCTAATGTTGTATATGTATATATGCATTTTTACTATGAGTTTTACGTTTTACGCATTTCATATGGCTCTTTATAATGTTTCCAATGAACTTTATGGATATATGATCAGGTTATTATGTATGTAGTGACGTTGTAAGTCTGTTTATCTCTTTAAATGTTATTTATATCGAGATATCAAGATTTGGATGTTATCTTTTGGTATTAGAGCAGTTCATCTTGTTGAGCCAGGATACGAACTGACTATGCTTAGGCATGTTTATGAGTTCCTTTTTATGAATTATGCTTTTCTAGTCTCTTGTATGAGATGCTTTGATAGAATTAGATGATTTGCCTTAAGTTTGTTTGTTATTGGCTATTGTTACATGGTTACATGATATTACGAATACAGCTCAATATATGTTGTTTCTGTATGTACAGGAAACTATGGCACTGCTAAGGCGAGCTAGGGAAATGAGGAACTCGACCTCAGAAGGCCCAGATATGGCCGAAGCGTTCATGGCTATGGCAAATTCCATGAGAGAACTCCACCACTTGTGCAGCTAGTGCACGAAGTATAGCAAGTTGGGAGGAATAAGAACTTCTAAGACTTGACAGCTTTCCATCAGAAGAACTCTCCACCTTTCTGAGGCAAGCATAATCTCGCTAAGGCTGAGGAGTGGCTCAGTGAGATGGAAAAGATCTTTGATGTAATGGTTTATTCGAGGAGCAAAAGTGTCCTTCACCTGCTATTTGTTGAAAGCAGAAGTAGAGCATTAGTGGAAAAGTACCAAGAGGGTACTAGAAGCCGCAGGAACTCAGGTGTCTTGGGAGGTCTTCAAGACAACCTTTTAGGAGAGGTTTTTCCTACAAACTCTACATGATGATAAGGAAGTGGAGTTTATCCAAATAGTATAAGGAAGCTTATCAGTAGGCCAATATGTGGCTAAGTTTAAGGAGTTATCGAAATTCTATTCACATTTTCGTTATCATTCTGACGAGAAATGGTGATGTTTGAAATTCGAAACTAGCTTAAGGAGTGAGATTAAAAGTATGGTAATCGATGGAGATCAAGGATTTTCCTTCTCTGGTTAACAAATATAGGATTATGGAGTCAAGTGCTCACAGCCCTCAATCAGAGGAAAGGGCACAAGATTTGTCGAAGAGGAAGTAAGAGAATAATAAGAGTAAACAAGGTACTCCAAAAACGAGCAGCCCTAAAAGAAAAGTCAAGAAGGGGTCTCAGTGCACTAAATGTGGGAAGACACATGGAGGCAAACCTTGTTTGGCAGGCCAGTTGATGAACCTTTAATATGTCATATTTTTACGATTCAATTCCTTGATTTTTTAGCCTCTTTTGATATTTGTGATTGAACTTTGTTCTCAAGTTTTGTTATATTTTTAGTATTTTTAATTGTGATCTCATTACATATTTTATGTGTTTTTGATAGGTAATTGCACATGGAGAAGATTGGACATTTAAAGAAGTAAGAAAAAGAAGAAATCTCATTCAGACATCCAATGCTTAGGCGCTGAATGCCCACCACCCAAGCGCCGAAAGCGTATACAGCAACGTTGTTTCGGTGTCTCAACGCCTGAGCACACAATGCGTTACATAGCATGTATCTAGTTTAGCGACTCAACGCTTGAGTGCCTATAAGCCAATGCTTAGGTGTTGGTTGCATAACAACAAGATGATTTTTGATTAAATAGAGGAGTTACAGCATAATTCAAAAAAACACAAAGAAAATCCCTAATCCTGATAGAGCACTTTTATGTCAGAAGACCTTGGAGGACGGCTTCGAAGGGAGGATTCAATTCTTGAAGGCTTGAAGATCATAATCACAGTAAAAAGGATTTTGATTTCTCTTTCCCTCTAGTTTTTCCTTTTTTTTGGGTTTCTTTTCCATGGGTTTGTGTTTTGATATGAGTTTGTTTGTATTGAACATGAGTAGCTAAGCTCATAACTAAGACTATGGGGGATTTTACTTTCCTAATTATTTGGGTGTGACCTCGAATTCGATTAAGGTAATTTCTTTTAGGATTTATTATATTGCTGGCATTCTTGTCAGAACTTGATCACTTTTGGCATATTTTAATTCATTATTTGACTGGTGACCATCTGCACTCAATGAGTGGACCTATATGATGAACCTAGGATTAGATTGGTGAATGACTAAACATCAATTTATTTCTACTAATGGAATTGACGGTATTTTAGTTCATCTCTTGAATTGGGACTTAATTCATTCCTAATTAATTCAACTAAATGACCAAATAGGTGATTTAATTTAGGAATATAATATTGTCTCATCCATGACCATTGGGATTCAATTATAAATAAGAGAATATTGGCAAGAGAATTACCTTACATCATAAATGAGTGAAAATCTGATTAATTAGATTCAAGTGAACCTTGTGCCCTAGTCTCTCTCTGATTGATTATCTTTACATTGTTTGATTGTTCATTATTTTTCTTTATTTGTTTTCTAATTTTAAATTGAATTTCTCTTCACTTTTGATTTTCTAAATAACAAAGAGTTTTACGAATCTAGTAATTATCACTTATTCCTCGTGGGATCGATAACTAGGACTCAAATCCTATATTACTTTGCGATAGAGTGCACTTGCTCTTAGTGTATTTTATGCGTATCAAGTTTTTGGCACCGTTGCTAGGGAATAAGTTTGGTAATATAGAGGCGAAAAGTTCTAGTTAATTTACACGCATTTTTTTATTTCTTATTTTATTTTTATTTTTATTTTATTTATGACTTCATCTTTCTGCTTATATTTCTTATTTATGCTTACTCGATCTCAGTTTCCTTATTTGACATTTGATCCAAAAATTGAGAAAATAGCTCACAAGTTAAGGAAGCAATCTCATATTGAAGTTGTGACTGAAAAAGCTATAAGAAAGATGGAGAGAGAGATAACAATTGAGGGAAATCATGAAGAACGAGTTGAGCCAGCAGTGCAGACCATGCTTGAATATTCCATGCCCACGAATGAAGGTTATGGAGGGAGTATTACAAGATCAGCTGTGGCAACTAACAACTTTGAGATCAAACCAGCATTGATCTCCTTGATTCAAACTTCTATTCAGTTTGATGGTTTGCCTTTGGATGATCTAAATCAACATTGGACCAAGTTCTTGCAATTGTGTGATACTATCAAGTATAATAGGGAGATGGAAGATGCAATCCGATTGCGACTCTTTCCTTTCTCTCTTAAGGACAGGGCGAGTCAATGGTTAATGTCATTACCGAGGGGTTCCATCACCACATAGGATAAGTTGACACAATAATTTTTGGCTAAGTATTTTCCTCCCTCTAAATCTACTAAGTTAAGGAATGACATTTCTTCTTTTGTTTAGTTTGATATGGATACTCTCTATGAAACTTGGGAACATTTTCAAGAGTTGTTGAGAAGATGTCCACATCACGGATATCCCGTATGGCAGCAGGTATAGACTTTTTACAATGGTTTATTGCCTGTAAACTATTCACCCATTGATGCCACTACGGGAGGTACAATTTGGAGGAAAACACCAATTGAAAGCCATGCTTTGATTGAAGAAATGGCGCTTAATAGTTTTCAATGGCAAAATGAGCACTAGGTTCCTAAGAAACAAGCAGGTGTGCATGCTGCTGAATCCTCTACTACTATTTTGAGTCAATTGAAAGCATTGACAAAGAAGGTTGAAACTTTGATGATAGCAAACAGTGTAGCCCTACTAATCATATATGAAGCATATGGCGGACAGGGTTATACAAGTTCAAACTATCAAGTTAGTAGTCCATTTGCGCCTGAGCTTGAAGGAGTAAATTTTGTTAGTAATTCCAACGAACAACAGTACAATTCATATTCTATTATATACAATCCCAAATAGAGGGACCATCCTAATTTCAAATGGAGAAATCAACAGGGCAATCAATAGAGAGCTCCGCAACCACCTCAAGGTTTCCAAGCATCTAAAGAGAAGCAAAATTTTGAAAACTTTGTAATGAAGTACATGCAGAATTCAGAGGCCCGAATGAAGAGCATGAAAACTTAGATCAGCCAGTTGGCAACTTTGATGTCAGAAATGGCACCGAGAACATTGCCTGGCACACTACTGAGCCTAATCTAAAAGAATAGGTCAATGCAATTACCCTGAGAAGTGGCAAGACTTTGAAGGGACAAATGAACGAAGCACCTAGCTCGTCGAATTGAGAAAAAGAAAAATGATGTTCTTACTAAAGATGTCTCCATTCAAGATAGTAATAAAGAAAGAGAGGTTAAGAATGAACAGTCAAAGTGTCAGAGAGCAAAGAAGGATCATGAGCAGAACACAGTATATGAACCATCACCCTATGCGAAGATCTCATTCCCTCAGAGGCTCTAGAACACTCAAGAGAACAAGTAATTTGCTAAATTCTTGGAGATATTTGAGAAATTGCAAATCAACATTCCATTTGTTGAAGCCATCTCCCAAATGCCCAAGTATGGAAAGTTCTTGAAGGAAAGACTTACAAAAAAATACAAGCTTGAGTAATTTGAGATGATATGTTTTAATGAGGAATGTTTTGCTATTCTCTAGAAGAAGCTAACCCCAAAATTAAAAGATCCATGGAGTTTTACTATTCCTTACTTTATTGGTAAATTTTATTTTGAGAAAGCATTATGTGATTTAGGTGCTAGTATTAATTTGATGTCTTTCTTTATTTTTAAGAAATTAGGGATGCAGGAACCAAAGTCCACTAACATTTCATTGTAGTTGGCTGATAGATCCATACTGACCCTCGCAGAGTGGTAGAGGATGTTTTGGTGAAGGTGGAAAAATTCATTTTCCCAATTGATTTTGTGGTGCTGGATATGGAAGAGGACATTGATATTCCTCTCATTCTTGGAAGATCATTTCTGGTAACTTCAGGAGTTGTGATTGATGTACCTCAGGGTGAGCTCATTTTGAGAGTGGATGGAGATTATGTGACCATTAATGTATTTAGGGAGGCTAAATCTTCCCTAATGTCAAATCTCCATGCCTCTGTCAATATTGTTGAAGCTAAGAAGCAGGAAGTCTTAGCTATCAACGACCCCCCACCATCATACAATGTGGATGTTGACCTTACTAAAACTCAAGTTGTTGAACAATAGAAAAGTCCTCATTTGATCCATGCTCCATTACCAATTGGTCATTTATCTATTGATTGATTGAAATCACCATGGCCCAGTGGAGTTAAGGCGCAATTGGGACAACCAAGCTCTTATTAAGTTCAAAATGCTGTTGGAAGCATTCCCAAGGCCACTGATGAAGGATGAAAACATTGCTTTGAAAAGAGGAAGGCGCCATGCTATTTCTCTTGCTTTAAGCCACCTTGATTTACTTGAAATAGGCAATGTCGAAAGGAAGTATTAACTTATCCATGAGCATTCTCTACCCTTATTTATCTTTTTCCTACCTTTCATTAAACCTTTGGCCTTATTACAACGAAAGGAAGTCCTCTTGTTTCTTGTGTTGTATGTGAACTTGGAAGTGGAGATGAGATTGATAATTAATCCTTTTGTATTGTATTTTTCAAGAGAAATTTGAGTGCTCTCTTTGTCCTTAAACACTTGAGCAATGGAAAGATGAGTGACCTCAATTGCTTGGTAAAGAGAAAAGTTGCAAGCTAGACTCAAGCCTCTAATTGTTTTAAGTGCTAAATGGTCTTGCTTGATTAGATTTGATTGCTGAACTTGAATTTTTAAATTGTGAAATTTTCCTTGACTCATGTTTCTAGATGTTGAGTTTAATCTGATTTTTGATTCGTATTCTTTGCTTGAGGACAAGAAAAGCTCAAGTATGAACCTTCAATATCTCATATTTTTATAGTTCAATTCCTTAGTTTTTCAACCTTTTTTGATATTTGTGATTGAACTTTGTTCTCAAGTTTTGTTATATTTTTAGTATCTTCAATTGTGTTCTCATTACGAGTTTTATGTATTTTTTACAAGTAATTGCACATGGAGAAGATTGGACATTTAAAGAAGCAAGAAAACGAAGAAATCACATTCAGACATCCAATGCTTAAGCACTGAATACCTACCGCCCAAGCGCCCAAGCGTAAATAGTAACTTTGTTTTAGTCTCTCAGTGCCTGAACACTAGGTTGGCAGCGCCTGAGTGCACAACATGTTACACAGTGTGTATCTGGTTTAGCGACTCAGCGCTTGAGCGCCCATAAGCCAGCGCTTAGGCACTAGTCGGGTAATAAAAATGTGATTTTTGATTAAATAGAGGATTTATGCCATAATTCAAAAAAATATGCAGAAAATCCCTAATCCTGAGAGAGCACTTTCATGGCAGCAGACCTTGGAGGACGACTTCGAAGGGAGGATTCAATTCTTGAAGGCTTGAAGATCATAATCACGGTAAAAAGAGTTTTGATTTCTTTTTTCCTCTATTTTCCCCGTTCTTTGGGTTTCCTTTCCATGGGTTTGTGTTTTGATATGGGTTTGTTTGTATTGAATATGAGTAGCTAAAATCATAGCTAGGGCTATAGGGGATCTTATTCTCTTAATTATTTGGGTTTGATCTCGAATTTGATTAAGGTAATTTCTTTTAGGGTCTATTATATTGCTTGCATTCTTGTCAGAACTTGATCACTTTTGACATACTTTAATTCATTGTTTGACTGGTGACCATCAGCACTCAATTAGTGGACCTATATGATAAACTTAGGATTAGATTGGTGAATAACCAAACATGAATTTATTTCCACCAATAGAATTGATAGTATTTTAGTTCATCTTTTGAATTGGGGCTTAATGCATTCCTAATTAATTCAACTAAATGACCAAATAGGTGATTTAATTTAGGAATAGAATATTATCTCATCTATGACCGTTGGAATTCAATAGCAAATAAGAGAATATTAGCAAAAGAATTATCTTACATTATAAATGAGTGAAAATATGACTAATTGGATTCAAGTGAACCTTGCGCCCTAGTCTCTCTTTGATTGATTATATTTATATTATTTGATTATTCATTATTTTTCTTTATTTATTTTTTGATTTTAAATTGAATTTCTCTTCACTTCCAATTGTCTAAATAACAATGAGTTTTACGAATCTAGTAATTACCACTTATTCTTCATGGGATCAACAACTGGGACCCAAATCCTATATTACTTTGCGATAAAGTGCACTTACTCTTAGTGTATTTTACGTGTATCATTAGTTTGTGTGTTACACCTGTGAGAAGCCAGGACAATTTTCTAGATTGTCCTTTGAAGAAGGAAGATGCGCTTACCCCAAAGCCGCTAGCCAAGGGACGAGTTTACACTCTAGGCGGAACAGAGGTGGCCCAATTTTCCGACCTCACCCATGGTAAAGGCATAATTCTTAACCATCTTTTAAATGTCATGTATGATTCAGGAGCATCCCACTCCTTTGTTTCTTATGATTATGTAAGGATGTTGGATTTTCCTATATCAGAGTTACCATATGACCTGTCTGTTTCCACATCCACTAGTAAACTAGTCATAACATCGAAAGTATGTCTTGACTGTTGTATAAGAATTGAGGATAGAGTCTTCTTTGTTAATCTTATCTGTTTACCCCTTGTGGACGTAGATGTCATTCTTGGTATGAATTGGTTGTCGTCCATTCATGTGGTCTTAAACTATTCAGATAGGACTCTAATGTTTTTGTCTGATACACCTACCAAAGTTGTTTCTTCTGAGTCTGCCTATCTCAATACTAATCAAGTCAATCATTGTTTGGTAGAAGGACCTCTAGGATATGATCTTCTTTTCTCATTAGATGTAGAGGTTAAGCAGAACTTAGACAGTATACTTGTGGTAAGGGAATATCCTGAGGTGTTTCTGAGTAACGTAGCAGAGTTGTCACCAGAGAGAGAAATAGAGTTTACTATAAATGTTGTGCCAGACACAGGACCTATATCTATAGCACCCTATAGGATGGCACCTCTAGAGTTTGCAAAGCTCAAGAAACAAATAGAGGATTTATTGGACAAGTAATTCAAAAGGCCTAGTGTTTCCCTATGGGGAGCACTAGTGTTGCTAGGGAAGAAGAAAGATGGTACCCTGAGGTTATGTGTTGACTACAGGCAGTTGAACAAGGCAACCATCAAGAATAAGTATCCTTTTTTCTAGAATAAATTATCTTATGGGCCAATTAAGAGAAGCTTCAGTGATTTCCAAGATTGATCTAAGATCTGGGTATCATCAAATCAGAGTTAAGGGAGAGGATATCCCTAAGACCACTTTTAGAACTAGGTATAGGCATTATGGGTATCTTGTTATGTCCTTTGTCTCTAGCAGTGTTTATGGATTACATGAATAGAGTTTTTAGACCTTTCCTAGACAAGTTTGTGGTAGTGTTTATTAATGAGATCCTTATCTATTCAAAGACAAGGGAAGAATATGAGCAGCATATCAGAATAATTTTAGATATCATTAAAGAAAAGAAACATTTTTCCAAATTGTCCATGTGTGAGTTTTGGCTAATGGAAGTTCAGTTTTTGGGTCATGTTATTTCTAAAGGAGGAATCTCAGTGGACCCTAAGAAAGTTGAAGCAGTGTTGTAGTAGGAGAGACCCACCACAGTGACCGAGATAAGGAGCTTTATAGGCTTGACTAGGTATTACAGAAGGTTTATTAATGATTTTTCTCAGTTAGCACTACCTTTGACTAAGTTGACTAGAAAGGGTAGTACTTTTGAGTAAACTCAGGATTGTGAGAATAGTTTCTAAGATTTAAAGAAGGGGTTGACTAGTACGCCAGTGTTGGTAATTATGAATCCCCATGAAGGCTTTGAAGTATATTGTGATGCTTCAAAGATGGGACTAAGGTGTGTTCTGATGCAAAATAGGAGAGTAGTTGCCTATGCGTCAAGGCAGTTAAGGCCACTTGAAGAGAACTACCCAACGCATAATTTGGAGTTAGCAACTATAGTGTTTGCCTTAAATATTTGGAGGCATTATCTCTATGGAGTCCTGTTTGAGGTGTTCAACGATCATAAAAGTTTAAAGTACTTGTTTGATCAGAAGGAGCCAAACATAAGGCAAAGAAGATAGATAGAATTCTTAAAAGACTATGACTTTGAGTTAAAGTATCATCCGGGTAAAGCCATTGTAGTGGCTGATGCACTATGTAGGAAGTACCTACATGTGTCCCGAATGATGGTCCAAGACAGTGAACTTCTCGAGAGCTTCAGAGATTTGAGTCTAACGGTGACTGTGTTGCCACATAGTCTCTTTGTGAGTAAGATGGACAAAGTAAATGAATTAAGGATTCAGATTTTAGAAGCTCAAAAAGAGGATGAAACTCTAAGGGACATCAATGAGCATATCCTTTTAAGAACCCTAGAGGATTTTGATATGACTGATGATGGAATAATAAAGTTTAGAGATAAACTTTATGTTCTAAGATAGTCAGAAGTCAAAGAGAGGATTCTAGAAGAAGCTCACAGAGGTAAGTATACCATCCATCCCAGAACCACTAAGATTTATCAAGATTTAATGAAAATGTTTTCTTGCTCTAGAATGAAAAAAGATATAGTAGAATATGTCTCAAGGTGTTTAATTTGTCAGAAAGTGAAGATTGAACATCAGAAGCCTACAGGATAAGTACAGTCTTTGGGAGTCCCTGAGTGGAAATGGGATAAGATTTCTATGAATTTTGTAGTAGGTCTACCCAAGGTACAGTCAGGATATGGCGCAGTTTGGGTCATAGTAGATAGATTGACCTAATCTGCCCACTTTTTGCTAGTGAGAGCTAAATATCCTCTAAAGAAACTAGCTCAACTATATCTGAAGGAGATAGTTTGGTTGCACGAAGTCCCCATAAGAATAGTTTCAGATAAGGATCCTAGATTCACATCTAGATTCTATGAAGCCTTGCAAGAGGCGTTCGAGGCTAAGTTGAGTCTTAATACAACTTATCACCTACAGACAGATAGGCAAACAACGAGGACTATCTAAACCCTTGAACATACACTTAGAACATTTGTTTTAGAACAACACAAAAGCTGGGACAAGTTCTTACCTTTAGTGGAGTTTTGCAATAACAATAGCTACCATTCCAGCTTAGACATGACACCCTATAAGGTTTTATATGGAAGAAAGTGTAGATCGCCTCTATGTTTGTATGAAGTAGGTGAAAGAACCATCCTAGGTCCAGCAAACCACAGAGTAAATCAAGATGATTACAGATAAGTTGGTTACTGCTCAAAGTCAACAAAAGAGTTATGCTAACAAGAAAAGGAGACATCTTAAGTTTGATGAGGGTGATCGTGTCTTTTCAAGAGTTACTCCTACAACAAGAATTAGTAGAACATTGAAAACTAGAAAGTTAAATCCTCATTTTCTTAGTCTCTACCAAACTTTGAAGAAAGTTGGACCCTTAGCTTACTAGATAGCCCTTCCTCCCAATTTTTCTAACCTTCATGACGTTTTTCATGTGTCTCAATTGAGAAAGTATAATCCAAATGCTTTGCATATCATAGAACATAAATCTGTACAGTTAAGAGATGATTTGTCTTATGATGTACAACTGGTAAGGATCATGGACAGAGGGGTCAAAGAGCTTAGAGGTAAGCCGATTCCTCTAGTGAAGGTTTTATGGGGTGACAATGACATCGAGGAGGCTACTTAGGAGCTAGAGTCCCACTTACAGCAAGACTTGCTAGAGTTGTTCCTAGTAGGTAAATAATTTTAGGCTCAAAATTTTCAAAAGGAGAGGAGAAATGTAATACCTTGAATGACATGTTAGACTTGTGTATGTGTTCAAAAGGTATTATATGACTTGCTTAACATGTATATTTAATTTTGTGATTATACAGAATTAGTTTAAGCACTTTATTGTAACTCTGAAGGTGGAAAGTAGCTTAAAATGACTCAGATAATAACATAAATTACTTAGATGGGGGAAATAAATATCGATAATTTATTTCTAGGTCACAAATGTATGAAACAAGATGCATTTAAAGTTTCATGGAAAACTGAGTTACTTTGGAATTTTTAGGTATACTAGTTGTGCATTTTATGTCGGATTGACTAGTAGCAGATATGAAGAATAAGATAATGATGAAACAACAAGATTTTTAATGAATCTTAATATTTATTTCAAAGTTGTTGGAAGTTGAAAATTTTGATTTAGCTAAATCTAAGTATTTTTAGTAGATCAGGATTTATCAGTGCATGGCCTTACAGGCCTTATAAGTTAAATGATCCTTTGCATTTCCTCATTCATGATTCTTTGCTCCAAAAATAAAAGCCGAAACTGTGAAAGAAGAAATGGAAGAAAAGGAAGGAAAGATCAAGGAGGAGTAGAAGAAAAATAGGAAAGCTAAAGGGAAGGCTAAAGTATGAGAAAGCTTGAATCTACACCTCAGCTGCCAAAGGTAGGGGATTTAGAGTTCTTGCACTTCTATTCTTCATTTTCTCCATGGATGCATCTTTGGTGCATAGTAGGTCAAAATGATTTCTTGAGGTGTTTGATGTGTTTTAATTGCTTGGATGTATTTCAATGGGTGCTTATGACTTGTTCATATCTTAAGTTTGAGTTAGAAACTTAGAACATCTCATTTAGACCATTGATGCCCAAAAAAGGGGTTTAGGTCAAAGTATGTGTGATTTGGCTTTTGAATCCAAAATTAGTATTTTAAGTTGGTAATTGATGATTCCTATGTGTTAATGAACTAATTAGGGGCTTAGGATCACCTAGAAACTATTTTGGAATGGCCAAATCTCATGAAGAAATCCAATGGAATAGTACACGGTTCTGTAGAATTCTTTAGAACCTAGTTTCTATTGTGCGCACCGTAGCTTGAGGAAGCCATGTCGAGGTATGAGGTTGAATCTGCTATGTGCGTCACGGCGTGGTGAAGGTCACGCCGAGGCCTAAGGTGCATCAATATAGAACCTGAGAGCAAGGCGCCGAGGCGTGAGCCCCTGAACCTCTAAAAATGTCATTTTGATGTTTTGAAGTTCTTTTCTAGTTGGAATCATTTGTATATGTTTCCTAAAGTGTGTTAAGACACAAATAGGTATAATTTAAAGAGAGGAAATGTTACCTAGCATGTATGATAAAGTTTAAACCTTTGAGCATTCAAGAGTAATGGTTTGCCTTACGTAAACATCTAGCACCTTAGGCCACTTTTGTGGTAATGTGTATCACTTGAGAGTAATGAGTGATGATGTGGTGTTTTAGATGTATGTATGAAGGATGTTCTAGTAGTATTGATCTTTGTGAGTATCCTTTGATGTTGTACACCATCATTTAGGCCAAGGGAGATAAATAGGGAGCCCAAAAGGTTATCTTAAATAAGGATTCAGCCCGAACTTCTCAATAGTGCTAGGATATGTGTAATGTGAGGATGAGTTTTCCCTCTATTTACCACAAGATAGTACACTAAGCCAGTAATCCTAGTTGAACATCTTGGTTCTAGGTTAGACTAAGTATGTATGTATGAATGTATGTTAACTTGGTATCTTTAGTTACTAAAGTATAACCTTGTAGATGCTTTAAACATATCTTATTTAGCATGTATTAAGATTATGTTTATTATGATATGTATGACAGGATTTAGTTTACTCATACTGAGAATTGTTGATTCTCACCCCGCTGTGTTGCCTTATAATTCCAGGTGAGAGTTCTTCCAAGAACAAGAAGAAAAAGGAAGCTAAAGAGTAGAATAGTTGTAGTCTTAGTAGTTACGTTATAATCGTTGTACCTTTTAGTACTTCTTTTGTAATGTAAAGAATTATGTAATACTACAACCCTTTGCTAAGGCTAATGTTCTATATGTATATATGCATTTTTTCTATTAATCTTATGTTTTTCGCATTTCATATGGCTCTCTATAATGTTTCAAATGAACATTACAGATATATGATCATATTGTTATGTATGTAGTGATGTTGTAATGCTGTTTATCTCTATAAATGCTATTTATACTGAGATATCAGGATTAGGATATTACACCAGCTAGTTATCATAATTAACTAGTGTCCTATACCAATGTTATTGAGCTTCTATAATCATGTCCATTGGGTTGGAGAGAATGTTACAATTGTCCCCCCCTTTTTTTATAAATTTTGTCCTCAAAATTTACTTACCTCATTCAAAAAGCCCCGGATGATCTTTTATCATATGGGATTGAAGCTCCCATGTGGCCTCTTCTGAGTCACCTTCCTCCTATAGTACATTTACCAAAGGAATTTGTTTCCCTCT